>CM058240.1:47520929-48791628 GCA_030180135.1 Orychophragmus violaceus
ATGAGGAACCTAATGTAGAAACTAGGATATTTTTTGACATGTTAGATGCAGCGAAGCGGCCGCTTTACGATGGTTGCAGAGAGGGTCATTCGCCATTATCATCTGCTACAAGATTAATGGGCATAAAGACAGACTACAATCTGGCAGAAGAATGTGTTGATGCGATTTGCGACTATATTAAAGATATTCTTCCAGAAGTCAACCTTGCGCCAGGTTCATACAATGAGGTCGAGAAACTTGTTAAAGGGCTGGGATTGCCGTATGAGATGATAGATGTGTGCATTGGCAACTGTATGATATATTGGAGAGAAGATGAATACCGTCAAGATTGCAAATTCTGTAAGAAGCCTCGCTATGAGGATACAAGAGGAAGAGCTAAGGTTCCGTTCAAGAGAATGTGGTATAGTTGATATATCATGGTTTTTACTAGTTTTAGACCATGATATAAGTGTGTTTTTAGTGTCTTTTGTGTTATTTTAGAGTCTTTTGCAGGTATAATCAGGTTTGGAGCTGAATTGGAGATAATGGAGCATTTTGGAGATTTTTGGAGTGTTTGGCCGAGAGATAGAGTTCACTGTCCGAAACAGAGAAAGGTGTCGATCGTTGCACTCTAGCATCGATCGATGCACCAGCGAGATGGGCCAAACGACGGTTTAATGAAGAATAATGAAATTGCAGTTCTGCCCAGAAGTTCCTGATATTTACAAAGAAGCCCCAAAACGTGTTTTAGGATTATAATTAGGTTTTACAGCCACTTGTTAGGCGACGCTTTTAACAAGCTTTTCTTACGTTAAGTTTTGCTCAGAGAGAGTTGAGGGGGCTGATCCTGATCTCGAAAGAGGACTTGATTTCGAACCCCAGTTCTTATTTGATTTTATGATATTTGGTTTTCTACTTAAGATGTTTTCTGTTTCGATGAACATGTCTGAGTAGATCACCTGTTAGGTTTAAGGATTCTCATCAAGGATTTCAGAGAATTATAGTTTAAATCAATCTGTAGAGATTTATATCTGCTAGTTCTTTATCTAAGTTGTTCTTAATGCTAAATCTGAAGTAGCTAATCAGAGTTATGATGTTAGGTTGATTAATTCAGCGGAAGTTGGTTAATTTAACTAGAAAGAATTTAGATAAGCAATTAAACTGTTCGCAAACGAAAGTTTGGTTCAGGTTAATTGTGAACATATCAAACTTGGAATTAATGCTAGTTTAATCTGTTAGTTCTCGCAAACGGAAGTTTGGTTTGCTGCACTTAGACTTAGAGAATTATCGCAAAGGAATTTGGTTAATTCTATATCAGTGTTTGAGTTCTAGAATAGTTATTGATTGGATCTAGATAGATTGATTGCTTGCGTTCCTGATTTCCTGAGAACTCCTGAAACCTAACGCTTTGCCCTTTTGCTTACAAACTCACTTGATTTACTTTGCTATTTCGTTTACTGTTTTCACATCTGCTTCGCTTAATTTAATCCGAATTACTAATAATCTATTGTGTGACTGAGAGTCCTCGTGGGATTCGATACCTTATATACTACGATTGCATTAACTGTGCACTTGCAGTAGAATAGGGATAAAACTATATACACCTATCAAGTTTTTGGCGCCGTTGCCGGGGACTCTTTGAGTTCACCTATAGATTTAGTACTAGGATTTAGACTAAGCATTCTTTTTAATTTTCTTGTTTACTCACGTTTTTGATTTTTGGATTCGCAGGGATTCGCACTGCATCGATCGTTGCTCACCTTGCATCGATCGACACAAGGCGAAGACAGCGATGCTGAGATCTGAGACGTTCAATAGGTTCCGCGCCATGAAACCTATGATTTTGATTCGCGATGAAAACGGCGTTTTACGAGACCAAGAGGGTCACATATGCAACGCAAAAGGTCAGAAAATAGATGGGAAAGGAAACCCCATCTTACCAGATTACCATGCATTGGTTGGGCAAGTAGCTGAGATGCAACATAAGATAGATGACATCCACGACATCTTACTTAGGGAGAGACAGTTCCGAGCAGAGGCAGAAACTGATAAGTTTCCAGAGGTACATTATATGGCTGGAGCCGACTCTTATGGACATGCATTGGAACATCAGCAGAGACAGGGTTCTAGGCACACTCAAGGATCAAGAGACCATAATTATACTCCCCATCTGGCATCTCCTACACAAAGGAGCAAACTAGAGATGATGTTGGAGCAATCGATTGAAAGACAACAGCAGAACACAGCTTCTTTCAGCTCGAAGCTAGAGAACCTGTACACTAATTTGAATGAGAAATTTGAATCCTTGAGCACTCGCATGAAGCAGCTGGACACACAGATGGATCAAGTTCCAAGTTCTACCCCAACAAAGGATTCTCAAGGAGCTCATGACAGCAACATTCTCACTCAGGATAACACACAGATGGATCATGGATCATGTCTAGCAGTTAAGGCTGTGGAATTTGTGGAAGACAGAGGAGAATTTGATGTTGGATTACCTGAGCTCGAAAGCTTCGATGCACCTGACTCAACAGAGATTGACATGGATCTTTTGACTTGGATAGTCCAGATTGAAGCGGTACCAAGCCAAGAAGAGAAATTTGAATCTGAGATAGCTGGAATGGACCGAGAAGCAGATAAACCCGAGACTGTAGTTGAAACTCGAGTTGAGACGACAGCATCGATCGTTGCATCACACGCATCGATCGTTGCTCCCCGAAAGGAACCAGTTTCACCCATATCTCGAGAACCTGCTAAGGAAAAAGCCTACAAACCTCCGATACCATTCCCGAAATCTCCCGTTAAATCTGCAAATGTGGTTCAGTGCACATTGGTGGTTGACAAGAAGATGATGGTTCCACAAGAGCCTATTCTAACATCTGCAAGGCCTAAAACTACTCATAAACAGAAGGCTCCGAACATCAAATCTTTGCCAAAGGTAAAACATAAATCCTCTAAGTCTAAACCTCCTGACTCCACTGTTATGAATGCAGGAAAGAGCGTTAAAACACCCAAGTGTAAATTTCACCCTACATTCCTCCCCAAGTTCCTAGGACGACATCATGCTGCTACTGCTTACACACCACCATGGATGATAAGGCATTCACAGAGACACTCAAAGTCTCTGTTGAAACCACCATAAGTTTGACCTCCTTTCCAAAAGTCAAGCTAATGACTTAAACCAAGCGCTAAGTGGGAGGCAACCCACTGTTAGGTTTAATTATTTTTCTTTCTCATTTTTGGTGTTTTTCTTAGGATTTCACGTTTTTAGTTGTTTTTGTTAGCTATTAGATACAGAACTCAAGTCTGGAGATGTGTGTCGATCGTTGCTCACATGTGCAACGGTCGGTGCACTTGGTTTAAATCGAAATTAAGGTACGTTGAGCTAAACCGGAATCAATCTGGTTCAACCAGCATCGATCGTTGCCCCTAAAGCAACGATCGTTGCACCCACGACCAGGTAAGTTGCCTTAAACCCTATTTTCTCTGTTTCTTCTCCATTTCCTTTGGTCGACACACACCGAGAACCTCTACCCAAAAATCGTCATTTCTTCGTCAAATTTCTTGTTTTCAAGTGCTTTTTGCTTGTTTTTACTATCCCAATCCATTTCCCCGACCTATCTCTCACGAAATCAAGGTAATGCACTTCGATTTTCGGATTTTCGGATTCAACTTTTAGGGTTTTAGAAATTGGAGATTTTAGATGGAATTGATGAATGCATGTTGACATGATTATGCTTTAGGTTGTTTAGTGATGGATTGTTGTTGATTTTGTGGTTGATAACACTATTTTCAACTGATTTTTGATGAATTGCTTGCGGCAAAATCGCCCTGCAACGGTCGTTGCTCTCGAGCAGCGGTCGTTGCATTGCGATTTTGGGAAATGTTCGATAACGCGAAATCGCCTTGCAACGATCGATGCCTTAGATGCAACGGTCGATGCTTCGCGATTTCACAGTGAAATTTTGCCGAGACTTATAAAGATTTGAACTTTATTTTTGCAGATGGCGTCTCAAAGGCAACCCCGCAAGAAGCGAGCCACAGCGTCCACAGCAACAAGACACTACACCCCACCGCCTGAATGGTTTAACAGGGAATCAGAGTCGCCCGCACCGTACAACAGATATGGGCCACCAATTGCTTTACCGTGGCCCAGAGAGGACGCGACACCTTTTCCGACGACCCGACAGTGGCCGGAGGACCTCACACGTTTCTTAAGGTCCGCTGAGTTCACAGAGCGGCCATTGCTCTCTTCTTGGGACGAGTATGACTCGCTACTCTACAGTGGTTGGTGTGGGATGATCATCAAGCCAACCAAGTTCGCGGACTACTCCACCTGCAGGATTCTGGGGATCGATGAGCAGGTGATGGCTGTGTGCAGAGGCATTGGTCTAGGGACAATGCCGATGCGACACTATGACCTCTATCCTGAGCTGGTCAGGCAGCTATTGGCCACTTGCAGAGTGGTTTACTCGGATCCCGACCACAGGAGCGCTACAGGGGGTGCTTTCACCTTCATGAGTTGGGGAGTCAGGTATCGGATTCCTCTACTTGATCTCTGCAGGATCTACGGATTCAGTACCACGCCGAGGCGCATAGCCATGCCACTCGAGTGGGATCCGCTGGAGGCTCGCACATTCTGGGAAAGTATTGGCAGCGGTCGATACAACTCCAGGACCACACCAGTAGTGCAGATGAGACATCCGGTGATGCGATATGTCTCGCGTATCTTGTTCTGGAGCTTGCTTTGCAAGTTTGAGGCCAACAAGATGCACAAACTTGAGATGGAGTTGATGTTTATGGGGCTGAGAGATCAGTTTAGGCAGAGTGGAGTGAGAGATCCGACTGCGGGTCTCAACTTGGGAGCTATTTTCGCACAGCATCTGGTTGATTTGCAGCTGAAGCCGTTTGATGGAGCTGGTACAGAGACGGTAGGGAGTTTACTTACTCCCATCTTTGAGTATTGTGGGATTCCTCTGCATGGCACAGAGCGTGATACGGCTCGCGAGTTCCTGGATCTCAGTCATCTGCAGAGCGCTACCTGGCTCAAGGAGGGGCGCATTTGGGTTTACACTGATCCGACCACTGGGAGGACTGGTATCGAGCTTCCCGCTGCCAGATGGACACAGATTGACACATTAGAGGCACTGAGATTTCAGCCTCCTGAGTCTGCGCAGCGTGGGATTCCGACCATGGATCATCCGCTGGGAAAGCCTTCCTCACGAGCTTCGACATCCTCTGCCCCTGCTCCTGCGCCCGCGCCTGCCCCGGTCGACATTGTGGGTCCCTTTCCCGAGCCTGCAATGGCTTACGGTGCATATTCTGAGGCAGAGTGGAGAGATAGATCCGATGGTATGTTTCGAGTTCTTTGGAACTTCATGCGTACTTGCAGCTGCAGGAGGCCACCACAGATCCATCAGCCCGTACCTGATCGTCGTCGACAGCGATCTCCGACTGATACCGATCCCGCACCCGAGGCAGCCGATGACGATGCATTGTATGGTGGGATAGACGATGTGAGCGAGTGAGAGTAGTCTCCATACTTTTGGTTCTGTATTCTGACTTTTTATCTTTTCTTGCACTTTTGTTTTTCATTTATTTAGGATTTGCTATGTTTGGATGATTTGTACTTTGTTCGGTACTTCTTTTGCTTCGATTTTACTGTGTTTCTAGTGTTCTCAGCTTGCAGGTTTTTAAAAATTGACATAAACCGACGGACTAACCTGCTAACTAGCTGTCTGATCCGATATGCGCATTGCAACGATCGTTGCTGCTTTGAGCAACGATCGACACTCAACGAAAAATCGCCAAGTAACGGTCGGTGCACTTAGTGCAACGATCGATGCTTGTGCGACAGAGGTAAAACCCGACAGAACTACAAACATCCATTAACAATTTTTCTTTCTTTTTACCGATCCTTCGCTGGACACTACTGGGGACAGTGTGTCTTAAGTGTGGGGGAGGTGCTACTGACTTTTGTTTTATGTTTTCTTAAGAGTCAGTCCGTTTTTCAAAAAAATTTTGTTTTATTGAGTCAAAACTGTTTAAGTAAGAAACTATGATTTTCTGAGAAGATTTACAAGACTTGCAGGAACTTAAGTAACCATTGGGATGAAGTTGCAGGATCTATCTATGACTATTAGAAAACTCCATCACAGATCAACCTACTAGGAACACCCACATCACTTCAGGTATCAGAGGATCCTTTACTGACTTCAACCTTAATACTGACTTAGATTTCTCACCTAAGGGCTTGGTATGCTTTATGTCGGATTCCCTGTTAGTTCTGACACAGCCTGTAAACCTGTCCTATTTAGTCCCCTTCTCCCCTTCTGTAAAGTAAAAAAAAAATAATAATAATAAACTGAGGATGAGTTAGTAACTCCGAAGTGGTCATGGGAATAGTAGCAAACACTATTATCTCTCATGTGATCCATGGAATGTGTCCAAAGTACACCCCATAACGGGAAGAACACTGATAAAAAAAATAAAATGATACCCAGTGGGGAAAAATCAGTTGTTAAAGAAGGGAAAGAGAAGAAAGGGACTAGAGAAAGATAGTATGGTGGTCTAGAGCTGATAAGGTAAGAATCCATGTGCCTTTAGATCGATACTCCTTAGGTGAGACCGCACTTAAATACTTGCAGAAGTCAGTAGGGAGAATTTGAATGCTTGAATGTGATTGTGGAGTTTACCCAGGACAGTTGCTAAGTGTGGGGGAAGTACATTGTGGTCTTGATATCCTGTGATTGATTCTTGCAGTGGTTTACTAAGGGGAATCTGAGTATTGTAGCTTCTAGGATGAAATGAGTTTCTGAAGAGTTTTCAAACCTCTTCACCATGTTTTAGTTCTCTTTTTTGCTTGAGGGCAAGCAAAGGCTAAGTGTGGGGGAGTTGATATATCATGGTTTTTACTAGTTTTAGACCATGATATAAGTGTGTTTTTAGTGTCTTTTGTGTTATTTTAGAGTCTTTTACAGGTATAATCAGGTTTGGAGCTGAATTGGAGATAATGGAGCATTTTGGAGATTTTTGGAGTGTTTGGCCGAGAGATAGAGTTCACTGTCCGAAACAGAGAAAGGTGTCGATCGTTGCACTCTAGCATCGATCGATGCACCAGCGAGATGGGCCAAACGACGGTTTAATGAAGAATAATGAAATTGCAGTTCTGCCCAGAAGTTCCTGATATTTACAAAGAAGCCCCAAAACGTGTTTTAGGATTATAATTAGGTTTTACAGCCACTTGTTAGGCGACGCTTTTAACAAGCTTTTCTTACGTTAAGTTTTGCTCAGAGAGAGTTGAGGGGCTGATCCTGATCTCGAAAGAGACTTGATTTCGAACCCCAGTTCTTATTTGATTTTATGATATTTGGTTTTCTACTTAAGATGTTTTCTGTTTCGATGAACATGTCTGAGTAGATCACCTGTTAGGTTTAAGGATTCTCATCAAGGATTTCAGAGAATTATAGTTTAAATCAATTTGTAGAGATTTATATCTGCTAGTTCTTTATCTAAGTTGTTCTTAATGCTAAATCTGAAGTAGCTAATCAGAGTTATGATGTTAGGTTGATTAATTCAGCGGAAGTTGGTTAATTTAACTAGAAAGAATTTAGATAAGAAATTAAACTGTTCGCAAACGAAAGTTTGGTTCAGGTTAATTGTGAACATATCAAACTTGGAATTAATGCTAGTTTAATCTGTTAGTTCTCGCAAACGGAAGTTTGGTTTGCTGCACTTAGACTTAGAGAATTATCGCAAAGGAATTTGGTTAATTCTATATCAGTGTTTGAGTTCTAGAATAGTTATTGATTGGATCTAGATAGATTGATTGCTTGCGTTCCTGATTTCCTGAGAACTCCTGAAACCTAACGCTTTGCCCTTTTGCTTACAAACTCACTTGATTTACTTTGCTATTTCGTTTACTGTTTTCACATCTGCTTCGCTTAATTTAATCCGAATTACTAATAATCTATTGTGTGACTGAGAGTCCTCGTGGGATTCGATACCTTATATACTACGATTGCATTAACTGTGCACTTGCAGTAGAATAGGGATAAAACTATATACACCTATCAATGCCGTTAACTGATAGGTTGAGGCGCTTATACCAATCGGAGAGAACTGCGGAGGAAATGAGATGGCATGCTGAGCATAGAAGAGGAGCAGAGATTGGACATCCCTCGGATGCTGAAGCGTGGCGACATTTTCAGACAGTATATCCAGATTTTGCATACGAGCCACGTAACATGTACCTCGGATTATACACAGATGGTTTCAACCCGTTTGGAAGGCATGTGAGACAATATTCGTTGTGGCCAGTGATTTTAACTCCTTATAACCTACCGCCAACTATGTGCATGAGTCGAGAGTTTCTTTTCCTCTCCGTACTCGTTCCCGGTCCAGAGCATTCCAGAAGATCACTTGATGTGTTCTTGCAGCCATTGATACATGAGTTTCAAATGTTATGGATGCCCGGTGTTGTAGCATACAATGTTTCATGCAAGGAAAATTTTCTGATGAGGGCTGCATTGATGTGGACCATTAGCGATTTTCCGGCTTACGGTATGTTATCAGGATGGACAACACACGGGAGGTTAGCATGTCCTTATTGTCAGGAAAAGCCAGATGCATTTCAGCTGAAGAATGGACGCAAATCGTGTTGGTTTGATTGTCATAGAAGATTTCTACCGCATGATCATCCATATCGGAAAAACAAAAAACTTTTTACGAAGAAGAGGAAAGTGTTTGATGATCCTATTCTCCAAGATGATGGTTCAAAAACTTTGGGGCTCTTAGAAACCTTTGGTGCACTAAGAACTCGTGATTGCGGTGGACAAGGGCATGAGAATATTTACGCAGCTGGTGTATCCCACAATTGGCACAAGCAAAGCATCTTCTGGGATTTACCGTATTGGAAGGACCAGTTACTAAGGCATAATCTTGATGTCATGCACATTGAGAAAAATTTCTTCGATAACATCATGAACACTGTTCTCAACGTGCAAGGGAAGACGAAAGATAATGTGAAGTCTAAGCTTGATTTGCCTGAAATTTGTGATCGGCCTGAACTTCATCTTCAGAAGAACGGAAAACCACCAATTTCTGTATATTGGCTAGACTCGAAGTCGAAGGAAGAGTTATTTAAGTGGATTATGCTACAAGTTAAATTCCCTGACGGGTATGCATCAAACTTGCGTAATTGTGTGGACACTGATGGAGGAAAGTTTATCGGAATGAAGAGTCATGATTGTCATGTGATGATGCAGCGACTCCTGCCATTTGCATTTGCTCATCTCCTTCCTCGAGATGTCCACAAAGCAATTGCAGCTGTTGGATCTTTTTCAGGGATATATCCATCAGGACACTCACTGTTGATGGGATCAGAAATCTGGAGCAAAACATTCCAAAAATCTTATGCAATCTGGAAAAGATATTTCCACCATCTTTCTTCGACGTCATCGAACATTTGCCTATCCATCTACCGGGTGAAGCTAGACTTGGTGGTCCGGTACAATATCGGTGGATGTATCCGTTCGAGCGCTATATGTTCCACCTTAAAAAGAAGGTGAAGAATCCCGCTAAAGTGGAGGGATCTATTGCCGCTCAATACAACAACGAAGAGACTGCGACCTTTGCTGGCTACTACATCCCTTCGCAAGTACGCACAAGGAGCAGGCGCCCAGCTAGGAATGATGACAGGGGAGAGAGGCAAATTTATCGGTCAGTTTTTCCTAACATTTTTCAACAAGTTGGGCGGTTAAGTGGGAAAGAAGGCAAGAGGCAACTAACACCTCAAGAGCATACACATCTCCACAAGTACATTCTTACCAACTGCGAGGAAGTATTTCAATATGAGAGGTAAACATGTTAGATTTATGATTTTGTGTTGCACTTGCTTTACTTATTTATTTTTATTTTTTACTTTTTGTAGGATATATATGGAAGCTCTCCAGTTTCATCATCCAGAATTGAACGAGGGCGAACGTGAGGCTCGGAAACAAAAATACTTCAGCCATTGGTTAACCTTTTATGTAAGAATTAATTTCTCAAATCTTATAAAACACTTAAGAATTTGAGCAACATTTTTTAACTTTGATGTGACCATATTTTTAGGTCCGGGAGGAACTCAAAGCTGGACGCATCCCCGATGATTGGTTAGTTGACTTAGCAGAGGGCCTACACTACACAGCAAAGTCTTATCCGAGATATTGCACTAGGGGGTACGCATTTAAGGTGCATGTAGAAGGCTCAACAAGAATTACTGCCGATCACGGAGTATCATCTGCATCCGGAGAAGCTGTCTACTATGGTATTCTTAAAGAAATACTAGAATTAAAGTACATAGGGAAACTTGGAATGCGTTGTGTAGTTTTTCTATGCGACTGGTATAGCCCGATCCCAGGGCAAGGTGTTGTGATCGACGAGTTTGGTGTCACGTCGATTAATTCGAGCAAAAAATTAAGAAACTATGATCCGTTCATTATTTCTTCACAAGCAGATCATGTTAGTAATTGCAAATAATTATTGTTTGGAATTCAAAACTTTAATAAAAAATTTTCTCAATATAACATTTTTTGCAGGTGTGTTACATTCCATACCCTCGACTAAATTATAAAAATGATCCATGGATAACCGTTACAAAAATAAACCCTCGAGGGAAGGTGTACGGAGTTGAAGAACGCGAAGTAGAGCCCTTACAAAAAAGTGGAAGTGATTTTATGGCTCCAGTAGAAGAAGCGCTTGAAGTTAATTTAGTTGTCGACTTTAGTCAATTCGGAGACATTGTTCTTCATTCACAATCAGAAGAAGAAAGAGGCGAATTTGATGATAGCGACTCAATTTCGTCCGACTACGATACAGAGAGTGATGGGGAATAGAAATGTATATGAATTTAATATTTATGATTGTTTTAAAATAATTAAAATGTGTTATGCTTTAAACATCTGTAATAGTTTTTAATGAATATTAACGTTTTATGTCGATTAGTTGATAAATTGTTTTTTTTAGTATTATATTAATAAGAATGTTCATATAAGACCAATTGTATCAAAAGTACAATATACTTCTTAGCTCAACTGGTCCGTAAACACACTAGCACTTCAGTCATCTCTTGTGTTCGAACCTCACTTGGTGCAAATTTAAATTTTTTTTTTAGAATTATAATTTCCGACGGTTATCCGTCGGTTAATCGTCGGTTTACCGTCGGTTTATCGTCGGTTTACCGTCGGTTTATCGTCGGAAATACCGTCAAAACGTGCAGTAACTCTCTACTCTTACCTATGCGACGTTCTGGTAAATGTCTTTTCTAAATTAACTCGATTTCCGACGGAATTCCATCGGTTTTACCGTCGGAAAATTTTGTATAAATAGACGTCCATTGCATGTGAGTTTTTCATTCAAATCATAAACACAACACCTCACCAAATGGATTTTGTTTATTTCTCTCCCGAAGCCCGTGAAACTGCAATACGACAGCTTGGAATGCCGGGTCGGAGACATCTTCCTAATCTCGACCCAACCCGGCAGGCTCATCGGGGGATTTGGTTCGGGTACAACACGGTTATTATATCCGTGACCAGTGAGATCATTCAGACACGTTGGTTTGGCGGATATCTGACGTACTACAAACTCCCGACGTCCTTCAAGGAAGCGTGGTTCAGTAATTTTCTCGTAAGTAATGTGTTATTCTTAGAAGTTATTAAAATATATTTAGAATTAAGTTTTTATAAATTTTCAGGAATACTTCACCTGCTCCGTGGACAATTTGTTCATCGTCTGGCGGGAATTCCACAGGACTGCTAGGCGGGTTTTCCAAACAAAAATGCGGCGGTTGAAGCTACGTTGGGAAAGAAGAGAAGGAAGACCTTCTTGGATGCCTGCAAGGTCTTGGAACTTGTTGGTGAACCAATGTCGGGAGACGGACGTCGGAGATTGGTTTACTAACCAATTCCCGAACTACAATAGATTTTAAATTATGTTGTTTTTAATTTCATGTAATGTTTAATATTTCCTGCCGTTTGTAAAATATGTTTTTAATTTTCGTTATTAAGCTATGTTTCATTTAAAAAAAAAAAAATCAAAACAATAGAAATATTACTTATACAATTAATATGTAATCCAAAACGAATAACACTAAATGGCTATACTAGTTTAAAGCGAAAGAACATGAGGATTTGGAGGGGTGTTCGAACCTCGCACGATGCGAGGTTCATTTCGTTTTTTTTTAAATTAAAAATTTTGACGGAAATCCGTCGATAAATACATATTCCGACGGAGAGCCGTCGATATTTGAATTTCAGACGGCAATCCGTCGATAATTTCCGACGGATTATCGACGGTTTAGGGTTTAGGGTTTCGCCGTTTTAGGGTTTCGGGTTTAGGGTTTCGAGTAGTCAATGCAACCACAATATATACTATTATTCTTCAGAAACTGATCTTTATGACATGTTTTGTCCGTTATCGAAAATGGATTAAAACACGTCGGCCGAAAACGTTTCGAATTCTACATTAACGTTTAAGTAGAAGTTATTGTGAAACATTATCTAACTTGTGAATTTCATAATATTCTTCAAATAGAGACGTTTAATTATTAACCTCATTCTTATTAGTACATATATGTGTGACCAGTAAAAAATGTATAACCCTAAACCCTAATTGAAACCCTATACCCTGTTTCGTCGGAATTCCGTCGGAAATTTTTGACGGTTCTTCGTCGGAATTCCGTCGGTTATCTGCATTAAACGGTCAGAATCTCAATTAACTCCCCTCTCTTCCCCATGCAACGCTTCGGTAAGTGTCTTTTCGGTAATAAAAATCAATTTCCGACGGAATTCCGTCAGAAATTCCGTCGAAAAGTTTTGTATAAATATGTACTCTAAGATTTTGTATAAATACGTTACTAAGTTTTTTCCATCATCTACTCTAAGATTCTCTACCAAAAAAAACAAAAACTTACCGAAAATGGATTTCGTTTTCCTGTCCCCTTCCTGGCGCTCTTGGTTAATTCGGGAATTAACTCAACCAGGACGAGAACATCTTCCTGTTCTGGATCCTTACCGTTGAAACCGGACCATTTGGTTCGGTTACAATGCTACAATTCCCGCTGTTATTAGCGACGTGATAGAGGCTCGGTTTGTTGGAGGATATCTGGCTTACTACAATGTCCCGACAAATGTTAAGGAGTTATGGTTCGAGGATTTCATGGTAAATAATTTTTATTTTTATCATTATTTTAAAATTCTAAATTTAATAATTCTTCACTTATTAAATTTCAGGCTTATTTTAATTTTGATCCGGAAGTAATCTTCGCGGTTTGGCAAGAATTCCACCGAGTCGCTAGGCGTATTTTCCAGACCAAAATGCGTCGGTTAATGATAAACGAGTTATGTTTTTAATTTTTGTTATTAATATGTGTTATGTTATGTTTTATTTTTTTTAATAATCAAAACAATAGCATAACAATAAATACAATTACCATGTAATGATAAACGAGTAATTGTAAATGGCACAACTTGTTTAAAGAGAAAGAACATAGGTATCAAGGTGAGGGATTCGAATAGAGCCTTCCACCATTTTATGTTTATTTTGTTTTTTCAAACGGTTAAGGATATATAGAAATACTATGTAATCATAAACGAATAAAACTAAATGGATCAATTGGTTAAGGCTATATAATATATGGTTCGAGGTGGGGGGTTCGAACAGAGCCTTCCACCAATTACCTTTTTAATTTCCGACGGAAAACCGTCGGTTTTTTAGAAAACCGACGGTTATCCGTCGAAAATTAAAAAAGGCGCCATAGAACACAAATTTTTTCGTGTTAACCGCCAAATTTTGGCGAAAACAATTGGACCGCCAAATTACCGACGGAAAACCGACGATAAATGATTTCCGACGGATCTCCGTCGGAAATCAATTCATATTCTCCCGAAGTCGAACTTCTTCTTCTCCATTTCTCTGAAACTTCTCTCTCTAATCTCGCGATTTCAATTGCTTCTCTCTACCAATCCGCCGTATTGTCGCCGTTAATCCTCAATTCCGACCACCACCAACACAACAAACATGTAAGTTATCCTTTTAACCGATTGATTTTGCATAAATCTCTTGTTTAGGTTCTAGAAATGGTTGCATGTGTTGATTTTCATAAATCTCTTGTTTAGGTTCTAGTATAGGTTTAGACTAATGGATTGAACAATATAGTTGCTAGGATTTAGGATTGTTTGGTTAAGAATTTTATGAATATATTTTTGGGTAATTTTTGAATTTCGTTTTGGATTTTTAAACGTTTTTATAATTTTTATGAGTTCTAAAACGTTTTTCAAATTCTTTTAAAACTTAAAAAAAAACTTTTTGTAATTTATTTGGAATTTTAAAACGTTTTAAAAATTAATTTTGTTGATTTTAAAACGTTTTTAAAATTTTTATGATTTCTAAAACGTTTTTTATATTCTTTTAAATCTTAAAAAACGTTTTTGATATTTATTTTAAAACATAAAAAACGTTTTGGCTTTTTGTTTTGGATTTTTAAACATTTTTATAATTTTTATCAGTTCTAAAACGTTTTTCAAAATTTTTTAAAACTTCAAAAAACGTTTTGAACATTTATTTTGAATTTTAAAACAGTTTAAAAATTAATTTTGTTGATTTTAAAACGTTTTTAAAATTTTTATGATTTCTAAAACGTTTTTGATATTCTTTTAAATATTAAAAAACATTTATGATATTTATTTTAAAACATAAAAAAAGTTTCGGCTTTTTGTTTGGAATTTTAAAACAGTTTTCAATCTTATAAAAGATTTTTCAAAGTTTTGTTTGATTTTTTTTATAAGTTACATATAGAAATGTGAATCTAAATTTTTGATTGGTTTGTAGGGATACTTATCTGCTCTTTGAGGACATTATGGACGAAATCCCGCTGAATGAGGTGCAACAGGAGCCGGTCCAGCAACAACAACCGAGAGCCCGACGGTCTCGGTCGACTCAGGTGCGACCCACACGGGATCAGACACAGCCGGGAACGTCTGAGACTATGCCGGAGGCTCCTAGTGGGAGTCATTCTGTGTCTCAGGCGCCACATTATGTCACGCCATCCATTGCCGATGAGATATCGGCATTAGTCGATCAACCGAGACGCGAGCTGCTCAAACGTCTCGACCCTTACTACGAGACCATCCCTGGCACTTTCTGGTATTAAAATTTATACTTTAGATTCTCATTTACACTCTTTAGTATATACATTTTTGTAAACCTTTGTTTTTTGTCTTATTAGGTTTACGTTGACCGAATCCAAGGTCACGAAGAGCATCTTGGCAATGATGTACAGCATGCTCCGGTATGGGTACCCGACGTACAAGGAAATGCCTTTATCCGATAGGCATAACTGGTTCCGCCAGTTCGCGGTAATTACCTCGTCTAATTTGTTATATGTTATTAATATTCTATATAATTTATTTAAAAAGTTTTTAATTCTAACAAATGTTTATTTTTGGTTTTGTATAGCAAGAGTATACTTGGGATTCCAAGTATACTCTTTTGGTGGAACAGGAGTTTCACCAGAAGGCATCAACGCATTACTCGAACGTCATCAACACTTGGAAACAAAAGTGGTGCCGTAATGAAACTCCAAAGGGTATTAACAAAGAGGGTGATATTTGGAAGGGCCTCATCCGTCATTGGAGTAAGCCTGCCACCGCATCTCTCTCTTCGACGAACTCCCAGAACCGTAATAGTGATAGGGAGGGCGCTGGGATCGCAACTCATAATGCGGGAGCAAGGAGCACCACATCAAGGAAGATAATTTTGGTAAGCAGTTCTTTTTTTAAATTTTCAATATTTTAAGTTCTTTTTTTATTTTAAGTTCAAAATTGTTTTTGCAGAAACAAAAGAAAGGAGGGCGAGATCCGACTCATATTGAGCTCATCGAGGATGGCCACAAGAACAAGGAAACGGGCGAAATCCAGGATCCAATTGCTCGGAGGATTGTGGAGTCGACGAAGAGGCGTTTGGATGAGGTGGTTACCCAATCCGAAGGAATCGGTTCGACGGAGGAGATACCTGACGATCAAATCAACCAAGTCTTCCTCACGGTAAATTTTTAATTTAAATAAAATTTGAATTATGTTTAACCTTAAACTCTAACTTAAATTCATAACGTATTTACTGTACAGGAAACTGAGAAGAGAAGAGGACGAGTTTTTGGTTTGGGAAATTTGGCGGACAAGGTGTTGACACCGCATTCCCGTTTTCGTCCGGAAGACGAGGACTATGCCCAAGTCTTGAGGCAAAAGGATGCGGAGATCAAAGCGTTGAAGGCTAGTCATTTGCGGATGGAAGCCCGGATGGCTGAAAAAGAAGAAGAAAACGCGAAGAAGTTCGAGGAGATGAATAAACGCATTGAGTACTTTATGCAGCAGCAAGCCCAGCTTCCAAAAGCCGCACCGGCGAACCCGAGTGGGAGTGGGAAGGGAAAGGGAAAGAAGGTGAAGAAGAGGACTTGAGCGGGAGCGGGATGCGGGATCCCGTTTAATGTATTTTTTTTAATGGACGAATGTAGTTTAAAAACATGTTTTGAATAATTTTAAACAATTTCTTTTTCATTTTGTTTATTCTAATTAATTAATTAATTTGCGAATATATATATATATATATATTTTTTATTTTTAATTATCCGTCGGTAAACCGTCGATAACATTTCGTCGGAAAACCGTCGGTATTATGCCGTCGGAGAACCGTCGGTAAACGGCCCTCAGAATGCCGTCGGAAACTTTCGTCGGAATATCGTCGATAAACGTCTGTCGTAATATTCCGTCGGTATACCATCGGTAATATACGTCGGAATACCGTCGGTAATATACGTCGGAATGCCGTCGGTATTATCCGTCGGAATACCATCGGTATAATCCGTCAGAATACCGTCGGTATAGTTCGTCGGAATACCGTCGGTACATACAGTCGGTTTGTGGTCGGTAAACCGTCGGTATATACCGTCGGTTTAAGGTTACAAATCCGTCGGTAACGTACGTCGATAAACCGTCGGTGATCCGTCGGTTTTCTACCCGACGGTGATCCGTCGGTTTTTATAGACGAAAAACCGACGGATAACTTTTTCCGACAAAATATAAATGACGGACTTTTTCCGTCGGAATAGGCGTTTTCCGACGGAAACCCGTCGGTTTCTTCCCTCGGTAATGACCTGTTTTCTTGTAGTGATTATGAAAGCACATGAAGCTAGAGTGGATGCAAGAGAAGAAAGCACTAATGAAGGGGCATTTAATACTCACACAAAAGGAAGGAATTCCGGTTTCAAACAAGACAACACCAAGAGTCGTGACACCCAAGATAAAAAGTGATGTGAGTTTTGCAAGAGAAGCAATCACACATAAAAAGAATGTTGGAAGAAACCGTAGGAAAACGATTATGGAAAGAAATAAAAGTAATAATAGGGAGTGTTATAACTGTGGTAAGATCGGCCACTACTCAAATGTGTGTCACTCAAAGAAAAGAGAAAGGGCACATGTAAGTCTCGAAGAGGAAGACTTGGATGAAGATATTGTTCAGAGAAGACATTTGGTTAGTAGACAGTGGGTGCACTAACCATATGACAAAAGAAGAGAGATACTTTTCTAAGATCGTTAGAAGTATCAAGGTTCCGATCAAAGTCGGAAATGGAGAAATAATCATGACACCCGGTAAAGGAGATATTACCGTCATGACTAAGTATGGCAAGAGAGTCATCAAAAACGTTTTCTTGGTGCCTGGTTTGGAGAAAAATCTGTTGAGTGTTCCCCAAATCATTTCAAGCGGTTATCAAGTTTGTTTTAAAGACAAGAGACGCATCATTCTATTGGACCGGTTCACTTGGTTAAAGGACGGTTTAGTGAATATGGAACATTCCTCAATTGTGCGTTAACGTAATATTTGTTTCGTGAGAACAGATTCACAGGTTTCCTTACTCAAGGATTTTCCTTGATACTCTGCATAATTGTCTCTCTGTAAATTCAGTATATAGATGTATCTTGTCTATGATCAATACAAGAAATTCTTCTTCCTCAATTCTCTTTATGGTATCATAGCCTGACTCTCTTCAAATCTGAAATTTTTTTTCTTTTCTCTTTCGATTGCAATGGCTTCTGAAACCTCTGTGACACCGAACCCGACCACGATCGAGGTGAGAAAGACAATCTCACCTTACGACCTGCACTCTGTCGATAACCCCTGAGCTGTTATCTCTCACCCGCTTTTGAAAGGAAACAACTACGACGAATGGGCGTGTGGCATGAAAACAGCCTTGTCTTCGCTCAAGAAGTTTGGGTTTCTCGACGGAATGATTCCGAAACCAGGAGATGATTCTCCCGACCTTGAAGACTGGTGGACGATACAGGCACTTCTTGTGTCCTGGATCAAAATGACGATCGACCCTGTGCTGCGATCGAACATCTCTCACAGAGATGTAGCACGGGATTTATGGGAGCATCTGAAGAAAAGATTCTCGGTGATGAATGGCCCAAGAATCCAGCAACTCAAATCAGAACTCGCTGGCTGCAAGCAAAAGGGGCTTCCGATTGATGAGTACTACTGAAAATTGAATCGGATTTGGGACAGTTTTGCAAGCTAGTGTGGGAAGTGTGTTTGTGACCTGGGCGCGGCTCAAGAAGCCGATCGAGAGGAAGATCAAGTCCATCAGTTTCTCTTCGGACTCGATGACCAATTCCGTGCGGTTCGCTCAAGCTTGGTCGCTCGAACTCCAATCCAACTTCTCGAAGAGGTTTACAACATTGTAAGGCAAGAGGAAGATCTGCGGAACAATGGTGAAGAACGTCCTGAGGTCACAGCCTTTGTTGCACAGCTAAAGCCACGCTACCAGATTGATGCGAAAGAAAAAGGCCTCCTGTGAAAACATTGCAGTCGTGCTGGACACTCCTCCGATAGCTGCTACGCTGTCATAGGGTATCCGAATTGGTGGGGCGAACGACCCAAAAGTCGAACACTGAATGGGAGAGGACGTGGGGGACAGACTTCTGGAGCTGGTTCGAGTGGGAACTGTGGTCGCGGACAACTCACGTACGCGAACCGTGTCCACATTCCTCATGCTAATAATCAGCAAACTACTAAAGCCAACTATGTGATAAGTGACAGCGACCGTGATGGTGTTCAAGGCTTGAATGAACAACAGTGGCGTATGCTTAAGAGCATTCTCAATGCTGGAAATGATGGACCATCGACTGAAAAACTGTCGGGTAAGTTTTCTACTCAACCTTGGATTATGGATGCAGGCGCTTCGCATCACTTAACCAGTAGTTTTGAGGTGTTGACTGATGTTAGAGAAATGGCACCGGTGTTGATTATAATGGCTGATGGGAGGGAAAAAGTAGCTAATAAAGAAGGATCTATGCGTCTTGGTCCGAATCTGTTTTTGAAATCAGTTTATTATGTAAAAGGGCACCAATCATAACTGATATCTGTAGCACAGTTGATGGATGAGAATAAGTGTATTGTTCAGCTGGCTGATCAGTTCCTTGTTGTTTAGGACCGCATTTCGAGGATGGTGATTTGAGCGGCTAAAAGAGTCGGTGGCACCTTTCACTTTCGTAGTGCAGAAACTGTTGCTTCGGTCACAATAAGGAGTCTGAGTCGTATGAGCTGTAGCACAAGAGGATGGGTCATCCGTCTGCGAAGGTTGTTGGGTTGCTACCTTGTGTTTCTATTTCTAGTTCTTCTGCGTTTCGGAATAAAGCGTGTGATGTTTGTTTCTGCGCTAAGCAAACTCGTGATTCTTTCCCACTGAGCATCAATAAAACTTCAAATTTTTTTGATTCGATTCATGTTGATCTTTGGGGTCCATACCGAACTCCGTCTCACTCTGGAGCTCGTTACTTCTTGACTATCATAGACGATTACTCGAGGGGTGTTTGGTTATTTCTGCTTAACGACAAGACAGAAGAACCGACGCATTTGAAAAACTTCTTCGCTCTTACCGAACGCCAGTTTAACACAAAAATTCGGACCATCCGTGGTGACAACGGTTCTGAATTTTTATGTCTTAGCAGCTTTTTTTCCACTCACGGAGTTGTTCATGATACATCATGCGTAGCAACACCTCAGCAGAATGGTCGTGTCGAAAGAAAACATCGACATATATTGAATGTCACACGAGCACTCCGTTTTCAGGCCAATCTACCGATGCAATTCTGGGGGGAATGTGTTCTCACAGCTTGTTATCTGATTAACAGGACGCCAAGCTCCGTGTTGGATTTCCAGACACCATACGAAATATTGTATAACAAAGCTCCGCAATATAATCAGTTGCTTGTATTCGGCAGCTTGTGTTATGCGCATAACCAACAACGGAATGGAGACAAATTTGCTTCACGCAGCATACGTTGTGTGTTTATGGGCTATCCGTATGGTAAGAAAGGTTGGCGGCTGTTTGACATAGAAAAGGAGGAATTCTTTGTTTCGCGAGACGTGGTTTTCTCAGAATCGATATATCCATTTTTTCACAGATATACATACTACACTTCTTGATAATGCAGAGCAGGGGCAACCTTTGTGGGCTCCCATCTCCGAAGGTATGACGTTTGAGGATGACCATTAACATCGTGTGCCACCCTTGCAACAAACTGAGAGCACTGCTGAGACGGGATCCCCTATTCAGACGCCTACCTCACAGGCTGCCCCTCTTACACAGTCTGAGCCAACAAACATTGAACCGGAAGTGATAATTCCTCCTGCATAGCCGGACATTCCTGTTGCAGAAACGGAAACTATCGAGCCAGAGGTTGAGTCTTTGATCGGTCGTGGTCACCGAAAGAAGTCAAAACCAGTGAATTTAAAGAATTTCGTGATCAACTCAGTGAACAGCAGATCAGTTGAAGCTAATGGCAAGGTGTATTATCCACTTTCCGATACCGATAACGTTCAACGCTTCTAGGCATCACACATTGCATATGTTACTGCAGTTCTTCACACCACTGAACCAAAGTCTTACCGGGAAGCTGTGGCTAATGAATGTTGGCGTAAATCAATGGGCTTAGAAATCGGAGCTCTTGAGGAAATTGATACTTGGGACATTGTAGAGTTGCCACGAGGAAAGAAAGCAATCGGCTGCCAATGGGTTTTTAAGGTAAAATTTAATTCTGATGGCAGCATCAAAAGACATAAATCTTGGCTTGTTGCTCTTGGGAATAGACAGGTAGTAGGCGAGGATTATGGAGAAACCTATGCCCCAGTCGCTAAAATGGGAACGGTCAGATTGTTCCTCGACGTTGCAGCCAAACGAAACTGGGAAGTCCATCAAATGGACGTACATAACGCATTTCTACACGGCGATTTGAAAGAAGAGGTATACATGCGATTGCCTCCTGGGTTTCAGTCATCCAATAAAGCCAAGGTTTGTCGCCTTAAAAATCTCTCTACGGACTGAAACAGGCCCCAAGATGTTGGTTTGCGAAGCTGTCCAATGCATTGCTGCAGTATGGCTTCACACAATCTCGATCAACTATTCATTGTTCACTGTCGAGAAAACAGGGTTCCGAATACACATCCTCGTGTATGTCGACGATCTGATCATAACCGGAAGTTGTTCGAAAGCGACTCAAGCATTTAAGGATTACTTGTCGTCTTGTTTTCAGATGAAAGACCTTGGATATCTCAAATATTTCTTCGGTATTGAAGTTGCTCGCAATGCAACAAGGATCTACTTATGACAACACAAGTACGCACTCGATGTCATATCTGAAACGAACCTAGCGGCTGCTAAACCTGCAGCATTTCCCTTGGAACAGAATCATTGGTTGGCTCTTTCTACTTCTCCTCTGTTATCTGATCCGACTCAGTATAGGCGGTTGATTGGAAGACTGATCTACTTGGTCGTCACTCGACCATACATGGCTTTCACAGTTCACATTCTGTCTCAATTCAAGCAGACACCACGTCAAGATCATCGGCTTGCGGCATTAAGGGCAATGAGATACTTGAAATCAGACCCGGGCCAAGGGATTTTTTACGGTCTGGAGGAAATTTGCAAATCACCAGATGGTGTGACTCGGACTGGGCTAGTTGCCCTCTTACTAGACGCTCTGTCACCGGGTACTTTATACAGCTCGGCGACTCACCTGTAGCATGGAAAACTAAGAAGCAAGATACAGTCAGTCGTTCATCTTCGGAAGCAGAATACATGTATATTGCTGTCCTTACGCAAGAAATTATCTGGATGAAAAGGATGTTGAAAACACTTGGAGTCCATCACGATCAGTCCATGAAGGTGTATTGCGATAACAAATCTGCTATCTACATTGCAACGAACCCGGTTTTCCACGAGCGAACGAAACACGTCGAGCTTGACTGCCACTTTGTACGTGATGAGGTTGACATTGGGAACATCGAACTCACACACGTTCCAACAAAATCTCAGCTGGCCGATATCTTCACTAAACCGATTGGAAGAGATGGATTCTATGAATTCAGGATCAAGTTGGGCATACGAAATCTGTATGCTCCCACTTGATGGAGGGTATTGGACCGGTTCACTTGGTTAAAGGACGGTTTAGTGAATATGGAACATTCCTCAATTGTGTGTTAACGTAATTTGTTTTGTGAGAACAGATTCACAAGTTTCCTTACTCACGGATTTTCCTTGATACTCTGCATAATTGTCTCCCTGTAAATTCAGTATCTAGATGTATCTTGTCAATGATCAATACAAGAAATTCTTCTTCCTCAATTCTCTTTACATTCTAGAGGCAAATGGAAAGAGGATTATGGATATTCCAATGACTCACAAGAGTTTCAGAATCAAGTTAAGTTCAATTCAAAAAGAAGCTATCACTACAAGAAATCTCGGCCATAGCCACGGAATTTTTCGTGGCTATGGCCGATTATTCGTGGCTATTTTGTATTTAGCCGCGAATAGCCACGAACCTGTTTCGTAGCTATGGTCTCGTTGCTATTGTACATTCGTGGCTATTCGTGGCCATGTGGCCACGACATAGCCACAAATAGCCTTAAACTAATTTCGTATCAATATAGCTACGAATAGACACGATCCTATCCGTGGATATGGCTACGAAATAGCTACAAATATATCTGTGGCTTTCTTAAAAAAATACAAAAAAAAATTAATATAATTTAATAATTATTAAAAACAAATTTACAAATTAAATAAAACTAATAAACAAAATTTAAATACATATAAATTTAATAAAGATAATTATACATAAATATACATAAATCTAAAAAAAAAAAAAAAAGATCAGACTGCTCCATGCTCCACACCGCCGTCGCTTCGTCTTCTCCAGGGGAGCACATCTTTTCCGGTGGTCTCATATCGCGGTTGATGGCTTACTGCTTCGTCTTCAACCTCATCGAGCGGTGAAGCTACGGCGGCTTCAAAATACAAAATACTCCGGCGCTGCACCGCCTCTGCACCACAGCCGTGACCCGAACCCGCCTCGACAAGCCGTGACCCGAACTCGCCTCGACAAGCCGTGACCCGAAGATGCCACCGCACCACGTCTTCGTCTCCGGCGACAATAAACGGTGACTCTGTTTCGTCTTCATCAATCTCTCACAGCCTCACTCGTTGTCGATTTGTTGTTGTATCTGGTACATGGGAACGAAAGCCGTGGCGGAGCTGTGGAGGAGGAGAAGACAATCCATGGCGGAGCAGTGGAGGATGAAGATGGCTAGATATTGGCTAGCGAGGAGGATGGAGATGAAGAGTTCAGATGAAGAGCTAGAGAGAAAGATGAAGATGAAGATAGGAAGAGATGGAGAAGAAGTGTTCTTTCACGAGGGAGAGAGATCATATGAAGATGGCGTGAGAAGATACGAGAGAGATGAGATGAGATGAGATGTGTGTTATCTCTAAGTTATCTCAACCATTGATTTATTTTATTCCAATGGTTGTTGTTTGTGATCCATGTGAAACCTTATTAACCAATAAGATTGTTTTGTTATTCAAACACAATATATTTGATGATATATTTTAGTTCTTAATTAGCATCAAATTAATTTGATTTAATTTTATGTTTAAATATAAAATTTAAGATTAAAGTTTCAACTAAAATATTAAACTAATTAATATATATCATTTAGGGTATAAAGTTTAAAAGATTATGATAAAGATTTTAAGATAATGATAGAAAACAATAGATTTGGAAAATAAAAACTTTTTGTAAGAATTGAAATTCTACTTATGGATTATTATAGGAATTAGAGTTTTGTTAGTTAGATTTTGTTTATAATTTAGGGTTTTAGGTTTGTTTAGGGTTTAGGGTTGTTTAGGGTTTAGGGGTTATTTAGGGTCTAGAGTTATCAATTTTGTAAATATTTAATTTTTAGTTATAGATATATTATAGGAATTAGAATTTTGTTAGTTAGATTTGTGTTTGTAATTTAGGGTTTTAGGATTTGTTTAGGTTTAGGGTATAAGGTTTGAAGTTTATATTTAAAGTTTTAAGTTAAAGTTTGAAAATAGTAGATTTGGAAGTAAAAATTATTTTTATAAGTTTTAATATTAGTTATATGTGTATATTAGTTTATATTTTGATTATATAGTTTATTATTAAGAGTTAGGTTTAGGGTATGATTATTTTTTATTGTATATGGTTTAAAAGATTGTGTTTAAGGTTTAAGTGAATGTTTGAAATAATGGATTTGTAAAAAAAATAAAAAATTATAATCTTAATTTTGGATAGGTTATAGTATAGTAATTAGAATGTTATATTTTTGTTTATATTTTAGGAGTTTGGGGTTTATTTAGGGTTTAAGGTTTATTTGAGGTTTATAAAAATTATTTGTTTACGTTTTGAATCCTTATTTCATATTTTGATTTTATAGTTTTTGATTAGGACTTTAAAGTTTAAAATTTGGGGTTTTAAGATATATTTAGGGTTTAGAGTTTTGAATAGCTACGGATAAAATCGTGGCTATCCGTGGCTAACTCATTCCACAGATATTTTGTGGCTATTCGTGGCTAAATTAGCCACATATATCTACTATTTTAATTCGTGGCTAGGTAGCCACGAATATATTCGTGTCTAGTCATGGCTATGCGCTTCCACGACTAATTCGTAGCTATACGTGGCTAATTATCCACGGATAGCCACAAATGTATTTTCGTGGCTAAATAGCCACGAATTGCTACGAAATAGCCACGAATTTCAAAATTTGAATTTCGTGGCTATTTCGTGGCTGAAAAAAAGTAGCCACGGCCAATCCGTGGCTTGGTCGTGGTTATTTCCAGTTTTTCTTGTAGTGTATGAACACAAGTGAGCAAGAGGAAATGGAGACATGGCACAAGAATATTATCTTGTGACAGCGTTATTTCTAGAGGATTATTCTCCTAAATCAGTGCGCATTCATCAAAGGTAGGCTTTTACTCAAAAATATTATCTTGGCAACATAGGTTGGTAAGGATAATCACAAGGACTCAATCACGGTCCGGTGTCCCTTAAAGATAGATATAATGAAAGCATTCAACACTGAGATGGGGTTTCATAATAAGAATGCTTCAGGCTATGGAATTCTCAGAGATCTTTATTCACTGGATTAATGGATGTATAACAACAACATCTTTCTCCGTTTGTGTTAACGGAGAGCTTGAGGGTTTTTCACCAGTACCAGAGAACTTCGTCAAGGATGTTCACTGTGTTCTTTGCTCTTTGTTATGGATATTAACGTCCCATCCCATTGTCTAAATACTGCTGAGAGAAATGGGATGTTTGGCTATCATCCAAAGTGCAAGGAGTTGGAGCTCACGCATTTGAGTTTTTCGGATGATATGATCATTTTCATGGATGAAACATTTGAATCTCTAAGGGATGTCGCCGAAGTTATCAACCAATTCGAGTAAGTAGGCTCTATTTATAGCATGAAAGACGGTTCATGAGCTTCAAGAGTCAACTACTTCTTTTGGAATCCAGATTGAGCGAGCATCTAGCGATAAGGTATTTCGAATTATCACTCACCACAAAGAGTATGAAGAAGGTGGATTATGAGCCACTGATTGATAAAATCCTATCTCAGTGAATTTCTTGATTATCTAAGTCTTTATCATACTCAGGTTGCCTTCAGCTAATCCAATCAGTCATCACCAGCCCAATTAACTTTTGGTGCTCTGCTATTAGAGTTCCTACAGCTTACTTGAAAACCACTGAGAGAATGTGTGCCGCCTTCTTATGGTCATGGTCTCCTACGATAACGACAATATCTCGAGTAGCTTGGGATGCAGTGTGTGCTCATAAAGATAAAGGGGGATTAGGGATAAGAAGGCTAAAGGACACAGCCAGAGTCTTTCATTGAGGCTTATTTGGTGTCTGTTTGAGAACTCAGGCTCTCTATGGGTTTCCTAGACTAAACGTCACCTCATTCGAGATATTTCCTTATGAGATATTTTGGTTAAGACGACCATCGGGTCGTGAATACGGCAAAAGCTTCCGCGTATCCGTCCATTAGTTGCTTCCTTTATGCGAGTTGATGTTCACGATGGCTTGGATGCCTCATTCTGATTTGACAAATGGGTAAGCAGCATTTCTTTTTGTGATTTAGCAGGAGTGGATGGGATTGGACTGGTGGGCGTAAGAAGAAAAGGAAAATTCTTAGACGATGTTGATGACAACGTATGGAGACTCTGACGGCGTTGTGGAACCAGACTTCAAGAGCTCCATGATTTCATAAGGAGTAACTGGTGCCTAGGCATGACGTGTACGATAACTGAATCACTTGATTATTATTGAGTGCTTACAAAGGTATTTATAGTTGTACATACGAGTATATATTTGGAATATTTACATATTTATAGTTGTACATACGAGTTCATGATACATCATGCGTAGCAACACCTCAGCAGAATGGTCGTGTCGAAAGAAAACATCGACATATATTGAATGTCACACGAGCACTCCGTTTTCAGGCCAATCTACCGATGCAATTCTGGGGGGAATGTGTTCTCACAGCTTGTTATCTGATTAACAGGACGCCAAGCTCCGTGTTGGATTTCCAGACACCATACGAAATATTGTATAACAAAGCTCCGCAATATAATCAGTTGCTTGTATTCGGCAGCTTGTGTTATGCGCATAACCAACAACGGAATGGAGACAAATTTGCTTCACGCAGCATACGTTGTGTGTTTATGGGCTATCCGTATGGTAAGAAAGGTTGGCGGCTGTTTGACATAGAAAAGGAGGAATTCTTTGTTTCGCGAGACGTGGTTTTCTCAGAATCGATATATCCATTTTTTCACAGATATACATACTACACTTCTTGATAATGCAGAGCAGGGGCAACCTTTGTGGGCTCCCATCTCCGAAGGTATGACGTTTGAGGATGACCATTAACATCGTGTGCCACCCTTGCAACAAACTGAGAGCACTGCTGAGACGGGATCCCCTATTCAGACGCCTACCTCACAGGCTGCCCCTCTTACACAGTCTGAGCCAACAAACATTGAACCGGAAGTGATAATTCCTCCTGCATAGCCGGACATTCCTGTTGCAGAAACGGAAACTATCGAGCCAGAGGTTGAGTCTTTGATCGGTCGTGGTCACCGAAAGAAGTCAAAACCAGTGAATTTAAAGAATTTCGTGATCAACTCAGTGAACAGCAGATCAGTTGAAGCTAATGGCAAGGTGTATTATCCACTTTCCGATACCGATAACGTTCAACGCTTCTAGGCATCACACATTGCATATGTTACTGCAGTTCTTCACACCACTGAACCAAAGTCTTACCGGGAAGCTGTGGCTAATGAATGTTGGCGTAAATCAATGGGCTTAGAAATCGGAGCTCTTGAGGAAATTGATACTTGGGACATTGTAGAGTTGCCACGAGGAAAGAAAGCAATCGGCTGCCAATGGGTTTTTAAGGTAAAATTTAATTCTGATGGCAGCATCAAAAGACATAAATCTTGGCTTGTTGCTCTTGGGAATAGACAGGTAGTAGGCGAGGATTATGGAGAAACCTATGCCCCAGTCGCTAAAATGGGAACGGTCAGATTGTTCCTCGACGTTGCAGCCAAACGAAACTGGGAAGTCCATCAAATGGACGTACATAACGCATTTCTACACGGCGATTTGAAAGAAGAGGTATACATGCGATTGCCTCCTGGGTTTCAGTCATCCAATAAAGCCAAGGTTTGTCGCCTTAAAAATCTCTCTACGGACTGAAACAGGCCCCAAGATGTTGGTTTGCGAAGCTGTCCAATGCATTGCTGCAGTATGGCTTCACACAATCTCGATCAACTATTCATTGTTCACTGTCGAGAAAACAGGGTTCCGAATACACATCCTCGTGTATGTCGACGATCTGATCATAACCGGAAGTTGTTCGAAAGCGACTCAAGCATTTAAGGATTACTTGTCGTCTTGTTTTCAGATGAAAGACCTTGGATATCTCAAATATTTCTTCGGTATTGAAGTTGCTCGCAATGCAACAAGGATCTACTTATGACAACACAAGTACACACTCGATGTCATATCTGAAACGAACCTAGCGGCTGCTAAACCTGCAGCATTTCCCTTGGAACAGAATCATTGGTTGGCTCTTTCTACTTCTCCTCTGTTATCTGATCCGACTCAGTATAGGCGGTTGATTGGAAGACTGATCTACTTGGTCGTCACTCGACCATACATGGCTTTCACAGTTCACATTCTGTCTCAATTCAAGCAGACACCACGTCAAGATCATCGGCTTGCGGCATTAAGGGCAATGAGATACTTGAAATCAGACCCGGGCCAAGGGATTTTTTACGGTCTGGAGGAAATTTGCAAATCACCAGATGGTGTGACTCGGACTGGGCTAGTTGCCCTCTTACTAGACGCTCTGTCACCGGGTACTTTATACAGCTCGGCGACTCACCTGTAGCATGGAAAACTAAGAAGCAAGATACAGTCAGTCGTTCATCTTCGGAAGCAGAATACATGTATATTGCTGTCCTTACGCAAGAAATTATCTGGATGAAAAGGATGTTGAAAACACTTGGAGTCCATCACGATCAGTCCATGAAGGTGTATTGCGATAACAAATCTGCTATCTACATTGCAACGAACCCGGTTTTCCACGAGCGAACGAAACACGTCGAGCTTGACTGCCACTTTGTACGTGATGAGGTTGACATTGGGAACATCGAACTCACACACGTTCCAACAAAATCTCAGCTGGCCGATATCTTCACTAAACCGATTGGAAGAGATGGATTCTATGAATTCAGGATCAAGTTGGGCATACGAAATCTGTATGCTCCCACTTGATGGAGGGTATTGGACCGGTTCACTTGGTTAAAGGACGGTTTAGTGAATATGGAACATTCCTCAATTGTGTGTTAACGTAATTTGTTTTGTGAGAACAGATTCACAAGTTTCCTTACTCACGGATTTTCCTTGATACTCTGCATAATTGTCTCCCTGTAAATTCAGTATCTAGATGTATCTTGTCAATGATCAATACAAGAAATTCTTCTTCCTCAATTCTCTTTACATTCTAGAGGCAAATGGAAAGAGGATTATGGATATTCCAATGACTCACAAGAGTTTCAGAATCAAGTTAAGTTCAATTCAAAAAGAAGCTATCACTACAAGAAATCTCGGCCATAGCCACGGAATTTTTCGTGGCTATGGCCGATTATTCGTGGCTATTTTGTATTTAGCCGCGAATAGCCACGAACCTGTTTCGTAGCTATGGTCTCGTTGCTATTGTACATTCGTGGCTATTCGTGGCCATGTGGCCACGACATAGCCACAAATAGCCTTAAACTAATTTCGTATCAATATAGCTACGAATAGACACGATCCTATCCGTGGATATGGCTACGAAATAGCTACAAATATATCTGTGGCTTTCTTAAAAAAATACAAAAAAAAATTAATATAATTTAATAATAAAAACAAATTTACAAATTAAATAAAACTAATAAACAAAATTTAAATACATATAAATTTAATAAAGATAATTATACATAAATATACATAAATCTAAAAAAAAAAAAAAAAGATCAGACTGCTCCATGCTCCACACCGCCGTCGCTTCGTCTTCTCCAGGGGAGCACATCTTTTCCGGTGGTCTCATATCGCGGTTGATGGCTTACTGCTTCGTCTTCAACCTCATCGAGCGGTGAAGCTACGGCGGCTTCAAAATACAAAATACTCCGGCGCTGCACCGCCTCTGCACCACAGCCGTGACCCGAACCCGCCTCGACAAGCCGTGACCCGAACTCGCCTCGACAAGCCGTGACCCGAAGATGCCACCGCACCACGTCTTCGTCTCCGGCGACAATAAACGGTGACTCTGTTTCGTCTTCATCAATCTCTCACAGCCTCACTCGTTGTCGATTTGTTGTTGTATCTGGTACATGGGAACGAAAGCCGTGGCGGAGCTGTGGAGGAGGAGAAGACAATCCATGGCGGAGCAGTGGAGGATGAAGATGGCTAGATATTGGCTAGCGAGGAGGATGGAGATGAAGAGTTCAGATGAAGAGCTAGAGAGAAAGATGAAGATGAAGATAGGAAGAGATGGAGAAGAAGTGTTCTTTCACGAGGGAGAGAGATCATATGAAGATGGCGTGAGAAGATACGAGAGAGATGAGATGAGATGAGATGTGTGTTATCTCTAAGTTATCTCAACCATTGATTTATTTTATTCCAATGGTTGTTGTTTGTGATCCATGTGAAACCTTATTAACCAATAAGATTGTTTTGTTATTCAAACACAATATATTTGATGATATATTTTAGTTCTTAATTAGCATCAAATTAATTTGATTTAATTTTATGTTTAAATATAAAATTTAAGATTAAAGTTTCAACTAAAATATTAAACTAATTAATATATATCATTTAGGGTATAAAGTTTAAAAGATTATGATAAAGATTTTAAGATAATGATAGAAAACAATAGATTTGGAAAATAAAAACTTTTTGTAAGAATTGAAATTCTACTTATGGATTATTATAGGAATTAGAGTTTTGTTAGTTAGATTTTGTTTATAATTTAGGGTTTTAGGTTTGTTTAGGGTTTAGGGTTGTTTAGGGTTTAGGGGTTATTTAGGGTCTAGAGTTATCAATTTTGTAAATATTTAATTTTTAGTTATAGATATATTATAGGAATTAGAATTTTGTTAGTTAGATTTGTGTTTGTAATTTAGGGTTTTAGGATTTGTTTAGGTTTAGGGTATAAGGTTTGAAGTTTATATTTAAAGTTTTAAGTTAAAGTTTGAAAATAGTAGATTTGGAAGTAAAAATTATTTTTATAAGTTTTAATATTAGTTATATGTGTATATTAGTTTATATTTTGATTATATAGTTTATTATTAAGAGTTAGGTTTAGGGTATGATTATTTTTTATTGTATATGGTTTAAAAGATTGTGTTTAAGGTTTAAGTGAATGTTTGAAATAATGGATTTGTAAAAAAAATAAAAAATTATAATCTTAATTTTGGATAGGTTATAGTATAGTAATTAGAATGTTATATTTTTGTTTATATTTTAGGAGTTTGGGGTTTATTTAGGGTTTAAGGTTTATTTGAGGTTTATAAAAATTATTTGTTTACGTTTTGAATCCTTATTTCATATTTTGATTTTATAGTTTTTGATTAGGACTTTAAAGTTTAAAATTTGGGGTTTTAAGATATATTTAGGGTTTAGAGTTTTGAATAGCTACGGATAAAATCGTGGCTATCCGTGGCTAACTCATTCCACAGATATTTTGTGGCTATTCGTGGCTAAATTAGCCACATATATCTACTATTTTAATTCGTGGCTAGGTAGCCACGAATATATTCGTGTCTAGTCATGGCTATGCGCTTCCACGACTAATTCGTAGCTATTCGTGGCTAATTATCCACGGATAGCCACAAATGTATTTTCGTGGCTAAATAGCCACGAATTGCTACGAAATAGCCACGAATTTCAAAATTTGAATTTCATGGCTATTTCGTGGCTGAAAAAAAGTAGCCACGGCCAATCCGTGGCTTGGTCGTGGTTATTTCCAGTTTTTCTTGTAGTGTATGAACACAAGTGAGCAAGAGGAAATGGAGACATGGCACAAGAATATTATCTTGTGACAGGGTTATTTCTAGAGGATTATTCTCCTAAATCAGTGCGCATTCATCAAAGGTAGGCTTTTACTCAAAAATATTATCTTGGCAACATAGGTTGGTAAGGATAATCACAAGGACTCAATCACGGTCCGGTGTCCCTTAAAGATAGATATAATGAAAGCATTCAACACTGAGATGGGGTTTCATAATAAGAATGCTTCAGGCTATGGAATTCTCAGAGATCTTTATTCACTGGATTAATGGATGTATAACAACAACATCTTTCTCCGTTTGTGTTAACGGAGAGCTTGAGGGTTTTTCACCAGTACCAGAGAACTTCGTCAAGGATGTTCACTGTGTTCTTTGCTCTTTGTTATGGATATTAACGTCCCATCCCATTGTCTAAATACTGCTGAGAGAAATGGGATGTTTGGCTATCATCCAAAGTGCAAGGAGTTGGAGCTCACGCATTTGAGTTTTTCGGATGATATGATCATTTTCATGGATGAAACATTTGAATCTCTAAGGGATGTCGCCGAAGTTATCAACCAATTCGAGTAAGTAGGCTCTATTTATAGCATGAAAGACGGTTCATGAGCTTCAAGAGTCAACTACTTCTTTTGGAATCCAGATTGAGCGAGCATCTAGCGATAAGGTATTTCGAATTATCACTCACCACAAAGAGTATGAAGAAGGTGGATTATGAGCCACTGATTGATAAAATCCTATCTCAGTGAATTTCTTGATTATCTAAGTCTTTATCATACTCAGGTTGCCTTCAGCTAATCCAATCAGTCATCACCAGCCCAATTAACTTTTGGTGCTCTGCTATTAGAGTTCCTACAGCTTACTTGAAAACCACTGAGAGAATGTGTGCCGCCTTCTTATGGTCATGGTCTCCTACGATAACGACAATATCTCGAGTAGCTTGGGATGCAGTGTGTGCTCATAAAGATAAAGGGGGATTAGGGATAAGAAGGCTAAAGGACACAGCCAGAGTCTTTCATTGAGGCTTATTTGGTGTCTGTTTGAGAACTCAGGCTCTCTATGGGTTTCCTAGACTAAACGTCACCTCATTCGAGATATTTCCTTATGAGATATTTTGGTTAAGACGACCATCGGGTCGTGAATACGGCAAAAGCTTCCGCGTATCCGTCCATTAGTTGCTTCCTTTATGCGAGTTGATGTTCACGATGGCTTGGATGCCTCATTCTGGTTTGACAAATGGGTAAGCAGCATTTCTTTTTGTGATTTAGCAGGAGTGGATGGGATTGGACTGGTGGGCGTAAGAAGAAAAGGAAAATTCTTAGCCGATGTTGATGACAACGTATGGAGACTCTGACGGCGTTGTGGAACCAGACTTCAAGAGCTCCATGATTTCATAAGGAGTAACTGGTGCCTAGGCATGACGTGTACGATAACTGAATCACTTGATTATTATTGAGTGCTTACAAAGGTATTTATAGTTGTACATACGAGTATATATTTGGAATATTTACATATTGTGAAATATATAGTTTCTATAAAACTATATACTCTAATACACCCCCTCAAGATGGAGGACCTTTGGAGACTCCAATCTTGTCTTTCATCTGTAGAAATCGAGTCCTTAGCAATGGTTTGGTAAGTACATCAGCCACCTGATCCAGCGTGCTGATATGAGAAACTCTGAGTTGATTACTCTGTACCAGCCCACGAACAAAATGATAATCCAATGCAATATGCTTCATTCTAGAATGAAATACCGGATTCGCCGCTACGTATGTAGCACCGATGTTGTCACAATATATAATCGGTGTATCAGCAGGATAGATACCTAACTCAGTCATAAGAGACAAAATCCATTTTACTTCAGACGCTGTTTCAGCAACCGTTCGATATTCAGCTTCAGTGGAGGATCTGGCCACACCTTTCTGTTTCTTAGATGACCAGGAAATTGGATGTGAAATACACAGCATATGCACCTGTGGATGTATAATCATCTCGATCCCCAGCCCAATCAGCAACCGAATATGCTCTTAGATGTAGTGTTGATTTTGCTGGAAACCATAAGCCATGATCAATGGTACATGCTAAATACCGTAAGACTCTTTTCACAGCCTCCCAGTGTGAAGTCGTTGGAGCATGCATAAATTGTGACAACCTGTTGACTGCAAAGCCTATATCAGGACGTGTCAAAGCAAGATACTGTAAGCTCCCAACAGCAGCTCGATAATCAGTCGGACTCGAGAGAGAGACCCCATCAGTTGCTGTGAGAACCATAGTAGATGCCATCGGGGTAGCAACATGTTTAGTGTCCAGCATATGAAACCGAGACAATAGATCAGTGACATACTTCCTCTGTATAAGTCGTATGCCCTGTTTATTGCGTAGTACTTCAAGTCCAAGAAAATAATACGCATCACCCAGGTCTTTAAGAGAAAATCTATCAGACAACAGCTTAATAAACTTGGTAATTGCAGCTGAGCAACTTCATGTAATGAGAATATCATCCACATAAATCAAGATATAGATAAAGACCTTGCCTTGTTTAAAGATGAACAAGGATCTATCAGCCATTGAATTCTGAAATCCACTCGCCACCATAAACGTTTTCAATTCATTGTACCACGCCCTTGGAGCTTGTTTAAGCCCATAGATAGCCTTATGAAGTCGACATACATAATGTGGTTTATATTTATCTACAAACCCAGGTGGTTGTTCCATATAAACTTCTTCATGCAAACGACCCTGGAGAAAGGCATTATTGACATCCAGATGTCGTAATGGCCAATCTTTCGTTGCTGCAACACCCATCACTAATCTTATCGTAGCATGCTTAATAACTGGACTGAATGTATCTTGAAAATCCACTCCTGGTCTTTGGTGAAAACCTTTTGCCACAAGTCTAGATTTAAACCTTTCAACCGATCCATCTGGAAGTCTTTTAATCACAAAAACCCATCTGCATCCAACAACATTCTTTGCTAAATGTGGTTCTACCAATGTAAACGTACCATTCTTGACATTCGAATCATATTCTCCACTCATTGATTGCCGCCATCTCTTATCTTTGAGAGCTTGCATGTGAGATGTAGGTTCGATATCATCCCTGGTAACTGATAACGCATACTTCTTGTTTGGTTTAATAATGTTGTCTTTCCGCCTTGTCTGCATATTGTGATCATTATTATAAGTTGGAAGTACCTCAGTGTCTGAAGCTGATGGTAATGATACTGCAACTGATAAAGGATGCTCAACTTCGGTCACAGGTGCCTCTGAAACAGAACACACTGAATTAGGAGACTGTGACGTTTCAGACATTGACGGAATAGACGACTGAGAGCCCGATCCATGTATCGGCGAAACAGGGAATGATGCTTCCGGCGAGGATTGAGCTGGCAAAGTTTCTTGGCGCGGGAGTAACTCGGCAGTGAGTGGCGGACTATATACCCTGACCCGCGAGGCTGGAAAGACAGCTCCCAACTCAGAGGATGTGAGTGTGGGGCTTGTCGGATGAGATAAGAGATGAAAAGGGAATTCTGTTTCATGAAACTCTACATGACGCGAAATATAGACTCGAGATGATGACACATCTAAGCATATGTAGGCACTTTGGGTGAGAGAATATCCTAGGAAGACACACGGAGAGGATCTAGAACTGAGCTTGTTTTGAGCATAAGGACGTAACCACTAATAACACAAACAGCCAAAGATACGGAGTTTGTGATCATTCGGGGCGACTTGAAACAGTTTCTCATAAGGAGAGATATTGGATATTACTGGTGTGGGCATACGATTGATGAGGTACACAGCAGTGGAGAAGGCATAAGACCAGTAGGTTGTTGGGATTTTTGCTTGAGAAAGAAGGGCTAACCCGGTTTCTACAATGTGTCTATGTTTGCGTTCTGCTATCCCATTATGTTCTGGGGTATGGGGAGGCGAAGTAAGATGAGAGATCCCATGTAGAGATAGATAAGAAGCTAAACCTATGAATTCCCCACCATTATCAGAATATAAGGTAGTGATCTTGGTTTTGAATCGATTTTCAGAAAGAGCTTTGAAAGCAGGAAAGACATTGGCGACATGGGATTTTTGTTTAAGAGGATAGAACCATGTATATCTCGTATAATGATCAACGAAGATCACATAATACTTGAAGGAATCAATAGAATATGTGGGGGATGTCCACACATCCGTATAAACAACATCAAAAGGAAAGGAAGACGAGACTGTGGAGCGAGAAAACTGAAGTTTATGACTTTTATTGATAGCACATGAACTGCAAGTTTGATGTAAAGTAGAACCAAAGGCTGGTAAAGTAAAACGAGAAACAATAGTTTTAGTAATAGACTCAGAAGGATGTCCTAATCTAGAGTGCCAATCTTGAAAAGAGGTCTTGGCAACATGAAAACAGAGAATTGAGAGTTATTGGGTATCGTCGGCCACTCATAAAGCCATTGTCTAGCTTTGCCGTTGATTAGTGTTGCCCCCGTGCTGAGATCCTTCACCTGAAAATCATCAGGAAACATTTGAACCATAACATCATTAGTCTTACAAAGCTTGTTAATGGATATCAAATTCTTCTTCATTGATGGAACATAGAGCACATTATCAAGACTAAGGGAACGAGATTGAGATGGTAAGGAAAGAGAACCAGTTTGTGTGATTGGTAATCCTGTACCACTGCCGAGAAGAACCTCTTCACCCCCTTGGTACGAGCCATTGAGAGAAAGATTACCGAGATCCGATGAGATGTGATGTGAAGCTCCACTATCTAGTAGGCAAGGAGCATAGGATGCATTTGTGGATGTGGTGTAATGTGCTCTCGGTTGCCAGTTTTGTGGTGGCATCGGTGGTGATGGTGGTGTCCAGTTGTTGTTGCTTTGTTGTGAGGAGTATTGCGTCTGTGGAGATGGCCAGTTGTTGTTTCCTTGTCCAATTTTAGGACATCTTCTCGCACTATGTCCATGGGCATAGCAAAACTGACACTTCCCTTGATATCCTCTCCCTTGTGATCCTCTGCCATTACCACGACCTTGGCCACTACCGCGGTTAAATGATGGGCGTGGTGAGTAGTTGTTGTAGCTAGGTCGGTATTGTGTGTTGTTTGCAGAGACCGGTGTTGGAGAGTCGTTGTTAGCAGCAAGTAGGAGCAGTGTATTCTCTCGGTTCAATAGCTTCTCATGAAGCTAATCAATGGTAATTGGAGTATCTCGTCCATTAACCAGCTCTATGACGGCTCGATAGTCCTCGTTTAGACCATCAGTGATGTAGTCTAATAGGTCTTCATGTGGTAGAGGTGCACCAAGTAGGGCTAGTTGATCCGCTTTGGATATGATATTCCGCATGTACTCATGAATCGGTTGAGTACCTTTGGTTGTTGTCTTCAATTGTTGTCGTAGTTGTTTGATATGACCACGAGTGGGATTTCCATACGTTCGTGAAAGTGTGAGCCAGACATCACGGGTTGTAGCAGCTCTTGCGACTACGGGCTGGACATTGAGAGAAAGCGTGCCAAATAAGGCACTGTAAAGAAGGCGATCTTGCCTTTTCCATGGTGCAAACAGAGGATTCTCCTTGGTTTCAGTTCCGACGATGATTGTTTCTGGAGATGTCGTGTCTTCTCCGTCGTCAATAAAGCAGTGAAGTTCATGAGCCTCAAGCAAGGCACGAACTTGAAGTCTCCACGTCAAGTAATTAGTTGACGTGAGCTTGGTGATGTTCGACATGTTAATGGAGATGAGAGATTTAGAAGGGTTAGTAGCGTCAAAGACAGGAACAGATTCAGAGACTTTCGATTGTGGAGAACTTTCAGATGTCATGGTTTTTTTGGGAAGAAGAAGAAGAAGCGGCTGCGCCGTAAAAGAAAAAGATTTTTAGGGTTAGAACACGAGCTCTGATACCATGTACGATAACTGAATCACTTGATTATTATTGAGTGCCTACAAAGGTATTTATAGTTGTACATACGAGTATATATTTGGAAGATTTACATATTGTGAAATATATAGTTTCTATAAAACTATATACTCTAATATGACGCTGGTTCAGATCATTATCTATGGAAACAGGGACTAGATGCATACGATAGCAAATTCTCTGCAAAAAAAAAAAAACTCGGGATCAGATCAGGAGTCCGAATGGAAAAGTCGCTTGGCATAGACTGGTCTGGTTTAAACATGCGGTTCCACATCAAGCATTCATCTTCCATAATCGCCTGCCAACAAGAGAACGTACCAAGAAATGGGGTCATTTGTGTAAGGGCCCAATCCCCAGCCCATTACTTGGGCCCAAAGAAATAGGGAAGGAAGCCCAAAACCCTTTGCTTGAGCCCAAAGAAAAGGAAGGAATTGGCCAGAAACCCAAGGCCCAACCCAGCAGATCAGGAAGCCCTAGCAGAATCCCCTATAAAAAGAGGAGCAGCCCCTTCATTTCTGCACATTTCCCGAAGCAACGAAGTTCTGCCGAAGCCCCGAGCCAGCCAGCCACCGCCGACCAGCCCGGAGCCGACGACCGCCGACCGACGACCGCCGACCACCGCTATTCGCCGGACCACCGCCGGAGCAGCCTCCGTTCGCCGGACCGCCGCCGCGCCGCTGACCAGAACCACCGTGAGCCGCCGGAAAACTCGCCGGAGATCGCCGTTCGAAGCCGATCTCGATCCCGAGCCCCGAGTCGCCGTCTTCTCGATTCGTTTGAGTGCAGAGCCCTTCGATCTTCTCGTTCTTAAGGTGAAATTCCCGGATTCTCAGATCTACTCCGTCTTCCTCCTCTAAACCCCAGATCTGCTTCAGATCTATACTTCTAGATCAGATCTGATCCGTAGAAGTCGTAGATCTGAACCGTATCTTCCATTTCATCTCTCTCTCGCTCAGATCTGCTTCAGATCTATGCTTCTGATGGATAGAAGTTGTAGATCTGGACCGTATCTCTCTCTTTTTCTCAGATCTGTTTCAGATCTAGGCTTCTGATGGATAGAAGTTGTAGATCTGAACCGTATCTTCTTCGTTTGTCCAGATCTGTTGGCTAAAACCCTAGATCTGTTCTTCTTTTCTCTAGATCTATCTTCTAAACCTAGATCTATGTGCAGGAATCCCAGATCTACTTCCCGTTCGTCAGATCTAGAATAAGGTGAGGACCGAACGTGATCTTTCTTTAATCTACTGCAGTATTGAGTATTGGATCCTCGTTTAATAGTGTCTTTCCTAGATAGTGTAGTTCTAGTGGATGATTTATGTTGATGTGATTGATAAAAACCTAGAACCTAGGATGTCGCTTAGACTGAAAACGGAACATAGAACTTAGGTTATCATTTGAACCGAAAACGTTGATTGTGTGTGAAGGCTATGCGTGGTAGAACTGTGTAGGTCCCCCGAAAGGGTGTTTGGTGGTGGCTTGCGTATAACGAGTTTGGTACGCAACCCTTGTATCGTCGGAAGGGGGTTTTGGCGAGCCCCCCAAGAGGGAAGGCCGACGGGCCAGAAGGAGAAGGATTGTGTGGGCCTACGGGTCGAAGGAAGGGGTCTACGAGTGTGAAAACACGAGTGGATGTAGTTTGATTGTGCCTTCGGGCGTGGGTGCAAGGTGTTATTAACCTTGGACTCTTTGCTTGATGTTGTGTTAGTTTAAAGTAAAGATAGCGGTATTCCTAGAATCCGCCCTCACTGGGTGTTGGTGAAAACCAATTACTCAGGCCTCCTTCGTTGTTGTTTTGCAGGTAACCCTGGAGCATTGCAGGGGTAGACGGACGGTGTGGTGTTATGTTTTGGGAGCGGGATTTACCTTCTCTTCTTTTTCTTCTGTCTTTTATGCGTTGAGACTTATGCGGTTCTTCCGTTTTCGTTAAGCTATTTTAGTTGGTTCGGTTTTCCTGTAAGACTCGGCTTTCCATTTTAATAAAGTAAAACCTTTTCAGTTATTTGCGTGCTGGTCCTTGGTTTATGACTTGGTTTGCGGTTGTGAACTATGACTCGTGGAGTCAAAGGGTCGTTGACTTGGGGTCGAAGGGACGGGTGTTACAATTTGGTATCAGAGCCAGGTTAAAACCTAACCAGTCCTGCCCTGGTTAGGTAGGGTATTTATATTCGGATTTCAAAACCATTTTTTCAAAAGCTGTTTTCAAAAATTTTCCGACTCTTTCTAAATGGGTATTTCCAAAAAGTTAGATACTAGAAGCACCACTCCGATCTCCTCCTTACATACACTCCGGAAGTGAGTTCAGTGTTCAGCCGTTAAACTGACTCAAATCGTCTTTCTTTTGTAACAGATGCCGCCTAAGAGAAGAACCCCGCCAGCTCGTCGTAACCAAGATGTGCCAGTGCCAGCTTCGTCGACGAACAGTGCCACCAGTGTGCACGGACCCCAGGAACCGGCTGTTGGAAACCAAGCTGGGCCAGCATTGGGAGCTAGACAGGTAGCTGTTGATGCCGCTCTTCTGCAAGAGCTGCTCACGCTCCAGCAGGCACAAGCCGCCATTGCCGCAGAGGCGGGAGGAGCACCAGGAGGGAATGGAGCAGGAGCACCCGGAGTGATACCGATGAATGTTAACGGGCGCCTGGAGCCCCAGGAGGAGTTGGGAATGGTCAGGGAGGAGCGGTGAACGCCCCAGGAGGAGTTGGCTTTGTTGCTGGGGGAGCAAAGGCCGCTCAAATGGGGTTTGGATTCGTTCAGCCGCAGCCAGTGGTGAACCCGCCACCACCACCGCAGGTGCCAGGAGCGGTGCCAGGAGTGACCTACTGGACCATGTTGAAGCATATGAGGGAGATGCAGATGGACCACTTTGCTGGAGGTGTCAGCGCCATTGCCGCAGACAACTGGAGAAGGAAGCTGGAGCGGAGTTTGGATACTGCTAGATGCCCGATGGAGTTCCGTGTGGAGACAGCGACCTCCTACCTCAAGGATGATGCGCTGGTTTGGTGGGAAGGAGTGCAAGAGAGCGCTCATGGACGTCAGCTGACATGGGTGGATTTCTGCAAGGCGTTCAACCGGAAGTACTTCCCGGAAGTGACCATGGACAGGTTGGAAGGGGAGTTCTGAAACCTCCGTCAGGGAAACCGGAGTGTACGGCAGTATGGGGAGGAGTTCAACCGGTTGAGGAGGTTTGCAGGAAGGTATCTGTCTGAGCGAGAGCTGATCCGTCAGTTTCTCACTGGGTTGAAGATTGATCTCAAAGTTCGTTGCAAGCAGAGGTACTACTACGACATCAACGACCTGATCGAAAAGGCAGCTGATACCGAGACGGACTGGGAAGAAGAGCAGAAGCAGCAGAAGAACGGGCACAACAGGGGAGCCAAGAGGAGTTGGGATACAGCTTATGTTGCGGCACCAGCAGTTCTAGCGCCGCCAGCACAGCAAGTGCATCCACAGCCCATGCAGCCGCTTCAGCAAATGGCGCAGGAGGGGTGTTTCCAGTGTGGACAGGTGGGTCATTTCAAGAGGGAGTGCCCGCAGTTAGCATGCTTCATATGTCATCGCATGGGAAATCTAGCGAGGCACTGTCCGAATCGGGCTAATCAGGCAGGAGCCAGAAGGCCAGGAGGAGTCGGTATACCACCAGCACAACAGCAGGGAGGAGCGGGACTGGCGCCGCCACCACCACCGCCACCGCCAGGAGGTCAGGCAGGAGGACCCAGGGTGTATGTCGCTGGAGCATTCAGAGGAGCGGAACCGATCGCGGGTATGTAAACCTTACCCTTTTGCGTGAATTGTTGTGTAGTCGTGTTAGTTAAAGGTCTCGTAGCTTAGCCTAGTAAACGTGTAGGATCGGTTGTGGTTGGGGGAGTAGCCGCCCACACCCTGTTTGACACTGGAGCTACGCATAGCTTCGTGAGCCCACGGCTCACGGAACTGTGGACCTTTAAGGGGAAGTATATCGATGGGGTCATGAAAGTCGAGACAGCCGGATCGGAGAAAGTAACAGGCTCAGGAATCTTCGAAGCAGTACCAGTGACGGTGGACGGAGTTGACCTACCTGCAGATTTAGCACAAATATAGTTGGGCCGTTACGAGGTGATCCTAGGCCTGGATTGGTTGGTGCAGCACCGAACAGTAATGGATTGCGCCAAGGCAACCATTACCTTTCCTAAGGAAGGAGGAGAGATTGTTTTCCAGGGAATGAGAACGCGGACGAGGATATCAGTCATATCCATGATTCTGTTGGAATTGTGTCCAGCAATCTCTGTACTGTCTCTATAACGTAAGAGTATGTCAGTGATCAGACATAAGTCATACAATACTGGGGGTCATGATGGCTTGCTAGAGTCCGCTCATGATCTATAAGTCTTGGACTTATTGCCTTTATTGTATGATCCCATATGGGTCACACGCTTAAGCTAGCAGGAAATAATGTTGGAACGGCTTAGCAGAAGTACGACAAAAGTGCTAGGCATTTGTCGTACTAAGAGAGAAGAATTAATGGGTCTGATTAAATGGAATTTAATCAGATTGGTATTTGGGCCCATAAAGCCCAAAAGGAATTAGACAAGTTTTATGAATAAAACTTGAGTCTGTTTTTCCTTCCAACCCTAACACCCAGCGCCGTTTTTCTCCTCTCCCTGCGCCTCTCTTCCTCGTGGTCTAGCAGCCAGTTTCCGGTGATTGCGTGTGTGAGCCTTTGGAGGATCCATCTCTCGGTGTATCTCCCTGATCATTGACCTGTTCTCAATTCCGCTGCAAACAAACAGGTAAAAGGTGAGATCTAATGTTTCTAAATAAGAACACCTAGATCTGATGCATGTTTAGGTTGATATCAATACGAGAATTGAATCAGGATCAACCAAAACTTCCAACAGTGGTATCAGAGCCATTGGTTCTGTAGGTTTCTTGTTTAGATTCAAGTTTTAGGTTGTTTAGAAGTATTTGAATCAATCTATGCATATATTGATAAGAAAATACTTAAGAAACATTAATTAAGAACCTAAAACACCTAATGAAGAATCGCAAACCATAGCTTTTAGCTTGGTATATGCGATCGGCCCTAGGTTTTGGATCGATCGGCCGGTATGATTAAACCGGCTGGATCGTGGCTATGGGCTTGGGTCGAATGGTCGCGTGAGAGATGATCATCTCGTCCCGATCACGTCCCTGCAACCGGCCGGCCATGTGGAACCAATCGGCTAGGCCGATCGTTCCGGCTGCGACAAGGCCGAAGGCTTGGTCGAGTCATTGCCCGGCCGGACCGTCTCGATCGTCCCAAGCGCGGCCATCACGATCTTGGATCGAGAGATGGCTAAGTTGGCGGCTAGGGTTTGATTGCGTGAAGATCACGACTAGGTCGTGATCGGTTCACGTGATCAAATCGGTTCGGTTCGGTTTAAAATTTAATTAAAATCTAATCGTTCTGGTTTAATAAACAGATTTTAATAAGTTTATTAAATCTGGTTAAACCGGGATAAGAAATCCAATGTCGAAAGAAATATTGGATTTAGTGCCTAAACTAGGAATTTCTAATTTTGATTTGGTTGGACCAAATAAATTGAGAAATTCCGGTTTAGTAAATAACCGGTTGACAATTGTGGTCATCGTAGTAATTGAAACTTGGTTAGACCAGTTTTAATGAACCAGACCGGTTATGTCAATTAATTGGACAATTGGGTCATGTCTTGGACATGGACCAATTCTTGGGCCTCGGGCCAAGAAGTTAAAACAATTGGGCCATTAATTGAGTCTTTCTTCAGATTAATTTAAAAACTATTTTATAAAATTATAAAGTCGTTTTAAATTAAAGTTTCCGAAATTTTATAATTAGAAAGTTTCTTAAAATAGAAGTTTCTGAATTTGCGGGTTTTGGATTTCAAGAAGTTTCTAAAGTTAGAAAGTTTCCGGTTTTAGAAAGTTTCCAATTTTAGAAAGTTTCTAAAAATAGTAGGTTTCCATAAATAGAAAGTTTCCCGAAATAGTAATCTTCTATTTTGGGAATGATTTTAATAAACCTACGAACCTCAAATAATATCAAGCGTTGGATGTCTTGTCCAGGCTATGTCAGCTGTCAAAGCCCATTCAATTGCATTCATGGCCTTACAGTGTGAGGATGTCTGCTTTTGCGTGGGTAAGACGGTTTGTGATTCATAAATGTCATTGGGAGTCCCAGACATTAATGATTACATGACTGTATAGTCCGGTTTTCTTGACTAGGCCATCGGGAGTCCCGGGCCTTGAGACATCAGAGTGGATTGGGCCTCGGGCCCAGATTCACAACCAAGAGTTATATCACGGATATAATTAGCCGATATAGGGCTTACCGATATAAGCTAAGGTTGGGTGACGGCCAGTGGCCCACTTTAATCTTAGTTATATGTGGATCTTGGAATCATTATATTCTATTGAGGGTAACTAATGTTATTGAATATAATGCGTGATTAATCATATTAATTTTAATACGAGATTAATCATATTGAACATATTAACTAAAATCCTTTTATCTTAAATTTCAGTTATGACTAGCACAAACAATCAAAACACTTTCTCGATCCGGTCTGTCCTTGAGATGGACAAGCTGAACGGATCAAATTTCTTGACTTGGTCGCGGAACCTGAGGCTAGTCCTCAGACAGGAGAGAAAGGACTATGTCCTTGAGAGAGCTCTCCCCGTAAGAATCGGGTCCAATGCCTCCCATGCAGTATATAATGCTTGGAATAAGCATTATAATGATGCGGTAGATGTGCGTGGTCTGATATTGGCTACCATGGACTCAGACTTGCGGGAGCAATATGAGAACATGGAGTCGCCAATAGAGATGATCAGCAGCCTGAAATTGAAATTTCAGGAGCAGATACGAGTGGAGAGATACCAGTTGGTTAAGTCTCTCACTAGCTGCAAGCTACCAGATGATCATCCAGTAAGTCCTCATATCAGTAAAATGATAGGTTATATAGATAACCTGAGGAAACTGGATTATCCAGTTGGCCAAGAATTGGCAACTGAAATCATTCTGCAGTCACTGCCGTCAAGCTATGATAAGTTCAGAAGGAACTATATCAAGAAAGGCTTAACGAAGACGCTGACTGAACTGCATGATATGCTCAAGATGGTTGAGCCAAACGTGAAGGGTAGGTTTATGAAACCTAGTACTGACAAGGGTGAAGACAAAGTTGTCCAGATTTTGAATCATGGCAAGCGTGTGTCTTCTGAGCTCAAGTCAGATACCTCTTACGTTGGTAAGTGCTGCTACTGTAAGGAGACAGGGCATTGGAAGAGAAATTGCATTAAATTCATGGAAGATGATGAGGAGTTAAAGTCGATGTATGAGACTACTTCCTCAGGTATTCATGTTATTACTTCAAGTTCTACCTTAAAGGTATTAGATACTGGTTGTGGCACTGATATTTGTGATAATATGCAGAGCCTAAGCAACAGTAGAACGTTGAAGGAAGGACAAGTGAAACTACATGTCTGGAAGGAGCTAGGAATGCTGCCTCAGCCGTAGGGTTTTTTCACTTATAGATCCCTTTGAGGCTTGGTTTTGTATTAAGTAATTGCTACAATGTACCTGCTTTAAAGCAGAGTAGTCTTTCATTTTCTTGTAAGAATTTGAATGTTTTTCGTTTTGATAAAAGACAAGTTTTGTTCTTTTGATCTTAATGAAATATTAATTGTAGCACCCTATTCATGGAATGGGTTTTTATATCTTAAACCAAAGAGTGCCTAAATGCAACATAAATACCGAATTGGTTTAAATCTGATGAATTAAACCTGATTTTTCTTGGCATAAAAATCTTGGTCACATATAGTAAGTCGGATTCAGAAATCCCATAGTCATGGACTGTTGGGCTCATTTGATAAAATATCTTATGAGACATGAATTCTGTTTACTAGACCAAAAGGTAAAGGGCCTATCTTAGCCGAGCTAGAGAAAAGCCCAAAGACTTATTGGACCTGGAACATACTAATGTATGTGGCCCAATGAGCAGTAATGCCAGAGAAAAATTTCCTGTACTTCATTGTCTCTACTGATTACTTCAGTGAGTGTGACTGTGTTCATTTGATGAGACACAAGTCGGAATTCTTTGACATGGTCGAAAGAGTTCCAGAATGAAGTATAGGATCTGAATGACAAAAGTGTTAAGACTCTGGATCAAATCACGAGTGAGAATACTTAAGTCATTGATTGTGTGATCATCTTAATGAGTGTGAAATCGTTTCACAGCTCATTTCTCCTGAAAACCTGAAGGTGTTTCTGTGAGAAAGAATCAGATCTTATTAGAAATGATTAAAGATGAGTCACACGAATCTTCCATGATATTATTTAAGAATAACGCTCTAAAATATCTAAGTTTACGCTGAAATAGTTCCACAAATATCGGTTGAAAGACACCACGTTAATGTGGATTGGAATCGATCCAAATTTGTCTTTACTGAGTATTTGTAGTTGTGCTACTTCGCTGGTAGTCCTAGAGAAACTAAGGCTTGTTACTTTTACGTCCAATCTGTTTTCTAAGAAGGGAAGTTATTTTCCAAGAAAAACAGTGGGAGTAAAAGCATAACTCGAAGTTTTCTTAGGGAGACCAAGGCTCGGTACTTTTGCGACCATTCTGTTTTCTAAGAAGGAAATTATTTTCCAAGAAGAACAGTGGGAGTAAAAGGTATTTTTACGACCATTCTGTTTTCTAAGAAGGGAAGTTACTTTCCAAAGAAGAACAGTGGGAGTAAAAGTACAACTCGAAGAAATTCGAGAGATACAGGAGGCTGCTCAACCTGTTGAGGGAGAACAACGAATGGATTTACAGATTTCTGTAGAATCTACACCTGTAGAGCCTGAAGTTCGCAGATATGAAAGAATCAGTCACTATTACGAGAGTGATTTCTCGTCATTAGTTGAACCTGATGATCATTGAAAGTTCGCATGATCTGATGATCATAGAAAGCGACAAATCTGCGAAATTCAAAGAAGCGAAAGTGAGCCCTTACTCCGAAATTACACTATGTGTAAGTAAACTTCATTGATCCATTCATGGATGGAAGCAGACATATCGGAGTTGGAATCTTCGTTCTGTTGAAGTAGTCAAGGTTTTGACTTGAACAGGAACGAAGAGGAACTGTGCGTTTACTAATAGATTGGAGGGAGCGATATTGCATTTCTCATATTGTATGTCGATGACATACTGATTCTCGGATATAACGTCCCAATGCTGTAGTCGGTAAAGGACTAGCTTGGGAGTTGGTTTAGTGATTGACATGGGTAAAGCCACGAAAGTCTTGGATTCTGGATCTAAAGATAGAGATCCAGAAGAGCTGGTAGGACAAAGTCAGGATTCTTAAATTGACAAAGTCCTACACGTTTTCAGCACTCCAAGAAGGGTTTTAAGCCAATGTCACATGGCAAAACGTTAAGCAAGAAGCAGTGTCCTACGATAACTGCTGAGCTTAAATGCATGGATAAGATTCCATATGCGTCGGCAATTGGATCTATCATGTATGCCATGAAATGTACTTGTTTGATGTTGCTTTAATGTTAAGCAAGACAAATAAAGACCAGTCAAATCCAGCAAAGAATCAAGTTTCCTAAAGTATGTCCTAAAGTATTTGAGGAATAGTAAGGATAAGTTCTTGATTTACGGAGAAAGTGAGGTGCTATAAGTCGATAGAGTCTAAAAGGCAAGTTTCCAATAGACAAAGATGATTTCCGATCACAGTCCGGTTATATCTTGTGTCTATCTGGCGGTGCAAGGCACTGTTGCTGACTCAATGACTTAAGCTGAACATTTCGCAGCTTGGGAAGTGGCGGAAAAGGTTGTTTGGAAAGAAGAGTTCGTCACTGAACTTGATGTGATTCCCAGCATAGATGAGACTAGCTGCACATCAGAGGTCCAAACACCTTGAGAATAGGTATAACGTATTCCGTAAGATAAATGACAGAGATGTTAAGTAGATCAGCAAGTTTCAACGAATGAGAACGTTGCTTATCTATTAACGAAGCCACCCCTTAGCCCTAAGCACGAGTCACGGACTGTAGCTGTAGGATAAGTGAAATTAAGATGTAGTCTTAATTTCAGTGGGAGTTAGTAAAGGGCTTTATTTAGTTATTGATATGTTCTTGTAAAACATTTGAGATGTTTAATAATGAAATTATTATTTCAAGATTATTTTAACTGTGATGAAATAATCGTTCCAAAATGATATGAACCATTTTATAGGTCATCGAAGTAAATGATTTGATCTTGAGTCATCGAAGTCATTTAGCTTGATCATGAGATCCTATATTTGATAAATGTTTTATATCATCATGTCCCTAGTCGAAGGTTGTTGAAATTGGAACACCAACAACCGTGTAAGACTGGATTGGTACGTGACTTATGACAAAGTCTCAGTGTGTCATAGATGCTCGGCATCAAAGTCAGTACATAGGTGTATGTTGGGAACATACGACCGGACAAGACCCGCTAATAAGAACTCTTCAGGATATTTATATCTGTGTCATAAGAGATTCTTACTACGACTATAGAGTATAGTCCTTAGACCTGAGTTCGCATGCATGTGACTGCATATGGACTGATGCACTTTGATCATTGTCTAACGCCATCGTTCTGCGATAGCTATAAGGACCTTGTTTGGGTACATCATGAAGTGAGTAGTTTACAGTGATGGAACAAGATGGGATTTGTCCCTCCAATATAAATGGAGTGAATATCTCTAGGCCAATCGGAGATTTGAATACTGGAAACGCATGGCCATGCTCAAACGGACTTTCCCGAGTCGTTTGGATTGTCAGTATCAAATCAGAGTCCGATGAACAAGATTAGGCTTTATAAGGATGACACTAATCTTGCCTTATAACTAATCGAGATATTGAGACGAAAGGGATTATGAATACAGAGATTCCAGTTCAAGTGGGAGATTGTTGGAATTGTGTCCAGCAATCTCTGTACTGTCTCTATAACGTAAGAGTATGTCAGTGATCAGACATAAGTCATACAATACTGGGGGTCATGATGGCTTGCTAGAGTCCGCTCATGATCTATAAGTCTTGGACTTATTGCCTTTATTGTATGATCCCATATGGGTCACACGCTTAAGCTAGCAGGAAATAATGTTGGAACGGCTTAGCAGAAGTACGACAAAAGTGCTAGGCATTTGTCGTACTAAGAGAGAAGAATTAATGGGTCTGATTAAATGGAATTTAATCAGATTGGTATTTGGGCCCATAAAGCCCAAAAGGAATTAGACAAGTTTTATGAATAAAACTTGAGTCTGTTTTTCCTTCCAACCCTAACACCCAGCGCCGTTTTTCTCCTCTCCCTGCGCCTCTCTTCCTCGTGGTCTAGCAGCCAGTTTCCGGTGATTGCGTGTGTGAGCCTTTGGAGGATCCATCTCTCGGTGTATCTCCCTGATCATTGACCTGTTCTCAATTCCGCTGCAAACAAACAGGTAAAAGGTGAGATCTAATGTTTCTAAATAAGAACACCTAGATCTGATGCATGTTTAGGTTGATATCAATACGAGAATTGAATCAGGATCAACCAAAACTTCAAACAGATTCAAGCCGAGGAGTTGATCAGTAAAGGGAACGAGGCGTACCTGGCGACCATCACAATGACCAAAGAGGAAGGAGCTCCGAGTTTGGAAACCATTCCGGTGGCAGCCGAATATGAGGACGTATTCGCGCCATTGAAGGGGCCGTCGCCGGAACGGAATGATGCCTTTACGATAGAGTTAGAGCCCGGGACGACACCCGTATCAAGGGCTCCATATCGTTTAGCGCCCGCAGAAATGGCAGAGTTGAAGAAGCAACTAGAGGATCTGGTGGAGAAGGGATTCGTCCGACCAAGCAGTTCGTCGTGGGGAGCGCCAGTGTTGTTTGTTAAGAAGAAGGATGGGAGTTTCCGACTTTGCATCGACTACCGAGGACTGAATAAGGTGACCATCAAGAATAAGTACCCGCTGCCAAGGATCGATGAGCTGTTGGACCAGCTGCAGGGAGCCACCTGGTTCTCGAAGATCGATCTTGCCTCGGGGTACCATCAGATTCGGATAGCAGAGGAGGACATCAAGAAGACGGCATTCCGGACCCGTTATGGACACTACGAGTTCGTGGTAATGCCGTTTTGGTTAACCAACGCGCCGGCAGCCTTCATGAAGATGATGAACGACGTTTTCCGACACTACGAGTTCGTGGTAATGCGTTATTGTCTTCATTGACGATATTCTGGTCAACTCGAGAAGTAAGGAGCAACACGAGTGGGACCTCAGGATAGTCCTAGATACTCTCAGGAGGCAGCAGTTGTTCGCTATGCTCAGTAAGTGTAGCTTCTGGCAAAGGGAGATTGGATTCCTTGGCCGCGTGATCTCGGCCTCCGGTGTAGCAGTGGATCCGGAAAAGATCACCTCGATCACCAATTGGGCAGAGCCGGAGAATGCGACCGACGTTCGCAGTTTCTTGGGACTAGCAGGATACTACAGGAAGTTCGTGGAAGGATTCGCCAGCATCGCTAAACCTCTGACGATCCTAACCGGTAAGGACGTCAAGTTCGAATGGACGGACAAGTGTGCCCGGAGCTTTGAGCAACTAAAGGAACGGTTGACACAGACTCCAGTGTTAGTACTACCACAGCCGGGAATACCGTATGTAGTCTACACGGACGCATCTGGAGTTGGACTTGGGTGTATCTTGATGCAATAAGGGAAGGTGGTCGCCTATGCGTCAAGGCAGTTGAGAAAGCACGAGGTTAACTACCCCACCCACGACTTGGAGCTAGCAGCAGTGGTTTTTGCCTTGAAGATATGGCGTGCTTATCTGTACGGAGAGAAGGTGCAAATATTCACGGACCACAAGAGCCTGAAGTACGTCTTCACGCAAGGAGAGTTGAATTTGAGACAGCGCCGATGGATGGAGCTATTAGCGGACTACGATTTGGAGATCGAGTATCACCCTGGGAAAGCCAACCAGGTAGCTGACGCTTTAAGCAGAAGGAAGATTGTCATGTCAGAGAACAAGGAAGTTCAGGAACTGTCAGCGACCATATTGGCATTACAACTATGCGTTACCAACGTCGAGGAGAGCGTCACCAGGTTAGGAGTCTGGGAACAGGCTGATCTGTTAGGAAAGATACGAGAAGCGCAACCCCGAGACAAAACCTTGCAGTCATTGATCGAGAAAGGGGTAATAGGGTATCACACCGCAGACAATGGGATGATCATGTTCAAGAATCGAGTATGTGTGCCTAAAGATTTCGAGTTGAGGAGAAGGATCTTAATGCAAGCTCACCAGTCTCAGTTCTCGATCCATCCAGGGAGTCACAAGATGTATCAGAATCTGAAGCAATACTACCACTGGGAGGGCATGAAAAGGGATGTGGCGAAATGGATCTCACAGTGCCAGAACTGCCAGCAAGTTAAGGCGGAGAGGAAAGCCCCCAGCGGATTACTACAAGGGTTTCCTATACCAGAATGGAAATGGGATATGGTGACCATGGATTTTGTCACCGGACTACCAAGGACAACCGAAAAGAAGGATGCGATTTGGGTGATCGTGGACCGACTCACCAAGTCTGCGCACTTCCTCGCGATTAAGAAGACGGACGGGACTGAGACACTTGCACGGAAGTATGTCGAGTGCATAGTGAAGTTGCACGGGGCGCCAGTTAGCATCGTGTCAGACAGAGATCCCAAGTTCACCTCTATCTTCTGGCAGGCTTTTCAAAAGGCTATGGGTACGAAGGTACTCCTCAGTACAGCCTATCACCCTCAGACGGATGGACAGTCTGAGCGGACTATACAGACATTGGAGGATATGCTGAGAGCCTGTGTGTTGGATTGGGAAGGGAATTGGGTGAAGTTTCTTCCATTGGTCGAGTTTGCCTACAACAAAAGCCATCACCGAAGCATAGGGAAGTCGCCATACGAGGCTCTATATGGTCGACCTTGCAGGACCCCCTATGTTGGACCGAGGTGGGGGAGAGGCGTGATTTGGAGCCGGAAATGATTCAATAAACCGTCAAGCAAGTGGAACTGCTCAAGGAGCGACTGAAGCAGGCCCACGACCGTCAGAAGAGTTACGCGGATAAGCATCGTAAAATTTTGGAGTTCGCAGTAGGGGATGCGGTGTATCTTAAGCTCAGGACGTTCCGGGGCAACGATCCCAACCGCAAGCTAAAAAAGTTGAGGCCAAGATATATGGGACCATTCGTGATTGTCGAGAGAGTTGGTGTGGTGGCGTATAGATTAGAGTTACCTCAGGAGCTGTCAGATTTTCACAATGTGTTACATGTGTCTGTTCTACGGAAGGTTGTTCGTGAACCGGAACTAATTCTACCCGAGCCGCCATCAGATGTCAACCGTAACTTGTCAGTGACGAGCAAACCGGTCAAGGTCGTGGACCGCCGGGAGTCAGAGTTCAACGGGAAGAAAACCAAGATGGTTTTGGTTCGATGGGAGAGAGACGGAATTCAGGACGATGTTTGGGAACCCGAGCAGCCATTCAAGTTAAGTCACCCAGAGTTGTTTGCGGAACCTAGAAGCGAACCGAATTCGGGGACGAATTCATCCTTGGTGGGGGAGAATTGTAAGGGCACAATCCCCAGCCCATTACTTGGGCCCAAAGAAATAGGGAAGGAAGCCCAAAACCCTTTGCTTGAGCCCAAAGAAAAGGAAGGAATGGGCCAGAAACTCAAGGCCCAACCCAGCAGATCAGGAAGCCCTAGCAGAATCCCCTATAAAAAGAGGAGCAACCCCTTCATTTTTGCACATTTCCCGAAGCAACGAAGTTCTGCCGAAGCCCCGAGCCAGCCAGCCACCGCCGACCAGCCCGGAGCCGACGACCGCCGACCACCGCCGTTCGCCGGACCACCACCGGAGCAGCCGCCGTTCGCAGGACCACCGCCGCACCGCCGACCGGAACCACCGCGAGCCGCCAGAAAACTCGCCTGAGATCGCCGTTCGAAGCCGATCTCGATCCCGAGCCCCGAGTCGCCGTCTTCTCGATTCGTTTGAGTGCAGAGCCCTTCGATCTTCTCGTTCTTAAGGTGAGATTCCCGGATTCTCAGATCTACTCCGTCTTCCTCCTCTAAACCCCAGATCTGCTTCAGATCTATGCTTCTAGATCAGATCTGATCCGTAGAAGTCGTAGATCTGAACCGTATCTTCCATTTCGTCTCTCTCTCGCTCAGATCTGCTTCAGATCTATCCTTCTGATGGATAGAAGTTGTAGATCGGGACCGTATCTCTCTCTTTTTCTCAGATCTGTTTCAGATCTAGGCTTCTGATGGATAGAAGTTGTAGATCTGAACCGTATCTTCTTCGTTTGTCCAGATCTGTTGGCTAAAACCCTAGATTTGTTCTTCTTTTCTCTAGATCTATCTTCTAAACCTAGATCTGTGTGCAGGAATCCCAGATCTACTTCCCGTTCGTCAGATCTAGACTAAGGTGAGGACCGAACGTTATCTTTCTTTAATCTACTGCAGTATTGAGTATTGGATCCTCGTTTAATAGTGTCTTTCCTAGATAGTGTAGTTCTAGCGGATGATTTGTGTTGATGTGATTGATAAAAACCTAGAACCTAGGATGTCGCTTAGACTGAAAACGGAACATAGAACTTAGGTTATCATTTGAACCGAAAACGTTGATTGTGTGTGAAGGCTATGCGTGGTAGAACTTTGTAGGTCCCCCGAAAGGGTGTTTGGTGGCGGCTTGGGTATAACGAGTTTGGTACGCAACCCTTGTATCGTCGGAAGGGGGTTTTGGCGAGCCCACCAAGAGGGAAGGCCGACGGGCCAGAAGGAGAAGGATTGTGTGGGCCTACGGGTCGAAGGAAGGGGTCTACGAGTGTGAAAACACGAGTGGATGTAGTTTGATTGTGCCTTCGGGCGTGGGTGCAAGGTGTTATTAACCTTGGACTCTTTGCTTGATGTTGTGTTAGTTTAAAGTAAAGATAGCGGTATTCTTAGAATCCGCCCTCACTGGGTGTTGGTGAAAACCAATTACTCAGGCCTCCTTCGTTGTTGTTTTGCAGGTAACCCTGGAGCGTTGCAAGGGTAGACGGACGGTGTGGTGTTATGTTTTGGGAGCGGGATTTACCTTCTCTTCTTTTTCTTCTGTCTTTTATGCGTTGAGACTTATGCGGTTCTTCCGTTTTCGTTAAGCTATTTCAGTTGGTTTGGTTTTCCTGTAAGACTCGGCTTTCCATTTTAATAAAGTAAAACCTTTTCAGTTATTTGCGTGCTGGTCCTTGGTTTATGACTTGGTTCGCGGTTGTGAACTATGACTCGTGGAGTCAAAGGGTCGTTGACTTGGGGTCAAAGGGACGGGTGTTACAATTTGGGTGGTGAACTAGAAGAAAGCAGAGATCATTTGTGTTTTGCTTGGCCGTACGCTTAACAAGATCTGGACCACGGTGAGGCGAAGAGTTCTAGAAGCTCGCATAAACTCTGGCTCGTCTCGCACCACCACATCACTCATGAGGAATGTTGGATTCAAGTTTAGCACTTTCCTGAAGAGGCCTATTCATGATTATAGGTCGGCCCAGAATGGAAAGTCGGTGAAAGGGCCCAAGACGGTAAAACCTAGGTTAAACCGGACTTAGGGCAACCGGCTTACATTAGGGTTTTGAAAGGTGTAAAACCAAGAAGGATAAGGCGGCGCTTGACCACATCGATGATATGGAAATATTCCATATCTCGGTAAAGTCGGATATTAGGAAATCTTGATATTTATTTTCTATTTTCCTTATTCGAAAACCGACTTGTAACCTTATAAAAGGAACCTCATTGATCAATAATAATTTACGCTTTTCTTAATATTTTTCGCTTAAGAGACTTGAGATCAAACTCTTAACCTAATTTCTCTCCGGCGACTTTAGAACTCTCTTTTACCGGCTTCCATCTCGGAAACGCCGACTTTAAACCCTAATTTCCTAAATATCACCGCGTTCTTTAATTCTTCTTTTAGAATCCCTAATTACAAACCCTAAAACTCTTTCTATCTTGGGATAGACCGAGTTGAGATCTTACAATTGGCGCCGACTGTGGGGATTTCTAAGAGAAATTTCTGAAACGAGATGTCAGGGGATCATAAAGAGATCGATGAAGAAAACCCTAGGGTTGAATTAAGCGTTCAAGATGAAAGTGATTACAACCAGAGTGATCACGAAGACGATGCGGCTAAAGGCGGCAAGCAGCCGCGAGACGCCGCCAAGACAAACAAAGCTCGAGATGGCGGCAAACATGCCCCGTCACTCAGCGAAACAGAGGCTCAAATCGAGCAAGACAAGGTCTTAGCCACTTTAATGGCCAAGATCGAGTCACAAAACGACCTGATCAAAACATTCTCGGAGAAAATCGACCTGCTGCAGACGGAGCAAGCAAAATTCCTTTCAGGACAACAGCCAAGAAAACCCAGGAGAGAGGTGCTGTCGAAGGTAAAAGACAAAGTCGCCAGACGGCTGGTCTATAGCACATCTTGTTGGAATTGTGTCCAGCAATCTCTGTACTGTCTCTATAACGTAAGAGTATGTCAGTGATCAGACATAAGTCATACAATACTGGGGGTCATGATGGCTTGCTAGAGTCCGCTCATGATCTATAAGTCTTGGACTTATTGCCTTTATTGTATGATCCCATATGGGTCACACGCTTAAGCTAGCAGGAAATAATGTTGGAACGGCTTAGCAGAAGTACGACAAAAGTGCTAGGCATTTGTCGTACTAAGAGAGAATGAATAATGGGTCTGATTAAATGGAATTTAATCAGATTGGGCCCAAAAGCCCAAAAGGGAAAGAGAAGGCTTTTAATGACTAAAAGCCAAAGTCTCTTCCTCTCTAACCCTAACACCCCACGCGGCCACTCTCTCCTCTCTGCGCCTCTGCTCCTTGTGGTCTAGCAACCAGTTTCCTGTGATTGCGTGTGTGAGCCTCTGGAGGATCCATCTCTCGGTGTATCTCCCTGATCATTGACCTGTTCATCAATTCCGCTGCAAACAAACAGGTAAAAGGTGAGATCATATGTTTCTAAATAAGAACACCTAGATCTAATGCATGTTTAGGTTGATATCAATATGAGAATTGAATCAGGATCAACCGAAACTTCCAACAGTGGTATCAGAGCCATTGGTTCTTAGGTTTCTTGTTTTAGATTCATTGTTTAGGTTGTTTAATCTGTTTAGATGTGTTTTGAATCCATTACTGATAAGAAAAACACATAAGAAACTGAATTGAACCCTAAACACACAAGAAAAGATCGCAAACTGAGCTATATGACTCAGGTTTGGATCGGCCGAGAGTGGGACGGTCGGAGCAGGACGGTCGGACGGTTGGACGCGGATCGGATCGGATCGGTTGACCGATCGCGGTCGATCGTCGCGTCGAACCGATCGCGTCGTCCCGATCGCTCGGCGATCGCGGAACGACCGACCGTGCGCTGCGTCCCGATCGCGTCCGTCCGTGCGTCAGTGTACCGTCCCGTACGTCCGGCTAGCGAGCGTCCCGATCGTCCGGCTGGCTCGTCCCGACCGTCCTCGATCTCGGATCGAACGGCTCGCGGTTTGAGCGGCTGGACGAGAGGCTGAGCGGCTGGAAATTAGGTCACGACCAACTCGGTTTGGTTCGTGACTAATTCGGCTCGGTTCAAGGCTCGGTTTAAGATTTTAATTAAAAATCTACGTTCTGGTTTAATAAACAGATTTTAATAATTTTATTAAAGTCTGGTTAAACCAGGATTAGAAATCCAATGTCGAAAGAATTATTGGATTTGGTGCCTAAACCAGGATTTCTAATTTGATTTGGTTGGACCAAATAAATTGAGAAAATCCGGTTTAGTAAATAACCGGTTGACAATTGTGGTCATCGTAGTAATTGAAACTTGGTTAGACCAGTTTTAATGAACCAGACCGGTTATGTCAATTAATTGGACAATTGGGTCATGTCTTGGACATGGACCAATTCTTGGGCCTCGGGCCAAGAAGTTAAAACAATTGGGCCATTAATTGAGTCATTCTTCAGATTTAAATTTAAAACTTATTTTATAAAATAAAATTATGAAATTCGATTTTAAATTTTATAAAGTTCCGAAATTTCGAAATTAGAAAGTTTCCAAAATTAGAAGTTTCTGAATTTGCGGGTTTTGGATTTTTAAAGAAGTTTCTAAAGTTAGAAAGTTTCCAATTTTAGAAAGTTTCCAAAAATAGTAGGTTTCCATAAATAGAAAGTTTCCCGAAATAGTAATCTTCTATTTTGGGAATGATTTTAATAAACCTACGGACCTCAAACAATATCAAGCGTTGGATGTCTTGTCCAGGCTATGTCAGCTGTCAAAGCCCATTCAATTGCATTCATGGCCTTACAGTGTGAGGATGTCTGCTTTTGCGTGGGTAAGACGGTTTGTGATTCATAAATGTCATTGGGAGTCCCAGACATTAATGATTACATGACTGTATAGTCCGGTTTTCTTGACTAGGCCATCGGGAGTCCCGGGCCTTGAGACATCAGGGTGGATTGGGCCTCGGGCCCAGATTCACAACCAAGAGTTATATCACGGATATAATTAGCCGAAATAGGGCTTACCGATATAAGCTAAGGTTGGGTGACGGCCAGTGGCCCACTTTGATCTTAGTTATATGTGGATCTTGGAATCATTATATTCTATTGGGGGTAACTTAGGTTATTGAATATAATGCATGATTAATCATATTATACTTTAATACGAGATTAATCATTTTGAACATATAACTAATAACCTTTTTATTTATATATTTCAGATATGACTACTACAAGCACACAAAACACGTTCTCGATCCGGTCTGTTCTCGAGAAGGAGAAGCTGACTGGAACGAACTTCCTGACATGGTCAAGGAACTTGAGGCTGGTCCTCAAGCAGGAGAAGAAGGATTATGTCCTTCGAGATCCCCTCCCCGAGAGGCCTCTTGCCAATGCTGCCAGGACTCTGCACAATGCTTGGGAAAAGCATTCGTCAGATGAAAATGATGTTTATTGTCTGATGTTGGTGACAATGACTCCAGAGCTGCAAAAGCAGTTCGAAAGTGTATTGTCTCCAATCGAGATCATGGCAAGCCTGAAATCGCTTTTTCAGGAGCAGGCTAGGACCGAGAGGTTCCAGACAGTTAAGAACCCCTTGGACTGTAAGTTGGCTGCGAATGCGGCAGTGAGTCCTCATGTGTTGAAGATGATGGGTTATCTCGATCATCTTCACAAACTCGACTGCCCAATCAGCCAGGAACTTGCCTGCGACATCATTCTGCAGTCTTTACCTGCAAGCTATGATCAGTTCATTCTGAACTTTAACATGCATGGCTTGAGTAAGACACTGCCTGAGCTTCACGGAATGCTCAAGACTGCAGAGCCCAACTTGAAGAAAACCGCCAAGGACCCCAATGTACTTATGGTACAAAAGGGCAAGGGGTTTAAGAAGTCTTCTGCTAAGGATAAGGGAAAGGCCAAGGGTGTCCAAGTCGTGGACTCAGACACGCCAAAGCCCAAGCCCAAGTCCAAGGCTGGGCCTACTGACATGTGCAGGTTCTGCAAAGAACTGGGGCATTGGAGAAGAGATTGCAAGAAATTCCAGGAAGGTCTAAAGGAATTAAAGAAGAAGACTTTCGAGACTTCTTCATCAGGTATTTTTGTTATAGAAGTTAATACAACTACTTCTGATAATACCTCATGGGTCATGGATACTGGTTGTGGGGCTCATATTTGTACTAATATGCAGGCACTCAGCAACAGTAGAAGGCTGAAGCAAGGACAAGTGGAACTACGAGTTGGGAATGGAGCGAAAGTTTCAGCACTAGCTGTAGGAACTTACTTGTTGTCTTTACCTTCGGGATTGATTTTAGAACTTAATAATTGTTATTTTGTACCTGCTATAAGCAGAAATATTATTTCAATTTCTTTGTTGGATTTGGAAGGTTATGATTTTTCAGTTAAGAATAAATTATGTTCCTTCAATCGCAACAATTTGTTCTATGGTTCTGCCCCTCTTACGAATGGGCTTTACATACTCGATCAATCTGCGCCAATTTATAACATTAATACAAAACGGTTTAAACCTAATGAGGAAAACCGAACGTTTCTATGGCATTGTCGTTTAGGGCACATCAGCGAGAAACGCATCAAGAGGCTCCATTCGAATGGACTTCTTGGCTCATTTGACTTTGAGTCATGTGAGAAATGCGAATCATGCATGATGGGCAAAATGACACGGGCCCCCTTTAATAAACCTAACGAGAGGGCCAGTGACTTATTGGGCCTGATACACACTGATGTGTGTGGCCCAATGTCCACTAATGCAAGAGGAAACTATCAGTACTTCATTACCTTCACTGATGATTTCAGTAGGTATGGATATGTTTATTTGATGAAACATAAGTCTGAATCTTTTGAGAAGTTCAGAGAATTCCAAAATGAAGTACAGAACCAACTTGGCAAAAGCATTAAGGCTCTTCGGTCCGACCGAGGAGGAGAATACTTAAGCCAAGAATTCAGTGATCATCTGAGAGAGTGTGGGATTGTATCCCAACTCACTCCTCCTGGAACACCTCAATGGAATGGTGTGTCTGAGAGGAGAAATCGGACCTTATTGGATATGGTTCGATCTATGATGAGTCACACAGACCTTCCAATATCCCTTTGGGGATATGCTCTGCTAACAGCAGTGTTCACACTAAACAGAGCGCCATCAAAAGCAGTAGCAAAGACACCATATGAATTATGGACTGGAGAAACTCCAGTGCTGTCTTATCTAAGAATTTGGGGTTGTGAAGCCTATGTAAAGAGATTAATCTCAGATAAGCTTACACCAAAATCTGATAAATGCTACTTCATTGGTTATCCACGGGAAACCAAGGCTTATTATTTCTATCTACGATCCGAGAACAAGATCTTTGTTGCCCGGGATTGTAACTTTCTTGAAAGAGAGTTTCTCTCTAAGAAAGACAGTGGGAGTAAGGTACTGCTTGAAGAAATTCAAGATGAACAGGATACTGCTCAACCTAATGAGGAAGAGCAGCAGGAGGATCTACAAGAAATTGTAGAGCCTGAACCTGTAGTACCTGAAGTTCGAAGATCCGGGAGGATCCGTCACGAACCCGAGAGATATCAGGGATTCCTCGTGACTGACTGTCATGATCTTTTGATCATTGATGGTGATGAACCATCGAACTTCAATCAAGCCATGATGGGCCCAGATTCCTCTAAGTGGCGCAAGGCCACTGATTCCGAAATGGACTCCATGTCGGTCAACCAAGTATTTTCGTTGGTTGACTTACCCGTTGGTGTAAAAGCCATCGAGTGCAAATGGATCTTCAAGAAGAAGATTGACGTGGATGGAAATGTCCAGATTTATAAAGCCAGGTTGGTGGCAAAAGGATTCAGACAAGTTCACGGTGTGGACTACGATGAAACCTATTCACCGGTGGCTATGATGAAATCTATTCGGATTCTACTAGCAACTGCAGCTTTTCATGATTATGAAATTTGGCAGATGGACGTGAAAACCGCCTTCCTGAATGGTATTCTGGAAGAGGATGTGTATATGACGCAACCTGACGGTTACATAGATCCAAAGAATGCTGGGAAAGTATGCAAACTTCATAAATCCATTTATGGATTGAAGCAAGCATCGAGGAGCTGGAATCTTCGTTTTGATGAAGCGATCAAGCAATTTGACTTTATCAGAAACGAAGAAGAACAATGCGTGTATAAGAAAACTAGTGGGAGAAAAATCGTTTTTCTTATTCTGTATGTTGATGACATACTGCTTCTCGGAAACGACATTCCAATGCTGAAGTCTGTAAAAGACTGGCTTGGAAGTTGTTTTTCCATGAAAGACATGGGTGAAGCCGCATACGTTCTTGGAATTAGGATCTATCGGGATAGACCTAAGAGGCTGATAGGCTTGTGTCAAGACTCATACATTGACAAAGTCCTACAAAGATTCAGCATGAAAGATTCCAAGAAGGGCTTCACGCCAATGGTACATGGCACAACGCTAAGCAAGAAGCAGAGCCCTACGTCGGCTGCTGAGCTTGAGCGCATGAAGAATATTCCTTATGCATCTGCAATAGGATCTGTCATGTATGCCATGATCTGTACTCGTCCTGATGTTGCTTACGCATTGAGCATGACGAGTAGATACCAGTCAAATCCAGGTGAAAACCATTGGATTGCCGTAAAGAACATCTTGAAGTATCTAAGACATACTAAGGATAAGTTCTTAGTGTACGGTGGAAGTGATGTGCTTAAAGTCAGTGGATTCACGGACGCAAGTTTCCAGACAGACACAGATGATTTCCGGTCACAGTCCGGTTATGTCTTTTGTCTGAATGGCGGTGCAGTAAGTTGGAGAAGCTCCAAGCAGGACACCGTTGCTGATTCCACTACAGAAGCTGAATATATCGCCGCCTCAGAAGCAGCGAAGGAAGCTGTTTGGATTCGAAAGTTCATTATGGAACTAGGTGTGATACCAGATGCGGCTGAGCCTCTGGCACTATTTTGTGACAACAATGGTGCTATAGCTCAGGCAAAGGAACCAAGATCACACCAGAAATCCAAGCATGTTCAAAGAAGATATCACTTGATACGTGACATCATTAATAGAAAGGAAGTCAAGATCAGCCGAGTTCCGACAGATGATAATGTCGCTGATCCGTTGACAAAGCCACTCCCAAGGCCTAAGCTCGAGTTCCTGACTGAAGCTGTAGGCATTAGAAACATTGAAATGTAATCTAAATTTGAGTGGGAGTTTTGCGAGCTTTATTTTTAGTTATTTGATATGTTCTTGTAAAACATTATTATTTATGTTTTAATGAAATTATTATTTCAAGATTATTTTAACTGTGATGAAATAATCGTTCCAAAATGATATGAACCATTTTATAGGTCATCGAAGTAAATGATTTGATCTTGAGTCATCGAAGTCATTTAGCTTGATCATGAGATCCTATATTTGATAAATGTTTTGTATCATCCTGTCCCTAGTCGAAGGTTGTTGAAATTGGAACACCAACAACCGTGTAAGATTGGATTGGTACGTGACTTATGACAAAGTCTCAGTGTGTCATAGATGCTCGGCATCAAAGTCAGTACATAGGTGTATGTTGGGAACATACGACCGGACAAGACCCGCTAATAAGAACTCTTCAGGATATTTATATCTGTGTCATAAGAGATTCTTACTACGACTATAGAGTATAGTCCTTAGACCTGAGTTCGCATGCATGTGACTGCATATGGACTGATGCACTTTGATCATTGTCTAACGCTATCGTTCTGCGATAGCTATAAGGACCTTGTTTGGGTACATCATGAGATGAGTAGTTCACAGTGATGGAACAAGATGGGATTTGTCCCTCCAATATAAATGGAGTGAATATCTCTAGGCCAATCGGAGATTTGAATACTGGAAAACGCATGGCCATGCTCAAACGGACTTTCCCGAGTCGTTTGTATTGTCAGTATCAAATCAGAGTCCGATGAACAAGATTAGGCTTTATAAGGATGACACTAATCTTGCCTTATGACTAATCGAGATATTGTGACGAAAGGGATTATGAATACAGAGATTCCAGTTCAAGTGGGAGATTGTTGGAATTGTGTCCAGCAATCTCTGTACTGTCTCTATAACGTAAGAGTATGTCAGTGATCAGACATAAGTCATACAATACTGGGGGTCATGATGGCTTGCTAGAGTCCGCTCATGATCTATAAGTCTTGGACTTATTGCCTTTATTGTATGATCCCATATGGGTCACACGCTTAAGCTAGCAGGAAATAATGTTGGAACGGCTTAGCAGAAGTACGACAAAAGTGCTAGGCATTTGTCGTACTAAGAGAGAATGAATAATGGGTCTGATTAAATGGAATTTAATCAGATTGGGCCCAAAAGCCCAAAAGGGAAAGAGAAGGCTTTTAATGACTAAAAGCCAAAGTCTCTTCCTCTCTAACCCTAACACCCCACGCGGCCACTCTCTCCTCTCTGCGCCTCTGCTCCTTGTGGTCTAGCAACCAGTTTCCTGTGATTGCGTGTGTGAGCCTCTGGAGGATCCATCTCTCGGTGTATCTCCCTGATCATTGACCTGTTCATCAATTCCGCTGCAAACAAACAGGTAAAAGGTGAGATCATATGTTTCTAAATAAGAACACCTAGATCTAATGCATGTTTAGGTTGATATCAATATGAGAATTGAATCAGGATCAACCGAAACTTCCAACACATCTGAGGAAAGCCACCATGAACAGAGCCGTAGCAGCGAGTCCAGAAGCAACCCGCGTAAGGAAAGCAGCAAGAAGGATACTCGCGAACGGAGCTCACATCGAAAGGAGGGGTCTGAAAGACCCAAACGGAGCGAAAGTCAGAAACATAACGACCGAAGCGATGAGAGGTATTCACCCGATAGGGAGGAACATACCAGTCACCAGACACGGGACGTGCACCACAGGCGAAATTCGCGACATGAGAATGGCTCGCGCCGAGACAACTATCGCCGCGAGCGAGGTATGTCGTACGAGAAAACTCATGGAGCGTCTATTCGCGGAGCAAGTCGCAACCATGTCGAGAAACAACTGATTGAGCTCAAAGACACCCTAAAAGAATTAAAAGGGGAGGTCCATGGCGTGAAAGGGTCCGCACCCGAGATAGACCGAATCATCGAGGAAACTCGTAGGACACCCTTCACCTCGCGCATCACGAACACGTATATCAGGCAAAGAGAGAAGCTCAGGCTACCGATGTATGACGGCACAAAGGACCCAGCGACCCACCTCACAACGTTCAAAATCATGGCGGCAAAGGCACGGTTCTCATCAAGCGAGGAGCGTGACATCGGTTTCTGTCAACTGTTCACCGAAACCCTGGAAGGAGACGCGCTAAACTGGTTCTCCCGACTCCCATCCAAATCAATCGATAGCTTCTCCGACCTCACATGGGCATTCGTGAGGCATCACTTTGCCTACATTCGTAAGGACACTTCGCTGAGCGCGTTGATGTCGATGACGCAAGAGAAGAAGGAAACATTGAAAGATTTCATAGAAAGGTTCAGGGCAATAATGACGCGAGCTGAGGCACCAGACAAGTTCACTATCGCGGCCCTGACAAACGCCGTCTGGCATGAGTCGCCTTTCTACCAAGATTTAGTCATCAACCCGCCACTAACCATCGAAGACGCACTCCATCGGGCAAACAAGTTCGTGGAATTGGAGGAGAAGAAGGTCGCATTGGCAAAGAGATTCGGTTCTGGCAAACAAACAGATAAGAAGGAAGAAAGAGAACCCAGACAGCACTACGACAGTAAAAGCGCCAAAATAATGGTTGTAGACGGCACCGACAAGTCCCGGTCATCAAAACCGTGGAATAAAAGGGGTAAAGAGGCAAAGAAGGCCCAGCAGACAGCTTCCACTACGGGGGATAAGTACTGCGAATACCATCAAGCTACGTCGCACGACACGGCTGAATGTCGGAATCTCAGAAACGCACTCTACTCCCGACTTTCCAATGAAGAGATCAAGGCGGCCATTGAAAGGTTGAAGAAGGAAGAATCGGGACAAAAGAAGGAAGACAAAGCCGACGAGCAGGTTCCCAAGCAAGATAAACCGCCACGGCGTATCAAAAGCATAGCTTTGAAACGTAACCGTGAAGAAGAAGAGGACGAAGAAGAAACCCCCAAGACCATCCGAAGAATCAACATGATCATGGGAGGTCTAATCTCCGTAAATGATTCGGTCTGGTCAATCAAGGTCTATGAACGCCTAGCATTGGCCGCGCAAAAGGCGCCTCAACCGATCCTATCAGATGATCCGCCCGTCATCTTTACCGACCAGGATCTCTATGGGACTCACTACCCTCATAACGACCCGCTGGTGGTTGAACTTCTGATCGGAAGTTGCCAAGTATCTCGAATACTGGTGGACACCGGGAGCTCAATAGATTTAATTTTCCTAGATACACTCAAGAAGATGGACATTAAGTAGGATGATATCAAGCAGAAGGCCAAGCCGCTCACCGGGTTCACAAGTGAGACGACGTACACAATTGGAACGATCAAGTTGCCTGTCTTCGCAGGAGGAGTTAACAGATTGGTGAGGTTTCACGTCATTGACAAGCCAACCATCTATAACGTAATCCTTGGAACTCCATGGCTATATAGCATGAAGGCGGTATCCTCGACATACCATCAATGTCCGAAATTCCCGACACCTAAAGGAATCCAGACAGTCAAAGGATGCCAGAGCGCAAGCCGGTCGTGTTTCGCGAGAGAACATAAGATCAGGGTGCCTTCCTGCATGATCAACACAGAGCACGGAAGAAAAGGACCGGAGAAAGAACTGATCCAGCAAGTCATCATTGACGAATCAAACGCAAGCAAGTGCGTAGGCATTGGCGCAGAATTGCCAGACGACATCAAAGGGGAACTGATCACCTTCCTACAGTAAAACGTTACAACGTTTGCGTGGACAATGAAGGACATGAAGGGTATCAATCCAACCATTACCACTCACGAGCTGAATGTCGATCCGACTTACAAGCCAGTCAAGCAAAAGAGGCGAAAACTCGGCCCTGAAAGAGCTAAAGCAGTCAACGACGAAGTAGAGAAGCTACTTGAAGCCGGTTCAATACAAGAAGTCAAATATCCCGACTGGTTGGCCAATCCAGTGGTCGTGAAGAAGAAAAACGGAAAGTGGAGAGTATGTGTCGACTTCACGGATCTCAACAAAGCTTGCCCCAAGGATAGTTTCCCGCTGCCGCATATCAACCGACTTGTTGAGGCGACGGCCGGGAACGAATTACTATCATTCATGGATGCGTTCTCAGGGTATAATCAAATTCTCATGAACCCAGACGACAGAGAAAAGACGGCCTTCATCACTGAACGCGGCACGTATTGCTACAAAGTCATGCCTTTCGGCCTCAAAAACGCCGGCGCCATCTACCAGCGGCTGGTAAACCGGATGTTTGCAGGGCAACTAGGCACAATAATGGAGGTTTACATCGACGACATGCTAGTCAAGTCTCTGATTGCTTCTCAGCATGTCGGCCATTTAAAGGAATGTTTCAACATCCTTAACCGGTACGGCATGAAGCTTAATCCAACTAAGTGCACGTTCGGAGTGACATCGGGAGAGTTCCTAGGATACGTGGTAACTCAGAGAGGGATAGAAGCTAATCCAAAGCAGATAACAGCCATAATCGACTTGCCATCTCCCAGGAACACTCGAGAGGTACAACGTCTCACTGGCCGCATAGCCGCCTTGAACAGGTTTATATCCCGGTCAACGGATAAATGTCTGCCTTTTTACGAGCTCCTACGAGGGAACAAAAGATTCGTGTGGGACGATAAGTGTCAGGAAGCATTCATCCAGCTCAAAGACTACTTGTCAAACCCGCCAATACTGTCTAAACCCGAGAATGGTGAGACATTGTTGCTTTACATCGCCGTCTCAACAACAGCAGTCAGTGGCGTACTAGTACGGGAAGACCGAGGCGAACAGAAGCCGATCTTCTACGTTAGCAGAACGATGAACGGAGCCGAAACCAGGTATCCTGCAATGGAAAAACTGGCTTTCGCAGTCGTCATCTTGGCACGGAAGCTGCGACCATATTTTCAGTCACATTCGATTGCCGTATTAAGCAGTCAACCTCTTCGAACGATACTTCATAGCACAGGGCAGTCTGGCCGTCTAGCCAAGTGGGCAATAGAGTTAAGTGAGTACGACATCGAGTACAGAAACAGGACAACCGCCAAGTCACAGGTGATAGCAGACTTCCTTGTCGAATTATCGCCTGAATTGGATGTCGGTACCGAGATAGAAGACAAAAATTGGAAATTGTTCGTTGACGGGGCTTCATCCAAAAAAGGAGCCGGGATAGGGATACGTCTCATATCACCAACAGGCGAGATACTAGAGCAGTCATTCAAACTAGGTTTCACGGCTTCTAACAACACAGCCGAGTATGAAGCTTTGTTAGCCGGTCTCAGACTAGCCAGAGAAATCGGAGTACGACATCTCTTGGCCCATTGTGATTCCATGCTTGTAGCCAACCAGATCAACGGCGACTACGAAGCTAAAAATGAACGAATGGAGGCTTACCGAAAGACGGCGTTGGAACTCACCAGTTCCTTCGAATTCTTCGATATTGTCCAGATACCAAGAAAGGAGAATGCCCCGGCAGATGCACTTGCGTCGCTGGCATCTAATCCCAATCTCTGTCGACGGATCCCGGTAGAAACGATCCACGAACCAAGCATTCCGTTCCCTGAGAGCAATCAAGAAGAACCTGAAGAAATAATCCCAAGTGGTGAGGATGACATGTGCTACAATATTCAAGCAAAGGGCGCAGACCTCATCGCTGTCCTAACCGGCGACAATAAAGACTGGCGACTTCCGATAAGAGCGTACCTGACAGAAGGAAAGCTCCCAGAAGATAAATGGGAAGCACGACGACTTAAAGTCAACACTATACATGAAGGTGTCCTCTACAAGTATTCTGCTAACAAGATCCTCCTCAGATGCATAAATGGAGATGAAGTAAGTCGGGTTCTCGAAGAAACGCACTCTGGAGCATGCGGAAACCACTCCGGAGGCAGGTCTCTCGCTCTCAAAATTAAGTTGAACGGTCACTATTGGCCGACTATGATAACCGATTGCAAGACCTATTCTAACAAGTGTGAAAAGTGTCAGCGACATGCGCCATTCATACATCGACCTACAGAACTACTCACGACGTCAACCGCAGCTTACCCGTTCATGAGATGGGCAATGGACATCGTTGGACCGTTACCGTTATCCAATCAAAGACGTTTCCTGCTCATTATGACCGACTACTTCACAAAGTGGGTAGAGGCCAAGGCTTACGTCGCAATCCACGATGTCCAGGTTCAGAATTTCGTCTGGAAATACATAATATGTCGTTTCGGGCTACCTTTTGAGATCGTCACAGATAACGGGTCACAATTTATCTCGAAAATATTCGAAGGATTCTGCAAGAAGTGGGATATACGCCTTAGCAAGTCGACACCGAGGTATCCTCAGGGGAATGGCCAAGCCGAAGCTACAAATAAAACCATCATTGCCGGCATCAAAAAGCGCCTTGAAAGCAAAAAAGGAGTTTGGGCAGACGAGTTAGACGGCGTCCTTTGGTCGCATAGAACGACGCCTCGCAGCGCAACGGGAGCCACCCCTTTCTCCTTAGCCTTTGGCGTAGAAGCAATGGTACCGGCAGAAGCTAACATTTACACTCTACGCCGCACTCTCATGCCGCGCCATACTGAAATCAATGAAAAGATGCTAATCCAAGCTCTCGACACCTTAGAGGAAGAGCGGGATCGAGCCCTACTCAGGATTCAAAACTACCAACAGCTCGCAGCTCGGTACTACAACCAAAAAGTCAAGGAACGCCATTTTCAAGTCGGGGACTTCGTCCTCCGCAAAGTTTACGAAAACACCAAGGAGCGGAGAGCAGGGAAACTCGGGGCGAAATGGCAAGGACCCTACAAAGTCACAAAAGTCGTCAAACCGGGAGTCTACGAGCTTGAGTCAATGAAAGGCAAGGCTTTACCTCGATCCTGGAACTCGGCAAGCCTGAAGGAGTACCACTAAGACGGCAAGGCCGCAAAAAAAAAAAAAAAAAAAAAAAAGAAGAGATTATGTACTATGAACTACGAGTGACTTGATTCTTCCTCGGGAGATACGTAGGCAGCCTTTACCGGCACAGTCACAAATCCAATAAAATCCTTATTTTTCAGATAAATTACCGTCTTGAAAGTCAAGCAAAGCCAAAAGTCAGGTAAGTCCTTTCATTAATATTCAAATATTTGATAATACTACCGATACCGAGTATCAACTCGCAAAAAGCCGAGTATTAACTCGCAAAAAGCCGAGTATCAACTCGCAAAAAGCCGAGTATCAACTCGCAAAAAGCCGAGTATCAACTCGCAAAGAGACGAGCAAACCGACTCGCACCATTAGCATCATGCCTCCTGGCCAGGGGATAACAAATAAAGCCGAGCACAAAAGACTCGCACATCGCGGTAAGGGAAAGCCGGGATCCGTCCCGCAAATTTTTCGTGGTAGGAGATAACAAATAAGTCGAGCACAAAAGACTCGCACATTCTCCTACACTTAAAATAAAGCCGAGCATCTATAAGTCTCGCAACCCGCCTCACGGCAAGTCACTAAATCGATTGAGCTTTGACAACGAGTTTAGACACGAAAAAGTTTCGACACGGTCACGAACACGTATTTCGAGTCACGAAACCGGCTAGACTCACCAAAGACACAGCTCAAGTACGAGATTAGTATGACCCAACATCAACTGAAGCCGCTATCTGATTAAACTATCAAAAGGTAAGTTTAAAACAAGAATAGTCCGACTCAGTTAAATTTAATCCGATTAAGTTTTGACAAAAAAGCTTTAAAGGATAGATTGATTCAAATCACTATCAGAGGCTTGAAACAAAACTTAAAAGATAAGTTGATTAAACAAAGAGTAGGTTTACAACGCCGAAATAAACTTAAACAAAAGTACAAATAAAATAAGAGAGGTTCAGCCGGCCAGCGCCCCCCCAGCTTCATCAACCTCTCCAGGTCTGCTCTTCTCAATGATCTGATCCTTCACGTTAGAAGCACCTTCCAAAGATGCAACCTCTGAACGGACGGACTCGATGAGATCAGCCGGAACCGCCTCCGGAATTATCCCATGATTCGTCCCAACGTTCGATGGAACAGGAGGAGGCGAGTCGTGAGAACGGTTGAGAAGAGGGTGGTTTACTGGAGAAAGGACAAACGTGAGCTCCTCCTTAGTCACGACATTCATGTCGTCCAGTTCCGCGTCAACTGCAATCTCGTCTGCAGCGACCTGATCCAAGACGGCCTGAGGAATCAGCACACCTTGTTCACTAAGTTTTATCAGGCATTTCTTGAGACCAGAAATCTGAGCCTGTTTGACTTGAATGGCGACAGCGTCTTCTTAATCTTTAATAAAGCGCTGGATGAGATCGAAATGGGTCTGCGCTTTTGTCCGGACGGCAGCTTCTACTCTCTCCCTCTCTTTACCAACCAAGTCAAGGCAGGATTTTTGCAGCTTCTGTTTCTCTGACTTGAACTTAAGAAAGTCGGCTTTCGATTTTTCCTCGGCCTGCTTAAGCTTACCTTCGAGAACTAGGTTGTTCTCCTGCAGCGTCTTCTTCTCCTCTTTGATCTTCTTGAGAAGATCGTCCCGCTTTGTGACCGCATCAGCCATCTTCTTTTGGGCCCAGGAACTCTCCAAGGCCACACGGTTAGAAGCCGCGATCATCTGAAAATAACAAAAAAGAATGTCATCTTAGCAAGCAATGCGAAAATCAATACAAAGAAAAGAGCATGGAACTTACTGTAGCTTCAGCATGTTTCAACCGAACGATGGCATCCGACTGAGGCAGCTCCTCCAAGACCGGCCAGTCAGATTCATTCCCTCTCACACACGTCAGCATGTCGAAGCAGGCCCGAGGATTATTAATGAAAGGGATCTCGCTCTCGTACTGATAAGCGAAATTATGAATAGAAGGGCGGACTTCCCCTTCCTTCACTTCGCGCCTCGGTCGCGCCAGGACGAGCTCCTTGTTGGATTCAAAGGGTTTTGAGCCGCCAGACGAGTCGGAGACGGTTCCCTTTGATATATCATGGTTTTTACCGGTTTTATGCCATGATATAGTTGTGTTTTTAGTGTCTTTTGTGTTCTTTTAGAGTCTTTTACAGGTATAATCAGGTTTGGAGATGAATTGGAGATAATTGAGCATTTTGGAGATTTTTGGAGTGTTTGGCCGAGAGATAGAGTTCACTGTCGAAACAGAGGAAGGTGTCGATCGTTGCACTCTAGCATCGATCGATGCACCAGCGAGATGGGCCAAAAACTCGGCGGTTTAGAAGAATCAAGTTATTGCACTTTGATCCAGAAGTTCCTGACATTTACAAAGAAGCCCTTGGCCGAGATTATACCTATATAATCAAGTTTTAGTTGTTTTTATTAGACACGCTTTCATAATTAAGAGCAGAGGATTTTTAGAGCTTTTGGGGCTGATCTGAACCTATTACTTCATCTGTATTTGGAGAAGATTTCGAACCCCTTTTACTCTTATTATTTTATGCAATTTATTCATTCTATGATTATGTTTTCATTATCTATGTCTGAGTACATTCCTAGTTAGGTTTAGGGTTTCTCACATAGGATTTCATGACTTGCTAGACTTGTTCAAATTCAGTTAAGGATTCAAACTATATATGTTCTTCAATTTAATTGTGCTTAAAGCTAGTTCTAACCTGATCAATTAGAATCTAGATCTTAGGTTGCTAAATACGTCACGGAAGTGGGGTTTAGGAATCTGAACTAATTAAATTGGGCAATTAAACTTTGCGCAAACGGAAGTTTGGTTTAGGATAATTGTGAACATATCAAACTTGGGATTAATGCTAGTTTAATCTGTTAGTTCTCGCAAACGAAAGTTTGGTTTGCTGCACTTAGACTTAGAGAATTATCGCAAAGGAATTTGGTTAATTCTACATCTGTGTTTTGAGTTCTAGAACTGTGCTTAATTAGATCCTTGCTGAATGAACTGTCTGCTTGTCTGATTTCCTGAGAATACCCTAGGCTTGACGCTTTTAATTACTTGCTTTCAAAACCGTTAATCTCTGCTACTGATTTACTTTCTCGCACCGCTTTTAATACAATCACATTGCTTATTTCTAGTATTAGTCTCTACTGTTCTGATCTATTGAGACCAAGTGTCCCTGTGGATTCGATAACCCTATATACTACTTTGACATTGCTGTTCACTTGCAGTTTAGTATAGGGATAAACTTTGAGCCTATCAAGTTTTTGGCGCCGTTGCCGGGGACTCTTAGAGTCTTCGATAGGACCGAAATTAGGGTTTCTACTAGAAATTTTTCTTTTTGTTTTTGCTTTTTTCGTTTTGTTTTTGTTTTACTAACTTTTTCTCTGATTTCTCTCTGTCGCAGGTACGAATTTCGCCTTGCGTCGATCGTTGCATCCCTCGCGTCGATCGTCACTAGGCGATTCTGAGACTGAATCGATCGTTGCACTGATAGCATCGATCGTTGCTGGACGATTACAGACAGTTTATGCCAACGCAGAAAACTCGAAGTAATCCGAACTCGAGCTTGCTTAATCTCGGACTAGAGGAACTTGGACGTCTAGAGAGGACTATCAGAAGAGAAAAGAGAGAGAGAATGGTTCGAGAACGTCTGATCTTGATACCAGATGCTGAAGGTACCCTGAGGGACCAAGATAACAACCCATACAATGCTGCTGGGCATCGGGTTGATGCTGAAGGGAATGTCATCCCTGATCCTCCTGAGCAACAGCAACAGGAGCTGAACCGAAACCAGGGTCAAGGACAGGCCCAAGGTAGAGAGATGGTGGTTCATGAGAGGACACTAGCTGATTACAACAGACCTGATGAGTTTCATGCAAACCGAGCAGCTCTAGTGCTTCCTGCTTTTGAAAGGAATGATTTTGAGGTAAAGACCATCTACTACCAGCTGATGAGACAAATTGCTTTTCATGGTCTTCAAGCAGAGCAGCCTATGGATCACATTGACAAGTTTGAAGACATAGTCACTGGCATGAAGTATGAAGGAGTATGCCCGGACTATCTATTCCTTAAGCTATTTCCGCACAGTCTTGCTGGAGACGCTAGTGCATGGCTGAGACAACTGGCACCTGGTCAGTATACTACTTGGGCAGCCTTAAAGAGTGAGTTCCTGCGTCACTTTTATGATGATGCGCGCTCGGATCAGTCCAGACAGGACATACTCACCTTTTCCCAAGGAGCTGTGGAGCCCTTGAAGACTGCCTGGATGAGATTTAAGCAGTATCAGCGTGACTGTCCACACCATGGATTCACAGAAGTACAGCTGATTGGTATTTTCTTCAGAGGCATAGATCTCCCTTATCAGACTGCGCTGGATAATTCCAGTAATGCTAATTTCAACACCAGGACTCCTACACAAGCTAAGCAGTTGATTGAGAACCTGATTGGCAGCAACAGTTGCAAGACAATGGATGAAAGGAGGAAGAAATCTGGTGGAACTGTAGAGAATTCTGATATAGCTAATATAAGATCCAGATTGGACACAGTCTACAATCTCCTGACAAGTAAGAAAGCTGTCCACTTTGCCCAAGATGTAGAAGTGATTCAGGCTGAGGAGGAAACTCAGGAAGAAGATGTGAATTTCATAGGAGGTTCTGGTTTCCAAGGTAATAGATTTGGTAATCAACAGGGGAACAGATTCTCCAATGGTGGACAGACTGGTGGTTTTCAGAAGACCTATGGACAAGGTACTCAGAGGACCTATGGATCTACATCCTATCAGACTCCTCCTGCGCCTACAACCCATGAGAGCAAAATGGAGGCTATGATGGAACAACTTATTGAAAGTCAGGCCAAGATTTCTGTGGACTGCAACAAGAAGTTGGACGCTGTCTATGAAGACCTCAATGGGAAGTTTGAGTCTCTAAGCACTCACATGAAGCAGTTGGACACTCAGGTGAACCAGATGTCCAGCTCACTGAAGGGAAAAGGAGTGGCAGACACTCATGTTAAGGCCTGGTCTGTGTACATTAATGATGGATCTCACCTAGGTGAAAGATTTGAGCTAAGTACAGCTGAGTTGGTGACAGAACAGGAATTTTCGGATATTTGTGAAAAACTCTCGGGTGAAATCTGCTGCAGTGCGTCGATTGATGCAACATCTGTGCCGATCGATACACCCGTCGGGATGGCAACGATCGACACACCCTTAGTGTCGGTCGTTGCAGGGCGTGAATGGACAGAACTGTCGGATGATAATAGCATAGATGCTGACTTGGAGCTTGATCGCCTATTCAATGGAGCCTCTGAGATTACTCAACAGGAGATCTACGAGCAGATCTTTAGACAACACTCCTCAGTGTCTGAAGTGATTAGGCAAGAGATTGAAGAGCTGAAGAAATTAGAAGGGATTGGTGAAGAATTGGAAGAAATTCCAAATTCTGATGATCCACCTTATCATCCATGTGTGCAAAGGTACCTGAACAAGATGTTTCCCCTGGATGATGATTTGAAAGATTGGGTGATAATAGTTCCTCAGCATATTAGTGATGTTTTGCTAACTAAGGTCCCGAAGAAGCTGTCTGATCCTGGAGTCTTTGTGCTGGATTGTTCTATCTTTGAGGATAGTTTTAGACGCTCTCTGTGTGATTTAGGAGCTGCTGGAAGTTTGATGCCTTACTCTGTGGCAGAGAAGCTGGGTATGCTGGATTTTACTCCTACTAGGACTTCTCTTGTCCTAGCTGATCAGTCCATACGAGTTCCTGAAGGACTCCTTATGGACATTCCGGTGAGAGTTGGAAACTACTTAGTTCCAACGGACTTCCTTGTGCTGAGATATGACTGTGATCCGGATGAAGCATTGTTGCTTGGGAGACCCTTTTTGGCTACAGCAGGAGCGTTGATTGATGTTAGGAACAGCTTGATAGACCTCCATCTGGGAGATGAACCACTGCACTATGAGATGGATAAGCTGCGAAAGCCACTGATAGATGGGCAGACATTCACCATAAGGGACGCAGATTTTGAGCAGCCTGATCATACCATGGTTATAGATCCTGGAGCACATTTCACTCCATCTTTTCTTGGACATGAGCATTCCGCAACAGCCTACTCACCACCTTGGATGAGGAGACTTGAACAGAGACAGAAAAAGTCTCTGTCAAGACCTCCTGGTACTTGAAAATTTCCATCCGTCCGGTCAAGCTATTGACCTTAAACAAGCGCTGGGTGGGAGGCAACCCACCATTAGGTACTGGTGTTTTTCTACTTAATTTTTGGTGTTTTTGTTAGGATTTTACGTTTGTTTTTGTTTCTGGTGAGTTTATGTTTGCAGGTCTCGGTTAAATCGCAGTGCAACGATCGACTCACTTCTGTGTCGATCGTCACAACACGAAAGGAATCGCATTGCAGCGATCGTTGCGCTCTTGAGCAACGATCGACCATACACGAAAATCGCCAAGTAACGGTCGATGCACTTAGTGCATCGGTCGATGCATGAGCGACAGAGGTAACCCGACAGACATAATCTCATTTTTTCAATTTTTTTTTTTCTTTTTACCGATCCTTCGCTGGACACTACTGGGGACAGTGTGTCTTAAGTGTGGGGGAGGTGCTACTGACTTTTGTTTTCTGTTTTCTTAAGAGTCAGTCCGTTTTTCAAAAAATTATTGAGTCAAAATTGTGTAAGTAAGAAACTATGATTTTCTGAGAAGATTTACAAGACTTGCAGGAACTTAAGTAACCATTGGGATGAAGTTGCAGGATCTATCTCTGGCTATTAGAAAACCCCATCACAGATCAACCTACTGGGAACACCCACATCACTTCAGGTATCAGAGGATCCTTTACTGACTTCAACCTTAATACTGACTTAGATTTCTCACCTAAGGGCTTGGTATACTTTGTGTCGGATTCCCTTGTTAGTTCTGACACAGCCTGTCAACCTATCCTATTTAGTTCCCTTCTCCCCTTCTGTAATGTAAAAAAAAAATAATAAACTGAGGATGAGTTAGTAACTCCGAAGTGGTCATGGGAAGGGTAGCAAACACTATTTTCTCTCATGTGATCCATGGAATGTATCCAAAGTACACCCCATAACGGGAAGAACACTGATAAAACAAAAAATGATACCCAGTGGGGAAAAATCAGTTGTTAAAGAAGGGAAAGAGAAGAAAGGGACTAGAGAAAGGTAGTATGGTGGTCTAGAGCTGATAAGGTAAGAATCCATGTGCCCTTTGATCGATACTCCTTAGGTGAGACCGCACTTAAATACTTGCAGAAGTCAGTGGGGAGAATTTGAATGCTTGAATGTGATTGTGGAGTTTACCTAGGACAGTTTCTAAGTGTGGGGGAAGTACATTGTAGTCTTGATGTCCTGTGATTGATTCTTTCAGTGGTTTACTAAGGGGAATCTGAGTACTGTAGCTTCTAGGATGAAATGAGTTTCTGAAGAGTTTTCAAACCTCTTCACCAAGCTTTAGTTCTATGTTTTGCTTGAGGGCAAGCAAAGGCTAAGTGTGGGGGAGTTGATATATCATGGTTTTTACCGGTTTTATGCCATGATATAGTTGTGTTTTTAGTGTCTTTTGTGTTCTTTTAGAGTCTTTTACAGGTATAATCAGGTTTGGAGCTGAATTGGAGATAATGGAGCATTTTGGAGATTTTTGGAGTGTTTGGCCGAGAGATAGAGTTCACTGTCCGAAACAGAGGAAGGTGTCGATCGTTGCACTCTAGCATCGATCGATGCACCAGCGAGATGGGCCAAAAACTCGGCGGTTTAGAAGAATCAAGTTATTGCACTTTGATCCAGAAGTTCCTGACATTTACAAAGAAGCCCTTGGCCGAGATTATACCTATATAATCAAGTTTTAGTTGTTTTTATTAGACACGCTTTCATAATTAAGAGCAGAGGATTTTTAGAGCTTTTGGGGCTGATCTGAACCTATTACTTCATCTGTATTTGGAGAAGATTTCGAACCCCTTTTACTCTTATTCTTTTATGCAATTTATTCATTCTATGATTATGTTTTCATTATCTATGTCTGAGTAGATTCCTAGTTAGGTTTAGGGTTTCTCACATAGGATTTCATGACTTGCTAGACTTGTTCAAATTCAGTTAAGGATTCAAACTATATCTGTTCTTCAATTTAATTGTGCTTAAAGCTAGTTCTAACCTGATCAATTAGAATCTAGATCTTAGGTTGCTAAATACGTCACGGAAGTGGGGTTTAGGAATCTGAACTAATTAAATTGGGCAATTAAACTTTGCGCAAACGGAAGTTTGGTTTAGGATAATTGTGAACATATCAAACTTGGGATTAATGCTAGTTTAATCTGTTAGTTCTCGCAAACGAAAGTTTGGTTTGCTGCACTTAGACTTAGAGAATTATCGCAAAGGAATTTGGTTAATTCTACATCTGTGTTTTGAGTTCTAGAACTGTGCTTAATTAGATCCTTGCTGAATGAACTGTCTGCTTGTCTGATTTCCTGAGAATACCCTAGGCTTGACGCTTTTAATTACTTGCTTTCAAAACCGTTAATCTCTGCTACTGATTTACTTTCTCGCACCGCTTTTAACACAATCACATTGCTTATTTCTAGTATTAGTCTCTACTGTTCTGATCTATTGAGACCAAGTGTCCCTGTGGATTCGATAACCCTATATACTACTTTGACATTGCTGTTCACTTGCAGTTTAGTATAGGGATAAACTTTGAGCCTATCACCCTTAAACTTGTAGAAACGCTTCCATGGATCCTTTTGCTTAACAGGCTCACCAGAAGCCGCCGCCACAGCAGAAGCATCCTCAGCCGGCTTGTTCGTTTGAGATGTTTTCTTTGCCGACCTCTCCTGAGCCGGCTTGTCCTCTGCAGGCCTTTTCTTCGTAGGGACCTTGGGCGGGAGATTAGAGCAATCTGCCACTGGGGCAGTCGACTTCACACCAGCAGCAGAATGAGGAAATCTCCTTGGAATAGTCCACGGAGTCGATTCTCTTGACTTTACCCATCCTTCTTGGCTTAACGAGTTCTTCGGCGGTAACTTTCGTCCTGGTATCCCACTTGGCTGCATTAATGTGCAAAGGATCAGAATGAAACAAAGAAGAGGATGTCGTAATAACCATATACGAACCTTCGGAGATCTTCAGAAGGAATTTTCTGATACGCTCGCGAGTAAGATCCGACCACTTGCGTAAGCCGAGAGCTTGGATCTGCTCGAGAATCGGAAAGTAGTTGTCGGGGTACGGCTTCAGGAAAGGATGTTTCACTGCAAAGACGAAAAAGAATTAAGTAAATTATCACGATCGGAAGATAACAAATTTGGGACGACATCTACCATAATCTGTATTCCAAGACGTCCTGACGAGTTCCTTGTGTTCATCAGGAATGACCAACGAGGACATTTCAGCATAGAAATAAGACCGCTGCCAATTATTTATCTTATTGGGCGCGTCTGTCAAAACACGGTTTCCACTCTTGAACCGAACAGCGAAACAACCTGGATTAGTGGCTTTCATGCGATTGACCGACGTCATTTCCTCAAAAATTTGCGCGGTTATCGTAATACCGGCTTCGGCTCCCAACACTAGAAGGCCAACCATATGGCGAACTGCAACGGCCGAGAGTTGGGAGATGGCGATTTCGCGACGATGGCAATACGAAATCAGCAGGTCGGGCAGAGGAAACCAACAGCGGCTACCCCCAGTATCGGTATTGATGAAGTATGACTCGTAAAGAGTCATACATCCAGGAGGAGGACTCCAAGGACGGTCAAGAGGAAAGGGAATAATTACTTTGATCCTCAGATCTGCTCCGCAGTCGTGAAGCATGGATCTCACCGAAGATGCAGTCGACTTGGTACTTGAAATATTATTAAAATCTTCATAGGAAACAACCGGCAATGAAGGAGGAACGTTCTCCTCAGAACCGACTTGATTCGCGTCAATATCGTCTTCACCGTCATCAGAATCTCGCAACTGAGGTATGATTAACTCTTCCCGGCCAGAATTCTCGGTAGCACCGGTCTGACGAGATGTCTCACCACGACATAAGAGATCTTCGATTTCGAAACGAGCAGAACGGTCCCTCAAGTCGGAAGAAGCACTAGAGGCAGATTGACGACTTGAAGAATCCTCCGCAGATGAAACAGAAACAACTTCCTTATCCTTACTTGATGAACAACGGATCAAAGACATTGCTAGTCGAAGAACAAGCGAAGAACGCGAGAGAAAAATGAAGAATGATAAAAAGGTTGAAGGGAATAAAATTTATAAAAAAGTTTATTAAAAATTGATAATTAATTTATTTGTAAAATAAATTAAATTAATAATCGTATATTAGCGCATATATAATCATAATAATCATAAAAAGAAAGAAAAAATGCAAATTTGTAAATTAAAAATATATAATAATATTAATAATTAAAAAAAATATCAAAACATATTAAATATTTATAAATTATAAGTAAAATCCACGCATTTGCGCGGATTCTCTCCTAGTATATATAATAAGAGACAAATTTACTCTCGTCTCAGCTCTCCACCTCAGCACAGTCTTTTTATCTATGTGGTAAATCTTTTTTTATTTCTATTTTTTTTATTTGATACTCCATTATTTAATACAAGAATACAAACAATAATTTAATGGTAAAGTGAAAAGATATCGAAAATGTAAATAACAAGTTCAATTTTACTCGACGTTTTAATGGTAAGAATCAACAAAATTATATTATTTACCTAATTAAAACATCGGTTAAAAGTGTCGTATTTATTCATCCCACATATAGTATATGTTATTGTTGAAAATAGCATTTTGGTCTATTTTTGTAAAAGCATACTTTAGAATTCAAATCCACTTTTGTTATGGTTATTGCGATTTTACTGAAATAACTACACCACAATATTGACAAGCTTATAGTTTAACTCAAACTTTCAGGAAACCGAACAAATATCGCAAATTATATATTAAAATAAAACAGTCTCGATCATCAAAGTATTCTATTACTAATAAAAATTGAAGCTAAATACATTTGAAGGTGTCCACATACGATTTAAAAAAAACTCAATTTCATTGTTCCACTTCACCATTCAAAATTGAAAACGTTTACAAATTTTAATATTTATCTATATTTTTAAGTAATAAGATCATTATGGAAAGTGTCCAAATAAATTTTAAAAACTCAATTTTATTAGTCCACATCATCATTCAAAATTAAAAAAATTTATAAATTTTAATGTTTATGTATAATTTTATTTAAAAAATTATGTAACATTCTACTAACTTATAGAAAATAAAATAATAAGACAATTGTGGAAATTATGTTATATTAAAATTGTGAAACTAAGAAAATCAATTTAAAAAAAAAATTTAGAAGCTATGGAAAATAATGTTATATTAGAATAGTGAAATTAAGAAAGGTTACAAAATTTCCAAAAAAAATTCAAATCATCATTCTTTAATTTTTTGACAAAAAAAATTCACATCATCATTCAAAATTAAGAAATTTTAAAAATTTTGATTAATTTTTTTTTTAGAATTTACAAAAAAAATCAATTAACTTATAGATAAATAAGATAATACGATAATTATGGAAAATTGTAATATTATTAGAATTGTAAAATTAAAAGTTTACAAAATTTTAAAAGTTTAAAATATTATAGCATTTTAAATAATTTATTATATATTAAAATATATATTGATAAATAATAAACTTACAAATTGATGTCATTTAAAAAATTATTTTAAAGTCACCGATATATCAATAATGGTTTACATATTGCTTATTGTATTTACTTTTTAATAAAAATCAAATGAATGACATGACAATAATCAATTTTTGTACTTTTTGTTGATATTTAATAACAAATTACCAAAAAGACATATAATTATATATTTGCCAATTTTAAGATTTTCTTTATTCAAGTATAAAAGATATAGAAATTATGTTAAAAAAAATCATAAATAATAAAAATAAATAGAATTTTACTAATGATAAAAAATATAAAAAAATTAAAGTTAGTAGAAAATCTTAAAAGTAGTAAAAATGTAATTTCGGCAAAGTGATTATACGAACTTAAAATTATCTTAGAACTAATATAGTTATAAATGAATAAAAATAATTAACGAAATCAATTGGTTACATGAAATTTATTTTTGTTATTATGAACTTTAATAAAAAAAATTTATCTTTGTTATTATAAAATTTTTTTATAATTTAAATAGAAAATAGAATAATACAAAATATAGAATTTCTTATAATTTTATCTTACCAATTTAAAATTAAATAGTAAAATTATAATAATCAAATTAGAAATATATATTCGCGCTAAAATCTAGTTAATAAATAATTTAAGACAAAAAGTAGTCCAAGAGTTAAAATTAGGTCTGTCGAGAAAGTCTTGTTTACCAAGTACCAACTAAGGAACCCAAGGTCGAACTTGCTTATTAAGAATCAAACTAGATTTTGATCCGCGCTAATAGGTCTGGAACTTCCGTTCTTCGGTTCGATTACGGTTCGGTTACTCGATTTTTCGTTTTTTTGTTTTTAAAAAACCTGCCGATTGTTTTTTTTCTTCGGTTCAGTTCGGTTTCGATTCATAAAACTTCGGTTCGGTTCGGTTCGATAATTTCGGTTCGATTTTATATTCCAAGGCTATATATATATATATATATATATATATATATATATATATATATATATATATATATATTATATCAAACACACAAACACAAACTGACAAAAGTATATATATATATATATATTGGAAGATAGAAACTTTTATGAAAATCAAAACCGATCGACAACTACAAGTCTACAATAATGAATAATAGGCCAGGGACTTCGGTTCTTCGGTTCGGTTATTCGGTTTTTTGGTTTTTTCAGTTTTAAAAAAAACTACCAATCGGTTTTTTCTTCGGTTCAGTTCGATTCGGTTCATTAAAACTTCGGTTCGGTTTCAGTTCGATAATTTTGGTTCGGTTTTATATCCCAGGGCTACGCGTTAATGAAGCGCGGATTATGTTTTCTAAAAAAAATATTTTATATTTAAAATTTATATTTTTAAAATTAAATTTGTTACCTATTCAATTTAATATATATTAAGTGAAAATATGATAATATAGTACTAAATGTGAGAAAAAAGTTTAATAAATTTTGTTTTTGGTTTGATGTTCTTAACTTATACTTTTAGTAGTTATAGATTATTGTTAGTTTTAGTACATGTCTAGTTTACTTTATTGCCGTAAAGTGTATATATATTTTATTTGATAAATTTTTTATTTAAATTAATTCTAATTTAGTTTAACCCGTGATTTCACTACTAAACAGTTGTTAAAATCAATAATATTTATATAGAACGCAATCTTAGTAATATATAAGTTGTTAGATTCAATATTCAACTTTTTGATTTAATTATATATAATTGTTTGTTTTAAATAATATATATTTAATGTGTGATTATGAATTTACCAATAATTTTAATATTTTTTAAAATTAATAATATATCAATTGAAATTGACTAATACATATTATTTTCACGTATTTCAGTAGACATATTTTTTTTTAATAGTGTAGATAATTAAAATTGGTTCATCTATTTTTTGACCCATTTAATAATGGTCTAAATATAAAAAATTATGTTTATTTTATAAATCAAATATAACTAATATATGATAACCCGTTCATTTAACATTTTAGATTGGTTTAAGTTCATTTTAATGTTGTTTATAATTAAAATTAGTTAATTCATATTTTTAACTTGTCTTTCAATGAATATAAATCTTTTAAAATAATTTTATAATGAAAAATTATCATATATTTCAATAATATATGTATTGAATAATTTTAATATTTTACCAAATTAAGAATAGAACAATTGAAATAGTTAATACATATTTTTAACCCGTCGTCTAGTAATCAAATTTTATTTTTAATAGTAAAAATAATTGAAATTGGTTAATCTATTTTCAATATGTTTAATGTTTTACAATAGTCTAAAAATATAAAGTTTTTAATGTCAATTTAATAGATTAAAATGTAACTAATATTTTATTATTTAATTTTACTAATAAATTTTAATAATAATTATGCATTTAGAAATTATCCTTTTAAATAATTAAGAGGTTAATAATATTTTGTAAAACATTTTATAGTATAAATATATATTAATATTTCAATTAAAAAGAGATATTAAAGATATTATGAAAATATATTTCGAATAAAATTAGAACTTAGAGAATATTTATATTAAAATATAATTAGAATTATTTTATAATAAATATAATAAATGTTCGAAATCATTAAATATTTTCTTAAAAATAAAAAACAAATTCTTAAGAAATCAAAATATAAATATATATATATATATATATATATATATATATATATTGGAACAAAAACATAAATTAAAGAATATTTCGTATGGCTCACATATAGTCAAAATTTATATAATACGAAAATATCCTTAATGAATTTCCAAAAAAATAAATAAAAGCAGTGGCACAATCTGTAACAGGTGACTCTTTTAGAATATAACTTTTAGTCATGTGTTATATTACGGTTTGTGCCACTGCATCAACCCCAACTACCCTGCGCGTAACAAGGTTTTTCCTAACAGTATTTGAACTCAGGAAAGAGCGAGTTTACGCCACCATGCGTTGGACTACTCGCAAACAATTGTTCATTAAGATTGCCTCTTATTTTAACAAATATATATATACCAAGTCTCAAATGACTAGTTGTTGCTTGTGTTTAAGCATGAAAATCAGACTGAAATTTCTAAAACATTTAACCTGCCACTGCCGATTCCCTTTAACCACTTTTCATTAAGATTGTCTCTATTTTTAGCAAATATATACTCCAAAGTATCCAATGATTGCCTTATGGTTACCAATGAATTTGACTGAAGTTTCTGAAACATCTAACGAGTATCAAAGTAACCTGCCACCACCGGTTCCCTTCAACTCACCTGTCTAAACCAACTAGCTAGACCGTCGGTGGAAACTCTACTTTTATCACTACAAGAAATCAAGCCATAACCGACGGATTCTCAACCAACTCGATCTGTCGGTTCTATTTCGTCGGAAACTGAAATCTGTCGGTTTTCCGTCAGAAATTACCGACAGATTACCGACGAATAATTACAGACACTTTTCCGAAGGCTTATCGACGAGGAGAAAACCGACAGTTATACGACGGATTATCGACGACAAGAAACCGACAAGATATTACCGACAGATGTTTCATCGATAGTCTGTCGGTAAACCATCAACAAATACCAACAATTATCCGACGAACATTTGCCGACGGTTTTCCGACGGCTCTTAACCGATGGTTTTCTGACGGTAAATTACTGAGAAATTTTCGACAGTCTAGAACCGACGGATTACCGAAGGTTTTTTGTTTATATTTTAAATATAAAAATATTTTGTAAATTATAAATTAATATTATTAATATTAAAAAAAAATTAAAAACGAAAAATATATTAGAAAAAGTTATAAAAATATTCATAAAACATTTTTAAAGAAGTTCTAATATTACAAAGAATCGGGATTCGAAAGTCCCTATCCCGATCCCGATCCCCCATCCGCTTCATGTCCTTCTCCTTGTCCCGCTCCAGCTACCGCTCCTGGTGGAAGATGACATGTCAGCATGAAGTCCAGTATCTCTTTTTGCATCTTATGCATCTTCTGGTTGGTTGCATGTTTTTCGGCGAGAATTGCCTCTTGGGTCGCCTTCAACGCTGCGATTTCATCGTCTTTCGCCCTCAACGCTGCGGTGAAGGAGTCGGGGTCGGGATGGAAGCAGGAAAGCGGTGTCGAGAGCTTCTTCCCACATTTCCTAAGCCATATAAATGACCCTTACTCTTTGGTGTTTCTTGCGGAAAATTTTAAAATTACAAATTAGAAATCAAATGGTCTAAAATTAATAATAAAAGTAATAATTAACATACAAATTTACCTCGAGAAAGATTTTTGTGACCTTTTCCGGTGATAGTGAGGTCCCCAAAGCCGACCCTTCCTCGGATTGTTGGGATAACACTTCCGCCACTCGCTTCTTCGAAGCCTCGACAACTCTCTGAGCGATCGGATCCTAATCTCGCCGGTAGTCTTGTTGGGGTGGCCGTCCTCGACCACCTCAACATACCTCGGCTCTCGTCTTTCTCGCCGGGTCTACAAAAAAAGGAACAATAATTAGAAATTAGACCATTAACATATGGAAATATTAACTTAAAAACTTACAAAGTCAATTGTCCGCTGCAAAGTGCTCCTCCCGTGTTATGGGTCGCAATCCCGACACTGCCTCTCCGACTCTTACGGTTCTGCGAGTTCGTCAAAGAAGTGCTGCTGTAGCTGGTTGCGACCAATGATGGACGAACCCGGTCCAAACATCCGTCATTGGTCCCTTGGTTACATCTTTTGCCTCCCACATCTGCTTCCACTCGTTGACGGTGTGCGTAGAATGCGATCTCGTCTTCTTGTGGAACTCCTTCTCGACAAGTTTAGTATACTTCTTATCCCAAGTATACTCTTGCTACAAAAGAGAAAACCATTTGATATTAATAATTAATAATAATACAAAATTTGAAAGATAAAGTAAGAAGAAACGTACCGCAAACTGGCAGAACCAGTTATGTCTATCCGATAATGGCATGTCGGAATACGTCGGATATGCGTACACAAGCATGATGCGCATCATACTCAAGATGCACTTCGTAATCTTAGCGTCTGTCATACCAAACCTAAAAACGAAAAACAACATTAAAAGTTAAACGTATATAATAGAAACAAAGAAAAAATGAATTTACCGATGCAAAAAAATTACCAATAGACAGGATGTGGGCCCTCGAAATTGGGATCGAGTCGTATCAGCATCTCTCGTCCCGGCAGCTCGACTAGTGCCTCAATCTATGGAGCAGTGGAGTGCAGAACATTATGTGTCTCCGGAACCTGAGACACAAAATGGCTCCCACTAGGATCCTGCTCATGAGACTGAGTCGGTCTGGGCTGAGCCGATCAGGACGGTCGAGGATGACCCGATCGAGGCTGAGCCGTCTGAAGCTTTTATAAAATTATATAAAACGTTATGAAATACTTATAAAAAGTTATAAAATGATAAAAATTGATAAAATTATTAAAACTTTATAAAAATATAAAACTTATAAAATTATATAAAACTTTATGAAATAATTATAAAAAAGTAAAAAATGATAAAAATTTATAAAAGTTATTAGATATTAAAAAATTATTAAATATAAATTAAAAGTTATAAAACTATAAAATTTATTTTTAAAATTTTTATACAACAAAATGATTTAAAATTTTAAGAAAAGTATTTTTAAACACGTTTTTACAAAAACGTTTTAAATTTTTTTAAAAAGTTTACTAAAATCCTGAAAATTTTAAAAACGTTTAAAAAGGTTTTTAAAATTTAATTAAACGTTTTTAAAATTTTTTAAAACGTTTTAATTACAATCAAAAACTAAATAAACCTAAAGCAATTCCTAATTCACCCTAAATCAACCTAAATTACATAGATACTTCATTAGAATGATGAAGAAGAATAAGTTCCGAGTAAAATATTTATCAGGTTTCCGACGGATTTCCGACGGTTTATTCATTTACCTTCGAAAATCGGTCGGAAATAGGCGGTTCAATTATTTTGGAAATTTTTTTGGCGGTTTTTGCGAAAAATTGGGACAAAAGGCGGTTAAATAACCGACGGATTACCGACGGAAAATGAAAACCTGTCGGTAATCCGTCGGTTAATAAAAAAGAAAATCCAGGTTTGGCATGACTCGAACATGGGTTGTTTACAAGTTTACAAGTTTACAATGCTCCAAACAATTACGCTATGTTGTTATACTCGTTCATGTATTACAACCAATAGATAATATTTTAAGTTACGATTTACAAAATCCATCGGTTAATAAAAAAGGAAAACCAGGTTCGGCGTGACTCGTACAACCAAATGTATATATATCTTATATTTCATTTTGTTTTTAAAAATTATTAAAAGTTTTTAAGTTTAAATTTTAGCTATATTTTTAAACGTTCGAATATTGAAAAGACAATATTGAAATAACAAATTTAAATAAAACAAAATGATAATTTTTATTAAATTTTTATTTAAAATAAATTTATTTAAATTATTATATTAAATATTTTTAATTGGCTTGACCTTTCATAAGTGGAGACAGAATAAAGCGTCCATAATAAAGACGCTTACTGTCGATTTGTACTAGATTCTATATTTTGTGACTGAAAATCTATATTTTTTTTTTCGGAGTTGAAAAAAAGAGAAAATTTGAATCTAGTTTCCACCGTCGCTCGCGCGGTTGCTTCCCCCTAAGGCGGAACGCTCCCCTACCGATGCAACCAATCTCCGTCCGCTGTCTCTTTCCAGTTCTCAATTATACTGACGGATTTCCGATGACATAGGGTTTACAGACTGTTTACAGTCCGTTTTTACGTCTTTTAGGACATTCATACTTATGTTAGACCTAAATGACAAGGTTTACTAGCTATTATAGGTTTCTATTATACGAATTACCGATAATTTATGAGCGATTATCATATATAAGTTCTTCTTAAACACCATTGTATACTAAGAAGTTGTTTTCGTCGGATGTACTAAATTTTTGAAATATCCTAGAATACATGTTCTTCTTCTTTTTTTTGTCAACATAATACATGTTCTATGAGAATATATGGGATGCTATGTAGTTTAAAAGATGCTTACAATATGTCCTTGGTTGCTTTGGATTGTTTGTTTCTGATTTTGAAACCATATATCCTAGACCCTCGGGTTTTCGTCGGTAATTTCCGACGGAATACAGTCGTTTCTTTAAAATCCGTTGGTATGCCGTCGGAAATTGAGCCGACTTTCTTTCCCTCGGTTTTCCGTCAGAATTTACAAAGAATAAATTTAAAACTTCCACCTTTCTGTGGGTCGAACCCTGGCACGGAGATGTAATTGCAAGGGATGGAAACCATTGAGCTGAGTGTTACGTTAACGTTTTACTTACATAAATATATTGATATTGTAATCATTTCCGATTTGAAAAAAAAACACTTTGGAAATTTTTGAAAAACTTAATTTAAAATATAATAAAAATTTTGGAAATCTTTAGAAAACATATTTTAAAATAAAAAGATAAAATTTAATCTTCGTCACTTTTTGAATCGTACTCGAATGAAATTGAATTGGCGTCCTCATCAAACTCACCCCTCTCTACTTCAGAATCTTAATGAAGAATGGTGGGGCCAAAGTGAGTAAAATCAACTCACCCCTTTATGGGTTTCAAGGATGTGAAAGGAAACTTGTTGAAACTGATATCGCGAATGTCGAGATCAAAACATGAATTTCCGAGATTGAGGAAGAACGGCGGAAATCTCAAGATGAAAGCAAGGAGGTGGTTAGTTCTCTGAAGTCCGATATCGAGTCCCTTAGGTCCGAGTACGACCGGCATCGGTCTTTGAATGAAGAAGCTGTCCTTGCTCAGAGGCGGAGGATGAATGAGAAGGCTTCTGAGCGTCTTTACAAGATCATGCTGGAAAGAAAGGAGGATATCCCGGTGATGAACAAATTGTTGGAGTTGCATCAGGCTGTAACTGTACTTGGTGCTTTTCAGCTTCTAGTAGATGAGGGGATTGGGATTCCTTCTGCTCGCTTTGACCAACTCAAAATTACGATACCCAATTGCGGACCGAGCTGGCTACTATGAGCGCTCATGTTCTTAAGAAGGATGATATTTTATGACCCCGCTTAACGACCCAAAGTATGATGACGTGTATTCCGAAGAACTGGTCGATTGCCCGGGAGGAACAAATGCCGTGCTTTTTACCGCCGAAGTGGCTGCTGGTTTACGAGCTCTTGGGATTTCCAAATGACTTTGTATTTTCTGTGTTATGTTGTTTTATTTTTCTTCTTTTCTTCTCTCTTTTTTTTTGTAAACGTGTTTCACCGACGTGTTTGGTCTTTGGGATTTTGCTTTAGTTCGTCCTTTATTCCTTTCTAGGTTGAGTATTCCTTTCCTTCTCCCCCCATTTTTTAAGAAGGAGAAAGGAAAGGATCCGGGCTTGACGAATTCTTGGTTCGTGCTTCCGCTCGCTGTTGGGGTCAAAAACCCCCTCGGCAAAAACAATTGCCGAAAACAAGATCGGACAATCGGACACAAACAAATGTCCGCTTCGGACAAACAAAGTTTCGTATGAATAACCAAGTCATACAAAGTGTCGACAGCTTCGCTTGAAAAACTTATTGAACAAATGGATTGAACGGATACATTTCATACAAAACGGACGACATTTCGTATACAGCAGACCAATCGGACAAACGCACCTCTCGACAGGGATTACGGATTGACAAAACATCCAAACGGACAAAGATCAAGGTGAACCAGCTCGGAACCGAGCCAAACCAGCTCAGAACCGAGCCAAACCAGATCGGAATCACCGAGCTGAATCAGCTCGGATAGAGCTAAACCAGCTCGGATCCGAGCTAAACCAACTCGGAACTTCCGAGCTGAACCAGCTCGAATCCGAGCTGAACCAGCTCAGAATTTTCGAGCTGAACCAACTCAGAAATCCCGAGCTAAACCAGCTTGGAAATCCAAGCTAAACCAGCTCGGGTTTTCTGAGCTGAACCAGCTCGGACCGAGCCGAACCAGCTCGGACCGAGCCGAACCAGCTCGGAAACTCCGGGCTAAACCAGCTCGGAAATCCGAGCTGAACTAGCTCCGGGCTGAGCTAAACCAGCTCGGATTTTCCGAGCTGAACCGGCTCGGATCCGAGCTGAACCAGTTCAAAATTTTCGATCTGATTGCACCTATTTCGGAACCGAACCCTTCCCTTCTCATTTTCCAATCATGATTTACCCCTTCGGAATTTCCGAGCTGAACGAATCTCTTCTAAACTTCCGAGCTGGATTTTGCTGAACTTTCCGAATGGATAATCAAACATTTTCCGATATGCACAACTTGTCGCAATCCATCTTCGGAAGCATCGGCTTATACCCTCTTGGCTGATAAATTGGGCTGACGGACCAAGTTAAAGGAAATAAGAACTTAGGCCCAAACATACAACTTTTGAATACCCAAAACTTTGGGTCGAACAAGTAAGTTTGTACGCAAATGGACTCGGATCATCCGTTCTTGGCCCATCCGACAAATAGGTCAAATCGCGGAAAGATGATTGTCAAAGAAAGGAGATAAACTCGAAGAAGTAAAGAAGAAGATATCTCCGAGCTAAAGAGGAAAATCCGAGATGAAAATGTAAATCTTAAAGGGAAAAGGAAGGAGATAACAACAGGAAGATTTCCGCAAATCTTGCGAAAAATATCCTCGAAGCCGACTTGCTGCAGCCATATAAGAAGATAAAAGTCATACGATTGAGATATAGCAAAAATCCCTAGCATCTAGACTTAAGAACTTAAAAAATTTCTTAAGCTTTTCCGTTCTTTGTACTCTCTTTTCCGATCTTTGTACTCTTTTTCCGATCTCTTGTCAATAAAATATCCTCCGGGTTTACTATTTCGGTGTGTTTATCTCTGAAGTTTCTGTTCCCTAAAAGTTTGCTCTACAATTTTTGACAGTGCGAGTTCCGACTCTCACAGTTTGGTGCCGTCTGTGGAGACATAGAAACTTCTGACACTCAAAAACCACCAACTAGCGGATCCGGAGATATGGTTACCATCGGAAACGGAGACGAGACAGATCAGCAGTTGCCGATCGACAACAACACACGCAATGTTATCACAGGTAACACTTCGGAAAGCGGCAAGATTACAAACACGGCCGCACCAGATGCGGCAATCAACGCAACACTGTCCGAGCTAAAAGAGATGGTGGCCGCGCTAAGACAAAGGGCAGAAGAACATGAAAAGGCAAACAGCACTCTCACGGAGCAGATTGAGAGACTGAAAACTGTGAACCGTACTCAGACGACCCGAGCGGTGAACTTCGCCCCGACTGAACGAAGGTGTCTGGATTTCTCGACATCCGGCGAGTCGGTAAGAAATCCATCGCAACACCGTGAGCAAACCGCGGGCGAACAAACTCCCCCGGCGACTAGACCCAATACCACAAATCCTCCTCCCATAGTCCGAGGGTGAAAATCTGTGACAGCGAACACTGCGGAAGACTGCGAAAACGAGGACTCAATTCTGCACGGTGGTCGGACCGAACCATCCTCTGACAAGGAAGAAAGGATCGAAGCGGATCGATACGTCCCACAGCTAAGCGACGACGAGCTATCAGAAGAAGAGGACATTGAGCGGACCCGCCCAAGCGAGCCGCGAAGAAACCACAAACAGAGTGAGCTCGATGAACTCAGGGACGCCTTAGCTCAGACAACCGCGGAGATTAAAAATGTGCGGTCGTAGGTTCATCGGGCGACAAGCGCCGCGTCAGAAATTGATCGAGTCCTGGAAGAAACGCGGAAGACACCATTCAAAGCTCGAATCACTAGAACTCGGATTTACAATCCGGGAAAACTCAAAATCCCATTCTATGATGGAACGACCAACCCAAAAGCTCATATGATGGCTTTCCGAATATCAATGGGAAGAGCAATTCTTAGTCAAAAGGACAAAGATGCCGGTTTTTATCTCCTGTTCGTAGAGCATCTGAAAGGAGCGGCCCTCGAATGGTTCTCTAGATTGGAACGCGATTCCATCGAAAATTTCCAACAGCTGTCGGAGGAATTCATGAAACAATACTTGATCTTCATGGACAGAGATACCTCCGACGTCGATTTATGGGCCTTGAGCCAGGGCGAAACAAAGAGTTTGAGAAAATTCATCGAACGGTTCAAAAGAGTCGCCACTAGAATCGAAGGTCTGAGCGACAAAGTGGGTATCAACGCACTGAAGAAAGCACTTTGGTACGAGTCGGACTTCAAGAAGGAGATCTCACTAAACCGACCGCAAAAATGGCTGATGCTTTGCACAGAGAAATAGACTTCATTATCGACGAAGAGGAGATGAAGGTCTTATCTGAGAAGCATAAGTCTAAAAAGAAATCAAGCAAGGAAACCCGCCTCTCAACAAGCGCAAGCAGCGAGAAACGAATCTCGAAACCGATCAGCACTTCACGGCCTGAAAGAACGGTTGGGGTGCATAACTACCAGATCGGCTCGAATGAGCAAGAAGAACGGCCGGCAGGACAAAGGAAGAGTTCGTGGAACACGTGGACAAGGAACCCCAACGCCTACGACGAAAAGGCATTCTGCGATCACCACCAATCTTACGGCCATAATACTGCCGATTGTCGCAGACTGGGCATTAAAATCACGGCAAAACTAGTGGTTGGAGAATTGGGGGATACAATAATTCTGAAGGATATCGACGCCGGAAAGACCGAGAATCAGCCGAATAGGCCAAACAAGAACGGCGACCCAAACAGATTAGAGCGAGAACGAAACCATCAAGAAGGGAAGGCCGCGACAGGCAATAACAAATGAAAACGAAGCGATGAAGATCCTAAAGCAAACGGCCGTCAAAGGGTAAATATGATCGTGGAAAGGCTGCAACATCACCCAAGATCAAGACCGGCGGTCGATCCTTACCCTCGGCGACCATGGGGAGCAATCGCACCAAGAAGAAACGCCAGGAAAAGCATGCGGAATCGACGCACGGATCACACGATAACATTCGACGACGTGTGGATCTCAAAGACCAATCGTACAGACAATGAACCTCTAGTCGTGGAGTTGATCATCCGGAATCGTCACGTGCCAGACATACTCATCGACACCGGAAGCTTCCTGAACGTAATCTTCTGCGAAACTCTGAAGAAGATGAACATAAACTTAAATCAGGTAACACCTTCCCAATCATCCTTAACAGGATTCGCCGAAGACACCATAGTCACCTTCGGAAAGATCGAGCTGCCAATACTCGCAGGGGGAATCTTCAAAGTCGTCAAATTTTCGGTGGTAGATCGCCCAACGATCTACGGAGCAATTCTAGGGATCCCATGGATAAACTCCATGAAGGCTGTTCCGTCAACTTATCATCTATGCATCAAGTTCCCTACCCCTTCCGGAATCAAGACAATCTGGGGAAATCAAGAGCAGCGGATCCCTGGCAGTTTCTGGAACAACAAGTCAGGCCATCGTATGAGTGCAGCATAGAGAAGCTATCCACCTTGCCAAATGGACGATCATGCTCAACCTTTCTCCGCGGGAGACCTTGTCATAAGAAGAGTCTGGCGAAACCCGGTGCTTCAAAATACCGGATCGGATTGGGAAGGACCTTATATGATCACAATAGAGATCCGCCCTGAAACCATGAACAACACCAGGATAGTTAAAGGATGGAACGTGGTGCATCTAAGAAGATTCCGCTATTGAAGACTTCGAAACGTCAAAAAAAAAACTGTTACGAAGCATTTGAACTACGAGACGGCTTAATCCCCGAAAGGGGTACGTAGGCAGCCGGTCTTTTGATTGGTTCAGCTATTCCCCCTCTCAAAAAAAGTGGGGGGAGTGGGTCCGTATATATCTATACTTCCACATCGGAATTTTTTAAAGAAATTCTCGAACTCAAAACTTATCCAACGAAACTACTCAGAAACCTCAAAAGAACCATCTCGAAAATTTCAAGCAAATCGGCCAGGAACTTTCTAGCAAATCAGCTAGGAAATTCCGACCTAATCAAACAAATCAGCTAGGAACTTTCTAGCAAATCAGCTAGGAAAGTCCGAGCAAATCAGCTAGGAACTTTCCAGCAAATCAACTAGGAAAGTCCGAGCAAATCATCTAGGAACTTTCCAGCAAATCAGCTAAGGACTTTCCAGCAAATCAACCAGGAAAGTCCGAGAAAATCAGTTAGGAACTTTCCAGCAAATCAGCTAGGAACTTTCCAGCAAATCAGCTAGAAACTTTCCAGCAGATCAGCTAGGAGCTTCCGAGAAAGTCAGCTAGGAAAGTCCGAGCTAATCAAACAAATCAGCTAGGAACTTTCCAGAAAATCAGCTAGGAAAGTCCGAGCAAATCAGCTAGGAACTTTCCAGCAGATCAGCTAGGAGCTTCCGAGCAAGTCAGCTAGGAACTTTCTAGCAAATCAGCTAGGAAAGTCCGAGCTAGTCAAACAAATCAGCTAGGAACTTCCTAGCAAATCAGCTAGGAAAGTCCGAGCAAATCAGCTAGGAACTTTCCAGCAAATCAGCTAGGAAAGTCCGAGCAAATCAGCTAGGAACTTTCCAGCAGATCAGCTAGGAAATTCCGAGCTAGTCAAACCGGCTAGCCCGAAGATCCCAAGCTGACAAATCTCTGCGGAAATTCTGAGCTGATCATTCTCCGCAGAAATCCCGAGTTGACCATTATCCGTGTAAATTCCAAGCTGGCCACTTTCCGCGGAAACTTTGAGCTAAATACTCTCCGCGGAAATTCCACACAACTCCGACAACAGATCTTAGCTGGAAACACGGCGCGTCCACAAAAGTTCAACTCCCTGACCATGCCCTTGGAGTTATCCGGTAACAAAAATAAACTCCTTTTCTCCTTTTCATTTTAGTTCATTTCTCTTAGATCAAAATTAGGATATAAACTTTGTAACTTAGAATTCGCCTACTATTACGTCGCATGCATAGTTGTTAGGAATAGCTTATCTTGTCTGCTGACGGCCGCGGCGGAAAAACGCATACGTCCTTCACGGATATTAGCCAACACTCGTCCTATATGGATTGAGGCTCTATACATCCAACAAACGGATAAAAGCGCGCTATATAAATTTTAGATACCGCCAAGGTATGTTTATTATCGGCGAAGGGAACATAAGTCGAGAGGTCGACGTAATATCCCGAATACGGGTTGTTGACAGGTCTTCAAATCCGCCGCACCAGTACTGGAGATGATAATAGACCCCAAAACCCAGTATGACGCTACTTTGCACACTGGTACAATGACGTTCTAAACAAGTATATCTTGGTTTGGTATCTTTGAAATGTGGTCTTGCGGATACCGGTTTATTTTCAGTGAACAAAAGATGCGAAGCGAGAGTTTCGTGGAAAATCGGGATCGAAAATCCAAACCCAGTAAAATACAGCATACTGGTCTCGACAACGTCATTATTGAGTACACGACCGACTTGGGAATGTAAGACGGCAGACCCCCGCACTAGTACTGAAGTCAACCGTAAAACTCCTAAAAACCCGGTATATAGAACTTCTAGTCTCAAAATTCCATGATTAAAAAGATTAATCGTGAAATTTTAAATATTTTGATCAAAGTAGAAGAGTTTTTCTGAGCAAATGTAAATGTGGTTACAAATGATACTAGCCAGTAGAGGACAATGTAAGTATTTTGGAAGTTTGGTATGCTAGAAAAGTGATTATATATACAGAAAAGGTATAAAATAGCACAAAATATACTTTGTCACCAATATAGCACCAAGGAGAATAATTCACATTTTTAGTATTATTTGGATTATAAAAACTTTATAGCATTATATAATTTAGGGTTTATGGTTTATTATTCAACGTTTAGGGTTTAGTATTTAGGATTATGGTTTATTATTTATGATTTGGGGTTTAGGGTTTAGAGTTTAGAGTTAGGATTAATTTAATATTTATCCTTTAATAAATACTATTATGGTCATTTTTTTCCTTGTTGCTATATTTGTAACAACATAAGTTTTTGTGTCATTTTTGCGATTTGTCTTTATATTCACTTATTAAAAAGAAAAATAAAGAAAATATTTAGAGATCACGTAGGTTTTGGAGAAGCTAGGTATCCTAGATTTGACTTTTCTATAAAAGATCAGCCTCTTACTTTTCGGTCGTGGAGGGAGAAGTCATCGTTGTAGTTCTTTTCCGTAGGAGCCTAGGTCTAAAAGATAGTGGAATTGTTTGGGAAATTATTTCAATGTTTCAACGCTTTACCTAGGGTTGTTTAGTCACAAACAAAAGACGCAACTGAGAAAATATATAAAAAAAAATTGTGGTTAGCGGTTATACCCAAGTTAAAGCCCTATTTTTTCCGGGGGAATTGCTAAAAATGCCCTCAAAATTGGTTTTAAATAAAAGTGTACCCCTGAATTTGAATCAAATGAAAAACTGGTTTTGCGGGCTACGGAAATTACCGCGAAGCCCTTACGACCAATCAAAAAACCGGAAAACGCAATTACCATTATAACCTTTGCCTTTGTCAGACGTCTATTGACGTCTGACCAGTTAGACTCTAAGCGAAGTCTAAATGACGTTCTCAGACATCGCATTGAAGTCTGATACAGAATAAGTTTGAAATTTTTAATTTTAAAATTATAAAAAAATATTTTTTCAAAATATTTATATACATAAATTAAATATATTCAATTAAGTAGTATATAAATTAAATTGGGTAAATTTTAATCAGATTAAAAATATATAAAGTGGTTTAGTAGTTTCTAACCCTTAGAACATGCTTTGTAATGGAACTGGTGGAACATTTACATATGACTAACATTTAACTTTAGGGTTTAGATTCAAGGTTCACGAAATTTACATTTGAAAAAATTATATTTGCACATGTATGTTATAATGCGCATATATTAAACAATTTGATGTTTCTATGTGTTTTCTTTAAATATTTTTCACTGTTTAGTGAATAATATTAGATTTAGGGTTTCTCAGACTTCTATGAGAAGTCTGAATTTTGGGGTTTCGTAGACTTCCGAGAGAAGTCTGATAAGTATTTAACTAGCCCCCCCAAAAAATACTTCTAATCAAATATACCTTAAGTGGTTAGATTTGACTAAAGTATATGAGAAGTCTGAGAGATATTAAATTTAGAAATTTAATTTATAAAATTATAAAAAAATATTTTTAGGGAAATTTTGGATCCATAAATTAAACATGGGATTTTTGGACATTTTTAAATTTAAAGCACATATACTTTAGTCAAATCTAACCACTTAAGGTATATTTGATTAGATACACCATGTATCTTTATCTATGCATGACATATGAAGTTGGATGTCATATTTTCATATGTAGGGTTAGGCTGAGGGTTTGTGTATTTTCATCCATATTGTTACATTTGCATATACTGGCTAGGTTGTGACTATATTAAACGAGTTTGATGTTTTTTGTAGGTTTTCTATATAATATGATTGTATTTTAGTAGTAATTAGTATATTTAGGGTATATCAGACTTCCATTTTAGTCTGATTCACGTATATGTTTTGTTAGACTTACCGAAGAAGTTGACCACCAATAAGTTACCCTACTTGGGATTGTACCCCATATATAAACGAAAGTTACCAAAATTAGTCTGTAAAAGTCATTATCAAATTTCTCTCTCTAAAACGGATACTCGCTCTCTCTCTCTAAATACTCTCTAAAAAATCTCCGATAATCCTCCTAGCCACCGCCACCGCCACCGCCGTCTTCATCTTCTTCAAACGTGTAATTACCTCTCCTTTTTCGTCTCTCCTTACCAATCCCTACACCGCCGTCGTCATATTTCTAAACTCTTCTTTCTGAAATTTTTTGAGATCTGTACGGTTTTTAGTCCGAGTCATCCCCTTCTCCCTATGTACTTTGTCTATGTACTTTCTCGTTTTAGATCCATACGGTTTTGTTTTTGAGTTAGCCCCTTATCTGTATTTACTTTGTCTAGATCTGAACAAAAATATAGATTTTATATATTTTCCTTTTATATCCAGACGGCTTTGAGTCCGAGTTAACCTCTTCTCCGTATCTACTTTTTCTAGATTTGAACAAAAATATAGGTTTCTCGTTTTAGATCCATACATTTTTTTTTTGAGTTAGTCCCTTCTCCGTATTTTCTTAGTAAAGATCTGAACAAAAATTATAGGTTTTATATATTTTTCCTTTTATATCCATACGGTTTTGAGTCCGAGTAAACCTCTTCTCCGTATCTACTTTGTCTAGATCTGAACAAAAATTATAAAATTCTCGTTTTAGATCCATACGATTCTCCGTATTTTCTTAGTCTAGATCTGGAAAAAAAATATAGGTTTCTCGTTTTAGATCCATACGGTTTTGTTTTTGATTTAGACACTATGAAGTCTGAAGCTTAGATTTTTTTTCTAATTAGACTCTATTAGAAGTCTGAATCTTGGATTTGTTTTATAATTAGACTCTATTAGAAGTCTGAAACTAGTCTCTGTTTTCAATTGTTTCATGGTACACAGGATGGGACGATTCAGTCAGGTTCCAACGTCGAGTAGTAGTTCATACGCAACTTCCACATTTCGACAACGATCCGGATCATGCAATGGATTCCCCAAGAAATGTTTATGCGGTCTGGAGCCTGTCATGCGAACCTCCACTACTGCCGATAATCCGGGAAGAAGATTCTTTGGATGTCGTAACTGGGATGTAATTACCTTTCTCTGTTATGTAGCCAGTTTTATTTTATCTTTACTCATTGGAAATCCGAAGAGGATTGTAAATTTAAAATGTGGCTGTATAGGATGGTGGCTACCATATTATGAAGTGGTGGGATGAGGCTATGATGGAGGAGTTTAACGACCTCACGCCGAGAGTGGACCAACATGGTGAACAAATTGATTACATCTTCCTTAGTTATGCTGAAATTGCCTGTGTTACCCACTTGGACGACGAGCTCAAAAAATTGCAGGCAGAGATAGCTCAATTAAAGGAGCTGTTGGCTGAAAAACCATCTACTCCGACAAATGGCGTCAAGTATGAGTATCTGATGTTTGCTGGTGCTATTATTATCATCCCGATCATCTTGAGGGCATTTTGTCAGTTGTAATATGTTAGTCCTGTGAATCCAGCTACAATTTTATGTAATATTAGACGAATTTCAGTCATCTTTTGAATTTCCCCACCCTTTCATTATGCAAATTGTCCTCTTTTAAAGCTACTTACCTAAAAAACAAGAAGTAATATGTTTGAGAAAATAGAGTGTCAGACATCATATGTAGTCTAACAATATTTTGTCAGACTTCAACTAATAAAAACTATAGTGTCAGACATCATATGTAGTCTGAACAATATTTTGTCAGACTTCAACTAATAAAAACTATAGTGTCAGACATCATATTAGTCTAACAATATCAGACTACATATGATGTCTGACAATATTAAAATGAGCGGGAGTTCAATTGTTTTGTAATTTAGGCCCCAAAAATGCCCGGGAGTTATGTAAAAATGCGCGGCAGTTACGTATGTGGTAAAACCGTCGTTTCAACTGCTCTTATGACCCACATATAAATAGGCTTTTTACCCTTTTTTTTTACAGTTTCTAAGGAAAAAAAAAACCCATTCTTTCTCAAAGCCACTGAACCGACATCTTTTTCTGGGTATCGTATTATCGTTTCTAGATCTGGTTTCTCTCTGCTCCGCCGCTAACCCGCGACGGTAAGATTCATCGAATCCCTCCTTGCATGAATAAACATAGAATAACTATTAGTCCTCAGACAGCAAATCGAGTCTGGCGATAGTCGGCAGACTGCAAGTGGTGTCTGATTATAGTCGTCAGACTGCGAATAGAGTCTGAAATTTTTCTCATACCTTCTCTGAGTTTTTTTTTTTTTAATTCCAGATCTTGTTTCTATCTCCTCCGGTGACCTACGACGGTAAGATCCTTCGACTCTTCTCTTCGTCTACATATTTACATAACTAATACTAACCAGATGGCAAGAGATATGTCTGACTGTGTTTGTCTGACAGTGCATGGCGTCTGGCTAGTAGTACTCAGACTGTTCATGAATTTTTTCCCCCTTGTTGTTTCAGATTTTCTTATGGAAGATGTTGAATTCCCACCAAGGATGTTCACTGTTGGGTATGAACCAAATCCGGATAAAAGCATCCATTATTTTAGTGGACGGAGAGATCTCATGGATGATGTTAAAATAGTGTTGTTACCGGCAGAATGGCAAGAACTCCAAGAATCAGAATTTGGGGTTTTTTTGAAATTCCATGACCTCCATTTCAAATGGTGCTCAAGGATGGTCCATTACATGCTATGCTTGCAGTTAGTCTGCAAGAAGAAGTATGAGATATGGTCCCTTATTGGCGTTCAGCCTGCTAGGTTTTCCTTGAATGAATTTCGAGCCATAACCGGACTCAACTGCGACTATATTGAGAACCTGGAGTACCCTGAAGTTGAATACACCGATGAGATGAGAGCAATGTGGGAGCTTCTTGGGGTGGATTTCGAATTGGGCCCAAGTTATTCGCAATTATTAGAAGCTTGTAAAAACTGTGCTGGTTGGGAACCGCAACAGAGGATATGGCTGGGCTATCTAGCCATCTATGCAACCTTCATTGAGGCTCAACACTGGACAACATCCACAAGGGCTGATATGGCTAAGAATCTGCTGGTTCCAGGAACGTTAAAATCATATCCATGGGGAAGATTCGCCTTTAAGGTTCTGATAGACTCTGTTAAGGAGGCAAACAAAAAACTCGTGGAAGGAAAAAATTATCAGATCGGAGGTTTTGCTGAGGTCCTGAACATCTGGGTATATTGGGCATGCCCCAATATGGCGACAACTTATGGAGTGCCCTTCCAGAATGCCCCAGCCACACCATTGCTGGCGTACCACGGATCACGAAGTCGCAAGAAAGTCGATGAAACCTTACGTAAACAGGTAATTCTTAGGCCGTTCAGAAGTCTGAAATATTTTATTCCCATAAGAAGTCACCTTCTGTGTCAGACCTCATATGAAGTCTGAAATTTGTTTAAGTCTGACATTTTGTTCCAAGTCTCGTATGATGTACCTATGATGTATGTCGTTGTGATATTTTAAATTCTTATTGTCATTTGGGTCCCTATTCATTTTGCTATGTGACTTATAATTTGTAGTCTCGCGTCAACAACCTTGTACTCACAGAAGATCATGATGACATGTTCCCCACGTGGGACAACGATGTCGATGAGGACGAAAAGGTTGATAACCTTGTGAGGGCAATGCTTGGACAGCTTGGGACTGCGGCTTGGAAGTGGGGCACTAAACACTGGAAAAGCGAAGGTGTGTTCAGGACTCAAGTTGGCGGTTCTGTCAAGCTTGAGATTAAGTCTGAGGATGTTTCTGCGGTTGGTAAGGAAAAACGAAAGGTTGTGGGAGTCAAGAGGAAGTTGGTACAGGATGTTTCTGATGATGAGGATGAGGAAGAAGAGGTGCAGGAGAAGTCTGGAAAGAACCTAGAAAAGGAAAGGCTGGTCCCACTCTTGGTGATGTTATTCAAAAGATTGAGGATCTGAAAAAATCATTTGAATCTCAGAATGATGTATTGGTAGATATTTTCAACGAGGGTTTGAGACTGATGGGTGACAGAGTTGATGATCTTGCCAAGAATGTCAAGAATTTGAAAGAGGAACGTGCTGGAGTTGGACAGAAGGAGAATGAGTAGGAGAAAGATACTGCTGGTGGGAAAGGTGGTGAGCTGAGGAAAGATGCAAGTGTTGCGGCTGCTGAGATGGATAAGGCGGCCGGAGTTGGTGAGGATGAAGAAGATCAACCTGAAGATCTTCAGGATCAAACTAAAGTAACTGCTGCTGCAGGAGAAAGAAAGAAAAAGGAAAGGGCTGCCAGGAACCCGAAGAAATTGGTAGTGAAGGTACAGAATCCTGTTGCTGATGTCGTCGAACCTGCCAAGAGAGCGAAAACGAAGTCTGTGAAAGCAGTGGTTACAGACAAAGATGACCACCCGGCTAAGCTTACCAATCAGACTGCGGTTGATGATGGGGTTAGTCTCCAAAACCTTCAAACTATGAATACAAATAAGGAAAAGAAAGCTGAGCCTAAGAGAAGTACCAGACTTCAGGAGAAATCCCTCAAGGGGAAGTAGCCTTCTTAGCAGTATGAGTAATCTTGATTGTAAAAACATGAGCATGACCGAGTTTGTTTTATTTCCCCCTTGTTATTGTATCTGCTCTGAACTTGGATCACTGGCATTAGACTTATATCAATATTTCGTTTGGTGTGATTTTAGGTCGGGATTCTGTTTTAATAATGTATTTTGGTTACCAGATTTCTATGGCAGTCTGGTTTGGATTTGTTTAACACGGGTTGCTAAATTGTATATGCAGAGTCTACCCGAGAGCACAGATCCAAGTGTGTTGGTCGTTACACAGTCGGCCACGGGCATAAACTTCAATGCTACGCAGAGGTTTAAGCAGGATACTAAGCAGGCAGCAACTGAAATTTTAATGCAAGCGAAGGCTAAAGAGGTTAAGCAGAAGGAGAAGGTGAAGACTCCAATTAAACCTGTTGTCCAAGCACAGGTTACACCGGGATATAACCCTTGTGCTGCTATCACCAAGATGCAAGTGAAGGCACTTAATGATTACAACAAAAGACAGCCGTATGTCTTAACACTCTTAACTAGACGAGTAAGTTGTATGCCTAATCTCTACACTAATTGTCTAACAAGCGTATTGTTCTTTGTAGGGGTTATCCGATTAGGAAAGTGAACACTTCACTCCAATGGTATTATGATCTTCGCACTCCAAAGGAATGGCTGCATGACACGGTCAGTATGACTTCAATGGTTGTGAATTAAGAATTCGATTCCAATAAATCTGGTTGTATATTCAGACTTCCTAAGAAGTCTGGTTGTATATTCAGACTTCCCAATAAGTTGCCTGTATATTCAGACTTCCCAATAAATCTGGTTGTATATTCAGACTTCCCAATAAATCTGGTTGTATATTCAGACTCCTCAGAATTCCTAATCTAATGTGGTTGTGTATCCAGACTTCCTAAGGAGTCTGGTTGTGTTTTTTTCTTTTATATTAACACATTTCTTGTCTTGATGCAGCATATTGATGCCGGGATTGATCTGTTAAGGCTTCGTCAACAGAGCCATCCAGAATGGTTCAGGAGCGATAGGATATGCTTCATTGACACACTCCTTCAGGCACTGTGGCGTCAACACTATCCAGAATTTATTAAGAGCGGTGAGGGAGAGAATGGATCAGCCACAACTAGAATGCTTCCTCCTGGTTGTTTTGATTACTTCACTGGTGATCTTCCCGTGTTCTGCAAATCAAAGAATCCTTGGGGGCTGGAAATTGATGAGATCTACACCGCACTCCACATGGGCGGAAATCATTGGGTAGCAATTATGATTTCTATCACGGGAAGGCACGTAACAGTCTGGGACAGCATCCTTTCTGGGAAGACTGATGAGGCGGTCGGAGCGGCAGTGGCACCAATCTGTGAGATGTTTCCTTATGCGATGCACGTCTTGGCCCCAGCTGCAGATGGATGGCCTTATGCCTTGGATCGTTACACCTTCTCGATTGACAGGAGCAAAGATCTTCCCCAAAATCAGCAAACGGGTGACTGTGGAGTGTACTGCTTGAAGTACATCGAGTTCCATTCACTAGGAATGCCGTGGCCAAAGTATCTCTGTGATAGGAACATCAAGCAGATCAGAGACAGGCTAGCTTTTGACATCATGTCTGAACTCGGGAGAACTGGTGAAGAAGGAGAACGTACGGAGTATGCATTGCTGGACATCTATGGAAAGTAATAGACTTCTGATATCTTCTCCATATCTTTTGGACTCTCAAACACTGGATTATTGCATACATTTTCCCTATTTTCTTTTGCTGGTGTAAGGAACACAAATCCATCTTTTGGTGTGCTTGTTTATTTTTGTAACACACTTAAGCACTAATCCTAGTTATGTTTATTACTACGCTTGGTGAAATGGAACCCAAACAATTGAGACAAGTTTAAAAATCAGACTTCTGAAATACCATCATTACTACGTCAGACTTCGGAACCCAAACAATGAACCCTAAAAAAATATCAGACTTCACTGAATTCCTAATTTAAATCAGACTTCAATGAACCACAAATATATCACACTTCATTACACCCTAAAACTTATTAGGCTTCACTGATACCACGTTTCAGACTTCAAGCATTTCTAGTCAGCCCCAGGGTGTGGAAAATCCCAAACAATGAACCCTAAAAAATATCAGACTTCACTGAATTCCTAATTTAAATCAGACTTCAATGAACCACAAATATATCACACTTCATTACACCCTAAAACTTATCAGGCTTCACTGATACCAGACCTCAAGCATTTCTAGTCAGCCCCAGGGTGTGGAAAATCCCAAACAATAAACCCTAAAAAATATCAGACTTCACTGAATTCCTAATTTAAATCAGACTTCAATGAACCACAAATATATCACACTTCATTACACACTAAAACTTATCAGACTTCACTGAATTCCTAATTTAAATCAGACTTCAATGAACCACAAATATATCACACTTCATTACACCCTAAAACTTATCAGGCTTCACTGATACCACATTTAAGACTTCAAGCATTTCTAGTCAGCCTCAGTGTGTGGACAATTAGGTTGTTTGTGGCCTGGTTGTCTACAATTCGAACAGCAATATTGCTTGTGCAGTTTCCGCGGTTTACTGCCCTTCTTCTTGGCGATTTCTAGCATAGATTGCCACCTTGACTTCTTTTGTCTTCCAGGCTTCCGCCTCTCTTCCGGCGGAAGGACACGCACGTTGTCATGACCAGCTGTGCCTTTTAAATCCTTTGGTAAGATGTTGCGAGAGTATGCAGCGTACAAGTAGTCCGTTCTGTAAGATGGACATACGAGGGTAGAAATGTGTAGCTCAAGTTCCGGTGCAGCGCATATGGCATGTGAGCAAGGTATCTTTTCGTAATCCCAAACACCACATTCACACGTATGATGTTCCAAATCGACAACAAAATCCCTATGTCCTCCCTTAACAACAAACTGATACGTATCCACGCGTTCTGCCGTCATCATATCTGCATAATATTCACGAATAGCCAGCAAATATTCAACTCCTCTGCTAAATGTTGTTGAGAGACTCATTGCATCTAGCCGCCTTTTACAAAACCACGTCCCTAGTTTCTCTTGTATAAACTCTAAAAGGAAAGATATGGGATATCCTTTTGCCTTCTTAACTGCGGAGTTTATAGATTCAGCAATGTTGCTCGTCTTTATGTTGTACCTGTCTCCAACAATTCGAAAGAGGTTTACACAAGTAAGAACTAGAAAGTATTAAGAAAAACCATACGATTTCAGACTTCTTCTGTCGTCTGGTATATACTCAGACAGCAGGAGAAGTCTGATAATAGTATCAGACATCAATAGAAGTCGATGACGAAAATATTAAGTCTGACACTTATTGTCATACCGCACAAGTACCTGTCTCCGCCGAAATGGACGCGTGACCATAGCCTCACATCCGCCTCCTCCAGGTAATCAGCAAGTTCAGGATTTACCGCTCGTATGGAAGCCATGTTTCGGTCAAAATCGTAAATCGTATATGCGTAAGCCGCGTTTTTCACTAAGTACAGAAGATGTTTTCCCCTGAACTTGGTAACTATGTTATTTTGTAGATGGTAATAGCATATCCCTCGTTGTGCCCAAGGTAAAACTGCTTCACACGCATTCTTGATAGACTCGCATCTATCCGAGACTTTGACCAAAGGATATTGGTCTGAGATGCATTCTTTCAGCTTTGTGAAAAACCATTCCCACGAGTCATCATTCTCAGAGTCTACAATTCCGATGGCCAACGGAAATATTTGAAAATTTCCGTCTTGTGCGGCCGCCACTAGCATAACACCCCCATACTTTCCATTAAGATGAGTACCATCCACCACAATGACTCTTCTAAGAAACGTAAACCCATATATGGAAGCTCCAAATGCTATAAATAGATATTTAAATCTATTCTTCTCATCTAGTTCAAGAGCAGTTACTGTTCCCGGGTTGGTTTGCCTGATTCCATGCAAAAAAGAAGGAAGTCTCTCGTACCCATCCTCCGCTGTTCCTCTCACAATCTTTTGATCATGTAACAATGCTCTGTATGCGGTTGTGTAGCTCATCCTAATCCCAAACTGCTTCTTCATTGATACTTTAACATGCTTTGGTGTTATACCCTCAATTATACCAAAAGATTCAGTAAACAACCAACCAATATAAACTGGAGTATAACGTTTGCGCGTAGACATCCGGTCCACCATCGAACATGTATGGGTTTTTGAATAGCTCATCACCCAATACTTGTTTGGTTCGCTCTTCACACACGCTCGAACCATCCACTTGCATCCTTCCACACGACATTTAGCCACAAAACGTGTCTTGTCAGACTTCTCAGTCATGAATGCGAATTTCTTCAATATCGCCGTCAAACGTATCTCTGATATTAGGTCATCTTTGCTATCAAAACACTTATGGAGAAAGATACCCTCAGACAAGTCCCTTTTGCCACCCCACCGTTTACTAGTATCCTCCAACTCATATTTCTTATAATCTTCATCTTCTTCCACATCTACATCTTCATGTTTCACTTTCCCATATAAGCTATAATCATCATCGTCATGGTAAGCCTCAGCGTGTTTCCTGAAAACATTTTCAGGCACATCCAAATTTCCAACACCATCGTTTCCACCACCATCGTTTCCACCACCACCACAAACAGAATCATCCGAGATTGAGTCCACATCTTCCTCATCCTTGACTTCATCATCTACGTCATCTTCGTCCACATCTTCAACTTCAACTTCAACTTCATATTTTTCATCACAATTCACCGCATCATCAACTTCCATAGCGGATCGGCTCGAGACACAAAGACGGATTAAATGCGTATTAGCTAACTCGACCATGCTCCTTACTTGTCTATCATTTGTGACATAAACCGGAGGGCTATCCGGATCCATTAGTTTCAAGAGTTCTTCCGGCAATTGATATGATAACACCACCAACTCGGTTGTCCTGTCCAGCATATAATCATCTTGTACAATCTCAACAAGTTCTTGATGTGTAGAACCATGGCGCAAAGTGATAAACCGCCCTCCTTTCACCTTATCAACCACAAAATGCCAAATCTGGTCTCTCACGACCCATTCACCAAAGTTAACAGGTAACTGAACCATTATCTGTATAAACAAACACATATAAACCACATTAGAGATCTTTTGGTTAAAGCCAGACTTCTTGGCGAAGTCTGATGCAATTCGCTATCTTGCCAATATTATTCAAAAATTAATTTAAAAATAATTACCATATATAACAATGTAAAACTAACGCAGGAGGAACATATAAAACTAACACACATTTATAAAATTTAAAATCAGCGAAATTAATCACAAATATAAAATAAAATGCATTTTTTAAGTTTTTAACATTCCAGACGGCTATAGCTGTCTGTTAAAAGTGAAACCAGACCTCTATGGCTGTCTGAAAAAAGGGGTATTTTTGCAATTGAAATCGAAATGTCAGACAGCGGATGCAGTCTGAAATCTATCAGACAGCGTCAGCTGTCTGCTTTGGAAATTTTGTCAGACATCTTATGAAGTCTGAAAAAAAAGGGTAGTTTTGCAATTGAATTTGAAATGTCAGACTTCTTAAAGAAGTCTGAAAGGTTTCAGACTTCTCGGGGAAGTCTGACAAGTAGTCGAGGGTAGTTTTGCAATTGATTTTGAAATGTCAGACTTCAACAAGAAGTCTGAAAACTTTCAGACAGCTTGAGTTGTCTGACAAAATTTTCAGACAGCTATGGAAGTCTGACATAAAACATCGCATTTACGGTTTTTATCCATCGTTGACCAAAATTCGGATTTTCAGATGTCTATAGCCGTCTGGCAAAAGTTTAGAATTTCAGATGTCTATAGCCGTCTGATACTTTTTTGCTTATTTTCAGACAGCTTTAGATGTCTGATGATTTTTTCGCTAATCCTGGTCAACATCTGAAAATTTGGGTCAATTGCTATTTCTACCCCTCCTTTTTGTCAGACATCGGATTCCGTCTGACAAAAAGTCAACAATCGGTCAATTTTTTGCCAGACAACATAAGAAGTCTGACAAAAAAATCAAATTACAATCAATTGCAAATCTACCCTTTTCTTATTTAGACTTTTTAGTGAAGTCTGATTTTATTTTTTTTTTGCAAAGGATTTTGACAGACCTCTATAGAGGTCTGGCAATTGAAAGTCAATTGCAAAACTACCCTCACGTTGACCATATTGAAGTTTACGAAAAAAGATAAGACATAAACGGCAGACTGAAAGTACAATTCAGATCTGAAAATCGACGATATGAAAAAAATTCTTACCAATGTCCGTTTTTAGTTTGTTCTTAGCCTCGACGATTTCCCAGAACGTCTAATATCACCGGAAACACGAATCCGAGACGTGTTTAGCTGTTTTTATAAGATGATACACGATTTCGCAACTTTTGAATCGAAAAATCATAGGGGAAAAGGGAGAAATCGGTCGGGATAACGTCCAAGCTCTATTCTTGAGCTTTAATTGAGCTTTAATGGTGGCAAAACGAGCTGGATTACACATTAACTCGTCGGCGATGGTGGGTGTCGTGGTTGTTGAGCATTGATGGTGATGGCATTTTCGTGAATATCCAAACAAATTTCGGGCCCTTTTGTCTTTTACCTAAAATGTCAGACTTCATATGAAGTCTGACGATGGCATTCTCGTGAATAACTAAGATAACTAAGGGGATAAATTAGCGCGAGAGAGGAAGGAGAAGGCCGAGGGTATAATCAGGGTTGACTTCAATTTCAGGGGCATTTTTGCAAACAGCTTTCCCGAATTAAAAGTTCCAGATTAATATCTACACTTAAAGTTCTAAACCTCAAGTTCCATAGATTTTGTTTTATTTGGTTTACTATTTTCAAATCAAACCTTAACCATGTTTTACCAACCTTAAACCGGATTATAACCCGATGTTGACTTGATTCAAAACAAAGAACTTAAATAATTTCCACCCACCCAAATAATCAATTTAAACCCCTCAAATAAAAAAATCCAATTCTAAAAGAGAATTTTACACTGTGAGACACTTTTCCCACTTTTAGTTACACATTTGGAAACTTTTTTCTTTGGGCACCTTGCTTAAAGAAAATTCCTAAACTAACATTTATCCTATAACATTTTCCTAACCTAACCTAATTACCCATGTTCCCTTTTACATCATTTATAATTTTTCTTCCTTTCTCTCAGCTCTCTCCTGCTCTCTGTCTCTCTTTTTATTTTATTTTTTCTTTCTTTTTTCTATGTCTTCTCTCTTTCATTTCTTTTGGTTTTTATAAACATTAAATAACTTTTTGAGACTAAAAACCTTTTTCTCTTTATATTATAACACTTATTTTATTTTGATATACTTTGTAACTTTTGGATTTAACCATGTGGACGTCAAAAAATTGTGGCATTAATAGTACATATGATTCAAATCTAGTGGATAAGTATAAAGTGATTACACATGTTAGAACATATGTAAAATATACTGAGTTAGTATTCATGTTGGACAAACTATGATAAAACAATTTATCCACCAATATACAAGTACTATTTGCATAGTTCATATTCATGTAATCTACATTCACTCTATATATGTCTATTTCTCACGTCCATGTCACCACGTTTCTATATTTATTTGTATGTGGATACTCTTTCAGATATTATATTTTAGAATAAGCATACGAGTAACATGGATAAAATAGTATGGACAAGTTATGATGTACAATATCATTGGACCAATGTCAGTTGAAGGTGGTCTTTCGATCATCATTGAAATGAATATTTTGAACATGATATTTAATCTTGTCCACCATTTTATAAGTTTTTTTCCCATAGTACATGTTCAAATAATCTATCTTCGCTCTATATATGTTTATTTTTCTCCGTCCATGTCGATACGGTTTTGTGTACATTTGTATGTGGACACTCTTCCGGTATACATTTGTATGTTTTTCGATTTACTATTTTCTTTTTCACATATATGAATGATACATATGATTCAAATACACAGAAAAATTATTAATTCATAATGTAAATTAATAAATTAATATTTTCTAAAATAAAGTATGGGTCGGGTTTATTGTTGTCGGGTCGTTGAATCATGTAGTAATTTGGTATGGTATAATGTATTGTCGGTTATTATTTGGTTTGTGAATTACAACCGATAATTTGAAATTCGGGGATATTAGATCTTTAACTTTTATTGTGTGGACATAGTGCATATTGTAGTAGATATTTGATACTATATGATAGTTCTCGTGGTTAAATAGCTCGTTAACCCTTTATATTTAGATATCCTTATCTTAATATCTATAGGATCTACTCTTGTATAAATATAGATCTCAATGTCACAGACTAATTCTTTAGGATTGGTATATGCGGCCCTAGCACCTTTCCACCCTTTGTATTTGCTAAGTCAGCCTCGCTCCAATTCAAACTTTGAAACTTAAAAAGATAAAGTGAAAAACTATTAGAGAAAGAAATCTCATAAGATATGTTTATATGAGAAATTGTTGGATGCTTACAAATGACAAACTAACCCCATTATATAAACATTTCCACCCAAATGGACGGTCGAGACTAAAACGATCTAACCGTGGAGATTACTCTACACCTCTAACTCACTTCACTATCGTTGCAACTCCTCAATACACTCCACACCACAATCCACTATCTCATTCAACTATCTAAAAGCTTTTAGAAACCTTTTAGATATTTACATATACATAAGTAAAAATACCAAGTAATTACTTTAACTTTTAGGATCCAGCTCGTTCGCTCGATTTAACCGTTGGTCGTATCGGGCTAAATTTAGGCCATGACATTCTCCCCACCGATTTCGACGACGCGCTTGTCGTCATAGTTTTATTGAGTCGCTTCATATAACTCCCAAGTAGTCTTTTGTACTTATGACTTGGGTTGCCTACTTGGTTATCCTTGACTCGGCCAAGCCTATCAGGTCCGACCCCCGCATAGTTCTACCGAACTCTCCTTCGTTCTTTGATGCTTGATGCTTCCCAGACTGCCTCATTTCCAAACCCTTCACATGAGTCGTTACCTTGAATCTTGAACATGTTATATGCTTTACATGATCAACATATCCTTACTAAGGGTCGACAAATAGTGATCCTATTGATCCAAAATCTGCATGGCCGATATTTTCTACATTCCAGTCTACTTCCCATCTGCGACGCTCACGATAGGGACCAAGAACATGGCATCTTTCTAAAGGATCAGCACCGTGTGGAGATAAGGTCTTGGCATCATCCCCACTTTCTTCATAAAATCTAATCCGATCACGACTCCATAGTCATCCACCGAAATCACCGAGAAATCAGATCAGCCCTTCCACATCTTTATTCATAAATCGACCCCTTATATGACTCTGATAATTGGTTGTGCATTTCTGTTCACCGAATTAATCTGAACTTTTCTCTCCATCCAAGTTAAACCAAGCCTCTTTGCTTCTTCTTTGGCGATGAAGTTTTGAGTTGCCCCAGTATCCACCATAGCCTTAGATTATTTTTCATTGATTTCAGCCTCAACGAACATCAACCCATTGCTTTGGCTCTGGTTTGGTATTTTGTTCATTGAGGAGTTGCAACGACCCATCATTGCTGGTCCCTCCTTTCCTTCCTCGACAATCCCTTGCTGCTCGATCATGGCGCATAGTGTTCCCGTCATTGGGAATTCCTTCATCGGATGTGGCCGCTTGCACACAAAACATCAGTCCTTTGGAATGAAATTCTTATTTCTTTCTTTATAATCTTACCGACTCGAGCCCTTCCCGAATTTGGATTGCGTCTTCCTTGACTAACTCGGCCCATAGTTATTTCCCCACGGACTGATTGGCCTTAAACTTTGATCACTCTGATCGTCTCCCTCACCTTTTTGACCTCATACCCATCTTGCCTCTCATAGGATATGGGTCGGTTCTTGGTGGTAAAATCTGATAGTGACTCGGCTGCCGTAATTTCTTTATCCAACGAACGGAATTTAGGCCTTTGCAACTTTTCTTGGCCCATGGTTGTAGTTCGTCGATGAAGTAGAACACCGAGTTGTCATCAGTAATTCTTGGGATCCTTAACAGAAGTGCGGTAAATTTAGTGACATAGTCGCGGATCCGTCCTTGTTTTCCAAGGTACCTTAGCCTCCTTCTCGCTTAGTATACTACATTCTATGGGTAGAAATGCATTTTAAAATCCTGCTTGAAGTCGTCCAGTGTCATGATGTTGTAGTCTTGATCTTTGTCGGCTCCTTTAAACGACCAAGATTCTCAAAGTATTACTTCATCTCCCACAAGAAGTTCTCAACTACATGGGCGTCCCTCATGCCATTGAACTGCAGTGGCCGTTGATACTCTACCCTAGTCGAGCTTGTACCTATGATAGTGTGTCTGGTGGTGATACGATCAGGTTTTAATCCCTAAATCTACACTGCAAGTGTACAGACGTGAACTAGTAGTATATAAGGTATCGAATCCACAGAGACTCAAGACTCTTGCGATAGATTATAGAACGTCGAATTAAGCTAGGTGAAACAGAAAGTAAGCCGTAAACAACGCACAAAAGTAAATCAAGCGGTGTGTATCAATCAAACGAAGCGTCAGGTCAATGGAGTTCTCAGGAAATCAGAAACACAGGCTAATCAATCAATCGGGATCAAATTAAGAACTGTTGTAGAACTAGAATCACAGAAGAATAAGAAAACAACTTTCGTTGCAAGTATTATCTATGTCTAACAATCCTAGCAAACCAACTTTTGTTGTGAGTTCTAGAGATCCTAAACATGCATTAAACTCAAGTTCTTTCGTTCACAATTCTCATAAGCCAAATTTCATTGTGAATAGTCAAATTGCTCATCTAGGTTCTTTCTAGTTAATTAATCAACTTTCGTTGCAGAAATCAACCTAACTTCATAAATCTGGGTAGCTAATTCAGATTAAGCATTAAGAACAATCCTAGATGAAGAACTAGCAGATGTGAATCCCTACAGATTGATCAACCTATAATTCCATGAAATCCCTAATGAGAATCCCTAAACCTAACATGTAAACTACTCAGACATGGCAGATGAAGCAAAAGACATGATGAATAGAAAACCAAATATCATAAAACAGAATAAGAAACAGGGGTTTGAAATCTCTTCTCTCTCGAGTACAAGACCAGCCCCTAAAACTCTCTGAAAGTAAAATAATGCGTAGCCTAAACAATGGCATAAAACCCCTAATATAATGATCTAAACTAGATTGGGGCTCCTTTGTAATTATGAGAAACTTCTAGGCCAAAGTGAAAATATTTAAACTCTTCATTAAACTCGCGAGAATTGCCTGATCCACATCTATGTCGATCGATGCCAAAAGTGTGTCGATCGACACACACATCTGATATCGACAGTGACTTCTTCTTCTTGCACAAATGCTCCAAATAGCTCTAGAATGCGGCATAATGTCCAAATCCACTCCAAACAAACCTAGACTTGTAAACACACATAAAAAGACTCCAAAAGACTCTAAAAGACTCGATAACAAAGACATATACCATGGTTGAAAGTCCTAAAAACCATGATATATCAACTCCCCAACACTTAGCTTTTGCTTGCCCTCAAGCAAACAGAAAACCAAGATCAGGAGAAGAAGTTTGAAAACTTCAGAAACTCGTTTTATCATAGGAGCACCACACTCAGATTCCCTTTAGTAAACCACATGAAATGAACCTGCAGACATCAAGACCAACATATACTTCCCCCACACTTAGCAATTGTCCTGAGTAAACTCCACAATCACATTCAGAGCATTCAAATTCACCACACTGACTTCTGTAAGCTAATAAGTGCAGTCTCACCGAGGGAGTATCGATCAAAGAACACATGGACTCTTACTCTGTTAGCTCATGACCACTCAACTATCATTTTCTGGTTCCTTTCCTCTCCTTTTCCTTCCTTAGCACTGATTTTTCCCCACTGGGTATCATTTTTTTTTCTATCAGTGCTCTTCCCTTTTTATCCGGGGTATTACTTTGGATATGTTTCCATGGATGCACGGGAGGTAATAGGGTTCTCTACCACTCTCGTGACCACTTCGAAGATACTAGCTTATCCTCAGTTTATCTCTCTTTTTTACTTTCAAGGAAGGGGAGAAGGGAACCATACTTGAACAGGTTTACAAGCTGTGTCAGAACTAACAGAGGAAGCCGCAAAGTATATCAAGTCCCAAGGTGAGAGAATTAAGTCAAGTTAAAGGTGAAGTCAAGTGATGGATTCTCTGAATACCTGAAGTGATATGGGTGTCCTCAGTAGGCTGGTCTGTGTTGGATTTTCTAATAGTCATAGATCATCTGCAAACTCATCCAATGGTTACTTAAGTTCTTGCAAGTGTCGTAATCTCCTCAACAAGTCTTTGTTTCCTACTCAATTGACTCAATAAAACAGGTTTGGATTGACTCTAAGAAAACTGAAAACGGTGCGTCAGTAGCTACCTCCCCCACACTTAAAACACACTGTCCTCAGTGGAATCGAAGCTTGGGTTCGGCGAGAACAAGAAATAAGAAGTGACAGATTCCTAAAAGAATAGAAAACTTACCTAGTCGTTGGCCGGTGTCGATCGATGCCAAGACAGCATCGATCGATGCTAGGAGAATATGCTCGCGGTTATGTGAATAACCGATGTCTAGACCGCAATTGAATCGGTAAACCGTATATCGCATCTGCGTCGACTGACACACAGGACTGTGTCGATCGATTCTGAGCGATCCTGACTGTTCTCACGCCTTGAACACACCAAAACAGAAAAATCAAAGCACACAAAATCAAAACAAAAAAGAAAAAGAAAAACGAACCTACTAGTGGGTTGCCTCCCACTCAGCGCTTGTTTAATGTCAGTAGATTGACTATGGGAAGGAGATCAGACTTATGGGGGATTCAACAGAGGCTTTGAGTGCCTCTCTGAATGTCTCTTCATCCAAGGTGGTGTGTAGGCGTTCGAATCATGAGATCTCCCAAGGAAAGAGCGAATGGAACCAGGGTGGGAGGGAAGCGAGGGTGGGATACTGCGTTTGCCTGCATTCATAGCTGATGGATGAGGAGGTTTAAGTTTAGAATGATCATACCTTTGCTTGGGTGGATGAGAGAGATCTTGAGCTTTCTGCTTAAAAGCAGTTGCAGGCTCTGAAGATGTTAGAGCAAGTTCAGAATGAACTGCCATCTTCTTTTCTCCAATAGGAATCTCTGGTTCCACTTCCACACTGAAGCTCTGTCCATCAATGGTGTATTTCTGCAGCTTATCCATATTGAACCGCAAAGGCTTGTCTCCCAGGTGGAGATCAATCAGACCATGTCTCACATCAATCACTGTTCCAGCAGTAGCTAAGAAAGGTGTACCAAGTAGCAAAGGATCATTTGGCTTAACATTATACTTTAGCACTACAAAGTCTGTTAGAATCAAGTAGTCTCCAACTCTAACGAGATTGTCCTCAAAAACTCCTTCTGGATACCTCTTCGATCAATTAGCTAGGATAAGAGAGATCCTAGTAGGCTGGAAATCCATCAGTCCCAATCTCACAGCCACATAGTAAGGCATGAGGTTCACATCAGATCCTATGTCACACAGAGAATGCTTGAATATGTTCTTAAAGATGGAACAACCTAGCACAAAGACTCCTGGGTCTGGAAGCTTCTTTGAAATCTGAATCAGCTTCTTTTCCATCACTTTCATGCAATTGGCTTCTTCTAGATCATGTTTGTACATCTTAGGAGCCTTAGGATAGGGCAAATGAGGCTTATAGACTTGTTCTGGGACTGTCGCAAGTTTATGGTCTCGTCTGCGATCGGTGTCGATCGATCCACTAGATGTGTCGATCGACACAAGGCGATCACGAGCATATTCATCCTTCGTATCGGGGTTACACCGATTGACGCTTTGAGTGTGTCGATCGATGATCGTCTCAGACAGACATAATTCGTCCAGAAAATCGGAAATGATGTCTTCTTCCTCTTGTATCAGATCAGCTTCATCTCTTATGATCACAACATTGACGAATTGCTTCAGTTCAGCTCTTCCTGATCCATTTTGTCTTTGCGCTGCTCCAGCAGTCTGCTGAACTTGAAAATCCAGCTTCTTCACATGAGTACTAATGGCATCTATCTTCCCATTCAAATCCAAGTATATGACATCCATCTTTCCATTGAAATCCACTGTACTCTTTTGTTGTCCTTCCAAGAGCTGTTCCAACAGACCCATCATCTTATCATTCTGCTCATTTTGAGGAGGAACATGCTGATATGATGAAGAGCCATAATCTCTGGAAAATGAGCTGTTCTGCTGGAAAGGTCTCTGAAATACAGACTATGGTGCGAAACCCGAAGTCTGTCCCTGCTGATTCCCAAATCTCTGACCTTGATAACCGGCTCCAGCAATGTAATTGACGTCCTCAGTCTCCTGAACATCCACCTTCTTCCCAAGTAAGATGTTATGGACGGAATCAATCTTGCTTCTCATCTCAGCTATATGCGAGCTATCAGCTTTGCCACCAGATTTCTGCCTCTCTATATCAGCATTCTTGACACTATTGCTAGTTATCAAGTTCTCAATAAGCTCATTAGCTTCCTCTAGAGACTTGGTATCGAAGTTCCCATTACTTGCAGCATCTAGAGCCATCTGATACCACAAATCAATTCCTCTGAAGAAAATGCCCAGCAGCTGAACCTCAGAGAAACCATGATGAGGGTAATCTCTCTGGTACATCCTAAATCTCACCCAAGCTGCCTTCAAAGGCTCTGTAGATCCCTGATTAAAGGTCAAGAGATCCTGTCTAAGCTGATCAGATCTAGCATCATCATAGAAGTGCCTCAGAAACTTCTTCTTCACTGCATCCCAAGTAGTCAGAGTCCCAGGTGGAATCTGTTTCAGCTAATTAGCAGCTTCTCCTCCAAGAGAGTGAGGAAAAAGCTTGCAGTGTAAGTAGTCATAGGTCACTCCATTATGCTTCATCCTGGTGACTAAAGACTCAAAATTTTCTATGTGATCCATAGGATGCTCATGTGGGAGTCCGTGAAAGAGGTGTTGTCCCACAAGCGTGTAGTAGGAATTCTAAAGCTCAAACTTATTCCGCGGGAATGCAGGAGGACCAATCGCAGACCTATTGGCGTAAAACTCACCGGGTCGATTGTAATCTGCTAGTGTCCTTCTAACATGAGGCCCTGGTGCTCGTGGATTCTCTTGTCCACCTTGAGCTTCTCCATCAGGCTGAACAATTGATAGGTCTAGTTTTAACCCTATTCTAACTGCAAGTGCACAGTGATGTAGTTGTAGTACTTAGGGTATCGAATCCACAGGGACTCTGGTCAACGATAGATTTAGAACTATTAAGATTAAACTAGGAGAAAGCAAAGGTGATTAAATTAAAAGCAAAGCAGAAAAGTAAATAGCAGCGAGTTTGTGAGCAAGGAAGCGAAGCGTTAAGTTTCAGGAGTTCTCAGGAAATCAGGAACGCAAGCAATCAATCTATCTAGATCCAATCAATAACTATTCTAGAACTCAAACACTGATATAGAATTAACCAAATTCCTTTGCGATAATTCTCTAAGTCTAAGTGCAGCAAACCAAACTTTCGTTTGCGAGAACTAACAGATTAAACTAGCATTAATTCCAAGTTTGATATGTTCACAATTATCCTAAACCAAACTTTCGTTTGCGAATAGTTTAATTGCTTATCTAAGTTCTTTCTAGTTAAATTAACCAACTTCCGCTGAATTAATCAACCTAACATCATAATTCTGATTAGCTACTTCAGATTAGGCATTAAGAACAACTTAGATAAAGAACTAGCAGATATGGATCTCTACAGATTAATTAAACTATAATTCTCTGAAATCCCTAATGAGAATCCTTCAACCTAACAGGTAAACTACTCAGACATGTTCATCGAAACAGAAAACATCTTGAATAGAAAACCAAATATTATAAAATCAAAATAATCAACAGGGGTTCGAAATCCTCTCTCTTTCGAGAGCCAGATCAGCCTCTAAGGCTCTCTGAAATAAAATAAGACTTAATGAAAGCGTAGCCTAAACAATGGCTTAAAAACCCTTATATAATAGCTAAAACACGTTTTGGGCTTCTGTGTAAATATCTGGGCTTTTCTGCAAAATCAGCATTCTTCATTAAATCGGCGAGTCTGGCCCATTCGCATATGCAACGATCGATGCAGGTGTGCAACGATCGACGCAGTCTCCAAAACTGGACAGTGAACTTTGTCTCTCGGACCAAATCTCCAAAATACACCAAACAGCTCCAAAATCTCCACTTCTGCTCCAAATGTGTCTAGACCTGAAAACATACTAAAAAGAACACAAAAGACACTAAAAACACATCTATATCATGGCATAAATGGGTAAAAACCATGATATATCAACTCCCCCACACTTAGCTCTTGCTTGCCCTCAAGCAAGTAAAGAACCAAAGTATAAGCGAAGAGGTTTGAAAACACAGAAACTCATTTCGTCCTAGGAACTTTCACAATCACATTCACTTGGTAAGCCACTGAAAACTTCCCTACAGAACTCAAGACCACGATATACTTCCCCCACACTTAGCAACTGTCCTAAGTAAACTCCACAATCACATTCAAGCATTCAAATTCTCCCTACTGACTTCTGCAAGTATTTAAGTGCGGTCTCACCTAAGGAGTATCGATCAAAGGCACATGGATTCTTACCTTATCAGCTCTAGACCACCATACTATCTTTCTCTAGTCCCTTTATTCTCTTTCCCTTCCTTAACAACTGATTTTTCCCCATTGGGTATCATTTTATTTTTTTTATCAGTGTTCTTCCCGTTATGGGGTGTACTTTGGACACATTCCATGGATAGCACAGGAGATAATAGGGGTCTCTACCACTCCTGTGACCACTTCGGAGTTACTAACTCATCCTCAGTTTATTATTATTATTTTTTTTTTACTTATAGAAGGGGAGAAGGGAACTAAATAGGATAGGTTGACAGGCTGTGTCAGAACTAACAGGGAATCCGACACAGAGTATACCAAGCCCTTAGGTGAGAAATCTAAGTCAGTATTAAGTTGAAGTCAGTAAAAGGATCCTCTGATACCTGAAGTGATGTGGGTGTCCTCAGTAGGCTGATCTGTGTCTGGGTTTTCTAACAGTCATAGAGGCTCTGCAAGTCTGTCCAATGGTCACTTAGTTCCTGTTCAAGCGAAAAGTTTCCTCGAAAAATCATAGTTTCATAAACATTTTGACTCAATAAAACAAATTTTGAAAAACTAAGAAAACAAAAGCGTGCGTCAGTAGCTTCCTCCCCCACACTTAAACTACACTGTCCCCAGTGTAATCGAAGCATGAGCTCGGTGAAAGAATAATCAAATTGAAGAACAAACCGAAAAGTTGCAGAATACTTACCTGTCGTCGCCCTGTGTCGATCGATGCCACAAGGGTGTCGATCGATGCAAGGCGGTTATCGCTCGCGGTTATTTAGATAACCGATGTCTGAACCGCAATTGAATCGGTAAACCACAAATCGTGACTGCATCGACCGATGCACTATATGTGTCGATCGATGCAGTGCGATTCTGCCTGTTTCTCACGGCTCTGAACACACTTAAAAGAAAAATCAAAACACCAAAATCAAAACGAAAAATGAAAATAAAAATGAACCTACTAGTGGGTTGCCTCCCACTCAGCGCTTGTTTTTAGTCATTAGCTTGACTATTGGAAAGAGATTGGATTCATGGTGGTTTCAACAGAGACTTTGAGTGTCTCTGTGAATATCTCTTCATCCAAGGAGGTGTATAGGCATTATGATCATGGGGCTTTCCAAGGAAAGAGAAATCAGAATCAGGGCGGGAGCGAAGCTTGGGCGGTCTACTGCGTTTCCCTGCATTCAAAACAATGCGGTCAGGAGGTTTAAGCTTATGTGATTTATATCTTACCTTTGGTGCAGATCTGATGTTTGGGGCTTTCTGCTTATGAGCAGTTGCAGGTACTGAAGATGTTAGAGCAGGTTCAAGAGGAACTGCCATCTTCTTCTTTCCACTATCAGATACTGTAGTTCCACCAATCTGAACTTCTTCTTTCAGATCACCTTCAGTGGAGATCATCTTCTTTGCATGAACTCGCAAAGTTTCAACTGGTGGTGTTTTATTCACCTTCTTATCCATCACTTTTATGCAGTTAACCACTTCTAGCTCTTGTCTGGAAGGTTTAGGAACCTTAGGATATGGCACTGGGGGCTTGTAAGCTTGTTCTGGTACTGTTGCAGGTTTCTGGGCATGTGTGCGTTTTGTGTCGATCGTTGCATAATGTGTGTCGATCGATGCAAGGCGATTCTGTTTCTCGAAAGAACTCGAAATTGCCGTCAGAATGGCGTGTCGATCGTCACTAAGGGGGTGTCGATCGGTGCATGTATCAGGCAGATAATATTCATCCAGAAAATCCGAGATTATGCTCTCTTCTTCACCTAATAACTCAATCTCATCCCTTATGTTCACAGCATTGATGTGCAGCTTCCGTTCAGCTCTCTTAGCTTCATTTTGCCTCTCTATCGCTGCATCCAGCTCCTCCATATGTGTGCTCAAAGATTCAAGCTTCTCATTCAAATCTTCATACAAAGCATCCATCTTTGAGTTGAAGGACCTATCAATCTGTTGTTGTCTCTCAAGGTACTGCTCTATCATGATTTCCATTCTGCTCTCATGAGCTGTAGGTGCAGGCGGTACTTGGTAAGAAGAAACGCTACAACTCCTTGAGAAGGCATTGCCCTGTTGCTGGAAAGGTCCCTGAAAAGCAGATTCCTGACTGTAGAATTCATTCCCTCCAACGTAGTTGATAGCTTCTTTCCCATACTTTTCAAGTACAAGACTATGCAGAGACTCTACTTTGCTCTTTAACCAAGTTATCTGCGAGTTGTCAATCCCTGGATTGAAGAAATCATACATCTTCCTTACGATATGTGTCGATCGATGCAGGAGAAGCGTCGATCGATGCAAGCGCGATGATGTGACGATCGACACACAGGACCGTGTCGATCGTTGCAGGGCGATTACAGGCGTACCTGAAACGCAAGAACAGAAAAAAAAAAAAAAATTAGTAGCAAAAATTAAAAAACGAAAATCCTAGTCTAAACCCTAAGTTCAAATCTATCGAGAACTCAAAAGAGTCCCCGGCAACGGCGCCAAAAACTTGATAGGTCTAGTTTTAACCCTATTCTAACTGCAAGTGCACAGTGATGTAGTTGTAGTACTTAGGGTATTGAATCCACAGGGACTCTGGTCAACGATAGATTTAGAACTATTAAGATTAAACTAGGAGAAAGCAAAGGTGATTAAACTAAAAGCAAAGCAGAAAAGTAAATAGCAGCGAGTTTGTGAGCAAGGAAGCGAAGCGTTAAGTTTCAGGAGTTCTCAGGAAATCAGGAACGCAAGCAATCAATCTATCTAGATCCAATCAATAACTATTCTAGAACTCAAACACTGATATAGAATTAACCAAATTCCTTTGCGATAATTCTCTAAGTCTAAGTGCAGCAAACCAAACTTTCGTTTGCGAGAACTAACAGATTAAACTAGCATTAATTCCAAGTTTGATATGTTCACAATTATCCTAAACCAAACTTTCGTTTGCGAATAGTTTAATTGCTTATCTAAGTTCTTTCTAGTTAAATTAACCAACTTCCGCTGAATTAATCAACCTAACATCATAATTCTGATTAGCTACTTCAGATTAGGCATTAAGAACAACTTAGATAAAGAACTAGCAGATATGGATCTCTACAGATTAATTAAACTATAATTCTCTGAAATCCCTAATGATAATCCTTCAACCTAACAGGTAAACTACTCAGACATGTTCATCGAAACAGAAAACATCTTGAATAGAAAACCAAATATTATAAAATCAAAATAATCAACAGGGGTTCGAAATCCTCTCTCTTTCGAGAGCCAGATCAGCCCCTAAGGCTCTCTGAAATAAAATAAGACTTAATGAAAGCGTAGCCTAAACAATGGCTTAAAACCCCTTATATAATAGCTAAAACACGTTTTGGGCTTCTGTGTAAATATCTGGGCTTTTCTGCAAAATCAGCATTCTTCATTAAATCGGCGAGTCTGGCCCATTCGCATATGCAACGATCGATGCAGGTGTGCAACGATCGACGCATTCTCCAAAACTGGACAGTGAACTTTGTCTCTCGGACCAAATCTCCAAAATACACCAAACAGCTCCAAAATCTCCACTTCTGCTCCAAATGTGTCTAGACCTGAAAACATACTAAAAAGAACACAAAAGATACTAAAAACACATCTATATCATGGCATAAAATGGGTAAAAACCATGATATATCAACAATCTGCCTCTGAGGCTCATGAATGACATTACCTTCGCCATCGAGTCTCTGACCCAGCTCATTGCATACATGGTTCTCCACATTTCTCAGAACACCTTCAGCATCCCGAATTAGGATTACACGATCGGGATTAGCCATCTTAACTAGCTTCTGAGCTCTTCTGTTCTCTCTCTCTAGCTTTGCAAGCTCCTTAAGTTAAAGATTCACGAGTTCCTTGTCTGGATTACTCCTCAAGTCGCGATCATGCATAAATTGTTCTGTTCACGCAAGTGTGTCGATCGATGCAGGGAGAGCGTCGATCGATGCTAATCGCGAAGTTGTGTTGATCGACACTCAGGACCGTGTCGATCGATGCAGTGCGATTCTAGGCGTACCTGAAACGCAAGAAAAACAAAAAAATTAGTAACCAAAAACAAAAACGAAAAACCTAGTCTAAACCCTAAGTTCAAATCTATCGAAGACTCAAAAGAGTCCCCGGCAACGGCGCCAAAAACTTGATACGATCAGGTTTTAATCCATAGATCTACACTGCAAGTGCACAGACGTGAACTAGTAGTATGTAGGGTATCAAATCCACAGAGACTTAAGACTCTTGCGATAGATTCTAGAACATCGAATTAAGCTAGGTGAAACAGAAAGTAAGCAGTAAATCAAAGCAATAAAGTAAATCAAGCAGTGTATCAATCAAACGAAGCGTCAGGTCAAGGGAGTTCTCAGAAAATCAGGAACACATGCTAATCAATCAATCGGGATCTAATTAAGAACTATTCTAGAACTAGAATCACAAAAGCATAAGAAACCAACTTTCGTTGCGAGTATTATCTATGTATAAAAATCCTAGCAAACCAACTTTCGTTGCGAGTTCTAGAGATCCTAAACATGCATTAAACTTAGGTTCTTTCGTTCACAATTCTCCTAAGCCAAATTTCTTTGCGAATAGTCAAATTGCTCATCTAGGTTCTTTCTAGTTAATTAATCAACTTTCGTTGCATAAATCAACCTAACATCATAAATCTGGCTAGCTAATTCAGATTAAGCATTAAGAACAACCCTAGATGAAGAACTAGCAGATGTGAATCCCTAAAGATTGATTAACCTATAAATCCATGAAATCCCTAATGAGAATCCCTAAACCTAACAGGTAAACTACTCAGACATGACAGATGAAGCAAAAGACATGATGAATAGAAAACCAAATATCATAAAACAGAATAAGAAACAAGGGTTTGAAATCTCTTCTCTCTCGAGTACAAGACCAGCCCCTAAAACTCTTTGAAAGTAAAATAATGCGTAGCCTAAACAATGGCTTAAAAACCCTAATATAATGATCTAAACTCGTTTGGGGCTTCTTTGTAATTATGAGAAACTTCTGGGTCAAAGTGCAAATATCCAAACTCTTCATTAAACTCCCGATAATTTTCTGATCCGCATCTGTGTCGATTGATGCCACAAGTATGTCGATCGATACAAACATCTGATATCGACAATGACTTCTTCTTCTCGCACAAATGCTCCAAATAGCTCCAGAATGCGTCATAATGTCCAAATCCACTCCAAACGTACCTAGACCTGTAAACACACATAAAAAGACTCCAAAAGACTCTAAAAGACTCGATAACAAAGACATATACAAAGGTTGAAAGTCCTAAAAACCATGATATATCAACTACCCCACACTTAGCTTTTGCTTGCCCTCAAGCAAACAGAAAACCAAGATCAGGAGAAGAAGTTTGAAAACTTCAGAAACTCGTTTCATCGTAGGAGTATCACACTCAGATTCCCTTTAGTAAACCACATGAAAATAAACCTGCAGACATCAAGACCAACATATACTTCCCCCACACTTAGCAACTGTCCTGAGTAAACTTCACAATCACATTCAGAGCATTCAAATTCACCACAGTGACTTCTGTAAGCTAATAAGTGCAGTCTCACCGAGGGAGTATCGATCAAAGAACACATGGACTCTTACTCTGTTAGCTCATGACCACTCAGCTATCATTTTATTGTTCCTTTCCTCTCCTTTTCCTTCCTTAGCACTGATTTTTCCCCACTGGTATCATTTTATTTTTTTCTATCAGTGCTCTTCCCGTTTTATTCGGGGTATTACTTTGGATATGTTTGCATGGATGCACGAGAGGTAATAGGGTTCTCAACCACTCCCGTGACCACTTCGAAGATACTAGCTTATCCTCAGTTTATCTCTCTTTTTTACTTTCAAGGAAGGGGAGAATGGAACCATACTTGAACAGGTTTACAAGCTGTGTCAGAACTAGCAGAGGAATCCGATCCAAAGTATATCAAGTCCCAAGGTGAGAGAATTAAGTCAAGTTAAAGGTGAAGTCAAGTGATGGATTCTCTGAATACCTGAAGTTATATGGGTGTCCTCAGTAGGCTGGTCTGTGTTGGATTTTCTAATAGTCATAGATCATCTGCAAACTCATCCAATGGTTACTTAAGTTCCTGCAAATGTCGTAATCTCCTCAACAAGTCTTTGTTTCCTACTCAATTGACTCAATAAAACAGGTTTATATTGACTCTAAGAAAACAGAAAACGGTGCGTCAGTAGCTACCTCCCCCACACTTAAAACACACTGTCCTCAGTGGAATCGAAGCTTGGGTTCGGCGAGAACAAAAAATCAGAAGTGACAGATTCCTAAAAAGATTATAAAACTTACATGTCGTCGGCCGGTGTCGATCGATGCTAGGCGAATATGCTCGCGGTTATGTGAATAACCGATGTCTAAACCGCAATTGAATCGGTAAACCGTATATCGCATCTGCATCGACCGACACACAGGACCGTGTCGATCGATGCTGAGCGATCCTGACTGTTCTCACGCCTTGAACACACCAAAACAGAAAAATCAAAGCACACAAAATCAAAACAAAAAAGAAAAAGAAAAACGAACCTACTAGTGGGTTGCCTCCCACTCAGCGCTTGTTTAAAGTCAGTAGCTTGACTATGGGAAGGAGATCAGACTTATGGGGGATTCAACAGAGGCTTTGAGTTCCTCTGTGAATGTCTCTTCATCCAAGGTGGTGTGTAGGTGTTTGAATCATGAGATCTCCCAAAGAAAGAGCGAATGGAACCAGTGTGGGAGCGAAGCGAGGGTGGGATACTGCGTTTGTCTGCATTCACAGCTGATGGATTAGGAGGTTTAAGTTTAGAATGATCATACCTTTGCTTGGGTGGATGAGAGAGATCTGGAGCTTTCTCCTTTAAAGCAGTTGCAGGCTCTGAAGATGTTAAAGCAAGTTCAAAATGAACTGCTATCTTCTTTTCTCCAATAGGAATCTCTGGTTCCACTTCCACACTGAAGCTCTGTCCATCAATGGTGGATTTCTACAGCTTATCCATATTGAACCGCAAAGGCTTGTCTCCCAGGTGGATATCAATCAGACCATATCTCACATCAATCACTGCTCCAGCAGTGGCTAAGAAAGGTCTACCAAGTAGCAAAGGATCATCTGGCTCAACATTAAACTTCAGCACTACAAAGTCCGTTGGAATCAAGTAGTTTCCAACTCTGACAGGAATGTCCTCAAGAACTCCTTTTGGATACCTCTTCGATCGATCAGCTAGGATAAGAGAGATCCTAGTAGGCTGGAAATCCATCAGTCCCAATCTCACAGCCATAAAGTAAGGCATGAGGTTCACACCAGATCCTAAGTCACACAGAGAACGCTTGAATCTGTCCTTAAAAATGGAACAATCTAGCACAAAGACTCATGGGTCTGGAAGCTTCTCTGAAATCTGAATCAGCTTATTTTCCATCACTTTCATGCAATTGGCTTCGTCTAGTTCATGTTTGGACATCTTAGGAGCCTTAGGATAAGGCAAATGAGGCTTATAGACTCGTTCTGGGACTGTCGCAGGTTTCTGGTCTCGTCTGCGATCGGTGTCGATCGATGCGTTAGATGTGTCGATCGACAAAAGGGGATCACAAGCATATTCATCCTTCGTATCGGGGTTACACCGATCGACGCTTTGAGTGTGTCGATCGATGCTCGTCTCAGACAGACATAATTCGTCCAGAAAATCGGAAATAATGTCTTCTTCCTCTTGTATCAGATCAGCTTCATCTCTTGTGATCACAACATTGGCGAATCGCTTCTGTTCAGCTCTTCCTGATCCATTCTGTCTTTGCGCTGCTCCAGCAGTCTGCTGAACTTGAACATCCAGCTTCTTCACATGAGTACTAATGGCATCTGTCTTCCCATTCAAATACAAGTATATGGCATCCATCTTTCCATTGAAATCCATTGTACTCTTCTGCTGTCCTTCCAAGATTTGTTCCAACAGACCCATCATCTTATCATTCTGCTCATTTTGAGGAGGAACATGCTGATATGATGAAGAGCCACAATCTCTGAAAAATGAGCTGTTCTGCTGGAAAGGTCTCTGAAATGTAGACTTTAGTGCGAAACCCGATGTCTGTCCCTGCTGATTCCCATATATCTGACCTTGATAACCGGCTCCAGCAATGTAATTGACGTCCTCAGTCTCCTGAACATCCACCATCTTCCCAAGTAAGATGTTATGGACGGAATCAATCTTGCTTCTCATCTCAGCTATATGCGAGCTATCAGCTTTGCCACCAGATTTCTGCCTCTCCATATCAGCATTCTTGACACTATTGCTAGTTATCAAGTTCTCAATGAGCTCATTAGCTTCCTCTAGAGACTTGGTATTGAAGTTCCCATTACTTGTTGCATCTAGAGCCATCTGATACCACAAATCAATTCCTCTGAAGAAAATGCCCAGCAGCTGAACCTCAGAGAAACCATGATGAGGGAAATCTCTCTGGTACATCCTAAATCTCACCCAAGCTGCATTCAAAGGCTCTGTAGATCCCTGCTTAAAGGTCAAGAGATCCTGTCTAAGCTGATCAGATCTAGCATCATCATAGAAGTGCCTCAGAAACTTCTTCTTCACTGCATCCCAAGTAGTCAGAGTCCCAGGTGGAATCTGTTTCAGCCAATTAGCAGCTTCTCCTCCAAGAGAGTGAGGAAAAAGCTTGCAGTTTAAGTAGTCATAGGTCACTCCATTATGCTTCATCCCGGTGACTAAAGACTCAAAATTCTCTATGTGATCCACAGGATGCTCATGTGGGAGTCCATGAAAGAGGTGCTGTCCCACAAGCGTGTAGTAGGAAGTCTTAAGCTCAAACTTATTCCGCGGGAATGCAGGAGGAACAATCGCATACCTATTGGCGTAAAACTCACCGGGTCGATTGTAATCTGCTAGTGTCCTTCTAACATGAGGCTCTAGTGCTCGTGGATTCTCTTGTCCACCTTGAGCTTCTCCATCAGGCTGAACAATCTGCCTCTAAGGCTCATGAATGACATTACCTTCGCCATCGAGTCTCTGACCCAGCTCATTGCATACATGGTTCTCCACATTTCTCAGAACACCTTCAGCATCCCGAATTAGGATTACACGATCGGGATTAGCCATCTTAACTAGCTTCTGAGCTCTTCTGTTCTCTCTCTCTCTAGCTTTGCAAGCTCCTTAAGTTCAAGATTCACGAGTTCCTTGTCCGGATTACTCCTCAAGTCACGATCAGGCATAAACTGTTCTGTTCATGCAAGTGTGTTGATCGATGCAGGGAGAGCGTCGATCGATGCTAATTGCGAAGTTGTGTTGATCGACACTCAGGATCGTGTCGATCGATGCGGTGCGATTCTAGGCGTACCTGAAACGCAAGAAAAACAAAAATTTAGTAACCAAAAACAAAAACGAAAAACCTAGTCTAAACCTAATTACTTTTGGGCTACATTCATTAGCATTTATAATTCTTTTTTCTATTAAGAACTTCGGCAACGGCGCCAAAAACTTGATACGATCAGGTTTTAATCCCAAGATCTACACTGCAAGTGCACAGACGTGAACTAGTAGTATATAGGGTATCAAATCCACAGAGACTCAAGACTCTTGCGATAGATTCTAGAACGTCGAATTAAGCTAGGTGAAACAGAAAGTAAGCAGTAAATCAAAGCAATAAAGTAAATCAAGCGGTGTGTATCAATCAGACGAAGCGTCAGGTCAAGGGAGTTCTCAGAAAATCAGGAACACATGCTAATCAATCAATCGGGATCTAATTAAGAACTGTTCAAGAACTAGAATCACAGAAGCATAAGAAACCAACTTTCGTTGCGAGTATTATCTATGTCTAACAATCCTAGCAAACCAACTTTTGTTGCGAGTTCTAGAGATCCTAAACATGCATTAAACTCAGGTTCTTTCGTTCACAATTCTCCTAAACCAAATTTCTTTGCGAATAGTCAAATTGCTCATCTAGGTTCTTTCTAGTTAATTAATCAACTTTCGTTGCATAAATCAACCTAACATTATAAATCTGGCTAGCTAATTCAGATTAAGCATTAAGAACAACCCTAGATGAAGAACTACCAGATGTGAATCCCTACAGATTGATTAACCTATAATTCCATGAAATCCCTATTGAGAATCCCTAAACCTAACAGGTAAACTACTCAAACATGGCATATGAAGAAAAAGACATGATGAATAGAAAACCAAATATCATAAAACAGAATAAGAAACAAGGGTTTGAAATCTCTTCTCTCTCGAGTACAAGACCAGCCCCTAAAACTCTCTGAAAGTAAAATAATGTGTAGCCTAAACAATGGCTTAAAAACCCTAATATAATGATCTAAACTCGTTTGGGGCTTCTTTGTAATTATTAGAAACTTTTGGGTCAAAGTGCAAATATCTAAACTCTTCATTAAACTCACGAGAATTGTCTGATCCGCATCTGTGTCGATCGATGCCACAAGTGTGTCGATCGACACAAACATCTGATATCGACAGTGACTTCTTCTTCTCGCACAAATGCTCCAAATAGCTCCAGAATGCGCCAAAATGTCCAAATCCACTCCAAACGTACCTAAACCTGTAAACACACATAAAAAGACTCCAAAAGACTCTAAAAGACTCGATAATAAAGACATATACCATGGTTGAAAGTCCTAAAAACCATGATATATCAGTGGCGTCCAACCTCTTGCACAAAGCCATGTTATGTTCCATCACCTCAAGTCATGGACGCATCCCCTCGATGTTGTCCGGCAAAGCTTGAATAGCTCCCATCACTTTCTCGTAAAGTTGTGCGAAACGAATGTCGGTTTAAGACATGTAATCTTTGATTCTTCAAATTATTCTAACACAAGCTTCTCCAACTCAGTCGCATTGTGCTCAAACCCTCTCGAGCCCCGATTCAATCTCCACCACAATATCTTTAACAACTCCCGAGAAACACTCTTATCTTGCCTAGTCACCCCATGGATTGACGCATATTGTCTCATGCATTCTTCAATTAATCACCTCATAGTTGTTTGTGTCGTATGTTTTGCTTCCTCTAACCATTCTATCAGACAACCTTCTCTCTAGCCTCAGTTGAACTTCCCTTTGATACCACTTTTCAGGGACTAATTCTTCAGAATTAGTACGTGCGGCCTTAACACCTTTCTACCCTTTGTGGGTTCTAAGTCAGCCTCACTCAAACTCAAACTTTAAAACTTAAAAAGAAAAAGAGAAAAACTCCTAGAGATAAAACTTAGAGAGATGTTTATATGAGAAATTTTTGGATGCTTTCAAATGCAAATTCACCCCCCTTATATATAAATTTCCACCGAAATGGACGGTCGCGATTAAAACGATATAGCGATGAAGATTACTCTTTACCTACTTCACTTTTCCCATTATATCCGCTATCACACTCCACTATCCTAACATCTTTATTATACTCCACACAACAATTCACTATCTCACTCTGCTATCTAAAAGCATATAGAAACCTTTTAGATATTTATATTTACATAAGTAAAAATACTAAGAAATTACTTTAACTTTGTGGAGTCCGGCTTGTTCGTTCGATTTAACTGTTGATCATATCGGGCTAAAAATTTAGGCCGTGACATTGAGGTCTCATAATAAACACAACAATTATTTTATTCTCTTAATTTCTTGTCACGGTATTAGAGCAGGAGATCTAAGTTAAAAATCCTAAATTTTTCTTCTCAAAATTTCCCAAGCCACTCGGCTTCCTTTTCAATAAGTATACGTCTGTTTTTGCCCTCCTAAAACAGAGTACTATCATCTTATAAATCTACGTCTAAAAACCTTTGCTTCATTCAACGCATACAACATGCATTATGGATACAAGTGCTGTTTCTACAAATTATAAAATACTCTCTCCCTATGATCTAACCACCAGTGATAATCTTGGTGCCTTAATTTTGCAACCCCTTCTAAATATCTAGAACTATGATCAATATGCACTTAACTTGCGTTTGGCGTTAGCGTTATGTAAGAAATTCGGATTTATCAATGGAACAATTCAAAAACCAGCTGCCCGTGCTAAAAGTTATGAAGACTGAACATGAAATAATCATCTACTTGTAGGCTGGATCAAACTCACGATCGAACCAAAACTCAGATCTTCTATCTCTACTTTCGAAGTTGCTAAGAACTATTGAGACATCATTAAAAGCATTTTTCTCTAAAAATCGGAGCTCGTTTTAAACACCTACGTAACACCTTGGAAACTTGCAATCAAAACGGTTTTTTCGCAGATGATTACTTCGGAAGATTAACAAAAGTATGGGACGGCATTGCTGAGTCTACTACTTGTAAGCGTTGTGATTGTGGCAAGTGCGAAAGTGACTTAAATACAGTTTGCGACAAAGAACTTGAAAACCTCAAAGTTCATGAGTTTCTTGCCAGTTTAGATGATGCTATACACGACCCTATTTGATGACCAATGGCATACTATTCAACGGTTGTTTGGAACTAATCATCTTCCCGATGCCTTAAGTGGTATTAAAATTGCGAGTTGTGGATTTTAGTAATGGGAGCTACTCATCATATGACAAGACAAATTCATTATATTCATGATATTTGATCCATGTCTTTGTCCGATTACCTGCCGGGAATGACGTTTTAACCTTACAACATGGCACTGTGTATCTTACAGGTCGCCTACACTTGCTGAACGATTATCTAGTGCCATGATTCCGAAAAAACTTAATATCGTTTGGCCAATTGGTTACATAAAATTATCTAGTTGGTCAAATTACTGATCGATTGTTGATTTTACAGGACAACACTATGTGAATGCTGATTGGAGCGGGTGATTGCGAAAGAGAAAGTATTTTCTGATTTCTATGGATTGAGATTGTGGCTTTAAATCAAATGAGTTTACATAAATATTTTTCTTTGTAGAACATACAATTGGGTCATCCATCATCTCGCGTTCTCGGAAACAAATCTGGTGTTCGTGATTTTCTTTAGAGAGTAGTGAGCTTTTTCATTAGAGTTGTGACATTTGTTTTCGTGATAAAGAAACTCAAAAATGTTTTCCAGATTCTAAAAGTAATGCAAAGAGGTTTTTGATTTAATTCATTGTGATTTAGGGGGACCATATCGCACTCCAGCAATTTATCTCGTTACTTCTTAACAATTATCGATGTTTGGCTATATTTTCTATCAGATAAAAAAAAATTCTCTACAACTCTATGCAACTTCTTCGCTATGAGAAAATGTCAATTCTAGAAGAAAATCAAAACCATACGAAAAGACAATGGTACAAAATTTCTAGTCATGACTAAATTCTTTCAAGAACAAGGTTTCATTCATGAATCATTATGCGTCCATACACCTCAACATAATGGATTCGTTGAACTGAAACATAGATATATCATTGAAGTGCTTGTGCGTTACAGCTTCAAGGAAAGTTGTCAAATGATTTGTGGGAGATTGTGTTCTTACTGCAACATACTTGATCAACCGCACACTATCTCATGTTCTTTAAGGGAAAACATCATTTGAAATCCTATATGACCACACTCCAGGTTATAAACACTTGCGCACTTTCGGGTGTTTAGCATACGCATATAATATGGATCATAAAGGTGATAAATTTAAATCACGCAGCAATCGCTGCATTTTTGGTGGATATCCTTATGTAAAGAAAGGATGGCATTTATATGATTTAGAACGAGAAGTGTTCTTTGTTTTATGGGATTTTATCTTCCATGAAACAATGTAGCCTTATCCACTAATGATATATCATGGTTTTTACTAGTTTTAGACCATGATATAAGTATGTTTTAGTGTCTTTTTGCGTTCTTTTAGAGTCTTTTACAGGTATAATCAGGTTTGGAGCATATTTGGTGATTATGGCACTTTTTGGAGATTTTTGGAGTGTTTGGCCGAGAGATAGAGTTCACTGTCCGAAACAGAGTAATGCGTCGATCGTTGCACACTAGCACCGATCGTTGCACCAGCGAGATGGGCCGAAACTCGGCGGTTTATGAAGAGTCGAGATATTGCACTCTGATCCAGAAGTTCCTGATATTTACAAAGAAGCCCCTGGCCGATATTAGACCTATATAATTAAGTTTTTGGTGTTTTAATTACTTACGCTTTGATAATTAAGAGCATAGGATTTTTAGAGCTTTTGGGGCTGATCTGAACCTTTACTTCATCTGTATTTGGAGAAGATTTCGAACCCCTTTAATTCTTTATCTTTTATGCAATTTATTCTTCATATGATTATGTTTTCATTATCTATGTCTGAGTAGATTCCTTGTTAGGTTTAGGGTTTCTCACATAGGATTTCATGACTCGCTAGACTTGTTTAATTCAGTTAAGGATTCATAACTATATCTGTTCTTCAATCTAATTGTGCTTAAAGCTAGTTCTAACCTGATCAATTAGAATCTAGATCTTAGGTTGCTAAATACGACACAGAAGTGTGGTTTAGGAATCTGAACTATTTAGGTTGAGCAATTAAACTTCTCGCAAACGAAAGTTTGGTTTAGGATAATTGTGAACATATCAAACTTGGAATTAATGCTAGTTTAATCTGTTAGTTCTCGCAAACTAAAGTTTGGTTTGCTGCACTTAGACTTAGAGAATTATCGCAAAGGAATTTGGTTAATTCTATATCTGTGTTTTGAGTTCTAGAACTGTGCTTAATTAGATCCTTGCTGAATGAACTGTCTGCTTGTCTGATTTCCTGAGAACGCCCTAGACTTAGCGCTCTTAATAACTTGTTTTCACAACCAACAATCTCTGCTTTCTGTTTACTTTCTCGCATTGCTTTTATTAAATCACATTGCTTTCTTCCTAGTTTAATTTCCTGTTCTTGAGCTATTGAATACCAGAGTCCCTGTGGATTCGATACCTATATACTACAACTACTGAACTGTGCACTTGCAGTTAGATATAGGATTAAAACCTGACCCTATCAAGTTTTTGGCGCCGTTGCCGGGGACTCTTAGAGTCTTCGATAGCTTAGAACCTAGGGTTTTACTAGGATTTTTCGTTTTCTTTTCGTTTTTGTTTTTGTTTTTTTTAGTTACTGATTTTTGTCTGTTTTTCTCTCCGTCGCAGGTACCAATTTCGCACTGCGTCGATCGTTGCACCCTTGCACCGATCGTCACTAGGCGATTCTGAGATTGAAACGATCGTTGCACTAATAGCATCGATCGTTGTTGGACGATTACAGACAGTTTATGCAGACGCAGAAAACTAGAAGTAATCCGAACTCGAGCTTAGTTAATCTCGGACTTGAAGAACTTGGACGTCAAGAGAGAACCAACAGAAGAGAAAGAAGAGAAAGGATGGTGCGGGAACGTTTGATTTTAGAACGCGATGCTCAAGGTACTCTGAGGGACCGAGATAATAACCCATACAATGCTGCTTTTCAAAGGGTTGATGCTGAAGGGAATGTCATCCCTGATCCTCCTGAGCAACAGCAACAGGAGCAGAACCAGGGTCAAGGACAGGCCCAAGGTAGAGAGATGGTTGTACGTGAGAGGACTTTAGCTGACTACAACAGACCGGATGAGTATCATGCAAACCGGTCAGCTCTAGTGCTTCCTGCTTTTGAGAGAAATGATTTTGAGATCAAAACCATCTACTACTCGCTGATGAGACAGAATGCATTTCATGGTTACCCAACGGAGAAGCCTATGGATCACATTGATTCGTTTGAGGACATAGTCACTGGCATGAAGTATGATGGAGTCTGCCCGGACTATCAGTTCCTTAAGCTCTTTCCGCACAGTCTTGCTGGAGACGCCAGTGTTGGGAATGTCCTGAAATCTACCGTACTATCTCTAGAAAGTATGATAAATGTCGAGATCAGACATAAGTCATAAATACTGGGTGATCATGATGACTTGCTAGAGTCCGCTCTTGATCTATAAGTTTAGGACTTATTACCAGTATTGTATGATCCCAAAGGGTCACACACCATAGCTAACGGGAAAGTTAACATGGAATGAATACGGTAAGATGCAAGGCATTTACTATATTTGTGCAGAGAGTTGGGCCGTTAGTTTAATCACTTGGGCCCATATCGAGAGAAATGACTTGTGTCGATCGACACAAGTGTATGTGTCGGTCGACACAGTTGCGAAACCGAGACATCGGTTTAGGTTTATGACAGAGTCGATATTTATTGGAGTTGTCTCAGAATTTCGACTCTAACAGTTAGCGACCTAAAACGTGAGCCGTCTCTCTTCTCTCTCTGATCAATCCATTGCTTTGGTCTAGCAACCATCCCGGCTTGTAAGAGTGTGGATACTGAAGGAGGAACAGGCATCTGATCTGTTCTAGCTGATCTCATCATTACCATCCATCAATCCGCTGCAATCTGAAAGGTAATGATCAGGTTTGTTTTGTGATTCGTTCTGCAAGAACCTAGATCTGAGTTATATGTGCTAGGTTGCAATCTGTTAATTGAACCATGAACACACATATAACCAAACAGTGGTATCAGAGCCAGGTTTTCAGGTTTCTTGTAAATTTGGATCATTCTTAGGTTGTTTTACTGATTAGAATCGAATTTGAATGTTGAAATTTGATTAAGAATCTCAAAAAACCTAAAAGAAATCGCATTAATCCGATTGAAAAGCCATCGGTGTGCGATTTGGACACTTGTGTCGATCGACGAGGGGGCGATATCGGTCGATATGCATATCGGATCGATTGTGTCGCTGACCCGAAGACCCGATTGACCCGAGTTGATACACGCTAGTATCGATCGATACGAAGGCGATGCCCATGTCGATCGACGAGGGAGCTAGGTATCGGTCGATATCGATCGATCCGATTGACATCTCGCGGTCCTGATGACCCGATTGACCCGAGCTGATATTCGCTAGTATCGATCGACATGAAAGACTCATATCGATCGATACGAAGGCGATGCAGATGATCCGCGAGTAGCCAATCGGTTCAGCCGAGCTTCGTGGTTCATCTTTCCCTAAACCGAGACAATGAACCGATCAATCCGATTGTGGTTCATTGTCTACTTTAGCCAGAACCGCAAGTTAGGTCAAAATTGGCTAAAACACAAGGTGTTTCTTCCCGGTTTTGGACTTAACTAAACCGATCCAATTTAATTGGTGGTTCAAGCGGTTAACCCAAATCGCGGTTTACTGGAAATAATTTTATTTCTGGTTAAACCGGATTGAATTCATAAAATTGAATTTTAACCTAAACCGAAGGCTGGTCTAAGTTTGATTTGGTTGGACCAAATAATTTAGAGCTGGTCTGGTTTAGTAAATAACCGATGGTTTTGATAGTTAATTTGGTCTTGGACCAGAATTAATAAACCGGATCGGTTATGTCAAATTATTGGGCCAGCTGGAATTCTATGGTCTTGGGCCAAGAATTGGGCCTATAATTTGTGACCCAACCCAAAATATTTAATGAAATATTTAAATTAGAAATTTCTAATTTTAGTAAGTTACTAAATTTAGAAAGTTTCTAAAATAAGAAAGTTTCCCAAAATAGTAATCTTCTATTTTTGGAAATAAAACTTAAAATCCTCAAAAACAATATCAAGCTTGGATGTCTTTCCAATCTTGTCAGCTACTTAACGCTTACTTGATTACAGATATGGCTTACAGTGTGAGGTGTCTGTTTTCGCGTAAGTAAAGTAGTATATAGTCACTGATTTCATTGGGAGTCCCAGATTTCAGTGATTATTTGACTGTAAGAGATTGGTTTCCTTGACTGGGCCATCGGGAGTCCCGGGCCTTGAGACATCTGGTGAATTTGGGCCTCGGGTCCAATTCACAACCGAGAGTTATTGGTTATAACTGGCTGTGTGTATGCCTACCAAGTAAAGCTAATTCCGGGTGACGGCCAGTGGCCCACTTTGGATTTAGCTGAACATGGGTCTCGGAATCATTGCATTCTTATGAGGTTAAACAAAGAAATTTTGAATGCAATGCGAGTTTTCTTATAAGTTGTTAAGATTACTCTTTTATGAACTTAATAACTAAAACTCTATTTATCTCTAAATTTCAGCTATGACAAGCACAAACAATCAAAACACTTTCTCGATCCGGTATGTCCTTGAGATGGACAAACTGAACGGATCAAATTTCTTGACTTGGTCGCGGAACCTGAGACTAGTTCTCAGGCATGAGAGAAAGGACTATGTCCTTGAGAAAGCTCTCCCCGAGAGGATCGGATCCAAAGCCAGTCATGCAGTATATAATGCTTGGAATAAGCATTATAATGATGCGGTAGATGTGCGTGGTCTGATATTGGCTACCATGGACTCAGAGTTGCGGAAGCAATATGAGAACATGGAGTCGCCAATAGAGATGATCAGCAGCCTGAAATTAAGATTTCAGGAGCAGGTAAGAGTGGAGAGATACCAGTTGGTTAAATCTCTCACTAGCTGCAAGCTACCGATGGATCATCCAGTAAGTCCTCATATCAGTAAAATGATGGGTTACATTGATAACCTGAGGAAACTGGATTATCCAGTTAGCCAAGAATTGGCAACTGATATCATTCTGCAGTCACTGCCGTCAAGCTATGATAAGTTCGTAAGGGACTATATCAAGAAAGGCTTAACGAAGACGTTGACTGAACTGCATGACATGCTCAAGACAGTTGAGCCGAACGTGAAGAGTACCCTGTACAATCTCATGAATGAGAAGGGTAGGTTTACTAAACCTAATGCTGACAAGGGTGAAGACAAAGTTGTCCAGATTTTAAATCATGGCAAGCGTGTGTCTTCTGAGCCCGAGTCAGATACCTCTTACGTTGGTAAGTGCTGCTACTGTAAAGAGACTGGGCATTGGAAGAGAGATTGCATTAAATTCATGGAAGATTATGAGGAGTTGAAGTTGATGTATGAAACTACTTCCTCAGGTATTCATGTTATTACTTCAAGTTATACCTTATAGGTATTGGATACTGGTTGTGGCACTGATATTTGTTATAATATGCAGAGCCTGAGCAACAGTAGAACGTTGAAGGAAGGGCAAGTGGAACTGCGTGTCTGGAAGGAGCTTGGGATGCTGCCTCAGCCATAGGGTTTTCACTTGTAGATGCCTTTGAGGCTTGGTTTTATTAAGTAATTGCTACAATGTACCTGCTTTAAGCAGAGTTGTTTTTCATTTTCTTGTAAGAATTTGAATGTTTTTCGTTTTGATAAAAGACAAGTTTTGTTCTTTTGATCTTAATGAAATGATAATTGTAGCACCCTATTCAAGGAATGGGTTTTATATCTTAAACCATAGAGTGCCTAAAATATAACATAAATACCGCAATTGGTTTAAATCTGATGAATTAAACCTGATTTTTCTTGGCATAAATGTTTTAGTCACATAGAGTAAGTCGGATTCAGAAACCCCATAGTTATGGACTTTTGGGCTCATTTGAATGGATATCTTATGAGACTTGAATTCTTCTTACTGGACCAAAACACAAAGGGCCCATCTTAGCCGAGCTAGAGAAAAGCCCAAAGTCTTATTGGACATTGGACATACTCATGTATGTGGTCCGATGAGCAGTAATGCCAGAGAAAATTTCATGTACTTCATTGTCTACTGATTACTTCAGTGAGTGTGACTGTGTTCATTTGATGAGACACAAGTCGGAATTCTTTGACATGGTCGAAAGAGTTCCAGAATGAAGTATAGAATCTGAATGACAGAAGTATTAAGACTCAAGTATTAAGAATCTGGATTAGATCACGAGTGAGAATACTTAAGTCATTGATTGTGTGATCATCTGAATGAGTGTGAAGTCGTTTCACAGCTCACTTCTCCTGAAAACCTAGAGGTGATTCTGTGAGAATGAATCAGATCTTATTAGAAATGATTAAAGATGAGTCACACGAATCTTCCATGATATTCTCTAAGAATAACGCTCTAGAAATATCTAAGTTTACGCTGAAATAGTTCCACCAATATCAGTTGAAAGACACCACGTAAATGTGGATTGGAATCGATCCAAATTCGTCTTTACTGAGTATTTGTAATTGTACTACTTCGCTGGTTGTCCTAGGGAAACCAAGGCTTGTTACTTTTACGTCCGTTCTGTTTTCTAAGAAGGGAAGTTACTTTCCAAGAAGAACAGTGGGAGTAAAAGTATAACTCGAAGAAATTCGAGAAATACAGGAGGCTGCTCAACCTGTTGAGGGAGAGCAGCGGATGGATTTACAGATTTCTGTAGAATCTACACCTGTAGAGCCTGAAGTTCGCAGATATGAATGAATCAGTCACTAATCCGAGAGTGATTTCTCATCATTAGTTGAACCTGATGATCATTGAAAGTTCGCATGATCTGATGATCATTGAAAGCGACGAATCTGCGAAATTCAAAGAAGCGAAAGTGAGCCTGGACTCCGAAAAATTACATTTTGTGTAAGTTAGCTTCATTGATCCATTCATGGATGGAAGCAAACATATCGGAGTTGGAATCTTCGTTCTGTTGAAGTAGTCAAGGTTTTGACTTGAACAGGAACGAAGCGGAACTGTGCGTTTACTAAAAGATAAGTGGGAGCAATATTGCATTTCTCATAGTGTATGTCGATGACATACTGATTCTCGAATATAACGTCCCAATGCTGCAGTCGGTAAAGGACTGGTTTGGGAGTTGGTTTTATGGTTGACATGGGTAAAGCAGCGTAGTTCTTGGATTTTGGATCTAAAGATAGAGATCCAAAAGAGCTGGTAGGACAAAGTCAGGATTCTTAAATTGACAAAGTCCTACACGTAATCAGCAATCCAAGAAGGGTTTTATGCCAATATCACATGGCAATTCATTAAGCAAGATATAGTGTCCTGCGATATCTGCTGAGCTTGAATGCATGGATAGGATTCCATATGCGACGGCAATTGGATCTATCATGTATGCCATGACACATACTTGTTTTGATGTTGCTTTAATGCTAAGCAAGACAAGTAAAGACCAGTCAAATCCAAGAAAGAATCACTGGATTGCCGTAAAGAATATTCTGAAGTATTTGAGGAATACTTAGGATAAGTTCTTGATTTACGGAGAAAGTGAGGTGCTACAAGTCGATAGAGTCTGAAAGGCAAGTTTCCAATAGACAAAGATACTTCCTGGTCACAGTCCGGCTATATCTTGTGTCTATCTGGCGGTGCAAGGCACTGTAGCTGACTCCATGACTTAAGCTGAACATTTCGCAGCTTGAGAAGCGGCGAAAGAGGTAGTTTGGAAAGTAGAGTTCATCACTGAACTAGATTTGATTCCCAGCGTAGTTAAGACTAGCTGCACATCAAAGGTCCAAACACCTTGAGGATAGGTATAACCTATTCCGCGAGATAAATGACAGAGGTGTTAAGTAGATAAGCAAGTTTCATCGAATGAGAATGTTGTTAATCTATTAACAAAGCCACTCCTTATGCCTAAGCACGAGTCGCGGACTGTAGCTGTAGGATGAGTGAAATTAAGATGTAGTCTTAATTTCAGTGGGAGTTTGTAAAGGGCTTTACTTAGTTATTTTGAATGGTTCATGAAATCATAGCATTTTATGTTTGTGAAATCTAATGATTTCTGGATTATTTTAACTGTGATATAAATAATCGTTCCAAAATGATTCATGTCATTATATATGGGCCATCGAAGTACATGAGTAGACTTGATCCTGAAACCCCATATTTAACGAAGTGACATAAATCATAGTGTCCATAGTCGAAGGTTGTTGAAATTGGAACACCGAAAACCTGTTGAGACTAGATTGTGTTGAGACTTATGACCAAGTTTCGAGGGGTCATAGATGCGCGGCATCAAAGTCGACACATAGGTATATGTAGGGGAGCATATGACCGGACATGGCCCGCTAATGAGAACTCTGCAAGATATTAATATCTGTGTCATAAGAAGTTCTCATATACGACTATAGAGTATAGTCCTTAGACCTGAGTTCGCATGCATGTGGCTGCACATGGAGTAATGCGCTTTGATCATTGTCTAACGCTGTTTCGTAACTGGGAGCTATACGGACCTTGGTTGGGTGTATTATGAATTGTGTAGTTCATAGTGATGGAAGAAGACGGGATTTGTCCCTGCCGTTTAACGGAGGTAATATCTCTAGGCCAATCGGAGACTTGATAGCTGGTAAGAGAGTGGCCACTCCCAAACGGACTTGCCCAAGTCGTTTGCATTGTCAGTATCAAATCTGGTCCGATAAACATGGTCTGGCTATATAAGGATGACACGCATCTTGCCTTATGCCAGATCGAGATATTAAGACAAAAGGACTAGGGAATGTAGGATTCCAGTACAATCGGAAGATTGTTGGGAATGTCCTTTGTAGGATTCCAGTACAAGTGGGAGATTGTTGGGAATGTCCTGAAATCTACCGTACTATCTCTAGAAAGTATGATAAATGTCGAGATCAGACATAAGTCATAAATACTGGGTGATCATGATGACTTGCTAGAGTCCGCTCTTGATCTATAAGTTTAGGACTTATTACCAGTATTGTATGATCCCAAAGGGTCACACACCATAGCTAACGGGAAAGTTAACATGGAATGAATACGGTAAGATGCAAGGCATTTACTATATTTGTGCAGAGCGTTGGGCCGTTAGTTTAATCACTTGGGCCCATATCGAGAGAAATGACTTGTGTCGATCGACACAAGTGTATGTGTCGGTCGACACAGTTGCGAAACCGAGACATCGGTTTAGGTTTATGACAGAGTCGATATTTATTGGAGTTGTCTCAGAATTTCGACTCTAACAGTTAGCGACCTAAAACGTGAGCCGTCTCTCTTCTCTCTCTGATCAATCCATTGCTTTGGTCTAGCAACCATCCCGGCTTGTAAGAGTGTGGATACTGAAGGAGGAACAGGCATCTGATCTGTTCTAGCTGATCTCATCATTACCATCCATCAATCCGCTGCAATCTGAAAGGTAATGATCAGGTTTGTTTTGTGATTCGTTCTGCAAGAACCTAGATCTGAGTTATATGTGCTAGGTTGCAATCTGTTAATTGAACCATGAACACACATATAATCCAACAGCTAGTGCATGGCTAAAGCAGCTGGCAGCCCTGAAGAGTGAGTTCCTGCGTCACTTCTATGATGATGCGCGCTCAGACCAGTCCAGACAGGACATACTCACCTTTTCCCAAGGAGCTGTGGAGCCTTTAAAGAGTGCCTGGATGAGATTTAAGCAGTATCAGCGTGACTGCCCACACCATGGATTCACTGAGGTTCAGTTGATTGGTATCTTCTTCAGAGGCATAGATCTTCCATATCAGTCTGCACTGGATAATTCCAGTAATGCTAACTTCAACACCAGGACTCCTACACAGGCTAAGCAGTTGATTGAGAATCTAATAGGCAGCAACAGTTGCAAGACTATGGATGAGAGGAGGAAGAAATCTGGTGGAAGTGTAGAGAATTCTGACATAGCTGATATTAGATCTAGGCTGGACACAGTTTGCAATCTCCTAGCAGGTAAGAAAGCTGTCCACTTTGCCCAAGATGTAGAGGTAATTCAGACTGAGGAGGACACTCAGGAGGAAGATGTGAATTACATAGGAGGTTCTGGATTCCAAGGTAATAGATTTGGTAATCAACAGGGAAACAGATTCTTCAATGGAGGACAGAAAAGTGCTTTCAACGGCAACTCATCTAATTCTGGACTGACTAGTGGTTTTCAGAAGACCTTTGGACAAGGTACTCAGAGGACCTATGGATCTTCATCTTATCAGACTCCTCCTGCACCTACAGCTCATGAGAGTAGAATGGAAGCTATGATGGAACAACTAATGGAGAGTTAGACCAAGATTTCTGTGGACTGCAACAAGAAGTTAGATGCTGTCTATGAAGACCTCAATGGGAAGTTTGAGTCCCTGAACACTCACATGAAGCAGCTGGATACTCAGGTGAACCAGATTTCCAGCTCAATAAAGGAAAAAGGACTAGCAGACACTCATATTAAGGCTTGGTCTGTGTACGTTAATGATGGATCTCACCTAGGTGAAACATTTGAGCTAAGTACAGCTGAATTGGTAAAGGAAGAAGAAATCCCGGATTTTGGTGAAAAACTCTCGGGTGAAAATTGCAGCATTGCAACGATCGACACACAACTAGTGTCGATCGATGCACGTCGTGACAGACAGATTCGCTGAGTGATGATGGTATTGATGCAGATTTAGAGCTTGATGGCTTATTCTCTGGAGTCTCTGAGATCTCTCAACAGGAGATTTATGCGCATATTGTTAGACAACACTCCTCAGTGTCTGAAGTGATTAAGCAGGAAATTGAAGAACTTAAGAAGCTAGAGGAGATTGGTGAAGAATTGGAAGAAATTCCATCTTCTGATGATCCACCTTATCATCCATGTGTGCAGAGGTATTTGAACAAGATGCTGCCTCTAGATGAAGAGCTGAGAGACTGGGTGATTATAGTTCCTCAGCATATTAGTGATGTTCTGTTGACCAAGATCCCGAAGAAGCTGCTTGATCATGGAGTCTTTGTGCTTGATTGTTCTATCTTTGAGGATAGTTTCAGGCGTTCTCTGTGTGACTTAGGAGCTGCTGGAAGTTTGATGCCATACTCTGTGGCAGAGAAGCTGGGTATGCTAGATTTTACTCCTACTAGGACCTCTCTTGTCCTAGCTGATCAGTCCATACGAGTTCCTGAAGGACTCCTGATGGACATCCCAGTGAGAGTTGGGAACTATTTAGTTCCAACAGACTTCCTAGTGCTGAAATATGACTGTGATCCGGATGAAGCATTGCTGCTTGGAAGACCATTTTTGGCTACAGCAGGAGCGGTAATTGATGTTAGGAACAGCCTGATAGACCTCCATCTAGGAGATGAGCCGCTGCGTTATGAGATGGATAAGCTGCGTAGACCACTGATAGATGGGCAGACATTCACAATAAGGAATGCAGATGATGAGCAGCCTGATGACACTGTGATTATAGATCCTGGAGCACATTTTACTCCATCTTTTCTTAGACATGAGCATTCTGCAACAGCCTACTCGCCACCTTGGATGAGGAGACTTGGACAGAGACAGAAAAAGTCTCTGTCAGGATCTCCTGGTGCCTGAAAAATCTTGTCCGTCCGGTCAAGCTATTGACCTTAAACAAGCGATGGGTGGGAGGCAACCCACCATTAGGTACTGGTGTTTTTCTACTTAATTTTTGGTGTTTTTGTTAGGATTTTACGTTTGTTTTTGTTTTTGGTGAGTTTATGATTGCAGGTCTCGGACAAATTCGCAGTGCGTCGATCGACGCACTACTGTGTCGATCGTCACAACACGATCGGAATCGCATTGCAGCGATCGTTGCGGTCCTGAGCAACGATCGACCATACACGAAAATCGCCTAGTAACGGTCGATGCACTTAGTGCAACGATCGATGCCTGAGCGACAGAGGTAAACCCGACAGAACTCAACAGAACTTTATCAATTTTTATTTCTTTTTACCGATCCTTCGCTTGACACTACTAGGGACAGTGTGTCTTAAGTGTGGGGGAGGTGCTACTGACGTTTATCTTTCTGTTTTCTTAAGAGTCAGTCCATTTTTCAAAAAAAATTGTTTTATTGAGTCAAAATTGTTTAAGTAAGAAACTATGATTTTCTGAGAAGATTTACAAGACTTGCAGGAACTTAAGTAACCATTGGGATGAAGTTGCAGGATCTATCTCTGACTTTTAGAAAACCCAGACACAGATCAACCTACTGGGAACACCCATATCACTTCAGGTATCAGAGGATCCTTTTACTGACTTCAATTTAATACTGACTTAGATTTCTCACCTAAGGGCTTGGTATACTTTGTGTCGGATTCCCTGTTAGTTCTGACACAGCCTGTAAACCTATCCTATTTAGTTCCCTTCTCCCCTTCTCTAAAGTAAAAAAAAAAAAAAAATAAATAAACTGAGGATGAGTTAGTAACTCCGAAGTGGTCACAGGAGTGGTAGAGACCCCTATTATCTCTTGTGCTATCCATGGAATGTGTCCAAAGTACACCCCATAACGGGAAGAACACTGATAAAAAAATAAAAAGATACCCAATGTGGGAAAAATCAGTTGTTAAAGAAGGGAAAAGAGAAGAAACGGACTAGAGAAAGATAGTATGGTGGTCTAGAGCTGATAAGGTAAGAATCCATGTGCCCTTTGATCGATACTCCTTAGGTGAGACCGCACTTAAATACTTGCAGAAGTCAGTAGGGAGAATTTGAATGCTTGATTGTGATTGTGGAGTTTACTTAGGACAGTTGCTAAGTGTTGGGGAAGTACATGTTGGTCTTGATATCCTGTGATTGATTCTTTCAGTGGTTTACTAAGGGGAAACTGAGTATTGTAGCTTCTAGGATGAAATGAGTTTCTGAAGAGTTTTCAAACCTCTTCACCAAGCTTTAGTTCTCTGTTTTGCTTGAGGGCAAGCAAAAGCTAAGTGTGGGGGAGTTGATATATCATGATTTTTACTAGTTTTAGACCATGATATAAGTATGTTTTAGTGTCTTTTTGCGTTCTTTTAGAGTCTTTTACATGTATAATCAGGTTTGGAGCATATTTGGTGATTATGGCACTTTTTGGAGATTTTTGGAGTGTTTGGCCGAGAGATAGAGTTCACTGTCCGAAACAGAGTAATGCGTCGATCGTTGCACACTAGCACCGATCGTTGCACCAGCGAGATGGGCCGAAACTCGGCGGTTTATGAAGAGTCAAGAATTGCACTCTGATCCAGAAGTTCCTGATATTTACAAAGAAGCCCATGGCCGAGATTAGACCTATATAATTAAGTTTTTGGTGTTTTCATTACTTACGCTTTGATAATTAAGAGCAGAGGATTTTTAGAGCTTTTGGGGCTGATCTGAACCTTTACTTCATCTGTATTTGGAGAAGATTTGGAACCCCTTTAATTCTTTATCTTTTATACAATTTATTCTTCATATGATTATGTTTTCATTATCTATGTCTGAGTAGATTCCTTGTTAGGTTTAGGGTTTCTCACATAGGATTTCATGACTCGCTAGACTTGTTTAATTCAGTTAAGGATTCATAACTATATCTGTTCTTCAATCTAATTGTGCTTAAAACTAGTTCTAACCTGATCAATTAGAATCTAGATCTTAGGTTGCTAAATACGACACGGAAGTGTGGTTTAGGAATCTGAACTATTTAGGTTGAGCAATTAAACTTCTCGCAAACGAAAGTTTGGTTTAGGATAATTGTGAACATATCAAACTTGGAATTAATGCTAGTTTAATCTGTTAGTTCTCGCTAACGAAAGTTTGGTTTGCTTCACTTAGACTTAGAGAATTATCGCAAAGGAATTTGGTTAATTCTATATCTGTGTTTTGAGTTCTAGAACTGTGCTTAATTAGATCCTTGCTGAATGAACTGTCTGCTTGTCTGATTTCCTGAGAACGCCCTAGACTTAGCGCTCTTAATAACTTGCTTTCACAACCAACAATCTCTGCTTTCTGTTTACTTTCTCGCATTGCTTTTATTAAATCACATTGCTTTCTTCCTAGTTTAATTTCCTGTTCTTGAGCTATTGAATACCAGAGTCCCTGTGGATTCGATACCTATATACTACATCTATTGAACTGTGCACTTGCAGTTAGATATAGGATTAAAACCTGACCCTATCAACTAACCACAACTGAAAATAACTAAAAGTACATTCATCATCTCCGACGTCAAACGTCTTGGAATCTGAAGAACATACAACTATTCTTTAAGAAACACTGACTACGACAATCACTATCCCTCTAGAGACTCAATCCAAACCTACAAACACTACTGAACCGCAAGAAGTACCTATTGAGTTACTGGGTATAGGGCACATACCAAAAACACTCTCTACTCGTCTTTACGGTTTAATTGCCAATACAGTCTCATTCCCTCATCTTTCGTCCTATTTGTTATCTCCTTCTCCTTAGTTTTCCTCAGGTACCCGAACATCATTTGTCTGATTATCTCTATTGCAAATGCTTCTCTGCATCCATTTCAGTTATCTTGGCACTAACAAATGCAATTGAGCTAATGAAAGATGAACGTTGACGTTCAGCCGTAAAATCAGAGGTAACATCTCTTGAAGATCTTCACACTTGGGACCTTACAACCCTACCACCTGGAAAACAGCTATTGGAAGTCAATGGGTCTTTGCATCAAGATTAAAGTCCTTAGAATGATTTAAGGCTAGACTTCTCTCACTCAAAAATAATCAACAATCAGGGCTCGATTACAAAGAAACTTTTGCTTCTATCGCCAAAATGACTACAGTTCGTTTCAGCTTGGATATAGTGAAAAAAAGAACTATGAAGTTCACCAAATGGATGTGCATAATGCATTTCTTCACGAAGATATTATCAAAGAATTTTATATGAAACCTCCTATGGGATTTACTACACAAGGGGATTATAGTGTATGTCATCTTCACAAATCCATTTATGGTTTGAAGCAATCTCCATATTGGTTGTTTGCAAAACTAGCTGATGCATTCAAGAAATATGGCTTCAAACGAACACGTTCAGACTATTCCTTATTCACGTATAATTGCGGTGGGACTTCTCTTCAAATTCTGATACATGTTGACGATCTCATCATATCCGGTAACTCTCCTCCTGTAATTTACAAGTTTAAGAAATATCTCTCTACTTGCTTGCTAATTTTTTTTTTTTGGGGTTTGCAGATTGCACGTAGCCCGTGAGATTCTATGTCTATCAACTTAAGTATTCAATTGATATTTTTACAAAATGATGGCTTTTAGAATGCAAACCGAAAACTTCACATATTGATCAGAACCATAAGCTGGATCTTTCAAAGAGTCCCTTACTTCGTGATCCAACTCAATATCAGCGCTTTATTGGGCGTTTGGTGTATATTGCTTCTACACAGCCATATCTTGTGTATGCTATACATACACATTCACATTTTCTTCAGAAACCAAGAGAGGATCACTAGGTCGCAGCATATTAAAACGGATTCAGTACTTAAAAGACACACTCGGACAAGGCATCCCTCTACGAGCTGATTCGCCTCTACATATTACTGGTTGGTGTGACTCAGACTGGACTAGTTGTCCATTATCTCGACGATCACTAACTGGATGGCTGATTCAATTTGGCGACTCTCCAATCTCATGGAAAACTAAAAAAAAAAAGATAATTTATGTTCTTTTGCACAAGCAGAATATACGACAATGACCTCTTTGACACGCGAACTCCAATGGCTCAAATCAATACTCCACGAACTCGGTATCAATCAGACTGCTCTAATGACGCTTCATTGCGATTGTCAGTCAACCTTATCAAGATCATCAGTTATAATCAATTATTCCTTAAACGAACAAAACATATTGAAGTCGACTGTCATTTTGTCCAGGATGCTATCTTAGACGGTTTTATAAAGGCTTCACACGTTTTGACTAGAGATCAATTAGCATATATCTTAACCAAATCATTATGCGGAAAGGATTCGACTCATTTCTTTTCAAGTTGGGCATTTAAGATTAATAATCTCCAACTTGAAAGGGGTATTAGGAGATAAACTTAGAAACATATAGAAAGATTTGTATTTATCTTTTGATATTCTTATCCTAATCTCTATAAGATCTACTCTTGTATAAATATAGACCTCAAGGTCTCATCAACATTCATTCTATTCTCTTGATCTCTTGTCAAATTGAACCGGTTTTTTTTTAGTGAAATTTACTCTAAGAAGTATGAATCTTTAGAGTAATTACTTACTTAGTATCCATAACCCTAAGTTTACTAACTTAGTGTTTAAGATGTGGAAAATGACCTAAATACCCATTTCTAAACACTTACCATTTATAATACATTTACCTTAAAAAATCTTTAAAATTATATTTATATAAAATAAAAAACCAATACTGTCCAAAAAAATGAAAACTGATTTTTTAAAAAAGAAAATAATGATTTAATGGTTAAAAAAAAAGAAGGTAAAAAAAAAGAGCTAGCGATATGAAGACAAGGTAATTTATTAGGTCCTCAAAATTTACTCTAAGCTCTCGTCGCCGTCTTCATACAATCCGCGACGAAGCTCTGTCGCCGACCTCACTTTCGCCAGCCTCCAATAGCTCTGTCACCGACCTAACTTCCGCCGGCCTCCAATAGCTTTGTGGCCGACCTCCGCCGATATCCCCTCACCCGTTCTCGTCGCCTCTTCAACCCGCGACGAAGCACTAGCTCACTTCGTACATCCCCATTCGCGAGGTATTCTCTGTGTTCTCTTGTTCTTGGTCCGATTTGACTCTTGTTCTATGTGTATTGTAATTGTTCTTGCCCCGATTTGTCTCTTGTTATCTGTTTATTATCATTGTTCTCATATTCATGGCCCGATTTGTCTATTGCTCTGTGTATCATCATCATTCTCTTGTTCTTGGCCCGATTTTGTCTCTTGTTATTTGTTTAATTTTGTTCTCCGCGATAGATTGTAGACCTAGTCTTGAAAACTAGTAAAACGTTTGTGTGATGAACCTGTTTGTGGCTATTTCATCTCTCAAAGGAAACATGTCTTGTTGCTCTCTGTTGTGGCCAGATTTATTTCGATAGTTGTTAATTGGACTAGAATCATAGGGAAATTATAGTAACTTCCATGTTGTAATTGATGCATTACGGATTTTTTGATGTGATTACAGATTTTTTGTGTTATCATTTCGGTCCTTGAAATCTAGTAAATCTGTCTCTGGGCTAATATGATAACACGGTTTTGTTTCAAATTTTGGATGATCTCGGTCATTTACTTGTTCATTCTATCCCTTTTGTTTGATGAGATTGCACCTCCATTTGTCCTTGTTGCGGATTTATTACTCATTGTTGTGGATTTTATTACTCTTTATTGGGGATTTATTACTCCTTGTTGGGGATTTATTTGTCCTTGTTGGGGATTTATTTGCTCATTCTAACCCTGTTGTTTGATGATATTGCAGCTCTGTTTCTGTAGACATGGAGAATGCGAAGAAGAAGAAATATCCGCAGCGCTTGTTTAAAGACGACAATTATCCGTCTCTGCCGCGAAGTCTGAATCACGGTACTAGCTTAGAGCAGTTGAGACTAGCTAGAAAAACTCTCGGTGAAGATGCATGGAAGAAAATGAGAGAGTCTAAACTTGGGTGTATTGCTAAGCTTGCTGAAAACAATTTCATTTTCTGTGGGAGGATGTTGTTCTACTTTCTTACACAGCAGTTGGAGACCAAGAAGTTGATAGAAATGTGGTGTTTGAATGGAGATGATCCACTGAGATGATCCAATGTTTCATACCTACAAAATCATCCAAAAAACAAAAACGAAATTAAAACAATAGAAACAATAAAAACAAAAGAATGGTTCGAGATGTGGGTGATATGAGTCTGGTAGAGACTGTATTTATAAGGATCATCATATTTAGGTTTGCACTTGGTTATCAAAAGCTTCTATTAGAAGATTACTATATTCTTTGGGATATTATTTTCTTCAAATTTGACAATTAATGTCGATATTTATTAGTTGATACATTTTAGTGTCGAATTTAGTTTGAATTTGAAAAGTAAGGAAATAACTTTTGAAAAAAAGTATATAAACTGTAATCTAAAATTATGGAAAGAAGTTAAGATTACATTTCGTAAATTTAGGAAACCAAATTTAATTTTTGAAATTAGATTAATTCTCGAATTTTGGTTTTTTTAAATCAAAAAGTTTCCTAAACGAATTTTGAATTATTATTAATGTCAAAAATGCTCTCGACCAATCAAAACATTCCATTAATGTCATGTCATCAATGACATCATAGTTTTGATTGGTCAAGATTCATCCACATCATCGAGAGTCAAAATGGCTCTTCGCAAATAATATATAGTAGATAACTTTGATATAGGTTGAGGTTAGCTGTAGGTAATGTATTTATAGAAGTGATCGATATACAGAATCAGAATAATCTGTTTCAAAGCGTAAATTTTATATATATATATATATATATATATATATATATATATATATATATATATATATATATATATAAACGTTAATTATTTTAAATAGATATATTTGTAACCTAACTATACACGTTTTTAGAAAATATACAATCTTTTCAATAATATATTATATATTTAGAAGACTTTTTTAGTTAAATGGAAACTTATATGAATTGAGGTATTTTGTAGATTTGTTTTGTTTACACTTAGTTTAGATTTTCTTTTAAATTTTATTTTACCGTTTAGATTTTTATTTAGGTTTTAAATAATATTTTGGAAAATTTTGTGTTTAATTTTTTTTATAAATTAATTCCTATTTAATCGGAAATAAAATAGTGTTTTTGACACTGAATTAGATTTTGTAAAATTTTAGAAAATACGAAAAATAAGTGTTTTAGTATTTATATACATCTATTTTATAATAAATGTAAATAATATTTTTTAAGAATAAATATAAAAATGTTTATAGTCTTAATGAATTTTTAAAATTTAATAAATAAATTAAAAGGTATATCTTGTAATTAACCAGAAAACTGGTATATTTAATTTTGTGCTTTTATTTTAATAGTTAGATGTATAATGTTATAATTAGATTTTTCAATAATATAAATTAAATATTATATACACTAAATAAATATTTAAAATGATAATTTTATAAATATATTTCATTATATAATATTTATACAAAAATAAGTTAAATATTTATAATTTAATTATAAAAAATTGCAGCTTCTGGCAACCCGTTTCACCAAAAATAAAAGATCACTCACCCGCCATATTCAAAATCCTCATCCTCATAACCTTTAATGGTTTTCAGTTAAATTATTTGATATATATTTCTTCAATGGTGGATCTAATAAGGTAGGACCGTGTGAGATCCGGGATTCACACTAAGAATTTGTATTCGTGGATTTGGACTTTTGGATATAGAAATGGTATTGTTTCCTATGAATCAAAGACTTTATTGAGATTGATCGTCGAGATAGAACAAACACAGTCGAGAAGAGAGTACAAAGTATAAAATCGAGCTATCTAATCGAAGTGTTCTTAGCCTAGGTTGGAATATCTTTAATGAGTCGCCACTTCTCTTCTTAAATAGTCTCGACTCTGATCTCTTCGTCCTGATATTTCGGCCTCGTCATCGTAACGATCTCCGAGATTTATGCGGATCAGTTGAACTGGCGAAGACCGAGTCGCTCTATCTCCACGTCATCTTCTGCCGAGCTCGAGCTCGATTGTCTCCGGCTTCGGCATCGTCTGGGCCTTGCCGGGGCGTTTGTTTCGCTTGGGCCCATCGAAGGAGTCGGCTCTTTTGTATGTCTTTGATTCTGGAATGGGCTCGTAATTACGGGCCTCTGTCTTGTCTGTTAATGGGCCGGATTTCTCAGAGGGAAATCCAGTACCAACAATAGCCCCCCAGCCCATTGAATTCGAGAAGTCGAGGTTAATGGGCGGTTGACATTCTCGGGAAGAGGTGCGTGCCTCGGATGTGACAAATCCAATGATTATTTTCTTCCCATCCATAGATTTTATATCGACGGTTGAGATCGCACGGGACCGAAGGATCACAACTGCCTCGATCTTTTTTCGTGATTATTTACAAATTTCGAATCGAGCGGTTGGGATTGTGGGATACAAAAAATCCCACGGATCTCGAGCACGAGGTAGTTTAAAAGGGGAAGTTACCTAGCACGATTCCCATTACTGCTCACACTGCGAATCGTCAAGGTAACTTCTTCTCCTCCATTATATCCTCTTCTTGCCTCTCGCTCATATTCTCTTTTTCGTTGTTTCGAGATTTTCTCTCTCTGGAGATTTCGTTTTCCCTCTTTCATTGAAAGAAATTATCGATATTCCGAACTATCATGGTTCGAAAGAGTACAGCCAGGGCTAGTCCTACTGTGGCGGCTGGTCCGGTTGGTCCTTATCCACCGTCCAGTTTGACTGTTGACCAAATACGGAAGTTGCGGGCGAAGTGCCAGATTCCGTCGGAGGTGGAGATACTTATCCCATCGCCGGACATGTCCCCGGAAACTGTCGTCAAAGGCCTTTGTTGCGCTTCTTATACCTATTTCGATAAATGCGGATTATTTTTTCCAATCCCTCGCATTATCTCATGGGTTTTAGCTCAGCTCCAACTGGCCTTTCACCAGATGACTCCGAATTTCGTTCGGTATGTCGTCGGGCTCGGGGTCAGAGCCGTCGAGGAAGGCATCGATTTTGGAGTCGAGGAGTTGATGAGGGTTTGTTCGGTAAAACATAACACTCGTTTTCCCGGAACCTACTACCTCTCTCCTCGCCATGGGAAGATCCTTGATGAGATCCCGACGAGGGATGTGTGGAAGAGTAAATACTTCTACTTCAGGATCAATAATCACTCGGTCGAGGATTTTGATTACTCGGTTATCCCGACAAGATGGGCGGCTAACGTTGGTTAGCTTATAGGGTTTACTAGTTTCTCTAGTTGCTGCGGTGTCCTTTATTGATATCGAGCTGTTTGCTAATGACCTTTTTGGTTTCATTGCATAGGCTCCTGAGTCATTACCTTTGGACCCGACTACATCGAGTTTGATAGCTCGCCTATGGAGAGGGGATATCCGTTGGTGTAACTTCACGGATCAGCGAATCCAAGCTGCTTTAGGTCCTGCTGCTCGACAACCTCTTCTATACCAACCTCGTCTTTTGCGAGACGAATCACGCCTCCTTCGCCAGTCCGCTTCGACTCGAATCGTTCAGGCTCCGCTTCAGATTATCGAGCGGACCGGAGAGAGTAAGTGTTCCGGTTAGTCTTTCTGGGGGTCGTCGCGCAATATGCCCTTCGTTTGCTGGGCTGACCCGAATCTGTTTCGTTTGCAGATCGACCTGTTTCGGACGATAGTTCTACTGCAAGCACCCCTTCTCTTGAAAAGATGTCGCGAAGATCTAGCAGCCGTCGGAATGGGAAAGATTCTGTTGATTTGGCAAAGAAAATGAAGGCTGGCGACTTGAGCAACGCCCTCCTTTTTGCCATGGACGAGGGGCCTCCTCCTCCTCCTTCGATCCCTCCTCCTAACCCTGTTCGGGTTTCTCCCGTGGTCGCAGGGTCCGGAGAGGCAAACGTGGGGGCGGAGGATTTACCTCCTATTCCGGCTAGCGAGGAACCGGTCCGGGCCCCGTCTGAAGAGCTTGCCTTGGGCAACTCTCGGTCGAATGGTTCGAGAGGGTCGAATGGTTCGAGAGGGTCGAACGGCCGGAGCCGAGGCGGTCCTCCTCCGGTGGCGAAGCGTCGAAGGACTGACGCAGAGGTGAGCTTGAGAAGATCGGGCCAAAGTGTTGAGGCGAGGCCTGCTTCTTCTGGGTCCTCGGGGTCTTTCAACTGGCGCTTTAGGCACCAGAAGGAATGCCCGATTGCGGACGACCCGACGGGTGTCGCCTATCTGCTAAGGCATTTTAAGCCGGCAGGTGTTCAGCTCCCGGCTGTTGGGGATATGGCTCTTGGTGATACTTATACCGAGATGATGGCGGCTTATGGGAAGGTAATGATTTCTTCCCTTCGTTTTGTTTCGTGCTTAACTTTCTTCACACACCCCCCTCTTTTTTTGTAGGCCTTGGAGGCTGCGAACAGGTTTGCGGCTAGGGCCGAGCGCGAGCTGCGAGAGATACCGCAGGTGAGCGAGCTCGACACCGTTAAGAAAACGGTCAGCGACCTGAAAGCGCAGCTGCAGGGGGCCTTGGCTCGGGAAGAGGAGCTAAGGAAGAAGGCGGGCGACCTGGATGGGCAGTTACAGGGTGCTCAGGCTCGGGTTTCGGTTGCGGAGGAGGCGAGCCGAACGGCCACTGAGACAGGTCGTGTTGCGGACGTGCGGGCTGCGCAATGCCAGGCTGATCTGGATAAGGTTCTCGCCGACCGAGAGTTTGATGTTAAGGTGGCAGCCCATGAGGCGAAGAAAGGGCTAAACGGCGAATATCTCAAGATTCTCGAGGGGATCGCAGCGAAAGAGAGCCGGAGGAAGGTCGCCGTGAGCGCTGAGATGAGGCTCCAGGAGGCCTTGGCTAATATCGCGCTTATCGCCGAGTTCGCCTCTGGCGAACTGGACCTGACCAAGGAGGTGATGGACTTGGCCGAGAAGAAGAGATTGGCCACGGAGGAGATGAACGCTGCAGCGGTGTCGGACTTCAGTATCAGCAAGCTTAATTTGCCGGTGATGTCGGACGACTCTGTGATCCTTGCGCGCCCCCTAAGCTAGGCGGCTACTCGTCTTGATCAGTATGGGTCGAACCTCCCGACCGGAGTTAATTCGCGAGTTAGCGATGAGGTCGAGGGTCAACTCGAGGAGGACAGGGTGACCGATGGTCAGACAGGGGATCAAGACGAGGCTTCCTCTCCTTCCAAGCAGTTCTAGTCCTTTTCATCTGTTTCCGCTCGAGAGGGCTTTTTAATTCAGACTTTTCGTTGCCCGAGGGGGCTTTTGTTTTTTTGTTCGAACTCGAGGACATCATGTCCTTCTCTTTTTATGAATTGCTTTTTTCTTTAAAATCTTTCATGCCTTAGCATATATTTTATTGTTTTCATGTTTTAACACAAAATCCGAGCCGTTGCGGCGATTCGAATTTTTCCGGGGGAATCGAGCAGATAATTTATCTTAAATTGCCTTAGGTAGTTCTTTTGGCGAACTTTTAAGTTAATTTCGTTTGAGCTCGAGCTCCTCTCCAGGAATAGTCTCAGGTGCGGCTACTTCGTAATGCAAGATACAGGCTTGATTGCTGAACTAAAAAGAGAAGCATTAAGTATGAAAACGAATCGTAGTAAACTTACAAAGATCCGATTTGGAGTGTGTGTAGAGGTTGCATGCTTGAGTAGCCGTCTTGTCCTCGTAATTTTGCTTGAGGGGTGGGGCAGTCCCCCGATTCTTTTAATCCATATAAGGTTTAGAAGAATTGTATTTTTTTTTTTGAGAGATCATTCTGGATCTCTTTCTTTGGGACGATCATTTCAGTTCATTCGAAGCGGGAGGACCGTTCTAGGTCGCTTGTTTTTGGGACGATCATTTCAGTTCGTTCGAAGCGGGAGGACCGTTCTAGGTCGCTTGTTTTTGGGACGATCATTTCAGTTCGTTCGGTTTGGAGGGACCGTTTTAGGCCGCTTTGTTTGAAGGGATAATTTCATATCACTTTGATTTTGGGGGAGATCGTTTGAGGTCTCTTGGAAAGGATAATTTCATATCGCTTGATTTTAGGAGAGATAATTTCATATCACTTTAGCTTTTGGAGAGGCCGTTTCAGGTCGCTCTGAAGGGATACTTTCATATCGCTTGATTTTGGGAGAGATAATTTCATATCACTTTAGCTTTTAGAGAGGCCATTTCAGGTCGCTTGGAAGGGATAATTTCATATCTTTCGTTTCGGAAGAGATAATTTCATATCTTTCGTTTTGGGAATGTTATGATAAGGTATTTCGCAATGATTCTAACTTTTACGACAGAAAGAAGCATTGGATTAAGGGACTTATTTTGATTTCACAAAGATAAGTCGGTGTAACTTCGTCAGAAGCTGTTGAGCTCGGCGTGAGCTTTGTTTTTGGGGGGCGGCTGCGCTCGAAATCGAGCTTCCTACATACCCTTTTTAAGGGGATCAAGCCATTTCGTAGTTCGATTATGTTGGTGTACTCCTAGTGGAAATACTTTTTGAGGTTGATGATGTTCCAAGGTCGTAGCTCAGGTTTCTGGGTTTCTACCGATTTACGTTGGTAGACCCCGTCCTTCACGACGTTGGTGACCTGGTAAGGACCTTCCCTCTTTGCTCCTAATTTTCCAGTGTGTTCTTCCTTTTTATGGTCGAACACTTTCCGCAAGACGAGCTCGCCTACTTGAAACCTTCGAGTTTTAATTCGGGAGTCATAGTAGCGAGCTGCGGCTTGTTGGTAATTCTGGAGTCGAGCTAATGCGAGGTTCCTTCTTTCGTCGATGAGGTCAAGCTCGTCGGTTATCATCTTGTTGTTAAGTTCCTCACTACAAGAAATTTGAGTATATATAGCGTCCTAAAAACGCTATATATTGATATCATAGCGTTTTGTTGAACGCCCTATCTGCGCCCGTTATAATAGATTGGAGCCTTTACATAGCGGTTTTCCGTTACGCTGTATTTTAAAATTTTACAATAGCGCTTTATTTATTGCAATGAAAAATAATTTAATAGCGTTTTATTTATGTTATATTATATCTAATATTTATATTTGATAGCGTTTTGTTTCTGTTATTTTATATCTTCAATTCATATTTGATAGCGTTTTGTTTCTGTTATTTATATCTTCAATTCATATTTGATAGCGTTTTGTTTCTGTTATTATTATTTTGTATAAAGCAGTTCTTGTTATAGCATTTTTATTTTGTATTGCTATGACTTCTTATTCTCTGATCTAAATTTGCTCATATTAGCCTGCTTCAATATCTGAATGCTGATTAGAAAGTGAAACATTATCCATAACATTAACTCCCAAAACATCTTACAACAACAGAGTTTACAACAAGTTCATACCAACTAATTCAACAGAGTTTACAACAGGTTCATACTTAGAACACATTCAGGCACATTTGATAAGACAAAGTTTTTAAAGTAAAACTAGCTTGTCACTTGGCCAAGCAATTCTAGTACCTACTGCATCAGCAATGATTTCAATTTCTGAACTTGGTCTCCAAACAGGTGCATCTCTTACCTTGGGAACTTCTACCCAAACAGCTGTTGCATTAGGTCCCAAAGGAGCGAAATGCAGAACATGTGTTGGGTCTGTAGAACAAACTTTGCCTTCAGCTACTTTGACTCCTGTTCCTGTGTAGTCTAATAGAATGCATTTCTTCTTCACACCATTGTTGTTGTCGGAGCTGTTACTCAGAGTTGCACTAGTACTCTACCATCATGAACACAAATCACCCAATCAGTTCAACATATCGTAAAGAGATAGCTACATAATATTGTAAGCAATTGTATAATCGTAAAGAGACTATGAACAGGTTTGGATTTTACCTTTGGAGATGCACTTTTTGAAGCTGGTTCTTGGCTTGATTTTGTTGATATCATCTGTATCTTATGAAGAGGCCATGCGATTTTTTCATGCAAGGCATCCCCTATTACACTCATCTCAGCGCTTGGTCTCCACAGAAAAGCCTCATCTTTAACCACTTTTCTAACAGTTATAATAGCAGCATTTGGACCCAAAGGAATATTGTTCACCATCTCCTTTGGGTCTGTCGAGTACAAGCTCCCCTCAGCGATTGTTTCATCATCAGAAATCCAGTCATTAATCAGTATCTTATCGTCTAACTCACCTGCAGCCTATAAAATCACCAAACATAACATATATTCATATGTCATCTTGCTCATAAGTTTCAAGTATGCACAAGTAAAAAGAATAGAAAATTACCGATGAACCAGAAGCTCCATTTGGTGAGTTATTCCCGATAACTATTTTCTCGAATGGCCAAGCAATAACGCTACCAATAGCATCGCCTAGTGAAGCAATAGTGGTTGTAGGCCTCCATACATATGTGTCTGCTTCTGATACTGATTTCACTAAAACAGCTGCTGCGTTAGGACCTAAAGGGATACGTCCTATCTTAAATGTCGGTTCAGTAGAACATAACTCTGCTTCTCCAACAACCTCGTCGTTTGAGTACCAACCAAACAACTTACATCTCGGCCCACCATCATGAACATTACTTGATATTGAATTGTTACCATCATCAACCTGTTTCTGAAAAATAAGCTAAGTATATATGAACAGATTAATTGACTGCAATATAAAAATGGTCAGACTGTTAATACCTTGTTTCCTGCAGCTAACTCACGAACTACATTTTGCAGTGATTCAACTTTGCTAAGCAACTCAGCTTGCGTTGCCTCAAGCTTCTTCACGTGCGTGTCCCTAGCATCTATGAATGCTAGCTTAGAAGCTGTTATCCCTCTACCAAAACCTCTAACTCTCCCCGACTTGTCTTTACCTAAGACCTTACTCACAGCGTCATCTCGAATACTACTAGAAGTGGAGTCCATCTGACTATCTAGAAGCTTTATTTTATCCTGAATTCAAGTTAAAATGTTTATATTATATCGTAACATATACACAAACACAATAAAAAGAAATACAAAAGTTCTTACAATCACGGCTTCGAACTCTGGTTTTACTGGTCTACCGTCCGAATGGGTATGTCCTGCGACCCATACTTTACTCCTTGTCACACTGCTTGGATCATCACTCTTCTTCTTCTGCAATACAAAGTGATTTTAATCATATACATTGTCAATTTTCAGTGTAAATAGTGAGTTTATAGTAAGAATTTTGAGCTACCATTTCATGGGCAAGGCGCACCATTCCTTTTCTACTGGTTGTGTGGGGAATCTGGTTACTCCTCAAATTCCTGTACTTTTCACTAACTTCCTGCAAATATACACTAAACATTAAGCCTTGCAAACGCAGAGAACAAACATCAAACAAAGCAGAATAAATAAAAGTGTGCATAACCTGAAAAGCCAATGATGTCCTACTCTTAACCCACTTAGTCCAAGCTGAGACAGATTGTATGTTTGTTGGTTTCAAATCCAGAAGTTCTTGCTTACTCTTTGCTGATCGGACTTGGCTAACAAGCTTCGACTTAGAAGACCTCCAAATACAGCCCATTTGTTTGAAAACACAGTCTTTTTGCCAATCTTTATCCAAATTGAATCTCTCCTACAATAGATCATTAAAACAGTTAAACCATTACTTGACAAGTTTACAAAGTATACAGTAGGAAGGTGGACATACCTGGATAATTTCCCATAGAGTGTGTTTTATTTTAGGATCAATGTACCTCCAGTCTTGAAGAGTGTAAGGGACGTGCTCTCTCACAAGTGGTCCTAGAAATGATGATAGTGCCACTGAGCCTTTTCCAACATGTTCCCCAAGGCGTGTAAACTCAACATCTACTTTTTCTTCATGTTTTTTGGCAACTTTACTCATCTTGGTAGGTCCTCGTGTCTTCCTCTTTTTGGCTTCAGAGTTCTGGGACTGACAATCGCCACCAGCTTGATGCTCAGGCGCTTCTACACCATGCTCAGTCTCTGCGACAGGTTGCTCAGCTTCTTCTACAACATGATCCTCTTCACCATTCTGCTCAGTCTCTACTGCTTCATGCTCAGAATGTATAGAATGGTGCGCAGACGCTGCAGCTGCATTTGCATTCTCTTCAGGGACGTCCTCCTTCTCTGCAGCTTGATTCTCCATCACTGCATCTAGCTGGTCATCTATGACAGTAGCAGTAACTGGAACATGCCTATTTTCATTCAATTAAACAATATTAAGTACTTCAAAAACATTTCACTAGCTTAAAATTAAATAGGTTATCATAAACATTTTCTAATAATACATGCCTTAACTTTCTGGTTTTTGTTACTTCAATGGGAGTCACCTCCAAGCCTTGATGTCGCTTGCTACGCCTGCGAGTGTTATTCACCATGTTTGACTATCTGCAACAAGTTAACAAATAGTATGATCAGTCAATAATGTAAACAACTCATATGTAAATATTGCTTGATGTCAGAAATTACACCACACTATGAAAGTAAAACAAAACAGAACTAATAATAAAAGAATACCAATCAATGATCACCAAAATACAAAAATAAATCAATTGTTTCAGTACTAAAAAAATCAGGCAAAACAATAATAACTAATATATAAGATTTGTGGAAATTATTAATCCATCACTAAGACTCCTTCACAATCATCTCTGACACAGAAATTCTCGTCATCAGAATGATATTCCGAGTCGTCAATCTCTTGGATTCTTGAAGGTGCAGCAACAATCTCTGCCTCCGTCTCTAACTCGTGATATCCCCTTGGTGGAGCTCTCATAACTACATACCAAGGTGAGGTTTCGTCTTCTCTGGAGTAGAACACTTGTCTAGCTTGCGATGGCAAGATATATGGATCTTGAAGATATGCTGATTGATTTACATGTAGGTTCACTAGCATAAATCCGTCTTCCTCCTTCACACCATTCCCTTTGTTAGCCCATCTACACTTGAAAAGAGGTACTTGGAACATATGATAATCAAGCAAAACAATCTCTTGAATCAATCTGTAGTACGACACTATATCAGCCATCTGATTTGTATCTCGTGCGCTGGATCTGCACATTGCGAATGAGTCAAGGGATACTCCAGAGTTTTGAGTCTTCCGTTTGACGTCAGCAGTATGAAACCGATGCCCGTTGATGATATAACCCTTGTAGTTCTGGACAACATGTCTTGGTCCATTTGCTAACCATTTCAGTTTGGTTGAATGCTCCATTGAGTTTATAGGAATCTATAAAGACAATAGACCAAGGTATTGTTATTATAATAACAATATTAGAAACTGAATCCTTAAGCATTATCAGACCTTTTCCTTTATCCACTGTGAAAATCTTTCACCATGAATCTTCCGTAGATGAGTTTCACTTCGTCTGCACCGGTCATCAATGTTTTGCAACTCTTCTAAGTGCAAACTGTTTTCATTTATCAAATGTATGTTAGTTTTCATACACTGAATTGATAAATGATAACAAATCCAAATATCATTAATAGACCAGAACTTACTCAACATAAGGACTCATAACTTCTGTGTTCATTAAAACATATCGGTGCGCTATTTCCCTGTCTTTATCAGTTAGACTAACTTTTGTACCACTCTGTAAGGGACGACCTTCAAGAATATGAGGATCGGTCTCAACATCCTCATTACGTTTGGATACTTCTTCTACTGGGACAGAATTCTTTAGAAACTCCAAGCAAAATGCAATGCATTCTCCAACTAGATATCCCTCAGCCATACAAGCTTCTGGCCTGGCATAGTTTTTGACAAAAGCCTTTAAAGTTTTCATGTACCTAAACCTCAAACAGCCATACATCACCAATCAGACTTTTTTAAATAAAATAGTCGTCAGACAAACATTATCTTATAAGTACACTACCTCTCGAATGGATACATCCACCTAAAGTGTACTGGCCCACCCAGACGTGTCTCTCTTGCAAGATGTACCGGAAGATGGAACATGATATCAAACAGAGATGGTGGAAAAAACCTTTCTAGCTGGCACAAGGTCTCAACAACCTCTGTCTCTAATGTCAACATCTTCTCTGGATCAATGACACGCTGACACAATCTATTGAAGAAGTTGCATATACGTGTCACAGCATTCCTAGGACCTCTCGGCAGATTGCCTCTCAAAGCAACATGTAACAGGTTTTGTAGAAGGACATGGTGGTCGTGAGATTTCAAGCCACCAATTGCAGGAGGATCTAATGAAACGCAATTAGAAATATTTGCACAATAACCATCGGGACCTCTGAATTCAGATAACCGCTTGCAGAAATTTCTTTTTTCAGCTTTTGATAGCCAATACGCAGCTGGTGGTAAGTAAGATCGCTTGCCTCGTAATTGTGCGTGTAAATTACTTCTAATACCCATGTCCTCTAGGTCCTGTCGTGACTTCAATCCATCTTTTGATTTGGAACTTTGCATCAGAATTGACAAGATGGCGTCAGAAACGTTCTTCTCAACATGCATTACGTCGATGTTATGTCGAACAGGCATGTACTGTCAAGTAAAACCAGCAGAATTACTAAGACATTGATCAAACATTTTTACTTAAATTCTGCAAATTAGTTTTAACAATTAATAACCTGCCAATAAGGGAGTTCGAAAAGAATAGAACGCTTCTTCCACCGCCACTGTTCAGAGTCTTCATCACATTCATCATCTGAAAGATCGTCATTGTCATCTAGCTCAGATCTCTTCCTTTTTATTTTCTTATCTAACGGTCTACCAAAATCATTTTTAAAATTCTTGAGGGTCTCCAATATTTCAGAACCTGTCTGAATTCTACGTGCAACACCTTCTTCCACTGAATTATCGAACCATCCTTTCTTTCTTCTATATGGATGCCCGGGTCTGAGCCTCTTCCTATTCCTCATATAGACATGTTTTCGACTGAACTTGAGCCACCTGAAGGGTGTATCCTTTCCACAAACATTACACGCTTGCTTACCTTTCACTTTACAACCAGCAAGTGTCCCTAACCCCGGGTAATCACTGATAGTCCATAACAACATAGCTCGTAATGTGAAATTATCCTTAGAAAAGGAGTCGTAAACCTCAATACCCTCATTCCAGAGATCCTTTAGATCATCTACCAGAGGTTGAAGATACACATCGATGTTGTTGCTCGGTGCAGTTGGTCCAGGGATTAATAGAGTAAGCATTATATTTTCTGCTTTCATACACAACGTCGGATGCATGTTGTAGTTAACTAGCAACACTGGCCATGTACTGTATTTTGTACTTTGAATGGAGAAGGGATTCATTCCATCTGTAGATAGACCAAGTCGTAGGTTTCTCGGTTCACCAGCGAATTGTGGCCATTGATCATTAATCTGGGCCCAAGTTAGTGAATCCACGGGGTGGCGCATTGTTCCATCAGTACTAGCGTTTGTGAAATGCCACCGTAGATCCTCACTTATTCTTTCAGATCTGAACATCCTTCTAAATCTGTCCTTTATTGGGAAATACCTAAGGACTTTAACTGGAATCCCTTTCTTTTCCTCTCCGGAATTCTTGTCCAATTCCCATCTTGATGCATTACATCTAGGGTAGCTTCTCAACTCTGCATACTCCTTCCTATACAAGATGCAATCGTTTTTGCAAGCGTGAATACTATCATACCCGAATCCAAAGATCTTCAAAATTTTCTTCATCTCATCTATAGATGTTGGGAGCACATTACCTTCTGGTAGCATGTCGTGTACCATTTTCAGAAGCTGATCAAAATACTTCTCCGACATCCCACTCTTCACTTTGATTCTATAGAGACCCATTATTGCGGAAACTTTTGTATAGTTGGGACAGTTTGTGTAAAGTGGAGTTTCTGCATCTTCCAACTTCTTCTTAAACGCAACATCTTCTTCACTATCAACATACTCATTGTGACCGCCATCAACGTTGGGAGACTGATTTTTATCTCCACCATCGGGCAAAACTGTTCTTAACAACTCATAAGTTTCAAACGATGAGTTGGTAACATCATCAGTCTCGTGCGTTTCTTCCCCATGAATACTCCAGCTTGAACTACGCTTATATTTCTGATCCATACCCCTGATTATCAGGTGATCAAGTACTATGGCTACTGGTTGATGACTCATATTGCGGCAATCAACACATGGGCAGATTATGTTGGGAGGATTACCAAGCTTGAATGCTGATGCCTTCACAAAATCTCTAGCTCCTTGCTCATACTCACGGCTGTTTCTTGGACGCCAAACCCATGTTTTGTCCATGGTACCACAGCACCACAGCTCCACGACCAAAGGAGACAGAGATTATGGTAAATTATTTTGGTATTTAACACTCTAGTAACTTGGCCAGTTCAAACAAACAACAATGAAAAAAGCAGAGATGAACTTATCTAGATTTATTCAGACCCGCATAGGAATGTGGGTAAATATTGTGATTTTTTAGCAAGAGATCATTCAAATTTTTTTCACAGAAAATTACTTAGAATTTAAAACTAGTCAAGTTCAAAAATGATTAAGAATAATTGTCTGTAAACAGTGAAATCAAACTATACTTATAGCTGAAATAAGAGAAAAAGCAGACATAGATGATATGAACACAACCTACCGCAAATTTTAAGCTCAAATATCTAATCTCAAATCCAAATTCAGAAATCATATAGTTCATCATTCAACAGTTTTTGAAAAACTATACGAGCATCAAGTCAGTTGGGTTAAATATCTAAATTATGACAAATCAACCAATAACCAATTCTCATCATAAAAAGATAAATGGTAAGCGCCATACCTTTTAGATTGATTTGGAGACTGAATTCCTTCTCTGTATAAACCAAAACTGTGGAATCACTATCTGAAAACAATATTCATATCAAAGAATGAAACATAAGAACAATAAGTGTCTCGTACCTTTGCTGCAGACGTGAGAGATCTTAACCTGTATAATCCAACACAAAATAAACCCACTATTAATTTGTGAAACTGTAAACATAAATTGAAACCAAAAAGGAAGTAGATTGACAATCCCGTACCTTCGCTTGAGTCAAATGCTTAAATCCTCTTGTAAAACGCAAAAAAATGGAATCACAATCTGAGAAACGTTATTCAAATCACAAAGTAAAACTAAGAGCACTATCTCATACCTATGCTTCTGTCGTAACTCACTGCTGTGAAATCCAAAAAGGTTTAATGAAATCAATGAGTGAAAATCAAATTGTTGTAATCGAAAACAAAATAGAGAATGGCCAAGCAATCTCATACCTTTGTTAAAATCTTCAAACGAAAAAGCAAGCAACAATCTCACCTGTAAAAAAAACCCAATTGAAAATCAAATTGTCACCGATGTAATACTATTTCCGAAACAGAACATCAAATCGCTGTTCAATATCTTACCTTAGCTAATACTCGAGTACAATCCGAGCTAGCTAGATCTACAATACCCAAAGCAATTGTTAGAAATCGATTTGGGTTTCGTAACCATAAATCATACCGAAAGTACACTAAATCTTAATAAATCTCTTACCTTTCGATGAATAGCTTGCTCGAATTTCATCTGTAAATCGAGGTAAACAAGAAATCAAAACCGACAAGAATTATGAAACCTAAAATCGAAAACACAGATGTAAAGAGAATGCATGTTAAAGAAGAAGCAACTTAACCTCGATTTGGGAAGATAATTGTTTTTGTTCTAAGAGTACAAGAGAGAAAAAAGCTAAATATTTAGGGGGAAAGAAGCTTTAGAAGGGAAAAAAAATTATAAGAGAGGCAAAAAAATTTCTAAGTGGCGGGCAAATTTTTAGTTTTCTCCGCCAAAACATAACATAGCGTTTTTCGTTCAAAAAAGTGCTATAAATTCTAATATAACCAAAGCGTTACATAATTAAAAATTCGGACTACTAATAAATAGCGTTTATTTTTTAGCAAACGCTATATTAAAAAAGGTTATGATTTACTATAGCATAATATTTCAAAACGCTATATTGTAATGCTATATATACTCAAATTTCTTGTAGTGCCTCTTGTCGTGGGCATTCTTCCTTGCGGATGCTTGACACGAGAATTTCGGCTGGTACTACCGCCTCGATTCCGTAAGCCAGCGAGAAGGGAGTCTCGCCAGTGGATTTGCGGGGGGTAGTCCGGTAGGCCCAGAGTGATGGAACTTCGTGCCAATTCTACCAGATTCGGAATTGCTTTCAGGTTCCAGATAGCCTAGGATCTAGGGTCTAGTTAATTGAATCAAGGATCTGATCTCGTGTTTACCTGGAGATTGGCAGCGGAAGATGGTCAGATAAACGAGATCTCTGGAGCGCCTAAGATGCTGCGCCTCTACTGCAGTCCACACGCACACAAGCTGGAATCCGCCGGGATGCTAGTACCGGGAATTGGATCTCCCTGGGATTTTAGTTTCTGAGGTTTCTGTGTTTTTCTCTCTGAGAAAACACTGTCTGGGCGGCGCTCTCTTGTTTAGGTCGAATGTATAAGATCACTTATATACAGAACTCGACATAAACCGAAACTTCAGTCTCGGTTTCGGCCTTGTGTCAACCGACACACCTCTTTAAAACTTATATACGATGTGTATCCAATACACATCGACCAGACCATATGCCAATGATCAATCCCATACGAAGTATGTCCAACTTGCTTAGGTGTGTGACCATGTAGGTTCACACGATACTTGAAATAAGTTACAACTCATTTGTCATAAGCGGTTTCTAGCAAAACATTATGATCACCCAGTATCACATGAATTGTCCGATCTCGACAATACAACTATCTCTAGAGTGAGTACAATGTGATTTCAGGACATAATCCCAACAATCTCCCACTTGTACTGGAATCACCTATTCCTACAATCCCTTTGTCTCTATATCTCGATATGGCATAAGGCAAGAGACTGTGTCATCCTTATTATAGCCAACATCATGTTCATCGAATTCCTGATCTATACTGATAAAACAAATGACTGACAATCACCTCGTTTGAGCACGGCCATGCATTTTCTCAGTATCAAATCTTCGATGGGCCCTGAGATATTTATCTCCCGTTATCCAGGAGGGACAAATCCCATCTTGTTCCATCCCTGTTTCTACACATACTTCATGATACGCATAAGCAATGCCGTTATAGCCGCCATTTACGGAACCACGTTTGACAAGGTCAAAACGCACCAATTCATATGCTAGAAAGCATGATGAACTCAGGTCTAAGGACTATACTCTATAGTCGTAATGAGAACCTCCCATGACACTGATATAACTATCATGTGGAGTTCTCATTAGCGGGTCATGTCCGATCATATGTTCACCAACATATATCTATGTGACTGACTGTGATAACCATATCATTGACTCCATGAAACTTAGTCCAACAGTCACCACACATGCTAGTCTCGCGCAGTTGTTAGTGTCCCATTTTAACAACCTTGACTAGGGACAATCATAATTTATGTCATCTTTACTTATAGGGTTTCATGATCAAGTCCTCAACTTGATGACCTATAAGATGAACATAAAGTACTTTGGGACCATTATTTAATTATCCAATAATTAAATAATACCGATGTCAGTTTTAACTTACATAAACACTACCATAGCATGTCTATGTAAATATTATAACATAACTAAAATAACACCCACTAGAATCAAGATCATCTCTTCAGATATCTTATACCTACAGCAACAGAATGAATTTCGTGCTTAGGTTGTGGGAGAGACTGCGGTGTTATTGCTTGAAACAATTCCAACAAACCACACCGCCATTCAGATAAAAGCACTATTCTACGGTCCACTGCTTGGAGCCTTTCCAACAGATAGCACCGCTATTCAGACAAAAAGACATAACCAGATGGGAACAGGGAATCGTCTTTGTCCGTCTAACTACTTTCAACTGGTTCGTCACTTCCTTAGTTCACCACGAACCTATCCTTTGTGTTTCTTAAACACTTGGGATATTTCTGGTAACTGTTCACTGACTATTACCGGAACATATTGGTATTTTCTCGTCCTGCATTATGCGTAAGCTGAATCTAGACGAGCGCAAAATATGGCATTCATGATGGATTCCATTGCAGCAGCATAGGCAATCACACTCATTAATACTAGTTCAGACAGTGTTCAAAACACTTCATCTTGCTAAGATTATTGCCATAAGGCTTTTGGTATGAAGCCATTCTTAGAATCATCCATATTGGAACTGTCCAATACCTTATGAACATAAGGATTTTGACACGATCCAATTAGCCTTTCTGGTTCATTCCAATGGATCCTTATTCCAAGAACTTTTACGGCCTTCTCCCATGTCCATCGTTAAACTTGACTTCCGACCCAAATCTTGACAAGACTTTAGCGTCGGAACGTCGTTTATGAGATTAAGTATGTAATCTACATACAATGTGAGAAATGCAGCTACGCTCCCACTAGTCTTCTTGTAAACGCATGGTCTCTTTTCTTTCTGATCAAGTCAAAACTTTTGACCACATCATCAGAATGTTGATTCCAACTCCAAGATGTTTGCTTCAATCCAGAAATGGATCGGTGAAGCTAACATGCATGCCCAGCCAATTTTTGGAGTTGGGGCTCACCATCGCTTCTTTGAATTTCGCATGCTCGTCACTTTTCAATGATCAATAGATCACGACAATTGGTTACGATAAATCACTCTCGAGTTGGTGACGAATCCTTTCGGATCTGCGAATTTCAGGCTCCACAGGTGCAGATCCTACAGCACTTTGTAGATCTCACCGCTGCTTTCCCTCAACAGGTTGAGCAGCCTCCTGTGTTTATCGAATTTCTTCGATGTGTACTTTTACTCCCACTGTTCCTTTGAGAAAGTACGATCTTTCTCAAAAGACACAGTTCCGAACAACAATGCTTTGTCCTCGGATTGGTTGCAAAAGTAGCAAGCCTTGGTTTCCTTAGGACAACCAGCGAGGTAGAACTTATCAGATATGGGTTCAAGTTTGTTTGTTGACTACTGTCTTATACAAACCTTGCAATCCCAATTAATCAGAAAAACAAATTTGGAAATCACCCAGTCCACATCCAATGTGGTGTTTTTCACTGATTCTGATAGAAACTTATTTAGCGTAAATATAGACATTTTAGAACGTATTCTTAAATGATTATGGAAGATTCCTGTGACTCATCATTAATCGGAGCATATCTAATAAGATCTGATTCATTCTGTCAGATGATCACCCAATTCTTGACTCAAGTATTTTCCTCCGCGATTTAATCGAGGATCTCAATACTTCTGTCAAATTGGTTCTACACTTCATCTTGGAACTCCTCAAGGGATTCATGCTCGTGTCTCATCAAATGAACACAACCATACTTATTGATGCCATCAATAAGGTAATGAAGTACAGAAGATTTCCTTTGGCACTAATGCTCATCGGGCCGCATACATCAGTATGTGTAAGGCCCAATAAGCCTCTGGCCCGTTTCTTTTAGCTCTGCTAAAAGGGCCTTAGTCATTTGGCCCATTGAACAGAATTCATATCTCAAATGATTTATAATCGAATGAGTCCAAAACTATGGAACTTCTGAATCCGCTTCACTCTGTATGGTCAAACGACTATGCCAAGGAAAAGTTGAGTTCGAGTCATCAGACTTAAACTTTTAGTATTTGTGTTATATTCTAACTTTCGCTGGTTTAAGATATAAAACCCATTCCAAACGGGGTGCTACCATATGATATTTCATTAAGATCTAAAGAACAAAACTTGTCTTTTATCAAAATGAAAAACATCCAAATTCTTTACAAGAAGATGAAAGACATTTCTGCACAAGGCAGATACATAGTAGCAATTACTTAATTTTTAAAACCAAGTATGAAAGGCTCCTACAAGTGGAGAATCTCTACGGCTCATGCAGCAACCATTGCTTCATACCAGACACGCAGTTCCACTTGTCCTTTCTTCAACGTTCTACCGTTGCTTAGGTCCTGCATATTTCCAAAATATCAGTACCACAACTAGTATCCAATACAAACGTAGAACTTGAAGTAATAACACAATACCTGAAGAAGAAGTACCACATATCTCCTTCATCTCTTGTGAATCTTCCAATAACTTAATACAATCTCTCTTCCAATGCCCTGACTCATCGCAGTAGAAGCATTTCCTAATATCAGATAGGCCTGACTTGGGCTTATAAGATGACACAGGCTTATCCTGATTCCAAATCAGGACGGCCCCGCCTCTACCCTTGCCAACACAAGATTTCTCAAATCTTTTACCCTTTATTATGTCTTGCTCTGCTGTTTTGAGCATGCCATGCAGCTCAGTCAACGTCTTCGTCAAGTTATTCTTGATATAGCTTTTGATAAACTTATCATAACTAGACGGCAGTGACTGCAGAATGATGTCAGTGGCCAACTCTAAGCTGACAGGACATTCCAGTTTCCCCAGGTTATCAATGTAACCCATCATTTTAATGACATGAGGACTCACTGAAGCATCCTCTGGTAGCTTGCACCCAGTGAGAGACTTCACCATCTGGAATCTCTCAACTCGTGCCAGATTCTGAAACTTCAGTTTCAGGCTGGTGATCATCTCTATTGGCGACTCCACGTTCTCGTATTGACTTTTCAAGTCCGAGTTCATAGTACCTAATATCAGACCACGCACATCTTCCACATCAATATAATGCTTATTCCAAGCATTATATACTGCATGCGAGCGATTGGTCCCAAGCCTTTCTGGAAGAGCTTTCTCAAGGACATAGTCCTTGCTCTCCTGCTTGAGAATGAATCTCATATTCCGATACCAATCCAGGAAGTTGGATCCATTTAACTTGTCCCTCTCAAGGACGGATCGCAACGAGAAAGTAGTCATAGACATAAGCTGAAATCTAAGGAAAAACAAAGATTTAGTTATGTATATGATGAGAAATCTTATCTGATAAGAAAACTCGCATTATATTCAAACAATGTTTCCTCTATGAATATAATGATACAAGATCCATACTTCACTAAAATCTGAGTGGGCGATTCGCCATCACCCAAACTTTAGTTATCTAGGTAAGCAAATCATTGCTAATTTTACCCAGTACAACTCTTGGTTGTGGATGAGACAAACTATGTCTAATCCACTCTGATGTCTCTGGGCCCAGAACTTCTGATAGCCCAGTCAAGTAAACCAATCTCTTTAGTCTTGTGATCATTGACAGTCGCACTGCAAGTCTATCAATGATCACCTGCCTTACTCATGTAGCAGTGGATACCAAGGACTCCAAGACTATCCAACAAACGAAACAAGTCTTGACAGTAGACAAGATTGGGCAAGACATCAAGGTTACTTGATATTTAGTTGAGGAAACTAAAACCCAAAAGTTTTAGCAGATCAATCTCTTAGGTCATGTTATTGTTGATGTTTAGCACTGCAAATCCATCAACATAACTATCTGCCTTACTCACGTAATTGTGGACACCAAGCTCTTGGCTAGACCATCACACAACGAAATGAGTCTTGACAGTTGACCATATTGAAGCTAAGCTTTGATCAAGGTTTAGGTCGAGTTTGGCTTCTGCAAATTCAAGGTTCAATAACCACAATTTCGAGCACTGTATCGATCGACGCAGACTATGTCTGTCGATCGACACCACCAAACAAAACCGGACTTCAATAACCGGTTAATCCAATTAACCCGGTTCATCGAACCGGTCATGTCGATCGACACAACCCGTGTGTGACGGTCGACATAGACCTTAACCGAAGACAGTTTTGATAACCGGTTCAATCCAATTGAACCGACTTATCAGATCAAACTGATCTTAACCAATCGGTTTATATTAATTGGGATAATTAGTTCTATTCAATTGAACCAATTCATCCAATTCAAACCGTTTTAACCAGTTTCAACTAATTACGATAACCGGTCCAATTCAATTGAACCGACTTATCCAATCAAACTGATTAATTCCATCGGTTCTTGCTAATTGAGATAATCAGTTCAATCCAATTGAACCAATTCATCCAATTTAAACCGATCTATTCGGACTTAACCAAGCATGATAACCGGTCCAATCCAATTGAACCAATTAACCATTCGCTAGGTATGTGTCGACCGACACTAACCTATGTCGATCGACACTGGACCGAATCTGTTCTGTGTCGACCGACACTCAACCTGTGTCGATCGACACAGTAGGCTTTCGGTTTTTCTTCGCGAAAAACCCTAGCCGCCGAATCTGTCGATTTCGATGTTCTGTGTCGATCGACACTGTGCGAAAACACAGACTCGATCTTGATCGAAATCGATCTGACCTGTTCTAACCAAACAACCTAGTTTGCGAATCTAAATCATCAAATTCAATAAAAGGTCTGATTCAATGATAAAACCCTAAGGCTCTGATACCACTGATGGAACTTCGAGCCAATTCTACCAGATTCAGAATTGCTTTCAGGTTCCAGATAGCCTAGGATCTAGGGTCTAGTTAATTGAATCAAGGATCTGATCTCGTGTTTACTTGGAGATTGGCAGCGGAAGATGGTCAGATAAACGAGATCTCTGGAGCGCCTCAGATGCTGCGCCTCTACTGCAATCCACACGCACACAAGCTGGAATTCGCCGGGATGCTAGTACTGGGAATCGGATCTCCCTGGAATTTTAGTTTCTGAGATTTCTGTGTTTTTCTCTCTGAGAAAACACTCTCTGGGCGGCGCTCTCTTGTTTAGGTCGAATGTATAAGATCACTTATATACAGACCTCGACATAAACCGAAACTTCAGTCTCGGTTTCGGCCTTATGTCGACCGACACACTTAATGGTGTCGATCGACACACGTCTTGTGTCGACCGACGCACCCAATGGTGTCGATCGACACACCTCTTTAAAACTTATATACGATGTGTATCCAATACACATCGACCAGACCATATGCCAATGATCAATCCCATACGAAGTATGTCCAACTTGCTTAGGTGTGTGACCCTGTAGGTTCACACGATACTGGAAATAAGTTACAACTCATTTGTCAAAAGCGGTTTCTAGCAAAACATTATGATCACCCAGTATCACATGAATTGTCCGATCTCGACAATACAACTATCTCTAGAGTGAGTACAATGTGATTTCAGGACATAATCCCAACACAGAGTACGGCTGGGAGTTCGTCACTCCAGGTTGTTTTGCACTCGTTGAGCCTTTTCTTGAGACCGTTCATAATTGCTTTGTTAGCTGCTTCTGCTAGCCCGTTCCCTTGGGGGTAGCGTGGCGTTGAGTAAGTCAGCTTTATGTTCCAAATTCTGCATAACTCTTTGAACGTGTTTGATATGAACTGAGATCCGTTATCGGTGACAATCTCGTGGGGTAGTCCATGTCGGCAAACGATGTTTCGCCAGACGAACTCCTTAACGTGAACGTCCTTAATTTTCTGGTATGACTCTGCTTCAATCCACTTGGTGAAGTAGTCCGTCATCACCAACAGGTGTGTGGATTTCGTTTTGCCAGATGCGACCAGCGGTCCCACGATGTCCATTCCCCATCGCATGAATGGGTATGGTGTTGAGATAGAGGAGAGTTTCTCCGACGCTTGGGGGATAATTGGGGCATGCTTTTGGCATTTATCGCACTTGTTGGAGAAAGATTCGCATTCGGTGGCCATTGTCGGCCAATAGTAGCCTTGCCTTTTGATTCGCACGGCCAATGCTCGTCCTCCAGAATGGCTTATGCAGGATCCGTCATGTGTTTGTGTAATCACGGCTAGGTCTTGCTTTTTGTCAAGGCATTTAAGGTAAGGTCCGGAGAGGCTCCTTTTAAAGAGCTCTCCTTGTGTGACACAGTACCTTGCACTCTGTGTTTTAAGTTTCCGTGCCTCCCATTTGTCGTCGGGAACTTCGCCGTTTGTGATGTATCGAATGATCGGAGTTCTCCAATCTTCGTCGTTGTTAGGCTCAGGTCCCTGACTAGTGGATGCGGTTTGAATTGGTCCGTCGGGGACATTCGCGACGTATACGGTGTTTCTAGGATCGAGGTTGTCATCAATCTCGATGATGTCGCTACTGGTGTCTCCTGGACACTCTTTGTGTTTGACATCGTCCTTCACAGCGGGCCCGTCCTCTTTCAAGGACAGAGCTTTGAGAGCTATGTCGATGCTTGGTTTTTCTATCCCTTCGACTGGTATGATCCTTTTGAGGTTAGGATCTGATGTCGATGCTAATGCGGCTAGCGCATCGGCTGCGGTGTTTTCGCCTCGTGGGATTCGTGTTAGATCGAAGAATTCGATATGTTCGGCCAATGTATGGACTACCCGTAGGTATGCTTCCATTCGTTCGTCTTTGGCCTCGTAGTCGCCATGATATTGGCTCGTGACTAGTTGGGAATCGCTGAAGGCGTTTACTTCCCGGGCTCCTATGGCTATCGCGAGTCTGAGCCCGGCTATTAACGCTTCATATTCTGCCTCGTAATTCGATGCGGCGAAGCCCAATCTAAACGATTGTTCTAGTACTTCACCCGTTGGGGAGACTAATTTCACTCCGACTCCGGACCCTTGCCTTGAGGAAGCTCCATCGACGTAGAGTTTCCATCTTTGGGCCGAAGTCGGGTCGAGTTCTATAGTCGGAGGGAGCTCGATTATAGTCGTACTCGCTAAGTTCGATAGCCCATTTGACCAATCGACCTGATTGGCTTGGACTGTGAAGGATGGTTCTCGGTGGCTGAGAGGTCATCACTATGATCGAGTGCGATTGAAAATACGGTCGGAGTTTCCGAGCCGATGTTACTAGCGCTAAGGCGAGTTTTTCCATGGCGGGGTATCTGGTTTCATCGTCGATCAAGGTCTTACTGATGTAATACACCGGCCGTTGTTCGTTTTGTTCCTCGCGAACCAGGACTCCGCTCACCGCTGCTGTCGAGACAGCTAGGTAGAGGTAAAGGGGTTCTCCTTCTACTGGTTTCGCCAGTATGGGTGGTTCGCTTAAGTAAGCTTTGAGCTGAGTGAAAGCTTCTTCGCACTTTTCGTCCCAAAGGAACTTTTTGTTTGCTTTGAGCAAGTGATAGAAGGGTAGACATTTGTCAGTCGACCTTGAGATGAAGCGATTCAGAGCAGCTATTTTGCCGGTTAGGCGCTGGACTTCTCGCGTTGTCCTGGGAGATTTAATCTCTATGAACGTCGCGATCTGTTTGGGGTTCGCTTCGATCCCTCTTTCGGTCACTAAGTAACCAAGGAATTCTCCTGAGGGAACCTTAAAGGTACACTTTGCTGGGTTGAGTTTCATCCCGTATTTATTGAGAATGGTAAAACATTCTTTTAGTTGGGGGATGTGATCCTCATACCTGGAAGATTTTACCAGCATATCGTCGATGTAAACTTCCATGGTTTTGCCCAGGAGTCCTGAAAACATCTTGTTGATGAGGCGTTGGTAAGTTGCTCCTGCGTTTTTCAGTCCGAAGGGCATGACTTTGTAGCAGAACGTGCCTCGATCCGTTATGAACGAAGTCTTTTCTTGGTCTTCAGGGTTCATCAATATTTGATTGTACCCTGAGAACGCGTCCATAAAAGATAGTAGCTGATGTCCGGCGGTGGCTTCGACCACTCGGTCGATGTGCGGGAGTGGGAAGCTGTCCTTTGGACATGCTTTGTTGAGATCCGTGAAGTCTACACAGACCCTCCACTTTCCGTTCTTTTTCTTAACCACCACGGGGTTCGCGAGCCAGTCGGGGTACTTGACCTCTCTGATCGATCCAATTTTAATAACCGATCGACCTCGTCATTGACGGCTTTGGCCCGCTCAGGACCTATTTTTTGACGCTTTTGTCTTACCGGTTTGTAGGTTGGGTCGACATTCAGCTCGTGGCTGGTTACGTCGATATTGATCCCTTTCATGTCTGCTGAAGACCAGGCGAAGGAGTCGACGTTCTTTTTGAGAAAAGAGACCAGTTCGTTCTTAACCGGCTCTGATAGATCGATTCCGATGCCAACGAGTCTTTCGGGATGAGCATCGTCTATGCAGACCTGAGTCGTGAGGTCCTTTGGGGGTCCTATTTGACTTGGGTCGTTCGACCTTTCGGTTTGCATGGTGGCGAGCTCCTCCTCTTTCTGTAATTGCTACGCAGGGGATTTCTCGATCTGCTTGTATCCGTTCATGTAGCAATGACGGGAAATCTTTTGACTTCCGTAAATGGTTTTGATCCCTTTGGGAGTCTGGAATTTTACGCATTGGTGGTAGGTCGATGGTACCGCTTTCATGTCGTATATCCATGGTCGATCTAGGATTGCGTTATAGGGAGCTGGCCGATCTACTATGACGAACTCCGTCATTCTCCGAACTCCTCCAGCAATTACTGGGGCGAAGACAGAGCCCATCGAGTATGTCGTCTTGCCAGCGAAACCAACTAGTGGTGTCTTTTCTTCCACGATTTCGGAGTCGTTGAAGTCCATCTTTTTGAACGCGTCGTAAAAGAGGACATCTACCGAACTTCCTGTGTCGATCATTATCCTTGAGAGTTCAACATCTCCCACTACTAGACAAACGAGGAGGGCGTCGTCGTGTGGTTTGTCGAGATTACTTGTCTCGCTTTCGTAGAAAATGATTTCGTGGTCTGGACCCAACATTGGGGTTTCCCCCCTCTGTCGGTCTCTACTCTTCTTTGAAGAGCTTTGATCGAATTGACCGAGTCGCGGCAAAGCTTGGAGCCACCGAAGATGATGTCGATTATTTTAGGGGGTATAGCCCGTACACCCCCCCCCCCCGCGCAGAGACGAGGGAGATTGATTCTTGAGCGTAAACTTTTGGCAGGAGCTGGAGGCGGGGATAGCGCCGAACCTCCCGGAGTGCCGCTCAGGTTGAGCTCGCCGAGGATGAACTCGACTCGCTTTCGCGACCCTTGAGGGAGTGTTTCGGGAGATTCCGGCTCTTTTGACCGTTCCCGTTTGTTCTGAGAAGGCTTTCTGGAGTTCGACTCCTTGGTCTGTTTGTTTTCCTTTTTATCAGGCAGAGTTTCCTCCTCGACTTCGGAGTCTTTTTTGCTTTCGGACTCTTGTTTTTGAGCCTCTGCTTTAGCTCGAGTATAGCAATCTTCGGTCGAGTGTCCTCTTTTATTGTGGAAATCACAGAATTTTTCCTTGTCGAACTCGAATTTCTTCGAGCTCTTTGGGCTCTCGACCGCGTTGACGTTCCCTGATTTACGGGAATCCTTTTTCGAGTTCGAATTCTGCGAGCCCGACGGGTTCCTTTCTTTCCGGTGTTTTTCCCTGAGGGCCGTGGTTTCGTCCTCGAGGCGAGCAAAGGCCGATGCGCGATGGAGGGCGTCATCGAGCGTTTGAGGTTCGCGGACTGTTATTTCCTCGTGGAATCTGGTTGAGAACCATAGTCCCCGTCTTAACGCTTCTATAGCTACCTCGTCTCGTGGGTTCGCGATTTTGGATTTTATTTCCTTAAATCGGTCGATGTACGAGCGAAGTGTTTCGTCGGGTTTTTGAGAGACGCCAAATAGGGCTGCCTCAGTAGTCTTTTCCTCGATGAAAACTGAGTATTGCTTGAGGAAAGCCGTCATGAACTGGGTGAAGTTGTCGATGGACCTTTCTTCCAGTCCGGCAAACCATTCTAGGGCAGAGCCCGATAGATTTTCTGCGAAGAGCATGCAGAAGGCTGGCTCTCTCTCCTCATCGGTAAGGTACACCCTTGCCATCGCTAGTCGGAATGCCCTGATGTGGGCTTTCGGGTCTGATTTCCCAGAGAATTCAGGAAACTTGGTTTTCTTGATCTCTCGGATCCTTGCAAACGCAATCCGATCTGTGAACGGCGTTTGTTGTGTTTCTTCGATCACTCGATCGATGTCAGGAGCCGCGCTCGTCGCCATGTGAACTTTCGAGCTCAGACTATTGAACTGGGCTTTAGCCTGCTCAATGTATTGTCTAAGCATATCGTGTTCATCGCCCTCTGCGGGTGCGAACTGGACTTGTGCCTGACCTAACGTTTGTTCTGGAAAAAATGGGGTCGAGGAGATCGATCGTTGGGATCGACCTCGTCTGATCGACCTGGGGCGTTCGAAACTGAACTGAGTTTGATCCGTTAAGGAGTCCCGAGCTCGAGGCGAAGGCAGAACCTCCTAGTTGCCTCGGTCGGATGTTAGAGTTACTCGGGAAAGGTGGTGGCTCGGGTAATGGTCGGTTTCTTGATCCGGTTGGATCTGTGACCATTGAACTCGAACCAAATGGGGTCGGTATTGCGATAGGGGTCATTGTAGGGCGGAAGCCGCTATTTGACGTATTACCGAAATTTCCCGACGTTCCCGGAGGAGTTACTACCTGGGAGAAGTCCAAGCGGGTACACGGTGGAGGACTTATGGGAGTTCGCGTTGGTCTGCCCCCTTGGCTTTGACTGGCGAGCTCTTCAAGACGGGCGTTCAGACGCCGCTCTTGTTCGTCGAGCTGCGCTGCCAGAGAACGGTTCGCGATCTCTTGGGCCCTTGCGCTTGCCTCGTTGTTTCTCGTTCGATCTACCAACAGGCTTAACATCGAACGGATCTCGGCAAGATCGCTTGGCCCTTGTCTCTGTGGAGCAGAAGGTAGTGGCGAATTGGGTCTGGTTACTCCAGATCCACCTCCTGGGGTGGGTATTGAGTCATTTCTCATCCACACCCAGTTTCTGCTCGGATCATTAGTTCCTGACAAAACATTTGTCGGAGTCTGGCTCGTCGCGATTGTTTGAGCGACGGAGCCGGCTGGTGCCGAGGTCGTGGAGACTGAGGCAGAGCTCGTTAACACGCCGTCGGTCTGACCCATGTTTCTTACCCCGGTAGTGTTCTGAGGAACGTTGTCGACCGTTTGAGGGCGGTCAACTGGTGGTGTGGCGCTGGGAGAGCCAGTTTGGTCGGGATTCATCTCGATCTATCGGATCTAGGATCTGATTCTTAAGATAGGAAAGGCTATAGAATGTCCCCACAGTCGGCGCCAAATATGAGATTCGGGATTCACACTAAGAATTTGTATTCGTGGATTTGGACTTTTGGATATAGAAATGGTATAGTTTCCTATGAATCAAAGACTTTATTGAGATTGATCGTCGAGATAGAACAAACACAGTCGAGAAGAGAGTACAAAGTATAAAATCGAGCTATCTAATCGAAGTGTTCTTAGCCTAGGTTGGAATATCTTTAATGAGTCGTCACTTCTCTTCTTAAATAGTCTCGACTCTGATCTCTTCGTCCCGATATTTCGGCCTCGTCATCGTAACGATCTCCGAGATTTATGCGGATCAGTTGAACTGGCGAAGACCGAGTCGCTCTATCTCCACGTCATCTTCTGCCGAGCTCGAGCTCGATTGTCTCCGGCTTCGGCATCGTCTGGGCCTTGCCGGGGCGTTTGTTTCGCTTGGGCCCATCGAAGGAGTCGGCTCTTTTGTCTGTCTTTGATTCTGGAATGGGCTCGTAATTACGGGCCTCTGTCTTGTCTGTTAATGAGCCGGATTTCTCAGAGGGAAATCCAGTACCAACAGACCGCAAGTTTTGAACCAAATTCTCAGTTCTAACTAATGCTAATGATATTTTAACAATAATTAAAACTCATATTATAATATATTATGTTATACAAATATATTAAATAAATTAAAATTCATTTAAGTAAATTATATGTTTTTGTGTGTTTTATTTTATTTTTTCTCTTTTTGGTCTTTTGTAATTTCTTAACATTATATAATTTACAATAACTTAGATATTAAGAATGTAATAATAATCATTTATACTGAATATATTGTGTAGATTTATTGTTTAGATATTTTTATTTTTTAAATTAATGATGATAAACTAAATGGCAAAGAATTAAGAATAATAAATTTATAATATTACCTTTAGTTTGAGTTAATGTTTCCAAAAATATTAGTTGTAATTAATTTTTAAAATCGGCTTCCTTTATTTTATTTTTTTGAAAATTTAGTAAATTTGGTCAAAAAAATAAATGACTGGGAAAAATTTCTATAAAGGTCAAAAACTAATTAATTTCTAAAATAGATTGCTTCTTTTTTGGCTTTTAACTAATATAAATAAAACTATATATAAAATATTATCTATTATTATTAATAAAAATAGTTTACTTTAAGGTCAATTTTGGAAATATAATAACTTTTTATTTATTTAGTTAATATAAAAATATTTATGTAAAATTATATTTTTACTTATTAGTATGTAAATCATATTTATGATATTAATATTTAAAAATTTTAATATTAATTAAATACTAATAATTGTACTTTAAATACTTTTTGGTTTCAATTTTGTTAGTTAATTTTTTATTTCTATAAATATTGTAGATTAAATACTTTTAAAAATAAATATTATTTACTAATATGATTAGTTAATATCAAATTAATTAATTTTCAAAAGTAAATATATTATGATTAACCAAAATATTTTAACTATAAATATCTTTCCTTTTATTTAATATTTTCAAAATAAGTTAGCGTTAAAGTAATAAAGAATTTAAATAGGAAGATTGTATTCAAAGTGAAAACTATGAGTTGACCAAAAAAAAAAGTGAAAACTATGAGCAACTTCTATTTTGTGTAAAAAATGAAGGCAAGACTAAATTACAAAAAAAAAAAAAAAATTGATTCATTTTGAATAATATTATGAGCAGTCGATAGCAGCATAAAGGTCCTCTTAACTGTTCTGTTGTTCAAAATTGGGCTTTTATAAATAAATTTAGTTGGAGAATTACAAGAAAGCATCATATTAAGGGCTCGACTGGTTCAAACGCGGCGGTTGCGGTTGCGAGAGTTTGCGGAAGCGGCAGTTGCGGTTAGTAGCGTTTGTAAACGTTTTGTACGACTGGTTTAACAATTGGAAGCGGCTGTGTTTGCGGAATATTCTTGACTGGTTGACAAGTGGTTGCGGTTAATAGCGGTTGAATAAAAATACTAAAGTAAAAATTGATAGAATTTAAGAGTATTAAGAGATTAGAGAGAAAGAGATTAGAGAGATTTGGAGAGAATATGGAGAGAAAAGTCTCCAAAAGTGTATATTTGATATTAGTCAATAGAGACTTATTTATAGAGTTACAAAGTGAAGTAACTAGGTCTAGAAGTTGAAAAATAGCCGTTAGAGAAAATGTGGCCGTTGGAGACGTGTTGACGACTGTGTCGGCGACACAGTGACTTGCTCAAGTTCCTGAAGATTCTGTGTTGACGACTGTGTCGGCGACACAGTGGCTTGCTCAAGTTCCTGAAGATTCTGTGTTGACGACTGTGTCGGCGACACAGTGGCTTGCTCAAGTTCCTGAAGATTCTGTGTTGACAACTGTGTCGGCGACACAATGGCAAGCTTCACTTTATTGAAACATACATGATCAATACTCCCCCTCAAGTTCAAACTTTGGAATTGCCCTAAAGTCTGAACTTGGAATGATCATGGCAACACCTCATTAAAAACCTTGATGTAGAAAACCACTTGGGAGAAAACCACATCAAGGGAAAAAGAGTATGCTACACATGATCAGGGAAGTTCTAATCATGGGTAGGAAGGTCTACAAGTCCTAGTTTGCTGAAGATATGATCGCAAACCTTGAGACTTGCAGCCTTGGTGAAGATGTCTGCTAGCTGATCTTCGCTCTTTGTGTAGCAAGGTAGAACCGTCCCATCTTCAATCTTCTCCCTTACCTTGTGACAATCTATCTCAATGTGTTTAGTCCTTTCATGAAACATAGAGTTGGTAGCAATGTGTATTGCAGCCTGATTGTCACAATGAAAGGTAATGGGACTTGATTGCTCAATGCCAAAGTCCTTGAGTAGAGCCTTCAACCAAGTTAACTCTGTTGTAAGCTTCCTCATAGCCCTATACTCAGCTTCAGCACTTGAACATGAGACCACTTTCTGCTTCTTTGTCTTCCAAGTCACTAAGTTACCTCCAATGAAGGTGCAATAACCGGTTGTGGATCTCCTGTCACTCTTATCACCAGTCCAATCTGCATCACAGTAGCCGACAATCTCAGTGCTATCATTCTTACCCATCCAAATTCCTTGTCCTGTTGAGCCTTTGAGATATCTAAGGATCCTCTCAATCAAACTCCAATGATAAAATGTGGGTGATTGCATATGCTGGCTGACTTGATTCACAGCAAAACATAGGTCTGGTCTAGTGAGAGTTAAATAGATAAGCTTCCCAACCAGTCTTCTATACAAGGAGACATCCTTGAACTTCTCCTCATCTGATTTCTCCCCCTTTCTATTGACTTGGTAGCCATCTTCAAGAGGAGTCTTTGCTATCTTGCAATCATGCATTCGTGTTTCTGTCAGCAAGTCTTTAACATACTTCCTTTGGGACAAAAACAACCCATCATTGAATCTGCATACTTCAATACCCAAGAAATACTTCAACTCTCCAAGGTCTTTGATGTCAAACGAACTTTTGAGAAAATCCTTTGTGGACTGGATTCCCTCATTATCACTTCCAGTAATGATTATATCATCCACATAGATAAGAACCACCACCACTCCTAAAGAGCTTTGAAGAGTAAACAATGTGTGATCCGATTGAGACTTCTTGAATCCATAGTCCATGAGTGTATGGCTTAGCTTATGGTACCATGCCCTTGGTGATTGCTTCAAACCATAGATTGCTCTCCTTAGTCTCAATACTTCACCAGGTTTACACAAATGCTCTAGTCCCGGTGGTGGAGTCATGTACACTTCCTCTTCAAGCTCTCCTTGTAAAAAGGCATTCTTAACATCCATTTGCCATAGGTTCCATGAAAGGTTTGTGGCCAAGGACAGTGTAACTCTTACTGTATGGAGTTTAGCTACTGGTGCAAAGGTATCAGTGTAGTCTTCTCCATATGTTTGCGTGAACCCTCTTGCAACCAACCTTGCCTTGTACCTTTCAATGTCTCCATTACTCTTATACTTGATTGTGAAGACCCATTTTGAGCTGACAGTCTTCTTTCCCTTTGGCAGCTTTTCCACATTCCAAGTGTGATTCTTTTCCATAGCTCCCTTCTCATCAATCACAGCATCCATCCACTCCTTGGTGTCTTTAGCCTCTTCATAGGTTTTAGGAACATGATTCATCTCTATCTTCCCAAGAAAAGCGCAATGACTTGATGGCAACAAGTCAATAGAACACACGAACTGGTTGGGATGAGCAACAGCCTGATTGTTGAAGTAGAACTTCTTGTTGATGTAGCTTGATAGATCCGTCTTTTCTCTAGTAATTCTTCTGAGTTGTTGGACCGGTTGAGCAGCTTCCTCTACACCCATCTCTTCTTCTTCATGATGAATAATCTCCTCATCATTCATATTCAAGTTGTCTTGATCTTGATTCTGAAGTAGAACTTCCTCTTGAGTTTGAGTGGGTTCTTGATTAGCTGTCACTGGTTCTTCTTCTTGCAACTCTTCTTGATGACTTCTTGTTTCTGTTTCCCCTTGTCTTGGTACATTAGTAGGATCATTTCCATTTTCATTTCTTTGCCTTGGTACTTCATCATTTCCCAAATGATCAAGTAAGAACCTCAAACTTGTAGCTATATCCGATGGTGACCTTGAGAGATCCTTTAGACCTTCCCAATCCTTCTTATCATAATAGCCTTGTCCCTCAATAAATTTGACATCTCTAGATACAAGGAGTCGACTGTTGATCGGATCAAACCACTTGTAACCCTTTTGAGTGGTTGAATATCCAAGGAAGATGCATTTGGTACTCTTGGCCTCTAACTTGTTTCTTTGTTCACCTGGTATATAAACAAAGCACACACAACCAAAGACACGTAAGTGTTCAATAGATGGCTTAGAGTTGTTAAGTACCTCAAATGGTGATATGTCCTTTAGGACTTTTGTTGGAATTCGGTTGATAAGGTAGCATGAAGCTAGAACCGTATCTCCCCAAAAATTCTTTGGCACATTGGTGTGGAACATCATTGATCTAGCCACTTCCATAAGGTGCCTATTCTTCCTCTCCGCCACACCATTTTGTTGTGGTGTGTGAGGGCAACTTGTTTGGTGTAATATGCCATGCTTAGCTAGGTGCTCCTTGAATCTAGTACTTGTGTATTATCCTCCATTGTCGGACCTAAACACTTTTATCTTGGCATTGTATTGGTTAGTCACATAAGTTTGAAAGTTGATGAAAGCCTCAAACACTCTATCCTTAGATGGTAGTAGTGTGACCCAAGTATACTTTGATTTCTCATCTATAAAAGTCACAAAGTACTTGTTCCTATCCCTAGACATACAAGGAGAAGTCCACACATCCGAATGCACCAAATCAAAACAATGCTCATAGATAGTAGAAGATTTAGGAAAGACAACTTTGCAATGTTTGCCAAGAATACATGCTTCATAACTAGTGTGATCAAAAGATACATTAGGCAACATTAACTCAAGTGCTCTTCCATGAGGATGGCCTAATCTAGCATGCCACATAGCATCTATATTAGCTAAATAACAAGAATTAAAAGATAAATCATCCGAATTTTGTGGTAGCTCTTCTAGAATATAAAGCTCATCTTTGGATCCACTTTCAATATCCTGAAAATGAACATCATTAGGACCAAAAATAGCATAGCAATTAAGGTCTTTAGTAGTTCTCTTAACAGATATTAAGTTGGATTTGAACTTAGAAACATAATACGCTTCACTTTTCTTGTTAAATAGTTTTAAAGTTCCTTTTCCTTCTATTGGAATTCCATCACCATTAGCAATCTCTACTCTACCCATAGCCGGTTCAATCTTGTCTAGAAACTTAGGGTTACTAATCATATGATGAGAAGCACCCGAATCTATAACAAGTCTACTACTTGGTTTGTGAGAATAGAGAGTGATACCGGAGTTGTGTGAGGCAAAGGCTTTGATTAGGGCATCCAAGTCACTTTTCTTCACATAATCAACAGAGGCTGTCATAGCAACTTCTCCTTGAGAAGTGGATGCATTTTCTTGTCTAGACTCATCACCATGAGAAACATTGGCTCTTGGTCTTCTTGAGTTTAAAAACTCGGGCTTGAGATGAGGGTGAAGATGCCAACACTTGTCCTTTGAGTGACCATCCTTCTTGCAATGATCACACACCTTTGGGCCCTTCTTGTCTTGCTTGTATACACCTTTATGGGCTGTTACAAGCTCGGATTTGCCACCAAAGAGACCTATGGAGCCTTGCTCCTTTTGGATTCTAGAACACGCCTCTTCAAGGTTTGGTAGCTTGTCATCTCTAAGGATATGCTTAATGAGGTCATTATAACCTGGATTCAACGTGAGGAGAAGGCCAAACACACGATCTTGCTCACGCCTTTCAATGAGCACCTTTGGATCCACACTCATTGGCCTAAGCATTTCAAGTTCAGACCATAGAGTTTGGTACTTTCCAAAGTGCTTGGTGAACTCCAAATTATCTTGATGGAGTTCATTGATAGCCTTCTTGATTTCAAAGATTCGACTTAGATTGGATGTGTTCCCGTACACACCTTTGAGAGTTTCCCATAGATCCTTTGGATTCTCACAATATGAGTAGGCTTCCAAGATGGCCGGATCTAGAGATGATTGAAGAAGACTAAGGACTGCTTGTTGATCTTCTTCCCATTTCTCCTCTTCTTCTTTGAGTGCTTCTTCTTTCTCTTCCTCGGTTAGAGCCTCTTGGTCTTTGCCTTTGCTCTTGAGGGATTTCTTTGGGCACTCCTTTGAGATGATATGCTTCCAAAGTCTTCTTCCGCTTATAGCGGTTTTAGTGGTTCTAGACCACACAAGATAGTTGTTTCCTTTGAGAATGGTAGGAACAATTAAAGATTTTGAGCCCTCAGTGGTAATAACAAAAGAACTCATAGCTTTTAGCTTGAAATTTCGTTTAGGAATTTTGTCGAACACTTGGTGGGCGTTTTTAAGAAATTGAGAATTTTTAAGAATTTTGAAAGATGAACAAGAGAGAATCAAAGAGAGTAGTAGAATAAGGATCTTTGCTCTGATACCATGATAGAATTTAAGAGTATTAAGAGATTAGAGAGAAAGAGATTAGAGAGATTTGGAGAGAATATGGAGAGAAAAGTCTCCAAAAGTGTATATTTGATATTAGTCAATAGAGACTTATTTATAGAGTTACAAAGTGAAGTAACTAGGTCTAGAAGTTGAAAAATAGCCGTTAGAGAAAATGTGGCCGTTGGAGACGTGTTGACGACTGTGTCGGCGACACAGTGACTTGCTCAAGTTCCTGAAGATTTTGTGTTGACGACTGTGTCGGCGACACAGTGGCTTGCTCAAGTTCCTGAAGATTCTGTGTTGACGACTGTGTCGGCGACACAGTGGCTTGCTCAAGTTCCTGAAGATTCTGTGTTGACAACTGTGTCGGCGACACAATGGCAAGATTCACTTTATTGAAACATACATGATCAATAAAAATAATGTGTTAAATCAAATCAAGCTTGGGATGCTTCTCGAGAAAAAATGAATCAATTCCATTTATCAAGAAAGTTTGATCTCAGATTCTACGTTGCCACTACAATAGAGCTGAAGTTGGGCGAGGAGTTGCAGGACAACTGTATAGGACAAGCATATTATTTCGACCAAAAGGAGCCACGTGACTTAACTTTCCCAAGGACTTGTTACTGTATCAAGCACCCTCTAAACGTGTTGGAGAACAAGAAACAGAGATCGAAAAAGTAAAATTAAAACTGATTCTCAAAGAAAAAGTCCAAAATAGATTTTCAAAGAACTAAATGAAAATTTCCAAAACACTAACATAGCTTCTTGTTAGAAAAACACCAAAAGAAAAACGTGAGAAAAAAAGACATGGTTCCCATATCTCTCGCGTTATACCATCTCTAACGATTCTTTCTTTTTATAGCTTCAAGCTTGTTCTTAATTTTATTCCAATGTAGAGTCAACGCATATTGTTTGTTTAATTCTGTGAGAACGTTTTGTTTTTCTTGTTCTGACAAACTTTTGCATTTACTATGTCCAGCTTGTTTCTCTAGCGTTATTAGTTCTAGTAAGAAACGGGTCATGTCGTTTAACCAATTGATTTTCTGTTAAAAAAATAAGTAAACATACAAGTACTAAACATAAGCATGAAACATAAACTGTATAACTCACGCAGAAAAGCATAACAAAAATCAACATCAAAAGAAAACAATAACTTAACTACTAATAGAACAAAAAAACTTACGTTTGATTCTTGACCATCTTCTGGTTGTGTAAAGGTCATAATTTCACTGCTTTAGCGTCGTATGTGGCCGTAGAAATCTTAGGACTATTCTTTTGTGGCTGCAAAAATCTTAAGATTAATTATATAAAGAATAGGTAGGATAAAATGACATATATATATATATATATATAAAATAAGATATTACGGGTGATTTGATATGATATATATGTCATGTGACTTAAAATATATAGTGTTAAAGAATAAAATACATACGGAATGTGATAGTTATAGATAATGATATTAGTAGTTATACATACGTGATATGATGATAATAGTTATAGGTAATAATTTAAATAGAAAATTTTAGATTTATACGTATTTTTAATTTTTTTTTTGTAAACGCAACCGCAAACGCTTGCGGAAAGGAGCTTTTGATTTCTAGCGGTAAAAAGCGATTTCAAGCGGTACAAAGCGATTGTAATGATTGTTTCTAAACGCTATCAACCGCAATCGCCCGCAAACGCTACGTTTGCGGGTGACAGCGGGTGAACCAATCAAGCTCTAGGTAGTACTAACCTAATGTAGTTTCCATTGGATTCGAAGCTTAACACACTTCGTCAAGTCATATGAAGATGAGGGCACCAAGAACATGTAACTTGGCTGAAAGAAATCTCATTATCTAATCTGATTTTCCTTTTTCCTTTTCTTGTGATTTCGATTAAAAATTTTGGTTAATAAATATAGAAAGCCGGGCATGAACCTATATCATTGGTTCAGTCTGAAATGTTTAACTTGATTGTTTTTTCTGCAAAAGAAAATATATGTATAAAAGATCTTCAACAAAAATAAGGGTTGAATAATTTCTGTTCAGTTTGGGTTTGATTCCAAATCGGTTTATTTGTTTTTGGTCAAGGATCAACTTTTATTCTGGTTCAAGTTATAGTTCGGTTTGGATTGGTAAATCTATATTAGATTTTTATATCTCGTTAGGTGACAAGTTTCAATAGCTACTATCCCCATTGCCAAATAGAAACATTATAATTCCCCTTTAAAAGTGAGTTCCCATTGTCAAAGGCGCCGAAATAAAGAAAATATCATAAAATATTCGGAGCCGAGATGATAGGAAATATGCGCGATTGTCTTCTATAATTCCTTTATTCTGTTAAACCGACTTTTGTAACCCTATAAAAAGGATTTCATCATTCAATAAACTCACGCTTTCATAATACAATTGCCTGAGAGATTTTAGCAAACCGATTTGACCTAATCTCTCTCCGGCGACTTAAACACTTTCTTCCGCCGCTTTATTCCATCTCAGAAACCTAAAGCGAAACCCTAATTTTCATATTGTCACCGTGTTCTTAAATCTCTCTTTTAGAATTCCTTAAGAAAAACCTAAAACTCTTGTTATCCTTGGATAGACCGAGTTGAGAATCAACAATACTCACGTTTATATAAACTTGTCAAGATATGTTTTAAAAGCTGATTTAGATACACGGGGACAAAAACACAAAACACCAAATATATTTTTGTCGTTTTATAAGAACAAAAAATCTAGAATTAATCTAATAGTGTATAACGACAACGGATCTACTTGAAGTTTTACTCAAGTGACATATAAAATCATTCCGGGATCTCTCAAACCCGCCCAGTCAAACTGAATCTAATAAGAAAGGAGAAGCATCTCGATCCATCTTGTTCTCACTACAAGTTTATAACAATAAAAATTATCATCTCAGACCTTAAATTACAAGTATTTGATAAAAATTATCATCTCAGACCTTAAATTACAAGTATTTGGTGGCACGAAGATGGAGTGTCTCCACCTGGATGCAAATTTTGTAAACTAGGGACAAGCAAAAAAAAAAAACACGAGGAGAATTACTATCATAGTGACAGGTTCAACGTCATGTATCTCTAAATTAGCATAGATAACGAAGACCAATAACTAACCGATACAAGAACCAAAGATAAAAACCTTAATTTTTAAAAAAGAACTCAAAACACTTGAATATAAAAGTTCATCAAACACCTAAACACATGACGCTAGCAACATAATCAATAAACCAAGAGCAGTTAATAAGGATGAAACGAAATTTAAGAATTTGAACTATAAGAGCATTAAGAGGTGCCGAAATCTCTTGTTTGACTATGGGCATGACAATCTAATTATATTATAGGGAAGTTAAGAAAGGGTGAGAGTTATAGTTTCCTAAATTTAGTAAAAAGAATAAATTATATTGATTTGCATTCAATTTTAAAAAATCCTTATGAATATATTAGGATCAGTGTTCAAGAAAGCGCTAGGCGCTAATCAGACGGCTACTCAACGTCTAGCGCCTAAAACACCTAATCGGGGTCTAGGCGATTTTAGACGGTTTATACGTTTATAATAGAAAACCACATATTTTAGATATATTTTACTATATACATCATAGAATTCAAATATTTGTAATCTTAAAAATAGATTTGTAACTCAAATTATATCGAAATAACAAAAAAAAAGTTAAATTTATCACCACGGGACATTTGCTATCAAAATTTGTTAAAATTATGATATTTTTTATATTGATAACCATTAATTTATGAATTAAAACATATAAATTTAATTATAAGTAATAATTTTAAAAATTAGACTGAAACAAACACAAAAATTAAAAATCAAATGATAATTAGTTAAAAATTGTGTAGACCCGCCTAAGACCGCCTAGACCCGCCTAGGAGCGCCTAGACCCGCCTAAATCCCCTTAATAATATAAACGCCTAATTCTAACGCCTAGGAGAAAATCGCCACGGTCAAGGACCGCCTAGCGCCTAGGCCCCGCCTAAGCGGCCGCCTAAACCGCTTTTTAGAAAACTGATTAGGATACTGAATATTATTTCCAAAAATAAATTTACGAATTAAATTAAGCTTTTCATTTTTTAATATTTTATAAGTTCAAAATATTGGACGTATTTTGTTTAGATTTAAACTAAGATTGCTTAAGTTAAGATGTTAATATCTAAACTACAGATTTTTTTTTAAAAACTTGAAAAAATATAAATAAAATTTATGACAATATTTGAGTATATCTTAATTTTAAAAAAAAAAAAAAATCTAAAACTAATGTGGATTCTTAAAATTCCTAAAATGAAGATATTGTTAGAGATGTTATTATTAATTAGATTACATGATATATTATAAAAAGATTTTTATGAACAAAATGTTGTTTGTAGAGAATATTAGGGAATATCCTTTATTTTCAAAATCTGGACTTGATGATTTAGAGGTTGTAAATAAAAATTAGGAGTCCATAGGTAAATTTTGACAAAAGGTGGACTTTTCGAACAATATCAGATGAATATTTCCAAACAGAATATTATCAAAAATTGGAATTGATTATTTAGAGGGATATTTAGTTATATTCTCAATAAATTTCCTGCCATAAAATCTGCAGGTTTTGGGATGAATTATGTCGTTGATCTTGTCAAATAGGTCGTTGATTTCGAGTTACCATGTTTGCATATTTTTTAAATACTAAAATATCTTTAGTGATGTAATTAATTTAAAATAAATGGCAATGGCATATCTAGTAATTAAACCGAAAACTAAAGGTATTTTTTAAAATGTACTTCTGTTTTAATAGTATAGATATTTAGGAAAATAAAACATTCTCCCCTCGTCATCATTGTGATTTTTTGCAACTTTTTAATTTTATATTTTGGTTCCAGTGCATCTTAGATAATATCATGTACTGTGTTCTAAAACGCGGCGCCCAGAGCCGTCTAGGCGCCGGAAAAGCGCACCTCGGCCACCATCCGCCGCGATTTGGAGCTAATCGGAAAGAAATCCGGTCATCTTAAAAAAATCTCAGATTTCGTTAGTTTTACATTCAAAATCGAGTTTTTAAAGTATATTGAACAATAAGAGATGTTAATTTAAAGTAAACGATGAAAAAAACGAGAAAGAACGATGAAAAAAAAACAAAAAAAAATACGCAGCCGCCGCCATGTCTGAACTTTAGGTCGTGAGCAGGAGGAAAAAGATGACGTGGTTGACGCATGTTAATCGAACATGAGACATAGAAGTCAATTTTAACGCGCACAAACCACCGCACTGCGATACTTCATATGTACTACTTACACAAGTTAATTTTTATAGATATAAATATTATTAAAGTGCAAAAATTATGTCCCGCCTAAATTCCGTTTAATCCTCGATTTTTCGTCAACTCGCTAGGTCCGGGTCAACTGTACGGACAGCGCCTAGCGAGTTTCCGGATCATGTATGATTATTACTAAGGGTAGTGCATACTCAATTCATTACATTTGTAAAAGGACTTGTCTTATTTAAAAGAGTTGGTCAAATTACATTGTTAAAAGACTCGTCCAATTGAAAGATAGATTGTATGTACTATGTGGTTAAAAAATAAAACTAGATTTTGACCCGCGCTAAAGAAGCGCGGGTTTATGTTTTCATTCTTAGAATATATACTTTTATCTTAAATTTATATTTTTATAAATTAATTTCGTTACCAATTTCGTCTAATCTATATCAAATGAAAATAAGATGATATAGTGCTAAATGTGAGAAGAAATTTAATAAATTTTGTTTTTGTTTTGATATTATTAACTTGTATATTATATATTTGTAGTTGTATTTTATTGTTATTTTTAGTATTATTAACATGCTTGAACTTGGTTAATCTATTTTTCAACACGTGTTGTAATGATATATAATTTGAAAATTTGATGGAACAACCTATTAAAAATTGCATTCAAACATGAACTATAATTTGACACATCATATATTTGAATAATAAAAATATTAAATAATTTAAATATTTATATTAAATTTAAAATATATCAATTGGAATTAGTTACTCGTGCAAATTTTATTTTTAGAAATCGAAATTGGTTAATTTATTTTTAGTCCATTTTATTATAATTTAAATATTTTAAAATTTGATGAAACAACCCGTTAAGAAGTACAATCGTAAAAAACGTTTCTTACAAAATAAATAATTTATACCAGCACTCTAGTACAATATTATATACTACTTTCTTATTTTAATAATAATTTATTAATTTTAATGATTATATAATTTATAAAATAATTATGTATTAAATTATATAATTATATGTACCAATTGATTTAGTAACTTAATTATGCTTGATTTTATTTCTTTAAGTTAAATTTTAGTTAAGAATAATTTATAATATTTATTTTAATATTAATTTCGAAATTAATTATTATTTTTATTAAATTTTAAAAAAAGATTTTCGTTAGATATGATTATGATAGAAAAAAAGAAAACAAAAGATATTATAAGATATTATGAATAAATCAAATATAAATTGTTTTACAGTTTTACCCTTAATGAAGGTTATAAATTCTAATAATATCAAGGGTAAATTTCGGAAACAACATTTATGTACCATGGCAAACCTTCCTGTTTTAATAGATTAGACTAGCATTGAATCCCGGAAAAAAAAAATGTTTTCGTTAAATAAAAGATGAACATAAAAAATGGCCTATACACGTTTCGAAAATGTGAAATTCGGGTTATTAGCAGAAAGCTCTAACAAACTGGTCTAATAGGCTATTTGAAACAGCAAGAAAATCATCATATTTATCGTTTTTGTTTTTTGGTCGACATCATATTTATCATTTAAATCTACTTTACAAAGCAAGAAAAATGTGGGAAACTCAGCATAGTTGGTGAAAAGTGATCTTTTATGTATATTTTATTATTTTATATTATATGATCTTGTGACTTGTGTCTCCCATAGAGGATCACGATTATCTTCCTCCAATCTTTTCCAGGTAAACCCAGACTTTTACTTCTGATCATATGATACACATGTGATTGAAATGCTTAGATTTCTATAATTTGGATCGTTCTTACCTTTAAAGATTCTAATGTGAAAATTTTCATCCATTTAAAAAATCTGAAGCCTAAAGTCCATTTCTAGAATTTCTTGTTTGGTCAAAGGCCTGTCAGAATTGCAAATTAGGATGGTCAGAGAGAGTTTTGTGTTGCAGATGATCCTAATTTAATTTTTTTCCTCTATGAACCAATTACAACCCAAAGTCCTAGAGAGCCCAATCTAAAATCTTTTTCATAGAAATTTGTTGAGATGAACGTATGATGTGATTTAAAATGGGTCGAAGATTATGTAGTTGGAAACAGTTTTGGACCCCAAGTGCCTTGTTGTCTGCAATTGAAGATCAAGTTTCTGTCTTTGTTTTGGTTCAGTTTATATGGATTCTTGAAATTCTCAAATTTGATTCCCATCTAGGATTTTGAAACGAACCTTTAAAGTGACTAAAGATAGCAGTATAGAATGTGTATAGTTTTGGATCCAAGTGCTCTTGTTGTCTTAAATTAAAGATCAAGTCTCTGTCTTGTTTTGGTACATTTTCTGAAAATGGATTCTCAAATTCTCACATTTGATTTCTGAGTTTTGACTGAAATTGGTTAGAAAAAAACTTCCAATGGCCGAGTCTGCAAGCAACAACGCTTCAAAAAAGCTTATTCAAATTGATGTAAGCTCGGATACGGTGTGTCCATGGTGCTTTGTGGGGAAGAAGAATCTTGACAAAGCCATTGATGCATCTAAAGATCAATACAACTTTGAGGTTAAACACTCGCTCTCTTTATTTTTGTTTACTTGAACGCTGAAAATACTTATGGTATTCATCTTTGGAAAATAATGTAGATTCGATGGCATCCGTTTTTCCTTGATGCATCTGCACCCAAAGAAGGTGTGAATAAGAAAGAGTTTTATAGACAGAAGTTTGGAAGCAGAGTTGAAGGAATGTTCACCAGAATGTCTGAGGTTTTTTTTAACTTACTGATGCTTGTGTTCTTGTTGAGAGAATCTTGAGAAAAGCTTTGTTTCATTACAGATTTTCAAAGGTATTGGGTTAGAGTATGACACATCCGGTCTGACGTAAGCACCAAAAGTTTTCTTCTTTAACCAATAAGAAAGATTTGTTCTGTTATTTCCTATCTAAATGTTTTGGTGATATGAACAGAGGCAATACTTTGGATAGTCATAGACTTATACATTATACCGGGAAACAAGCGCCGGATAAACAACATCGCCTCGTTGAAGAGTTGTGTCTCGGTTACTTCACGCAGGGAAAGTACATCGGGGACAGGTATAGGCATAATACACAATGTGTTGGTCTTGTCACTATGTGAAACGGTTTGCTGAGTTCTTGATTTGGGGCTTGTGAGAGCAGGTCCAGCGGTGTTACTCCCGCTGGATCCTTAAAAATATTATTTTATTAATTTTTTTTTTTTACAGATGCCAAAAAAAAAAAATTAAAAAAAAATGCGACGAATCAGGTGCTGACACGTGTCAGCTACAGTGCAAAAAACGGTCTTTAGATAAGGATTTTAGGAGAGGGTTTGTTAAAAAAATTGTGGGATCCACGTGGGATCCACAATATTATAATAATTTTTTTTTAAGAGTCTCCCTTAAAAAACCAGCGTTGTTCATGCTCCGATAAGTTAGATTTGAGTATCTATGTTCGCACCATGTACGAGCACAAATATTATTAAACATATTTAAAAAAAAAAAAATATCAATACATTTAACAACAATAATAATCTTATAAAAATCTATATGATACAATTTATAATTAAACATACATATTTTATTATATTTAATAAAATATTTTATAATTTATTATAAATAAAATTAATAGTAATAAAATAATTTGTAATTATGTATTTCTATGTATAAAAAATCAATACATAAATATCTTATTTAAAATATTTTATCATTTATATATATAAACTCAAAATTTATAAAAATAATACGAATTTATTTTATAAAACCCAAAACAATATTCATTAATAATTAAAAATATTCATAAACACTTTCATATGTATCATCTTATTTTTTATTGATTGTTATGTATATCTCTAAAATAAAATTAAAAATTTTCATTAAAAATTTTAAATTTATCATCTCATCTTACTTTTTTATTTTTATTTAAAGTTATGTATATCTCCAAAATAAAATTAAAAAATATTCATATATTTCATATGTATCATCTCTTTTTTATCCAAAATTATGTATATATCTATAATAAATTTTAAAAAATAATAAAATTATCAATATAAATTAAAGTTAACACAGTAATTAGCCTAATTTCATTATTGGTAAATTAGTAATAAACTATTTTGAGAGTGAATATAAAGCCAAAAGCACTTCTCAATTAATATAAAGATTGATAAGTATTAGATGAAGATGTATCTTAGAGAGATGAGGATATATGTTAGAGATAAAGATTCAGAGAGACTTATCTTAGATACTAAGTTGGATATGAGTTTAATATAGATATGATAAAGATATCATAAATTTGTATAAATATGTAAACTATCTAACAATAAACATCAACACATTCTCTTATTTCACATGATATCAGAGCTGTGATCAATCTAACAAAAACAATTTAATGGCGGACAAAAAGTCTACAACGATGGTTGCGACGAAGCAACCCGAGACGAGGACATCTCCTTATTCACTGTTTCCATCGGACAATCCTGCCGTGATGATCACATCTGTCCAGCAAAAAGGAGATAATTATAATGAATAAACAATGGGGATGATGAACGCACTCATAGCAAAGAAGAAAGTCGGTTTACTGATGGGTCATTATCTCAGCCGATTACAAGAGATGAAAACCTAGAATCTTGGTTAAGTGTAAACTCCATGATTGTAGGTTGGATTCACACATCGATCGAGCCAAGAGTATGTTCTACAGTTACTTTTACTACAGACGCACACAAACTTTGGGAGAATCTCAAGAGCAGAATTGCGATTGGTAACAAAGTAAGAGTACATCAGCTCATGAAACAATTAGCTTCATGTCGACAAAATTGAGAAGCAGTGATAGATTATTATGGAAGATTGGCGACTAAGTGGGAGGAGATGCAAACATACAAACCACCTCCTGTTTGTACTTGCAGTGCATCAGCAGTCTATGAGAAAGAAAAAGAAGATAAAAGAGTTCATCAATTAATCATGGGACTTGATGATTCGAGATTTGGGAATGTGGTAAGCTTAGTCATAGAAGCTGATGAACTTCCGTATTTGGGAAAAGTTTATGCAAAAGTGATCAGGGAAGAGGCTCGTCTTAATTCCGCAAAGAATCGAGAGCAACAACCTGAAGCTGTAGGCTTTGTTACCCGACGATAAATTACCTATGATAAGCGAGAAACATAAGATTTCGAACAAGGAAACAAGGATGAAATATCATCCGCGAACAAAGGTCGTGACTGTGTGTGTGGACATTGTGGAAAAACAGGTCATGACAAAAGTGGATGTTGGCAAATCATTGGTTATCCAGAAAGGATCAATGAGAGAGGAGGTCGTGGTAGAATCGTGGAGGAGGTCCCAACTCAGGAAGGGGAAGATGACGAGGCTATGCAAATATGGCTTATGCAACGAGTCCACAAGTGTCTTCTTCAACTTCAGACATCACACCAAAACAATGAAATGCTATCACGGTAATGATACAAAATAAGCTGAATATGACTTCCGAGAAGTTGTCTAGTAAGATATTTGAGGATGTTATTATTGACACATAAGCTTCACATCATATGGCGGACAATCTTTCTTTGCTCAACGATGTCAGGAAAACAACCTCATGTAGTGTTGGATTCGCGGATGGTAGTTTGATAATTTCATCGAGCATGGGTGTTTTGATCATAAATGATCGAATTGCACTAAAAATGTGCTTTATGTGCCAAATCTTAATTGCTCGTTGATTTCAGTATCAAAATTGTTCAAACATTCAAACCATTTTGCAATATTTACTAATACTATTTGCGTGTTACAAGACCGTTCTACGAGGACTTTGATTGAAGCCGGTAAGGAACGTGATGGGGTGTATTGCTTCAAGGATATCAGAGTTGTACGAGCAAACAAAGTTGATGGGAATAACGATCATATGTTGTGGCATCGTCGGCTTGGTCATACTGCTTTTTTCGTTTTACCTATTTTATTTGAGTGTTCTAAAGTTAGCTCTAGTCATTGTGACATATGTTTTCGAGCTAAGCAAACTCGTGATTCTTTTAATGAAAGTTTTAATAAAGCAACAGAGAGTTTTGGTTTGATTTATATGGATGTTTGGGGTCCTTACAAAGTACCAGCCTCTTGGGGAGTAGTATACTTTCTTACAATAGTCGATGACTTTTCCAGAGCAGTATGTGCATATTTTCTCCTTGAGAAGTCGGAAGTCAAGAAAATCGTACATAACTTTATAGCATATGCGAGTAACCAATTTGGAGAAACTGTTAAAATAGTTTGTAGTGACAATGGGACAAAGTTCACATGTTTGATTTCTTTCTTTCAAGAGAAATGTATCATTCATCATACTTAATGTGTACGAACTCCACAGCAGAACGGATGAGTGGAGCGAAAACACAGACATATACTCAATTTTGCTAGATCTTTCTTTTTCCAAGCAGACTTGCCAATCAAGTTTTGGGGAGAGGCTATCTTAGCCGCATCACATGTGATTATTCTAACTCCTACAAAGGCCTTGGAAAATCGGAGACCCTATGAAGTGTTGTTTGGGAAGAAGCCATCATACGACCATCTTAGAGTATTTGGTTCATTGTGTTATTTGCATCATAATCCCCAAGTTAAAGACAAATTTGGGGATAGAAGTAAACAATGTATCTTTGTTGGTTACCATGTTGGAAAGAAAGGGTGGAAAGTATATGATATGGAAAAAACAAGTTCTCAGTTTCTAGAGATGTAGTGTGTTCTGAATATGATTTTCCGTTCAAAGGAAAGATTGTCGCAGTAGCATCACGAATGATGGAAGGCCAGGACGATGATGATGGGTTCTAAGTATTCTGAACCAATGTTAGATGACAGGGGAGTTTGTCAGGAAGAAAAGTTGGAGCATCTCCTGTCTCAAGTACGGAAGCGATTCCCGCCCCTGTCGCAAGTCCAGAAGAAATTATGGCTTCAGTTCTTGCAGTTGATGTTTCGTGGTCTGATCTCACATATAATACATAAAATGCAGAAGAAACACAGCATCAATTAGGCAGAGGACATTGAGATAAATTTGTCCCTCAAAGTTCAAAGATTTTAAGCTGAACAACGTAGTGTGCGAGCAATAAGTCCCCCATCACACACTCATCGCGTCTCCTTCTGAGCCTTCCTTAACGGTCCAAGGTAACACTCCATATCCTCTTCAAAATTTCGTTTCTGATATGAGATTTACGCCTGCACATCAAGTCTTTCTAGCTGTAGTGAGAAAAGGAATGTAACCTAAGAGTAATAAAGAGGCGGTAAAACTTGATATATGTATAAAATCTATTTGGTGTGAAATAGATGTGTTTGAACTGAACAAAACATTCAGCATCGTCGACTTGCCTCCAGGAAAAAACAGCTAGCATAAATATGTGGGTTTAGAAGATAAAGTATAACTCATATGGGTCTGTGGAAAGACACAAATCTCGATTAGTTGCCTTGGGAAATATGCAAATCGAGGGAGAATATTTCAATGAAACATTTTCTCCTGTGGCTAAAATGACCACAGTTAGAGAAGTTTGTTGAAGGTAGTAGCAGGAAACGGTTGGATAGTACATCAAATGGATGTGCATAATGCTTTTCTCCAAGGAGATTTACATGAAGAAGTATGCATGAAGCTCCCACAAGTATTTTAGGTGTTTGATTCTAAGAAGTTTTGTAGATTGCATAAAGCTATCTACGGCTTACAACAAGCTCCTAGATGGTGGTTTGCTAAGCTTACTATTGCTCTCAAGAAGTTTGGATTTAAGCATTCATATGCAGACTACTCCTTGTTTACTTACAAGAAAGGTGCGGTAGAGTTAAATGTGCTTATTTATGTAGACGATGTGATTGTTTGTGGGAATGATGAGAGTGTTTTAATCAAGTTCAAAGATTATCTTGGTAAATGGCTTCACATGAAAGATTTGGGAAAATTCAAATACTTTCTTGGCACTGAAGTTGGAAGAGGAGGAGAAGGAATAATGTTGTTTCAAAGGCAATATACTTTGGATATACTCCAAGAAACGTGTCTAATGGGTTCTAAACCAGCCAAAACGACGATAGAACAAAGACATGATCTCAAAAATGATAAAAGTCCTTTCCTCAAAGATGCAAGACGATACACAAGATTAGTAAGACGTTTGATCTACTTGTTGGTTACGCGACCAAATATAGCATATTCAGTACATGTTCTCTCGCAGTTTATGCAAACACCAAGAGAGCAACAATGGGAGGCAGCCGTAAGGGTGGTCGCTATTTGAAGGGGACGGTTGGTTAAGGGATATTTTGAGTTCAGAGTCAGATTTTCGGTTGTTCGTGTATTTGTGACTCGGATTGGAACCCGTTTCCTACTACAAGAAGATCATTGAGTGCATTTGTAGCTATGATTGTAGATTCCCCTATAGCATGGAAAACAAAGAAGCAATATGTGCTTTCACATTCTTCAGCAGAGGTAGAGTATAGATCAATGTCCGATGCAACAAGAGAGATCAAATGGTTAAGGCGTTTGGCGAATGATCTGGGAATTCCACAAAAGAACCAGTTTGACTTTGTTGTGATAGCAAATCAGCTATCTACATTGCTGCAAATCAAATGTTTCATGAGAGCACAAAACACAATGAGTCGGATTGTCAAGTAAAGGATGCAGTGCAAGATGGGATCATATCGATGGTTCATGTCCAGACGCATGAACAAGTTGCCGATGTTTTGACTAAGGCATTAGGAAGGGTGCAGTTTTTGACTTTGTTGTTCATGTTGGTTGTTCGGAATCTTCACATTCCCAACTTGAGGAGGAGTATTAGATGAAGATGTATCTTAGAGAGTTAAGGATCTATCTTAGAGATAAAGATTAGAAGAGGTTTAACTTAGATACTAAGTTGGAGATAAGTTTAAGATAGATATGATAAAGATATCATAAAGTTGTTTAAATATGTAAACTATCTATCAATAAACATCGACACATTCTCTTATTTCATAGTAAGCTGTGACTCTTGTGGATGAATTTAGGGAGTTTCTGGTTGAGACGGCTAAAAAGCTTGGCATAGAAGGAGCAGAAGAGTTCCTCTCAGAGCACAACAATGGTGTCACAGAGGTGTGTTTATATCTACTGAATCATGTGATCATTATGGTTCCTTCTATAGGATGGTATTAACTGGTATGTGCTCATAATTTTTGTACTGAAGGTAAAAGAAGAGGTGGAGAAGTATTCGCGGAATATCACCGGAGTTCCACATTACACTGTTAAGTTTATGTGCCACTATAATAAGACCATGGTGAAGCTGTTTTACAGTGAAACAGACTCCACTTTTTGTAATATCTCCTTAGTCTCAAGTGTTGCGTCTTTACTTTGTATTGTTTGTTCAGATCAACGGGAAGGTGAAACTGAGTGGTGCGCAACCGCCTGAGACATTCCAGAGTGCGTTTAAAGCGGCCTCTGCTTAAAAACACTAAACAGTGAACTGAAAGAGTTGTTGAAGTTTTAGACTTCCATGGAGAGATCGACTGTTCTGTTGTTTGAGTTTTTGAGTTCTCACTTTTCAAGAACTTGGTGTAATAATCAATGCAGATTTGGTCATTGATGGTTTGTCTAAAGAACTTTGAAGTTACTTTTAAACAACATTCTATTCTTGCTCTGATTTCAGAAATTCAAAAGATCATTCCTACTACTAAGGTCTATAAGAAATCATGTTGTATTTGTATATATAAGATATTGTTGAAAGATTCTAACATTTTTCATTCCAATAATCTTATTGAAGATAAATATAAAGATAATGAGTCCATAATATTAAGAGACATCACAATATCTCATATTTACTGTAAGGCATCTGGATATTCACAATTTCACAGAAGATTTTATGTACAAGTGATTTCTCTCTGAATTATTTTATTATGCAAATACCTTTTTGTTCTTCCCTTAGCCAGTTTCATCAAATGCCATCACCTGCAACAATTAGATTGTAAATTGGATAAGGATGCATATAGATACAAATATAATAATATTGCAATATCTCCAAAAAGAAATCATTAATAGCAAATTCTATACGACTTAATACACAATTAATGTATCTATGAAGCAACGAGTTAATGTAACTATGAATGAGATTGATGGAACAACCGACCGAATCCCAAGTTTGTCAAAAGCAACGAGTTACCTTTCCACAGACGGGACAGGTTTCACTTCTCTCCATCCATTCATAAATACAGCTCAGGTGAAAATGGTGAGAACACTTGGTGATTATCTTTGGATTCTCTGGCGTGTAATCTGCACATTGCGAAACATAAGGTTACTGAACAACCAACAGGATATCACAAGCAACCTAATCCTCTACTTCAAATTTCATTAGAGTTGGCAATATGTTCTTAATGGTCCGATGGCTCAGACTAGCAACCTAACACCCTCTTACTCATGTGGTAATAAGCATAAAGAGATGCATACAAAATGGGATTCAAAGAGAATAATGTAGCATGAAACTAGTTTCTTTTAGTTTTACCATCAAGACAGGTTGGACAAATATCCTCATCATCCGAATCTGCGTAAGAAACTTCTATCCCCATCCTCGATTTCGATTTTGCATTGGTGGGTGAACCTTTTGAATACGCTTCTTTCGAACCATCTTCGTAACCAGACTTGCTCAGTTTGGTTACACTGCCTAAAGCTTCAGAGCTCATTTCAGTATCACCTCTTAACGGCTCTGCTTCTTCACCCGAATGGCTTGAGCCCTTAGCAAAACGATAGTATCTGGGATCAGCATCGTAAGGCAACGGCCTCGGAGGAGAATGATACACATCAAGTGAACTTGTGGAATTCATCACTGAAGCTGCCTCGACAGTTGACGGTATTGGATGCATTCCACCTCTGTTAAATATCGATGTATACTGCAAAAACAGGTACAAAGTAAGCTTCAACAAAACAGAAAATCGTATCTACAAAATTTGCAATAGAGACTGAGATAAAGATGTAAACTTGCAAAGTGATTTGAACGATGGAAAAGAACATACCAAACCCATGAAATTGTGGAGGAAGCAGTTAAGGCATGGACAGTTCCTAGACATGGAAGTGTTTGGATTCACATAACTCTCAAAGAGATCAACTTGAAAGCAACAACAGAGAGCTCCCATTTTCAAAATTCAAATACTCCAAGCAAAAGTATTCAAATTTCACACAAGTAGTAAGCTAATTCCAAAGAAGATGTCTCTCTGCCTCCCGCAAAAACCAGTATCCTTTTACCTCTTTGTGTAACAAATCTTGTCCCTACAGTTGAATCACCTAAGAGAAACGTATCAAATCCTATCAGCTATCATAAAACAATACAACTAATAAGCGATTTCCATAAAAATTCTGCCGTTTTAGAGTAAAGACTCATTCTTTAAAATACGATCATAAGCATCAATCAGAAACTCAAATTCAAAACATAAGAAGGGATCATAACCTCATAAGGTCATCAATTAGCTTCGGAATAAAAGGGATCGTATTGATCATCAAATACAAATGTACAATTAAAAGAAAAGCAGAGGAATCGAAGAGCACCTTTGAGATAGAGGCCTGAGAAAGCAAAGGAAAAATCAATGAGAAAATTTCCGGTATTAATATGTTGAATAATTCTTTGATTGAAAGGTTTTCAGGTTGGTCGAAAACTTTCCGGCGAGAAAGGGAAAATGATCTTTCCCGGAATATTAGCGATCCTCTCTCTCTCTCTCCCGTCTGTCTTCTTCTACCTTTTTGATCCATAGGTTTTGGTTAAAACTAAAACCAGCTAAACAGAAAGTTCTGGAAACCGTCCCTCTAAATTTTATCTTTATTCAATTTGGACCATAATCTTTTGATTAGGACTTTAAAGCTAGTCTAATTTAATCCCATATGTTTTTGTATCAACAAGTTCAACCCAGTTAGCCAGTTACACTGATTACCCGAATCCGACCCGGTTAGTTTCACCAGTGACGACACCTGCTGAAAATATTTCAGTTTCCGAAATTGAACGAGGAAAACAGAACTTTTTACAAACTGTCCCTCTAATTTTAACCTTAGAGCATCTGCATTTGGTGACTTTCTCATATGCATGTGTAAACGTATTATATGGAGTAAATACATTTGAAGTAGGCCTGGGAATATAAACCGAACCGAGCCGAACCGAGATTTTCGGTTTTCGGTTTTCGGTTCGGGTTCGATTAGGAAAACCAAACCGATCGGCAAAACTTATTTTCTATCTCGGTTAACCGGTCGAGTCGGTTCGGTTCAGGCAAACCGAACGATTAACCGAAAATTTCAAAACCTCTAATATTCCAGCAGGTCTACTCATTTTGGTAAACCATAAATTTGAGTGATATATAAACTAACAAAAATAAACTCAACTTACCGATGTGAGAGGAATTTAATAGTTTACTTTCTCTGAATATGGGCCAACTAACAAACGTGATATAACTTGATTTATATGAGCTATAATGAACACTTAATATTACTAATTTATACTGATTCAGCCAATGAAAAAAAGAAAACCTAATTACTTTGTCTTCTTCATTGTTTATGTCGTTAGTTTTTATTTTTTTCAGCCGCCTCATTCTTCTCTATTCTTCTTTCATCTTCTCTTCTAGTCTTCTTCTCAAGGCATATTCTTCACGGTCCAGGTTTTGTAGATCATGTTATTAGTGCTGGGAATCGGGTCAACCCGCGACCTGCGAACCCGACCCGCGGCGGGTTAAGTAAAATTTTGATCCGCTAAAATCCGACCCACCAAACCCATGGACTCAAAACCATCACCCGCACCAGCCCCGCTTAATTTTGCGGGTACCCGCGGGTAACCCGCAAATATTAAAAATATTAATTATTTTTTAATTATATATATATTTTTAAATAAAAACAAAATTTATTAATAAAATTTTAATATTAAAAACATAAATTTATAATTTGTATTTAAAAAACTAAGTATTTTCAATAAATTTTATAAATTTTATTTTATTTTAAAATTTAAACACTAAAATTCACAAATATTAATAAAATATTAAATTTAAAATTTTAAAAATAAAATTTGCGGGTACCCGCGAACCCGCATTGTAAAATTTCTCGACCCGCAACGGCCCCGCCAAAAAAAATTCTAACCCGCACCCGCCCCGCAAAACTAAAAAAAAAATTAAATTCGACCCGCACCCGCCCCGCGGCGGGTCTAGCGGGGCGGGACCCGCAGACTTTGAATCAAATTCCCAGCACTACATGCTATATAGCTGGACATTAACAAATCTGTGGATTTCTATTTCGTTTCTTTCGCTTACAGCAAAAATCGGAGCCACGGTGATGCCGTCGACGCGTCATTGACCGTCGCTGGGAAGACGCTACGAAACCGGATCTTCTCCAAGTCCGGGTCTACATCCGCCGACCCTAGTCAATGGGCGACGCCGGTTACGAGGAATGGCCCGAGCACTCCTTGAAATATTCTTCTTCTCATCTCTTCTGTTTCTTTTCTTTTGTTCTTCGATTTTTTTTTTTTGAAAACCGAACTAAATAACCAACCAAACCGATTTATACATATTTAACCTGAATTTTAATTGAAAATCGAAAATTTTCGGTTAATTTCGGTAAATATAAAAATAACCGAGCTAACCGGTTTCCGAACCGAATCGAACCGTAATTAATTTCGGTTAAATTCGGTAGGATTTTACAAAACCGAACTAACCGAAAAACCGAAGTAACTCCACTTAAAGAAGGGTTTGGTGGGTTTTCCATCATCCACTTCCTTGCACTTCTCTTTTGTCAAGATTCAGTCTACCACTCTATGGATACAAAATCAAAAAGAATGCATTTAAAGTGAGATTTTTTGGTACTATCCCAGGTGTGAAGAACCCAGAGGTCAAGCCCTAAGAATGCATAGGAAACAAGGTGAAGAGAGTTTCTCAGCAATAAAAATATTAATAAAATAATTTATAATACTATTTAATTAAATTGATTTTAAAAAAAATGAAAAGAGTTTTTCAAAATCTCTCATTTGAGAAACTCTTAGTTTCTATTATTTTTATTTTATTTTTGATATGTGTGAGAAGCTCTTGGAAGAAACCATGGATGGAAATGCTCTTAATGTTTTGATTAAATTCTTTAAACTATTCTAAATTTAATTACATATTTTATTATATTACCAATTTTTACTAGTTACAATGATAACCTGAATCGGACGTGTTTACACCTAATACCTGACATGGGTTAATTCTTTTCAATTGCAAATCCTAGAAACAATTGGGACCTTCATTTTCAAAATATAGGGGAGAAAATGAATATAATGACACAAGGTTTCAAGAAAGCAACACAAGCTGTGGACTAAGGAGAATAACACAGAAGATGACGTGGGTCATACAAGGCGTGACGTGATGAGCAAGTCAGCAATCTTAAGTCAGAGTTTTGAGAGATATGGAAATATTCTATATTGCGAGAATATAGAAGATTTCCAAAGAAAAAGATATTGTGAGGATATATAAGGACCTCGTGACTTAGATTTAGGTTAGCCGTTTTTGTGAAGAAAAAACTTGAGAGAGAGATTGGTTGTGAGCCTTTGAGAACATCGGTGAGTGAATCAAAGAGAGTTAGAGCAACTCTTGTTGTTCAGCAAGGTCTTGGGTAGATTAGGATTTGGTCAGTAACGTTTCACAAGGTGTGAATACGTGTCAATCTGATTGAACAAGATTATTGTGTAATTTGTTCAAGAGAATTCTAATAAAGGTTTGATTTCTAAGAGTCAACGATATAAACTCATATCTTCTGCTATTTCATTTGGTATCAGAGCAGGCAATCTATCTTACAGGTTGAGATCTTGGAGAAGATATGGAGACAAAGGATTTGTTGGCGGTCTTGAAACCCATCATGCTGGATGAACACAACTTTGGTCACTGGAAAGTCAGGATGAGACATATCATACGATCTATTGATGAAACTTCATGGCATGCTGTCGAGCATGGTTGGAAAGAACCACAAGAGATACTGGAAGATAAAAGCAAGGTTCGAAAACCCCTTGAAAAATGGTCGGAGAAAGAAAGGAAAGCGTCCAAGTACAACTCCAAGGCGATATCCACCATCATGTCAGCTGTGGACACTGAGCAGTTTAAAATAATTCAAGGCTATGAGTCAGCCAAGGAAGCTTGGGATACACTGGTTAATCATTTTGAAGGAGATGCAAGTGTAAAAAGAACACGTCTCGATTTCCTAGCATCTCAATTCGAGAATCTCAAAATGGAGGAAAACGAGACAATTGGGAGTTTTACAGCAAAACTCAGCACAATTGCCAATGAAGCTTCAGTTCTTGGCAAGAAGTATAATGAAAAAAGCTTGTTAAGAAACTCATCAGATGTCTTCCTGCAAAGTTCTCAGCTTAGAAAGCGATTATACAATGCTCTATGAATACGGATGAGATGAAGTTTGACAAATTGGTAGGGATGCTTAAATCTCAAGAAATGGAAGTAACAGGGGATCAGTCTAAGAAGAACCAGGGAATTGCCTTCAATGCTCAACTTGATGATGAAAGGATCAAGAAACTGGAAGAAAACGTGGGACTGATAGCTAAGAATTTCAACAAGTTCTACAAAAGAATTGAAAAAGGTCAGAACAAGACTCTTAACCGTTTTCAAAAGAATGAGTCGGATAGAAGTGCAAACCGAAATTTCAGAACTGATGGTGAGAGATCATCAAGGAAGAAGGAGATGCAGTGTCATGAATGTGAAGGGTTTGGTCATTTCAGAAACGAATGTCCTTTGGTGAAGAGGAAGGAACTCAAGTGCAGTGAATGCAGAGGTATTGGACATACTAAGCCTGAATGTCCAAGTGTAAGCAAAGGAAAAGAAAAATCCTTTTTATGTTTCAGTGACACTGATTCTGAAGAAGAAGAAGATGATGGAGACTGCATGCTGAATTTCGTAGCCTTGGTATCTCAAGACAAAGGAGAAATTGACACCAGTGACTCAGACTCAGAGGAGGAAGTAGACGTTGAGAAAGAGTATCGAACGTTATATGAGAACTGGACCAAACTGAGTCATGAGAATCTCTCACTCCTTAAAGAAAAAGCCATGTTAAAAGCTCAGGTTAACATTCTTCAAATGGAACAGACACCCCCTGGAAACATATTACCAACCATTGAGGAAGTAAGTGAAGGTGAAGATCAACTTGAGCAAGAACTCACCAAGGAAAGGGAGAGGAATAAAACTCTTGAAAGCAGAATTGAAAAATTGCAAGTGACGCTTATGCAAGAACATGACAAGAACAGAGGACTTGAGCAGAATCTGACTGAAAATCACAAAAAAAATCAGGATGCTAAGTAAAGGAACGAAGAGTTTATATCAGATTCTTGACATGGGACAACCTCCAAAAGTCAACTGGGGTTTTGGATATCAAGGAGGAGCAGAGTCAAGTTTGACAGGAGGAAAGATCAACTTTGTGCGAACTACACAAAAGATCACAGAATCGCAAGAAGGTGAAACAGGTCTCGTACACACTGACACTACCAAGACTCGAAGGGGATGTTTTTTTTGCGGTAAACTTGGTCACAAAAAGGTAAGCTGCTGGACCTACTAGAACAAGATAGCAGCAGCTTGGAAATCCAACAAATGTCACAATGAACCAAAACACTTTGGTGTGGATAGCCAAGTCAGACTTGTATCCGGGATACATAAGTGAACTCAGTCATACAAAAGCTATAGTTGGAGATGTGGTCTGCAATCTTTCCATGATGAGCAATGTCGCATACACTTCTATAGAGAAAGAGACAAAGCAGTCATGGTATTTTGACAGTGGCTGTTCAAGACATATGACTGGTAGCAATGATGTTCTTGATGAAATAACTCCAGTTAAAGGAGGTAATGTGACGTTTGGAGATGGAGGACAAGGCAAGATAGCTGGAGTAGGAAAGATAGTCTCTGATGGAAAACCACAGTTGGAAAATGTGTACTTGGTAAAAGGACGGAAAGCAAATCTGATCAGTGTCTCGCAACTATGTGATGAGGGATTAAAAGTGATGTTCACCAAGGTTGATTGTCAAGCAATGGATGAGTTCGGAACTATTGTACTTATGGGGGTTCGATCAGGAAACAACTGCTATATGTGGAAAGCAACCAATAACTGTTTAAGCTCAACAGAGTCACAATTGGATTTATGGCATAAGAAACTAGGACACATGAGTGTTAATGGTCTCAGTCGTCTGATTAGTGCTGAAGTAGTCAGAGGAGTACCGAAACTTGAAGCATCAACTACTACCGTGTGTAAGGCTTGTTGTCAAGGAAAACAAGTGAAAGTTCAACACAAGCAGTTTACTGAAATAAGATCAAAGAAGGTACTGGAGTTGATTCATATCGATCTTATGGGACCAGTAAACCCAGAGAGCATCACAGGCAAGAAGTATATTTTTGTTCTTGTGGATGATTTTTCTAGATTTACTTGGGTAAGGTTCCTGAGAGAGAAGTCAGAAGCTGCTGATAGCTTTAAGATACTGGCCCTGGAATTGAAAAACGAGAAGGGAGGTATAATCCAGATCAAAAGTGATCACGGAGGAGAATTCCAAAGTGAAATCTTCAGAAAGTTCTGCGAATCTCAAGGGATACGACATCAATATTCAGCTCCAAGAACACCCCAACAAAACTGAGTTGTTGAGAGGAAGAATAGAACTCTCCAAGAAATGGCTAGAGCAATGCTTCATGGGAATGAGATAGCTCCTAGATTTTGGGCGAAGGCTGTGAATACTGCATGTTATATTATTAACAGAGTATATGTTAAGCCAGGGACAAAGACAACACCGTATGAAATTTTGAAGGGAAAGACACCAAACCTAAGCTACTTTCATGTGTTTGGATGTGTCTGTTACATCTTGAATGACAAAGACCAACTTGGTAAGTTTGATTCTAAAAGTGATGAAGGAATCTTTCTGGGATATGCAAACAACAATACAGCGTTTAGAGTGTACAATAGAAGGACTCGGATGATAAGTGAGTCAGTTAACGTTGTGTTTGATGACCGGAACAAGTATCACATTGAAGAACTGACTCACGAAGCTGACCAAGACAAGGTCTCATCAGAAACTGAAGAACCAAGACAGTCTAAGCTTGAGGATGTTATGGTAGAAATCAGTCAGAACCCACGGAGAACCGGTTTTGGACAAGTTAACCGTGATCACTCTAAAGAAGATGTAATTGGTGATATACAAGAAGGAAGACAAACTCGAAACAGAAAGATTGATTTCAAGGAGATGGTCAAGTTAGCATGTTTCATCTCACTCATCGAACCCAAGAACATACAAGAAGCTGTGCATGATGAATACTGGATGCATGCTATGCATGAAGAGCTTGAGCAGTTCACTAGACTAGACGTGTGGGACTTGGTAACATGTCCTGAAGGAGTAAATGTAGTTGGAACTAAATGGGTGTACAAAAACAAAATCGATGAAGATGGCAATGTGGTCAGAAACAAAGCCAGGCTTATGGCACAAGGTTACTCACAAATTGAGGGAGTAGATTTCGATGAGACTTTTGCACCTGTGGCAAGACTTGAATCAATTCGGTTGCTGTTTGAGATAGCGTGTTATCTCAGGATCAAACTGTATCAGATGGATGTTAAAAGTGCCTTTCTGAATGGTATGCTATAAGAAGAAGTGTATGTAGCACAACCTAAAGGATTTGAAGATCCAAAGTTTCCGAATCATGTTTATAAACTCAAGAGGGCTCTCTATGGATTAAAGCAGGCTCCACTAGCATGGTATGAGCGATTAACTCAGTTTCTTCTCAAAAGAGACTTTAAGAGGGGAAATGTAGATAAGACCTTGTTTATTCTAGATGATCAACAAGGGATGCTCATAGTTCAGACATTATCTTTGGAGCTACTCAAGAAGTGTTGATGAATGAGTTTGTTCGGACAATGACCCGAGAATTTGAGATGAGTATGGTGGGTGAACTTAACTACTTTCTTGGACTTCAAGTCAAACAGTCAGAAGAAGGGATTTTTGTGTGTCAAAGTACTTATGCTAGAAATCTGGTCAGGAGATTTGAAATGGAGACTTCCAAGGTAGCCAGAACTCCTATGAGCACAACGAGTAAGCTTTCTAGAGATGAAGATGGACAGAAGGTTGACGAAAGGCAATACAGAGCAATGATCGGCAGCTTGCTTTACCTAACTGCGTCTAGACCAGACATATGTTTCAGTGTTGGAGTATGTGCGAGATATCAGGCCAGTCCAAGAATGTCTCATTTACTGGCTGTGAAACGAATCATTAAGTACATTCGAGGAACATTGAACTATGGTTTAAATTACACACTGGAAACTAACACAAATCTTGCAGGATTTTGTGATGCAGATTGGGCAGGATGTCTAGACGACCGGAAAAGTACATCAGGAGGCTGTTTTTATCTCGGAAACAACATGGTGTCATGGCACAGTAAAAAACAAAATTGTGTGTCTCTCTCCACTGCGGAAGCAGAGTACATAGCACTTGGAAGCTGTTGCACTCAACTCCTATGGATGAAACAAATACTGCATGACTATGGTATTATCACTGATTCCTTTCTAGTACATTGTGACAATAAGAGTGCAATAGACATATCTAAAAATCCTGTTCAGCATTCTAGAACAAAACATGTAGACATTAGACATCATTTTGTTAGGGAACTAGTTGAGGAGAAACTAGCTATCATAAAACATGTTGCATCTGAAAGACAACTTGCAGACATTTTCACAAAACCTTTAGATTTCAACAGCTTTTTGTACCTACGGAAGGCTCTTGGAGTCTGTGAGTTCTAATCATTATGCGAGTATTTGGGAGTATGACAGGTCATAGAAAAAGGTGGGGAACATAAATAGAAATCATACTCGCCATAAACAAGAAAAGAGAGACTAATCAGGAGTATATACCCCACGAAACAGGTACTAAAAATTGACCGCTCAGAATGATAAACACTCTCTTTGAGATAGGCTGCTAAAACAGTTTACACTTAAATGAGAACACTGTTTTGATTGAGTACTAAGATTTGATCACCTATTGATAAGAGGAAGATAGCAAATCATCTGAGTGAAAGAGTATAAGTTAACTGATTCAAATGTATTCCACAGTCAGAACAAATGAGATTATATGAAACATAGTGTCTCTTAGATGAAAGCATCTCAGATGAGGAAAGCTGTCTAAACTATTGACTGTGGATACAAGAAATTTATTGTTCTGTGGATGAAAGCACCTCAGCTGGGGAAAGCTGTCCAATGCTAACGTACTCCACTCGTGGATGATTAGTTATATTCCTTCGATGTCCTACAAATAAGTGTGTGATCTGATCTTAGTAGTGTCTCTTAAGAATATGAGAAATCAGTGGATGGATAGTGCTTACTGATTAGATAAGATGAAAGCATCTTGGCTAAGAAAAGCTGTCTGTCATGTCTCTCTACGCTAATAATATGTGAGTCGACTATGTGTGGGCACACTCATTATCTATGACTTTGTCATACTTCTGATTTTTCAAGCTCTTGTGTACATACTTTATAATTTATGATTTCTGGCATATTGCGTTTCTTAATTAGTTAATCTAGAGTAAGTGTCTTTCAGAGCAAAATGAGGAATTGATCAGCAAGGGTCACTCTTAGTTTCTACATGGATGATCAATGCTACTGTTGTGTATCTAAGTGTTGCAGAGAAATGTTTTGGACCGAGAATCACAATTTGGGCCAAGTTTAATATATCGTATGTATTGGTTTGACTTTTGGGCTATTGTTTGAAATGTTCAGTCTGCCTAACTACTAAAAGCCCAACAAGGCCTTCTAGGTTTCTTTTGGTCTCGATTTCAGGTTCAAAAAGGAAAAGAGGGAACTTCATCTTGAGTAACACAACCGTCTTTGTGCTCTAACTCTTTCAGCTCTAACCAGCAGTCTTGCGATGTCAACTCCTCCGCGCCGTTCTACACGCTCCCAGACAACAAAGATGATGATGGATGCTTTTGAGAGAACCCAGATTTTCTAAAAGGCAAAGGCCAAGAAATCCGAGTGAAACCTAGAGAGAGAAAGGGCGATTGTTGGCCGGTTCTTGAGAGAAGAAGCCAGCGAGTGTTCAAGGGTTTTGGTGGTGAATTGGAGCGGCTTAAGGAGGCATTATGGCGGGAGAAACAAGCCGTGATCCGGGCAAGTCCACCACGACCGCAAAGGTTAGTCCGAGCCCTATTCTTCTCTCGGCCTTGGGCCAAACCGTTGGTCTTTGGCCGGTTAAATTATGGCCGGATTACTTCTCCTCTTCTTCTTTTTCTGGAACTAGAACCGGGCTTAGGCTTGAACGGTTTTAGGCGCGGTTATGCATAAGGAGCAACCGATCGGCCAAAGGCCATGATCGCGTTGGCCAAGGCGCACGGTTGGGATCAAAAGGCGCAAAGGACATAAGCGAACCGTTGGTTGCGAATGATCGGACGGCATGCCAGGAAGGCTTGGCCGGGTCATGCGATTGTAAGCGGTGCACCATATGGACGAACGGTTTATCTCGGAGATAGCCGAGCCATATCCGCATATGGGCTTAGTCGGCGAAACGGTTGAGCGCAACCGGATGGATCACGACCAGGTTAGGAAAATGGCTGATGGGTTAAGGACGAGAGTCGCGAACCACACACCGCGACCACGGATTGATGGCAACCGTCCGCGGACCATCGCATCCGTTCGCGGTGAATGGTCGCGACCTTTCGTAACCATCAGGCGCTACGACCACAGGACGCTAGCACGGACAGACGCGATATCCATACGGATGATCGCTTGTACGCGTTGGTCGACCACGGACGTGAAGCGCTGGACGGGACGAATGCTCGGTCTTACGCGATCGCGGTACATGGAACGTCAACGCGAACGATCGTCCGGTCCTTATGGACGCACGGACTGAGCGTATGCGGATGGGCCATGGATCGCTAGCGATCAGTTCACGGTCGTCCGGGACGGACGTGGACGTGACTAAACGGACTGGACGCAGATTCTCGATACAGTCTTGAATTCGGTCGCGGTTTGGACCGCGGTTTCTACTTAAGGCATGGACCGGTTTAGATGGAACATAGAATGGTTAAGGTTTATTGTTGCGTGGGACTATTGGGATCATATAGATCGTTTATTGATAAGTTGCTGGTTAAACTCCGATTTTGCATACTTATGATTTTGTTGTCTTTCAGGACGTAAGGATGATCATGGGGATGATCATGCCTAGGAGCGGACCAGGACCCGAGGAAGAGTGGTGTGTGTTGTTATATAGACATTGTTAGGACCGAATACTGTATTAGCATAATGCACTTGACTCACATTTGTATTTGGTACCTTGGTTTGATTAATAAAATGTCTATTTTTGTCTTATGATAACTCGCTTGCCCTAGCTAAGATTGAATGGAATTGAATGAATGGAGATGAACTTAAGCTTGAATTTGACTAAGTATAGAATAAATGGGCTTGAGGTTGACAACGAACCTCAAGTCGGATTACTTAGGTAATGGGACGGCCATTACGGCCTTAGAGTCGGGATGGGGTGTTTCACATACTTCACTGAAACTTGAGTGAGATTTGGCTCATCACCCAAATTTCAGCGTTCTAGGTAAGCAACAACTTTGCTAGTTATATCCAATATAACTCTTGGATGTGGATTGACATCTTCTGCCCAATCCACCTGATGTCTCTGGGCCCAAAACGATTTTGATGGCCCAGTCAAGTAAGACCAATCTCTTAAGTCATGTAATTGTTGATGCTTTGCACTGAAAAACCATCAACACGAATACCTACTGCCTTACTCATGTAATTGTGGATACCTCGCACTGCAAGTCTATCGCACAATGAAAAGAGTCTTGTCAGTTGACAAGATTGGAAAGACATCAAGGATTACTTGATATTTTAGTTGAGGAACGGAACTGTTTAAAACTACTAATTTTATTAAGTTTTAATTATTCTAAGAATTGGATTTATTTTGGTTTGGTTCTGTGATTTCAGGTTCAATAACCGAAACCATCGGACCTGTGTCGACCGACACTACTATAGTGTCGACCGACGCAATCCTTCCAAAAACCAATTTGCGATAACCGATCAATCCAATTGATCCGGTTTTGATAACCAGTCAGTGTCGATCGACACTACGTTAGTGTCGGTCGACGCCAACCTGATCAAACCAATCGCAATAAACCGTTATAAGCGGTTTAACCAATTTTGACCAAGCTCTATAACCGGTCCAATCCAATTGAACCGATTAACCTTTTCGCGAGGTCTGTGTCGACCGACACAACTCTTGTGTCAATCGTCACAATTAGGGCAAACCTAATTTTTATTCGGGTTATCATTCTGTGTCGATCGACACCGGATTGGCATCGATCGACACAATGCGAAAAACCCTAGAAATTTTTCGAACAGGAAACCTAAACGAGATTACTTCGATCAAAAACCAACTCAGCATGCATATATCCAATATATCACGATCCAGATTCAACTAATCTAATCAACATGCTACAGATTCAATGGAACCCTAAGGCTCTAATACCACTGAATGAATTTCTAGCAGTTCTAATCAGAATTAGCAACCCTAAGTATAAATTACAAGCCTAGGATCTAGGGTTCATGTTTATATCATTGAATCTACATCAGATCTCGAAGATACCTGGAAGTTATGCAGCGGAAGATGATTAGGTGTTCGAGATTGATTAGCACATCAAGTGCTGCGCCTCTCCTGGTATCCACACGCACACAAACTAAAACGGACGGGATGCTAGTGCCGTTAGAGATCGGATCTCTCAGAGGGTTTTCAGTTTCTCTAAAGTGGCTGTGAATTAGGTCTTGTCTTTTGTGTAAAAGTCATCCATATATCTTATATATGTCGACTTCTATCACGACCTGATTAACCAAGGATCAAACCGAAGTTAATCAAGTCATAAACCAAAATCGCTATTTTGGTACGCGATCTGTGTCGATCGATGCACATGTTGTGTCGATCGACACTGCCTCAGAAACTTGTTATCGAATGCATATCATATATACATTTATCAGATCATTACACTAATGATCAACCCCATATTCTATATCCAGTTTGCTTAGGTGTGTGACCTTGTAGGATCATATAATACTAGCAACGAGTTCTAAACTCATTGATCATAAGTGGCTTCTAGCAAAGCATTATGATTGCCCATTATTATATGACTGTCTCATCTCGACAATACAACTTTCACTTAGAGTAAGTACAATAGATTTCAAGACATTCCAAACATAACATCCCCGCCCCGGGAATGATTGGATCTCTTGACGGCTTAGTCCATGGTTCGGTTGTTGATCGGCCATGGCCAAGACCGTGAGCCAAAAGTCGGATTAAGCACGAAATGAACCGTGAGTCTTAAGAGCGATCGAACGACAGCCGTTGGGGCGGTTGACCGAAGATCGGCACGCTGGGCACGGATGGTCAATGCGCGGGAACGGAATGGGGAAGTCCGGTCATACGCGACTTGATCCGAGATGAAAGGCTCCGGCAAAGATGACCATAAATGGACTTAGGCCAAATAGAGAGAACATAGAATGGTTATGTTCTGCTAATATTTCGGGATGTTATTAGAACCCAAGTGGTTCATAGAGTTTGAACTGGGTAAACGCCTTGAGTCGGATTCGGGGACGAATCCCTTTTAAGGAGGGTAGACTTGTAACATCCTGAAACCAGGATACTAACCCCACCCTAGACGTTTGAGGGAAAAGGCATGGACCGGAACGTGTACAAGAGTCTAATGAACCAAAAGAAGGATTCCATTACCTAGAAAAGAAGCTAAGCTCAGCTCAATGGAAGCTTAGCTAAGAGGAAAGGAGATGAGCTAGATTAGCTGGATCAGCTAACGGTCAGCTCAACATAGCTGAACGGAGTGTACGGTAGCTGGATCAGCTGGGTGACTAGGTGAGCTAGTAAACCTATCTGATTAGCTAAGTATGGGAGGAGCTACCAATGAAGAGAGGTGTCCATTCGCAAGGGCACCAATGAAGAGATGTGTCCATTCGCATGGACACCATTGCAAAAGTTGCAATGGTTTGCTGGCCAAGGCCAAGCCTATAAATAGGAGGCCTTGGGTTCATTTTTAGAACACAGAAAAATGGAGAAAAAGGAAAAACGCCTAGAAAAAGAGGGAGACCGGCCGTGAGACAATAGTCCACGTCCGACGGATCACGATCTCGAAGAGATATGACTGTTTGCCAAGAGATGTGACCGCTCGCCAAGAGGTGTGATCATTCACAAAAAGGTGCGACCATTCGTGAAAGGGTGCGACCGCTTACGAAAGGGTGCGACCAATCACGAAAGGGTACGACCAATCGTGAAAGGGTGCGACCGCTTACGAAAGGGTGCGACCATTCACGAAAGAGTACGACCGATCGTGAAAGGGTGCGACAGCTTACGAAAGGGTTCAATCATTATCGAAAGGGTGCAACCCTTCCTGAAAGGGTGCGATCGGTCCCGAAGAGGTGTGATCGGTCCCGAAGGGGTGCGTTCGGTACCGAAGGGGTGCGATCGGTCCCGAAGGGGTGCGTTCGGTACCGAAGGGGTGCGATCGGTACCGAAGGGGTGCGATCGGTACCGAAGGGGTGCGATCGGTACCGAAGGGGTGCGATCGGTACCAAAGGGGTGCGATCGGTTCCAAAGGGGTGCGAGCGGGACCGAAGGGGTGCGATCGGTACTACCGGTACCGAAGGGGTGCGATCGATTATGAAGGACTGTAGATGCAGTACGAGACGAACAACAAGATTGGTGGCACGAATGGTGGTCAAAGGAAAGAACTAGAAGACCTCTCTTATACTTAGTCATGTGGGGATGGTTGGTTGAATGACTAGGTACAAGGGAGGTATGTTCTAGGATTCAGATAATCAAACGAACTAGGCTGGACGTCTAACTGGCTTCCAACCGATTTCACCTAAAAGGCTAAGGTACGAGTTCAAGTATGATTAGAACTGAATAGGTGAACGGAATAATCTAAGAAAGACTTAGGTTGTTAGAACGGATATATAGGAACGAAACCTCGAAATAGTTTTAAGGAAACTAAATAAGGTCATAAGAGGTTCATGGATGGATCGTTCTTAAGAAGCGATATAAAGGTTAAGTAAGGATTTCCGCTGCGTAATTTTAAGTATGAAGGATATAAGGCTAGAAGTCAATAGGAAGATCCGAGGAATACTTGTTCCTAAGGGAAAATTTTAAATAGGACTGAATTTAGGTAGGTTCGGGCCAAGGTTCGGCTTGGCAATTTGAATGCATCGACCGTGGCCTAGGGTGGCCGGGTCGGGGCTTCACAACCCCAGCTTAACCTTTCAGAAATGTGGCTAGAGTTAGAACTTTTTGCACATATGATGAAGGCGTGGATTATTTCACCATGAAAATTGAGGAGCACGTTATGGTTTGGTCATCTGGCCAGGATGCCGACGTAGAAGATATATCTTTTTGCAAGATGTAATTTTATAAAAAAAAGTATAGCTGAATCCGCAAGGACTGCGTACGTACCCAATAAAAAGGGGTCAAGTCATTCATAGTTCGTTTTACATAAGTGTTAGCTTAGTGAGCATACTTTTTTTTTTGAATTCGGAAAATCTAGTATACGAAGCATTTGAGGAGCATTGAGTTCCATGAGAAGTGGACGGGTTTTTCATTCAACTCGGACAGCTCGTAAACCCCGGACTTGATGACCTTCGTCACTTGGTAAGGTTTTTTCCCAATGTATGTCGAGTTTACTGGCGTTATTTTCTTTTGTTCCTTTATGAACTTCGCGTAGTACGAGGTCTCATTTTCTTAGATGTCGACCTTTGGTCTTTTGTTGTAATATCGAGTAGTGAGGTAATCCGATATAGAGCCTCGTCTCTCTGCTCTTCGAGCAAATCAAGGGTGTACATAAGCATTTTATCGTTTAGTTCAGGATTCTGGATGAGCATGGATTGCCGAACGGTTAGTAAGCTTATTTCTGTCGGTGACATTGCTTCTACTCCATGAGCTTGGGAGAATGGGGTTTGATTTGAAGGATGTCTTGGGGTTTTTCAATGTGACCATATGACTCCGTCTTACTCACCGGACCAGTTTCCTGTGTGCTTCTCGAGCCGCTTTTTCAGCTCGGCGATGATAGTTATGTTTGTGGCTTCTGCTTGCCCATTTCCTTGCGGGTAGTACAGAGTTGATCTTCTCAACGACAAATCTTAAAACGGACTCGCATGATCTATAAATCTATGGGTTTATCTCATTACAAAGGAGTTGAGGCGACACAGAGTTGGTCCTCAGCAAAAACATTATGGGGCGAAATACCAAGCGTTCGAATATGATGACGGAATGTGGGTTGTGGCCGAACCAATTCAAACACTTTGTTGGTTAACTTCCTAGGGTTGAGATCGTGTTCGGTGGGCTGACACGACCAGTTACAAGTCAGAATTGGCTTTTTAACAGTTCACCCAAAATGGTTGATTCTTTTGCATTGCAATTCATTATTCACAATATTGTTATGGTTGCAAAAATTCTTGCCAAGAAAACGGTATGAAAGGTGATAGATACATAAGATGGAACTGCTGAATATGAATGTATTCGAGAATCTTGGTAATTGCTTCTAAGTCGAAATAAGGATCCATATAGTTGATTTCATAGCCTCCTTTTTCTGTGAAGTATTCCGTATAGACCAAAGCATCAAGCCAAGAATATGTCAATGGTGTTATTCTCACAAAAGATGATGCCAAGATTATATCAATGAATGAGGATACTTTGGTTTTTTCGGGTTAGTTCACTGAAAAATGGAGGGAGCTGGAGTGATTTATATATCTCATGTATAACTGATTATGTTTGCACAACAAGAAAAAATTGTAGAGCCACAAATTATTTTTGTGTTTATAATGCAAAACTTGTGACTATTTGATTGATAGTCACATATACCTATAAAAATAATTTCTTGATTATGCATTCATGAATATCGTTCTAACGTGGTTATTCGTGGAAACAATTGCACGACATAGTCACGACTTTATTTATGGCTATAAAAGCCAAAAATATCCAAGAAAATGACCGTAGATAATGCTACGAAATAACCACAGCTTAATTTGTGGATACATCCACAAATGGTTACAAAATTTTTCGTGGCTATGGTACTAACACTACAAGAAATATGGATATTATTAGCACGGAAAAATGCTATAATATGTTATTGATAGTATTTTCATGAACGCTATGACATCCCAAGCTATCGTAGGGGTGACATGTATAATAGCGTTTTTCTGAAATGTTATTATACGTACTTATATAATAGCACTATTCGTATGCTGTATTTTGATAAATCGAATCATCTATTTTTATTTCTAATAAGCAATGTTTTTCGCTATGATATGTCAATCTATAATAGCATTTGTTAACCGAATTTTCTTCTTAATTATAGCGTATAGTATTGTTGTAATAAACATTATCATAACAAATTTTATGTGCTATAACATTAGACAATAGCACTTTCGTATTTGCTATCATATGTGTTCCCTGATAGATCATAGCTCATTCATATGTGCTATGGTAACTTACATCACCAAATATAAGGCTATTGCAATTATTGAAAGACACCACAACCTGTTTTAGTAGAAGTAGTTTCATTCATAACATAAGTGGTATCCAATCCAAAACACAAAACACAAGTCATAACATAGTCTGGAATTCTAATCCAGAATACTAGTACAAAAGTCAAGTCTAAAACCAGGAAACATCAAACTAGTGATAAACACAAAAGTCAGACTAGTCTTAACATAACTAAAACTAGCTAATCCGGACCATGGTTTCTTCATCCCCTGCATCAATCAAATTATATAAGTCAGTTTGAAGTAATACAACAACTATAAAACAGAATTAGATAGCACTAGTCACAAAAGTTACCTGAGTTTGTATAACTCAAACCATGCAAACTTAGTCTCTGGCCATGCTAGATATGTCCCAAGTGCATCTTCCATACACTCAATTGCAGAAGACGGCTTCCATACTGCTGCATCGGGAACATTAACAACCTTAACCAGAACTTTGACTGCATTATCCCCCAACCGAACACAGTGGACATTTATGTCTGGATTATTAGAAATCCAGAGTCCTTCAGCGACAACACGCTTACCATTTGCAACATCCATCAACTTGCACATCTGATTTTCTTTCACCACCGTATTTGTATTGTTCTTACGCTGCCATTTCAAGAATATAAACCAATGATACAGTTTGCATAATAACTAGCATAAACATAAAATGGATCATATGAATATAATAGCATTACCTAAGATCTTCGAGTAGGGGAAACCGGAGTTGTCTGAATTTTCTTCTTTGGAAATTTCAGATTTTTAGAGGCAGGAGACTTCTCAACATTATTTTGTGAGCCTGTTGCTGCAGGTGACTTCTAAACAGGAGATGTAGTTGTGTCTGGAGAATTTCTACCTGATGCTTCCTCAGTTGCAAGAGAATTCTGAGCCGATGGTTTATGAATTGATGCTTCTTTGGTGTTCTCTAACACAACCTTCCTGGCAGGCCATGACACAAACGACTTAAAACAATCCTCTAGATATGTGATATCCTTAGTAGGCCGCCATATAAACGTCTGAGGTTGAAGTATTGCATCCACAAATACTTTGACTGCTTTAGGACCGAGAGGGATTCCATTCACCAATGCTTCTACTTCATCTGTTTGCCAAAGGCCTTCCGCAACAACTACATCATCTGCACTCAAATCCAATAGTTTGCATTTGCTCAAACTCTTTGATCCTAATCCCTGTCAAATAAAGTAAAATACCGTTACTTATAATTCCTGTTAACTATAGACTAACTCAGCAAGTTCAGAAATATGTACTTATAAATAAAGACTTTACCATATGATCACTGTCCTCTTGTTGTGCCGTATGGTCTACAACGCTGTAGTGATTATCAGACCACGCTATCATCTCTCCAACTGCTTCCTTGACGGTGTACATGTAAGTTGCAGGTCTCCAAAGAAAGGCTTCTGGTTTAAGTGCAGAGTCAATAAAGACTTTTACATCTACATGACCTAGGCGAGTCCCATTGACTAAGTCTTCAGGAGAAGATGGCATCAAACGCCCTTAAGCAACTTCTTCACCAGTACCATCCCAGTCAATAAGCACACACTTTGGTTGAGAACGCTTGTTCACACTCTACAACATGAAGCAAAAATGCATGGATGTCAGAAATTATAAGTATTTAAGGTAATGAAAAGAATGTCCATAATTACTTACTTTTACTGCTGAGTTTTCTCCAACTTCACGTTCCTGACGCTTCATTTTATCAATTTCTTCTTGCAACTCAGTCACTTTCTTTACTAAACGAACTTGATTGGCCTCCATGTCTTCTATACACTTTTGCTTCACTTGAAAACATTCCAGCTTTGTCTTACTCATGCCTCTACCCATAGCTCTTAGTCTGCCCGGGTTATCAGGTCCTAGAAGTTGGTTTAGCATATGATTTCCAGGGTTTGTTTCAACTGACTGGTCATACCTATCAACCAATTCAGCTGCCTGTTTCTGCAGAAGAGATAATACCAAAAAAGTCATAAAAGTCACTTAAGGAAAATACACAATTCATTTGAATGAGTACACTTACAAATTTCTCTGCAGCATTGGTATTCACTGGCGTTCCATCCTTTCTTGTACGCGACTTAACCCAAACCTGTAGCCTATTCACTTCAATGGGGTCTGAACTACTTTTTTTCTACAACAAAACATCAACATTATTCAAACAATATGTGTTCCCTTATAGTACATGCAATGTAGTTGTAGATGTATGACATTAGAACTTAATTTACTTACCATATCTTCTGCCAATCTAACCATTCCTTTACGGCCACAGGTGTGTGGAATCTGTTTGGCCCTTCTCTGTTTGAATTATTCACTAACAACCTGACAAATAAATAAACATAATAATCAACATTCATTTACAAATACACCTTATGTAATTGAAATCAAATTACCTTAAATGTCGCGCTAGTTTTTGCTTTGACGAATTTACGCCATTCTGTTGGACAAACATTACTAGGTCGCAGATTCATCCGTTGTTGATTATTGATTGCTTCATTCACCTTAGATACTAAGCGAGATTTAGATGATCTCCACAAACACCCCATCTGTTTAAGAACAGCTTTCTTTTGGTATGGTTGATCTAATTCGAACCTATCCTGCAATTAAGATTAAAAAACACACATATGAGGATATCCAACCACATCATTCAATCTGAAGTATGCCAAAGAATGAAAATGTTAACCTGGATAGATCTCCAAAGAACTGTCTCTATTTCTTCACTGAGTTTCTTCCAACCCTCGAGAGTCACTGGGACGTGTTCCCTTACTAAAGGACCTAAGTAAGATGAGAGCTTAACAGAACCAGGTCCACAAGGCTCGCCAGTGATAGTGAAATCAACACGCTCTTTTTTATTAGGATCCTTAGCGATGTTCTTCATGGTTGTTGGGCCTCTCTGTCTCTTCTTCTTAGGTTCATTCTGCTGATCACCTTCCTGAGATAGCTCTAACTCACCTTGTGGCTCCTCATCAGCAACTCCATTTGCAACATGAGTATCTCCAGGCTGTGTATCTTCCAAATTTGCTGGCTCTTCCAGGTCAGTTGGTTCTTCCAAATCCATAACATCTTCTAAGTCCATTTCTTCTTTATCATGCTGATCTGACTCAACCGCAGGAGTACTAATCTGTCGTTTACCACGCTTGTTCTTCTTTCGTCCCATCTCAGCTCACCTGAATCACCAAATGAAAATCAATTAGAAATAACATTAATACATGTAAATCAGAAATAATATTGACACAGTCACAATAAAGTACCAAATAGCCTTCAATCAAGCATAAGAAAAAACATATAAATGCATAAGTAATGACACATAAAACACAGAAAACACACAAAGCATATTTAACAGAAAATGATAACAGACTACATTCAAACATAGATGCCTTCACAATCAGTACGAGCATTTGCTGATTCATCCATGTCAACATCCATGTCAATGTTTGAAGGTAAAGGCCCAATATCCGCATTTCCTTCTGCAGAATCTTCTTTACTAAATCTCCTTGAAGGACCTCTCAACACAACATACCAGTTTGAGTTATCATCTTCTCTTGAATAAAACACCTGTTTTGCTTGAGAAGCTAATATATATGGATATTTCTAAAAGGATACTTGACTTTGATTAAGATTAACGAGAGTGAACCCATCTTCAACTTTCACTCCGTTGCCTCTTACTGCCCACTTACACCGGAATAAAGGTACATAGAAGACATTATAATCCATTAATATGATGTCAGTGACTCTCCCGTAGTATTCCACCAAATCAAACACTTGTGATGTGTCTTTTGCACTAGATCTGCAGATTGCAGTGGCCTCGTAATATACCCCACTGTTCTGGCTCTGCCTATGTACTGAGGATGTGTGAAAACGTTGCCCATTGACTATATATCCGGTGTATGATCTTGCACTACTACGAGGGCCATATGCTAACCATTTGAGTGTTTCTCTATATGTGACTGAGTTCACGGGTATCTACCAATTTTAGAAAATAAATCAGCTGAGCAAACAATATAAACATACTTCAATTACAAAATTGCAGAAGTATATTAGACATGCCTGCTCCTTTAGCCAATCAGCAAAGTTCTGAGTATGCATCTTCCATAAAACTGATGAATCACGTCTACATCTTTCATTTGAGTCTTGTAAAGACTGCAAATGCATGCTTGATCATAATAAAAGATTCAGTCAGCTAAGGTTTTACTGGAAGGAACAGGAAATGGAAAACAAATTGTACTTACTCAACAAATGGATCCACAACAGCCATGTTTTGTATGACAGCAAGGTGGGCTACTTTCATCTCCATTTCAGTAAGTATAATTGGTTTTCCTGCTGATATAGGCCGGCCATCAAGAATAGAGTTGTTCTCATATTCAATATTTCTATCTAACTTTTCCTCCACATTTGTTGTCTTCTTTAAGAACTCATTACAGAATCTGATGCATTCTTCTGCAAGATAAGACTCATCTATACAGCCCTCTGGTCTAGCAGGGTTCCTCACATAGTCTTTTAAGACCTTCATATACCTAGACAGTAACCAAAGATCATCTCCTATAAGATCTGATAATGGAGTAAAACGAAAAAATTATGGAATATAAGATGAATTGTACCTTTCAAATGGGTACATCCATCGAAAATGGACTGGTCCACCTAGTCTTGTTTCCCTTCCCAGGTGTACTGTTAAGTGGACCATGATGTCAAAGAAGCTAGGAGGGAAAAATCTTTCAAACATACATAAAGTCTCAACAATCTCAGCTTCCATAACCAAAATCTGGTCCAAATCCACAACTCGCTGACACAAGTGGTTAAAGAATGCGCATAAACGTAATATGGCTATCCTCGGTCCCTTAGGCAACAATCCTCTAAGTGCTACCGGAAGAATTTGTTGCATCAGCACATGGTAGTCGTGAGATTTCAATCCTGTTACCTTGCAATCCTCTAGTGATACGGCCTTGATATGTTCGATCAGTACCCATCTGGACCTTTAAAATCAAAGAGCCGCTTGCAAAAAACTTTCTTCTCTGACTTAGACAGAGACCATGGTGCTGGTGGTAAGTAGGTTCTTTTACCTTCGGTATTGGGATGTAAGTCTGTCCTAATACCAAGATCCTCCAGGTCTTTGCGAGCTTGAAGGCCGTCTTTAGATTTCCCACAGTGTAACAAAGTTGCGATTATACTTGCAGCCACATTCCTCTCAACATGCATTACATCTAAGTTATGACGTACCGGGAGTTCCTATAAGTTAAATAGAAAATACAAATCAAAACCAACTCATACAAACTACACCATTGTTTCTGAAAAAGGATTCAGCTGAAGACATGTTAACTAACCTCCTAGTATTCCAGCTTGAAAAATATTGTCCTTTTCTTCCATCTTGGCAACTCCTCAATATCTACTACTTCTTCCTCTTCCTCAGATTCACTTGATAGGTCCTCAATATCAGATTCTACTCCACTTATCTCCTTCTTCTTCCTCTTCCTTGCAGATTCTTTCTGATTTCCAAAATCATTTTTGAAATTCTTTAGATTTCTGGAAATATGACGACCATTTAAGATTTTCCCTTTCTTCCAAATTCTGTTTTACCATCGAACCATGTATTCTTTCCCCTATAACTGTGTGTCGCTGGCAGACACTTTCTGTGGCTCATGTAAACATGTTTCCTGCTGAATTTTAACCAAATGCAGTCTGTGTTTTTCCCACATAAAGAGCAGCCCATTTTACCCTTTACTTTACAGCCAGCCAGATTCCCATAGGCATGAAAATCACTTATGGTCCAAAGAAGCATCGCCTTAAGTGTAAATGTAGTTTTACTGAAAGCGTCGTATGCTAACTCTCTATTGGTCCACAAATGGTTCAGGTCCTCTATAAGGGGCTCTAAGTACACATCGATATTGTTACCAGGCTGTTGGGGACCAGGAATGAGCAATGTAAGCATGATGTTTTCCTCTTTCATGCATAGATTTGGAGGCAAGTTATAGTTTACCAACAACACAGGCCAGCAACTATACCTAGTATTTTTCATGTCAAAGGGGTTGAAGACGTCGGTAGATAGTCCAAGTCGCAGATTCCTCTCTTCTGCTGCAAACGAAGGGTATTTATGATTCATCTGATCCCAAGTCACTGAATCTACCAGGTGTCACAGCTTTCCATCCCTACTTTTGTTAGAGAAATGCCACCTCATTTCTTTAGCCATCTCCTCAGACCTGAACATCCTTTTCGACCGTGGGATTATCGGGAAATACCTGAGTACTTTCTGAGGTACTCCTTTCTTCACCTCACCAGTATGCATATTAGACTTCCATCGTGAAGTCTTGCATTTGGGAAAAGAGTCTAAGGTTTTGTACTTATTCCTATATAGACAGCAGTCATTAACACACGCATGTATCTTCTGGTAACCCATGTCAAACGATTTCAGAAACTTCTTGACATCGTACAATGATGTGTGAAGCACGTTATCTTCAGGTAACATCTCTGCCAATGTCTCTAGCAGATCGTTAAAGCTCTTGTCAGACCATCCGTTTTGTGTCTTCAGTCTAAACAGCTTGACAATAGCTGACAACTTGCTATGGGTTACACAACTTGGGTATAGCGGTGTTTCAGCATCTGCTAGCTTCGCAAGGAACTCGTCTTCTTTTTTTTCCTCTCCCTCTGCAATATCACATTACTCTGCATTACCAGTTAACTCCTCGTCCAAAAATTCAGCAGCTCTATACAATCCCAAAATCTCATCGTTCCATTGATGGTTTTCTTTGCTTTCACCTCCAGGCCTTGTGTTGACTTCCCCATGATGATACCAGTCCTTAGACATCTTGTAACCCTCATCCATTCCCCTGGTTACAAGATGCTCAACTACAATAGTAGCTGACTGCCGAAGCATATTTCGACAGTCAATGCAAGGAAAGATTATATGGTTGCAGTCTCCGCTGGCATTAGAAACAGACTGTGCAAAATCTGAAGCCCCTCTTACGTACGCTGGATCAGCTCTTCAAGGAGAAATTTAAGAAAAGAAAAAAAACCTTAAAGTCTACAAACTCACACTGAAAGACTAACTTATTTTGGTGTAATTTAATACCTGCAAAGGTGAACCCATGCTTTCTCCACCATTTTATTTTCTTATTTAATTTAGACCTTTGAAAAATGATCCAAACCCATTAAGCAAAAAGATGACCAAAGCAGAGACAACTTAACCACAGTCCGTAAGATAAAACATAACCCATTTAACCAAAACATTTATATTAACACGTGAAACAATCAGAACCACCAAGATCACACAATCACAATGAAGACTGAACACCAACTAAAGACAGCATGAGCAGTGGCGACATTTCAGAGATTATCCATAAAACACATCCTATTAGAAACATGTAAGTGGACAGAGAAAACAGGGATCGTTCATGTTTTATAACCAAAATTAAACATATGTATAAGTTACAAGATATTGTCTTTGTAAATTCAACTTAATTTCAAATTTAACAACAAAAGTGTCTCCATATGCACACATTAAATCAAGCATCCACATATTTCAGACAATGAACATATTACAATGAGCAAAACAACAAACACAGAAGATTATTGGATTGGAAAGATGTTACTAACCTGTTTGATGTATAGAGATCGATGAAAAAGTATCAGCTGTCTTGAATTTGCACTCAGAGTCACTTGCAAAAAGAAAAAACGAAGTGACTATAATGCTATTCAAGAATTGCAAGTCGTTAGAATGAATTGGAAAAGAAACAGTGCTGCAAACAAAAGCGATACTTAGAACAGTTAAAAGATTAAACAATCTAACTCATCTTCTATAAGAGATGCTTTTATAGTTTCAGTTAATAGATGAATGTTGAATTCAAAAACAACTCAGAACTAACTCAGAGATTAAACAAACTAACTCATCTTTTATGTTTAAAAAATTTACAGAGAAGCTAAATATAATTGACAACAGAAGCACATAAGATCAGCGAAGAACACGACAACTAGCGAGATCAAATTGGGAGCATAAATAACTCAGAACTAACGATTACAAATAAATAGAAAGATTTAACAATTTACAAACTCAAACGATTACCCATCTACATCTAAATAATAACCCACAAACATTTTATGTGACTTATTCTTTCAAAATCAGCGAAGAACAAAGGCATGCAAAAACAACCACACATTGAACAATCGAATCAGATAAACCCTATATTCGGAACTTGTAAAACAAAAATCTACTGAATGTCGTCCAGATTCAACACAGTACAAAGGAGAGAATGAGGCATATGCATAAAAGAAAGAGAGAAAACAGAGAAGGAAGGACTTGCATGCCTTCGAGACAAGCTCAATCGCGACGGAGATGGGTAAAATTAGGGTCGGCGATGGTGTCAGTGGCCACAACGACGGTCGATTACGGCGGCAGAGAGCTTAAGATTATGAAGCAGCTGGGGTTTGTTAGAGTGTAATCAAGGGAGAGAGTTTCTAATTTCTGTCTAAGGGTTTTGAGAGATAAGAGGGAAATAAGAAGATTAGTGAAAAAATGGCGTTTTTTCTAAGTCATTGGCGGTATAAGTGAATTTAGGTTCCCGCCTATTGAATTGTATTCTTAACGTTAACGAAATGCTATCGTATTGTATACAAATTAAAACTCATTTATAATAGCAGTTTAAGAAAATGTGCTATCCTAATATGCTATCATTGTCCATTTTTCTTGTAGTGTAAAAATATAAAAAATATTTATATTTATTACAACAAATAAAATTAAAAGAATTTAAAAATAAATTTAAATGAGAAAAATAAATAGATAAAACAATATACAAAGTAATTTATTTTATTTTAAAAAAATAACTTACAATATAATATAAATCAAAATTAATTATATTATTAAGCTTAACATATAATCTAGTTACATTATATACCAGAATTAATAACATCAAGGATTAAAACATTTTAAAAATACAAAAAGTCTTTGACCTAGTCTACCGCTGTAAGAGTCATCTATCAATGTATTTTCCATGGTTTTGTTGACAACACTTGTACTGTTAAAGGCCTTGATTGGTAAAGAATATGTTGGAGAGAATGTGAAAAATGTAACATGAGAGAGAAGGAAGAGAATCTTGGGAGAGAGAATAATTTTTTCCTTTTGATTTTTCGAGTGAGAAATTTTAAGCAATTATATTGTTTTTTGGTTGGAAATATAAAATTTTTCCTCTATTTTTTTCATTGGTGAAAGTGTAGTGATATTTGATAGTAATTTTTTTCCTTCCCTCCCCTATATTTACATCAACCAATCACACTCAAAATATTTGCACTTTCAAAATATTTTCTAAGTGTTTTTTTCTTTTTTAAAGACAAACCTATCTTGATCCAGTCTACAACCAACACTTACACTGTCAAAGTATTTTATAAGTTTTTTTATTTACCAGTTTCACATAATAGTGTTGTGAAGAATGTGGTTCTGCATTCCGGTTAAGCGAAGTAATCCAGTTATGAGCTAAGTAGAAATTGGGCTTCGTCAAGTGCTTTTATCTCTGGGCTTTGCGAGTGTTAAGTCTAATAGGAAGTTATAGAAAGTTGTTACGTGAAGTCGTTTTAAGTCGTTGAGCTAGCTGCTATCGAGTAAACTGAGTCATTCTAGCTTTCGTCTTCTTTTCTTGTATCTTGGTGTAAATCTTTGTAAAATCTCAAGTTTATATAGTGGATTACGAGGTTATGATCCTGAAGAGAGATGTACCCAAGTTGAGTGGAGAACTATATATCTGTGCTTGTATTCATTTTTGTTTTGCTTAACAAATTCAAATCGAGCGTAGTTAGAGAGAGAGTGAATCGGATCCGATAGCAAAGCTATTTTCGGTAACAAGTGTGATAAAACTCAGAAATGAGCTTATCGATTTGTGACAGAAAGGGAAAAGGTAAGAGAAAGTGCAAGGATAGGGAAGAAAATAGAGAGCAATAAATGGTTATAAACCCTAAGTTTTTGATAGTTGATCCTTGGATAACGTTCTGATATAGTTCTGCAATGCAAAAATACTAAAGGAAAAGAACCTAAAACACTTAACAAGGCAAAAACCCAATAACCATATCTGAGGCTCAGTTTCAGCCTTATCATAGTGTTGATATTATGAAATGGAACAACATGTGGAGGACCATCACTTATATTCACTGAACTATCATCACTTTGGCGAGTCAAAAGTATGGTACAGAATTCCTGGAAGCCACGCAATCACACTCGAGAAGACAATGAGGAAACATCAACTAAATCTGTTCGATGAACAACCTGATCTAATTCATGGACTGGTTACTCAATTTTCTCCTTCAATTCTAAAAGACAAAGGAGTCCTGGTTTATTATATGGTTCAGCATTCACAGGAGTATGTTGTAACATTTCCTAGGGCATATCATGTCGGTTTCAACTGCGGATTCAGATGTGCAGAAGCGGTTAATGTCGCTCTGGTTGACTGGTTAACTCATGACAATATTCTGTGGATTTATACAGTAAAGAGACTCTAAAAACGTCTATATCTCATGAAAAACTCCTCCTTGGAGCAGCTCATAAAGCTGTGAAGTCCCTTCGGGAAGGAAGTACTAAGAATTAAAGATGGAAAGTTTATGTTGGAAGAATGGAGCTCTTACTAAGGGGATTGAAACTCGGTTACAAATGGAAGATGGAAGAATTGAGGCTCTTGGAAGCGGTTTCAACTTGCTAAAGATGGAGAAGAAGTTTGATTTAGGCTGAATTCTTTAGGCTAAAGTTAGGTTTTAGGGAGTATCACCTTTGGGAAATATTGCATGCTTGTTACACCAAAGCTTTCTGAAAACCAATAACTGAGATTTCTAGGCTCGACATAGGAAACCAAGCTCATAATAGATGCATTATGACTTTCAGTTTAGCAAGCTGAAACTCAAAACTCAAGCAAGAAATTCTTCATCCACAACATCTCTTTGCAAGCTTTTGTGGCATCAATTCTGCTTCAGTCGTGGACAAAGCTGTAGTTTTGATTGCCAGGAAACAGTTCCTCCGCGTCCAAGAGCCTTAATTCTTCCTTCTTCCTTTTGTAACCAAGTATTAATCGCCTTAGTAAGAGCTCCATTATTCCCACATAAACTTTTCCATCTTAAATTCTTTGTACGTCCTTCCTAAAGGGACCTCGCAGCTTGATGAGCTGATCCAAGGAGAATTTTGTCATGAGATAGCGGCGTTTTCTGAGTCTTTTTACTCTATAATTCCACAGCATACTGTCCGTGATCTATCCAGTAAACCGGAGAGACATTAACCGCTTATGCAAAGTTGAATCAGCAGATGAAACCGACATTATATGCCCTAGGCTACGCAACCTGCTCATCGAGCTACACTGTCCTATCAAGGCTGCAACTAATTTTTACTGCGACAATGTAAGTGCAATATATCTCTCCACCAATCCGGTTCAGCACCAACGCAGAAAACATGTCGAAATCGATTTGAGTATCCCTTGGTCAAGTCAGAGTTCTTCATGTTCCCTCAAGCCACCAATAAGCAGACATCTTCACCAAAGGACTACCAACAACTTTGTTCACTTCTTTTCGATCCAGTCTTCGCGTTCACCCATCTCACAGCTACGACTGCGGGGGAGTGATAGTTAAGGAAACTCAGTATATTAGGAATACAGTATATTATGTAATTATGACTTGTCTTTATATACTCTCAATAGAATACAGGAAACCACATATTGAGTGGCTTACCATAATCCAGCATTAAAACCGAAAACGCCACTATGAAAATCAATTAAATATCTCTAATAGTGGATACTTTTTCATCCAAGTTTAACGATTCTTTTGCAATGAAATTAATTGATTCACAAAGTGGTTTGGGTTGTCAGAGTCATGTCGCAGCAGAGGAGGACGAGGCGAGCGGGACACAACATAATTATCCCCAAATCCTAGTGGCGATTTAACCACTAGAGGTGGACTGTTTTGATCAGATTCGGAGACGGCCGCAAGGGGAATAATTGATTGAAGAAAGCTTGTCGCCTCCGTCAGCTAAATCTTCATTGTTAAACTTTTAGAATTCAAGGAAAACCCAAGATGGGCAGTGCAAGAATGAAGCATGCAAGAACACTTAGAGATAGACCAATAGGTGTTTGGTGTGATGGATATATAATCTTAAACTTTACTAACAAGAAGCATAACTGTTGATTCCGAAAATCAAACAATAATCAAATTATGAAATCGATTAAAAATTTAGGGAATTGAATATAAGATTAAATAAAGATTATGAACAAGGACAAATTAGATCGGAAAATCTAGTCTTTATTAAGAAATCAAGTTGGAACCGATCGATGATCGCTAGCTCTAGGGTTTTTGTGAGTACAAGTGTTTGTTTCGACTTAAGTTTTTTTCCGCACAAGAGAAGAATATTTGTATCAAAGGATCCATAATTTTTCCCTAGATTCTCTCTAATATTATTTACAAAATCTGAACAACTATGTCATACAGGTCGCCGTGCACTACAAGAAATCTGCGTAATAGCCACGGATTAGCTACGAAAATTTCGTAGCTATTTTTTTTCAAGCTGCACATAGCCGCGAATTAACCGCGATTGAAAAAAAATCCGTAGCTATTTCGTAGCTATCCGTAGCTATATAGCTATAAAATAAATTCGTAGCTATTCGTAGCAAAATAACTACGGATAGCTACAACACGTTCATGGAAACATATAGCTACGAATATCTACGATAAAAAACGCGGAAACATAGCTACGACATATTTCCGTGGCTATTCATAGCTATATCTAACGAATATTTAAGTATATATGGTATATCTACGAATAAATCGTAGCTATCTGCGGCTTTGTCAGATATCTACAGATTGCTACGAATTTATCCGTAGCTATTAAAACCTAAACTCTAAACAAATCCTAAAATTGTAACGTATAAACAGAACTCGCTAATAAAATTATAATACTATTACATATCCAAAACTAAATTTTAACACTTATAAATTTAAAATATTTTTCAAATTTATTTTCTTCAAACATATAAATTTAAACCATAAACACAACACTTAAAACCCTATACCTTAAACATAATAATACATTAAACCTTACTCTTAATCAAAAAATATAAAATTAAAATATAAAACTAACTATACATTTATAAAACAAAATTTTATTTTTCAAATCTAAAATTTTCAAACCTTAACTTATAACCTTAAACATAACCTCTCAAACCATATACTCCAAATCATAAATCATAAACTAAAACTTAAACTCTTAACCATAAACTATAAAAACAAAATATAACCATTATAACCTATAAAATAAAAATTAAAACATACCCATTATAAAAGAATTCTTTTCTCAAAATCTTTTTCAAACTTTAATCTTAAACTTTAAATCTAAACTCCAAATCTATTCTCCAAACTCCAAACTTTACACTTTACATAACATAAACCAATATTTGAATTATAAATACTAAATCCTCAATTATGAATTTTTAACTCATAGTTAAATTTTACACTTAAAATTAAAATATTAAACCAAAAAATACTAAATATAATATATAAATCATTATATATCTAAAACAAAATAACAATAAAAGATGTCAAGAAATTTATATCTAGTCATACTCTAAAATCATAATTAAGTCTCCAATTTCAAATTCAAAAATTTAATTACCAAACCCTAAATTATGAACTCTAAGTCTTCAATTTTATATTCAAACACTAAAACTAAATAAAAATTACAAAAATAAAATATAATCATGCAAATAAAGATAATTATAATTGATTTTTTATTTGACAAAAATAATTGATTTTTTATCAAATAACAAATAGCATTTAAGATAAAAATGTTTATCATTAAAACAAACTATATATAATAGCCCAATCTAATATCTAAAATTTATAAAATCAGATTTTTCATTGGCTAACAGGAAAAGCTGTGGATCACTCTTATTTGATTATCAACCGTTGATAAGCCTTTCTCGTTTTTTTTCTTCTTAAAGTCCCTTTATGGCTTTGTTCTCTTCTTATCGCTTGAGACTTTATATTTTTTTTGCTCTCACCCCTCTCTTTCTTTGTTAGATCTGTCAAGTCAATTGCACTGAGTATATCTTTTTACTTTTTTCCTTGCAATTTTGTACCTTTCAAAAACTTTTTGCCAATTTGTATCTTTTTGTTACTATTTGCATGTCAAAAAGACAAAAACGCCCTCAGCCATCACATCTATCCCTTTTCTATTTTGTTTATTTTATTTTCTTTATTTTCCTTCTCTTCTCTTTCTTACTTTATCTTTCTTTTTACCCTTGATTTTTTTAACGGTGGATAACATTGCGGATGTGAGATGTTCGACAATATAAACTACCGGGATGAAGATATAATCGGTCGATGTACCAGAATTCAAAAAAAAAAAACGCAGTTAATATAGAAGTTTCGAGTGGATAGTCTAGACTAGCTGTCCACAAATATCCATCCACGTGGACAATGCGACGATCATATTACATGTTAGGCGCTTCCCGTGGATAAAGGCGGACAAAGGGAAATAATGATTTTGGGTGGATAGTTGGCGCAACAAACCTTGTGTCCACGGATTCACAATCATATGAACTATTTAACCAATTACATTATCCAGTAGAAACAAAGTTTTTTTTTATGATTCCTAACCACACAAATAAACACCAATGCGACGGTCATATTACATGTTAGGCGCTTCCCGTGGATAAAGGCGGATAAAGGGAAATATTGATTTTGGGTGGATAGTTGGCGCAACAAACCTTGTGTCCACGGATTCACAATCATATGAACTATTTAACCAATTACATTATCCAGTAGAAACAAAGTTTTTTTTTTATGATTCCTAACCACACAAATAAACACCACATGTTAAATGCTTTTTATGGATATGGCGGACAATATCGACTATTCATAGACACTACCACAATCTCCTCACATACTAGACGGGTCTGATGGATAGAAGGTGACCAAGAGTTTATATGATCATGAAATGTAATTGGTAAACACAATTTTAAAAGTTTAGACGGACGATGTCGATTATTCGTGGACACTACCACTATTATATCACATAATATTCGCTTTTGATGGATAGGTGGTCAAGAGTTCACATTATTGTGATCTGTAGACACAAAATTTATGTTGGTTCTATTGTCCATCGAAAAAGCAATATTTTATGGACACTTTTATCCAAAAAGTTTACATTATTGTGATCCGTGGACACAAAAATATGTTGGGGGCAACTATCCATCGAAAAAACAGCATTTTTAGACACTGTTAATTCAAAAAGTCAAATTAAACATTTTATAAGCACTTTTATCCAAAAAGTTAACATTATTATGATCCGTAGACACAAAAAATATGTTGGAGGACAACTATCCATCGAGAAAACAACATTTTATGGACACTATTAATCCAAAAAGTCAAATTATTGTGATTATGGACACAAAAAATATATTATTTACACTATCCATCCAATAAACTACATGTTAAATACACTATTCATCCGTGTGTACTATTAATGCATGAGATAAAAAGAAAAGAAAAAAGTATATAGGAAGCATGATGAGATTTGTCATCAATAAAAGAGTATTTTGTGTCGTAAGGGCGTTTAAGTCTTTTTGACCTTCAAATAGTAACAATAAGATACATAATTGCAATGTGATTTTGAAACATACAAAATTGCTATTACTTTTCAATAAAGATATAGTGGGTGCAATTATTCCTAGATCTGTCTGTAATTCTTCTTCTTTTTTTATTTTTATTTTTATTTTTTGGGTTTCACAAATCGAAAGTGAGAAACATACATTGCATCTATAACTAATCTGAGTCATGTGCTGCCGACGTGTTTATCTCCCCATCGCGTTGGATTTAGGGCGTTGGTCAATCAATTCTCTGCTTCTTCTTAACTTCATCCACTGGTTCGGCCGCCTCTGGTAATTTCATATTTCTCAGCTCTCAATTCCTGGATTTTTTTTTGTTTCAAATTGATAATATTTTGGCCTTGCAGAGGAGTCGTTGGTTTCTTCATTAGCTCGCCAGGAAACTTCAGGGTGGAGGTTGTGGTGGAAAAAGAATACGACGACAGAGGTGGTGGTGAGGAAATACGATGGTTTAGATGATAAAGGTGGAAGAAGAAAAGCAGGTGGTGGTGGAGACCTAGAATGATGATGGCTACTGTACAATGTTCAGTAAATTAGATTAGGGGTTTTTGTTTTGTTTGATTTGGTTTGTCCTGAACCGAATCGGTTGAAATTGGATTTGGGTTTTGGTTTTTGTTTTGGTTTGGTTTAACAAATTGTAATGATATAAGTATTCTCTTTAAATTAATTAATTAATACATATATTTCAATATTTTAATCTAATTTTAGTTGTGTACGGAGAAGGATTCAGAAAACTTTTAAACTGGGGGCACGTATATTAAATGTATTATATATTTTAATTAAATTTAATAGAATATATATATATATATATATATATATATATATATAAACAGAAATTTTAATTCAAAACACTATACTACTTTTAAATCTAGTTTTATAAAATATATACATCATAGTGAGTATCTAAACTACTTTAGATTAACCCACTTCAATTTTTATTTTACATTTTATGTCATTTCTACTATTATTTTTTTACAGTTAAATAATTTATCCTATAGGCTTAGAAAATTGAACTTCAAGAATTTGAGGGAAAAAAGATTAGTTGACAAAATAAAAACAAGGAAATAGCCAGATTTAATTAATACTGGCAAACTAATAGTAAACATATGCTTCGTACTGATTTTGGAATACTGAAAAATGGGACCCAGTAACCCACACGATAGAAAAAAAAGAAAATAGCTTACTCATTTTGTTCAAAAAAAGAAGAAGAAAATAGGTTAGGGGACATCGAACACATGACCTAAAATACAAACAAGGGCTGTAATGACTTTGCTGGGAGCTAAGTACGACCAAAAAATCAACGACGAGGAAACGCAGGAAGAATAATTTCAAAACCTTCATGGAAGAAATAATAAGAGTTTTGGTCAGGATAAAAATCAGAAACGGACGAGTGAATCGGAAGACAACTCACAAGCACCTCTCAGAAGACCGACGATACAAACGGTCGAAGAAGCTAAAAATTCCAAAACGACTTGGAACGACTTCGAATTAATTCAAGACTCAAGATGGACTACTATGATATTTGGTCATAAGAAAATCCAGTTGGTCCGAGGAGAAACGAAGATTTACCACAACGGCCTTAAAACGGCCCGTACGGCTAAACAATGTGAATCGGTAAGGACTGATATGCGGAACGAAGCTCCAGCAGATCAGCCACGTCAACCTGAGCACCTTGGGAAGAGGATAAGATCATTGTCAGACCGTGTGCCTCATTCCCATTGGCCACAAGCATTCATTCTTATCCAAACAAAAATGGATGATTTTTGTTTACCGGTTTTTCTCTCACAAAAACAAAGCTGCTGAAGGAATGGCATGATCCCATTGGACCAGAAGCATGCTGACCTGACATGGAACTGACTGCCCTCATTTGATTGGTTTAGCTTCCCAAATCTGGAGGAGAAATGCCACACTCCCATTGGACCAAAATCTGATCGGTTTCGTGTTATCGTCGGATTGGTCGGAAATTCCCAAAGCTGGAGGAGAATTGTTTCGACCTCATTGGACCATTATCCCTACCTGTTAGGCTATGAAATGTGTGACACGTTCTGATTGGTTGCAGGCCTCATCATTATCAGCAAAGAAACGTGCCCTCTTCCCATTGGTCGAGCATACCCTCGAGTTAAGTAACCCAAACCACTATAAATAGAACGACCCCCTGCCCTCATTTTCACTCATCCACCACTCTTAGATTATAGTAAACACTAGAAAAATAAATATTAAGAAGGAGAAAGAAGGGAGAGAAAGTAGGAAAAGAGGAAGTACCCGATAAGCGAGAAGACCCGAGTCTAGAAAACCGTCTGCCGAAAGCACTGTGAGTTATGGTGATGTGTGATTGCTTGCTAAGAATGCATGCTAGATTTCGTGATCTATGTTTAAATGTTTGATTTATTTTTAAGCTTATTTGTAGTTGCATGATGTGTTGCTTGTTTATATATTGTTACGTTTATGTTGTTTCGGTTGAGGTTTTCCTTATCTTGCACTGAATTTTGGTAAGTAAATTCATGCTTGAGATGGTGCCTAGTGTTAGAGGGTTAGGATGGGTAGGGTGGAAGGTGACGGTTCGATCTTTCCTTTTGCTGCCTCACTCTAGCAAAGGACCGTCTAGGTGAAAAGACTCGGAGAGACGGGATTGCAGCCTAGGGCCGAGTTCTATCCGACGGGATAGATGGGATAGCCGTGGTAGACAGAACCCACCGAGATGTTACCGTGGGGACGTGTCTCGGATGTTGAAGTTCTATGCTCATGTGACTTGGTGGCTATGACATAGGTGTTCACGTTTGGATGGAAAGATTGAATGCGGGAGACTTAGGATGGGGTGTTAATGTTATTATTGTTTAAGCTTTATATATTATATGCTCTGATTGATTGATGTATGTTGTGTGTTATTTTGGGTTTTGGGGGGGGGGGAATATATTGCATGTTAGGGGAGCTATAAATCATTGAGTGAGTAGCGCTCATCCCTCACTCTCTTTTGCAGGAAACCAGTAGTCGGAAAACATTAGTGGGGAAGCGAGGAACGTTAGGCCAGCCAGTGTAGGTTTTTATTGTCTTTGTAAAGTCATATGTTTCCGGTTATGTATGATATTTTGGGGGCTCTTAGGCCCGAAATGAAGAAACCTTTAAGGACTCTTTTGTATGTTTTGAAAACCAATATATATATATATATATATATATATATATATATATATAAATAATGATGTGTTTTATACCTTGACTGGGTTTCCTATGATATTAGCTTCGTCCGAGCTAACACAACTCTCAAACCTTCATACGGGTTGAAAAGCCTTAGGCTTAGGTTGAGAGGTAAGGCACCTTGGGAGGTTAGTTCATAGTATGATCTTGCCCATTGCTTGAATCAGATCACCCTCGGTTGTCAATTGTGGCATGTCTGGTTCTTAATCTTATAGATCGAATCAGGGGTGTTACAAATGGTGGTATCAGAGCATTGTTATCCGATCATGCTATATGGGACTTGTTTTTCAAAATTTTATCGAGTCAAAATGAGTCGCAAAGGCAACTAGGAAAGCTGGTACGTTCCTTGCATTACGTATACTTGTTAGGATTAACCCTTGATGGATGATGCAGATGGTACAAAGACGATTTTTGATAAGGGGACAGGCGCCCAGTTCGTCCTGCGATCGAAGCACCACCTCCAAAGCAACAAGAAACTGTGGGATGTGTTTATTCCCTAGGTAGATAAACCCAAACCTTCACGACCTGTTTAAGGTCCCAGAAAAGTAACTAGGGGTTCTGGCTCTCTAAATGATTGATTTTGTGATTGAGTGTTTGGTTGTTTTCGAAAAATTTTTAAGTGTGAGTTGAGGTGGGAAATAGGTTGAAACCTTAGAAACCTTACATATAGAAAGTTGGTTAGTCCACCGAAACCGGAATAGATAGGAAACCTTTAGACCTAACCCTTAGAATTCGGGGACAAATTCTTTTAAGGGGGGAAGAATGTAATGACCCTGCTGGGAGCTAAGTACGACAAAAAAGTCAACGATGAGGAAATGCGGGAAGAATGATTTCAAAAGCTTCATGGAAGAGATAATAAGAGTTTTGGTCATGATAGAAATCAGAAACGGACGAGTGAATCGGAAGACAACTCACAAGCACCTCTGAGAAGACCGACGATACAAACGGCCGAGGAAGCTAAAAATCCCGAAACGACTTGGAAACCCAAGATGGACTACTATGATATTTGGTCACAAGAAAATCCAGTTAGTCCAAAGAGAAACGAAGATTTACCACAACGACCTTAAAACGGCCCGTACGGCTAAACAACGTGAATCGGTAAGGACTGATATGCGGAACGAAGTTCCAGCAGATAAGCCACGTCAACCTGAGCACCTTGGGAAGAGGATAAGATCATTGTCAGACCGTGTGCCTCACTCCCACTGGCCACAAGCATTCATTCTTATCGAAACAAAAATGGATGATTTTTGTTTACCGGTTTTTCCCTCACAAAAACTAAGCTGCTGAAGGAATGGCATGATCCCACTGGACCAGAAGCATGCCGACCTGACATGGAACTGACTGCCCTCATTTGATTGGTTTAGCTTCCCAAAGCTGGAGGAGAAATGCCACACTCCCATTGGACCAAAATTTGATCGGTTTCGTGTTATCGTCGGATTGGTCGGAAATTCCCAAAGCTGGAGGAGAAGTGTTTCGACCTCATTGGACCATTATCCCTACCTGTTAGGCTGTGAAATGTGTGCCACGTTCTGATTGGTTGTAGGCCTCATTATTATCAGTAAAGAAACTTGCCCTCTTCCCATTGGTCGACCCCCTGCCCTCATTTTCACTCATCCACCACTCTTAGATCATAGTAAACACTAGAAAAATAAATATTAAGAAGGAGAAAGAAGGGAGAGAAAGTAGGAAAAGAGGAAGTACCCGATAAGCGAGAAAACCCGAGTCTAGAAAACCGTCTGCCGAAAGCACTGTGAGTTATGGTGATGTGTGATTGCTTGCTAGGAATGCATGCTAGATTTCGTGATCAATGTTTAAATGTTTGATTTATGTTTAAGCTTATTTGTAGTTGCATGATGTGTTGCTTGTTTATATATTGTTTCGGTTGAGGTTTTCCTTATCTTGCATTGAATTTTGGTAAGTAAATTCATGCTTCAGATGGTGCCTAGTGTTAGAGGGCTAGGATGGGTAGGGTGGAAGGTGACGGTTCGATCTTTCCTTTTGCTGCCTCACTCTAGCGAAGGACCGTCTAGGTGAGAAGACTCGGAGAGATGGGATTGCAGCCTAGGGCCGAGTTCTATCCGACAGGATAGTTTGGATAGCCGTGTTAGTGATATACCATGGATTTTAGGGCTTTCGACCACGATATATGTCTTTATTATCGAGTCTTTTAGTATGTTTTGGAGTCTTTTCAGGTGTTTTACAGGTCTAAGGACATTTGTAGCCTAATTGGACGTTCTGGGAGCATTGGGAGCATTTCTGCACTGTTTAGAGGTTTCACAGAGTTCACTGGTTGCGAAATCGCCCTGCATCGGTCGATGCAGTATGTGCATCGGTTGATGCAAGGTGATTCCAGGGTTCTGCGCACAAAAATCCAAAAATTACAGTTTTTGCCCAGAAACTTTCCAGATTTGCAAAAAGGCCCCAGACGTGTTTTAGACTATATATTAGGGTTTTTAGCCACTTGTTTAGGCTACGCTTTACTTACGCTTTATTTTACATTCAGAGAGAGAGAGCTTTGAGGGGCTGATCTTATACTCGAGAGAGAAGAGATTTTGAACCCCAGTTTCTTTACTTCTTTTATGATATTTGGTTTTCTATTCATTATGATTTTTGTTTCATTGATCATGTCTGAGTAGTTTACCTGTTAGGTTTAGGGATTCTCATTAGAGATTTCATGAAATTATAGGTTGATCAATCTGTAGGGATTCATATCTGTTAGTTCTTCATCTAGGGTTGTTCTTAATGCTTAATCTGAAGTAGCTACCCAGATTTATGATGTTAGGTTGATTTCCACAACGACAGTTGGTTAATTAGCTAGAAATAACCTAGATGAGCAATTTGATCTACTCGCAAAGAAATTTGGTTTAGAGGAATTGTGAACGAAAGAACTTGAGATTAATGCTTGTTTAGAACTCTAGGATTCACAACGAAAGTTGGCTTGCTAGGTTGTTAGACATAGATAGGATTCACAACGAAAATTGGCTTCTTATACTTCCGTGATTCCAGTTCTAGAACAGTTCTTAATTAGACCCCGATTGATTAATTGCTTGTGTTCCTGATTTCCTGAGAACTCACTTGACCTGACGCCTTCGCTTCTTGCTTACAAACCGATATATTTACTTTTCTGCTGTTTGATTTACTGCTTTCTACCGCTTCTACCTAGTTTAACCTGAAATTCTATAATCTATCGCAAGAGTCTAGAGTCTTTGTGGATTCAATACCTTTTATACTATAATTGCATTAACTGTGCACTTACAGTAGATTAGGATTAAAATTTAGAGCCTATCAAGTTTTTGGCGCCGTTTCCGGGGACTCTTTTGAGTCTGCGATAGATTTGAACTTAGGGTTTATACTAGTTTTTTCATTTTTGTTTTTGGTTACTAATTTTTTCTTTTCTTTTTCTTGCGTTTCAGGTACGCCTGTAATCGCTTTGCATCGATCGACACGGTCCTGTGTGTCGATCGTCACATCTTCGCGCCTTGCAACGATCGACACTACTTTGCATCGATCGACACATCGCGTAAGATGATGGGAATGATGGAACGGATGTTGGAAAATCAGCAGAATAACTCATTCTGCAGAGACTATGGTTCTAATTCATTCACTAGAGATTATGAATTTTCATCATATCTGTAACGCCCCTTTCCCATTCTCCGCTGACCGTCGAGCTGACCGGTCAACAATCAAACAAGAAAATGACCGATCGAGCCCGAGCAAGTCGAACAGGAAAAGTTCGCCACAGGACGAAGCCAAAGATAGTTCGGTTTGAGACAAAAGGCTCGCACCAATCTACCTTCGACTCCGCTATCCTCATATCCATAGTACAAGCAATACTACTTGCACTACTTCAATGAGTTGTGTCGGTTCGGACTAAAACCTCATATTAGGGAAACAATTTCATTTTAAGTAATCAAACGTTGAATACAACGTTTAACGGGTTTTACAACATACATCGATATAAACACAAAATCAATCAAAAACACGAAATAGCGCAGCTGCCGAACCGAAATAAAACACCCAAAACCCCGAATCAAATCCCGTCACAAGCAACCCGAAACCACACCGAGGACCTCCCGCGTCCGTCGCTGCTAAACCTGAAAAACACAAAAAGAATCTAATGAGCGATCTAAGATCACCCAGTGAATCGGCTCCCCACTAACGGCTTCTAGTCTATCTAGAACTACAAATTCCCGCCCCAAAACCCAAAATAACAAACAGCAGGAATAAATGGTTGATCGCACATAACCACGTCGTGATCAACCCACAAACACAATCAATACCAAAGATAAAGAGAGTTAAGGGAAATCAAAGGCACTGCGGCACATGTCCTCGATTGGACTCGATCTATCTATCGCGCAATGAAAGAATACAAAACAACACTAGGCCCTACGATCTCGGTAACTTCCACGGGTTTACATCGTCACCTATATGGTAACTAACCCACGACTCCTAAACGTGTACCAAAGGTGCCACGAATAGGACACCATTCTCCGTCCATCGATACGCGGTGACTCGGACTACCCCTAGATAGCCAGAGTTTACATGTGATTCGGCCCTAGTACATGACCCCGTATTCTCCGAATCACACACCTACCGGCGTCACCCAGTAGGTTAACACCATAACCAGAATCACCGTGATCCTGTTAGGTAAAACTCGAGGATCCAATCTGGTCGGAAGTACCGGAACGTAAACAAAACCTAGGCTTGCGGAATCTAACGCACCCTATGGTCCTAGCGCAGAAATGTAAACACGCAGACTCGCTGGGACTCTAGCACAGTTCACACAATCATCAATAACAATAATAATAAATCTACAACCATTCCGCAAGCCACTACACTACCACAACACCGCTCTGACTAGGTAAGATACCTAGTTAGCACCAACTAACTTACCCGGTCCCGTGACCGGAGTAAGTGTCCACAATAACTGCTCGGCCCAACACCGAGCAGTCTAACAAGCCTGCACACAAAGCTCAACACAACACAATAATCACAACAATCAAAAATGCAATCACAATCATCACAACAATCACAGCAACACAACACAGGCAGACCTATTAGGGTTTCTAAGTCTTTTAATCCATTCTTATCCGCTACCTTGGGTTAGCAGATTGCTAACCCGTAGACGGCTTACAAACTCACCACATTCCTTATTTAACCCATTCTAGATATCTTTTAATAACTCCTCGATCCATCGATTTAGAGTTAGCAAACTTGCTAACTCGCCGACGTCTCATTATTAACTTAATTGATTCATTAAGCAATCCCGCTATTAACTTAAACCCCGATCCCGTTACAATATTCTATATATTCGTTTAGGTTTAACTCATATTTTAATGTCGTCTTAATTCCCGTATATAGATTTATTAATTATCGTCCTTATACATATATAGATGCATATACGGTCCTAAACAACGGTCTATATGAATGCATCACCCAATCATTTCTAACAACCTAGCGGCACACAATCGATTAACCTTTTTAATTCTAAAACCCTAACATGCTTAATTAATCTTATCCGGTTTAACATTAAACATCCAATTAATTACTAATCAGGTTAATTAACGGGTATGCATCCTAGTGCTACAGTTTATTAAATCGCAGTCTATATGTAATTAAAAGGTTTGTGAGCCGACTCACAGTGAGGTAGACGCGGAATGACGGCTCGATGCGAGTTTGAATCCCGAGATATCCGACACGAACCCCGAACTCCCGAATCTCGAACTACGAACTCATAATGCCCTGAAACCTCGGAATGGCCGTGAACACCGCGTTGACCGGCTTGGTCTCCGGCGTTGACCGATGGTTGACCGCGTTGACCGGCGGTTGACCGTTGACCCGAGAGTTGACTGTTGACCGTGCGTTGACCGAAGCTTGAACCGTTGACCACCCCACTAAACCGGCTGAACCAGGTAACCGAAATCAATTGACCGGTTTGGTTAAACCGGTTTTGGTCAACCGTTGACCGGGTTGACCAAATGCGTTGACCGGTTTAACTAGACTGGTTTCTTCTCTAAACCAAGGCTGAACCAGCTGCAACCCATCCCAAACATCCTAAGGTTAACCGGCTGAAGATTTGGAGGCGGAGGAGCTTCACTGGGGGCGACACTCCGGCGTTGACCGCGGCGGCGAAAGGTTGACCGGCGGCGGAGACAACATTTCCGGCGACTTCTGAAGGTGAACCACCCACCAAAATGCTCAGAATTCCAAGATCTATCCACCCATGACTCCAAAATACCCAGATCTGATGAAGAAAGTAAGAGATCCACCAAACCCTAATCGGCGGTTGCTTCTTGGCCGGATTCCACGAACTCAGGCGGCGACGACGGCAAGAGAAGGATGTCGGTTGTAGAGGAGAGTGAGAGGGTTCTATAGCACTTTGCAGAGAGTGATTTGGGTTTAAGGATCAAAAGTTATAGGCTTTCTTGCTCAAGAAGGCATGAAGAACATACTTAGGGTTCTTGGGTTTTCTATGAAGTTTCAAAGGATTCTGATGATTTTCTGGGTTTGGTTGATGAATCTGGGGGGAGAGAGAGAGAGAGAGTCGAGAGAGCAAGAGAGATTTGAGTGTGGTTTGGCGAAATGAATTGAATGGACAAGACATGTTCTTGCATGCAAGGATTCATGCACTTCTCCATGCATGGCATGCCAAGAATGCAATGTGGCGACCCAGGGTGATGACAGGTGTCTCTCTGGGTGTTTTTGTTGTCCAAAAACTCTCCTTAATCAGCATTAATCAGCCACTAATCTCCATTCCTTCCATTGCTCGGTTTTGACGGTTTTCGGGTTTAATATTTTAAAATCTCTCCGGATGATTCCATAAATCTTAAAACCTCCATAATTAGATTCTCCATGCTATTTTATGAATTTAGCATTTTGAGTCACTCCGTTCGGACTTACGTAGCTCCGGATATGAATTTTTGAAGTTTCTTCGGGTTTGTCGTTTTCCATTCCCGACAAGCCGAAAAACACATTTCTGCTCCGATTCTTCCAATTCTGCTCTTATAAACACTCTTTAGGTTAAAACATAAGAATATTTGGCCAGTCTCGGCTTCCGTCTCGAACTTTGGCAAAATTACCATTTTGCCCCACTTGGCAAAAATGACAATTTTGCCCTCGGCTGACTTTCTGCTGCCCGTTGACCGTATTTTGGATACGGGGTATCACATTCTTCCCCACTTACAGGAATTCAGTCCCCGAATTCTCCGTCACTGACAGTTTTCAAATTGGCTCCGAACCGTGTAAGTCACCTCATCACTCCACTTCGACGCTTCTATACTCGAACACTGCTGCATACCACTGGCTTCCACAACACCCAATTCCGCTTCACTCTTAACTGACTCCATCGGTCTCGATCCTTAACTTAACTCTGGTTGCCTTCTCTGCTCTGATTCCTACTTCTGGCTTCCCCACTATGCCTCGACCTCCACATTCTTTTGAATTGTGACTTCTTTCTTTCTTTCTGGGACACTCTTCAAGAATCTCATAATCTGCTTCCGTCTGACTGATTTTAACAACTTCACTGATTCTTCTTTCCCAAATCTATTTGCTAACTCATCATACTTCTCGGCTTCTTTCTGTCGGTCGCTTGATAAGCTGATACATTTTCCACTGACGATGTTTACCATTGCTTCATAGTCTGGCCTACTTATCTCACGTCGTCCTGTCACATTACCTCGCTTTCGGGTTCGGGTTCGGTCTCGGATTCATATCGCGTCGCCATTCCGTCCTACATTCAACTCAACAACTCACTGAAACAATTAGTTTCATCCCGATCTATCCCCGATATCACTTACCCATAGAAATATGGTTACTTAATCACGTACCCGACGGTTACTCGTGATTAAATAACAATACACTATAAGTCCGTTCCCTCGTGAATTGTCGGTTGAACACAACCGTTCTCAGTCGGCTCAAAACTTGAAATAAAATTAAAAATAAAATCAACACCTTACCTTTCTAACAAAACCGAAGAAAAGCGATCAATTTATCAAAACAACGCATGCTAACACTACGCAAACTACCGCACAAACAAATCAAACAATCAATCAATCCATCAACAGGAAATGGAAACAAGCAATTACCACACACATATTCACGCAATCTAATGATCAGTCGGATGCGTCGTCAGTCCGGGTTCAGGTCATGATGAACGGTCGTCAGTTCCGCTCATCATTTGATTTCACACAGTAATCCATTTGCTTTCAGAACCATCTCAATCATGCAAATAGTTACTATGTTAATCAATACGACCAGTTGAACACTCTGCATCCACCACATACCTAAAACGATATATCATACATAATAAGGTTTTCAGTACATGGTTACAATCAGAGTCTGTACATAAAGCCGTCATCATATCCAAAAACCCATACGACGCTGCTGTACATCAGAAAAGTCAAAGACGACACGCAAAGTCGCCTACCCGCCGATCTATCTACAAGACAAAAATAAAGTTAGTGCCCCCAACTTACCTGGCCTAACTACACCTATCCTAACCTAACGCCTCCAGCAAGACCGAAATGCCCAACACCACTAGCAAAACGGCTCGCTGAAGTATCCGCTGGCAGGTGCACCGGGAGGGTGTGGTGGGTGTGCCTCTCGAGATGGTGCTCCGACATGCTGCGGCTCGGCTATCGGACAGAGATAAGCATCGTGACATGCGCGGCCACAAACCTGACAAACTGGGGCAGATACTGAGTGCGGTCCACGGTAACACGCGGATGCCTGGTGATCATAACCTCCACACAACTGACAAGGAGAAGTCGGCTCTGTCGGCGCTGGCGGGGGATCCATGAAACAATCAGGTGCAAGGTGACCCTGCCCTCTACACAACTGGCAAGTCCTCACTGGCTCGGGTCTAGTCGGCTGAACGACCGACAACTGAACAACGGGTGGCTGACTGGGCTTGGGGTCTCTGCGACTGGGTCCCGCTCGATAGTCCTCTGGTAGTGGTACTCGGTACGGCTCCCCACCGGGGATATACTCACCTGATCTGATGGTAGGGCAAATCAGTCCTCCGTGACCCTCGTGACTACAAAGCGGACAGCCGTCTGGTCCGGGCAATGGATTGTACGGCTCTCGTAGATGTGGGTCTACTGCTCGGGGACACCAATACAAATGAAACTCACATACTCCACATCCGCTGCATGGTCTCCTCTCTGGTACAGCTGGCGGTGCCTCTATCGCCTCCACTGGTGGCGAAACTGACTCGAACTCTGACTCAGTAGATGCTGGCGACGTAACCATATCAAACGGCGTACGAGGTGATACAGGTCGTAAGTCTAGCTGATGGTGAGGCCCAACCTGCTGCTCCAACACATCCTGAAGTATCGCTACCTGCTCATCCACCTGCTGCTCCCACTGCTGACGCTGCTCCGGGTCTACAGGCTCCATATCCAAGTCAAAACCAAAAGGTAACGGGATCATCAGATAATCCTCCACACAAAGCGGCGGGGGAAACTCGGGTGCCTCCATAAATGGTGCCTGATACATCGGTGGTGCATCTGATGCTGCAAGTATTTGTGGCACATCCGGCTTTGGCCACTGTGGCGGCAACTGAAACTCTGCATCCGCTCCTCCCAGATAACCCATCATGTCTGCGTAAGGGTCTCGGCTGCCTGCATCATCCATCATCACTGGAGGTAAAGGGTCTGGAAGAGGCGACCAATCTACCTGTGCTGCTCTAGCACCCTGCATATGTCGCAATGGAACTGGCGGATGATCCGCCGTACGAGATCCTCGCGAATGACCTGGCGAAGCTGGGTATCCCTGAAACTGAACCAACTGACCCTGCTCTGATCCAGCTGATCTCTGCTGACTCATACTGATCCGCTGAAAGTACTCGACGCGCACACACACACCCCTCCACTCCACCCAGGACACACTGCTGTAAGACTGCAATCAAAACACAAAAACAAGTTAGTACAAATAATTCGAAAATTCTACTTTCCCATCCCAACCACGGGTTTAACGGACGTGGCTCGGTTTCCTAATGGATACTTGTGTGACACATTTGATTCGATAAAACACGGAAAACACTCAAAAATAAAATGTTTCGAAACCCATGCAGAACCATGCTCTGATACCACCTTTCTGTAACTCCCCTTTCCCATTCTCCGCTGACCGTCGAGCTGACCGGTCAACAATCAAACAAGAACATGACCGATCGAGCCCGAGCAAGTCGAACGGGAAAAGTTTGCCACATGACGAAGCCAAAGATAGTTCGGTTTGAGACAAAAGGCTCGCACCAATCTACCTTCGACTCTGCTATCCTCATATCCATAGTACAAGCAATACTACTTGCACTACTTCAATGAGTTGTGTCGGTTCAGACTAAAACCTCATATCAGGGAAACAATTTCATTTTTAAATAATCAAACGTTGATACAACTTTTAACGGGTTTTACAACAAACATCGATATAAACACAAAATCAATCAAAAACACGAAATAGCGCAGCTGCCGAACCGAAATAAAACACCCAAAACCCCGAATCAAATCCCGTCACAAGCAACCCGAAACCACACCGAGGACCTCCCGCGTCCGTCGCTGCTAAACCTGAAAAACACAAAAAGAGTCGAATGAGCGATCTAAGATCACCCAGTGAATCGGCTCCCCACTAACGGCTTCTAGTCTATCTAGAACTACAGATTCTCGCCCCAAAACCCAAAATAACAAACAACATGAATAAATGGTCGATCGCGCACAACCACGTCGTGATCAACCCACACACACATTCAATGCCAAAGATAAAGAGAGTTAAGGGAAATCGAAGGCACTGCGGCACATGTCCTCGATTGGACTCGATCTATCTATCGCGCAATGAAAGAATACAAAACAACACTAGGCCCTACGATCTCGGTAACTTCCACGGGTTTACATAGTCACCTATATGGTAACTAACCCACGACTCCTAAACGTGTACCCAAGGTCCCACGAATAGGACACCGTTCTCCGTCCATCAATACGCGGTGACTCGGACTACCCCTAGATAGCCAGAGTTTCCATGTGATTCAGCGCTAGGACATGACCCCGTATTCTCCGAATCACACACCTACCGGCGTCACCCAGTAGGTTAACACCATAACCATAATCACCGTGATCCGGTTAGGTAAAACCCGAGGATCCAATCGGGTCGGAAGTACCGGAACGTAAACAAAACCTAGTCTTGCGGAATCTAACGCACCCTATGGTCCTAGCGCAGAAATGTAAACACGCAGACTCGTTGGGACTCTAGCACAGTTCACACAATCATCAATAACAATAATAATAAATCTACAACCATTCCGCAAGCCACTACACTACCACAACACCGCTCTGACTAGGTAAGATACCTTGTCAGCACCAACTAACTTACCCGGTCCCGTGACCGGAGTAAGTGTCCACAATAACTGCTCGGCCCAACACCGAGCAGTCTAACAAGCCTGCACACAAAGCTCAACACAGCACAATAATCACAACAATCAAAAACGCAATCACAATCATCACAGCAATCACAACAACACAACACAGGCAGACCTATTAGGGTTTCTAAGTCTTTTATTCCATTCTTATCCGCTACCTTGGGTTAGCGGATTGCTAACCCGTAGACGGCTTACAAACTCACCACATTCCTTATTTAACCCATTCTAGATATCTTTTAATAACTCCTCGATCCGTCGGTTTAGAGTTAGCAAACATACTAACTCCCCGACGTCTCATTATTAACTTAATTGATTCATTAACCAATCCCGCTATTAACCTAAACCCCGATCCCGTTACAATATTCTATATATTCGTTTAGGTTTAACTCATATTTTAATGTCGTCTTAATTCCCGTATATAGATTCATTAATTATCGTTCTTATATATATATATATATATATATATATGCATATACGGTCCTAAACAACGGTCTATATGAATGCATCACCCAATCATTACTAACAACCTAGCGGACAATCGATTAACCTTTTTTAATTCTAAAACCCTAACATGCTTAATTAATCTTATCCTGTTGATATACCATGGATTTTAGGGATTTTAACCATGGTATATATCTTATTTATCGAGTCTTATGTTATGTTTTGGAGTCTTTTTAGTATGTTTACCAGTCTAGACATGTTTGGAGCTGAATTGGAGATTTTGGAGCTATTTGGAGCATTTTGGAGCATTGACCCGAGAGATGGACTTCACTGTCAAATTCACAGACCTGTGTCGATCGATACATCATGTGCAACGATCGACACAAGGTCGACGCAGACAAATTCTCGGCGTTTAATGAGAAGAGTTTGGATATTACAACTTTGCCCAGAAGTTCCTCATAATTACAAAGAACCCCAGCCGACTTTAGACCATTATATTAGGTTTTTTAAGCCATTGTTTAGGCTACGCTTTTCTTAAGTCTTATTCTATTTTTAGAGAGAGTTTTAGGGGCTGGTTTTGTTCTCGAAAGAGACTTGATTTCGAACCCCTGTTCTTATTCTCTTGATTATTTATGATATCTATTTTGACTATGTTTTCTGTTATGATTGCTATGTCTGAGTAGATCTCTTGTTAGGTTAGGGATTCTCATTAGGGATTTGAAGGAATGTTAGATTAACTAATTTATTAGATTCATCATCTAGTTCTTCATCTAATCTGTTCTTAAAGCTTAATCTGAACTGGCCATTTAGATTACTGATTCTAGGTTGATTTACGCAACGACAGTTGGTTTATTTAACTAGATCTGATTAGGTGAGCAATTTGTCTATCCGCAAAGGAATTTGGTTTAGAGAAATTGTGAACGAACGAACTTGGAATTAATGCATGTTTAGAACTCTAGGATTCACAAAGGAATTTGGTCTGCTAGGTTGTTAGACATAGATAATTATCGCAGCGACAGCTGGTTAGTTTTACCGTCGTGATTCTAGTTCAAGAACACTATAGATTGAATCTTGATTGTTTGTTATCTGAATTCCTGATGTCCTGAGAACTCCCGAAACCTGACACCTTCGTTAATTGCTTACAACCCCCTCGTTTGATTTCTTTACTTGCTATTTTGTTTACCGTTTTCCAATATTGCTTCGCTTAGCTTAAATCTGAATTACTTATAATCTATAGTGTGACCAGCGTCCTTGTGGATTCGATACCCTAAGTACTACAACTACATCACTGTGCACTTGCAGTTAGAATAGGGATAAAACTAGACCTATCAAGTTTTTGGCGCCGTTGCCGGGGACTCTTTGATTTCGCCGATAGATTCAGTATTAGGATTTAGACTAAGCATTTTTATATTTCATTTTACTTTTATTTACTTACGTTTTCGTTTCTTTGGTGTTGCAGGAATCACATTGCATCGATCGACGCATACTTTGCATCGATCGACACAAGGTGAAACCAGTGATACCGAGAGCTTGAACACTTAGCAGGTTGTTCTTAATGGAGCCTGTGATTCTGATTCGCGGTGAAGACGGCGTTTTACGAGACCAAGAGGGTCATATATGCAACGCAAAAGGTCAGAAACTAGATGGGGAAGGAAACCCCATCCTACCAGAGTATCATGCATTAGTTGAGCAGATAGCTGAGATGAGAGACAAAATTGATTCTATCCACAACATCCTACTTAGGAAGGGACAAATCCGAGCTGATGCAGCATTTGGGGAGTTTGCAGAGGTGAATTATATAGCTGGAGCTGATTATTATGAACAGATGTATGGAATTCAGCAGAGACAAAGTTTTAGTTATGCTCCGAGATCGAGAGATTATGGTTATTCATCGCACCAAACACGTCCTGCACCCACACATAAGAGCAGATTTGAAGTTATGATGGAGCAGTGTCTCGAAGGACAACAACAAACCACTGTGTCTTTCAACTCGAAGATTGATACCTTGTACACTGATTTGAATGAGAAGTTTGGGTCCTTAAACTCTCGTATAAGGCTGCTGGATACACAAGTGGATCAGATTTCAAGTTCTGTCAAAGAGAAGAATGCTAAGAATGCTCATGTCAATGACATCTCAGTTCATGTTGACTATAGGCTGAATCAGGGATCATATCTTGAAGTTAAGGCTATGGAAATTGTGGAAAACAGAGACGAATCTGAGATTGAGATCCCTGAGATTGAGAGTTTCGACGGACCAGACTCGACAGAGATTGACATTGATCTCTTGATAAAATCTTTCAGTGTCGATCGACACCCCCTTAGTGTCGGTCGACACGCAGTTCTGACGGCAATTTCGAGTTCTTACGACGAACAGAAATCGACCATGGTCAACACTGAAGGTCGACATCAATTCAATGTCGACCGACACCACTTCTGCGTCGGTCGACGCGACAGTCGGACAGACCCAATTTCGCCCAAATCTGATGTTTTTGCTGGGAAAAGGGTCTACAAACTTCCTATACCGTTCCCAAGAGTTCCTATAAGATCTAAACATGAGCAGAGTGTATTCAAGTGCATGGTAGTGGTGGATAAGGAGATGAATGAAACTCCACCAGCCGAAGCTCCGCGAGTTCATCCTTGTGTGTTGGGATATGCAAAAAAGATGATCTCCACTGATGGTCATTTGAAAGATGAAGTTCAGATTGGTGGAACTACAGCGTCTGATAGTGGAGAAAAGAAGATGGTGATTCCTCATGAATTTACTCTAACATCTTCCGAGCCTGCAACTGCTCATAAGCAGAAAGCTCCAAACATCAGATCTCCACCAAAGCAAAGGTATGCACATTCTAAACTTAAACCTCCTGATCAATCAGCTTTGAATGCAGGAAAACGCATAAACCCACCCAAGCTTCGCTCCCGCCCTAGACCTCTTCCTACGTACCTTGGACGCTCTCATGCTGATCCTCTTACACACCGCCATGGATGAAGAGATATTCACAGAGACACTCAAAGTCTCTGTTGAAACCCCCATGAATATGATCTCTTCCAATAGTCAAGCTACTGACTTTAAACAAGCGCTGAGTGGGAGGCAACCCACTGTTAGGTTCGTTTTTATTTTTATTTTTTTGTTTTGATTTAGGTGTTTTGATTTTTCTGTTTAAGTGTGTTCAGAGGCGTGAGAAACAGGCAGAATCGCCTTGCATCGATCGACACACCTAGTGCATCGGTCGATGCAGTCGCGATTTACGGTTTACCAAATCAATTGCGGTTTAGACATCGGTTATTTACATAACCGCGAGCATATTCGCCTTGCATCGATCGACACACATTGTGGCATCGATCGACACAGGGCGACGACAGGTAAGTGTTCTGCAACTTTTCGGATTGTTTCAATTTGATTTATTTTCTCGCCGACCCTAAGCTTGACACTACTGGGGACAGTGTGTTTTAAGAATGGGGGAGGAGCTACTGACGCACGCTTTTGTTTTCTTAGTGTCAGTCCCGTTTTTCAAAATTTGTTTTATTGAGTCAAAATAGTTTAAGTAAAAAACAATGATTTTTTTGAGAAAATTAACAGCACTTGCAGGAACTTAAGTAACCATTGGGATGAAGTTGCAGATCAATCTATGACTATTAGAAAACCCAGACACATATCAGCCTACTGAGAACACCCACATCACTTCAGGTATCAGAGGATCCTTTTACTGACTTCACCTTAATATTGACTTAATTTTCTCACCTAAGGGCTTGGTATACCTTGTGTCGGATTCCTTTGTTAGTTCTGACACAGCCTGTAAACATGTTCTATTTGGTTCCCTTCTCCCCTTCCATAAAGTAAAAAAAATAAAAATAATAATAAACTGAGGATGAGTTAGTAACTCTGAAATGGTCACGGGAGTAGTAGCAAACACTATTACCTCCTGTGCGATCCATGGAATGTGTCCAAAGTACACCCCAAAACGGGAAGAACACTGATAAAAAAAAAATGATACCCAGTGGGGAAAAATCAGTTGTTAAGGAAGGGAAAAGAGAAGAAAGGGACCAAAGAAAGATAGTATGGTGGTCTAGAGCTGACAAGGTAAGAGTCCATATGCCCTTTGATCGATACTCCTTAGGTGAGACCTCACTTAAATACTTGCAGAAGTCAGTAGGGTGAATTTGAATGCGTGAATGTGATTGTGGAGTTTACTTAGGACAGTTGCTAAGTGTGGGGGAAGTATATGTTGGTCTTGATATCTTGCAGGTGATTCTTTCAGTGGATTACTAAGGGGAATCTGAGTGTTGTTGCTTCAAAGATGAAAAGAGTTTCTGAAAGTTTTCAAACCTCTTCACCATGCTTTGGTTCTTTACTTGCTTGAGGGCAAGCAAGAGCTAAGTGTGGGGGAGTTGATATACCATGGATTTTAGGGATTTTAACCATGGTATATATCTTATTTATCGAGTCTTATGTTATGTTTTTGAGTCTTTTTAGTATGTTTACAGGTCTAGAGATGTTTGGAGCTGAATTGGAGATTTTGGAGCTATTTGGAGCATTTTGGAGCATTGACCCGAGAGATGGACTTCACTGTCAAATTTACAGACCTGTGTCGATCGACACATCATGTGCAACGATCGACACAAGGTCGACGCAGACAAATTCTCGGCGTTTAATGAGAAGAGTTTGGATATTGAAACTTTGCCCAGAAGTTCCTCATAATTACAAAGAAGCCCCAGCCGACTTTAGACCATTATATTAGGGTTTTTAAGCCATTGTTTAGGCTACGATTTTCTTAAGTCTTATTCTATTTTCAGAGAGAGTTTTAGGGGCTGGTTTTGTTCTCGAAAGAGACTTGATTTCGAACCCCTGTTCTTATTCTCTTGATTATTTATGATATCTATTTTGACTATGTTTTCTGTTATGATTGCTATGTCTGAGTAGATCTCTTGTTAGGTTAGGGATTCTCATTAGGGATTTGAAGGAATGTTAGATTAACTAATTTATTAGATTCATCATCTAGTTCTTCATCTAATCTGTTCTTAAAGCTTAATCTGAACTGGCCATTTAGATTACTGATTCTAGGTTGATTTACGCAACGACAGTTGGTTTATTTAACTAGATCTGATTAGGTGAGCAATTTGTCTATCCGCAAAGGAATTTGGTTTAGAGAAATTGTGAACGAACGAACTTGGAATTAATGCATGTTTAGAACTCTAGGATTCGCAAAGGAATTTGGTCTGCTAGGTTGTTAGACATAGATAATTATCGCAGCGACAGCTGGTTAGTTTTACCGTCGTGATTCTAGTTCAAGAACACTATAGATTGAATCTTGATTGTTTGTTATCTGAATTCCTGATGTCCTGAGAACTCCCGAAACCTGACACCTTCGTTAATTGCTTACAACCCCCTCGTTTGATTTCTTTACTTGCTATTTTGTTTACCGTTTTCCAATATTGCTTCGCTTAGCTTAAATCTGAATTACTTATAATCTATCGTGTGACCAGAGTCCTTGTGGATTCGATACCCTAAGTACTACAACTACATCACTGTTCACTTGCAGTTAGAATAGGGATAAAACTAGACCTATCACCGGTTTAACATTAAACGTCCAATTAATTATTAATTACTAATCGGGTTAATTAACCGGTATGCATCCTAGTGCTACGGTTTATTAAATCCCAGTCTATATGTAATTAAAAGGTTTGTGAGCCGACTCATAGTGAGGTAGACGCGGAATGACGGCTCGATGCGAGTGTGGATCCCGAGATATCCGACACGAACCCCGAACTACCGAATCTCGAACTCCGAAATCCGAATGCCCTGAAACCTCGGAATGGCCGTGAACCAAGCGTTGACCGGCTTAGTCTCCGGGGTTAACCGACGGCTGACCGCGTTGACCGGCAGTTGACCGTTGACCCGAGAGTTGACCGTTGACCGTGCGTTGACCGAAGCTTGAACCGTTGACCACCCCATTAAACCGGCTAAACCAGATAACCGAAATCAATTGACCGGTTTGGTCAAAACCGGTTTTGGTCAACCATTGACCGGTTTAACTAAACCGGTTTCTTCTCAAAACCAAGGCTGAACCAGCTGCAACCCATCCCAAACATCCCAAGGTGAACCGGCTGAAGATTTGGAGGCGGAGGAGCTTCACCGGCGGTGACACTCCGGCGTTGATCGCTGCGGCGAAGGGTTGACCGGCGGCAGAGACGACTTTTCCGGCGACTTCTGAAGGCGAACCACCCACCAAACTGCTCAGAATTCCAAGATCTATCCACCCATGTCTCCAAAATACCCAGATCTGATGAAGAAATGAAGAGATCCACCAAACCCTATTCGGCTGTTACTTCTTGGCCGGATTCCGTTGAACTCCGGCGGCGGAAAATGACAAGAGAAGGGTGACGGTTGTAGAGGAGAGTGAGAGGGTTCTATAGCACTTTGCAGAGAGTGATTTGGGTTTAAGGATCAAAAGTTATAGGCTTTCTTGCTCAAGAAGGCATGAAGAACATACTTAGGGTTCTTGGGTTTTCTATGAAGATTCAAAGGATTCTGATGATTTTCTGGGTTTGGTTGATGAATCTGGGGAGATAGAGAGAGAGAGAGAGAGAGAGAGAGAGAGAGAGAGAGAGAGAGAGAGAGAGAGAGTCGAGAGAGAGAAAGAGAGATTTGAGTGTGGTTTGGTGAAATGAATTGAATGGACAAGACATGTTCTTGCATTAAAGGATTCATGCACTTCTCCATGCATGGCACGCCAAGAATGCAATGTGGCGACCCAGGGTGATGACAGGTGTCTCCCTGGGTGTTTTTGTTGTCCAAAAACTCTCCTTAATCAGCATTAATCAGCCACTAATCTCCATTCCTTCCATTGCTCGGTTTTGATGGTTTTCGGGTTTAATATTTTAAAATCTATCCGGATGATCCCATAAATCTTCAAACCTCCATAATTAGATTCTCCATGCTATTTGATGAATTTATCATTTTGAATCAGTCCGTTCGGACTTACGTAGCTCCGGATATGAATTTTTGAAGTTTCTTCGGGTTTGTCGGTTTCCATTCCCGACAAGCCGAAAAACACATTTCTGCTCCGATTCTTCCAATTCTGATCTTTTAAACATTCTTTAGGTTAAAACATAAGAATATTTGTCCCGTCTCAGCTTCCGTCTCGAACTTTGGCAAAATTACCATTTTACCCCTCACTTAGCAAAAATGACAATTTTGCCCTCGGCTGACTTTCTGCTGCCCGTTGACCGTATTTTGGATACGGGGTATCACAATATCAGCCTGTTCCTCCTCAAAATACGCAGTATGATAAGCTTATAAGTATGATGGAGCAGTTACTGGAAAGACATGAAAAGGATTTGAACTACATCAATGGCTCTGGATTCCAAGGAAACAGGTTTGGTAATCAGCAAGGTAACAAGTTCTTTAATGGTGGACAGAAGAGTACTTTCACAAGCAATCAGAACTCTTCTGGATATGGACAGACTGCTGGATATCAGAAACCTTTTCAGCAAGGTAATTCGTATCAGAGAACTTATGGATCATCCTCATATCAGACACTTCCTGCTGCTAATGCTTATGCGAGCAAAATGGAAGCCATGATGGAGAAATTGCTAGAGGATCAGGCTAAGACTGCTGTAGACTTCGACATGAAGCTGGATGATATGCATGAAAATCTGAATGGGAAGTTTGAATCCTTAAGCACACATGTGAAAAAGCTGGATGTTCAAGTTTAATAGATTACTGGAGCAGAACAAAGGCAAAATGGATCAGGAAGAGCTGAACAAAAGCAATACATTAATGTTGTGACCATAAGAGATGAGATTGACTTGCTGGAAGAAGAAGAGAGCATAATCTCGGATTTTCTGGGTGAATTCTGTCTGTCTGAGACAAGCATCGATCGACACAACTCTTGCATCGATCGACACAGTCCCGATACGTCTGATGAAATTGCTCGAAATCGCCTTGTGTCGATCGACACACCTTTTCAGATGTTTTACAGGTTTAAGGACATTTAGAGCCTAATTGGACGTTCTGGGAGCATTGGGAGCATTTCTGCAATGTTTAGAGGTTTCAAAGAGTTCACTGGCTGCAAAATCGCCCTGCATCGGTCGATGCAGTATGTGCATCGGTCGATGCAAGGTGATTCCAGGGTTCTGCGCACAAAAATCCAAAAATTACAGTTTTTACCCAGAAACTTCCCAAATTTGCAAAAAGGCCCCAGACGTGTTTTAGACTATATATTAGGGTTTTTAGCCACTTGTTTAGGCTACGCTTTACTTACACTTTATTTTACATTCAGAGAGAGAGAGAGAGCTTTGAGGCGCTGATCTTATACTCGAGAGAGAGGAGATTTTGAACCCCAGTTTTTTTATATCTTTTATGATATTTGGTTTTCTATTCATTATGATCTCTGTTTCATTGATCATGTCTGAGTAGTTTACCTGTTAGGTTTAGGGATTCTCATTAGGGATTTCATGGAATTATAGGTTGATCAATATGTAGGGATTCATATTTGTTAGTTCTTCATCTAGGGTTGTTCTTAATGCTTAATCTGAAGTAGCTACCCAGATTTATGATGTTAGGTTGATTTCCACAACGATAGTTGGTTAATTAGCTAGAAATAACCTAGATGAGCAATTTGATCTACTCGCAAAGAAATTTGGTTTATAGGAATTGTGAACAAAAGAACTTGAGATTAATGCTTGTTTAGAACTCTAGGATTCGCAACGAAAGTTGGCTTGCTAGGTTGTTAGACATAGATAGGATTCACAACGAAAGTTGGCTTCTTATACTTCCGTGATTCCAGTTCTAGAACAGTTCTTAATTAGATCCCGATTGATTGATTGCCTGTGTTCCTGATTTCCTGAGAACTCCCTTGACATGACGCCTTCGTTTCTTGCTTACAAACCGATATATTTACTTTTCTGCTGTTTGATTTACTGCTTTCTACCGCTTCTACCTAGTTTAACCTGAAATTCTAAAATCTATCGCAAGAGTCTAGAGTCTATGTGGATTCGATACCTTTTATACTATAATTGCATTAACTGTGCACTTGCAGTAGAATAGGATTAAAACTTAGAGCCTATCAAGTTTTTGGCGCCGTTGCCGGGGACACTTTTGAGTCTTCGATAGATTTGAACTTAGGGTTTAGACTAGGTTTTTCGTTTTTGTTTTTGGTTACTAATTTTTTTTTCTTTTTCTTGCGTTTCAGGTACGCCTGTAATCGCTTTGCATCGATCGACATGGTCATGTGTGTCGATCGTCACATCTTCGCACCTTGCAACGATCGACACTACTTTGCATCGATCGACACATCGCGTAAGATGATGGGAATGATGGAACGGATGTTGGAAAATCAGCAGAATAACTCATTCTGCAGAGACTATGGTTATTATTCATTCACCAGAGATTATGAATCTTCATCATATCAGCATGTTCCTCCCCAAAATACGCAGTCTGATAAGCTGATAAATATGATGGAGCAGTTACTGGAAAGACAAGAAAATGATTTGAACTACATCAATGGCTCTGGATTCCAAGGAAACAGGTTTGGTAATCAGCAAGGTAACAAGTTCTTTAATGGTGGACAGAAGAGTGCTTTCACAAGCAATCAGAACTCTTCTGGATATGGACAGACTGCTTGTTATCAGAAACCTTTTCAGCAAGGTAATTCTTATCAGAGAACTTATGGATCATCCTCATATCAGACACCTCCTGCTGCTAATGCTTATGCGAGCAAAATGGATGCCATGATGGAGCAGTTGCTAGAGGATCAGGCTAAGACTGCTTTAGACTTCGACATGAAGCTGGATGATATGCATGAAAATCTGAATGGGAAGTTTGAATCCTTAAGCACACATGTGAAAAAGCTGGATGTTCAAGTTCAACAGATTACTGGTGCAGAACAAAGGCAAAATGGATCAGGAAGAGCTGAACAAAAGCAATACAATAATGCTGTGACCATAAGAGATGAGATTGACTTGCTGGAAGAAGAAGAGAGCATAATCTCGGATTTTCTGGATGAATTCTGTCTGTTTGAAACAAGCATCGATCGACACAACTCTTGCATCGATCGACACAGTCCCGATACGTCTGATGAAATTGCTCGAAATTGCCTTGTGTCGATCGACACACAACGTGCATCGATCGACACAAATCCCAGACGGGACCAGAAACCTGCAACAGTCATGGAATGAGTCTATAAGCCCTCTGTGACGTATCCTAAGGTTCCTAAACTGTCTAAACAGGAGCTAAAAGTGGCTAATTGCATGAAATTGATGGAAAAGAAGCTGATTCAGATTACAGAGAAGCTTCCAGATCCAGGAGCATTTGTGCTACACTGTTATATCTCTGAGGACAGATTTAAGCATTCTCTGTGTGACTTAGGATCTTGTGTGAATCTAATGCCGTACTCAGTAGCTGTGAGATTGGAAAAGATGGAATTCCAGCGTACAAGGATCTCTCTTATCCTAGCTGATCGTTCAAAGCGATATCCGGAAGGAGTTCTTAAGGATATTCCTGTCAGAGTTGGAAACTACTTGATTCCAACAGATTTTGTGGTGCTGAAGTATGATATTGAGCCTGATGATCCTCTACTACTTGGTAGATCATTCTTAGCTACTGCTAGAGCAGTGATTGATGTGAGACATAGACTGATTGATCTCCATCTGGGAGAAAATCCCTTGAGGTTCAAGATGGATAAGCTGCAGAAATCCACCATTGATAGACAGAGCTTCAGTGTGGAAGTGGAACCAGAGATTCCTGTTGGAGAGAAGAAGATGGCGGTTCCTCTTGAACCTGCTCTAACATCTTCAGTGCCTGCAACTGCTCATAAGCAGAAAGCTCCAGACATCTCATTTCCACCAAAGGTAAGGCACAAATCATCTAAGCTTAAACCTCCTAACCGCATTGCTTTGAATGCAGGAAAACGCAGAATCCCACCCAAGCTTCGCTCCAGCCCTGGTTCTACTCCTTCGTTCCTTGGAAAATCTCATGATCCGACAGCATATACACCACTTGGATGAGGAGACATTCACAGAGACACTCAAAGTCTCTATTGAAACCGCCATGAGTCTAATCTCTATCCCAAAGTCAAGCTAATGACTAAAAACAAGCGCTGAGTGGGAGTCAACCCACTATAGAGTCAACTTTTGTCTCTTTTTTTTTCATTTTTAGGTGTTTGTTACTTTGATTTTTCGTTTTGGTGTTTTCAGACGAGAGAACCGATCAAAAATTGCCTAGCATCGATCGACACGGTCATGTGTGTCAATCGACACAAAGCGAACACGAATGAATTGAGCAAATGCGATTTGCGTCGATCAATGCAGTCCTGAGCATCGATCGATACAGTGCGACGAGAGGTACGTAACTCTGGATTTTTCACTCTTTTCAATTTGATTATCTGTTTTCACCAAGCTCATGCTTTTATTACACTGGGAACAGTGTGTTTTAAGTGTGGGGGAGGTAGCTACTGACGCACGCTTTTGTTTTCTTAGAGTCAGTCAAAATTTTGTTTTATTGAGTCAAATAGAGTAGGAAACAAAGACTTTTTGAGGAGATTACAACACTTGCAGGAACTTAAGTGACCATTGGATAAGCTGCATATCATCTATGACTATTAGAAAACCCAACACAGACCAGCCTAATGAGGACACCCATATCACTTCAGGTATTCAGAGAATCCATTACTTGACTTCACCTTTAACTTGACTTAATTTTCTCACATATGGGCTTGGTATACTTTGAGTCGGATTCCTCTGTTAGTTCTGGCACAGCTTGTAAACCTGTCTGATTATGGTTCCCTTCTCCCCATCCTTGAAAGAAAAAAGAGAGATAAACTGAGGATAAGCTAGTAGCTTCGAAGTGGTCACGGGAGTGGTAGAGACCCCTATTACCTCCTGTCCATCCATGGAAACATGTCCAAATTATGCCCCAGTAAGGGAAGAGCACTGATAGAAAAAATAAAATGATACCCAGTGGGGAAAAATCAGTGCTAAGGAAGGGAAAAGAGAAGAAAGGGACCAGAAGCAACAATTGAGTGGTCAGAGCTTTCATAGTAAGAGTCCATGTGTTCTTTGATCGATACCCCATAGGTGAGACCGCACTTAATAGCTTATAGAAGTCAGTATGGTGAATTTGGATGCTCTGAATGTGATTGTGGAGTTTACTCAGGACAGTTGCTAAGTGTGGGGGAAGTACATGTTGGTCTTGATGTTTGCAGGTTCATTTTCATGTGGCTTACTAAGGGGAATCTGAGTGTGGTGCTCCTACGATGAAACGAGTTTCTGAAGTTTTCAAACCTCTTTTCTTATACTTTGGTTCTTTACTTGCTTGAGGGCAAGCAAGAGCTAAGTGTGGGGGAGTTGATATACCATGGATTTTAGGGCTTTCGACCATGATATATGTCTTTATTATCGAGTCTTTTAGTATGTTTTGGAGTCTTTTCAGGTGTTTTACAGGTTTAAGGACATTTGGAGCCTAATTGGACGTTCTGGGAGCATTGGGAGCATTTATGCACTGTTTAGAGATTTCACAATGTTCACTGGCTGCGAAATCGCCCTGCATCGGTCGATGCAAGGTGATTCCAGGGTTCTGCGCACAAAAATCCAGAAATTATAGTTTTTGCCCAGAAACTTCCCAGATTTGCAAAAAGGCCCCAGACGTGTTTTAGACTATATATTAGGGTTTTTAACCACTTGTTTAGGCTACGCTTTACTTACGATTTATTTTACATTCAGAGAGAGAGAGCTTTGAGGGGCTGATCTTATACTCGAGAGAGAAGAGATTTTGAACCCCAGTTTCTTTACTTCTTTTTTGATATTTGGTTTTCTATTCATTATTATTTCTATTTCATTGATCATGTCTGAGTAGTTTACCTGTTAGGTTTAGGGATTCTCATTAGGGATTTCATGGAATTATAGGTTGATCAATCTGTAGGGATTCATATATGTTAGTTCTATATCTAGGGTTGTTCTTAATGCTTAATCTGAAGTAGCTACCCAGATTTATGATGTTAGGTTGATTTCCACAACGACAGTTGGTTAATTAGCTAGAAATAACCTAGATGAGCAATTTGATCTACTAGCAAAGAAATTTGGTTTAGAGGAATTGTGAACGAAAGAAATTGAGATTAATGCTTGTTTAGAAATCTAGGATTCGCAACGAAAGTTGGCTTGCTAGGTTATTAGACATAGATAGGATTCACAACGAAAGTTGGCTTCTTATACTTCCGTGATTCTAGTTCTAGAACAGTTCTTAATTAGATCCCGATTTCCTGAGAACTCCCTTGACATGACGCCTTCGCTTCTTGCTTACAAACCGATATATTTACTTTTCTGCTGTTTGATTTACTGCTTTCTACCGCTTCTACCTAGTTTAACCTGAAATTCTATAATCTATCGCAAGAGTCTAGAGTCTCTTTGGATTTAATACCTTTTATATTATAATTGCATTAACTGTGCACTTGAAGTAGAATAGGATTAAAACTTAGAGCCTATCAATTTTTTGGCGCCGTTGCCGGGGACTCTTTTGAGTCTTCGATAGATTTGAACTTAGGGTTTAGACTAGGTTTTTCGTTTTTGTTTTTGGTTACTAATTTTTTTTCTTTTTCTTGCGTTTCAGGCACGCCTGTAATCGCTTTGCATCGATCGACATGGTCCTGTGTGTCGATCGTCACATCTTCGCGCCTTGCAACGATCAACACTACTTTGCATTGATCGACACATCGCGTAAGATGATGGGAATGATGGAACGGATGTTGGAAAATCAGCAGAATAACTCATTCTGCAGAGACTATGGTTATTATTCATTCACCAGAGAACTTATGGATCATCCTCATATCAGACACCTCCTGCTGCTAATGCTTATGCGAGCAAAATGGAAGCCATGATGGAGCAGTTGCTAGAGGATCAGGCTAAGACTGCTTTAGACTTCGACATGAAGCTGGATGATATGCATGAAAATCTGAATGGGAAGTTTGAATCCTTAAGCACACATGTGAAAAAGCTGGATGTTCAAGTTCAACAGATTACTGGAGCAGAACAAAGGCAAAATGGATAGGGAAGAGCTGAACAAAAGCAATACAATAATGCTGTGACCATAAGAGATGAGATTGACTTGATGGAAGAAGAAGAGAGCATAATCTCGGATTTTCTGGGTGAATTCTGTCTGTCTGAAACAAGCATCGATCGCCACAACTCTTGCATCGATCGACACAGTCCCGATACGTCTGATGAAATTTCTCGAAATTGCCTTGTGTCGATCGACACACAACGTGCATCGATCGACACAAATCCCAGACGGGACCAGAAACCTGCAACAGTCATGGAATGAGTCTATAAGCCCTCTGTGACGTATCCTAAGGTTCCTAAACTGTCTAAACAGGAGCTAGAAGTGGCTAATTGCATGAAATTGATGGAAAAGAACCTGATTCAGATTACAGAGAAGCTTCCAGATCCAGGAGCATTTGTGCTACACTGTTATATCTCTGAGGACATATTCAAGCATTCTCTGTGTGACCTAGGATCTTGTGTGAATCTAATGCCGTACTCAGTAGCTATGAGATTGGGAAAGATGGAATTCCAGCCTACAAGGATCTCTCTTATCCTAGCTGATCGTTCAAAGCGATATCCGGAAAGAGTTCTTAAGGATATTCCTGTCAGAGTTGGAAACTACTTGATTCCAACAGATTTTGTGGTGCTGAAGTATGATATTGAGCCTAATGATCCTCTACTACTTAGTATATAATTCTTAGCTACTGCTAGAGCAGTGATTGATGTGAGACATGGACTGATTGATCTCCATCTGGGAGAAAATCTCTTGAGGTTCAAGATGGATAAGCTGCAGAAATCCACCATTGATGGACAGAGCTTCAGTGTGGAAGTGGAACCAGAGATTCCTGTTGGAAAAGAGAAGATGGCGGTTCCTCTTGAACCTGCTATAACATCTTCAGTGCCTGCAACTGCTCATAAGCAGAAAGCTTCAGACATCTCATTTCCACCAAAGGTAAGGCACTAATCATCTAAGCTTATGTTGGGATTGTGTCCTGAAATCACACTCGTACTCACTCCTGATGATAGTTGTGTGTCGAGATCAGACATTCGTATAATACTGGGCGGTTGCAATGTTTTGCTAGAAGCCTCTTGCAATCTGTAAGTTGTAGACTTACTACCAGTATTATATGATCCTATAGGGTCACACACCTAAGCAAACTGGAAGCTACGACATGGGAATGATCATTATGGTAATAATCGTATTAATGTGTATTGGATACAAATTATTATCGACAAAATGGTGTTGTGTCGATCGACACAGCTTATGTGTCGGTCGACATAGTTCGGGTTTTCGGAAAGGCTTTCCGAATTAAGACTTAATTAAGTCTGGCCCGTTAAGCATGTTTAGGTCGAATAAAACTCGAGAGTTTCGACCTAAACAGGGGGCCGTCCACTTTTCTTGACAGAAAGAGTAGAAACACCGGAGAGATTCGATTCCCATTGATCCGGCACTAGCATCCCGTTTCCAGCTTGTGTGCGTGTGTATCTGGTAGAGGCAAGGCACCTGCGTTGCTCCACTGATCTCGTTCACCATTCTCATTCCGCTGCCAGTCAAAAGGTAAGAACGAGGTTGGTTTCATTCAATATATCAAACCCTAGATCCTAGGAGATCCAACAGTGGTATCAGAGCGTTGTTAGGGTTTAGCTATTGAATCTAATGCAATTAATTCGAAACTTGATGTTGTTGAATTGAATGTTGCCTGTTGAAATCGTGTTTTCATATATTATTCTCGGTTTTGTTCATGTTGAAAAGACGAATAATTGTTGAAAACGCACTGTGTCGATCGACACAAAGCGTGTGTCGGTCGACACGCCGCAAAAACTCGCCTAAAATATTTAGGGTTTGTCGCACAGTATCGATCGACACAAAGCGTGTGTCGGTCGATACAGAGCGAAAACTCGCAAATAATTTTAGGGTTTCGATCTGAGATCGAGTACCCGTATTCCTGCTGTGTCGATCGATACACTGGGTGTGTCGGTCGACACAGGCAAAGCAATTAGATAGATCGGTTCAATTGGATTGAACCGGTTATCTCGCTCGGTTAATTTTAATTAACCAATTGGTTCTGGTTTGGTAATGTCGATCGACACAGAGATGTGTGACGATCGACATGGACCATTAAACTGAACTGGTTCAATTGGATTGAATCGGTTAAGCAAATTCGATCCGGTTTGACCGGTTATCGAAGACCGGTTTAAATTGGGTTGCGTCGACCGATGCCAATGGTTGGCATCGATCGACACGACATTCGCAGATATACTGGTTGGACCACAAATTTGCATATACCGGAACAATTTAATCCTAAAAGTTCTAGATGAACCTAAAACTAATAAAACTGAATATTTTAAATAAATAACTTCTTGGATGTATATTGGATATACATCAAGATAAAATAATTATTTTCCTCAACCAAATATCAAGTGATCTTGATGTCTTGCCCGATCTTGTCTACTGTCATGACTCGTGTTGTTGTTGGATATCCTTGGAGTCCTTGGTATCCACAACAACATGAGTAATGCAGGTGATCATTGATAGATTTGCAGTGCAACTATTAGTGATCACAAGACATAAAAGATTGGTTTTACTTGACTGGGCTGTCAGAAGTTCTGGGCTCAGAGACATCAGAGTAGATTAGACATAGTTTGTCTCATCTACGACCAAGAGTTGTACTGGGTACAATTAGCAATGATTTGCTTACCTAAATAACTAAAGTTTGGGTGATGGTAAGTTGCCCACTCAGATTTTGGTGAAGTATGGATCTTGGCTCATTGTATTCATCTGAGGAAACATAGTTTTGAATACAATGCGAGTTTTTCTTATTAGATAAGAATTCTCATTCCTTGAGCATTATAACTAAAACCTCTATTTTTTTTTAATTACAGCTATGTCTGTCTCAACTCACATCAACACTTTCTCACTAAGATCCGTCCTTGAGAAGGACAAGTTAAATGGATCTAATTTCTTGGAATGGTATCGGAACCTGAGAATAGTTCTCAGGCAGGAGAACAAGGAATATGTCCTTGAAAGAGTTCTCCCCGAGAGGCCACGTTCCAATGCTCCGCAGACAAAAAAGAATGCTTGGGATAAGCATTCAGCGGATGTCAAAGATGTTAATTGTCTAATGCTGGTGACTATGAACTCTGAGCTGCAGAAGCAATATGAGAACGTGATGTCATCCATTGAGATGATTAACAGCCTGAAAGCTTTGTTTCAGGAGCAAGCTCGCACAGAGAGATACCAGACGGTTAAGTCTCTCATGGATTGCAAGCTGGCTAAGGACAGTCCAGTAAGTCCTCATGTCCTTAAAGTGATGGGTTACATTGATAACATGGGGAAACTGGACTGTGCCATTAGCCAGGAGCTAGCCACTGACATGATTCTGCAGTCTTTGCCGTCGTGTTTTGATCAGTTCATCATGAACTACAACATGCAAAACATGACTAAGACATTGACTGAGTTGCACGGCATGCTGAAGACAGCAGAGCCGAATCTCAAGAAGGCAACTCCCAGTGTACTGATGGTACAAGGGGGTAAAAGGTTTAAGAAACCTAAGAAGGATAAGGGAAAGGCCCAAGTTGTCCAGACTGAGAGTCAGGACAAGCCCAAGCCGAAGCCCAAATCCGGGCCTTCTCCTGAGGATAAGTGCAACTACTGCAAGCAGTTAGGGCATTGGAAGAGAGACTGCAAGAAGTTCATGGAAGATTACAAGAAGCTGAAGAAGACGTATGATGCGTCTGATTCAGGTATTTATGTTATCTAACTTAATGTTATATCTTCTAGTTCTACTTCGTGGGTATTGGATACCGGCTGCGGTGCTCATATTTGTACTAATATGCAGGCACTAAGAAACAGTAGAACGCTGAAGAAAGGACAAGTGGAGCTACGGGTCGGGAATGGAGCTAAGGTTGCTGCACTGGCCGTAGGCACCTGCGAATTGTCATTACCGTCGGGCATGGTTTTAATTTTGAATAATTGCTACTTTGTACCTGCGATTAGCAGAAACATAATTTCAGTTTCCGTATTGGATTTGGAAGGTTTTGATTTTGCTGTTAAGAATAAAGTTTGTTCTTTTAATCGTGATGGTACGTTTTATGGTAGCGCCCCATTAGATAATGGGTTATATGTTTTAAACCAAGAAATGCCTAACTTTAACATAAATACAAAGCGGTTTAAGTCAAATGACGAAAACCCAAATTTCTTATGGCATTGTCGTTTGGGCCATATCAATGAGAAACGCATCCAATGGCTCCATCGAAATGGGCTTCTAGGCTCATTTGATTTTGAATCATGTGAGAAATGCGAATCTTGTTTGATGGGCAAAATGGCTAGAGCCCCTTTCAACAAACCAAATGAAAGGGCCAGTGATTTATTGGGCCTTGTTCATACTGATGTATGTGGGCCAATGAGTACTGTGGCCAGAGGAAATTACAAGTACTTCATTACCTTTACTGATGATTTCAGTAGGTATGTCTATGTCTATTTGATGAGACACAAGTCAGAATCCTTTGATAGATTCAAGAATTCAAGAATGAAGTACAGAACCAACTTGGCAAAAGTATTAAAGCTCTGCGATCGGATCGCGGAGGAGAATACTTGAGTCAAGAGTTCAGCGACTATCTGAGCGAGTGTGGAATTATTTCACAACTCACTCCTCCTGGAACACCCCAATGGAATGGAGTGTCAGAGAGGAGGAATCGAACCTTATTGGATATGGTTCGGTCTATGATGAGTCATTCAAATCTTCCATTATCCTTTTGGGGATACGCTCTAGAAACGTCTGCGTTTACACTAAATAGGGTACCATCTAAATCAGTGGAAAAGACACCACATGAACTGTGGACTGGGAATGTTCCTAGTCTGTCTTTCCTGAGGATTTGGGGTTGTGAGGCTTATGTCAAACGATTAATATCTGACAAGCTTGCACCCAAATCAGATAAATGCTACTTCGTTGGTTATCCTAGGGAAACAAGGGCATACTACTTTTACAACCAATCTGAGAACAAAGTATTTGTTGCTCGGGACTATTATTTTCTTGAGAGGGAGTTTCTCTCTAAGAAAAAACAGTGGGAGTAAAGTACATCTTGAAGAAATTCAAGATGCACAGGAGACTGCTCAACCTGCTGAGTAAGAGCAGCAGTTGGATCCACAGAGTTCTGTGGAACCGGCGCCTGTGGAGCCTAAAGTTCGCAGATCCGGAAGGATCCGTCACGAACCCGAGAGATACTATGGATTTCTTGTGACCAATTCAAATAATCTGATGATCATTGATAGTGACGAACCAGCGACCTTCGCGGAAGCAATGATGGACCCGGACTCCGAAAAGTGGCTTGGAGCCGCTAAATCCGAAATGGGATCCATGTCAGAAAACCAAGTATGGTCCTTGGTCGATTTACCTAATGGTGCAAAAGCCATTGAGTGTAAATGGATCTTCAAGAAGAAGATTGACGTGGATGGCAATGTACAGATTTACAAAGCGAGGTTGGTGGCTAAAGGTTTCAAGCAAATTCATGGTATTGACTATGATGAAACCTATTCCCCAGTCGCTATGCTTAAATCCATTCGGATTCTTCTAGCGATTGCAGCTCATTATGACTATGAGATTTGGCAGATGGATGTCAAAACCGCTTTCCTGAATGGTATTCTGGAAGAGGATGTGTATATGACACAGCCTGAAGGTTTTGTTGATCCTAAGAACGCTGGAAAGGTATGCAAGCTTCATAAATCCATTTATGGATTGAAGCAAGCATCACGGAGTTGGAATCTTCGTTTTGATGAAGCAGTAAAACAATTTGGTTTCATCAAGAACAAAGAGGAACCATGTGTTTACAAGAAGACTAGTGGGAGCAAAATTGAGTTTCTTGTACTGTATGTCGATGACATACTCCTCCTCGGTAATGACGTTCCGTTGCTTCAGTCTGTTAAGACTTGGCTCGGAAGTTGTTTTTCCATGAAAGACATGGGAGAAGCCGCGTATATTCTTGGAATCAGAATCTAAAGAGATAGAATGAACAGGATGATTGGATTGTGCCAGGACACTTATATTGATAAGGTACTGCACAGATTCAGGATGCATGATTCCAAGAAGGGCTTCATACCGATGTCTCATGGCACAAATCTCAGCAAGAAGCAGTGTCCGGCGACACATGCTGAGCGAGAACGCATGAATAGGATACCTTATGCTTCTGCAATAGGATCTATTATGTATGACATGCTCTGCACTCGTCCAGATGTTGCTTACGCGTTAAGCATGACGAGTAGATACCAATCTGATCCAGGTGAAGTTCACTGGACAGCTGTCAGGAATATTCTCAAGTATTTGAGACATACTATGGATAAATTCCTGGTGTATGGAGGAAGTGAAGAACTTGTGTTGAATGGATTCACCGATGCGAGTTTTCAGACAGACAAAGACGATTTTCGATCACAACCTGGATATGTCTTCTGTCTAAATGGCGGTGCAGTGAGCTGGAAGAGCTCTAAGCAGAATACCGTAGCTGATTCCACGACGGAAGCTGAATATGTTGCTGCTTCAGAAGCGGCAAAGGAAGCTGTTTGGATCAAGAAGTTCATGACTGAACTTGGTGTGGTTCCTAGTATCTTGGAGCCAGTGGCTTTATTTTGTGACAACAATGGAGCCATTGCTCAAGCAAAAGAACCCAGGTCACACCAGAAGTCCAAACACGTGGAGAGGAGATATCACCTGATTCGTGATATCGTCAATAGAGGTGATGTGAAAATCAGCGGAGTTCCGACAGACGAGAATGTCACTGATCCTCTGACCAAGTCACTCCCAAGGCCTAAGCATGAGAGTCATACGACTGCTGTAGGCATTAGAGATCTTAAGATGTAATCTTGATTCTAGTGGGAGTTTTAGTTTTATTTTAGTTATAATAAGACGCTCTTGTAAACATTCTTTTGGAAGTGTTTAATGAAATTTGATTTCAGCATTATTTATTGTGATCTAAATAATGGTCCCAAAATAAGTTTATGACATATTATAGGTCATCAAGTTGAGGACTTGATCATGAAACCCTATAAGTTAATAAATTATGTTTTATCCCTGGTCGAGGCTGTCAAAGTGGGACACTGACAACCGCGAGAGACTAGATTGTGAGGTGACTGTTGGCTAAGTTTCATGGAGTCAATGATATGATTATCGCAGTCAGTCACATAGATATATGTTAGTGAACATATGATCGGACATGACCCGCTAATGAGAAGTCTGCAAGATAGTTATATCTGTGTCATAAGAGGTTCTCATTACGACTATAGAGTATAGTCCTTAGACCTGAGTTCATCATGCTTTCTTGCATATGAATTGGTACACTTTGACTTTGTCAAACGTCGACCCGTAACTGGCGACTATAACGGCACTGTTCAAGTATATCATGAAGTGTGCGTTGAAACAGGGATGAAACAAGATCGGATTTGTCCATCCTGTATAACGGGAGATAAATATCTCAGGGCCTATCGAAGATTGAATACTGAGAGAATGTGTGGCCGCACTCAAACGAACTGTAGTTCAGTTGTTTGTAATGTTCAGTATGAGATCAGGAGTTCGATAAACACGATGTTGGCTTAATAAGGATGACACCAATCTTGCCTTATGCCAAATCGAGATATATAAACAAAAGGATTGTAGGAATAGATGATTCCAGTACAAGTGGGAGATTGTTGGGATATTGTCCTGAAATCACACTCGTACTCACTCCTGATGATAGTTGTGTGTCGAGATCAGACATTCGTATAATACTGGGCGGTTGCAATGTTTTGCTAGAAGCCTCTTGCAATCTGTAAGTTGTAGACTTACTACCAGTATTATATGATCCTATAGGGTCACACACCTAAGCAAACTGGAAGCTACGACATGAGAATGATCATTATGGTAATGATCGTATTAATGTGTATTGGATACACATTATTATCGACAAAATGGTGTTGTGTCGATCGACACAGCTTATGTGTCGGTCGACACAGTTCGGGTTTTCGGAAAGGCTTTCCGAATTAAGACTTAATTAAGTCTGGCCCGTTAAGCATGTTTAGGTCGAATAAAACTCGAGAGTTTCGACCTAAACAGGGGGCCGTCCACTTTTCTTGACAGAAAGAGTAGAAACACCAGAGAGATTCGATTCCCATTGATCCGGCACTAGCATCCCGTTTCCAGCTTGTGTGCGTGTGTATCTGGTAGAGGCAAGGCACCTGCGTTGCTCCACTGATCTCGTTCACCATTCTCATTCCGCTGCCAGTCAAAAGGTAAGAACAAGGTTGGTTTCATTCAATATATCAAACCCTAGATCCTAGGATATCCAACAGCTTAAACCTCCTAACCGCATTGCTTTAAATGCAGGAAAACTCAGAATCCCACCCAAGCTTCGCTCCCGCCCTAGTTCTACTCCTTCGTTCCTTGGAAAATCTCATGATCCGACAGCATATACACCACCTTGGATGAGGAGACATTCACAGAGACACTCAAAGTCTCTGTTGAAACCGCCATGAGTCTAATCTCTATCCCAAAGTCAAGCTAATGACTAAAAATAAGCGCTGAGTGGGAGGCAACCCACTATAGAGTCAATTTTCGTCTTTATTTTTCATTTTTAGGTGTTTGTTACTTTGATTTTTCGTTTTGGTGTTTTCAGACGAGAGAACAGATCAAAATCGCTTAGCATCGATCGACACGGTCCTGTGTGTCGATCGACACAAAGCGAACACGAATGAATTGAGCAAATGCGATTTGCGTCGATCGATGCAGTCCTGAGCATCAATCGATACAGTGCGACAAGAGGTACGTAACTCTGGATTTTTCACTCTTTTCAATTTGATTATATGTTTTCACCAAGCTCATGCTTTTATTACACTGGGGACAATGTGTTTCAAGTGTGGGGGAGGTAGCTACTGACGCACGCTTTTGTTTTCTTAGAGTCAGTAAAAAATTTGTTTTATTGAGTCAAATTGAGTAGGAAACAAGGACTTTTTGAGGAGATTACAACACTTGCAGGAACTTAAGTGACCATTGGATGAGCTGCAGATGATCTATGACTATTAGAAAACCCAACACAGACCAGCCTACTGAGGACACCCATATCACTTCAGGTATTCAGAGAATCCATTACTTGACTTCACCTTTAACTTGACTTAATTTTCTCACCTATGGGCTTGGTATACTTTGAGTCGGATTCCTCTGTTAGTTCTGGCACAGCTTGTAAACCTGTCTAATTATGGTTCCCTTGTCCCCATCCTTGAAAGAAAAAAAAAGAGAGATAAACTGAGGATAAGCTAGTAGCTTCGAAGTGGTCACGGGAGTGGTAGAGACCCCTATTACCTCCTGTGCATCCATGGGAACATGTCCAAAGTATGCCCCTGTAAGGGAAGAGCACTGATAGAAAAAATAAAATGATACCCAGTGGGGAAAAATAAGTGCTAAGGAAGGGAAAAGAGAAGAAAGGGAACAGAAGCAACAGTTGAGTGGTCAGAGCTGACAGAGTAAGAGTCCATGTGTTCTTTGATCGATACCCCATAGGTGAGACCGCACTTAATAGCTTATAGAAGTCAGTATGGTGAATTTGGATGCTCTGATTGTGATTGTGGATTTTACTCAGGACAGTTGCTAAGTGTGGGGGAAGTACATGTTGGTCTTGTTGTTTGCAGGTTCATTTTCATGTGGATTACTAAGGGGAATCTGAGTGTGGTGCTCCTACGATGAAACAAGTTTCTGAAGTTTTCAAACCTCTTTTCTTATACTTTGGTTCTTTACTTGCTTGAGGGCAAGCAAGAGCTAAGTGTGGGGGTGTTGATATACCATGGATTTTAGGGCTTTCGACCATGATATATGTCTTTATTATCGAGTCTTTTAGTATGTTTTGGAGTCTTTTCAGATGTTTTACAGGTTTAGGACATTTGGAGCCTAATTGGACGTTCTGGAAGAATTGGGAGCATTTCTGCAATGTTTAGAGGTTTCACAGAGTTCACTGGCTGCGAAATCGCCCTGCATCGGTCGCTTCCAGGGTTCTGCGCACAAAAATCCAAAAATTACAGTTTTTACCTAGAAACTTCCCAGATTTGCAAAAAGGCCACAAACGTGTTTTAGACTATATATTAGGGTTTTTAGCCACTTGTTTAGGCTACGCTTTACTTACGCTTTATTTTACATTCAGAGAGAGAGAGAGAGCTTTGAGGCGCTGATCTTATACTCGAGAGAGAAGAGATTTTGAACCCCAGTTTCTTTACTTCTTTTATGATATTTGGTTTTCTATTCATTATGATCTCTGTTTCATTGATCATGTCTGAGTAGTTTACCTGTTAGGTTTAGGGATTCTCATTAGGGATTTCATGGAATTATAGGTTGATAAATCTGTAGGGATTCATATCTGTTAGTTCTTCATCTACGGTTGTTATTAATGCTTAATCTGAAGTAGCTACCCAGATTTATGATGTTAGGTTGATTTCCACAACGACAGTTGGTTAATTAGCTAGAAATAACCTAGATGAGCAATTTGATCTACTCGCAACGAAATTTGGTTTAGAGGAATTGTGAACGAAAGAACTTGAAATTAATGCTTGTTTAGAACTCTAGGATTCGCAACGAAAGTTGGCTTGCTAGGTTGTTAGACATAGATAGGATTCACAACGAAAGTTGGCTTCTTATACTTCCGTGATTCCAATTCGAGAACAGTTCTTAATTAGATCCCGATTGATTGATTGTCTGTGTTCCTGATTTCCTGAGAACTCCCTTGACATGACGCCTTCGCTTCTTGCTTACAAACCGATATATTTACTTTTCTGCTGTTTGATTTACTGCTTTCTACCGCTTCTACCTAGTTTAACCTGAAATTCTACAATCTATCGCAAGAGTCTAGAGTCTCTGTGGATTCGATACCTTTTATACTATAATTGCATTAACTGTGCACTTGCAGTAGAATAGGATTAAAACTTAGAGCCTATCAAGTTTTTGGCGCCGTTGCCGGGGACACTTTTGAGTCTTCGATAGATTTGAACTTAGGGTTTAGACTAGGTTTTTCGTTTTTGTTTTTGGTTACTAATTTTTTTTTCTTTTTCTTGCGTTTCAGGTACGCCTGTAATCGCTTTGCATCGATCGACACAGTCCTGTGTGTCGATCGTCACATCTTCGCGCCTTGCATCGATCGACACTACTTTGCATCGATGGACACATCGCGTAAGATGATGGGAATGATGGAACGGATGTTGGAAAATCAGCAGAATAACTCATTCTGCAGAGACTATGGTTATTATTCATTCACCAGAGATTATGAATCTTCATCATATCGGCCTGTTCCTCCTCAAAATACGCAGTCTGATAAGCTGATAAGTATGATGGAGCATTTACTGGAAAGACAGGAAAAGTATTTGAACTACATCAATGGCTCTGGATTCCAAGGAAACATGTTTGGTAATCAGCAAGGTAACAAGTTCTTTAATGGTGGACAGAAGAGTGCTTTCACAAGCAATCAGAACTCTTTTGGATATGGACAGACTGTTGGATATCAGAAACCTTTTCAGCAAGTTAATTCTTATCAGAGAACTTATGGATCATCCTCATATCAGACACCTCCTACTGTTAATGCTTATGCGAGCAAAATGGAAGCCTTGATGGAGCAGTTTCTAGAGGATCTGGCTAAGACTGCTGTAGACTTCGACATGAAGCTGGATGATATGCATGAAAATCTGAATGGGAAGTTTGAATCCTTAAGCACACATGTGAAAAAACTGGATGTTCAAGTTCAACAGATTACTGGAGCAGAACAAAGACAAAATGGATCAGGAAGAGCTGAACAAAAGCAATACATTAATGTTGTGACCATACGAGATGAGATTGACTTGCTGGAAGAAGAAGAGAGCATAATCTCGGATTTTCTGGGTGAATTATGTCTGTCTGAGACAAGCATCGATCGACAAAACTCTTGCATCGATCGACACAGTACCGATACGTCTGATGAAATTGCTCGAAATCGCCTTGTGTCGATCAACACACAACGTGCATCGATCGACACAAATCCCAAACGGGACCAGAAACCTGCATCAGTCCTGGAACGAGTTTTTTCCCTGTTCTCTTTTTATAATGGCCAACTTGCCCTTCTTCTTCTTATCTTGTTTGGTAAATGTCTAACTATAAGAAAAATTAATTGGTTGGGAGCTTTTTAATCCATACCATTAAATATGAGAGTAAATCCTGTCCATTAAAACACTTTGTAACTTTAATCTCTTTTTTTCCGAGATATATTCATCTTCTTCTTCCTTTCTTCTCCTTCTCTTTCTTTTCTCCATCGTGACATGTTCATCTTCTTCCTCCTTTCTTCTCCTTCTCTCTATTTCTCTCTTGCCCCAACATTGTTGTTTCTACAGTCGCTGTCTCTCCTTTTTTTTTTGACCTTAATCCTTCCATATCGTCACCACCGGATCTTGTTCACCATTGCATCTCGCTCTCCACCTCATCTTCCTTCACATTCTCTTTAATCTCGAAATCTCGACCTTAACATTATCTTTTTGTTCTTAGATCTTAAGTTTTTCCTTCTAATATTTGATTCGTTTTTCCATTAAAGTTGGTATCTTGATTCTCCTTGTGTGCACCAATTAGGGTTTACATCAAAGTTCACGTTTTGATGGACATCATTTTGATGGACATCGTTCTGATGGAAAACATTCTAATGGACATCGTTCTTTGTTTCTTCTTAGTTTATGTGGATTATTTTTGTGGACGCAGTTGTTGTTATCAATTTTGTAAAATTATCGCTTTTTTATGGACAATGGGTAATTTTCTGACAATATCTTAGTTTGCTTAATATGTGGACAACGTTTGGTGGATGTATTTTGTCTTCATGGATAGTGATTGGTGTCCACTGAAACATGTCAACATAGACATAATTGAAAAGGGTGAGACCAGATGTAAATTATATGTCCAATTTATAATGTCACTACAAGAAAACAACGTTTTTACGACTGCATTTTTAATCGCAGAATAGTCGTTAATCGGGGTTTTACGACAAACATACTACTAAATGTGGTAGTCGTCACTCCATAGTCGCTAAATCTAGTAGTCGTGTTATTAGTCGGCGAGTTACGACTATTTATACGACCAACATAGGTAATCGTAAAATAGACGCAGCGTTGTCGGAAGATATAAAGACTAATCTACGACTACGTTAGCGACAATTGTGCGACTATAGAGGGAGTGCAGGTGACGTCGGGTATATGTTGTCATCAAATAGTCGTAACTTTAGGTGACCACGGGGAGATTAATATGCGACTGTATTGTATAGTCATAAAGTAGTCTGATATATCATGGTTTTTACCGGTTTTATGCCATGATATAATTGTGTTTTAGAGTCTTTTTGTGTTCTTTTAGAGTCTATTACAGGTATAATCAGGTTTGGAGCAGACTGGAGATATTGGAGCATTTTGGGGATTTTTGGAGTGTTTGGCCGAGAGATTGAGCTCACTGTCCAGAAATCCGGATTGCATCGATCGACACACCTTTAGTGTCGATCGACACACTAGCGAGTTGGGCCGATTCGGCTGTTTAATGAAGATTTAAGATTTTGCACTTTGGCCCAGAAGTTTCCAATATTTACAAAGAAGCCCCAGCCGAGATTAAGCCTATATAATTAGGATTTTGGTGTTTATTTTACTAACGCTTTCATACTTAGAGCTAAGAGATTTTTAGAGCTTTTGGGGCTGATCTAATCCTGTACTTCATCTATTTTGGAGAATATTTCGAACCCCTTTATCTATTTAATTTCTTATATGCAATCTGTTAATCCTATGATTTATGTTTCATTAATCATGTCTGAGTAGATTCACAGTTAGGTTTAGGGTTTCTCATTAAGGATTTCATGACTTGCTAGACTTGTTTAATTCAGTTAAGGATTCACATGAATAGAATGTTCTTCGATCTAAATTGAGTTTGATCAATTAGAATCTAGATCTTAGGTTGCTAAATACGACACGAAAGTGTGGTTTAGAATCTGAACTATTTAGGTTGAGCAATTAAATTATTCGCAAAGGAATTTGGTTTAGCCACTATGGAGGGCTGAATAACGACCTTTTTAACTACTATTCTGCGACTAATCTGAACATCCATATACGATTATGGTAATGATCTCGCCACTATGTGGAGACTGTTATGTTACTGAGTAGTATAGTCGCGACTTAGTTGTAGACTACGGTGACGTTTTGGCGACTCATTACTCACACTTTACGACTGTTTAAGACTATACTTACGACAATGCAGCGACTACGCGGGACATCCAGATACCATTAATTGACGACTGTTAAGTTTGCGTGAAAATAAGAATTTTGTGTGGTTCCATTTGTCAAATTTACGATTTGGTAATTGGTGATAATTCAATTAGAATGCAATAGGAAATGTATAAGATAATTGCTTCAAGAAAACATTGATAACCTTGATAGTTTTGCGTTGCATACATATACAAACGATTATCTACATGTGCAATCTCCAATATTAAGTAGTTTCGAAATCATACACCAAAAATGAAGTTCGGTAGGCAGAGCGAAAAGTAACCTATACAGCAGATGGAGTTAAGTTGTACCTGTTGGGGGACGACCGTCTGTGTTGGCTGCTGGACTCTGAGTATGAAGGAAGTCAACAAAAAGCGGATCAGTTTCCATCAGATACTTTTTTTACCAAGGAAAGGCCCTCGAACTTTTTCTTCTGCTCATTGGCAACTCGGGCGTGATCTGCTTCACGGGATGCCTGCTCTTCAATTTTATGTTGAGCTTCCTTCAATTGCTCTTATATGGCCAAAAACCCTGAAGAGTCTCCCGGCTGCTTGCGCTTGCACCTCGAAAGAGACTGTTTCAGGCTTCCAACTCCATAAGGATTTCCTCGTTTATCCGTCACAGTGGCCTGTTATTATTAAAGACAGTCCGCAAAATACAATTAAATAAAGAACATAACATGACTTTATAAATGTCAATTGTGAAAAAATATTACTTTACCTCAAGGAAGATGCTCTCATATTCTTCTTGTGAGAGTTCCCGATGTCTAGAAGCAGCACCGTTCGAAACTTCTGAAGTCTCTCTATTGAGATCTAACAACTTATCGGCCATAATCTTTCGGAAAGTTGCATCGATATCCTCTGCCTCCCGATCAACAAACATACTGCATGCCTTTGTATGTGTCCTGACGAATACCTCACCAATATGAACCGGTCTTCCATATTCCTCTTCCTGCAATGTTATACCTCAAACAAGGATTATTACAAAAATTTCTAGTTGCAATGCTTCCGATCAACAACTATTTATAATATAGGTTACTTGCCATATCAAGCTTGATTTCTAGGTACGGCTTGGGCCCTGAGAAATGGACGTGATGACCGATACCTCCACGGTCAGACATATGACAACTGGCATAGGTCTTACTTTTAGCCTTTGCTACTTCACTTTCCCAATAGCCGGTCATCATTTTCCATAGAGTCCCACCGATCCACTTGGGTCGTTCTCGTTTATTCCGCGCAGTGCTAATCATGACTTTTAACCGTCCTTGACAAATGTCCTCGAAATACTTTTGAAATGTCCCTATTATCAAGGGATCCCAATGGTGGGTTTTCTCGAATACATATAGAATAAGCATAGCATTAGTAAACGCCACACATGTAAGGTATATATATGAAAGGTAGAGTAGAGAAAACTGTACAGCGAACTCGAGGAAATATCTTTCTGCCTTATCACGTGGCACACACGACCAACTATAGTAAGCTTTATCAAATTTGTTTGTAATTTTTTTAATCTTCCGTACCAATTTAGATCCTCTGTCACGAGTAAACCTGAAATATGTACAAGATTAACATCCTAACCATCAGAGACTCGAACTCATTACACCAACATAAGTCATAGGCAAACCAACGGATAGATTCATAAACAATTTAGACGGTTTAAAAACACACCATTGTGAAAGATATAAATCAAGAACAAAAAAACTAAACAAAGAATATCAACAGCTGAAGAAATAGTACATGACAATAGCCATACCAAGTCGTGCCTGGTATCGGTGCGGGAGAGAGTACAGTGGTAAACATTTCCCTGTCTGGCACCCGAAGCAGCACATTCTGAGCCCGCAGTGTGTCCTGCTCGAGGTCCGGTAAAACATTAATTGATTCGTCGAGGAAGTTGTGAGCTTCAGAAGATGGATGACTCTGAGCCTGAGATTGGTGAACTGGCGAGGGTGGGTCATCCTCAGCAAGTTCCTGGTTGTTCTGGACATCTTTTGACACCGGCGTAGCTTCCACTTCGGCTGATTAATAGTCGAGTTCTGGAATAGTTGTGTAGGCGGTGGATAGTCCTCTACATTGGGTGCTGACGCTGACATTTGGGGGATAGCCTATTTTTTTATTTGGACGTTGAGTGGTCTGAGTCGAAGCATCCGCGGGTTTCGGGGTGAAGGTGTATTGGGATGGCAGAGGGCTCGTTGTTTTTTTTCAAACCACAGGGATTGGACCCTACGGCTCTCTGAGTGATGATTAGAGTGGTTAGTATCTTACGATTTCCTCCTCCTTTCTTTGCCTTTTGAGGCATCGTATCACGGAGAGTTTCAGAGAAGAAATTGAGAGGGTCGATAGCATGAAATTGAGAACCTTGATTAAGAGATTCAAATCAGAGATGCCAGTTAAAGATAAGTCGGTAGGGAGGAGGATCTGCAGAAGAAAAAATATCCGAGATGATTCGAAGGAGATTTGGAGATGGGGGAAGAACAAAATAAAATAAGGGCTTATGTTTGCGTAAATGATGGTTTCTTGACACTTAGTCGAATTGTTTTGGGTTAAGGAGCGTAATTGAAAAGTTTTGGGCTAAAAAATTAGGTTTGGTTTCCCGGATTAATTACGCGAAATATATTGAAAATTTACTCACGCGAACAGGCGGTTGTGGTTCTTAATTATATATATATATATAATTTTATAATCTTTTATTAAGTAATATTATTATTATATATATAATTTCATAAAATTTTATTAAGTAATAGTGTAATAGCCTTTATTAATAATTTTTGACAATATCTAGGACTAAAAATGCATATGACCCTATACTCTAAATTGTTTTACTCAACCGCTAAACCCTAAACCCTTAATACTGGACCCTAAACCCCAAAAACTTAGACACGCCCATTAAACCTTAAGCCCTAAATAATATACCCTAAACTATTAACCATAAAACATTTGACACCACCATTCCTCCCCTGTTTCAAAGATAGATATGTGACTCGGTATAATTATTGTATATAAATAGATGACTAAGATGAGTTACTAAATAACTACGATAAACCTTAGACGAAAGATACACAGACAAGAAGAATATTGAATGTTCATCACAACCTTTGACACCCCCATTCTTCCCCTGCTTCAAAAATAGATATGTGACTCATTAACACCATGATCCTCATCATGAATGCTGTTGATAGGGGTCTAGTTTTATCCTATTCTACTGCAAGTGCACAGTTAAGTGATTGTAGTATATAGGGTATCGAATCCACAGAGACTCCGGTTTCGATAGATTAAGAACTGTAGAGATTTAAACCAAGATGAAAGCAATATGAAGTAAACTAAATAGCAGTGCGAGAAAGTAAGCAAGTAGCAAGATTATCGGTTGTGAAAGCAGTTAATTAAGGGCGCTAAGTCTAGGGCGTTCTCAGGAAATCAGACAAGCAGACAAATCATTCAGGCAGGATCTATTTAAGCACAGTTCTAGAACTCAAATCACGGATATAGAATTAACCAACTGTCGTTGCGAGAATTCTCTAAGTCTAAGTGTAGCAATCCAAATTCCTTTGCAATTACTAACAGATTAAACTAGCATTAATTCCAAGTTCGATATGTTCACAATTAAACTAAACCAAATTCCTTTGCGAGAAGTTTAATTGCTCAACCTAAATAGTTCAGATTCTAAACCACACTTTCGTGTCGTATTTAGCAACCTAAGATCTAGATTCTAATTGATCAGGTTAGAACTAGCATTAAACACAATTTAGATCGAAGAACATTCTATTCATGTGAATCCTTAACTGAATTAAACAAGTCTAGCAAGTCATGAAATCCTATGTGAGACACCCTAAACCTAACTATGAATCTACTCAGACATAGAAGATGTAAACATAATCAATGAATAATTAGATATCATAAAAGAGATTAAATAAGTAAAGGGGTTCGAAATCTTCTCCAAAATAAAGGTGTAGTACAGGATCAGATCAGCCCCAAAAGCTCTAAAAACTCTCTGCTCTTAATTATGATAGAATGTGTAAGCGTATCTAAAATCTGATCTAAAAACCTAATTAAATAGCTAAAACACGTTTTGGGCTTCTGTGTAAATACCTGGAACTTTTGGGCACTTCTGCAATAATTGGAATTCTTCATTAAACCGCCGAGTCTGGCCCATTCACGCCTTGCATCGACCGTTGCAGGTGTGCAACGATCGACGCAGTCATCAAATCTGGACAGTGAGTTCTTCTTCTCGGACCAAATCTCCAAATCACTCCAATAAGCTCCATAATCTTCACTTTAGCTCCAAACATGTGTGTACCTAATAAACCTGCAAAAGACTCTAAAGGAACACCAAAAGACACTAAAACACACTTATATCATGGTCTAAAACCGGTAAAAACCATGATATATCAACTCCCACACACTTAGCCTTTGCTTGCCCTCAAGCAAAACAGAGAACTAAAACATGGTGAAGAGGTTTGAAAACTCTTCAGAAACTCTTTTCATCCTAGAAGCAACAACACTCAGATTCCCCTTAGTAAACCACTGAAAGAATCAATCACAAGATATCAAGACCAACATATACTTCCCCCACACTTAGCAACTGTCCTAAGTAAACTCCACAATCACATTCACGCATTCAAATTCTCCCTACTGACTTCTCCAAGTATTTAAGTGCGGTCTCACCTAAGGAGTATCGATCAAAGGCACATGGACTCTTACCTTATCAGCTCTAGATCACCATACTATCTTTCTCTAGTCCCTTTCTTCTCTTTTCCCTTCCTTAGCATTCTGATTTTTCCCCATTGGGTATCATTTTTTTTTTTTATCAGTGCTCTTCCCGTTAAGGGGTGTACTTTGGACACATTCTATGGATGCACAGGATATGATAGTTATAGCTACCACTCCCAGAGACCACTTCGGAGTTACTAACTCATCCTCAGTTTATTATCTTTTTTTTATTTTATGGAAGGGGAGAAGGGAACCAAATAGGACATGTTTACAGGCTGTGTCAGAACTAACATGGGAATCCGACACAAAGTATACCAAGCCCTTAGGTGAGAAAATTAAGTCAGTATTAAGTTTGAAGTCAGTAAAAGGATCCTCTGATACCTGAAGTGATGTGGGTGTCCTCAGTAGGTTGATCTGTGTTGAGGTTTTCTAATAGTCATAGATGGATCCTGCAACTTCATCCCAATGGTTACTTAAGTTCATGCAAGTGTTTTTAATCTTCTCAAAAAATCATTGTTTCTTACTTAAACTATTTTGACTCGATAAAACAAAAATTTGAAAAACATACTGACTCTTAAGAAAACAGAAAGATAGATGTCAGTAGTACCTCCCCCACACTTAAGACACACTGTCCCCAGTAGTGTCAAGCGAAGGATTGGTAAAAAGAAAGAAAAATATGTTAATGGACGTGTTGAGTTCTGTCTGATTTTTACCTTTGTCGCTCAGGCATCGATCGTTGCACCAGGTGCATCGACCGTTGCTAAGCGATTTTTCGTGTATGGTCGATCGTTGCTCAGGACTGAAACGATCGCTGCAATGCGATTTCGATCGTGTTGTGACGATCAACACAATGTGTGTCGATCGACGCACTGCGAATATGGCTGAGCCCTGCAGACAAAACTCACCAAAAACAGAAGCAAAACGTAAAATCCTATAAAAACACTAAAATGAAAATGCAAAAACGAAAACAGTGGGTTTCCTCCCACTCAGCGCTCTTTTAGCGTCAATAGCTTGACGTTTCAGCTGATCTAGGTAGAGGGTGCATCATCCAGAGGCAGAATCTGACCTTCTGGAATCTCGGCCTTAGCCCAATAATGTTTCACCCTCTGTCCATTCACAGTGAATTCATTACCTTCCTTGGTGGTTAGAACGATAGCTCCATAGGGACGCACCTCTTTGATCGTGAAAGGACCAGACCACCTTGATTTCAGCTTACCTGCAAACAAATGCAAACGAGAATTATACAAAAGTACCTGATCATTAGGCTCAAACTGTCTAGAAACAATCTTCTTGTCATGATAAGCCTTAGTCCTCTCCTTGTACAGCTTTGAGTTCTCATAGGCAAAATGTCTAATCTCATCCAACTCATTAAGCTACACCAATCTCCTTTCTGCAGCAGATTTAAGATTAAAGTTCATCTGCTTTACAGCCCATGCTGCTTTGTGCTCAAGTTCCACCGGCAGATGACATGCTTTTCCATACAACAGATGAAAAGGAGTAGTTCCAAGTGGTGTCTTGAATGCAGTCCGGTAAGCCCATAATGCATCATCCAACTTTGCTGCCCAATCCTTCCTTGTTTTTCCAACTGTCTTCTCAAGGATCTCCTTAATTTGCCTGTTAGAAACCTCGACTTGCCCACTAGTCTGAGGGTGATAAGGAGTAGCGACTCGGTGATGAACTCCATGCTTTTTCAGCAGCTTCTCGAAGACCCTATTGATAAAATGAGATCCTCCATCACTAATCACTATCCGAGGTACTCCAAATCTGGGGAATATGATGGTCTTAAAAAGCTTAATGACCACCGAAGAATCATTGGTTGGACTAGCTATTGCTTCTACCCACTTAGACACATAGTCCACAGCAACCAAGATGAACTTATTCCCATAGGATGATGGAAAAGGACCCATGAAATCTATGCCCCAGCAATCGAAAACCTCAACTTCCAGAATGAAGTTCTGAGGCATCTCATGCTTCTTGCTGATCTTCCCTCTCCTCTGACAGGCATCACATTGAGAGATGAAAGAATGAGTGTCTCTAAACATTGTAGGCCACCAGAAACCTGCTTGCAGAACTTTTGACACAGTCTTGAATGTAGCAAAATGTCCAGCATAATCTGATCCATGAAAGTGGAATAGGATGTCTGGAACCTCTGTTTCAGCAACGCATCTCCTGTAAAGACCATCTGAACAGTGCTTATAGAGATAAGGCTCATCCCAGTAGTATCGTCTAAGTTCCCTGAAGAACTTCTTCTTAGCATAACCCTTCAAATCATCTGGTTCAGTCTCAGCAGCAAGGTAATTAGCTATATCTGCATACCAGGGTCGATCAGTGGTTGCCACAGCAGCAATTTCGAAGTTATAGTTCCCAATTCGGATCCTTATAGATTCTGGGCTCGTATCGGGTATGCATCGACCGTTGCATGTGCATGTGTCGATCGTTGTTTCCCCGATACTTGCATCGACCGTTGCCAAGGTGGCATCGATCGACACTGAGCGATTATCCCGACAGTTCTGCAACTCTCTGCCCAAATCTGTCTGAAACACTGTACCGACCATATTGACGTTTTCCTCAGGCAAATAATCATTGATGGGCACGTCTTCCTCAACCAGCATCCTTGAAAGGTGATCAGCAACTCCATTCTCAACCCCCTTCTTGTCTCTCACTTCAATGTCAAACTCCTGAAGCAGCAGAATCCATCTCAACAATCTTGGCTTAGCATCCTTCTTCTGCATCAGATACTTCAAGGCTGAAGGATCAGTATGCACAATCACCTTGGAGCCAACAAGGTAAGGGCGGAATTTCTCAAATGCAAAGACAACAGCCAACAGCTCCTTCTCTGTGGTGGCATAGTTTCTCTGCGCATCATCTAGTGTCCTACTAGCATAATAGATAGCATGAAGCTTTCCATCCTTCTTCTGCCCCAGAACAGCTCCTACAGCATAGTCACTTGCATCACACATAACCTCAAAAGGTAGATCCCAATCCGGTGGCTGAACTATTGGAGCACTCACTAATGCTTGCTTAATCTGTTCAAATGCAGTCTGACAATCTGCATTGAACTCAAATTTGGTATCCTTACACAGCAAAGCATTTAGTGGCCTAGCAATCTTACTGAAGTCTTTGATGAACCGTCTATAGAAACCAGCATGTCCAAGAAAGCTTCTTATAGACTTAACAGAATCAGGTGCCTGAAGGCTGGTCATAACCTCAATCTTAGCGCGGTCTACCTCGATCCCTGCTTCAGACACTCTATGTCCAAGTACAATACCATCTCTGACCATGAAATGACACTTTTCCCAGTTAAGGACCAAATGATTTTCCTCACATCTAGTTAGCACTTTGCACAGATTATCCAAGCACTCATTATAAGATGATCCATAGACTGAGAAGTCATCCATAAATACCTCCATAAAGTCCTCGATCATATAAGTGAATATGGACATGATGCATCTTTGAAAAGTGGTTGGTGCATTGCAAAGTCCAAAAGGCATCCTATGGTAAGCAAATGTGCCATATGGACAAGTTAAGGTGGTCTTTCCCTGATCCTCTGGGTGGATAGCAATCTGAAAGAAACCTGAGTATCCATCGAGGAAGCAATAGTAGGGGTGATTTGCTAACCTCTCCATCATCTGATCAATGAAGGGCAAAGGGAAATGATCCTTCCTTGTTGCAGCATTGAGTTTCCTGTAATCTATGCACATCATGTGTCCCGTCAGAGTCCTAGTAGGGATCAGCTCATTCTTCTCATTCTTCACTACTGTAACTCCGCCTTTCTTAGGCACTACATGGACTGGACTCACCCAATCACTGTCTGAAATAGGATAGATGATCCCGGCATCCAGGAGTTTCATAATCTCCTTCTTAACCACTTCCTGTAGATTAGGATTAAGCCTTCTCTGATGCTCTACAGATGTCTTAGACTCGTCCTCAAGATGTATCCGATGCATGCACAGCTCCGGAGAGATACCTGAAATGTCATCAAGAGAATAGCCAAGAGCTTTGCGATGCTTGCACAGCTTGCTTAGCAGTAAAGTGAGCTCTGCGTTGTTCAAACTAGCATTGACAATTACCGGATATGTCGAATTAGGTCCAAGAAATGCGTACCTTAGCTCGGATGGAAGCTGTTTCAGCTCGATTTTTGGAGCTTTTTCCTCGGCCCAGTCTCTGTCGACTTGCAACGACCGATGCACAGGTTGTGTCGATCAATGAAACGTCGCGAAAGACACTTCTAACTTCATCACTTGCTCAGCATAATCCATCAGTTTTGCATAGCAGATTCCAGGCTCGTCTTGCAGGTATTCTAGCTCCATTATAGAGCTCAGTAAAGCTCTTTCTAGTGGATCTCCAGCATGTGACTTGTGATAGTACTCTGCAGCCAATTCACCTAATGTGTCCACATAGAAAGTCTGTCCGTCGATGGTTGGTCTCTTCACCAGTTTATCCATATCAAAACTCATCTTCAGATCACCCATATTCAAAATTATTCTACCTCCTTGGCAGTCAATCATCGTACCAGCAGTAGCTAAGAAAGGCCTGCCCAATATCAGTGGATCCTTTGGTTCCTCTCCATACTGCAGAACCACAAAATCAGTAGGTATCACACATTGGCCAATCATTATAGGTACATCCTCCAATAATCCTTCGGGAATTCTTATTGTTCTATCTGCCAAAACCAGTGATATCCTAGTGGGTATAAAATCAGTCATTCCGAGCCTCTTAGCAACTGAGAAAGGCATAAGGTTCACACTGGAACCAAGATCACACAGGGACCTTTCGAATCTTTCCCTGTAGATAGCACAATCCAACACAAAGCTTCCTGGATCTTTGAACTTCTCAGGAATTCTGCCCTGAATCACTGCACTACACACCTCATTGATCATCATTACGCTTTCCTCATTACACCACTTTCCAGCAATTAAATCCTTAAGACATCTCCTCATCACAGGAGAAGTCTCCATAGAGTCAATCAAAGGCACTTCAACTTTCACCTTTTTAATGAACTCCTTGCATTTAGCATATTGTTTATCGTTCTTAGCTTTCCTGGAATTTTTGGGAAAAGGCACTTTAGGTTTGTAAACTCTTTCACTCGACTGTTTTGGTTTCTCTGGTCTTGAACTCTCTGCAGTCGCCTTGCGTCGATTGTCATTGACGTTGTGTCGATCGTTGCTGGGTGACTTTGTTACGAGAGGTTCTACATTTTCGCTTTGTGTCGACCGTTGCTGGCTGGCGTCGATCGATGCATTGCGAATATCACGGATCCCATCTTCCAATTCTTCAATTTCCACGAGTTCTTCAACACTCAACTGCTTTTTCTGGCCAGGAGACAGCTCCTTACCACTTCTCAATGTCACTGCATTGCATTGATACTTGGGATTAGCATCAGTTTGCCCTGGGAGATATCCCTCTTCCCTCTGAGCATATCCAGCAGTTCTTGCAACTTTAGCGTCAAGCTCCTTCATATGTGCGCTCAGGTATTCAAACTTCCCATTCAGATCCTCATAGACAGTACATATCTTCTTATCGAGGTCTGCAGCATTCTTGGTCTGACCTTTCAGCAGCTGCTCCATCATTGCCTCCAACTTACTCTCATGAGCAGTGGCTACAGGAGGCGCTTGGTAAGAAGATGATTCATAGGTTCTCTGAGTACCTTGTCCAAAAGGTTTCTGAAAACCACTAGTCTGTCCAAAGCTAGAGGAGTTGCTGTTGAAAGCGCTCTTCTGTCCTCCATTGAAGAACCTGTTTCCATGCTGATTACCAAATCTATTACCTTGGAATCCAGATCCTCCTATGTAATTCACATCTTCTTCCTGAGTTTCCTCCTCAGTCTGAATTACCTCAACATCTTGGGCAAAGTGGACAGCTTTCTTACCAGCTAGGAGATTACAAACTGTGTCCAGCTTAGATCTAATATCAGCAATCTCCAAATTCTCTTCCTTTCCACCAGATCTCTTCCTCCTCTCATCAGTAGTCTTGCAACTGTTGCTGCTTGCTAAGTTCTCAACCAACTGTTTAGCTTGTGCAGGAGTCCTGGTGTTAAAGTTTGCATTGCTGGAGTTATCCAGCGCAGACTGATATGGAAGATCTATGCCTCTGAAGAAGATACCTAGCAATGTGACCTCAGTGAATCCATGGTGTGGGCAGTCACGCTGGTACTTCTTGAATCTCATCCAGGCAGCTTTTAAAGGCTCCACAGGGCCTTGGGAAAATGTCAGAATGTCCTGTCTGGACTGATCTGAGCGCGCATCATCGAAGAAGTGTCTCAGAAACTCACTCTTCAGGGCATCCCAAGTAGTAAACTGCCCAGGTGGCAGTTGCTTTATCCATGCAGCAGCGTCTCCAGCGAGTCTGTGCGGAAAGAGCTTAAGAAACAGATAATCTTGGTAAACTCCATCATACTTCATGCCAGTGATTATATCCTCAAACTGATCAATGTGATCCATAGGCTGCTCCGATGGGTATCCATGGAAGGCATTCTGTCTCATCAGCGAGTAGTAGATGGTTTTGATCTCAAAATCATTCCTCTCAAAACCAGGAATTACTAGAGCTGACCGGTTTGCATGAAACTCATCCGGTCTGTTGTAGTCAGCTAAAGTCCTCTCATGGACAACCATCTGTCTACCTTGGTTATGTCCTTGGCCTTGCGCCTGCGGCTGTGGTTCAGGTTCCTCAACCTCAGGGATCACACGTCCCTCAGCATCAATCCTCTGCCCAGAAGCATTGTGAGGATTGTTATCTCGGTCCCTCAGGATACCGTTAGCATCTTGTATCAGGATCAAACGCTCACGTACCATCCTTGCTCTTCTTTCTCTTCTGTTAGTCCTCTCTAGTCGTCCAAGTTCTTCAAGTCCGAGATTAACGAGGTTCAAGTTCTGATTACTTATAGTTTCACGCGTCTGCATAAACTGTCTGTAATCGTCAAGCAACGATCGATGCAATCAGTGCAACGATCGATTCAATCTCAGAATCGCCTAGTGACGATCGACACAAAGGTGCAACGATCGACGCTATGCGAAATCGGTACCTGCGACAAAGAGAAAACAGAGAAAATTAGTAAATAAAACAAAAATAAATAAAAATCCTAGTAAAAACCCTAAGTTCGATCCTATCGAAGACTCTAAGAGTCCCCGGCAACGGCGCCAAAAACTTGATAGGGGTCTAGTTTTTTCCTATTCTACTGCAAGTGCACAGTTAAGTGATTGTAGTATATAGGGTATCGAATCCACAGAGACTCCGGTTTCGATAGATTAAGAACTGTAGAGATTTAAACCAAGATGAAAGCAATGTGAAGTAAACTAAATAGCAGTGCGAGAAAGTAAGCAAGTAGCAAGATTATCGGTTGTGAAAGCAGTTAATTAAGGGCGCTAAGTCTAGGGCGTTCTCAGGAAATCAGACAAGCAGACAAATCATTCAGTCAGGATCTAATTAAGCACAGTTCTAGAACTCAAATCACAGATATAGAATTAACCAATTGTCGTTCCGAGAATTCTCTAAGTCTAAGTGTAGCAATCCAAATTCCTTTGCAATTACTAACAGATTAAACTAGCATTAATTCCAAGTTCGATATGTTCACAATTAAACTAAACCAAATTCCTTTGCGAGAAGTTTAATTGCTCAACCTAAATAGTTCAGATTCTAAACCACACTTTCGTGTCGTATTTAGCAACCTAAGATCTAGATTCTAATTGATCAGGTTAGAACTAGCATTAAACACAATTTAGATCGAAGAACATTCTATTCATGTGAATCCTTAACTGAATTAAACAAGTCTAGCAAGTCATGAAATCCTATGTGAGAAACCCTAAACCTAACTATGAATCTACTCAGACATAGAAGATGTAAACATAATCAATGAATAATTAGATATCATAAAAGAGATTAAATAAGTAAAGGGGTTCGAAATCTTCTCAAAATAAAGGTGTAGTACAGGATCAGATCAGCCCCAAAAGCTCTAAAAACTCTCTGCTCTTAATTATGATAGAATGTGTAAGCGTATCTAAAATCTGATCTAAAAACCTAATTAAATAGCTAAAACACGTTTTGGGCTTCTATGTAAATATCTGGAACTTCTGGGCACTTCTGCAATAATTGGCATTCTTTATTAAACCGCCGAGTCTGGCCCATTCGCGCCTTGCATCGACCGTTGCAGGTGTGCAACGATCGACGCAGTCATCAAATCTGGACAGTGAGTTCTTCTTCTCGGACCAAATCTCCAAATCACTTCAATAAGCTCCATAATCTCCACTTTAGCTCCAAACGTGCGTGTACCTAATAAAACCTGCAAAAGACTCTAAAGGAACACCAAAAGACACTAAAACACACTTATATCATGGTCTAAAACCGGTAAAAACCATGATATATCAGCTGTTAGTTGGGAATTAGTGATAAGAATAACTACATAATTAATACAGACTAGACAACCCAAAGGTTGCATTGACTCCATGAATAAAATCTGGGGGTTGCTTCGAATTCTCAAATATTTAAAGCCTTTTTTATTTGACAAATTTCCTTTTGCCTTCCATATCTTACCAAATTCGTAATGGATTACCTTGCAAGTGATGTTCTTTCAATAATCGTTCTTGACATCATTGATGGTGAACAAGGTGTACGCTATTTTATAAGGGCGAAGACAACATGTAAGGCGCTTCAAAGCTTCGGACAGAGTCAAGATTCTACAAGTCGATCGATTTATACTACGGTTTTATTAACTTAAATCTCTTTGATTGCCGACTTCATTATAAACAAGATTTCGTCGAGAGGTGTCTACAATCAGGAAACCCTGCAGCTCTCTTCCTCTGTGGTATGTGTTGCTTTATCTACAGCGACCGGATGGTTGAAGGAGATGTAATGATCAAAAGAGCAGAAGATAGCCGATGGGAAACAGGGATATACGCATACTCCATGCTCTTGCGTGTTTTTTATGGAGATGGTGTAGTGTTGAACAGTGGATATGTCATCGACCGTGAACTTGCCACTCCGATACGTATAAAGATAACTAGAAGGGATAGGCGTGTATGGCCAGAAACGCCTCCGGCTCTGTTCTTTGAGAAGGAAGCGAGTGTAGATATCAACGGCCTTTATAGTTGCACGTGTGCTCCGATAACAACCGGGAAGGGTTGGTGGGACTTTAGTTTCAAGGGTTCAACCATGTGCGACATATGCTTTTGGTCCATAGAGTCGCTTTTTTACTTCAGACTCCTGCTGAAAAAAATTCGGAATCTGGCCCTGTTTAGATTCTTGATTATCCTTCATTTGTGTCTTCTAGGATAGAATGTGTTAAACTGCGAATAACGTTGAATGTGCTGTTTTCATTTATGTGCAAATTTGTATCGTAAGGAGTATAATCATAGATGGCTTTTTGCAAAAAAAGGTGCGATGATTAAATTGAAAGGACATTTACCTAAATATCTTTTCAACAATATATCCATTCAAGTAACAACACGTTTTTGTAATAAATTCTGAATTGCAATAAACAATGAAGCGACATTACATATAACTACCTAGCGAATTAGATTCATCATGTACATACTTACTCCAGCCGAAGATGCACGCCAACAGATCCATATTAATTAATAAATAACAATAACATAAATAATATTTAAATTTATGGAAAACCCAAAGGTTGGATCCGATCTATAAATAACTATATGTGGATGCCTTAGAAAAAATACCTATCTCTTTGCCTGTTTCCATATTTTCTAACCACAATCGGCAATGGATTTCCTTCCTAGTGATATCCTAAAAAAATCCTTCTTGCTGTCATTGCCGATAACCAAGGGATACGCTATTTGGCTCGGATGAAAGCAACATGCACTGCGATGCAAAACGTCGGAGAAAGCTCATATTTCTATAAGTAGGTCGATCTATACTTTTCCAACATTACTGAAGATATCTGGTGCCCACCTAGGGTTATAACTAAATTGACCTACAAATGTCTGGAATCCAAAAACCCATATGCTCTTCTTCTCAGAGGTATGTGTCTTTTTGTATATTGCGACTGTTGGGTCGACCAATCGTTGACCTTCATCGACCGGATGGTTAAAGGAGAGGCTATGATCAAAAGATCGGCAAATAGTGGATGGGAGACAGGGATATACGCGTACTCCATGTTTCTGCTGGTGTTTTATGGAGATGGAGAAATTTTGAACCGTGGGTACATCATCGAGCGCAAATTTGCAACTTGAGTATGTGTTAAGATAACTAAGAGACAAATGTATGGACGGTCAGACAGACGGTGTAAATTGTTCTTTAAGAAGCGAAAAGGATTAGGTATCAAGGCTTTACAGATGTCTGTGTGCTCCGATAAAGACTAGGTTGAGTTGGTGGGACAATGGTTTCTAAGGTACAAACATCTGCGATACATGCTTTTGGAACCTTGAGTCACTATTCTTCTTTTAAATCATGAGAGATAATTTCGGAATTTGGCCCCATTATCTTTTTGAAGTCCTTATTAATATAATGTTTGTTAAATGTAGTAGATTATGTAGCTATCAACTTTTCAAATAATGAAAAATAAGCAAGTTATAAACCTTCCGAATGTGTAAACAATAAAGCTACCGTATATACGAACTTATCATGTTAAGGAAATTTAATAATATCGGTTGAGAGAAACATTGAATATTCTACTTGTCTTTCATTTAATGTGTAAACTATAAACCCAAGCATACCAAATGAAACGTTAAAAACAACTTTGGAGCATGGCTGCATCATAAATGTCCCGCCGAAAAAATACTCCTCCGTTTTTTTATTTGACGATTTAGGTTCGGCAACACATATTAAGAAAACATTTAATTTTTTTACATTTTCTAAACAAAAACATCATTAATTATCTACCTAAAAACAATTCAACCAGTAATAAAATTAATTTCAGAATACTAACAGTCAAAAAACATAAAAATGTAACAAATTTTTCATCGAAAATTGAAAACGTCAACTAATTTGAAACAAAAAATCTCAAAAACGTCAACTATTAAAAAACGGAATGAGTATCATTAGCGGTTGTGGCCCAAATATTTTTTCTAAACCAATGGTTGTGACTTCTAATTTTTACACCTTTTACTATTATTAATTCATGTTTTCTTTTACTAATTTACACATTTTACTCACCTATTTGGGAAACTATTTAAAACCCTAGACGCTTCATTTTCCTACCGCTTACTGAGAGAAAAAAAACTCTTTACAAGATAATTTCTGCGAAAATTTCTCCGATTCTCAACCATGGCTCCACCGACTTTCAAAAAAAAATTCTCAAATAAACAACTTTATTCCTTGCTTTTGGGACCTAAAAGTTCTTCTTTTGCGTGTTTGGATGTGTGTTTTAGCCATTGGAGAACCAATAATCCAAGGGTAATCTTTCTTTTACTCTATAATCTGTTTTATTTATTGGGTTATTGCATGTTTTATTAAGGTATTCGTTTATTGATTTAGGGTATCAAAATAGAGGCAATTGTTGCCTCTTTTATTGAGAAATTCTGTTTCTCTACATATTGTGAGGGTCGTTGGTTTCAACTTGTGAATGCTCGAGTTGTACAAGCACCGAAATATGTGTCGTTGACCCCTCACGAGTTCAAGCTCATATTCCGGTTAAACACATCTTTCTGCCTCACTTATGATAATTTTCCGGAAGGTCATTTTTTGGAATTTGAATCGTTTCCTGATATATTAGATGGGAGAGTGTGTGATGAATACCCTATAGGTAACTTTTAGTCTATACAGTTGTTTCCTTTATCGGATTATATTAAACTTGTTATTTGCATGTGCGTAAACATTATATTTTTTAACTAAATAGATTAAGGTATAGTTTTCTAAATGATTTTATTTTTCTATTATCGATGTCCTTGGTGTTGTTACACTTGTTGGAAACCTTGAACCTAATTGGACAGGCCGACCAAAGCTGCAGTTCACAATTCGCGACCTAAGGTTAGTTAAATAAACGCCTATATAATATTCCTCACATATGTTTTGTTGTTTGTCTCTAATAATAGAAAATGAAAATACATTTTTTCTAGCCTCCAAAGTCTTCGGTGTTTATTTCTTGGAGAAGATGATAAGGAACTAGTAAAAAGGTTTTTGAAGGATGCTGATATACATCTCTTTGTGATTCTCTGGTGCTTCTACAGAAAGCGCGGAATGGGTATGGACATCTCATGGTGTATTACACATGTATGGGTTTAGGATTGATGATACTTTTGATTTCTAAAATTGTTTAAAATGTTAATGGTGTTTGTGTATAAAATTTATTTAATTAGGTGTAACTTGGCTCAAAGGAGAAGAAGGGATGTCAACGATTATGTACGATCAAACCAACAATCCAGACTTTAATGGATTTCTCAACAGGTTTTGATCATAAACCAAATGCAACTCATTATGTAATATGCTTTATATGCTTCCGAAATTCATACATTGTTTTCCATTTTGTAGCTTTCAAATCAGGTACCTGACCAATATCCTGAAGAAGTTATGCCCCGGTTAAATATCAACTAAATTATGTACCTGTTTTAGAAGACCTTATTAAACTTTGTTATTTTTTGGGTTAGATGTTCTGTTGATCGTCTTCATGTTTCTTTTAAAAATACATTTGTCGTTAATGTTTACAACTTTTCTGTCCTCTATATATCATAATTTCCTTTTTATTACATTATTTAAATAGCATATAGGAACCCTGATCAATTTGGTTATAAATTCAAATATCAAAGTATATATTTCATTTGTGATAAGACAATAAAAGTTTTTGCATGGACTCCAGAAGACTTATATTATTATTATTAAATCCAAAATTACTATATGATACGACCCATACCCGATTACTTTGCGACACGAATAATGAGTTGAATATTGGTCGTATCAATAGCGACAAATAAACGACTTGGTTACTAATATACCGAAGTAGCGCATTAGTCACCCATGTACTGACTAATTCTTGACTATTCTATGACTCTTAACATCAGACGCAAAAATAGTGGTCATATCATTGACTAGTCTGCGACTATTGTGTTTGGTCTCGACAATGGTCGTTAATCAGTTGTCAATCGACGACTAAATTGGCGACACTCATTTTTGGTTGTATATAAGCGGCTAATACATTTCCAATAATCCGTTGTCGCAAAATAGTAGCAGTATAGTCCCCGAATAGTGGCTAAATGTTACGACTACAAGTATAGTCGCAAGGTTCAGTCCCAAAAACGCTGTTTTTTTTGTAGTGTGTCCATGTCACGCATAACAACAATGATGTTTCTAAAAGTCATGTAAACGAAAATGCGTGTAGGAAAATAAATTTATATCCATTAAAACATGCCACACAATGTAAACGAAAGGGTAAAACCATATGTAGATATATGTTCATCTTACAATATCCATCAGACATTACGTACTACTACGAGAAATTGGTACTGCAAAGTTCTAATAATTATGTCCACATAATATGATTTAAAGTGGAATATTGTGAATATGCAAATCATGTTCACACAATATGCTTGTCAATACCACTTACGTCGTCCACATCTTGTTGTCCATGACCACCCTTTTTCGACGAATAATATCCACATTATACTTTCTTCATCGTGGACAGCATTCCTACTTTGTTGTCGACTTGTTTCATGTCTAAACGTTCAAGAAACTCAAAACTCTATTTTTGGGATTTACTGGATTAGTTGTCTATCGTGGACAACATTCTATGAATATACACTCCACATATACTATTTGCACATGGGTTTGTGGACACACAATCATTTTCACTCCTTTGGTCACTACATGAATTTTTAACCATTTTGTGGACAATCATACATAGTTTTCATGATTATTTCTAATATATATACAACTCCGTTGGTTGTTTGTGGACACAAATTCACTTTGATTTCGGGTTGTGTTTATATAAAATTATTTGTGGACATTCCTACATCATAACTGATGTACACTAGTATATTGACAATTGTGTACACAATTTCATGGACAATATTTTGTAGACACACATTTATATCTATTATGAGTCACATGAGTTCAACCACTAATACATATTGTACACTACTACTGTTTAAGTTTTGATCTTTATGCGTTCTATTATAAAAATTATTGTACCAACTTAAAACAACATCTCCAACACAACCACACAATTTACTACACAAAAAGTTCATCACATTCATATGATTCCATCCACTAATGCATGTTTTACTAATATCACACTATAAGGTGAAATTTCACGTACTCAATTACACCATTTCTGTCGTCCACATCTTGTCATCTACATACGCTTTTTCCGACAACCAATATCCACGTATCCATGCATCATCTTTCAAACTCTGCTCAGATACATCCCCGGTTTCATGTCCAAAATGCCAAGTCCACAATGTCATGTCCAAGTGATCCCGAGACTTTGTCCATCACTACGACTTCCTCTATCACCATTGACATGTCCACGAGGGTGTATCCACGCATTTATACCCTTTACTAGCCCATCACCACCCATCAAATGGATCTTTAGCATATCATGTCCTTGTTTTTTTATTTTATTTTTCACATATTCTAGAGTAGAACATATATGAGGACGTCAATTTTAGAGTAAATATTTATGCGCTTCCTAGGGTATCTATTAGTAGGAAATTATCTCTGAAGGAGCCGGATGTCTGTGAGCGTGAAAACAATACATTAGAAGATGTAGTAAAGGAATATATAATCCACAAATTATAATATCTAAGTTAAGAATTTTACATAATAGATGTCCAGGAAGTACCGTCCACAGCCTACTCTGAAACATAATTAAACTAAAATATGTAATGTGTATTATGTATAGTGTCCACCAAATATTGTTCTTACAAATTATATACAAATCACATGTCCATTCAAAGATGCATGCACGGACATGGTATGTCCATTATAACTTGTCAACGAGACTGAATTTACAAAAAACGAATAGTATATATATATATATTATCTTCCCATAAAATACTTGTCCACGAGAATGGATTTTAAAAACGACTACTATATGGATCATATGTCAATTAAAAGATGTACGCACATACATAATCAATTAGATTCTTGTCCACAAGAAAGAAATTGGAAACTTACTACTATATATATCATATGTCCATTAACACTTGTCCACGAGATCTATATATATTGAAAGAGAGACTAAAATATTATATCACATGTCCATTATTACTTGTCCATGATATCTATAAATTGGTAAAAATCGATTACTATATTACAGAATAGTTCTTCATGGACATAAAAACTAGATCTACATATATAAGAATATAAAATTTCCATTTAAAGTTGTCCACGTGAAGTCGTGGATTTAGTACACAATAAACTAAAGAAAGAGAAACTATATGCTATCAGATGTCCACACGTGCACACAAAAATGTTTAGAAGAACACACAAGAACGAAGTAACACAAAATCGAAGTTAAAACTGATGGATCTAAGAGAAAAAAAATCAGTGATACATGTCATGACATGCTTAGATTCATACAAACATTTTGAAGAATCTGAGTCAAATCAGTGAAAACTAAAAAAATATCGAGATTGGTAAGATACCTATCATGACCGCAGGTGCGAGATGATTATAAGGAGAGACGGTGGAGGGAGGAACAACGGTGTCAGAAAGGAGATACGAGTTCATATGACATAGATCTGAGCGAGTCAAGTGCAGATCTGACCGGCATCGACGGTGGGAAGACATCCAAAAAGATGCAGAGAGCATAAGTTACTCGACGAGGGAGATCAGATCTGAGCGACGACGTAGAGATGCACAAAGACATCATGTCGAGATTAGAGAGTATGCTAAGGAAGATGCAGTGGTGAGCGCGATTTGATGGCGAGCGATATGCGGTGGCGAGCGAGATGTGGTGGCGACGAGATGGAGAGATTAACGTTGACGGCGAAGGAAGTTAGAAAGACTATGTCATTTCTTCTGGTGTTTAGTCGTTACTTTTTGGGAATGAAAAAGCTGTTTTTTAATAATAAAATATAAAGAATTAAAAGAGGAGAAAATAAATAGACAAATACGTTTAGTTAAGAGGATTTGTGGCATATTGGTGAAAGTGTCCAATGACATACATGTGTTTTTTTATGTAATAACAAAGTGTATAAGTGACTACTGACGTAAATAACTCTTTAATGAGTATTTTACAAGAATTTATTTTTATTTTATTTTAGATTTGTTTAATTAAAATTTAAATAATAAAATTATAATAGAATTAGATAATAGCATATACTAGACATAGATATAATTTGTATATAAATAAATGAAAATAGCTACATTAGCTGTATTGTGATTAGTCGTAGCTAAATTATTCACACATTATTTCTCGTTATTTGTGGCTATTAGTCACGAAAAAGTCGTGGATATGTTGCGGCTATATAGATGTGGATAGCCACGAATGGTCGATATCCACGAGATCATAGGCGCGGATTGTGTTTATAGCTATTTGTAGCTATCGACAAAATAGCTACGAAAAATACCCATAGCCACGACAAAATCCGAGGCTATTCAACAGTTTTCTTGTAGTGGCAGATCGTCGCCGAGCTGCCTCGTCGCGGCCGGGCTACCTCGTCGCTATCGGGCTTCATTACGTCTTTTGGGCCGAATTTCTTATGGACCACTTTGTTATTGGGCCGGGCCTTAAAGGGGTTCTAAACCCACCTCTAACAGCAAGTCCCCCAGTTCATTGCAATGAGTGAAGCGTAGGTCGGCGAATTTAGTTACGGTTTGGACCCAATAACCGAGTTGTAATGAGTCGAGATGCAGGCCGGATCGAGTCAACTCCCGTCATGCGCTTCGTCGCTGTTTTGAATATTTGGGACGCTTCCCCTTCGTCCAATAGCATGGAGACACGTGTACTAGGAAGACCTAAGGCCGCGTCTATTGAGAGGTAAAGTTGCGTCCTTAGGAAGACTCCCATCTCATTGATTTTATAAATATCGTTTCTTTCCTTCGCTTCTCGCCATTTTCTACCAGATGTAAATTTCAGTTACTCTTTCGTCTAAACCTCTCTGATCTTATCTTTTTCTTTTTAAATCCTTATCGTCTTTGTCGATTCTTCTGCCGATATGCGTATTTGTGTCAAATCTAGCGAGAATTCCGCCAGTATCACGAGCTTTGGTGTCTTTGACGGGGAAAGTATCCCATCTTCCTCTCCGCGCAGATGGGATTCCGTCAATCATGATCAGGAGTTATCTCGAAGGCAGTCTATGTCTCATCGTGACGATGCTATCGATCACTCCGACGAGCATATTCCTCTAGTGTTGAGGGCGTCTTATCAAGGAAGAGGTAAGAGAGAGGCTAGCCAAAAAAAAGGGGAAGAGAGGGCGTCTTCTTCCCGATCCGTGGATGACTTCGGTGTTCTGCCCACCTCCTCTACCGAAGATTCTCTGGCATCGTTAAAGGCCCTTCCTGGGTGTGAAAACGTCGAGATTATATTGCCTTCCACCTCGTAGCATCCTTAGAATGATCCTCCGAATTTTTCTTGTCTTTATGAGTCATTTTTTCATGTTGGGAATATTTGATTTCCTTTGCCGAAGGTGCTGGTCGACTTTTGCACGAAATTCAAAATTGCGTTCACCCAGCTTAACCTTGCCGGTATTATTAACTTAACCGGCCTTCTCTAGCTTAGCGTATATCTCGGGATCCCACTCACGGTCAAGCTATTCGAGTGCTTCGGTCAACTGAACATCATAGCGAAGAGGCCGAAATGGGTTCAGGTTAACTTACGCCGCAGTATAAGTTGCGGACTGGTGTCAAATCCAGCAAGAATAACGACTGGCAGAGGAAGTATTTCTTTGCCAGGATCGACAATGTACTCAATTCCTGATCCTGCGGCCTTGGTCGTCGGCGAGTGGAACCTCTCCGTTGGTAGTTGACCGATCGGTTAGATATCAGCATTCTTTTTTGCCGTTGATTCTTATCATAGCTTTTCTTTTTTTTGTAGCTCCCCTCAATCTAAAGCTTATCAGTAAGGAGTATTTGGACGACGTTGGCAAGAAGTCTTCCGAGCTCGGCTGGTAGACTTGGCCCCAAGATAGAAGAACCCAAGAAAACTAGTGAGTTTTTGGATATCTCGCGGTTTAGCTTATTTTATTGTTTCTATTCTTATGGATTGCTTTTTGCAGCATCCCAAGCGGTGAAGAAAATGGGGAAGGCAAGAAAATTTATTCTGAGCATGGTGATTGATCCTAAGAAGGTTCTGAGATCTTCCGATGGCGGTCGACTAAATGGTCCCAGCCGATCTACGGTTGCTAGACCGATCTCTCCTATATCGCAGGCTAGGAGGGGAGAAACGGACCTCCGATGACGCCGATAAGACAAGGGATGAGCCAAAAAATGTTCGTCCGAGCCAAGGTCTAAGAAGGCGGCTGGTTGTGGTGATGCCTCGAAGAAAAGGGGTGATGCTCCTCACGTTGGGGATGAGTTAGAGGAGACTTCCGTTCTGCTGATTCGGAAAACCTAAAAATCAGGTGATCCTGTCGGGGTACCTCCTTCGTCTGATAAAGTAACTCCTCCTTCTTCTTCCGCTCAGCCGGTTTCGTTCTCAGGGCCTCCGGAGACGACAGCTTCGCCTGCTGGGGTAAGAAAAAGGCCTTCCGAGGTCGTAAGTCATTCCGACGGTTCAGACGCGAGTAAGCGTTTGAGGGTTGGTGATTCATTCGGGAGTTGGAAGAATAGATCTTTTACTCTTTGGGGGGGATAAATTGAAGAATCCAGATGAGTATTACTGCTGGGAGGTATTTCGGAATATCTCCTGCGAGGCTATCCCACCTTGCATGGTATACGAGATGTACAGGCCGGACGTGTATCGGCATCTCAAAGTTTTTCTTCGATGTGAATACTCGTGTTTTAACCCGTCTTTTAGGTTTGACTTCTTGATTTTCTTTGTCTTAATGTTCTTCTTCTTACATGGGGCTTCACTGCTGAATTCAGATGTCTTTGATATGAATCGCCAGCTGCGGTCGCGAAGGGATGAGATCGGCAAAGAGCTCGCTCAGAAGACGAAAGAGATGGAAAAGCTTCAGCTCGTTGCCGAGTTTCTTTGAATAAGCTAGGCAAACCTGAAGAGTCAGGTTGCTCATTCTTACGAGCATGTTAAGTTGCTCGAAAATCGCAACCCAGGAGCTCGCGGAATACAAAGAGAATCTGTCTACCAAGCTTACGCAGGAGAAACTTTGTCTCACCGAGAAGGTTACCAAGGAGCGGAATATCTCGTCGATGGAGGTCGGCGATATCATTAATGGTCACAAGGCTTTAATTCAGAAGTACGAGTTTTGCCTCAGAAGCTGAAGGATGCATTTTCTTTGAAGGAAGCTGAGAGCAACGCATATATGAATCTTAGCCAGTACTCCTGGACCTTGGAATACCTCCGAACGCTTTTAGATGAGAGGCGAGTAGCTGTGCCCGGTGTGGTCTTTGAGGATCTCGCGGCGGAGAAGGAGAAGTGGAACAGGAAGATCGTTGAGATCGATGCTCCCGAGATTGTTGACGGCTATTTTGTGATCTCCCCGGTTCTGATGAGGATGCACGACTGGAATCCTCCCTCTCCTCGCTCTTTCAGCATCCATCTATCGATCAACAAGTAGACGATATGGCTTACTCGATAAGTTTGGCACTAACGTGGGTGTGATGTCGACAGAGATTTGAGACTTTGAAGAGTCCTGAGGGTGCGCAGCTCGTGGTGACGGAAACATCCTCGTCGTTGCATGCGGTAATGCCTACCTCAGCCCCGGATGAGTCTCTGGTTGAGCCGGCTCAAGGTCTCCCTCCGCCGGTCTAGGCTGTATTCTTTGTTTCAGGGGTGGTTTGGTCCCCCTTTTGTAAGACTTTTGTGGTGTAACGATGTTTCCCTTTTGTAAGACTTTTTGTAGGGTGACGATGTCCCCTCTTTTGAATGGAATTACATTTTCATGAAGTCTTCTTCTTTCTATTATTGTATTGAGGCGGAGATTTTCTTGCATTTCGGGATTGATAATATTTTTTGATTTATTTTGTTTTGGCGAGGAATTACTTTCCCTTTTGGTTTATTTATGTGTGATGAGTTTGTCTCGTTGTTCGTTGACTTAGTCTGAAGAGACTTTGTTATAGTACGAACGATGTAGCAACGGAAAGGGGGCCTAATCAGCTGAGTTGTTATTTTTCATCTTCAAATCTTTTTAAGGATATAAATGAAAGGATTCTGATGTCGTAATTCAGAGATTGGCTCCCTTCGAGTGGTTTTTCTTGAGGATATAGTTTGTACCTTGAATAAGGGTTTTGTTTTGGTCGAGTGAAGACTCGGTTTTGATTCATCGAGCGGAACTCGGTACTAAGTTTTTGTTCCTAACTTGGGATCGGCTATGCGAGGCAGGTTGGCTTACTTAGTCCGTCTGAGTTAGGGTGCAGGTGCGATTCCCGGCTTTTCCTTGTGCCAATGCGACTTAAGATCATAGTCTTTGTCGTAAGGGGAAGACGAGTGGTCTTGCACGTTTGTTGTGCGGATATGATTAAGTCGAGCATCCCGTTAGGACGTCGGCGTTGTTTGAGACAAGATTTTTTTGACCAAAAGTCTTTTATATTGATTTATGACTGCACTCTGGGTAGATTTGCCTACATACTCAAAGATGAGGATCAAGCCGTTCGTAGTTCATATTACACAAGGTAATAGTTTTTTTTTGGCGCGAAAATCATAAAGTAGCTTGGCCGCTTGAGTATAAGACTAATTTTTCCGAGGTGGGTTTCCTTCAGGTGCCTTCCTCTGATGGGTGGTCTTGGTGTGATCCTTCTCTTTCCTTTTTGTTCAGAGGGGTGGCAAAGATTTAATTCACTTGTGAAGCATAACCTCGAGGTGGTCTGATCTCCTCTTAGCGTACGTACTCCGTTCGGGGTTGGGAACTTGATGCATTGATGGTACGTCGAGTCAACCAATTTCATTGCGTGTAGCCAAGGTGTTCCAAAGATGGCGTTGTAGATGGATGATTTATCCACGATGACAAACTTCGTCATCGTTGCTATTCCGCCGACATAGATAGGGAGTTTGACCGTGCCTATAGTCATAGCTTGGTCGCCATCGAATCCGGTTAGAGGCTGCACCTTTGGCTTTACACGCAAAGTTTTGAACTCTCCAGCGCTTCTTTGAACCAGAATTCACATGGATCGAACCACCCTCAGGAGGCTGCAAGAGGACCGGTGCAAGAACCAATCCAAGGGGTGAAGGACCTGGATGGTGGCGAGAAGATGGCTAAGTGAGGCTCACTCGGCACTCCTCTCCTTCATAAATCCCCGTTAAAAATAATCTTATTTTTTTGTTAAGTTCTGTGCTGCCCGGAGGGCATTTTATTCCGAACTCTTTTGCCAACGGAAGGCTTTGTTTTTTTTTTTTGAAATTAGTGTTTGCCTGGTAAGTCTTTAAAATAATCAAATCGGCTTACCCCTCTATTCTTGTTGCTTTAATTTAACCAAGAAAACAACTAAGTCGGAACGAACAAGTAAGATAACCAAGTTTTTAGTCGATCAGAACTGCGATCAATTTTTATCGAAGTCATGAGTTCGTGTTAGGAGGACTTTCGGTGAAGTTTTTTATTTTTTAACTCTTAGTTCGTCAAAAGACCAAAGCGTGTTGTCAGCGAGTACAAAATCTTGATCTGGCCTCTCCATGTGATGAACTGAGTTTGACAAAGTTTCTTTAAGACAGGGTCTTCTTCTCGAGTTCGCTTAACGAAAACTCAATCGTGTTTGACCAAAGAACTTTCAAGATTCAAAAAGGGGACCGATCCCGGTTTTAGCCAAGAATTCGACTAAGTTAAAAGTTTGATGGTCAGGGGAGGGCTCATTCCCCCCAGTTCTTCGAGTGTGTTGGACTTAGAAGAATTAAGATTGAATTCATCAACGCAGTGTGACTTCAAGAGTGAATTGAATAAGGAAGAGTTTAATCATGAAATGGTATTCGATAAACTTAATAGCCTTGTGAACTCGATCGTGAGTTGAAGGTATTAGGCTTCAAGTGATGTCTCCTTCTCTGCTTCAGACTATGAGTCCTGCGTAGGTTAGGTATTGGGGGTGGCTGTGCTCGATGTCGAGCTGCCTATGTACCCTTTCAAGGGATCAAGCCTTGACGTACTTCGATTTTTTTGAGTATTCCTAGTGGAAGTACTTTTTGAGGTTGATGATATTTCAAGGTCGGAGTTCGGGTTTCTGGGTGTTTACAGTCTTGAGTCGATAGACCCCCTCCCAAACGATGTCGGTGAACTCATAAGGACCATCCCACTTCGCCCCTAACTTTCCACCATGTTATTCCTTTTTATGGCCAAACACTTTTCGCAAGACGAGTTCACCTACTTGAAACCTTCGGGTTTTATCCGGCCATCATAGTAGAGATCTATGGCCTATTGGTAATTCTGGATTCAGGCTAATGCGAGGTTTCTTCGTTCGTCGACAAGGTCGAGCTCGTCAATTTTCATTTGGTTATTTAGTTTCTCGTTTTGTGGAAATTATGTTTGGTGAATGATCTATACAAGGACTTCTGCAGGAACTACGGCCTCGATGCCATAAGCTAAGGAGAAAGGTGTTTCGCCCATATGTTTTCGAAGTATGGTTCTGGAGGCCCAAGTTACAGCCCGAAGTTCGTCTCTCCAGCTTGTTTTTCATTCGTCAAGCCTTTTATTTAAGTTGTTCATGATTGACTTGTCAGTTGTGTCAGCCAGTATGTTCCCCTGAGGGTAACGAGGCGTCGAGTATGTCAGCTTTATATTCCAAATCCTGCATAAAGTTTGGAATGTGTTCGATATGAGTTGAGATTCGTTATCGGTGACGATCTCATGGGACTCCATGACGACATATTATGTTTCTCCAAACAAACTCCTTTACATGGACGTCCTTGATCTTTTGATAGGACTCAGCTCCGATCCACTTGGTGAAATAGTCTGTCATAACCAGTAGGTGCATGGCCTTTTTATTTCCCGATGCGACCAAGGGTCCTACTATATCCATCCCCCAGCGCATAAAAGGATACGAAGAGGAGATCAAAGAGAGTTTCTCCGAAGGCTGATGGATTATCGGGGCATACCTCTGACATTTATCACACTTTGCCGAAATTGTTTTGCACTCAACGGACATAGTCAGCGTGAAGAAACCATGGTGTTTAATCTGTATGGCTAAGGCTCGACCTCCGGAATGACTTCCGCAAGATCCTCATTAGCTTGACTCATTACTATCTGGGTTTCTTTTCCGCTGAGGCATCTGAGGTATGGTCCAGAAAGACTTCGTCTCCAGAATTTCCCCTCTGTTACGCAGTACCTCGCGCTTTGCGCTTTCTAGCGGCCCTCGGCGGTAAGGGTCGTACCGTTGATGATGTACTGGATAAGAGGATCTCTCCAGTCGTTTTCGGTATCGACCTGGGAGGTTTGATCTGCGGGAGTCGCTTTAATGGGTCCGTGCAGGACATTAGCTATGTAGATAGCCTTCCTAGGATCGATCTCATCATCTACATTGACGATGTCGAGTTTGGTTTCCTTTTCGGGTGTCATCTTGACATCGATTGGTTGTTTAGGGCTCTTCTCTTTGAGAGATAGAGATTTTAGTGCGACATCTATGCTGATTTCTTGATCCCTTTGACTGGTATAATCCTTTTTAGGTTGGGATCGTAGGTCGAGGCTAGCACTGCCAAGCCGTCAGCTGCCATGTTCTCCCCTCGAGGAATATGATTCAGGTCAAAGAAATCGATCTGATCAACGAGACTGCGGACGACATGGAGGTAGTTTTCCATTCGTTCGACCTTGGCTTCGTATTCGCCGTGAAATTGGCTCGTGATCAGCTGGGAGTCGCTGAAGGCATCCACTTTGTGTTCTCCAATTGCTATCTCAAGTCTGAGTCTGGCTAGTAATGCTTCCTACTCCGCTTCGTTGTTCGACGAAGGGAAGCCGAGTCTAAGGACTGTTCCAGCACTTCTCCTGTGGGTGATACTTGCTTGCTCCTACCCCATATCCTTGTTTCGAGGATGTGCCGTCGACGTGGAGAGTCAATTTTTAGATGACGACGGCTCAAGATTGACGGTTGGAGGGATTTTGATTATGAAGTCAGCGAGTACTTGTTCTTTTAAGCAAGTTCGAGTTCTGAACTCTATATCATACTCACTTAATTCGATAGCCCACTTCACCAATGGACCGAATTGGATGGGACTATGTAGGATTGTCCTCAACGGTTGAAAGGTCATCACTACGATCAAATGAGACTGGAAGTATGGTCGCTACTTTCGAGCTGAGGTTACCAGAGCCAGTGCGAGTTTTTCCACTGCAGGATATCTCGTCTCAACATCGATTCAAGTTTTGCTAACATAGTAGACTGGTTTTTGCTCTTTCTGATGTTCGCTAACTAGAACTTCGCTTACTGCCACTGAAGAGACGACTAAGTAAAGGAATAGGGGTTCTCCTTCCACTGGCTTCGCTAGTATCGCAGGCTCGCTTAGATAAGTTTTAAGTTGGGTGAATGCTTCTTCGCACTTCTCATCCCAAACAAAGTTTTTGTTTCCTTTGGGTTGTTGGTAGAAAGGAAGACAATTGTCGGTCGACCTCGATATAAAGCGGTTCACTGCTGCAATTTTGTCAGTCATTTTTTGGACTTCCCGCGTTTTGTTCGGGGAGGACCTCTCAAAAAACGTGGCGATCTGCTTGGGTTTGCTTTGATTCCCCTTTCAGTTACTAGGTAGCTCATGAAGTATTGTGATGGAACACTGAAGGTACACTTCTAGGGGTTGAGCTTCATCCCATTATTATTGAGAATCGGGAAGCATTATTTTAGCTAGGCTATATGATCTTAGCATTTTGAGGACTTAACCAACATATCATCGATGTAAACCTCCATGGTTTTCCAGCGAACATTTTGTTGACGAGGCGTTATTAAGTAGCTCCCGCATTCTGGAGGCCAAAAGGCATCACTTTGTAGCAATAGGTGTCTCGATCTATTGTGAACGGGGACTTTTCCTGATCCTCTGGGTTAATCAATATTTGATTGTATCCCGAGAAGGCATCCATAAAGGACAGGAGCTGGTGCCAAGCTATAGCCTCCACTAATCGGTCGATGTGCGGGTTGGCAAGCCAGTCGGGGTATTTTACTTCCATGATCGATCCTCTTTTTAGTAACCAATCGACTTCGTCGTTAACAGCTTGAGCTCGCTCGGGGCCAAGCTTGCGACGTTTTTTTCTGTCGGATTTGTAGGTCGGATCGACATTTAGCTCGTGGCTCACCCCAACGATATCAATTCCTTTCATGTCAGCTGAGGACCACGCAAATGATTCCACGTTCTTCTTGAGGAATGATATCAGTTCGTCTCTTATAGAGTTAGGGAGGCCGGCTCCAATGCCGACGCATTTTTCAGGATGGGCGTCTTCTATGAAAACTTGCATTGTAAGGTCTTTTGGGGGACCTCGTTGACTTGGGTCACTCGACCTTTTGGTTTTAATTTCGGAGATCTCCTCATGTTTCTGTAATTGTTACGCCGGGGATCTTTTGATCTGTTTGTACTCGGTCATGTAATAGCTTTTAGATAGATTTTGACTACCGTACACGGTTTTCACTCTGTTAGGAGTTGGGAATTTGACACATTGATGGTACGTCCAAGGTATGGCTTTCAAGTCATAAATACATGGTTGCCCTAAGATCGCATTGTACGGGGCTTGGCGATCTACAACGACGAACTCTGCTATTCTTCGGACTCCACCAGCAATGACTGGTGTAAGGGCAGAGCCTAGTGATTATTTCGTTTCTCCGACGAACCCTACTAGCGGATTTCATCCTTCAACTATCTCGGAATCGTCGAACTTCATCTTTTTGAATGCGTCGTAAAATAGGACGATGACAGAATTTCATGTATCGATCATTATCCTAGACAGTTCGACATCTCCAACGACTAAGCAGACAAGCAGAGCATCACCATGCGGTTTATCGAGTTCGAGCATCCCGCTTTCGCGAAATACGATCTCGTGATCGGGGCCATGTATGGGAGTTTCTTCTCGCCTATCGGGCTCAACTTTTCTTTAAAGAGCTTTGATCGAGTTGACCGAGTCCTGGCACAGTTTGGAGCCTCCTAATATAAAGTTGATTCGTTTTGGGGGTTAAGCCTGTATCCCCCCCACCACGGAAGACCAACTTGTGAACTGAGGGTTTTCCTCGGAGCGGGAGGTGGTGTATAAACTGATCCGTCTGGGATGCCACATAGACTCAATTCGCTGAGAATTACCTCGACCCTTTTCCGGGAACCTTGAGGTGTAGCCTCAGGGGTTCCCTCTTCTTTGGATCATTCTCTCTTAATTTGAGATGGTTTTTAGTACTCTACGCTTTTAGCGACTTGGGTTCCTTATTTTCGGGAGGTTCTACCTCCTCAACTTCGGATTCCTGCATTTCTCGGACTCTCGCTTCTTTGCTTCGAGTTTAGCTCGAGTGTAACACTCGTCTGTCGAATGACCTCTTTTATTGTGACGTTTACAATACTTTTCTTTGTCATACTTGAACTTGCGTAAGCCTTGTGGGCTTTCAAGCGCGTTGACGGTTCTGGATTTACATGAATCCTTTTTGCCATTCGAGTTCTGTGAACTCGATTGACTCTTCTCTTTTCGATGCTTTTCCCTAAGGGTTTTAGTTTCTTCTTCGAGGTGAGAGAAATCCGAAGCGCGATGTAAGGAATCGTCAAGATTTAATGGTTTTCAGGCCATTACTTCCTCGCGGAACTTGGTTGAATACCACAGTCCGCACCTCAGAGCCTATATGGCCACTTCATTGGATTTGAGATTTTGGATTTTGATTTCCTTGAATCTCTCTTTGTATGAATAAAGTGTCTCGTCGGGTCGTTGAGATACGTCGAACAGGGCTGCCTCAGTACTTTTGACTTCGATATAAACATAGTACTGCTTGAGGAAAACCGTCATGAACTAGGTTAAGTTGTCGATAGACTTTTCTTTGAGTCCGGAAAACCATTCTAAAGCTGGGCCCGGTAAGTTCTCGGTGAAGAGCCTGCAGAAAGAGGGATCCCTTTCCTCGTCGGTCATATATACTCAAGACATCGCTAGTCTGAACGCCCTTATGTGAGCCTTAGGATCCGACTTCCCGGAGTATTCTAGGAATTTAGTCTTCTTAATTTCTCGTAACCTTGCGAAGGCAAACCGATCGGTAAACGGCATTTGGCACGTTTCTTCGATCACTCTATCGATACCGGATGTAGCGCTGGTTTCCATATGAACGCGCAAACTCAGAATCATGAACTGAGCGTTAGCTTGTTCAATATATTTGCGGTTGGATCGTTGATTGATGCCCTAGGTGAATCAGATCATTCAGACCATAGGCTGTCATCGGTCTGGACAAATCAGTTTGAGGTAGTGGGAACGTAGCCGAGCTTGGCTAGATAGGTTGCCTCGAGCTTGAGGCAAAATTCGAACCGCCAAGCCATTTGGGTATGTTCTCACCGTATGGTGGTAGAGGTGGTAGACCAGGAGGCGTACATTCCATAGATCCCGTCAAGTCTGCAGTTAACTCAAACTGAATGGGATAGGGATCTCTGTCTAAGTCATTGTGGGAGAGAAACCAACATTCGATGTTCCAGCGGCGTATTTAGAGATCTCCGGCTTTGATGCGACTAGAGAAATCCAGGCAAGTTTGTTTTGGAGGACTCAAAGGAGGCCTATGTTCGCCTAAGGGTCGATCCCGGTGGTTTAGATTGGCGAGTTCCTTGAGACGAGCATTCATGCGTCGCTCTTTCTCAGCGAGCTGAGTAGCAAAAGTATGACTGGCGATCTCTTGAGTTCGGATGTTAGCCTCGTTACTCCGTGTTCGGTTCACTAGAAAGTTGAGCATCAGACGGATTTCAGCCAAGTCATCTGGGCTTTGCCTCACGACATTGGAAGTCTGAGGCAAGCTGGATCTTTGGGTTTCAGATCCGCTTTCATGTATTGGGGCATTATGAGATTGTCCTGACCAGTTCCAGGTTGGTTCGTTGACCCCTGATAAGGTGTTTTTCGGGATTGGACTCGTCGTCATTGATTGAACGATGGAGCCGGTTGCAGCTGACGTTGCAGGGTCCGCCCCTATGTTTCCAGTCTTACCCGTGGTACTATTCACTCCAGCGGTGTTTTGTGGAGAGATGCCGATCACTTGATCGCGATCAACCAGAGGAGAAGTGAAATTAGTTTCAGGTGGAGTAGGATTCATCTTGATCTATCGAATCTTATAACCGATTCTTGTGAAAGAAATATATATGGTTGTCCCCACAGACGGAGCCAAATGTGAGTTCAGAGATTTCACACCAAGGATTTTTATTGTAATGTGGTTTATGGGAATTTAGAAAATGAGATGTAGATTTTCTGTAGATCAAGGATGTTATAACGACTGAATGCTGAGATAGAATTTATACAAAGAATAGGTCATAAGTTTACAAATGAGATCAAACTTTTTTAGTTGAAGTGTAAAGCTTGGATTGTGTTTTGTATGAAGTCTTTAAATGACTCCTTCTTCCTTTATATCTTCGATCTCTCATCATCTGTTGTGATCTTCCCGTTCGCATTATCCTCAGCGTACAGAGATTCTCGGAGGTTGTTGCAATGGTTGAAGACTCGTTCTTTGTCGAACTCAAACTCTGGTGGAAGCGAATGACAGATTGTCTCCTCTCGTGTTTGGACTTCGTCACTTTGTCATATCTGCTGGGACTGGTCGATTTCATCTATCTCATGGGTTTCTTCTTTTAGTGGGCTTTATTTCCGTAAATTGGCTGGATTTCATGGTGCTAAATCCAGTACCAACATCATGTCCTTACCTAGCTAAACATCGCTAATCTTAAGCGGAGACGGTAATTTTGATGTGATAGGTCCCTAAACCAAGACGATGAAGAAAGGAAAATTGTAGAAAACGCTTGGCAAAAAGGAAAGATTGAAAGGGTAGCAACAAAAATCAAGAGATGACGGCAAGAATTGATAAAATTGATAAAGGAGCAGAAAGAGAATAGTGCTAAAAAAATTCCAGCACTAGACGATGCCTTATCTAGATCGCCCCCGGATCAAACGATGATTAGAGACATTACAAAGAAATTGTACATAGCATATAAAGCGGGGAGAACTACTGGCGACAAAGAAGTAGAGTCCAATGGCTACACGAAGGGGACATGAACTCTAGCTTCTTCCATCCTTCACTAAGGCAAGAAGAGCTATAAACCGCAAAGTTATTGAAGATTCGGAAGGAAATGTCACCTTAGAGGAAGACAAAATTGGCCAAGTATTTGAAAAACACTATCAAGATATCTTGACCACATATGGCAACTCGTATTTCACTACAATCTCTGGAGCTCTATAATAGAAGTCACCTCTTCAATGAATGAAAGCCTTTGCTCTATTCCGGACAGAGTTTAAATCCGTAAAGCAGTGTTTGATATCCACTCGGATAAGGCCTCCGGCCCTGACGGTTTCTCATCTGGATTTTACCAATCTTATTGAAGTATTTTAGGTGATGACATTTGCAAGGAAATCCAGAATTTTTTCAGCACCGGGAAGATGAAACCGCAACTCAATGATACACATATCTTCCTCTTTACCAAAGGGACCTCCCAAAATGGCCCCAAAGACTATAGGCCGATCTCTTTATGTCATGTGCATTACAAGATCATTTCAAAGATCCTCACTCATAGACTCCAACCGCACCTTCATAGTCTCTTTTTACGAAATCAATCAGCTTTTCTTTTGGGAAGAGCAATCACTGACAACGTTCTCATCACATATGAGACGTTACACTTTCTAAAAAACTCAGAAGAATCTAAGCATTGTTTGATTGCGGTGAAGATGGACATGAGTAAATCTTACGGTCGGATATAATGGGATTTCCATGAAAGAGTCCTTTGGCAACTTGGGTTCCAAGAGATTTTGATCGGATGGATAATGGAATGTGTTAAAACAATCTCATACTCGTTTCTTATTAACGGAGCTCCCCACGGTAGGACTATACCTTCACGAGGGCTACACCAAGGAGGCAGTCTCTCTCCTTATTAAATCATCATATTTTAGACATTTTTAGCTCGTTCTTAATTCATGTTTTGACCAGTTTTGCATTGCATAACATATGTTTTCTTGGATTTTGATGCATTTAGAACTTTAGGAAGTTAGACTAGGATTTTCATTGTTTTTGGTTCTTTTTGGAGTGTTTCTTGCATCTTATAGGTATTTGGAAGCTTGGAGGATGAAAGCTTTGGAGTAAGGAGCTTGGCTTGCACAAAATCATCATACTGACTCGCCATATAGACCAAATGCATCTGGTATTGAATCTTCGACAACTTCCCCATTTTCACAGGGAGGCATATGGAGCATGAATATGGACCGAACCAATCCGGTACTGCTCAGACCACCCATACCGACTCCGATGTACGGAGCAGAACGAGTCCATATCGCCATTGCCCGAAAAATCACATTTTGGAAAGGGACAAATACCGAGTCATGATACCGACAAATGACGCTCCATATCGTCATACCGGATGCTTATACCGACCAAACCGGTCTGGTATTGTTCCTCTCGAAGCAGCCGCAATTTTCTCTTATTTACATTTTTTCCCTTTCCACGTCTCCTCTTTAAATAATCATTTTGGGATTTGGAAACCCTAAGCTACCTAAGCCTAGTTTTCTCGCTTCTTAAGTTTATGATTTAGGATTTGTAAACCTTTGATTTTGAGTTTTTATTAAGTACTTTGTTATCTTTTGTTAATCTCTTCTTCCTATCTCTCTCAACCCATGATTTGTGAAGAACAACAGTGATTAGGGAATAGAGTTTTTGAGTCTTTAGGTTGAGGTTGATTTAGGTGGTTTATGTGATGATTAGTGATGCTTAGGACTTGATGATAAATGATCCTTCTCTAGGCTTTTTCGTGCCTGCAATGTGTTCGTTGAAATGCTTGAATGAACTTCTTAGAGGATTTACACATCTTAGCCTAAGAGATTAGTTGTCTAAGGTGATTATTGGTAATGAGAACTTGGTATTAATGCTTGTCTATCTTTTAATCACAAATGAGAGTTTGTTCTTGATTAGAGATTAGACAAAGGGATTAGTGCCAAGAGATTGAATTAGTCAAATGATTAATGTTCTTAGCCTAAGGATTAGCTTTGCTAAAAGGTATTTGATGAATATTCTTGCATTCTTGTCTTGTAATTTGCAAATGAGAACTGAATGATTGCATGATTAGCATAGTAGTTATGAACATGAGAATGAGATTAGCTTAATTAATGATCATTAGCCTTGTTTAGCATTTTTGATTGATTGAAACATCATTCATTGTCTCTAGACCATCTAGTCTCCATTGCCTCATCCTAGCGATCTTCTTTTATCTTGTATGCTTATTTGTCTGTCTTCTTGTTTAGTATCTGATTTGTTCTTGTTTGCTTTCTTTGCTTTCTTGTTTTGATTTCTGTTTAGGATTGTTAGTTTAAACCCCCTTTTATCTATTTTGCTTAGCTTGAGTAGTATCTTGTATTCTTGATGTGTTGTTCTTCTTGCCTCCCTGAATTGATACCTTAAATGCTCCAAGTAACACTCCAACTTTTGTCTTTCTTATTTTGCATTTTTGATTTAGTCTTTTTTCTCTTTCTCTTGCTTCTCTCACACAAGGGACTGTGTGATTTAAGTTTATGGAAAGAGGCTAGTTGCTAATGTTTTGTTTTGTGATCTTATTTTCTCTTTTGTATCCCTTGAGTCTCACGCATTCGGCGTAGAAAATCCAAAAAAATTGAAAATTTCGAAAATTTTCACAAAAGGAAAGTATATAGTTGCATTAACATGTTAGGATTGAGTCTAGATTGTCATATAGGTATCATTCATAGGGAGCAATGATTTAATTTTCTTGTAAGGCTTTATTGAGTGAAAACTTGTTCTTAATGCTAGTTGTTTAAGCTAGTTGTTGTTCTAAGTTTGTATATTAAGAAAGGCTAGAAATGCAAGACGAAACCTTCTTGTATTGCTTGCCTTTAGTCTCACTTTAATACTGAAACATGATTTGAATTGACACTAGCTCTATCTAAGTGATAACCTTAATTTTGACATCTAATTATTCTACTCTTCCTTTGTGTGTTGAACTCATGAGCAATTTATCCTTTTCACCACTCTTGTTTGCTCAAATAGATTTCCAATCCCAAACCCACCTTTCTTTGAATCCCTAAACACTTTATTGAGAGTTAGGCCTCTCTAGAATGAGCTTAGTAAAAAGTGTTGAGTTGAGAGCGACTAGGAGAAATTTCCGTTTTATATGCAAGCTTGACATCTTTTAGCTTTGCAATAGGCTAGGATTGAAGTTTGGGGGAAATTGGGAAAGGAAAAGAGTGGAAAAGAAAAGAAAATACAAAGGGAAGAACTAGAGGATCAATTTATGTTGGTAAAGGAAAATAAAAATAGCTCTAAGTGGTAAAAGGAGTCTCTAGAAGTAAAATGAAAAGAAGCCAAAAGGGCTCACCATAAGAGAATGAGAAAGAGACTTATGCAAGTGAAAAGAAAGAAAAACCAGCTAAGTTCAAATGAAAAGAGTTACCATTGTGTTGGAGTTTGGGTATTATCCTCTAAGTGTTAAAATGAGAAAGTGTTTGATCAAAGTTAAGGGGGAGAAAGCAAAAATAGCCTTGGAAAAGGGTAGACATCAATTACGAGGGCTATACTAAGAGTGGAAGTTATTGGGGAATGGGTAGATGGAAATCAACCTAGTATGCATCAATTGCTTCTAAACTCTTAGCATTTTTTCCAAAGCTCATTCATTGTTCATGAGAGAACCCTTATGCTATTGGAGAAACCCCCCCCCCCCCCCTTTAATTGAGATCACTTTCATCTCAAAACCTAAACCCTTTTGCCAAATGAGTTTGATCACTTTGTATTGAGTAGGATTCACTTGAAAAACCTTAATGAATGTTAAAGAGCTATTACACAGGAATGCTTGTGCACGTTGAGACTTTAGCTAGAGTTATTGCTATGGTGAGTATGGCTAAATATTTGGAGTAAGCTTGTCTTGATTGCAACCTAGAAACATTAACTTGGAATTGGACTTGTTGATCTTGATTTTGTCTTTGGATATGAGCTCTCACTTTTAAACCTTTCTCCCAAGCTTTACTTTGAGTATTTGAGTTTGCTTGTAGACAAGCAAAGGGTAAGTTTGGGGAAATTGATATCATCATATTTTAGACATTTTTAGCTTGTTCTTAATTCATGTTTTGATCATTTATGCATTGCATAACATATGTTTTCTTGGATTTTGATTCATTTAGAACTTTAGGAAGTTAGACTAGGATTTGCATTGTTTTGGTTCTTTTTGGAGTGTTTCTTGCATCTTATAGGTATTTGGAAGCTAAGAGGATGAAAGCTTTGGAGTTAGGAGCTTGGCTTGCAAAAAATCATCATACCGACTCGCCATATGGACCAAATGCATTTGGTATTGAATCTTCGACAACTTCCACATTTTCACAGGGAGGCATATGGAGCAGGAATATGGACCGAACCAATCCGGTACTTCTCAAACCACCCATACCGACACCGATGTACGGAGCAAAACGAGTCAATATCGCCATTACCCGAAAAATCACATTTTGGACAGGGAAAAATACCGAGTCTTGATACCGATTAATGGCGCTCCATATCGTCATACCGGATGCTTATACCGACCGAACCGGTCCGATATTGTGCCTCCCAAAGCAGCCCCAATTTTCTCTTATTTACATTTTTGCCCTTTCAATGTCTCCTCTTTAAATACTCATTTTGGGATTTAGAAACCCTAAGCTACCTAAGCCTAGTTTTCTCTCTTCTTATTTTTGTGATTTAGGATTTGTAAACCTTTGATTTTGAGTTTTAATTAAGTACTTTGTTATCTTTTGTTAATCTCTTCTTCCTCTCTCTCTCAACCCATGATTTGTAAAGAACAATGGTGATTAGGGAATAGAGTTTTTGGGTTTTTAAGTTGAGGTTGATTTAGGTGGTTTATGTGACTATTAGTGATGCTTAGGACTTGATGATAAATGATCCTTCTCTAATTAGTTGATCTTGATGCTAGGTTGCAAGGAATTGTTGAATCTAGATGTTAGGATTTTTTCGTCCCCTCAATGTGTTCGATGAAATGCTTGAATGAAATTTTTAGAGGATTTACACATCTTAGTCTAAGAGATTAGTTGTCTAAGGTGATTATTGGTAATGAGACTTGATATTAATGTTTGTCTATCTTTTAATCACATATGAGAGTGTGTTCTTGATTAGAGATTAGACAAAGGGATTATTGGCAAGAGATTGAATTAGTCAAATGATTAATGTTTTTAGCCTAAGGATTAGCTTTTCTAAAAGGTATTTGATGGATATTCTTGCATTCTTGTCTTGTAATTTGCAAATGAGAATTGAATGATTGCATGATTAGCATAGTACATGAGAACATGAGAATTTCTTAGTAGACAAAGAAGGAGGATTGGGGAAATACTTAGGGCTCTCGGAGAATATTGGAAGAAAGAAAAAAGACATATTCACGGGCTTAGTGGACAGATTTAGGAAAAATTCACATAGCTAGACCACAAAAATTATGTTCGAAGCCGGAAAACAAGTTCAACTCAAAACCGTCCTCTCGGATCTTTCGATGTACACAATTTATTGTTTCAAGATCCCTCTCTCCCTCTGCAAGAGAATACAATCGATCTTGACTCGATTTTGGTGGGATGCCACATCAGAAAATAGGAAGCTATCATGGGTGGCTTGGGATAAAATAACTCTACCCAAGAAGTTGGGAGGTCTTAGATTCAGAGATATTTAACTCTTTAATATTGTGTTTCTTGCTAAAGTGTTGTTAGGGAAGTATTGCTCGGACTGCACACTACTGGATGTGCAACTAAACAAGGGGCTTCTCATTGGTGGCAAGGAATTCTTACTGGTTTAAAGCTATTAAAGCATGGAATGGGATGGACTATAGGCAATGGCGCTTTAGTTGAAGTATGGAACGACTCTGGACTATCACTTTCCCAACTGCATCAACCCATGGGGCCTCCCAACAAAGAAAGTAAATAGCTCAAGGTATCTGACCTTATTGATCTGATATCTAAGGAGTAGAATATTGAGGCAATTCAACATTATGTATCTAAGAAAAAAGACATATCGGGTACGACTGATCAAAGGGTATGGCTTTGTGAAAAATCGGGAGTAAACTCGAACAAATTTGGGTACAATCTCGCAAAATGCAAGTCAACAACACTTCTGGCTCCTAACTGTGACTGGAATAAAGCGTTGGGCAGTGCACACAATGTCAAAAACCACTTACATCATGTGGCAAGCCGAAAATCTTGCCCTGCCTGTAGGGAACCTTCTCACAATTAGAGGTATCAATAATATGTCCGACTACAAATACTGCGGAAGTCTGGAAACTTTTGAGCATACTATGTTTCTCTGCCCTTTTGCACTTTCGGTTTGGTCTCTTGCACTAGTTAATCGATTTCAAGGCCCTGCTACACAACCCGGTAAAATCCATATCATTTTTCTCAATTGTACCAAGTTGATCACTCTACCTACGGTCGGACTGTCTGCAGCTCCTCTATATCCATGGATTATTTTGGGAATCTGGACACCGCACAATAAAATCATTTTTGAGAATAATAAGTATGAGGCAAAGTAAATCTTCCTTAAAGCCATCATCAATGCTAAAGATGGCGATGCAACAAACCAAATTACAGACAACAATTAAAAAGAAACCGCCAAAGAAAAGAACACCGGGAATCGCCTCCTGCTTTACCAATGGAGCATGGAGTGCAAATACAAATACATGAGGAATGGGCTGGTTTCTTCAAGATGGACAAGGTTCTACCATATTCCAAGAATCATCAAGCCGCAACTTCATCTCCTCAGCTTTAGTAGCGGAAGCTTTAGCGATCAAAGCCGGAACTATTTGAGCTTCCAATGCTGGTATTTTGAATATCCAAGTATTTCCAGACTCATAACTTATGTGCAATACCTTCTCTTTAGGGTCAAATTTGACAGAAACTGCAGGTATCCTAAGTGATATTAGGTGTCTTGCCTTATCTTTCGATCTTCTATCTTTTCATTTTATTCCTCGTTTGGAGAATAGCGTACTCACAAAAGCAGATTTATGTATGTTAAGCCCTATATGCACAAAATCTTAGTTCATAAATGAATGAATTCTTTTCATACACGAGTTATTAGACAATGCAAAATTCATCAACAACTAATAATTTTTTTGAAAGAACATGAATTTTTAAAATATGTTCAATTCCATCAAAACCGTAAAAAGTGTAGTTTTCAGTTAATAAAAGTTTGATGTGGATGACACGTAGATATTTGATTATATTTGATTTAGTTTGGTTAAAAATTCCGAGACTCACTCGATCCTCGTTTTCGTTCTTTCAATCTTTGACCTTCGTTATCTGTTGAATCTCACAGATAACTTTCTCAATTTCTCTGTTGATCGGATTCTTATTCCGAAATCTTGAATCAACCAACAATTATCTTCAAAATCGAGCTCTAAGACTCACTTCAATGGTGCATATACGTCGGATTACGCGTCGAGCAACTAAAACGAAGTCATCTTCAGCTCAGAAAGCTTCCAATCCTGAAGCATCGGTAAAATCTCCAAGGTCACCGGTCTCACCTAAAGAATCGTTCGATAGCATTCATTCTCCCTTCTATCTGAAGAATGGTGATAATCCGGGAATTTCGATCATCTATGAGGTATTCAATGGCACAAATTATGATGACTGGAAAATTGCGATGTTAATAGCTCTTGATGCGAAGAACAAGCTAGCTTTTATAGATGGAACCTTGCCTAGACCTAGTGTATCCGATCGAACGTTTAGGATCTGGTCTAGATGCAATTCGCTGGTGAAATCTTGGATTCTAAATTCGGTTTCGAAACAGATATGTAAAAGCATTCTTTGTTTCAACGATGCGACTGAGATATGGCAAGATTTGTTGAAAAGGTTTTATATCACCAACATTCTGAGATCATATCAACTCTCTCAGCAGATTTGGTCTTTACAGCAAGGATCTATGGATCTTGCAACTTATTATATAACTTTGAAGATACTGTGGGATGAGTTGGAAGGTTCAAACTGTCAAGAAACTTGTCACAACTGTGAATGTTGCAAGGCGACAGGTACAAAACAAGAACACTCAAAAGTCATTAAGTTTTTGGTTGGCTTGAATGATTCCTATGGCACAATCAAGAGCCAAATCATAATGAAGAAAAACAATCCTGAGTTGTCAGAGATCTACAACTTACTGGATCAGGACTACAACCAGAGAAACATCACTCCTTTTAACAATGCTTCTGCTTTTCAAGTTGGCTTCATCAATGAGAATCAGGCCTCTGTGAATGCGGCTCAAGCTAATCATTCTAAGTTCAAGCAGAACAGGCCAGCCTGTACACATTGCGGATACAATGGTCACAGTGTTGACACCTGCTACAAAATCCATGGTTACCCGACTGGTTTTAAACATAAGCAGAAGCAACAACCTGAGAAAACAAATGCTCTTACGCAGCAGGTAGCAGCATACACTCCTAAATTTGCACAGTTGTCTCTAACAGATGTATCTACTGATGCAGATGATATATCTAAGCTGGGAATCAGTTTTACTAAAGACGAGATACAAGGGGTTATAGCCTACTTCAATTCTCAACTTCATGGGTCTACAACATTGGCATCTACTTCAGGAGGTGGCTTGTTCACAACACTACCAGGTATGACATTCTCCAACTCCACTCTTGGATTTGTTGGGATTCTGAGAACTACGGGACATGTTTTATCATCACATGGATAGTAGATAGTGGAGCCACACACTATGTGTGTCATGATAAGAGTCTGTTTGAAGAGATCTCTGGTCCTTTTAAAAATACTGTTATGCTACCAAATGGTCTAGGAGTCACTGTTGATGGGTTAGGAAAGATAAGACTTACTGGCAATTTGGTATTGCACAATGTGCAGTTAATACCAGATTTCAGACTGAACCTTATGAGTGTAAATCAGCTGACGATCTGAAATGCAGAGTATCTTTTAATCAATCTACTTGTATAATACATGATCATATCAAGGGATTGATGATTGGTCAGGGTGAGCAGATTGGGAATCTATACGTGCTGGAAGCTTCATCCATTTCAGATCCAAACATTTCTATGTTTTCTGCTTATTCAAATCTCCTTGTAGACTATGTCATGTGGCATAACAGATTAGGCCATCCATCTGTAAACAAACTTGATTCTCTTACAGATGTATTGGGTATCAAACAGAGAAATAAAGAGCAGTTTCAGTGTGATGTGTGTCCTCTTGCCAAGCAAAAACGTTTGTCATACAACTCAGAGAATAACATGTGTGAAAAGGCCTTCGATCTGATTCACATAGACATCTGGGGTCCCTTCTCTGTACCTACAGCAGAAGGATACAAATATTTTTTGACAGTGGTTGATGATCATACGAGAGTGGCTTGGTTGTATCTTCTAAGAAGCAAAACTGAAGTCTTAACTGTCTTCCTAGAATTCATTCAGATGGTAGAGACTCAGTATGAAGCTAAGATCAAGGCAGTAAGATGAGAAAATGCCCAAGAGTTGAAGTTTACTGATCTGTACAAGAGGAAGGGAATAGTAGCTTACCCTTCCTGTCCAGAGACACCAGAGCAGAACTCGGTTGTCGAACGCAAGCACCAACACATCCTAAACGTAGCCAGGGCACTTATGTTTCAATCGAAGATATCTCTGGAGTTTTGGGGCGACTGTGTTCTTACCTCAGTATTTCTCATTAACCGACTCCCTACTCCTCTGTTGAAAGATAAGTCGCCATATGAAGTTCTAACTTCTAAAAAACCAGATTATAATGGCTTACATGTGTTTGGTTGCTTAGCATACAGCTCAGCTTCAACGAAGAACATACATAAATTTCAACCACGAGCTCGACCTTGTGTCTTCTTGGGTTACCCAGTAGGCTATAAAGGCTACAAACTGTTGGACATGGAAACTCATAATGTCACTATTTCTCGAAATGTGGTGTTCCATGAGGAGATCTTTCCCTTTGCAAATGGTCAGTCTGATTCTTTAACAGACTTCTTCTCTTTGAATGATTCCACTTATGGATCAGATATTGGAACAGAGGACTCTCCCATCAGATAAGAAGAGCCTCCTAATATTTCTGATGATCCTAATCTCTTACAGAAGCATTCAACGAGAACACCAAGATTGCCTGGATATCTTCATGATTACTACTGCAACTTGACTGAAACTGCAGTTCCTTATCCGTTGGCAAATTACATGTCTTATGAAGCCTTGTCTGAAGAATAGCAAGCTTTTATATGTGCTATGACTCTCTTGCCAGAGCCTACATCATTTGCACAGGCTAAGAAGTTTGATGAATGGCTTCAGGCTATGAATGAAGAATTGATAGCTTTGGAAAGTAACCACACATGGGATGTATGTTCTTTACCTAAAGGCAAACATGCCATTGGGTGTAAATGGGTATATAAACTAAAGGTCAATGTAGATGGATCTATGGAGCGGTATAAAGCACGCTTAGTAGCTAAAGGCTACACACAACAGGAGGGAATAGATTTTGTTGATACCTTCTCCCCAGTAGCCAAAATGATTACAATTAAGACTTTACTTGCTGTGGCAGCTGCAAAGAACTAGAGTTTACATCAACTAGACATCTCTAATGCTTTCCTAAATGGGGAATTGAATGAGGAAATCTACATGACCTTGCCTCCAGGGTATACACCAAGAGAGGGGGAATATTTTCCTTCTAATCCTGTCTGTAAACTCAAGAAGTCAATATATGGATTGAAATAGGCTTTTTGGCAGTGTTTTATAAAGTTCAGTACAACTTTAATCTGTTTGGGCTTTAGAAAACCACAAACTGATCATACGTGTTTATCAGACGAAAGGCTGGGAAATACATGGCAGTTCTTGTTTATGTAGATGACATCATAATGGCCAGTAATGATTTGGAGGACGTGAATAAGGCAAAGACAGATTTATAGCAGGCCTTCAAAATATAACAGTGTTTTAAAAATGTTTTTAATATATAAAAACAGTTTCTAGATTTATAAATATATTTTTAAGTCCGACGTTATAGTATATCATTTTATACGTTTGTCATTATCCCAATAGGTCATGTGGCATAGTGGTAAAAGCCTTGTTATCGAATTAGAGATCATTGGTTCAAACCCCACAATTGTATTTTTTTTTATTTTTCAGAAATTTCAAAACGACGTCGTTTTGGGTTTAACAGAAAATTCAAACGGAATACTAACATCGTTAATGTCGATTTAATAGTGGGTCCAAAATGGCTTAGTCAACGCAAACTTTCAAGTTTTAAAAAAAATCAACAAAAGTTCGAGTTTTTATTATACCACAACATTTGACAAGCTTTTTTTAGTGTTTCTGAAAAAGTTCGTTCTTTTTTTTGACATTTTTCCCTATTTATATAGCTAACAATCCTGTTTTTTAGGAAAGAACAAAACATGTAGACTTGGATTGTCATGAGGTCAGAGAACGGATTTAACAAGGCTTGATCAAGACACTTCACATCCGGAGTGAGCTACAACTAGCTGCTGATGTCTTTACATTGTTTCCTGGTTTATTTCATAGTCTAATAGGCAAGATGGCTTTGAAATCATTATATGAGCCATCTTGAGGGGGAATATTAGATATAGGAAATAACCAAACCAATCATTTTATGTAAACCAATTGGTAGGATAATCTGATATCATATGGGAGATTGGACTTACTAAACTCTGATATCATATGGGAGATTGAGATTGTAAGTTTTTAGCTTCAAACCAACTAAGAAATAAGAAGTGAAAACCACTATTTCACATGATTAAGCTTTATGCAAAATTTTAAAAAATCGCTAGTTGTTAACATGACGGAAGTTTGAATATATTACCTCTTACTTAGGGCTGACCAAAATATTTGTTAGATTCTGTTTTTAAAGTGAATCTGAAGGTACTGATATTGGAGCGAGTACCGGCCCAAATTATATTGTCAAGTTTCTTAATGACCCTAAGCCAAAACAAAATGTATGTGTTCAAATAGAAAAAGTAATAGAGATAAATATATAATGCAAAAATTTTTACATAGAATATTGGCTCTAATCAGCCGCTTTCTGGGCTTACGCCACGGGCCGGCTTTGAATGGAGTCTTGCTCGAGTGAGTTGAAGAATGTCACAGGGAAAAAGAACAGTCGAAATCAGTGAGTCACGGGCACGGGCTTAACATAAGAAGATATCTGGAGGATACGGGGGGAGGGGGTGTAACGCTCTATTTCCGTTTTCTTCTGACCGACGAGCTGGTCGGCCAACAATCAAACAAGAACATGACCAATCGAACCCGAGCAGGCCATACGAGAAGAGTGTTGGGAATGTCCTGAAATCTACTGTACTATCTCTAGAAAGTATGATAAGTGTCGAGATCAGACATAAGTCATAAATACTGGGTGATCATGATGACTTGCTAGAGCCCGCTCATGATCTATAAGTTTAGGACTTATAACCAGTATTGTATGATCCCTAAGGGTCACACACCATAGCTAATGGGAAAGTTAACAAGGGATTAATACGGTAAGATGCAAGGCATTTACTGTATTTGTACAGAGAATTGGGCCAGACAAATACAGGCTTTTGTCTGATTTGGGTCTTGGGCCCAAAAGCCTAATAGGCCATTAGTTTAATTACTTGGGCCCATATAAGTGAGGAAGAGGCGCAGCCTAGGGTAACAAATCACCCTCTGCGATTTTGAGTCCTAGCCGTCCTCTCTCTCTCTCTGTTGATTCCAACTTGGTCTAGCAGCCTGATCCAGTAGCTTGTAAGAGTGTGGATACCTAGGAGGAGCCGGTTATCATCAGCTCTCTGTGATCTCTTCATTCCTTTGATCAATCCGCTGCAATCATAAGGTAATGAATCTGATATGTTTATGATTCAACTGCAAATCACCTAGATCCTAGTTGATTATGTGCTAGGTTGTAACCTGATAATTACACCAATGAACCCACATAATCCTTCAGTGGTATCAGAGCCAGGTTATTAGGTTTTTGCCTTTTGGATCATACTAGGTTGTTTATTAGTTTGATGAATCGATTTTAATGAATAAAATTGATTGAAACTTTGAAAACCTAGAATTATATGAATCGATTTGTATGAATAAGGTCAGGTTAAACAATCGCTAATGTTGACCTTGTTGTATAATTAATAATTCGCTTGTTGATTTTATTTTTCAATCATAAGAATCGTTTTGTCTTTATGTGTATTGCATGAAACGATAATGGAAAAGTCAAATTCAATTAGGTTTTATCAATCGATTTGTTAAGTTTTGTCCATAAGTTTGTTGTATGAATCGTGATGTTCGTAATGTTGACTTTGTTTTATCATAAGAAACGATTTGTTATGTCAATGTTCAAAATCATTTTTGTCTTTAGTGAGTGTCTTGATCGCTTGAAACAATTATTGAATTAAGGATCAAACAATTTGGATAAAGTCAATTGTTAGCGATCGATTTTGGTTCAAATAATCAATTTGGAAAAGGTCAAATAATACCAATTGGTTAGCGATCAATCGTGATCTAATGTATGAATCGATTAATTATTTAATTAATGTATGGTTCAAGCGGTTAACCCAAATCGCGGTTTGCTGGAAATTATTTAATACAATTGGTATTATTTAATTTCTGGTTAAACCGGATTTAAATTCAAATTGAATTTTAACCTAAACCGAAGGCTGGTCTAAGTTTGATTTGGTTGGACCAAATAATTTAGAGCTGGTCTGGTTTAGTAAATAACCAGTTGGATTTAGTAGTTAATTTGGTCTTGGACCAGAATTAATGAACCGACTCGGTTATGTCAAATTATTGGGCCAATTGGAATTCTGTGGTCTTGGGCCAAGAATTGGGCCTATAATTTGTGACCCAACCGAAAACTTTAATAAAATATTAAATTAGAAATTTCTATTTTTAGCATGTTTCTAAATTTAGAAAGTTTCTAAAAGAAGTAAGTTTCCAAAAAATAGTAATCTTCTATTTTTGGAAAGAAAACCTAAAATCCTCAAAACCAATATCAAGCTTGGATGTCTTGCCCAATCTTGTCAGCTACTTAACGCTTATTCAATTACAGATATGGCTTACAGTGTGAGGTGTCTGTTTTTGCGTAAGTAAAGTAGTATATAGTCACTAATTTCATTGGGAGTCCCAGACTTTAGTGATTATTTGGCTGTAAGAGATTGGTTTCCTTGACTGGGCCATCGGGAGTCCCGGGCCTTAAGACATCTGGTGAATTGGGCCTTGGGCCCAATCCACAACCGAGAGTTATATGGATGGATATAACTAGCTGTGTGTATGCTTACCAAGTAAAGCTAATTCTGGGTGACGGCCAGTGGCCCACTTTGGTTTTAGTCGAACATGGGTCTCGGAATCATTGCATTCTTATGAGGTTAAACAAAAAAATTTTGAATGCAATGCGAGTTTTCTTATAAGTTATTAAGATTACTCTTTTATGAACTGAATAACTAAAACTCTATTTATCTCTAAATTTCAGTTATGACTAGCACAAACAATCAAAACACTTTCTCGATCCGGTCTGTCCTTGAGATGGACAAACTGAACGGATCAAATTTCTTGACTTGGTCGCGGAACCTGAGGCTAGTCCTCAGGCAGGAGAGAAAGGACTATGTCCTTGAGAGAGCTCTCCCCGAGAGGATCGGGTCCAATGCCTCTCATGCAGTATATGATGCTTGGAATAAGCATTATAATGATGCGGTAGATGTGCGTGGTCTGATATTGGCTACCATGGACTCAGATTTGCTGAAGCAATATGAGAACATGGAGTCGCCAATAGAGATGATCAGCAGCCTGAAATTGAAATTTCAGGAGCAGGTAAGAGTGGAGAGATACCAGTTGGTTAAGTCTCTCACTAGCTGCAAGCTACCAAATGATCATCCAGTGAGTCCTCATGTCAGTAAAATGATGGGTTACATTGATAACCTGAGGAAACTGGATTATCCAGTTAGCCAAGAATTGGAAACTGAGATCATTCTGCAGTCACTGCCGTCAAGCTATGATAAGTTCAAAAGGAACTATATCAAGAAAGGCTTAACGAAGACGCTGACTGAACTGCATGATATGCTCAAGACAGTTGAGCCAAACGTGAAGAGTACCCTGTATAATCTCATAATGGAGAAGGGTAGGTTTACTAAACCTAATGCTGACAAGGGTGAAGACAAAGTTGTCCAGATTTTGAATCATGGCAAGCGTGTGTCTTCTGAGCCCGAGTCAGATACATCTTACGTTGGTAAGTGCTGCTACTGTAAAGAGACTGGGCATTGGAAGAGAGATTGCATTAATTCATGGAAGATTATGAGGAGTTGAAGTTGATGTATGAGACTACTTCCTCAGAGCCTAAGCAACAGTAGAACGTTGAAGGAAGGGCAAGTGGAACTGCATGTCTGGAAGGAGCTATGGATGCTGCCTCAGCCGTAGGGTTTTCACTCGTAGATGCCTTTGAGGCTTGGTTTTGTATTAAGTAATTGCTACAATGTACCTGCTTTAAGCAGAGTTGTCTTTCATTTTCTTGTAAGAATTTGAATGTTTTTCATTTTGATAAAAGACAAGTTTTGTTCTTTTGATCTCAATGAAATATTGATTGTAGCACCCTATTCAAGGAATGGGTTTTATATCTTAAACCAAAGAGTGCCTAAAAGTAACATAAATACCGAATTGGTTTAAATCTGATGAATTAAACCTGATTTTTCTTGGCATAAATGTTTTGGTCACATAGAGTGAGTCGGATTCAGAAATCCCATAGTTATGGACTTTTGGGCTCATTTGATCGGATATCTTATGAGACTTGAATTCTGCTTACTGGACCAAAAGACAAAGGGCCCATCTTAGCCGAGCTATAGAAAGGCCCAAAGGCTTATTGGACCTTGAACATACTCATGTATGTGGTCCGATGAGCAGTAATGCCAGAGAAAATTTCCTGTACTTCATTATATTTACTGATTACTTCAGTGAGTATGACTGTGTTCATTTGATGAGACACGAGTCGGAATTCTTTGAAATGGTCGAAAGAGTTCCAGAATGAGGTATAGAATCTGAGTGACAGAAGTATTGAGACTCTGGATTAGATCACGAGTGAGAATACTTAAGTCATTGATGGTGTGATCATCTGAATGAGTGTGAAGTCGTTTCACAGCTCATTTCTCCTGAAAACCTTGAGGTGTTTCTGTGAGAAAGAATCAGATCTTATTAGAAATGATTAAAGATGAGTCACACGAATCTTCCATGATATTCTTTAAGAATAACGCTCTAGAAATATCTAAGTTTACGCTGAAATAGTTCCACCAATATCAGTTGAAAGACACCACATAAATGTGGACTGGAAATGATCCAAATTCGTCTTTACTGAGTATTTGTACTTGTGCTACTTCGCTGGTTGTCTTAGGGAAACCAAGGCTTGTTACTTTTTACGTCCATTCCGAAAACGAAGTTAGGTTGTTCGGAATTCTGTTTTCTAAAAGGAAAGTTACTTTCCAAGAAGAACAGTGGGAGTAAAAGTATAACTCGAAGAAATTCGAGAAATACAGGAGGCTGCTCAACCTGTTGAGGGAGAGCAGCGGATGGATTTACAGATTTCTGTAGAATCTACACCTGTAGAGCCTGAAGTTCGCAGATCTGAATGAATCCGTCACTAATCCGAGAGTGATTTCTCGTGATTAATTGCCATGATCTGATGATCATTGAAAGTGACGAACCTGCGAAATTCACAGAAGCGAAAGTGAGCCCGGACTCCGAAAAATTATACTGTATGTAAGTTAGCTTCATCGATCCATTCATGGATAGAAGCAAACATATCGGAGTTGGAATCTTCGTTCTGTTGAAGTAGTCAAGGTTTTGACTTGAACAGGAACGAGATGGAACTGTGCGTTTACTAATAGATAAGTGGGAGCGATGTTGCATTTCTCATAGTGTATGTCGATGACATACTGATTCTCGGAAATAACGTTCCAATGCTGCAGTCGGTAAAGGACTGGCTTGGGAGTTGGTTTTATGATTGATATGGGTAAAGCCACGTAAGTTCTTGGATTTTGGATCTAAAGATAGAGATCCGTGATATGGGTAGGTATAACCTATTCCGTGAGATAAATGACAGAGGTGTTAAGTAGATCAGCAAGTTTCAACGAATGAGAACGTTGCTAATCTATTAACGAAGCCACTCCTTAGGCCTAAACACGAGTCGCGGACTGTAGCTGTAGGATAAGTGAAATTAAGATGTAGTCTTAATTTCAGTGGGAGTTTGTAAAGGGCTTTATTTAGTTGTTTTGAAAGGTTCATGTAAACATAATATTTTATGTTTATGAAATTTATGATTTCTGGATTATTTTAACTGTGATATAAATAATCGTTCCAAAATGATTCATGTCATTTTATATGGGCCATCGAAGTACATGAGTAGACTTGATCCTGAAACCCCATATTTAACGAAATGACATAAATCATAGTGTCCATAGTCGAAGGTTGTTGAAATTGGAACACCAACAACCACTTGAGACTAGATTGTGTTGAGACTTATGACCAAGTTTCGAGGGGTCATAGATGCGCGGCATCAAAGTCGACACATAGGTATATGTAGGGGAGCATATGACCGGACATGGCCCGCTGATGAGAACTCTACAAGATATTAATATCTGTGTCATAAGAGGTTCTCATATACGACTATAGAGTATAGTCCTTAGACCTGAGTTCGCATGCATGTGGCTGCACATAGAGTGATGCGCTTTGATCATTGTCTAACGCTGTTTCGTAACTGGGAGCTATAAGGACCTTGGTTGGGTGTATTATAAAGTGTGTAGTTCATAGTGATGGAACAAGATGGGATTTGTCCCTGCCGTTTAACGGAGGTAATATCTCTAGGCCAATCGGAGACTTGATAGCTGGTAAGAGAGTGGCCACTCCCAAACGGACTTGCCCAAGTCGTTTGCATTGTCAGTATCAAATCTGGTCCGATGAACATGGTCTGGCTATATAAGGATGACACGCATCTTGCCTTATGCCAGATCGAGATATTGAGACAAAAGGATTAGGGAATGTAGGATTCCAGTACAAGTGGGAGATTGTTGGGAATGTCCTGAAATCTACTGTGCTATCTCTAGAAAGTATGATAAGTGTAGAGATCAGACATAAGTCATAAATACTGGGTGATCATGATGACTTGCTAGAGCCCGCTCATGATCTATAAGTTTAGGACTTATAACCAGTATTGTATGATCCCTAAGGGTCACACACCATAGCTAACGGGAAAGTTAACAAGGAATTAATACGGTAAGATGCAAGGCATTTACTGTATTTGTACAGAGAATTGGGCCAGACAAATACAGGCTTTTGTCTGATTTGGGTCTTGGGCCCAAAAGCCTAATAGGCCATTAGTTTAATTACTTGGGCCCATATAAGTGAGGAAGAGGCGCAGCCTAGGGTAACAAATCACCCTCTGCGATTTTGAGTCCTAGCCGTCCTCTCTCTCTCTGTTGATTCCAACTTGGTCTAGCAGCCTGATCCAGTAGCTTGTAAGAGTGTGGATACCTAGGAGGAGCCGGTTATCATCAGCTCTCTGTGATCTCTTCATTCCTTTGATCAATCCGCTGCAATCATAAGGTAATGAATCTGATCTGTTTATGATTCAACTGCAAATCACCTAGATCCTAGTTGATTATGTGCTAGGTTGTAACCTGATAATTACACCAATGAACCCACATAATCCTTCAAAGAGTTTGTCACAATAAGAAGCCAGAGACAGACCGGTTTGAGTCAATGGCTCGAACCAAAACGTCATTGACTCTGTTTACCTCGTTTCCACGATACAAGGCTTTTCAACCTGTACCGTTTCCACGAGTTGTGTTCGGTTCGAACTAAACCGTATATTAGGGAATTATTCTATTTTTATTACTTTAAAATTATAAAACTTATTCATAACAATTTATGGTTCAGTACAGATTTTTAGCGGGATCCCAACGAAATCTGAAAACGAAAAAAGTCAAAATGTGTTCGAAAACAAACCAAGACTACTCTGAGTATCCTACGCGTCCGCCGAGATATGCCAAACCTGATAAACAAAAAAATAGGCTAATGAGTAATCTAAGATTGTCCAGTGGACGGCTCCCAACTAACACGCTGCTCACAATCTAATAATCTTTCCCAAACCTAAAACATACAAAAATAAAATAGCTGATCACGTGACACAAAAAAGACGTGATAAGCTCCACAACACACAAGCATTCAAATAACAACACACAACTACAAAAGATAACCATGAAAATCGAGAACACTGTGGCACATGCTCTCGATTAGACTCGATCAATCAAACGTGGCTCTAACACTAACTACACAACATTGAGCCCACTATGCGAACTCGGTAACTTCAACGGGAGCACTTAGCTACCCCCATGGTAACTAAAACCTCCCACGACTCCTAGACGTAACACACAGTCCTACGACCTAGGACACCGTTCTCTGTCCATCGATACACGGTGACTCGGGCTACCCTTAGATAACCTAAGCTTCCATGCAGTCCGGCCCTAGGAAGCGACCCCGTATTCTCCAGACTACACACTTACAAACATCACTCCATAGGTTAACACCTGCCAGAACCACTACCGAAGGTACGTGAACTGACCAGGAACTCGACTCCCGAGGATCCAATCGGGCAGGAAGTACCAGAACGCCATCCCTAGACTTGTGGAATCTAACGCACCCTATAGATTCCTAATAATAGTAATGTAAACAAGCATACTCACTGGGACTCTATCACACAAGACCGACAAGGTCAAATCGAAACACTATCTTAATCTCCAATCTATCCCGCAAGTCATATCACAAACCTCCACATCACCCGACCTTATCTGGTTCCATAAAGTATAAGGTATCTATCCAAACTTACCCGGTCTTGTACCGATGTAAGTATCAACAACACGGTCTATCTGTCTCAACACCAGAATAGACTAACACCACACAAAAACAATATACCCGGCCCAATTCCAAAATAAACAAAACAACACACAACCAACGGTCTACCCGACCTAACACCAGAGTAGACAAAAAACACACAACAACAATCACAACACCACTCAAGAAATTATTTAGGTTCATTAGTCTTTTATTCTTTTCTTAACCTTAACTCATTCAATCCGCTAGACTGGGATTAGTAAACTTACTAATCCCGTAAACGGCTTAATCCATATTCTAATTATTAATTCTTATTCCCTTAAACTCTTATTCTTAATATCTTCGATCCGTCAGCTTGAGATTAGTAAACTTACTAATCTTCTAACTTTATATTATTCTTTATTTAATTCATTTAACCCGCTAACCCCGAAGATTGACTACTAACCCACCTCGTTATTATACTCTAAGTGTGTTATGTGTTTTAACTGTATTTTAATCAACACATAATTTCCCATTGTTTAGGCTAAGCTTTATTCAATCAGAGATTATGAGATTTTGGGGCTGGTCTTGTACTCGAGAGAGAAGAGATTTCGAACCCCTATTCTTATTCCTTTGATTTATATGATTTCTACTTTGATTATGTCTATTGTTATGATTGCAATGTCTGGGTAGTTTTCTTGTTAGATTTAGGGATTCTCATTTGGGATTTCATGGAATTATAGATTCATTGATTAATTAGGATTCAAAACATTTAGTTCTTCATCTAGGTTATTCTTAATGCTTAATCTAAATTTGCTACTTGATTATTGATATCAGATTGGTTAGCGCAGCGAGAGTTGGTTAATTGATTAGAAAAGAACCTAGTTGAGCAAATTACCTGTTCACAAAGAGATTTGGCTTAGGAATTTGTCAACGAAAGAACCTGAATTAAATGCATGTTTAGAACTCTACAATTCGCAAAGAGATTTGGTTTTCTAGGTTGTTAGACATAGTTAGCATTCGCAGCAAGAGTTGGTTTGTTATATGATTGTGATTCTAGCTCTAGAACATCGATATCTGAATCATGTTGATTGATTAATCTGTGTTCCTGATTTCCTGAGAACTTTCCTAAGTCTAGTGCTTTTGTTAATTGATCACACACCGTTTTCTTACTTGCTTTCTTTACTACTTTCATCAGTCTTGCTTACCTTAATTCGACTGCATACAATCTATCGCGTGAAACTTGAGTCTCTGTGGATTCGATACCCTTTGTACTACAGTTGCATTTCGGTGCACTTGCAGTTAGAATAGGGATAAAATTTGCTCTATTAGAGATCACGGCAAGGATGAGTTCCGGCAGGAAGAAAATCATGGCAAGATTTTCCCGGTGGTTGCGATCGGACTCCAACGGCAGCGAGATTTCTGGCGAGATTCCGTCAAGAGAGTGACCGGCGACGAGATGAGAGATCCGGCGTGACTGGGGAGAGATCTGTCTGAGTAAAGAGAGACACGGCGGAGCTATCACCGACGACAAAGATTCCGACGACTCTCCGACAAAACTCCGGCGACATCAAAAATTCCGGCGAGTGATTAGGAAGGTATTTAGAGCTGATTTAAGTTATTTAATGGTATAATTAGTGTTTAGGTACTTGTGGGAAGGATTAGGATTTTTTGGGAATTATATAAGAGATTTTAAGAATTTTTGGGGTTTTCTTGCAATACCAGCAAGAGGAGGAGGTGCTTGTGGCTGACCGCAGGCGAGGGAGAGAGCACGAGAGGAGAGAGCACGAGAGCACATGGATCCATGAATTCTTGCCTTCCAAAGTTCAATTCACCATGTGATCAATGTATTTTTCCCAGCTTCTGCCAAGTGGCACCTCCAGCCACTCATGGATCGCCACGTGTCTTGGCGATCCCGGAACACAATTCACGAAACTTCCCAAAATATGCTAAAACTACTTCGATGCCATATTTATATTTCTGGATCTCCAAAAATAATTTTCCATAATTTTAGTGATCCATTTTGGCTTCTTGTAGCTTCCGGAACTCAAAATTAGGCTTCTGAAGAATTTTACGGTTTATCGGTTTTCTTTCCCGATAGTCCATAAAACTTGTTTAAAATCCGTTTTCTCCACTTTTGTCTTCTAGATGATTTTTTTATTTAAAAAGAAAATTATTTGGCCTCGTATTTGCTTCCGTCTTGTATTTTAGCAATTACTAAAACGCCCCTCAATTCTTGAAAATTGCCAAATGCCCCTATTGACTTTTCTAACTGCCTGTTGACCCATTTTGTGAGATAGAGTATTTAATTCTTCCCTATTTACAGGAATTCGGTCCCCAAATTCTCCGTTACTGACAAAATTTGAATAGGAACGAAACCCTATAAGTCACCACTACTAAACTGATCGAACTGCTTCGATGCTCGAACTCTGAATCAACTGAAACTGCACTCCCAATGTTCATTGACTTCTAAAACACGATCTTGCACAAACCCAAATTACAGACATCTTGAACTTCTTTCAAAGAAAAACATGACCCTCGAATGATTCCTAAGTCCTCATCTTGATTGTTTTACTGACTTCAATCATGATTCCCAAAATCACTGATTCTGACTGAACTGCACCACTCCGCTTCCTGAATCCATCTGCGCCAACTGATGATCTTCTTAACCAAGGCTTCAGGCTTTCCCACTTTTCCTTGACTTCACAAATTGCGCAACACTGACTTGCCTTCCATTCCCGTTACTTGCATTGCCTTCATTGCTTACTGCTCCCAATCGATATTCTGCTAATATCGATGTCTTTTCTTCCATCTAACTGATTTTCCATGCCCACACATGCCTCGAACTTTCCTCAATCATTGAACTTAAACTTTACTGACTCCGTGATTGTTCTTCCCACTGATACCCCGATCTGACTCTTTCACTGACATTGATGCTTCTAAATCCCTTTGCTAAATCATTATACCCATCTGTCTTGATTCCACATATCACCGAAACCCACTCCGGTTCTGAAACCCCACTGGCTTGTTTGCAGGCTTAGGTCACAATTCATCCTGAAACAACATCTCATCTCTAGGGTTCGGGTTCGGTCTCGTGTTCTCGTCAAATCGTCCATCACGTCCTGCATCTACAATCTCAACAACACTGGAATGGTTAGACCTTTTAAACTTACTTCCCGATATCACTTCTCAATAGAGATATTGTTAGCGGCTAACAACCTAATGAGCAATCGAAGCATCCATCACACCAAACATTTTAACACCCTAACAAGGAATAAATCACACAAAATCAATTAAGCCAATCGACGATTGTAGTTGTCTCTCAGGGTTCTGATGGAAACCGTCTGTTCGGACCATCATTTGTTTTCATATCGTAACTATATTGCATTCAAAAACCATCACATGCATGCAATATAATTACTCTGTTACTCAAAAGCTAAACGTAAATTACCTCACATACATTATGTAATTAAAACATCCATACACCACATAAAGTCTTAAATACATAGGCTTGTCGGAGTGTACATTACCCATCCGTACCAAAAAGAAACACTGCTACACAATTGAATCGTCAGAGACGAATACAGGCCGATATACACACATCAAAAGTAATTTAGAGCCCCTTACTTACCTGAGCATAATCTATTTCCTAATATCTCTAACATGTGCGGTATGCACCGCACTGAGTACAATTTGGCTCATGTGTATCACGACTGGCAGGTGCGCCAAGAGGATGGAATGAGTGCGGTGGTGGTAGTGGAGTGGCGCGGTCTCGATAGAAGGGTCCAGCAGGGCAGGAAGGAGCGTAATGTCCTACTCGGCCGCAAATGAGGCAAGGCGGGGGCTGTGCCGGTGGTGGCGACTGCTGATACTTCCGAGCAAACAACTATCACCAGGTAAAATGAAAACCCATGGCACCGCTGGAAAGGCACGAAGGGTCTGATGCCTGAGAAGTGTGTCGGACCAGTGAGATAGCCGGCGGTGGTAGCTCGCATATACCGATAATATATTGGACCACCATGTCATCAGCGATGAATATCGGCGGTGCAGGTGCTGCTGACAGTGGTACTCCGGAAGAAGTTGTATCATAAGGCGACCCTGGAATGAATGGAGCGGCATGGCTCGGCGCTGGTAATGATGTACTCCGGAATAGGCTACGAAATACGAGAACACTTTGCAGGCTGGAGTATGGACCAGGACTAACTAGGGTTGATCCAACGGACTCTAGATCATCAATACTGATATCACTCATCTTGCCGTTGCAACCACACACACACATCAATCCTCCTAGGACAACACTGATGTAAGACTGCATCAAAATACAAATATGTTAGTACAATCCTAGAAAAATCCTAACTTACCCAGTTCCCCGGTATTACAGACGCGGCTCGGATTCCTAATGGTTGGATTGGCGACACATTTTGACTTGATAAAACGTTGAAAACTTTGAAAAATGGAATTTCCGAATCCATGACAAAACATGCTCTGATACCACTTTTGTAACGCCCCCTTCCCGTTTTACGCTGACCGACAAGCTGACCGGCCAACAATCAAACAATAACATGACCGATCGAACCCGATTAGGCCATATGATAAGAGTTTGTCACAATATGAAGCCATAGACAGTCAGTTTTGAGTCAATGGCTTGAACCAAACCGTCATTTACTTTGTTTACCTCGTTTCTACGATACAAGGCTTTTCAACCCGTACCATTTCCACGAGTTGTGTTCTGTTCAGACTAAACCATATATCAGGGAATGATTCAATTTTATTACATTAAAATTGTGAATCCTATTCGTAACAATTTACGGTTCAATACAAATCTTTAGCGGGATCCCAACAAAATCCGAAACCAAAAAAAAATCAAAATGTTCTCGAAAACAAACCAATGCCAAATGTGGACCTAAAACTACACCGAGTATCCTACGCGTCCGCCGAGCTATGTCAAACCTGAAAAACACAAAAGTAATCTAATGAGTAATCTAACATTACCCAGTGGACGGGCTCCTAACTAACAGGCTGCTAACAATCTAATAATCCTGCCCAAACCCAAAACATACAAGAATCAAATAGATGATCACGTGCTACCAAGACGTGATGAGCTCCACAAAACACAAGCATTCAAATAACAACAGACAACTACAAAAGGTAGCCATGGAAATCGAGAACACTGCGGCACATGCTCTTGATTAGACTCGATCTATCTAACGTGGCTCTAACACTAACTACACACCATTGGGCCCACTATGTGAACTCGGTAACGTACACGGGAGCACTTAGCTACCCCCATGGTAAATAAAACCTCCCACGACTCCTAGACGTAAACACAAAGTCCTACAACCTAGGACACCGTTCTCCGTCCAACGATACGCGGTGACTCAGACTACCCTTAGATAACATAAGCTTCCATGCAGTCCGGCCCTAGGACGCGACCCCGTATTCTCCAGACTACACACCTATAAACGTCACTCCATAGGTTAACACCTTCCAGGACCACTACCGAAGATACGTTAACTGACCAGGAACTCAACTCCCGAGGATCCTAGCGGGCAGGAAGTACCGGAATGTCATCCCTAGACTTGCGGGATCTAAGGCACCCTATAGAGTCCTAATAACAGTAGTGTAAACAAGCAAACGCACTGGGACTCTATCACGCAAGACCGACAAGGTCAAATAGAAACACTATCTCAATCCCCAATCTATCCCGCAAGTCTTATCACAAACCTCCACATCACCCGACCTTATCCGGTTTCCATACCGGATTAGGTATCTATCCAAACTTACTCGGTCCCGTACCGAGGTAATTATCAACAACACGGTCTATCCGGCTCAACACCAGAATAGACTGAACACCACACTAAAACGGTATAACCGTCCCAACGCCGTAGTAAACAAAACAACACACAACCAACGAACTACCCGGCCCAACACCGGAGTAAACAAAACAACACACAACCAACGGTCTACCCGGCCCAACACTGGAGTAGACAAACAACACACAACAACAATCACAACACCACTCAAGCAATCATTTAGGTTCATTAGTTTTTTAATCTTTCTTAACCTTAACTCATTCAATCTGGTACATTGGGATTAGTAAACTTATTAATCTCGTTCACAGCTTAATCCAGATTCTAATTATTAATTCTTATTCCTTTAAATTCTTATTCCTAATCTCTTCGATCCGTCAGCTTGAGATTAGTCAACTTACTAATCTCCCGACTTCACATTATTCTTTAATTAATTCATTCGTAAACCCCTACAATTGACTAATTAAACCACCCCGTTATTATACTCTATGGGTTATGTGTTTTAACATATATATATATATATATGCATATTTTAATCAACTCATAATTTCTCGTATATATATTCATTTAGATACGTTCTTAACATATATATGCATATGTGTCCTAGCATGCCGTTCGAAAATGAATGCATCAATCAAATAAATAATCAGCGATATGATCATACAATCAACCAATAAACGCTATCTAACATGCCATGATTATTCTATATCCGTTTATTCATTTAATCGAGTTATTTAATTTACCTAACCATTCTAACCAATTCAATCAATCTGGTATGAAACCTAAACTACAGTTTATATATTCTCGGGGTCTACATGATCCTAAACTAAATGCACCACACAAATATTAGCCGACTGACAGTGCGTATGGAAGTGACAGATGGATGATTTGACGGAACAATGAACCCCGAGACGAAGGGGAACAACGAACACCGAGACCGAGTTGAACCCTTCCTGAATGTGTCCAGAACCAACAAACTGAAACCCATCCTTAACCTGAGCTTAACCAAACGATGACCCAAGCGTTGACCCGAAGCTAAACCCGTTGACCGCACACACAAGCGTTGACCGGATGAGATGGCGTTGACCACGGCGAGAGGAGACTTAATCGGCGTTGACCACGACGGCGACCGGCATTGACCGGCGTTCACTGGTCCGCCGTGAGTTGACCGACCGGGAGGAGCTCACCGGCGACTTAACCGCCAAGGAACTGACCCTCGGAGAGGAGATCCGGCGAGATATCATTGAAAGGATGAGATCCGGTGGGAAGAAACTCACAGCGAGAGTTTACCGGTGGTGGCGATCGGACTCCAGCGACAAAGAGATCTCCAGCGAGATTCCGTCAAGATAGTGACCGGCGAGGAGATGAGAGATCTGGCGTCGCTGAGGCGAGATCCGGACGAGTAAAGAGAGACACGGCTGAGCTGTCGCCGGCGGCAGAGATTCCGGCGACACCAAAAAGTCCGGCGAGTGATTAGGAAGATATTTAGAGCTAATTTAAGTGTTTTAAAGATTTATTTAGTGTTTAGGGACTTTTGGGAAGGAATATTCATAAAGGAGGAGGTGATGGTGGCTAACCCCCCCCCCCCCCCCCCCGGCAAGGGAGAGAGATGAGGAGAGGAGATTTTTGGTTTGAGGTGTGAATTGAAGTAAAGACTCAAGCCTCCGATATATAGAAATATAGAAATTTGCTCACCAAGTTTTATTACGTGGATGCATGAATGCTTGTCTTCCAAGCTTCCAAAGTTCAATTCACCATGTGATGAATGTGTTTTCCCCAGCTGCTGCCAAGAGGCACCTCCAGCTACTCATGGATCATCATGTGTCCTGGCGATCCCGAGACACAATTCCCGAAACTTCCCCGCTAAAAATACTCCGATGTCATTTTTATTTTTCTGGATCTTCAAAAATAATTTTTCGTACTTTTATTGATCCATTTTGGCCTCTTGTAGCTTCCGGAACTCATAATTAGGCTTCTCAAGAATTTTACGATTTATCGGTTTCCTTTCCTGATAGTCCGTAAAACTTGTTTAAAATCTATTTTCTCCAATTTTTGTCTTCTAAATGATTTCTTTATTTAAAAATAGAATCATTTGGCCTGGCTTTGCTTCAGTCTCGCATTTTGGCAAAATTACCAAAATATTCCATAAGTCTTGAAAATTACCAAAATGTCCATGTTGACTTTTTTAGCTGCCCATTGACCCATTTTATGAGACAGGTTATTACAGGGTACGGAAAACGGTACACTAGACATTGAGAAAAACTTGTTACATTTTCTATTTTTTTATTGTATCGGGTTTAGGACTTATATAAAATGGCTTAAGAATTTGTAAATATTAAGACTCACATTAATACAAAAAACAGTAAAGTAAAAGAAAATATATTTGTCTTATTTCGTTTTCTCTCTTTGTTTTTTTGCAAAGTTGTTTCTTCTTATAGGATTTTACTCCAATTTTTACAACATATTTAGATAGTTGTTAAAATGACGGAAGTCATTTATATACTTAAAGCTATGTCCAGCTTATACTTCTCTTCCTCTTAGTCATGATGAACGGTTTCTAGCCCTTTGGTCTATGGCTATTTTCTTCAGTTGGTCACTTCAAAGAACATACATTGCTAATTAGGCCTGGGACTTCGGCTCTTCGGTTTGGTTTCGTTTGGTTTTTCAGTTATTTCGGTTTTAAATTTTTTTGCCGAACTTAACCGAAATTTTGTTCGGTTCGGTTCGATTCTCGGTTTTTTCGGTTATTTTTTTTACCGAATAAACCTAACTATCAGTTAAATTTGGATACTTTCGGTTATTGTCGATTTTTTGGATACTTTCGGTTTTCGATTATTTTCGGTTAGTTGATTGATTTAAAAAAAAAAAAATGTGAGCCGACTTTTTTCTGTTCGCGCAAAGTTCCCAATCTGTTTCTTTTTCTAATGGGCTTAAGCCCAATTCAATATAAATAATGAAAATGAAATGCTGCTTTTTATGTTTTACTAGGTGGGGTTGTGTCCGCACCCTATGCGGACATAATATTTTGTTAGAGTAAATAAAATTGGAAGTTTATTTTCATTATGAAATATTTTAGATTCATGAGATTTAGATTCGTTGATTGACTTTTTAGAGCGATTTATGCTTTTTCTCGTAGACCATCGTAATTCCAAAACTCCGATCATTATATCGTGCAAGCATTATAATTAGCTAGCGATTTATTTCTTCTTCTTCTTCCGCTTCTTCTTCTTCTTCCTCTTCCGCTTCTTCTTTCTCTTCTTCTTCATGTTCATCTTCTTCTTCCTCTTCCTCTTCCTCTTCCATATTAAGTTGATAAGTGGAGTGACTAATATACCATATATATTACTAAGATTCTTTTCAACTACCAATGTGGGACATTATGTCCCTAATACAACGATTTTTTGACATAACCTAGAGGATTCAATTTTAAAAAAAAATTAACATAACCTAGATGGCTCGATTTTAAAGGAAATTTAACATAATTAAGAGTTAAAATTTGATTAAAATTTCATTAAAATTTCATTAAGGGTAAACAGGTAATTAACCTCGTGATAATGAATCTGGTGCATTCTCACTTCTCTCTTCTTCCTCTATTTTACTTACTTTTAGCTTTTCTTCTGGTCGTAGCTAGAGTTCTCCAGCCATTGCTATTCATACTCTTCTGCTTCTTCCTCTTCTAGTCATAGCTAGAGTTCTCTCTCTCTCTCTCTCTCTCTCTCTCTCTCTCTCTCTCTCTCTCTCTCTCTCTCTCTCTCTCTCTCTCTCTCTCTCTCTCTCTCTCTTTATGTTCTTCTTCTATATTCATTCTCTTCTTATCTTACCCTATATATATTAGTTAATTATATCTCCAACTACCGATGTGGGACTTTTCATTAAAATTTTCATTAAGCGTATCTGGTCATTAACCTCGTACAACGATTTTTTAAAGGGAAAACTAACATAACCTAGAGGATTCGATTTTAATAAAATTAACATAACATAGAGGGCTCGATTTTAAAGAAAATTTAACATAATTAAGAGTTAAAAATTTCATTAAAATTTCATTAAGGGTAAACTGGTAATTAATCTCGTGAGAATGAATCTGGTGCATTCTCACTTCTCTCTTCTTCTTCTTCCTCTATTTTACTTAGTTTATCTCTTCTTCTGGTCGTAGCTAGAGTTCTCCAGCCATTGCTATTCATACTCTTCCGCTTCTTCCTCTTCTTCCTCTTCTGGTCATAGCTAGAGTTCTCGCTCTCTCTCTCTCTCTTTGTCTCTCTCTCTCTCTCGGTCTCTCTCTCTCGGTCTCTCGCTCTCTCTCTCTCTCTCGCTCTCTCTATGTTCTTCTTCTATATTCATTCTCATTTTATCTTACCCTATATATATTAGTTAATTATTTCTCCAACTACCGATGTGGAACTTTTCATTAAAATTTTCATTAAGGGTATCATGGTCATTAACCTCGTGAGAATGAATCTGGTGCGTTTTCACTTCTCAATTATAAAATTAGATGTTTCTTCTTCATTTGTCTAACCCTAAAATAAAATAAAAAGAACACACGCCGCCAATTGCAGAAACGAGACGGAGAAACAATGGCGCGGCGGTTTTGTAGACTTGTTCGTGATGCGGTGACATAGAAGGAAACATAGGTTTGAAGCAAAGTAGACGACGACGCTCGAAGTGAAGACGATGGTGTTTGTTCTCGGTTAACCGTCCGGTTTGGGGAAACCGAACCAAACCAAAGAGCTAACCGAACGTTTTTACAAAACCTGCCATTCGGTTTATGTTCACTTAGACATTTTGGTTCGATTCTTCAAAAGATCGGTTCAGTTCGGTTCGGCATGTTCAGTCCTGTTTTTAATCCCAGGGCTACTGCTAATCCTAAAGAATTTGCAAGAGCTAGTCCGCAGGTTTAATGTATTAAAAAATACGTGGCGACTGTTAATTGTGTCATTACGGATGTGAGAAATTAAGAGGGACGAAAAAAGATTTGTGTGATTAACCAACGTATGTGTTGATTATGTTCACAACAAAGAAATATTGGTCATCATAAACTGGACACAAATGAAGAACAAGATATACTTATTTTAGTTTTAAACATATAAACATGTCTAAATCCAAATGAAAACGTAAAACCTAACTTAGTGCATATAGGAAGCAACATGCCATTAGAGTTAAGGCATATAAAAAGTGAACGGGAGGGACTTGAAAGTGTGTATTTTATTAAAAAGAAATTGCACGCGTTGGAACAACATCAGTGGTGTTGGAACAGGTGTCGATTTGCAAACTATCAATGTACTTGATATTTTCATAAGAAGATAAGCTGTCACAACATAGAGAGAGCATCCTAGAAATCTTCTCACACGAGGCATACATGATTAAAGAAGATAAGAAGATGCTCTTTGTCTCTTGACTAAAATAAAGGAGACAAAAGGAATAAAGAATGTGTGCAAGTTTAAATGGTAGATGGAAAAGCTTTTGCCTCTTGGTCCTTGATACAAGAGAGAGAGAGAGAGAGAGAGAGAGAGAGAGAGAGAGAGAGAGAGAGAGAGAGAGAGAGAGAGAGAGAGAGAGAGAGAGAGAGCTTACATGGTTGTTGGACTTCATCGAAAATCACCTGAAAACAAAGAGAGAAGAAACGTTTGGGAGTTAGTAAAAAACTTGTGAAACGTTTTTGATTGGAACTTGATTCACAAACACTTTAAGGTTCTAATCAATTTGTCTTTGTGAGAGAGAGTTAGAAATCATTGGTCACAAGCTAAGGAATTGTCTTAGGCTGTGTATAAATCCAATTGAGAGTGTTGTAAACATCTTGAAAGATTTCTAAGCTATAAAACTCGGTGCGCCGGAGTTTCGAGAACGTTTCCGTGTTCATCTGCTTTTTCAATTGGTATCAGAGCGGGCATCTAAACCAGGCTGTAGCTTTACAACAGGTGAAGATCCTGCGGAAAGATGGACACAAAGGAGCTGGTGTTTCTACAACGAAATCCTATCCTTGAGAAGGGTAGCTATGGTCATTGGAAGATGAATATGAGAGCACTTATCATAGGAATCCATGAGGACTCATGGACTGCGGTAGAAACGGGATGGACGTCTCCAACAACAAGAAGTGAAGCCAGAAAACCAGTGGCGAAACCGAAGTCGTTATGGACAGATGATGAGAAAAGCTTGGCTAAGTACAACGCCAAGGCTTTGTCGGCTATCTTCAATGCCATCAACGAAAATCAATTCAAACGTGTTGAATGTTGTGAGTCCGCAAAAGAAGTGTGGGATAAACTTAAGGTTGCTTATGAAGGAACATCGAATGTAAAAAGATCCTGACTCGATATGCTTGCAACAAAGTTTGAGAATATCCGCATGGAAGAAATGGAGTCCATTGAGGAGTTCAGCGGAAATCTAAGTGCAATTGCAAATGAAGCTCAAAACATGGGTAAAAAAATATAAAGATAAGAAACTGGTGAAAAAGCTTCTAAGGAGCCTGCCATCCAAGTTTGAGTCCAAGAAAGCAGCTATGGGTAATGCCTTGGACACAGACAACATTGAGTTTGATGAAGTGGTTGGACATCTACAAGCTTGTGATATGGAGATTCCTGCGGCTAAGGCAAGCAGCTCGAAGGGAGTATCTCTTGTATCCAACGAAAGGGATGACATGAGAGAAATGAAGAGTGAGATTGGAATGATGACTAAGAACTTCAGCCAAGCTATGAAGAGGCCATACTATACCGATAATCATCGAGAGTGGTCAAGCAAGAAAAACTACCAACGATGCCATGAATGTCAAGGATATGGCCATTTCAAAGCTGAGTGTCCCAATATTAAAATTCGAGATCTCAAGTGCTCTCGTTGTAAAGGGTTAGGACACACAAAGTCTGAATGTGTGGGAGGCCAAACAAGGAACGCTAAAGCTTACAATAGAATGAGAGAAAGTGATTCTGAGGATGAAGATGATGACACTTCAGAAGGGGCAGGATATGTAGCCTTCATTGCATCCATTGAAGACATAAACAACTCTTCTGGCGATGAGCGTACAGATTCGTCGGACTCAGAATCCGACATCAATAAAGAAGGAGAAGAATCAGCTGGTGATATTCAAGTTGAGTACCTGAAATTACTTGAGAGTTGGATGATTCTTGGGAAAGAAAAGATCATCTTGATAGAAGAAAAGATGAATCTAAATGATCTAAATGTTGGAATTATGTCCAGTAATCTCTGTACTGTCTCTAGAAAGTAAGAGTATGTCAATGATCAGACATAAGTCATATAATACTGGGGGTCATGATGGCTTGCTAGAGTCCGCTCATGATCTATAAGTCTTGGACTTATTTCCTTTATTATATGATCCCATATGGGTCACACGCCTAAGCTAACGGGAAAATACGAAGGAACGGTTTAGCAGAAGTACGGTAAAAGTGCTAGGCATTTACTGTACTTAGAGAGAATAAAGGGCCTGATTAAATCCATGGGATTTAATCAGAACTGAGAATTGGGCCCAAAAGCCCATGAGAACTAAAGGGAGTTTTAATGAATAAAACTTGACCTAAAGCTCTCTAATTTTTCTCAGCACTCAGCGCCTCCCTCCTCTCTCTCTGCGCCTCTCTCTCAGCTGGTCTAGCAGCCAAATTTCCCGGTGTGCGTGTGTGAGCCTTTGGAGGATCCATCTCTTGGTGGTTCTGCTGATCTCTGACCCTTACCTCCCATTCCGCTGCAAAATAAGGTAACAGGTGAGATCCATTAAGTTTCTATTCAAGAGAACCTAGATCTGCATGTTTAGTAGGATGAATCAATCTGAGAATTGAATCAGGAGACACTAAACGATCTAACAGTGGTATCAGAGCTATTGGTTCTGTGGTTTTTCTTGTTTAGAATCTTGTTTAGGATTGTTTAAAGAGGTGTTTTTGAATCAATCTACTGATAAGAGAAAAACACTTAAGAAACAAAGAATTAAAACCTAAACAAACAAGAAATCGCATGATCCGATCTATATGAATCGGTATGCGTCGGAATGATGATAGCCAAAGGATCATCATGTCCGGATCGAGCAACGCACGGTGAACCGATCGCATGGATCGATTGATCGATCGCATGGATCGACCCGAGCTCGTCTGATCATGTCCTGCACCGCAGTCGAGACCGAGGGCCGAGTGGATCATCACGATCGCACGCCTCGTCACGTCCCGATCGCACGGCATGGCTCGTTCCGATCGCGAGAGATGGCCCGGCTGTCTCGTCCCGATCACACGGCCTGATCGTCCCGTCCCGTCCCGTCCAGCTGACCGTCTCGATCTTGGATCGCTCGCGTGCGGCTTGCGGCTGGGCGATGGTGATCGAGGAGCTAGGTCACGACCATGATTGGTTCGTGACCAATTCGGTTCGGTTCGGTTTAAAATTTTATTAAAATTAAACGTCGCGGTTTAATAAACAGATTTAATAATATTTATTAAGTTCTGGTTAAACCGGGATAAGAAATCCAAAGTCGAAAAATTGGATTTTGTGCCTAAACCAGTGATTTTCTAATTTGATTTGGTTGGACCAAATAAATTGAGAAAATCCGGTTTAGTAAATAACCGGTTGACAATTGTGGTCATCGTAGTAATTAATTTTGGTTAGACCAATTTTAATGAACCAGACCGGTTATGTCATTTAATTGGACAATTGGGTTATGTATTGGACATGGACAAATTCTTGGGCCTCGGGCCAAGAAGTTAAAACAATTGGGCCAATTATTTGAGTCTTTTGTTCAGAATTAATTTAAAATTTATTTTTATAAAAATTATAAAATCGATTTTAAATTAATAAGTTTCCAAATTTTTGAAATTAGAAAGTTTCTTAAAATAGAAGTTTCTAGATTTGCATGTTTTGGATTTTAGGAAATTTCTATAATTAAAAGTTTCTATTTTTAGAAAGTTTCCAAAATTAGTAGGTTTCCCAAAAAGGAAAGTTTCCCAAAATAGTAATCTTCTATTTTGGGATGAATTTTAATAAACCTACAAACCTCAAATAATATCAAGCGTTGGATGTCTTGTCCAGTCTATGTCAGCTGTCGAAGCCCATTCAATTGTATTCATGGCCTTACAGTGTGAGGGTGTCTATTTTTGCGTGGATAAGACGGTTTGTGATTCATAAATGTCATTGGGAGTCCCAGATTTTAATGATTACATGACTGTATAGTCTGGTTTTCTTGACTGGGCCATCGGGAGTCCCGGGCCTTGAGACATCAGAGTGGATTGGGCTTCGGGCCCAGATTCACAACCAAGAGTTATATCACGGATATAATTAGCCGACATAGGGCTTACCGATATAAGCTAAGGTTGGGTGATGGCCAGTGGCCCACTTTGATCTTTGTTATATGTGGATCTTGGAATCATTATATTCTATTGAGGGTAACTTATGTTATTGAATATAATGCGTGATTAATCATATTAAGTATAATACAAGATTAATCATATTGAACATATTAACTAATAACCTTTTTATCTTATATTTCAGCTATGACTACTACAAGCACTCAAAACACATTCTCAATCCGGTCTGTTCTCGAGAAGGAGAAGCTGACTGGAACGAACTTCCTGACGTGGTCAAGGAACTTGAGGCTAGTCCTCAAGCAGGAGAAGAAGGATTATGTCCTTCGTGATCCCCTCCCCGAGAGGCCTCCTAACAATGCCGCCAGGACTCTGCATAATGCTTGGGAAAAGCATTCGTCAGATGAAAATGATGTCTATTGCCTGATGTTGGCGACAATGACTGCTGAGCTGCAAATGCAGTTCGAGAGTGTGTTGTCACCCATCGAGATAATGGCAAGCCTGAAATCGCTTTTTCAGGAGCAAGCAAGGACTGAGAGGTTTCAGACAGTTAAGAACCTCTTAGACTGCAAGTTGGCTGCAAATGCGGCAGTGAGTCCTCATGTCTTGAAGATGATGGGTTATCTCGATCATCTTCAGAAACTCGACTGCCCTATCAGCCAGGAACTTGCCTGCGACATCGTTCTGCAGTCTTTACCGGCAAGCTATGATCAGTTCATTCTGAACTTTAATATGCATGGCTTGAGTAAGACATTGCCTGAGCTTCACGGAATGCTCAAGACTGCAGAGCCCAACTTGAGGAAAACCGCCAAGGACCCCAATGTGCTTATGGTACAGAAGGGCAAGGGCTTTAAGAAATCCTCTGCTAAGGATAAGGGAAAGGCTAAGGCTGTCCAAGTCTCGGACAAGGACACGCCAAAGCCCAAGCCCAAGTCTAAGGCTGGGCCTACTGACATCTGCAGGTTCTGTAAAGAACCAGGGCATTGGAGGAGAGAATGTAAGAAATTCCAAGAAGGTCTAAAGGAATTGAAGAAGAAGACTCTCGAGACTTCTTCATCAGGTATTTTTGTTATAGAAGTTAATACAACTACTTCTGATAATACCTCATGGGTTATGGATACTGGTTGTGGGGCTCATATTTGTACTAATATGCAGGCACTCAGCAACAGTAGGAGGCTGAAGCAAGGACAAGTGGAGCTACGAGTTGGGAATGGAGCGAAAGTTCCTGCACTAGCTGTAGGCACATACTTGTTGTCTTTACCTTCGGGATTGATTTTAGAACTCAATAATTGTTATTTTGTACCTGCGATAAGCAGAAATATTATTTCAATTTCTTTGTTGGATTTGGAAGGTTATGATTTTTCAGTTAAGAATAAATTATGTTCCTTCAATCGCAACAATTTGTTCTATGGTTGTGCCCCTCTTACGAATGGGCTTTACATACTTGATCAATCCGCGCCAATTTATAACATTAATACCAAACGGTTCAAACCTAATGAGGAGAACCGAACGTTTCTATGGCATTGTCGTTTAGGGCACATCAGCGAGAAACGCATCAAGAGGCTCCATTCAAATGGACTTCTTGGCTCATTTGACTTTGAGTCATGTGAGAAATGCGAATCCTGCATGATGGGCAAAATGACACGGGCCCCCTTTAATAAACCTAACGAGAGGGCCAGTGACTTATTGGGCCTGATACACACTGATGTGTGTGGCCCAATGTCCACAAATGCAAGAGGAAACTATCAGTACTTCATTACCTTCACTGATGATTTCAGTAGGTATGGATATGTTTATTTAATGAAACATAAGTCTGAATCTTTTGAGAAGTTCAGAGAATTCCAAAATGAAGTACAGAACCAACTTGGCAAAAGCATTAAGGCTCTTCGGTCCGACCGAGGAGGAGAATACTTAAGCCAAGAATTCAGTGATCATCTAAGAGAGTGTGGGATCGTGTCCCAACTCACTCCTCCTGGAACACCTCAATGGAATGGTGTGTCTGAGAGGAGAAATCGGACCTTATTGGATATGGTTCGATCTATGATGAGTCACACAGACCTTCCAATATCCCTTTGGGGATATGCTCTGCTAACAGCAGTGTTCACTCTAAATAGAGCGCCATCGAAAGCAGTAGCAAAGACACCATATGAATTATGGACTGGAGTGGCTCCAGTGCTGTCTTATCTTAGAATTTGGGGTTGTGAAGCCTATGTCAAGAGATTAATCTCAGACAAGCTTACACCAAAGTCTGATAAATGCTACTTCATTGGTTATCCGAAGGAAACCAAGGCTTATTACTTCTATCTACGTTCCGAGAACAAGATCTTTGTTGCCCGGGATTGTAACTTTCTTGAGAGGGAGTTTCTCTCTAAGAAAGACAGTGGGAGTAAGGTACTGCTTGAAGAAATTCAAGATGAACAGGATACTGCTCAACCTAATGAGGAAGAGCAGCAGGAGGACCTACAAGAAATTGTAGAGCCTTAACCTGTAGTACCTGAAGTTCGAAGATCCGGGAGGATCCGTCACGAACCCGAGAGATATCAAGGATTCCTCGTGACTAACTGTCATGATCTTCTGATCATTGATGGTGATGAACCATCGAACTTCAATCAAGCTATGATGGGCCCAGAATCCTCTAAGTGGCGTAAAGCCACTGATTCCGAAATGGACTCCATGTCAGTCAACCAAGTGTTTTCGTTGGTTGACTTACCCGCTGGTGTAAAAGCCATCGAGTGCAAATGGATCTTCAAAAAGAAGATTGACGTGGATGGAAATGTCCAGATTTATAAAGCCAGGTTGGTGGCAAAAGGTTTCAGACAAGTTCACGGTGTGGATTACGATGAAACCTATTCCCCAGTGGCAATGATGAAATCTATTCGGATTCTGCTAGCAACTGCAGCTTTTCATGATTATGAAATTTGGCAGATGGACGTGAAAACCGCCTTCCTGAATGGTATTCTGGAAGAGGATGTGTATATGACGCAACCTGACGGTTACATAGATCCAAAGAATGCTGGAAAAGTATGCAAGCTTCATAAATCCATTTATGGATTGAAGCAAGCATCGAGGAGCTGGAATCTTCGTTTTGATGAAGCAATCAAGCAATTTGACTTCATCAGAAACGAAGAAGAACAATGCGTGTATAAGAAAACTAGTGGGAGCAAGATAGTATTTCTTATTCTGTATGTCGATGACATACTGCTTCTCGGAAACGACATTCCAATGCTGAAGTCGGTAAAGGACTGGCTTGGAAGTTGTTTTTCCATGAAAGACATGGGTGAAGCCGCATACGTTCTTGGAATAAGGATCTACCGGGATAGATCTAAAAGGCTGATAGGCTTGTGTCAAGATTCATACATTGACAAAGTCCTACAAAGATTCAGCATGAAAGATTCCAAGAAGGGCTTCACGCCAATGGTACATGGCACAACGCTAAGCAAGAATCAGAGCCCTACGACGGCTGCTGAGCTTGAGCGCATGAAGAATATTCCTTATGCATCTGCAATAGGATCTGTCATGTATGCCATGATCTGTACTCGTCCTGATGTTGCTTATGCATTAAGCATGACGAGTAGATATCAGTCAAATCCAGGTGAAAACCATTGGATTGCCGTCAAGAACATCCTGAAGTATCTAAGACATACTAAGGACAAGTTCTTGGTATACGGTGGAAGTGATGTGCTTAAAGTCAGTGGATTCACGGACGCAAGTTTCCAGACAGACCAAGATGATTTCCGGTCACAGTCCGGTTATATCTTTTGTCTGAATGGCGGTGCAATCAGTTGGAGAAGCTCCAAGCAAGACACCATTGCTGATTCCACTACAGAAGCTGAATATATCGCCGCTTCAGAAGCTGCGAAGGAAGCTGTTTGGATACGAAAGTTCATTATTGAACTAGGTGTGATACCAAATGCGGCTGAGCCTCTGGCACTATTTTGTGATAACAATGGTGCTATTGCTCAGGCAAAGGAACCAAGATCACACCAGAAATCCAAGCATGTTCTAAGAAGATTTCACTTGATACGTGACATCATTAATAGAAAGGAAGTCAAGATTAGCCGAGTTCAGACTGATGATAACGTCGCTGATCCGTTGACAAAGCCACTCCCAAGACCTAAGCTCGAGTTCCTGACTGAAGCTGTAGGCATTAGAAACATTGAAATGTAATCTAAATTTGAGTGGGAGTTTGAGGGCTTTATTTAGTTATTTGATATGTTCTTGTAAAACATTTTATGTTTAATGAAATTATTATTTCAAGATTATTTTAACTGTGATGAAATAATCGTTCCAAAGTGATATGAACCATTTTGTAGGTCATCGAAGTAAGTGACTTGATATTGAGTTATCAAAGTCATTTAGCTTGATCATGAGACCCTATATTTGATAGATGGCTTATATCATCATGTCCCTAGTCGAAGGTTGTTGAAATTGGAACACAACCAACCGTGTGAGACTAGATTGGTATGTGACTTATGACAAAGTCTCAGTGTGTCATAGATGCGCGGCATCAAAGTCAGTACATAGGTGTATGTAGGGTACATACGACCGGACAAGACCCGATTATAAGAACTCTTCAGGATATTTATATCTGTGTCATAAGAGATTCTTACTACGACTATAGAGTATAGTCCTTAGACCTGAGTTCGCATGCATGTGACTGCACATGAACTAATGCGCTTTGATCATTGTCTAATGCTGTCGTTAAGCGATAGTTATAAGGACCTTGTTTGGGTGTATTATGAAATGAGTAGTTTACAGTGATGGAACAAGACGGGATTTGTCCCTCCAATATAAATGGAGTGAATATCTCTAGGCCAATCGGAGATTTGAATACTGGAAAATGCATGGCCATGCTCAAACGGACTTTCCCGAGTCGTTTGGATTGTCAGTATCAAATCAGAGTCCGATGAACAAGATTAGGCTTTATAAGGATGACACTAATCTTGCCTTATGACTAATCGAGATATTGAGACAAAAGGATTATGAATACAGAGATTCCAGTTTAAGTGGGAGATTGTTGGAATTATGTCCAGTAATCTCTGTATTGTCTCTAGAAAGTAAGAGTATGTCAATGATCAGACATAAGTCATATAATACTGGGGGTCATGATGGCTTGCTAGAGTCCGCTCATGATCTATAAGTCTTGGACTTATTGCCTTGATTATATGATCCCATATGGGTCACACGCCTAAGCTAACGGGAAAATACGAAGGAACGGTTTAGCAGAAGTACGGTAAAAGTGCTAGGCATTTACTGTACTTAGAGAGAATAAAGGGCCTGATTGGGATTTAATCAGAACTGAGAATTGGGCCCAAAAGCCCATGAGAACTAAAGGGAGTTTTAATGAATAAAACTTGACCTAAATCTCTCTAATTTTTCTCAGCACTCAGCGCCTCCCTCCTCTCTCTCTCTGCGCCTCTCTCTCAGCTGGTCTAGCAGCCAAATTTCCCGGTGTGCGTGTGTGAGCCTTTGGAGGATCCATCTCTTGGTGGTTCTGCTGATCTCTGACCCTTACCTCCCATTCCGCTGCAAAATAAGGTAACAGGTGAGATCCATTAAGTTTCTATTCAAGAGAACCTAGATCTGCATGTTTAGTAGGATGAATCAATCTGAGAATTGAATCAGGAGACACTAAACGATCTAACACTAAACAGAAGCTTGAGTGAGTTGCTGATTGTTGAGAAAAATAAAAACAAATCTCTCAGCTATGAATTATCCGAAACAAGGAAGAGGATCCACATGCTGAATAGTGGAACTAAGGACTTGGAGAAGATATTATCCGTGGAAAGAGTTGGTGACAACACTTTTGGCCTTGGATATGATGGGGAAATGTCAACTAAAAAGACTCAGTTTGTACGTGGGAACACCTCTGACCATGTTCCATCAGAACCTACAGAAAATCCAATCAAGACTCAACCTGTGCGTAGGAACATCTCTGGCCGTGTTTCAACAGGGCATACAAGAAATCCAATCAAGACACAACCTGTGCGTAGGAACATCTCTGAACGTGTTTCAACGGGGCATACAAGAAATCCAATCAACAACATGATGGAAGCTGCTACAAAACGTGTTGTGTATGATTCTTATCTACCTATGAATCAGAGAAACTACAACTATTCAAGATATCAAGGATGTTTCTATTGTGGGAAGAAAGGACACATCAAAAGAAACTGCTACAAATTTGTTGATAAAGTCAAGGAAATGTTGAATCAAGGGAGGTATTATCCAAATCTAAGAAGAAAATCTCAAGTTTGGATGTTGAAATCGGATTTGTACTGCCATGCACATACCTCTTTTGTTCCTTCATCAAATTCAAAGATGGTCATTGTTCAAGGAAGCACATCGATGTCTATTGCAACAATGAGGAAGCCGTTGGAACGTGTTCGAGAAAAAATCCAGAAAAGTAATCAAAAGGTATCTCATTCTTTTGGATGTTATTTTGTGGAAAAATGGACATATCAAAGTCCACTGCTATAAATTTCTTGATCAAGTGAGATGTGCAACAAGGCAAAAGAAGGTTGCTCAAGATGTAAGGAGGGTACAAAAGGTAAGGATCAAAAAAGGTGGTCTATGTGATGATGCATCTTGCAAGTCCACATATGACGAGTTAAAGAAGTTTGTGTGTTGTACATGTGAGTGTTCAAAACACATGTCAAGTGGTCAAGGAAGATCCGGGAAGAAGGAAATCAAAATCTTAAATGGACATCATTGGAGAAGCCAAAAACAAAAGAGATTATGATCGAGATGGATGTTTCAGAGGGACTGTGCAAAATGTCAAGCTAATTCAAAAGAGTCCCATTTGCCTGCTGAGAAACGAAGTCACTGCACTTAACTTCAGTTGGTGGCATATGATTAATTTTGGTTTTTGATTGAATTATGCCTACCAATCAGGGGGAGTAGGTATAGTATTCTTGATATGTTTTGCAGGAATGCTTGGATTGAAAAATTCAGTCAAAAAGGGGGAGAATGAAAGTGCGTATTTTATTAAAAAGAAATCGTACGCGTTGGAACATCATCAGTGGTGTTGGAACAGGTGTCGATTTGCAAACTATCAATGTACTTGATATTTTCATAAGAAGATAAGTTGTCACAACATAGAGAAAGCATCCTAGAAGTCTTCTCACACGAGGCATACATGATTAAAGAAGATAAGAAGATGCTCTTTGTCTCTTGACTAAAATAAAGGAGACAAAAGGAATAAAGAATGTGTGCAAGTTTAAGTGGTAGATGGAAAAGCTTTTGTCTCCTGGTCCTTGGTACAAGAGAGAGAGAGAGAGAGAGAGAGAGAGCTTACATGGTTGTGGACTTCATCGAAAATCACCTGAAAACAAAGAGAGAAGAAACGTTTGGGAGTTAGTAAAAAACTTGTGAACGTTTTTGATTGGAACTTGATTCACAAACACTTTAAGGTTCTAATCAATTTGTCTTTGTGAGAGAGAGTTAGAAATCATTGGTCACAAGTTAAGGAATTGTCTTAGGCTGTGTATAAATCTAATTGAGAGTGTTGTAAACATCTTGAAATATTTCTAAGCTATAAAACTTGGTGCGCCGGAGTTTCGAGAATGTTTCCGTGTTTATCTGCTTTTTCAAGACTGAGTTAATTAACCGGAATAATCCAACGAGTGACAAAAGCATGTGTCTCGTCCAATCAAAACGCACGTGACTAAGCGAATCCAACTAATAAACAAGCACCATTATTGAATGCCCCAGAAAGTAGTGCAAACTGCAAAGAACACATTATTAAATAAACAAATGAAATATACTTTTTGTAAAGCATACCATTTAAATTAACGTTATTTAATGCGCCATTCACATCTTGCCATTTCCCTTTAAAGTTTGTATTTTAAATATTTATTATATGCGATTCTTTCAAAAAGAAACAAAGCATTAGTTCGATGTCTTCATTTATCTGATTAGACTCAAGTCACAAACTCATCAACGCTTGTATTATAAGCTAAGAGCATTAAGTCTTGATCTATATATATATACAGGTCACAATTACAAGTTCGAACACATACCTACACATATAAATAAAAATAAATAAAAGATACTTACATAACATATATTTCTAATCACTATCTATGATAATGAGGTTTGATGTACAATTATTGAAGGCTGTGTTTATAATGTCAGTGATCAATATTGCGATAGCAATTGAAAACGTATTGTTCAAGAAGATGCTTGATGATGGAGTAACCGTATGGTTGCGACGACATACCGACTTACCGTCGGGACTTTGTTCTTAACACCTTTTGCCATTTTTCTAGAAAGGTATGCACATGTATTTATATAGATAATTCATTTTCATCATGTTTACGCCTATACAATGAAACAAAATGTAATTCTAGAAATGAAAAGAAGAATGAATGAGAACATCATTAACTAAACACACACACACAAACAAATAGAGATGTCATTCAATTTTAACTTTTAATCTGAACTGAATTTGCAAAGAACCGAAACAAACCCGATCCCAAAATTTTAACTACCAAATTGATTTTATAGTCCTAAACCCGAAAACTCACAAAACCCTGAAAAAAAACTGTGAACGGATACCCTAACATTGAAGCCTAACTATATAGTATACGCTGATTAATGTTCGTTAAATAAAATAACAAAATAATCAGGCTTAATTATTGCAGAAAAAATAGGCCGCGGCTCACGGGCAATATATTGTGTTTACTCTTTTTAAGTGCTCTTTTGGGGTAAGCTTATTTATAAAGCCTCAAATACTCATTTCAACATTACAAATTAATAGATATATCTCAGCAAACTCCAACACGTCCAGGCTTTAATTTGCAGGACAAGTCTAGGCCAGTATTTCTTTCTTATTGGATTACAATATACGTCTTCGACTTTTGCATTAGCGTTTAGCAACATGGTTCCTGCGGTTACATTAGCGTTGGCTCTCATCCTTAGGTAATAAAATATTAAAATCCATGTGGCCTTTCTTTAAATACTATTACTGCTTATATCTTATGATTGTAAACTTTTTTCATCAAATATATACTTTATGCATAGACAGGAGGAGGTCAATATCAAGAACATTGCAGGAAAAGCCAAGGTGATAGGTACAATAATTTCCATAGGTGGAGCTTTAGTGTTGACACTCTACAAAGGAACTCCATTAAATAAAAACGCTATAAGTCAAAAGCAAATGAAAAATCCTTCAACTACAACACATAATTGGGCAATAGGATCGGTCATGCTGATCATATCGGTGACCATTTGGTCATCATGGTTCATCATGTTACTTGGTAAATCACCGTGCCTCTCTCTATTCATTATGGTTAACATATATACAACAATACAAAGTGTTGTGCAAGTAATTGAGATGTACATAAGGAATGTAAATATTACATATTTCCTATTCTATCACTCCCCCGCAGTCGCAGCATCGTCATGGAGGATATTGAGGCTGGAGCGAAAATCAGTGAAGAGGGGTGATGGTAGACCTTTTGTAAATATGTCAGCGTATTGATAGGCTGATGGGACATGGAGGACGCGGACCTTCGCCAGAGCTATTCTTTCTCGGACGAAATGTAGAACAATCTCTATATGTTTCGTGTGTTGATGTTGCACCGGATTCGTCGATAGGTATACAGCGCTGATGTTATCACAGTAGACTAGAGTTGCAGTTGTAAGAGGGAAGTGCATTTCAAGGAGAAGATTGCGTAGCCATGTGGTTTCAGCAACTGCGTTTGCGACGCCTCTGTATTCTGCCTCGGCACTGGATCGTGACACCGTGTGTTGTCTCTTTGAAGACCAAGAGATGAGATTTGTACCATAGAAGATACAGTAGCCGGATGTGGATCTTCGTGTTGTTGGACATCCTGCCCAATCGGCGTCAGAGTATGCGATGAGATTAGACTTCTTTGATGGATACATCTGGAGGCCGTGGCTGATTGTGCCTTTTAGGTAGCGGAGAATTCGTTTGGGAGCATTGAAATGAACTTCTCTTGGGTCGTGCATGAAGAGACAGATTTGTTGAACTGCAAATGAGATATCCGGTCTTGTGAATGTCAGATACTGAAGTGCACCAGCTAGCGAACGGTATAGTGTTGGGTCGGATACAGGAGGTCCATCGTCTGCTGAGAGCTTCGCTCGAGAGTCGGCTGGTCCAGAATCGTTGCGTTTAACTGCAATTCCAAGAAAGTAGTGTAGCTCACCTAGATCTGTAACCGAGAATTCAGAGCTGAGCAGAGAGGTGGGTTGTTGACGAAGAGCCATTGAGGAAGCTGTCAAAGCTATGTCATCCACATAAATAAGAAGGTATGCAAGCCCGGCTGGTCCGTTGTAGACGAATAATGATGCGTCTGATTTGCTCTGAGTGAATCCTACGCGTTTTGCGAATTGACAGAAGCGTTGATTCCATGCATGAGGGGCCTATTTGAGTCCGTAAAGAGATCGCTTGAGTAGGCAGACATGGTTAGGTCTTGACGGGTCTTGGAATCCCGGTGGTTGATGCATATAGACTGTTTCGTCTAACGAGCCGTGGAGAAAGGCGTTCTTGACGTCAAATTGGTGTATTGGCCATTGACGAGAGAGTGCAACATCAAGTACTAGGCGAATCGTGGCTGGCTTAACAACAGGGCTGAACGTTTCATCGCAGTCAATGCCAACCTCTTGTGATTTTCCGTTTGCTACGAGTCGCGACTTGTACCGTGTGAGCTTGCCGTCTGGACCAAACTTATGCCTGTACAACCACATAGAGCGCACAATATTAGCAGTTTTGGGCCGTGGTACTAGGTCCCACGTTCCAGTTTTAATTAAAGCATCATATTCCGCATACATGGATGGTTTCCAGTTAGGATCCTCTAGAGCTTGGCGATAAGATTTTGGAAGAGGAGAGATGATTTCAGTATGAAGAGAGATGATTTTCTTTAGTTTTCTGGTGCCTGTTTTTGTTCTGGTTGTGATGGTATGGCTAGGTGGTGGTTTTGGAGGTCGAACAACCACTGGTGGAACCGTATTAGGGACAGGTTCCGGTGGATTTTGTTGTTCGGGGTCGGGAGGGATGAGATCAGGCTCGGGTGGAGGAAGCGAATGGAGAAGAGGTGATATAGAAGGAGGTGGAGTTGAAACAAAATCTGAGACTAGAGGGTCGGTAAAAGCAGAAGCAGAGAAGGGGAAATTGGTCTCATCAAAAATGACATGGCGAGAGATGATTACCTTACGTGTGTGAAGATCGAGACATCGATATCCTTTGTGATTGCTGGGATATCCGAGGAAAACACACACAGTAGAACGGGGCTCAAACTTGTTTGAAGTGATTGGGAGAAGGTTGGGGTAACAAAGGCATCCAAATACCCGGAGATGAGTATATGAGGGTGGTTTGAGGAAGAGCTTAGTGTAGGGAATTTCATGATTTATGGAAGATGATGGAAGAATATTAAACAGGTGAGTTGCCATGTTGAGAGGTTCTACCCAATAAGTAGATGGCATGTTGGCTTGAAAGAGAAGGGATCGAATAGAATTGGTAAGAGTACGGAGTGTGCGTTCTGCCTTTCCGTTTTGTTGAGAGGTATGCGGACATGAGAAGCGTGGTGTGATCCCACTGTTTGCGAGATGATCAAGAAAGGGACGGTTTCGATATTCACCACCATTGTCACACTGTAAGGCTTTAATACTGCAACCAAATTGATTGTTAATATAAGCCATGTATTGCAAGAAAGAATGAAAGACGTCTGATTTGCGACGAAGAGGGTAAGTCCATAGAAAATGAGTGAAATGATCAAGATAGATAACATAGTACTTTATTCCACTGATGCTCGGAACCGGAGAGGTCCATACATCTGAATGAATCAGTTCAAAAGGTGCATGAACAGAAGAAGTAATGGAATCAAAAGGAAGACGAGTGTGTTTCCCGAGTTGACATGCATGACAAAGAGGCATGTCAACCTTTGAACAATTTATTAAACCAGAAGAAATTAAAAACTGAAATGTAGTGTTTCCCAAATGTCCGAGACGGCGGTGCCATAACGTTGAGTTGGAAAGAGAGGATATCATGGCAGTAGGAGATGATGGTGACGATGATGGTGAGGTGATGGAGTACAATGGTCCTTCGCTATTACATCGGAGAAGAGGAGTCCGAGTATTGAGGTCCTTAACACAAAAACCAAACGGGTCAAACTCGAGTGAAACCCAATTATCTTTAGTAAATTGACGAACAGAGATAAGGTTTTTGATAATAGATGGACAGACCAGAACATTATTGAGATGGAGAGGGCGATTTTTAGATGGAAAAGAGTGGGAACCAATAGCAGAAGTAAGAACAGAGGATACATTACCGACCGTTACCGATGGGAGAGAGCTCGAATTAAAAATGGAACGAAGGGTACCTGGCTGAGACGTGAGATGGTTGGTTGCTCCTGAGTCCATGTACCAGCTTGCATCGTTCGGTTCTTGCAGATTCATGCCTCCAAAAGCTGCTGCAAGACTAGCGGGAATCTGTGTAGGCTGATACGCTGCTCCATTTGACGTTTGAAGTGGGCTTGGTCCAAGGATTCCTGCTGATGAATTTGTGGATGCGAGGTGAGCCGTGGGTGGCTGTGAGTTCCAGTTTTGGCGCTGCCAATACTGGTTTGGCGGATTCCATGGTTGCTGCTGCCAGTTCGGCATGGACAGTTGGAATTGTTCCATTGCCAGTTGTTACGACCGCGTCCTCTGCCATTGTAGCTGCGACCTCGACCACGCCCTCTGTTGTTGTTGTTTCCTCGGTAGTTGGTGTTGTTGTTGTCACAACGAGTAGATATGTTATTGTCAGCAGCATACAACACATTTGGGGAGGAAGAGTCAGCTGTTTGAGACACTGCTTGAGGCTTGGTGTGCTTCGAGATACGGCTTTCTTCCATTTGAAGCATCGATCGGGCCACCGAGAAGGATGGGAATGGTGTTCTGTGGATGACAACGTTGATGATGTTGTCATATTTCTCTGTTAAGCCATTGAGCATGTGCATGACAAGAGCATGGTCTGAGACTGGTGAGTCAATGTTGGCGAGGTTGTCAGACAGAGTCTTGAGTTTTTGACAATAATCATGGACAGATAGATCGCCTATGGTGAGAGATCGCAATTCGTTTTCAAGTTGAATTGCTCTGGCTTCCTTGTTGTCACGAAACAGGTTTTCGATTGTGATCCACAACTCTCTTGCTGTGCATCTTGTTTTCAGAACGCATCTTGTTTTCAGAACGGTATCCAGTAGAGACTGCGAGATAGTGCCATATATCCACATTTTGACGTAACCGTCGCGTTCTTTCCATGGTGTGTCGTCGGGATTGGCAGGCACAGATGTGCCATCTAGATGGCCGGATACGCTGAAACTGAGGCAGTGTGTTTCAACGATTTCACGCCAAGCATCGTAGTTCATCTTAGTCATGTCGAGGGTGATTGGAATGTAGGATTTGATGTGTTGAACACCAAAAGCTTTATGAGTTGGTAAAGCCATGGTTTTGAGAAAGAGAAGAGAGTAAGGGAGGATGAACAGAAAAAGTGAAGAAGAAGAAGATCGATGGGTTGAGAGAGGAGAAGAGAGAGGCGGCTGGATTTGAAAGAGGAGAAAAAAATAGGTTTAAGAGATATGTGGCTCTGATACCATGTTACTTGGTAAATCACCGTGCCTCTCTCTATTCATTATGGTTAACATATATACAACAATACAAAGTGTTGTGCAAGTAATTGAGATGTACATAAGGAATGTAAATATTACATATTTCTTATTCTATCACATCATTCATTCGAAGATAAGCCAAAAGTATACATGCCAATATACGAGCACCACGATTCTTTCCTCTTTTGGTGTGATCCAATCTGCTCTCTTGAGCTTTATCTCACAGAGGAGCACATCCATGTGGGTTGTGAAAAAGAAGTTCCATATTTTATCTATAACTTATGCAGTGAATATAATACTTTAAATTTAATCTTCATGATCTTTTTCACAGATTAAGTATACCAAGAACACCAAACTATGGTTTAAACTTGATTTTGGATGATACTAAATCAACTCTAAATAGATCATATATAATATGGTTTCATGAACTTTCTACTTCATCCCCAATTTAAGGGTTTATCAACATTCACACGTAATCTCTGAGTTTCTAGGTTTATAAATTGTGAATTCTAACCATATATTTCTAAATTGTATTTATAGGGGGCAGCAGTGAGCTTATGCTGCGTGGGAATGTCGTGGTGTCTCCAACAAAGGGGTCCAGTTTTCACTTCAAGCTTTATTCCTTTAATTCAAGTGTTTGCATCAATTTTAAGCCTCGCCTTTTTCCATGAGAAAATCTACTGGGGAAGGTACCAGTGAATTAATTCAATCAATATTGTTATATATCAACCACGATTAATGAAATATTTATAGTTAATTCCTATATACTAAATTTGTTATATAGTTCGTATTAGTTAGTAATCTATATTTTAACAAGTTATGTTTTATGTGAAAAAGTGTGATAGGGTTTCTGGTGGTGGTCATAGGACTTTATATTCTTTTATGGGGCAAAAGCAAGGAGGCTTCTGAATCTGTAACCAAACAGGAGTTATTTAACAACAATGAAGTTCGTCACAGAGTTTCCAAGGAACTCAGTAGTAGTGCCAATTCAACTTCTAACAATAATTCAATGTAATCATTGTTGGATTATCTCTACCGTACTTACAAGCTATGCTTCTTGTACATAACACTTTCCCTTAGTTGAGTTTCGGTCTAACTTCAAGTTTGCATTTGTGTTTTCCAAACCTTGTTGTGCTTAATGCTTTGCAACCTGAACTTCTCCCTAACAATCATTGAGTTAAATAAGTCTGATCAGGTATAATGATAATTTCTTTCACCGCTGTCTTACGACTACTCCGTTTCCAAGCAATAGGATGACATCCTTGATGACTCATCTTCCTTTGTTTTGATGACTCTTTACAAACACTTATCACAAGTGAATTCCATCATCTTTGTATCTTTAAGAGAGTCGAAGCTCGCACTGCCAATATTTGTAGACCTAAACTTTCAGGGAACAAAAATTTCAATGATAGACGACACATAAGAGATCCGGAGGATATTTTATTGATAAGTTGAATTGGAAACAAATTACAAAAAGCAAAAAGCATAAGAGAATTCTAAGTCAAGATGCTAGGGTTTTTCGAGATGTCTCAATCCTAGGAAGTCTTTCTTCTTATTTAGTAGGGGCGAGTCGGCTTCGATGATATTCGCCTCCAAGATTTCCGGAAATATCCATGTTATTGTATATTCCATTTTCGTTAGGATTTACTTTTCTGCTCGGATTTTCATTTTCTGCTCGGATATATCTATTCCATCTCCTCTTCGAGTTTATTTTTCCATTTTTATGATTATCCTTCTGCAGTTTAACCTATTCTGCCGAATGGGCCAAAAAGAGACGATCCTAGTCCGTTTGAGCGTACATTTCTTGATTCGGCCCAAACTCTCGGAAATACGAGTCTCGTGGGTTAGGCCCAAGTTCGTATTTCGTATAACTTTATTCGACAATTCTGTTAACGGCTAGGAGCGTATAAGTCATTGTTTCGAAGATGGGTTGCGGCAAGTCGTGCATTTGGAAAGAGATATTTGCAAATGTGATAGCATCTGGTCTAAGCATAATGTCCGTTTGGAGGTTCAAGGAGTATGTTTTGCTCCGAAGTTCCTAAGGAATGCGTTCAGCTAGGAACTTCCAAGGGAAAGTATCATGCTCTGGAAAAAAAGGATGTGCTCGAAAAATCTGAGATGGTTAGCTTGAAACTTCCGAGCTGGTTAACTCGGATTTTCGGACTGGTTAGCTCGAAATTTTTGAACAGGTTAGCTCGGATTTCCGAGCTGGTCCGATAACTTGGAATTTCCGAGCTTATTTGCCCGTTCGGAATTTCCGAGTAGTTTGTATGAATGTTTGAGCTTATCTATAGATTCTGTTGAATATGTGTTCGTCTGATTGATCCGTCCAGATGTTCGACTGAACGGTTTTGTTGATTTCGTATAAAAACTTATCCATACGAAACGTTGCTCATACGTAGCGTTTCGTATAAAACGTCATTTATACGAAATGTCGTTCATATGAAGTGTTTCGTATAGAACGTTATTCATACGAAATGTCATTTACACTAAGTGTTTCGTATAAAACGTTAATCATATGAAGTTCCATTTATAAGAAGTGTGGAGAATGACCATATTTGATTGTTCGATGATTCTTTCAGCTATTATTTTCGTAGAGTGGGATTTTGACCCAACAATTAGCCACCCAGCTCGTCAGATTCAGGTACGATGATGGAGGTTTTAGTATTCAAGGCAAAACCAATTGACTGAAAGATTTGATTCTGCCATTCTCCTTTTTGATGCCGGTTCATTTATGACGGAAAATTGTCCGACTTTTTCGTCGTGTTTTAGCTGTTTTCTAGTATGCCGAGAAAGATGTAATTTTGGAATGACATTTCCAAGCAGGATTTTTTCTGATTTTCCGAGCAAGGCAATCCATGTCCGTTGGTGCTCGTACGAGGATCCTTTCGGACCATTTGGCCGTAACTGATTTGCTCGTGCAAATTTTTGCCGATTTCAAGGTCATGCCTAATTATGATTAGCTTAAGCATGCTTATTCTAGGTTAATCAATTATAATCATACCCAAGGCTCCATGCCTTTGTAAAAATCTATAAGTATTCATTTCTCTTTACTTCACTCCTCACACTTTCTGTAATAGCTAAGTACGACCAAAAAGTCAATGACGAGGGAATACGGGTAGAATGATTTGAAACTTCCCTGGAAGAAATAATAATAGTTTGGGTCAACATAAAAATCAGAATGGACGAGTGAATCAGAAGACAACTCACAAGCACCTCCGAGAAGACCGACGATACAAATGGCCGAGGAAGCTAAAAATCCCGAAACGACCTGGAACGACCCTGAACTAATTCAAGACTCAAGATGGACTGTACAATAATATTTTGTTACAAGAAAATCCAGTTGGCCATTGAAGAAACAAAGATATACCACAATGGCCTTAAAACGGTCTGTACGGCTAAAACAACGGGAATCAGTATGGATCGATATGCGGATCAAGGCTCCAGTAGATCAGCCATGTCAGTCTAAGAATCTTGGAAAGAGGATAAGCTCATTTTCAGACTGTGGGCCTCACTCCCATTGGCCACAAGCATTCATCCTTATCCAAAACAAAAATGGATGATTTTTGTTTACCGATTTTTCTCACACAAATACCAAGCTGGTAGAGAAATGGCCAGATCCCATTGGACCAGAAAAATGCCGACCTGAAATTCACCTGAATGTCCTCATTTGATTGGATGAGCTTACCAAAGCTGGAGGAGAAATGCCACACTCCCATTTGACCAAAATCTGATCGGTTCGTGTTATCATCTGATTGGTCAGAATTCTCCAAAGTTGGAGGATAAGTGTTCCGCCCCCATTGGACATGATCACTACTTGTCAGACTGTGAAATGTGTGCCACGTTTAGATTGGTTGCATACCCCATCATTATCAGAAAGGAAACATGCCTTCTTCCCATTGGCCAAGCTTACCCTCGATCGAAGTAACCCAACCACTATATATACCACGACCCCTGCCCTATTTTTCACTCACCCACCACTATTATATCATATTAATATCTAGAAAAAGAAAGAGTAAGAAGGAGAAATAAGGGAAAGAAAGTAGAACGAGAGAAAGTACCCGATAAGGGAGAAAATACGAGTCTAGAAAACCATCAACCGAAAGCATTGTGAGTTATGGTGATGTGTGATTTCTTGATAGGAATGCCATGCTATATTTATTGATCTAGGTTTAAATATGTTATTTATGTTGAAACATAATATTATTTTCATGATGCGGTGCATGATTATCTATTGTTACGTTTATGTTGCTTCGTTTGAGGTTTTCCTTATCTTGCACTGAATTTTGGTAAGTAAACTCATGCTTGAGATGGTACCTTGTGTTAAAGTATTAATATGGGTAGGGTGGAAGATGACAGTTCTATTGCTGCCTCACTCTAGCGAAGGACCGTATAGGTGAGAAGACTCGGAGAGACGGGATTGCAGCCTAGGGACGAGTTCTATTCTACGGGATAGTTGGGATAGCCGTGGCTAGATGGAACCCGCCGAGATGTTACCGTGGGGACGGGTCTTGGATGGTGAAGTTTTATGCTCATGTGCCTATGTGGCTATGACATAGGTGTTCACGTTTTGAAGGAATGATCGCATACGGGAGACCTAGGATGGATTGTTAATGTTATTATTGTTTAAGCTTTTCATATGGGATGCTTTGTTTTATGTGTGTTATTTTGGATTTTCGAGGGAATATATTTCATGCTACGGGAGCTATAACTCATTGAGCGAGTAGCGCTCATCCCTCACTCTGTTTTGCAGAAAACCAGTAGTTGGGAAACATTAGGGGGAATCGAGAAACATTAGGCCAGCCAGTGTAGGTTTTTGTTGTCTTTGTAAAATATTGTTTACTGGTTGTATTTATGATGACATTAGGGCATGTAAGCCCGGAACCTAGGAACCTTTAAATGTTGTGTTGTATATTTTGAAAACCTGTATATAAATAAAGATGTATTTTTATAATGACTGGGCTTCCTTTGATACTAGCTTCATCCGAGCTAACACAACTCTCGGCCCAGGTACGGGTTGGCTAGCCGTTCGAACTTTAATCCTTGGTCGATAGGGACGGTACTAATGACGGATCGACCAGGGATCCTCCAAAATTGGTTGGACCGTTCTTGGTATTCGTTATTGTAGCATTTCTGATCTGGTTCAGGCTCTAAGGTTGGTTGTGCAAGTTCTTGTTTGATTGTTGCACGACCGACAAGGCAACTTTGACCTAAACGGGTTCGGGGGTGTTACACTTTCACTCCAGAAAAAAACCCTAACATAACTTCTCTCTCTAAATTCTTTCTAGTATTTGTGATTTTTGTCAAAGTTTTCTCCCTTGTTTTGTGAAATTTGGGGTCTTGAATATTTCCCCAAATTTGGACTTCTGCTCTGCTGCGTTTTTGAATGGAAGGGTCTAGTGGTGCGAAGAATCTTGTATCGAGGTACGGTCATGCCAACCTTTTTCCGAGGGTGAATCTTCCGGAGTTTGGCGACTGACCAGGTCTCACGCCAACCGTCCATGTTCCTCGACCGGGGCGGGCGTTGCGATTCCGGATAACGATCAATGCATCGGTGATGATAACGCTCACAAAAACTCTTCTTTCGTGATGGGTGGTCCAACAATCAAAGAGGAGTTCGAGAATACTCGTGTCAGCCAAGGGGAAGCTATGCGTTATTGGGGTTATCCTCCGAAGAAGCCAAATGTGGTTCGTCCTAAGCCGAAAAAAGAGAAGGAAAAGATGTCGGACCCTCCTGGTTCAACTTTGTCCACGGAAGAATTGGTCAGCATGGAAATTCCGAGCTGGTTTTCCCGTTCGTAATTTACAAGCTGGTTGCCTGTTTATAATTTTTTAGTAGTTTGTATGAATGTTTGAGCTTATCTGTAGATTCTGTTGAGTGATGTGTTCGTCTGACTGATCTGTCCGGATGTTCGACTAAATGGTTTTGTAAATTTCGTATAAAAGTTATCCATACAAAACGTTGTTCATATGAAGTGTTGCATATAAAACGTTATTCATATGAAATGTCATTCATACAAAGTGTTTCGTATAAAACGTTCTTCATAAATATCATTTAGACGAATTGTTTTGTATAAAATGTTAGTCATACGAAGTTCCGTTTATATGAAGTGTGGAAAATGTCATATCTGATTACTCGATGATGCTTTCGGCTATTTTTTTGTCGAGAGGGATTTTGACCCCAACAATCATCATCTTCAAGACTCATTTGTCTTCGTTCATACATTTTCGAATAACAACCTCTTAGAATAGCTCCAACTAATATGAAGTTGTAACATTTTTTCTTCAAGATTTTATCTAGAGAGTCTTAAATGCTTTGCTTCTTTCAACAGGCCTCCCCCTCCATATGGTTATGTTTCTCACAAAGTACACACCACTTTCTCTTTTTCCTGATTCTCCTTACTCTGTCTCTTTCAACAGGCGGCCTCCATGTGATTATGTTTCTTGCATACATCACACCACTTCTTGCATATTGCTAATTCACCTAGCTCTGTCTCTTTAAACAAGTGTCTTTCGTCTGGTAATATTCCTCAAAAACTGCAGACCATTTTTGCAGGGTCGGTTTTGGAGGTGTGTTAATTTTGCTTAAGCACATGATCCCACTCCCACCACTTTTATTTGTTTTATAAAGGGTTTTAGGGTCCTAAATCTCTTAAAGTTCTGTAAAAAATCCCTAAATTTTATATTTTACATATTTAGAGTAATAGTAACTAAAAAATTGCTTGGCACATGGCCCAAAGTTTTCTTGAGTTGGGACTTGATTTTGCAGGTTTACCTTGGTATGTTTCTTGCAACTGGCTGATACCCCGTGTGATTATGTTTCTTACAACACCACAACACTTCATGCGTTTTTTTTATTTGAATGTCTCTTTCAACAGGAGGCTTCCACCTCATTTTGTTTCTTACTATTAGGGCCTATTAAACCATCATAATTAGATTGTAATTAGGTTATGAGAATAACTTAATGTTGTCATGTATATAAGGCATAATGACCAATAAAGCTAAGAATCCCTTCACAACTGCCGCTGGTTCTTGACATGGTATCAAAGTCTTTAACCTGACTACAAAAAGGTTAAAGTTCTCAATCTTGGAATTTCGTTCCGCTAAACCACAAGTGTTTGATTCACCATTTCTTTCTTCCCTTCTCTCGACCTTGTTTTGTTCTTCTCTCTTGACAAAAACTTCTTCATCGTGATGGATACTACTTCGACTCCGAGCGTTCTCACTTCCTTTGTTCCCTCCAAAACTCGTCAAACAATTTCACCATATGACTTGACTTCTGGTGATAATCCATGAACTTTGGTTTTTAAACCTTTGTTATGTGGATCAAACTAGATGTTTTGTATTTTCTGATGGTACTATCTCACAACCGGATGAACTTCATCCCGATCACGAAGATTGGAATGCGAATAATGCCTTGGTGATTTTGTGGATGAAACTATCACGATTGATGATAATTATCTCATATTTTATTTCTCATCTCGATAACCAAAATTCACTATGGAACCATCTAATACAAATATTTGGAATTAAGAATGGACAAAGAGCTCAACGCCTTAAACAAAGCTCGTAAATAGCAAAAAGGTACTGCAGTTGAAACTTACTATGGTAACTTGACAAAATTGTAGTGTAGTTCGTCTGACTATCAGCATGCTAAGACTATGGATGAGCTTCCTTAAGAACGTGAGGAGGATAAACTACACCAATTCCTCATGGTCTTGGAAGAAATATTTTTCATGCAGTAAAGTCGTCACTTTTGTCTTGTGTCCATCTTGAAGATGTATTTGATGTGTCAGTTACGGCGTAGTACAAGTGGTATTACAATATGTGACACAAGACGTGATTATATTTGATTGTTGAGATATGAACAAATCTTTATGATGTGATACGGTTTATGAGTTGTTTGTTGACCTAGATGAAGATATTGGAGAAAAGATTTCAGCTTGGAGTGGTTTACTTATTCTTTGGAGAAGATACAAGAAAAAAGGAAATGTTACAAAAACGTGGAATAGGGAATATCTTAACAAAAATGATATTTGATATATATTTATTTAGGTAAACTTGAGGAGAAATTTTAGCCTAATATAAAGAAGAGATGCGTGGTCTTATGAAGATACATGAGCTAAGAAAATAAAAAACTCAAGAGAGCTTTTGTATTTGTCTTGGTTGCGTGTGTATTAAAGTCTAGGCTCTAAAGGGGAGTTTAGCTTAGGTGTGTGATCCTGAAGAGTTCTTGTATCGGATAGAGCGGTAGTTCAATAGGATTTGATATATTCGTTTGTAATTGGTGGAATTACTTTCTGTTCAAGTGAATTCGAATTTGAGAAAGAATCTTTGTGTGGTCTTACTTTCTGCACTTATATATTTACCTCATGTGCACTTTAAATTGGTATTAGAGCAGATGCTTGAGAGAGATTTAGTCTTGTTTCGAGCATATCTAAGGTGAGGAGGATCAGAAGGTTGCTCAGGAAGTAGCAAAGTTCATGATCAGATTTGATGGAGTCTAATCAAGAAGGAACGTCTATGACAAGACCACCACGGCTTGATTATGGATATTGGAAGGTTCGTTTGCAAGGTTTTATTAGTGGTCTTGATGAGGATTTTTTGGAATTCGGTTTAGACTAGTTGGAATCCCCATGTGATGACTAATGATAAGGGAGTTGAAGTTCTTAAGCCTAGAGGTCAATGGAATGCTGAAGAGAAGAGGGCAACAAGTTGCAATTCTAAGACCAAGACTGCAATTTATAATGCAATTGATGCAAGCTATTTCAAGTTGATTTCTCAATGTGTGTCAGCTCAAAAGGCATGGAAAAGAACATGTTTGAAGGTACCACAAGTGTCAAGAGAACTAAGATGGATATGTTAGCATCTAAATTTGAGAATCTAAGGATGGATGAAGGAGAAACTGTGGCTCAATTTAGTGTTAAGTTGTGTGACATATCTAATGAGTCATTCGCTCTTGGAAAACACTAGAAGGACAAGAAGCTGAAGAGATCTCTTCCATCAAAGTTTGAGTCAAAAATTTATGCTGTTGAAGAAGCTCATAATCTGGATGAGATGACGTTTGATGAGTTTGTTGGGATACTTCAAGCTTTTGAGTTGAATATAATGTATGAGGAAAAAGCTCAGAAGAAGGATGTTGATGTTGAAGTTGCTCAACATGTTTAATCTTCTGAAGATCCTATGTCAATGCTGTCAAGAAAATTTTCTAAATTATTTGAAGATAATGGAAGACAAAAAATATAAAAGGGAGAAGTTGTACAACTCATCATCAAAGATACAATGTTATGAATGTCATGGATTTGGTTCTTTTTCCGAGATTGTGAAAATCTACAGCATAATAAGAACAATAAGAACGTCAAGGATGATTCTGAAAAGTGATTCAGATGATGATGGAGGAATAAAGAATTTTGTGGCATTCACAACCTTTGATTCTAGTTCTGCTACAAAATCTGCAACAGGGTCTGCATCAGCATCTGCGACAGAATCTGCGTCAGCGTGTGCAATAAGGTGTTCAATTGATAGCGACAATGATGAAAGTGATGACGATCCTCGAAGTGATGATGATGAATATAAATCTTTGTATGAGCATTGGTGTAAGCTGTTTGAGGAAAATTCAATATTTACTAAGGAGAAAGTCAAGTTAGAAGCTCAAGTTGCTGAAGTACGAAAGTATGCAGCAGAGAAAGAATAAGAAGCACAGAAAGCCATAGTACAACTTGAAGAAATTCAAAAAGGCGTGAGGATGCTGAATAATGGGAAAATGCAGTTGGATCATCTTCTCACCATTGGCAAAAGTGATCGATGTGGTCTTGGATTAAATGGAGAACCTTCAAAAGCTGATTGTATTTTTGTGTCTGGTGGAAAAATGAATGTTGCTACAAAGTCTGCAATTGGTACGACAGCTGGTACAAGATCTGCTACAGCGACTGCAACAAAGAAAATCCAAGAAGTGAGGAGTGCACCTCAACGAATTTGGTGACATGTTTGTCATCATTGTGGAGTTATTTCATATTAGGCCAAGATGCTTCAACTTATTGAGGGAGAAGAAATGAATGGAGCAAGCTTATGAAGTTAGATTACATGGTCCAATATCTTATCATTGTGAAGGTAAATGACATGTTCAAAGAGTTAATTATGGAGGGACAAGGCTCAGGAAGATTCGGAGAAAGAAAGTTAATCACTTCAGAGATGGTACAGTGGGATTTCATCCTAAATACGGAGGAGTGCGGGTCATGTGTTAGTTTTTGACCATGATGTGACTCAAGTAGGGGGAGAATGGTGTTGTTGGTGCTTGATGGTGTTGGATGTTGCTAGTGATGAAGCCCTTGATGCTAGGGTTGGTGAGATCACATACATAGTCAAAAAGGGGGAGATTGAAGATGTATTTGATGTGTCAGTCACGGCGTAGTACAAGTGGTAGTACAAGACGTAACTCAGGACGTGATTATATTTGATTGTTGAGATATGAACGAATCTTTATGATGTGATTCAGTCTGTGAGATGTTTGCAGAGCTGGATGAAGATATTAGAGAGAAGATTGCATCTTGTAGTGGTTTACTTATTCTTTGGAGAAGATACAAGAAGAAAGGAAATGTTATAAAAATGAGGAATAAGAAGTATCTTAATAAAAAAGATATTTGCTAATATCTTTATTTAAGTAAACTTGAAAAGCAAGTTTTGCCTAATATAAAGAAGAGAGGCGTAGCCTTATGAAGATGCAAGAGCTAAGAGAATAAAAACTCAAGAGAGCTTTATATTTGTCTGGGTTGAGTGTGTGTTAAAGTATAGGTTCTAAGGAGAGTTTAGCTCAGGTGTGTGATCTTGAAGAGTTCTTGTATTGGATATAGCGGTTATTCAATAGGGTTTAATCTATTCATTTGTAATTAGTGGAATTAATTTCTATTCAAGTGAATTTGAATTTGAGAAAAAAAAACTTTGTGTTGTCTTACTATCTGCACTTATATTTGTCTCACATGCACTTTCACCTCTAGCATCGCTAGAATAGGCTTATAGTGATGTGCTTCAAGATGAATAATCTTAGAGCATTGGGCGTCCTAACGATGAACGATTTTATGGTTTGAGATTTGCAGTTCAGACTTCTACATCAGCATTGGGTTTGATTGCAAATCAGTGCCAAGGCCTTCGTGTCTGCACTGTATATGGTCCCTCTGGTCATATCGCATACAACTTTTTTCACTGCATTGGCTATCCTGCTTGGTATGAGAAAAAACAACGTAATCGTACTTATCAGGGTCAGCCTTGGGCGAACTCTTTCACTATCAATTAAGGTTGTAATGTCGGTTCAGCTTCTACTGGTTCACTCAAAAACAAACCACCACAACAAGCTCGTGTTCATCATGTGTCTACATCATCTCAGATTGTGGCTTCTTCATCTTCGTCGCTTACAGATAATGACCGTATGGATATAAGTGGTTTGTCATAAAATCAATAGAATACATTGAAACTTATGCTTATTGAAAGGAACCAGCAGCCTGCTACACACTTTTCTGGTAAGCCTTTAACATGGATTATCGTTTCGGGAGCGACAAATCATATGACTAGTTCATTTGATTACTTGTTTGATGTTTTCGATATGTTACCGGTTTTGATCAAAATTCATGATGGAAGAATTACTACTAATACAAAACAAGGTTGCGTGAAAATGGGATCTTCTTTGACTCTCCGAAAAGTATTTTAAGTGGATGGTCTTAGTTGTCATCTTATATTTGTTTTAAATTTTACTCGAGACTTGGGTTGTATGTTTCAAGTAATGACAATCTATGTATAATCTAGGATCGTATTACTAAGATGCTGACTAGAGCGGGTAAGCAGAAAAATGGATTGTATTTTTTTGTAAAGTTGAAGTTGGTGGGGCAATGACCACTATGGGTTCAACTTAGGTGTTGTGGCATCGTCATTTGAGCCATTATGGACATCCATTTGGTGAACTTCCCAATACAAATATGCTACTTGATGTAAAACGCACGAACCGATACCATCTCCGCCACATGGGTGAATGTTAATGTGTTAATTCTCACATTCCGTTTAGTTGTTACCGAGAATAAATATCAGCCCTATTTTTTACGGACATTAGATCTTCTTAATATTTCTGAAGGACCTAAGAATTTTTCTTTAAAAAAAATATCTTTTCGAATTTTAAATTCCAAAAGGTTTTATTGTAATTTAAACTAGTAAAATTCTTCCTAAAAATTAAGAATAGCTTTATTAGGATAATGATCATATCTCTGTTATGTTTAACCTTTTTAATGAAAGTAAAATTATATTCAATCAAAAACTTTTGTCTATTAACGTGTTACTTGAAGAGTTTCTCTGTTTTTCTCTCTATTGCATCGAATCTAAATAGAATTAGAAAGCTAAGTCACTAAGGTGGTTAGACCAAACCATCTTTGGAGAGCTTCAGCATAATTCTCATCCCATGACCTCTGAATTGTTATCATCCAATTATGAAGGTTCTTGTCGATTTTTTGTCATTTAAAGCGGCTGTAAAGGCTTCCGATCAGGCTCAGCATATCTGCGATTGTTTCTTTCCATCATAAGATGATAGAGTGTCGACTGGAAAGCATATCGAATTTTATTTTTTTCACGAGCTCTATAACTTCATCCCAATCGCATGAGAGCAGGCCTCTCGCTATCTTTTCCCCGACTTTAGTCGAGTAATAACACCCGAAAAACAAGTGGTTTCAAGTTTATTCATGGCACTCACACAACACACATTCAATTCTCTGTCCACCACTCTAGTGGCGCATTTTGTATCCTGTTGACAGCCAGTTTTGCAACTGATAAAATAAAATTTAGGAGTAGTATTTGAACCATATTCCTTTGTACCATGGTTTATTGGGATATGGTACGCAGCTGATTCCATGTATTGTTTTAGCTGAATTTTGTTGTGTATTTTCCCTCCACAGGTGTGAATTTTGCTGTTATGTTTATATATATATATATATATATATATATATACTATTTAGAGATAACTAATTATTCTAGTTAGGATATACTTTACGGTTATATATATGTTGTACATGTTTTGTTTATCAATACAAGTTAATATATTCTTTTCCAAATTACTTTACATTATATTAGAACGGGTGCTATTCTAAAATGTTTTTAGATTATTTCGTTTTAGATTTCGTAGTTCGAAATCGATATTCCCTCGTCGCATAGCAGTTCATTCGTAAGCAAGTAGTTATGATCGAAATTGAAGATTCTTCTGCAAGCAAGAATGGCTTGTCACAATTCGCTCAAACTAACAAGAGTTGTGTCACTCCATATCCGTTGTATGCATCAGATAATCATGGTTCATTAATAACATCATTTATGTTTATCGAATATAACTATAACGAGTGGTCAACTGAGGTGAGCAACGCCGTACGAGCAAAACACAAATTAGGGTTCATCGACGAAAGCATTCCAAAACCACTAGCAGATGATCCCAAACTCGAAATTGTGGATGTTAGTTAACTCCATGATCGGTGGTTGGATAAGACTTCAGTTGAAGCTACAGTTAGGTAAACAGATACATTTATCTATGACTATCATTACTTACGGGAAAACTTGAAGAAGTGTTTCTCAACAGGAAACAAATTTGACTACATCATCTAAAGAACAGATTTCTTCTTGCCGTCAAGAAGGACATTATGTGATGGATTATTTTGGTAGATTATCCAAGATGTGGGAAGAGCTTGATATGTACAAACCTCTTCCGGCGTGTACCTGCAATGCTGCACAAGAATATGAAAAGGATTGTGAGGAAGAGAGGGTTTATGTTGAAAAGTGATTCAAAGTGGGATTAAATGATTTTCAGTTACGTATTTGGTGGTTTTATTTCTAATTAATTGGGGGGTTTCATTTTTCTTCTTAATTGTAAGACATAATGAGTCCATGGTTTAATGGGTGCGGTTATGTTTTTTGTTTCTTATATATTTATGTAGTCTCTTTCAATTTTAATCATCTCAGAATAAAGTATTATTCAGCAAATTATTCTCTTTGTTCTTTGATCTTTTCATTTTCTGTTTTCACATTCAAACATTGTGGTATCAGAGCAAAGGTTTTAATCCCTTTCATCCTATCAAAAGTAAAAGCCATGACAGGCATCAAATCGGTGTTTAAAGAATTAGATGAGTCGCACAAGCTTAAGGTGAAGCTTGGAGATGATAAAGAAGTTCAGGTTGAAGGGAAAGGAATTGTGGCTGTTCAGGATGGTCATGGTAATCTCAAACTCATCTATGGTGTTTATTACATTCCTGATCTAGCACATAATTTGTTAAGTGTTGGTCAAATGGTGGAGAACAATTGTTCAGTCTTCTTTGATGGGAATGTATGCGTCATCAAGCAAAAAAAATCTGGTCTCACATTAGCAGTCGTGAGGAAGACATCCAATAATCTATACCCAATGGAAATATCTTCACTTGAAACAAGTGATTTGGTTGCTAAAGTTTCAGATATTTCGAAGCTGTGGCATTTGCGGTATGGGCATCAACATGAGAATGGGTTAAGGGTTCTCAATCAAAAGGATATGGTCTCTGGCTTACCAAAGATTGAAGCTCTTGAGTTGTGTCAAGGCTGCATATATGGGAAGAAAACTCGCAGGTCGTTTCCAGTAGGAAAAGCAAGGAGGGCAACTCAATGTCTTGAGATTGTTCATGCTGATTTATGTGGTCCGATGCAGACCACATCTCTTGGAGGCAGCAAATATTTTTTGATGCTAACATATGACTACAGCAGGATGAGCTGGGTTTATTTTCTTGAATCAAAAGGAGAAGCATTCGAGATGTTTAAGAAGATCAAGGCGCTTGTGGAGAAACAAATTGGGCAGCAAGTTAAGGTGTTACGAACTGACAGAGGAGGAGAGTTTACATCCACTGAGTTCAACCAATTCTGTGAAAAATAAGGGATACATCATGAGCTTACTACATCTTACTCACCGGAGCAAAATGGTGTAGCGGAAAGGAAAAACAGAACCGTGGTGGAGATGGCTAGAAGCATGTAAAAGCAGAAAAATCTACCTAATCAGTTTTGGGCTGAAAGTGTGAAGACAACAGTGTATCTGTTGAACATCTCTCCTACGAAAGCAGTCTTAAACAGAACACCATATGAAGCGTGGTGTGGCCGGAAACCTGGGGTGAGTCATTTAATAGTTTTCGGTAGTGTCTGCTACTCTCTTATTGATGCTCATAACAGGAAGAAGCTTGATGAAAAATCTGAGAAATGCATTTTTCTTAGATATTGTTCACAATCTAAAGGATATATATTGTACAATCCTGTGAGTGGGAAGATTGTTGAAAGCAGAAACGTTACCTTTGATGAGGAAGCGGTTTGGAGTTGGCGTGAAGATAATAATGGTGATCTTGTAGAAATTTCCATGGACAACAATGATGAGCATAAACTGAATCAAAGTACAGCTAATTCTGAAGATAACACACCAAAAAATTCAGTTCCAAGTTCACCTAGCTCCAGCAGTGGCAGTGGGTTAAGCATCGGAGAAGGAAGTTCAAGCTCAAGTCCACCTCAAAAATTCAGATCACTGCAAGAAATTTATGAGGTACAACATGCTTTTTTCAGTGCGGATCCAGTGACAGTTAATGAAGCAGCAATGAATGAGGAATGGCGAAAGGCAATGGAATAAGAGATCGCTTCTATAGAGAAGAATCAAACATGGCAGCTAGTTGAGCTTCCTGGAGGTAAACATTCCTGTTGGGATTGTGTCCTGAAATCACATTGTACTTACTCTAAAGATAGTTGTATTGTCGAGATCGGACAATTCATGTGATACTGGGTAGTCATAATGTTTTGCTAGAAACCGCTTATGACAAATGAGTTGTAACTCATTTCTAGTATCGTGTGAACCTAAAGGGTCACACACCTAAGCAAGTTGGATACGCTTCTGTAGGGAATTGATCATTGGCATATGGTCCGATCAATGTGTATTGGATACACATTGAATTCGTGTGTTAAGAGGTGTGTCGATCGATGCCATTGGTGCAACGATCGACACAAGGTCGATACCGTAACTGATGTTACAGTTTGTAAACCGTGGGCCTATTTATAGGGGCCAGGTTACATGACCTAATGAGAGAGCCGTCGCAGACAGTTTTTCCTTGACAGAAAAACAGATCCTCTTCCTCGAGAAACACGTAGAGAATCCCAGGAGATCCGATCACCGGTACTAGCATCCTGGCGGATTCCAGCTTGTGTGCGTGTGGACTACGATAGAGGCGCAGCGATTGAGGCGCTCCAGATCTCGTTTACATGCTCCAATTTCCGCTGCCAATCTACAAGTAATCACGAGGTCAGTTCTTAGATTCAATCACCTAGACCCAGGATCCTAGGGATTCCAACAGTGGTATCAGAGCCATAGGGTTTAATAGATTGAATCAGTAGCCTAGAATTCGATTAAATGGCATTTTTATTGAATTGATGCTAGCTAGGATTCGTTTTATTAATAAGAATCTCGGATTTGTTAATATCGAAAACGAAGAACTGTGTTTTCGCACAGCATCGATTGATGCACTGGTTGTGTCGATCGATGCAGCGCGAAAACGGCAAAACTGATTTAGGGTTTTTCGCACAGCATCGATCGGTGCACTGGGTGCATCGATCGATGTAGCGCGAAAATGCAAAAGGATATTGGATTTTCGCATAGCGTCGATCGACACAGGTTTGTGTCGATCGATGCATCGCGAATTAGAAATCGCACTGTGTCGATCGACACACTGGGTGCATCGATCGACACAGGCTGTGTGAAAGGATAGATCGGTTCAATTGGATTGAACCAGTTATCTCGCATGGTTATGTCGGTTTAATTCGATTAAAATTCCCATATACCCAACTGTATCGATCGACACAGGTTTAGTGTCGGTCGACACAGTCCTTGAAATGGTTGAATCGGTTCAATTGGATTGAGCTGGTTATCATACTTGGTTAAGGTAGAATGGTTAAGTTCAGTTTAATTGGATATGTCGGCTCAATTGGATTGGACCGGTTATCGCGATTAATTAAAACTGGTTGAATCGGTTCGAGGGATTAAATCGACGGATTTCCGTCGGAAACGACGTATTCCGACGGATTTCCGACGAAAATAGTCCGTCATTTCTATTTCGTCGGTAAAAATTTTCCGTCGGTTTTTCGTCTATAAAAACCGACGGAATACCGACGTATATAATACCGACCGATCACCGACGGTTTATCGACGCACATTTACCGACGGTTTTGTGACCGTAAACCGACGGTTTATTCTGACGGTTTACCGACTATAAACCGACGTACATACCGACGGTATTCCGACTCATAATACCGACGGTATTCCGACGCATAATACCGACGGTATTCCGACGCATAATACCGAGCGTATTCCGACGCATAATACCGACCGTATTTCGACGCATAATACCGACGGTATTCCGACGCATAATACCGACGGTATTCGGACGCATAATACGTCGGTATTCCGACGTATACCGACGGTATTCCGACGGAAGATTACCGACGGTATTCCGACGGAAGATTACCGACGGCATTCCGAGGGCGTTTTATCGACGGTTTACCGACGGATAATTAATAATTTTAAAAAATATATATATTCGCAAATTTATTAATTAAAACAAAAAAAAATTATATTTAAATATTCAAAACAGGTTTAAAAAACTACATTCGTCCATAAAAAAAATTACATTCAACGGGAGCGAATCACTCTCACGTCGCCCTCTTCCTCAACTTCTTTGTCGTCCCCTTCCCTCCGCTCTTGGTCGACGGTCCGACATTTGGAAGATTGGCTTGTTGTTGCATGAAGGTCTCAAACCGTTGGTTCATCTCTTCGAACTTCTTTGCGTTTGCTTCATCTTGTTCTACCATCCGGGCTTCCATCCGCAATTGACTAGCCTTCAATGCTTCGATCTCCGCATCATTTTCCCTTAAGATCTGGGCATAGTCCTCTTCCGGACGAAAACGGGAATGCGGTGTCGACACTTTGTCCGCCAAGTTTCCCAAACCAAAAACTCATCCTCTTCTCTTCTCAGTTTCCTATAAAGTAAATAATACGTTATGAATTTTAAGTTAGAGTTTAGGGTTTAACATATTTTAAATTTTAAATATTTTAAAATTTACCGCGAGGAAGACTTGGTTGATCTGCTCGTCAGGTATCTCTTCCGTTGAACCAATTCCTTCGGATTGGGTAACCACCTCATCCAAACGCCTCTTCGTCGACTCCACAATCCTCCGAGCAATTGGATCTTGGATTTGGCCCGTTTCCTTGTTCTTGTGGCCATCCTCGATGAGCTCAATATGAGTCGGATCTCGCCCTCCTTTCTTTTGTTTCTGCAAAAAAGATATTGAACTTAAAATTTAAAAATAACTTAACATATTGAAAATGTTAAAAAAAGACTGCTTACCAGGATTATCTTCCTTGATGCGGTGCTTCTTGCTCCCGCATTATGCGTTGCGGGACCGGCACCATCCCTCTCACTTCTACGGTTCTGGGAGTTCGTCGTAGAGGTTGATGCGGTTGCAGGCTTACTCCAATGACGGATGAAGCCCTGCCAGGTGTCGCCCTTTTTGTCAATACCCTTGGGAACTTCATTACGGCACCATTTCTGTTTCCAAGTGTTGAGGACGTTTGAGTAATGCGTCGACGCCTTCTGGTGGAACTCCTCTTCCACCATAACCGTATACTTCCTATCCCAAGTATACTCTTGCTATTCAAAACAAAAAAAATAAATATTTGTTAGAATTAAAAACTTTAAAAATAAATTATATAAAATAATAATAAAATATATATATATACAACAAAATTAACGAGGAGGTATTACCGCGAACTGGCGGAACCAGTTATGTCTATCGGATAAAGGCATCTCCCTGTACGTCGGGTACCCGAACTTGAGCATGCTGTACATCATTCCCAAGATGCTCTTCGTGACCTTCGACTCGGTCAACGTAAACCTAATAAGACAAGGAAAAACAAAGGGTTACAAAAATTGTATATACTAAAAAGTGTAAATGAGAATCTAAAGTTATAAATTTCATACCTGAAAGTGCCCGTGTTGGTCTCGTAGAAAGGGTCGAGCCGTTTGAGCAGCTCTCGTCCCGGCTGATCGACTAATGCCGATATCTCATCGGCAATTGACGGTAAAACATAATGGGGCGCCTGAGACACGGAATGACTCCCACTAGCCTCCGGCATAGTCTCAGACGGTCATGCCTGTGTCGGATCCGGTGTGGGTATCACCTGAGTCGACCGAGACCGTCGGGCTCTCGGTTGTTGTTGCTGGACCGGTTCCTGATGCACCTCATTTAGTGGACTGTCGTTCATGAGGTGCATCTCAAACGCCAGAAAATCATCCCTGCATATCAATCAAAAAATTAGAATTCATAAAAACCGTGTATAATATCAACAAAATAAACTTTTAAAACGTTTTAAAATTCACAATACATTTCAAAAAAAGTATTTAAGATTTAAAAACTAAAAAAAAACTTTTTAGAACTAAAAAAAAATTAAAAACGTTTTAAAATCAACAGTAAAAATTTCTAAAACTTTAAAAAATCAAAATAAATTACAAAAACGATTTTAAATTTTTATAAAAATTAGAAAACGTTTTAGAACTCATAAAAAAATTTAGAAACGCTTAAAAAATCAACAATAAAATTTCCTAATCTGTTGTAAAATTGATAATAAATTACAAAAAAACGTTTCAAATTTTATAAAAATCAAAAAACATTTTAGAACCCATAAGAATTTTAAAAACCTTTAAAAAACAAAAACAAATTCCAAAATTACACCAAAAAACAGTTTTAAAAATTTTGAAGAAACTTCAACAAGAATTTCACAATCAATCTAAGTCAAACAAGCCTAAATCCTAGTAACTATTGTTCTATCCATTAGTCAACACCTATACTACCGTTTTATCCAACACATGCAACCATTTCTACAAATCTAAACAAAATTATGCAAAATCAATCGGTTAAAAGGGTAACTTACATGTTTGTGGTGTTGGTGGCGGTCGGATATGAGGAGAAACGGCGATAATCCGGCGGAATCGTAGAGAGAGGGTCTGATGTCGCGATTAGAGAGAGAGAGAAGTTACAGAGAAATGAGGAAGAAGAAGTTAGATCGGGAGAATATTAATTGATTTTCGACGGAAATCCGTCGGAAATCATTTGTCGTCGGTTTTCCGTCGGTATTCTAGGCGGTTCAATTGTTTTCGTCAAAAATTGGCGGTTAACTCGAAAAATTTCGGGTTTAAGGCGCCAAATATTCCGAAGGATAACCGACGGTTATCTGAAAACCGACGGTTATCCGTCGGAAATTAAAAAACTAATTAAACGAGGAAGGCTCTGTTCGAACCCGCAACCTCTAACAATGTTGTGTAACCGAACCAGTTGATCCATTGAGTATTTGTTGTTTATGAATACATAGTCGTTCTATATATCTATAATCGTTTAAAAAACATAAAATTGGTCGAAGGCTCTGTTCGAACCCCCAACCTCGACCAATATATTGTGTACCCTTAACCAGTTGATCCAATTAGTGTTAGTTGTTTATAATTACATGGTACTTCTATATATCTATAACCGTTTATGAAAAACATATAATTGGTGGAAGGTTCGGTTCGAACCCACGACCTCGACCAATATATAGAGAACCCTTAACCAGTTGATCGATTTAGTGTTAATTGTTTTTAATTACATTGTAATTTTAGTTATTGTTCTGATATTGTTTTGATTATTAAAAAAAAAATAAAAACATATCATATATTAAAAACTTAGTAGTTGCATAAATTAAACATTACAGGAAAATAAATAGCATATTTATAAAATTGTTCAGTCATTATTTGGGGAATCGTTCCCGAACCATTCTCCGATGTCAGTCTCCTCCCAAAGCTGAACCATGCGGTTCCAATCCCCCTCCGACATCCATAACGGTCTTCCTTGTCCTCTAAACCATCGCATTTTGGCCCGGCGCATTTTGGTCTGGAAAACACGCCTAGCCACCACGTGGAATTCCACCCAAACCGCGAAGACTACTCGCGGATCAAAATTAAAATAAGCCTGCAATTTAATAAGTGAATAAATATTAATTGTAGAATTTGTAAAAATAAGACAAAAAATATAAATTATATACCAGAAAATCTTCGAACCATAACTCCTTAACGTTTCTCGGGACATTGTAGTAAGCTAGGTATCCAGTTTCAAACCGAGCCTCTATTACGTCGCTAATAACGGCGGGAATTGCAGCATTGAAACCGAACCAAATGGTCCGGTTTCGGCGGTAAGGATCCAGCACAGGAAGATGATCTCGTCCCGGTTGAGATAATATCCCTGTAATTATCCAAGAACGTTCCGACGGGGTCAGAAAAACGTTATCCATTTTTTTTTTTGGAAAGAGAATCTTATATGAAATGTTTGAAAAACCAAACACAACTCCGTACATATTTATACAAAATATTGCGACAGTATTTTCGACGGAAATCCGTCGGAAATCGTTTTAATTACTGACTATACACTTACCAAAGCGTTGCATGGGGAAGAGAGGGCAGTTAATTTAGATTTTGACCGATTAATGCAGTAAACCGACGGAATTCCGACGAATAACCATCGGAAATTTCCGACGGATTTACGAGGGAACAGGGTTTAGGGTTTCAATTGGTCCGTACATATTTATACAAAACATTTCGACATGATTTCCGACGGAAATTCGTCGGAAACGGTTTTAATTACTGACGAGACACTTAACCAAAGGGGTTAAATGCAGAAAACCGACGGTTAACAGACGAATAGCCGTCGGAAATTTCCGACGGAATTCCGAGGGAACTGAGTTTAGGGTTTCAATTAGGTTTTAGGGTTGGACATTTTATTTCTGGTAACACATTAGTTTACCATTAAGCTTGAAGTTTATAATTACATGTCTCAAATTGAAGAATATTAGGACAATCATAGTCAGATAGTGTTTGACATAAACTTCTTCTTAAACGTTAATGTACAATTCGAAATGTTTAGGTCGTACGTGTTTTTAATTTTTCAACCCGAACAAAAAATGTCAAAATAGATCAGATACTAAAGAATTATAATATATTCTAACATTACATTGACTAGTGACGTGTTTTGCGATTCTTCCTAATCATTATTAAACCCTAAACCCTAAACCGTCGAAAATCCGTCAATAATTACCGACGGATTACCGTCTGAAAATAATTACCGACGGATTTCCGTCGAAATTTAATTTAAAAAAAAAATTAATGTGGCAGGCTCTTTTCGAACCCGCCACCTAAACCGATTGTTCTCTCGCATTAGACCAGTTGAGCCAGTTTGTGTTAATCGTTTACTAAAACATGTTAATTGTATATGTAATTATGCTTTGGTTTTGATTTTTTTTTTTTTAAAAAACAAAACATAACATAGCTTAATTACTTTAATTAAAAACATATTTTACAAAGTGCATGAAATTTAAAACATTGCAAGAAATTAAAAACAACATAATTTAAAATCTATTGTAGTTCGGGAATTGGTTAGTAAACCAATCTCCGACGTCCGTCTCGCGCCATTGGCTCACCAGCAATCTCCAAGACCTTGCAGGAATCCACGGAGGTCTTCCTTCTCCTCTTTGCCAGACTAGCTTCAACCGCCGCATTTTAGTTTGGAAAACCCGCCTAGCAGTCCTGTGGAATTCCCGCCAGACGCGGAACAAATTGTCCGTAGAGCAGGTGAAGTATTCCTGTAATTAATTTTATAAATACTTTAATTATAATTACATTAATATAATAATTTATAAGAATAGGAAATTACTTACGAGAAAGTCACTGAACCATGCTTCTTTGAAGGACGTCGGGATTTGGTAGTACGTCAGATAGCCGCCAGACCAACGTGTCTGAATGATCTCACTGGTCACGGATATAATAACCGTGTTGTACCCGAACCAAATCCCCCGATGAGTCTGCCTGGTTGGGTCGAGATTAGGTAGATGACTCCGACCCGGCATTCCAAGTTGGTGTATTGCCGTTTCACGGGCTTCGGGAGAGAAATAAACGAAATCCATTTGGTGAGTTGTTGTGTCTATGATTTGAATGAAAATCTCATGTTTTGGCCGTGTATATATAGAAAACTTTTCGACGGTAAATCAGACGGAAATCCGTCGGAAATCGAGTTAATTCGGACATGACATTTACCGACTAAATGCCATTTACTCAAGAGATTTACTGCTGTCATCCGACGGGATTTCGGACGATAAACCGACGGTAAACCGACGACAAACCGACGGTAAACCGACGGATAACCGACGACAAACCGACGATAATCCGTCGGAAATTAAGAAACATGTAACCGAGGAAGGCCCTGTTCGAACCCCCACCTCGAACCATGTATTTTGTACTCTTAACCAGTTGATCCATTTAGTATTACTTGTTTAAAATTACATACTAATTCTATATATCTATAACAGTCTAAAATTACATATATTTTGTACCCTCAAATAATATTATTGATGTTTAAAGCATAACACATTATATATATTTAAGAACAATCATAAATATTAAATTCATAATACATTTTTATTCTTCATCACTCTCTGTATTGTAGTCGGACGAAATTGAGTCAGTATCATCAAATTCGCCTCTTTCTTCTTCTGATTCTGAATGAAGAACAATGTCCCCGAATTGACTAAAGTCGACAACTAAATTAACTTCTAGCGTTTCTTCTACCGGAGCGATCACACCAGAACCACTTGTTTGTAAGGGCTCTACTTCGCGCTCTTCAACTCCGTACACCTTCCCTCGAGGGTTTATCTTTGTAACGGTGATCCATGGATCATTTTTATAAGTTAGTCGAGGGTATGGAATGTAACACACCTGCGTAAATATTATATTAATAATTTTTTTTATTCAGAGTTTGAAATCCAAAATAATTATTTACAATTACTTACCTGATCTGCTTGTGAAGCAATAATGAATGGATCGTAGTTTCTTATCTTTTTGCTCGAATTAATCGACGTCACACCGAACTCGTCGATCACAACACCTTGCCCTACGATCGGGTTATACCAGTCGCATAGAAAAACTACACAACGCATTCCAAGCTTTCCTATGTATTTTACTTCTAGTATTTCTTTAAGAATACCATAGTAAACAACTTCTCCGGATGCAGATGATACTCCGTGATCGGCAGTAATTCTTGTTGACCCTTCTACATGCACCTTAAATGCATACCCCCTAGTGCAATATCTCGGATAAGACTTTGCTGTGTAGTGGAGGCCCTCTACAATGTCAACTAACCAATCATCGACGATGCGTCCAGCATTGAGTTCCCCCCGGACCTAACAATATGATCACATCAAAGTTAAAAGATATATATTGCTCCAGTTCGTAAGTGTTTTATATGATTTAAGAAACTAATTCTTACATAAAAGTTTAACCAACGGCTGAAGTATTTTTGTTTCCGAGCCTCACGTTCGCCCTCGTCCAATTCCGGATGATGATATTGGAGAGCTTCCATATATATCCTACAAAAAGTTAAAAGAATATAAATAAGTAAAGCAAGTGTAATACAAAATTATAAATCTAGCTAGCATGTATACCTCTCATATTGAAATACTTCCTCGCAATTGGTTAGAATGTACTTGTGGAGATGTGTATTCTCTTGAGGTGTTAGTTGCCGCTTGCCTACTTTCCCACTTAACCGCCCAACCTGTTGAAAAATGTTAGGAACGCTTGACCGATAAATTTGCCTTTCTCCCCTGTCATCGTTCCTAGCTGGGCGCCTGCTCCTTGTGCGTACTTGCGAAGGGAAGTAGTAGCCAGCAAAGGTCGCAGTCTCTTCGTTGTTATATTGAGCGGCAATAGAACCCTCCACTTTAGCGGGATTCTTCACCTTCTTTTTAAGGTGGAACATATAGCGCTCGAACGGATACATCCACCGATATTGTACCGGTCCACCAAGTCTAGCTTCACCTGGTAGATGGATAGGCAAATGTTCCATAACGTCGAAGAAAGACGGTGGAAATATCTTTTCCAGATTGCATAAGATTTTTGGAATATTTTGCTCCAGACTCCTGATCCCATCAACGGTGAGTGTCCTAGTGGATATATCCCTGAAAAAAGATCCAACAGCTGCAATTGCTTTGTGGACATCTCGAGGAAGGAGATGAGCAAACGCAAACGGCAGGAGTCGCTGCATCATCACATGACAATCATGACTCTTCATTCCGATAAACTTTCCTCCGTCAGTGTCCACACAATTACGCAAGTTTGATGCATACCCGTCAGGGAATTTAACTTGTAGCATAATCCACTTAAACAACTCTTCTTTTGACTTCGAGTCTACCCAATATGCTGGAATTGGCGGTTTTCCGTTCGTCTGAAGATGAAGTTCAGGCCGATCACAAATTTCAGGTAAATCAAGCCTAGACTTCACATTATCTTTCGTCTTCCCTTGCACGTTGAGCACAGTGTTCATAATGTTATCGAAGAAATTTTTCTCGATGTGCATGACATCAAGATTATGCCTTAGTAACTGGTCCTTCCAATACGGTAAATCCCAGAAAATGCTTTGCTTGTGCCAGTTGTGGACTACACCAGCTCCGTATATATTCTCATGCCCGTTCCCACCACACTCATGACTTCTTAATGCACCAAATCCTTCTAAGAGGCCCAAGGTAGTCGACCCAGCTTCTTGGAGAATAGGATCATCAAACACTTTCTTCTTCTTCGTAAAATGTTTAGTGTTTTTCCGGTAGGGATGATCATGCGGTAGAAATCTTCTATGACAATCAAACCAACACGATTTACGTCCATTCTTCAATTGGAATGCATCGGTATTTTCCTGACAATACGGACATGCTAACCTCCCATGTGTAGTCCATCCTGATAACATACCATAAGCCGGAAAATCGCTAATGGTCCACATCAATGCAGCCCTCATCAAAAAAATTTCCTTGCATGAAACATCGTATGCTACAACACCGGGCAGCCATAACATTTGCAACTCATGTATCAACGGCTGCAAGAATACATCAAGTGATCTTTTCGGGTGCTCTGGACCGGGAACGAGTACGGAGAGGAAAAGAAACTCTCGACGCATGCACATAGTCGGCGGTAGATTATAAGGAGTCAGAATCACTGGCCACAACGAATATTGTCTCCCATGCCTTCCAAACGGGTTAAAACCATCTGTGCATAATCCGAGGTACACGTTACGTGGATCGTAAGCAAAATCTGGGTATAATCTCTGAAAATGTTTCCACGCTTCAGCGTCTGACGGATGTGCAATCTCTGCCTCTCTTCTATGCTCAGAATGCCATCTCATTTCCCCCGCAGTTCGCTCTGACTGGTATAACCGCCTCAGCCTATCGGTTAATGGCATATACCACATTCTCTTGAACGGAACCTTAGCTCTTCCCCTTGTATCCTCATAGCGCGGCTTCTTACAGAATTTGCATTCCAGACGGAATTCTTCTTCTCGCCAGTATATCATACAGTTGTCGATGCACACATCTATCATCTCATATGGTAATCCCAGCCCTTTAACCAGTTTCTCGACCTCATTGTATGAACCCGGCGCAAGGTTATCTTCTGGAAGAATATCTTTCAAAAACTCGCAAATCGCATCCACACATTCTTCCGGCAGATTGTAGTCCGTCTTTATGCCCATTAATCTTGTAGCAGATGATAATGGCGAATGACCCTCTCTGCAACCATCGTAAAGCGGCCGCTTCGCTGCATCTAACATGTCAAAAAATCTCCTAGATTCTACATTTGGTTCCTCACCTACCCTAGGAATTTGATATTCACCTACCTCTGGAATAATTTCTCTATGTGCATCATTAACCATCTGAATGGTGCCTACACCAAAATCTACATCGGCAGTATAAGGTTCGCTAGAACTAACATTAGGTTCCCTAGTACTAGTACCACCGTGAGGTTCTCTACTACTACTTGCATAATCCGAAGTTTCCCCATGAAGATACCAAATCTTATAACCCGACATAAACCCAACTGAATACAAGTGAAACCATACTTCGCCAATCGTAAGATTTCTAAAATTCCGGCAATTAGCACATGGACATTTTAACATACCATTTTTCAGCGTATATGGTTGATTGCAAGCTAGCGACATAAACTCTGCAATACCAAGTGCATATTCCCGGTCCACTAGCTTCGTCGCCTCATCAATCATAACTCCGTCCATCCACGATCTATAATAGTTAGAAGAAGACATTTTTCTTGGTTACTAGAAGTATTAGAGAGAGAGAGAGAGAGTTATGGAGGGATAGGTGTGGAGGGGAAGAGAGGAGGGATGAGGTATATGTAGCATAATTTTTGACGGAATTCCGTCGGAAATCGGTCGGTTTCTAGTCGACCCAACGGTTCCACTGACGGTCAGTTTAACGGCTATATTAAACATACGCTAAACCGATCGAAATACAACGGAAAACCGACGGAAAAATAAACCGTCGGTTTACCGTCGGGTGTTTCCGACGGAATGAGAAAACCGTCGGAAATTTTCGACGGTATTCCGTCGGAAAACGTCCCGTCGGAAAGTCGTCGATTTTGCGTCGGTAATTTTTGACGGAATTTTTTCCGTCAGTAATTCCGTCGGTAATAGCCCTGTTTCCTTGTAGTGGGTTGGATAAGACTTCAGTTGAAGCTACAGTTAGGTAAACAAATACATTTATCTATGACTATCATTACTTACGGGAAAACTTGAAGAAGTGTTTCTCAACAGGAAACAAATTTGACTACATCATCTAAAGAACAGATTTCTTCTTGCCGTCAAGAAGGACATTATGTGATGGATTATTTTGGTAGATTATCCAAGATGTGGGAAGAGCTTGATATGTACAAACCTCTTCCGGCGTGTACCTGCAATGCTGCACAAGAATATGAAAAGGATTGTGAGGAAGAGAGGGTTTATGTTGAAAAGTGATTCAAAGTGGGATTAAATGATTTTCAGTTACGTATTTGGTGGTTTTATTTCTAATTAATTGGGGGGTTTCATTTTTCTTCTTAATTGTAAGACATAATGAGTCCATGGTTTAATGGGTGCGGTTACGTTTTTTGTTTCTTATATATTTATGTAGTCTCTTTCAATTTTAATCATCTCAGAATAAAGTATTATTCAGCAAATTATTCTCTTTGTTCTTTGATCTTTTCATTTTCTGTTTTCACATTCAAACATTGTGGTATCAGAGCAAAGGTTTTAATCCCTTTCATCCTATCAAAAGTAAAAGCCATGACAGGCATCAAATCGGTGTTTAAAGAATTAGATGAGTCGCACAAGCTTAAGGTGAAGCTTGGAGATGATAAAGAAGTTCAGGTTGAAGGGAAAGGAATTGTGGCTGTTCAGGATGGTCATGGTAATCTCAAACTCATCTATGGTGTTTATTACATTCCTGATCTAGCACATAATTTGTTAAGTGTTGGTCAAATGGTGGAGAACAATTGTTCAGTCTTCTTTGATGGGAATGTATGCGTCATCAAGCAAAAAAAATCTGGTCTCACATTAGCAGTCGTGAGGAAGACATCCAATAATCTATACCCAATGGAAATATCTTCACTTGAAACAAGTGATTTGGTTGCTAAAGTTTCAGATATTTCGAAGCTGTGGCATTTGCGGTATGGGCATCAACATGAGAATGGGTTAAGGGTTCTCAATCAAAAGGATATGGTCTCTGGCTTACCAAAGATTGAAGCTCTTGAGTTGTGTCAAGGCTGCATATATGGGAAGAAAACTCGCAGGTCGTTTCCAGTAGGAAAAGCAAGGAGGGCAACTCAATGTCTTGAGATTGTTCATGCTGATTTATGTGGTCCGATGCAGACCACATCTCTTGGAGGCAGCAAATATTTTTTGATGCTAACATATGACTACAGCAGGATGAGCTGGGTTTACTTTCTTGAATCAAAATGAGAAGCATTCGAGATGTTTAAGAAGATCAAGGCGCTTGTGGAGAAACAAATTGGGCAGCAAGTTAAGGTGTTACGAACTGACAGAGGAGGAGAGTTTACATCCACTGAGTTCAACCAATTCTGTGAAAAATAAGGGATACATCATGAGCTTACTACATCTTACACACCGGAGCAAAATGGTGTAGCGGAAAGGAAAAACAGAACCGTGGTGGAGATGGCTAGAAGCATGTAAAAGCAGAAAAATCTACCTAATCAGTTTTGGGCTGAAAGTGTGAAGACAACAGTGTATCTGTTGAACATCTCTCCTACGAAAGCAGTCTTAAACAGAACACCATATGAAGCGTGGTGTGGCCGGAAACCTGGGGTGAGTCATTTAATAGTTTTCGGTAGTGTCTGCTACTCTCTTATTGATGCTCATAACAGGAAGAAGCTTGATGAAAAATCTGAGAAATGCATTTTTCTTAGATATTGTTCACAATCTAAAGGATATATATTGTACAATCCTGTGAGTGGGAAGATTGTTGAAAGCAGAAACGTTACCTTTGATGAGGAAGCGGTTTGGAGTTGGCGTGAAGATAATAATGGTGATCTTGTAGAAATTTCCATGGACAACAATGATGAGCATAAACTGAATCAAAGTACAGCTAATTCTGAAGATAACACACCAAAAAATTCAGTTCCAAGTTCACCTAGCTCCAGCAGTGGCAGTGGGTTAAGCATCGGAGAAGGAAGTTCATGATCAAGTCCACCTCAAAAATTCAGATCACTGCAAAAAATTTATGAGGTACAACATGCTTTTTTCAGTGCGGATCCAGTGACAGTTAATGAAGCAGCAATGAATGAGGAATGGCGAAAGGCAATGGAATAAGAGATCGCTTCTATAGAGAAGAATCAAACATGGCAGCTAGTTGAGCTTCCTGGAGGTAAACATTCCTGTTGGGATTGTGTCCTGAAATCACATTGTACTTACTCTAAAGATAGTTGTATTGTCGAGATCGGACAATTCATGTGATACTGGGTAGTCATAATGTTTTGCTAGAAACCGCTTATGACAAATGAGTTGTAACTCATTTCTAGTATCGTGTGAACCTAAAGGGTCACACACCTAAGCAAGTTGGATACGCTTCTGTAGGGAATTGATCATTGGCATATGGTCCGATCAATGTGTATTGGATACACATTGAATTCGTGTGTTAAGAGGTGTGTCGATCGATGCCATTGGTGCAACGATCGACACAAGGTCGATACCGTAACTGATGTTACAGTTTGTAAACCGTGGGCCTATTTATAGGGGCCAGGTTACATGACCTAATGAGAGAGCCGTCGCAGACAGTTTTTCCTTGACAGAAAAACAGATCCTCTTCCTCGAGAAACACGTAGAGAATCCCAGGAGATCCGATCACCGGTACTAGCATCCTGGCGGATTCCAGCTTGTGTGCGTGTGGACTACGATAGAGGCGCAGCGATTGAGGCGCTCCAGATCTCGTTTACCTGCTCCAATTTCCGCTGCCAATCTACAAGTAATCACGAGGTCAGTTCTTAGATTCAATCACCTAGACCCAGGATCCTAGGGATTCCAACAGTGGTATCAGAGCCATAGGGTTTAATAGATTGAATCAGTAGCTTAGAATTCGATTAAATGGCATTTTTATTGAATTGATGCTAGCTAGGATTCGTTTTATGAATAAGAATCTCGGATTTGTTAATATCGAAAACGAAGAACTGTGTTTTCGCACAGCATCGATTGATGCACTGGTTGTGTCGATCGATGCAGCGCGAAAACGGCAAAACTGATTTAGGGTTTTTCGCACAGCATCGATCGGTGCACTGGGTGCATCGATCGATGTAGCGCGAAAATGCAAAAGGATATTGGATTTTCGCATAGCGTCGATCGACACAGGTTTGTGTCGATCGATGCATCGCGAATTAGAAATCGCACTGTGTCGATCGACACACTGGGTGCATCGATCGACACAGGCTGTGTGAAAGGATAGATCGGTTCAATTGGATTGAACCGGTTATCTCGCATGGTTATGTCGGTTTAATTCGATTAAAATTCCCATATACCCAACTGTATCGATCGACACAGGTTTAGTGTCGGTCGACACAGTCCTTGAAATGGTTGAATCGGTTCAATTTGATTGAGCTGGTTATCATACTTGGTTAAGGTAGAATGGTTAAGATCAGTTTAATTGGATAAGTCGGCTCAATTGGATTGGACCGGTTATCGCGATTAATTAAAACTGGTTGAATCGGTTCGATTAGATGAACTGGTCAAATTGGATTTGACCAGTTATCTCGAATGATCTTAAGGTTGCATATCAAGAGTCGACCAGGTGTGTCAGTCGACGCATATGGTGACGATGCGAACCAAAATCGTTTGGTTTTTGAACCAAATAATTAAGAAACGAACCGAATGACCTAACCCACTGAAATTAGAACGATTAAAACTTAATTAAAATTATTAAAAGTTAAATATGTTCTAAACCTGTCTAATACACATTGGATGTGTGTTAAATCGAAGCTTAGTTATTCAATATGGTCAACTGTCAAGACTCGTTTCGTTGTTAGATAGTCTTGCCAAGAGCTTGGTGTCCACAATTACATGAGTAAGGCAGGTAGTAGTGTTGATAGTCTTGCAGTGCTTGACATCAACTATTGCATGACCTAAGAGATTGAATTACTAATCTTTTAAAGTTCCATTTCCTCAACTAAATATCAAGTGATCTTGATGTCTTGCCCAATCTTGTCTACTGTCAAGACTCGTGTCGTTTGTTGGATAGTCTTGGAGTCCTTGGTATCCACTGCAACATGAGTAAGGCAGGTGGTCATTGACAGACTTGCAGTGCAACTGTCAGTGATCACAAGACAGAAAAGATTGGTTTTACTTGACTAGGCTATCAGAAGTTCTGGGCCCGGAGACATCAGAGTGGAATAGACAGAGTTTGTCTCATCTACGACCAGGAGTTGTACTGAGTACAATTAGCAATGATTTGCTTACCTAGATTACTAAAATTTGGATGACGGCGAGTCGCCCACTCCAATTTTGGTGATCTGAGGATCTTGGTTCATTATATTCATAGAGGAAACATTGTTTGAATATAATGCGAGTTTTCTTATTAGATAAGATTTCTCATTTCCTGAACTTCATAACTAAAATTTTATTTGCTTAAAATTTTCAGCCTATGTCTAAAACTACTTTCTCGTTACGACCCGTCCTTGCGAAGGACAAGTTAAATGGGTCAAATTTCCTGGATTGGTATCGCAATTTGAGATTAATCCTCAAGCAGGAGAGTAAGGACTATGTCCTTGAGAAAGCTCTTCTAGAAAGGCTTGGGACCAATCGCTCGAATGCAGTATATGATGCTTGGAATAAGCATTATATTGATGTGGTAGATGTGCGTGATCTGATGTTGGCTACCATGAACTCGGACTTGAAGAGTCAATACGAGAACATGGAGTCGCCAATAGAAATGATCACCAGCCTGAAACTGAAGTTTCAGGATCTGGCACGAGTTGAGAGATTCCAGATGGTGAAGTCTCTCACTGGGTGCAAGCTACCAGAGGATGCTCCAGTAAGTTCTCATGTCATTAAACTGATGGGTTACATTGATAACCTGGGGAAACTGGGATGTCCTGTCAGCTTAGAGTTGGCCACTGACATCATTCTGCAGTCACTGCCGTCTAGTTATGATAAGTTTATCAAAAGCTATATCAAGAATAAATTGACGAAGACGTTGACTGAGCTGCATGGCATGCTCAAAACAGCAGAGCAAGACATCAAAAAGGGTAAAAGATTTGATAAATCTTGTGTTGACAAGGGTAGAGGCAGGGCCGTCCAGATTTAGAATCAGGATAAGCCAGTGTCATCTTATAAGCCCAAGTCCGGCCCATCTGGTGTTAAAAGGTGCTTCTACTGTGATGAGTCAGGGCATTGGAAGAGAGATTGAATTAAATTCTTGGAAGATTCACAAGAGATGAAGGAGATGTATGGTACTTCTTCTTCAGGTATTGTGTTATTAATTCAAGTTCTACATAAGTATTAGATACTAGTTGTGGTACTGATATGTTTAAAATATGCAGGACCTAAGCGACAGTAGAACGTTGAAGAAAGGGCAAGTGGAACTGCGTGTCTGGTATGATGCAATGGTTGCTGCATGAGCCGTAGAGATTCTCCACTTGTAGGAGCCTTTCATACTTGGTTTTAGAAATTAAGTAATTGCTACTATGTATCTGCATTGTGCAGAAATGTCTTTCATTTTCTTGTAAAGAATTTGGATGTTTTTCATTTTGATAAAAGACAAGTTTTGTTCTTTAGATCTCAATGAAATATCATATGGTAGCACCCCGTTTGGAATGGGTTTTATATTTTAAACCAGCGAAATTTTGAATATAACACAAATAATAATGGTTTGAGTCTGATGACTCGAACTCGACTTTTCTTTGGCATAGTCATTTAACCACATAGAGTGAAGCGGATTCAGAAGTTCCATAGTTTTGGACTCATTTGATTGTAAATCATTTGAGATATGAATTCAGTTCACTGGACCAAATGACTTAGGCGTTTTTTAGCAGAGCTAAAGGAAACGGGCCAGAGGCTTATTGGGCCTTAAACGTACTAATGTATGCGGCCCGATGAGCATTAGTGCCAAAGGAAATCTTTTGTACTTCATTACCTTATTGATGGCCTCAATAAAGTATGACTGTGTTCATTTGATGAGACACGAACAGGAATCCCTTGAGGAGTTCCAAGATGAAGTGTAAATACGATTTGACAGAAGTGTTGAGATCCTCGATTGAATCGCGGAGGAAAATACTTGAGTCAAGAATTGGGTGATCATCTAACAGAAAGAATCGGATCTTATTAGATATGCTCCGATTGATGATGAGTCACAAGAATCTTCCATAATCTTTTAAAATACGCTCTAAAATGAATATGTTTACGCAAATTATGTTTCTATCAGAATCAGTTGAAAGACACCACATTGGATGTGGACTGGGTGATATCCAATTATGTTTTACTGATCAATTGGGATTGCAAGGTTTGTGTAAGGCAGTTGTCAACAAACAAACTTGAATCCAAATCTGATAAGGTTGTCCTAAGGAAACCGAGGCTTAGTACTTTTGCAACCAATCCGAGAACAAAGTTTTGTTGTTGTTTGGAACCATGTTTTTCCAAGAAAACAGTGGGAGTAAAAGTACAGCTCGAAGAAATTCGAGAAACACAGGAGGCTGTTAAACCTGTTGAGGAAGAGCAGCGGTTGGATCTACAGAGTGTTGTAGGATCTGAACCTGTGGAGCCAGAATTTCGCTGATCCTGATGGATCCGTCACTAAACCGAGGGTGATTCCTCATGAATGATTGCCGTGATCTGATGATCATTGAATAGTGACGAGCATGCGAAATTCAAAGAAGCGATGGTGAGCCCCAACTCCGAAAATCTGCTAGGTATGCATGTTAACTTCACCGATCTATTTATAGATTGAAGCAAACATCTTAGAGTTGAAATCTATGTTCTATTAAAACAGTCAAAGGCTTTGACTCGATCGGGAACGAATACAAACCGTGTGTTTACAAGTAAACTAGTGGGAGCGTAGTTGCAATTCTCGAAGACTGTATGTTTATAACATACTTAATCTCATAAACGACGTTCCGACGCTGAAGTCTAGTCAAGGTTTGGGTCGGAAGTCAAATTCAATAATAGACGTGGGAGAAGCCGCGAAAGTTCTTGGAATATGGATCCATTGAGATGGATCAGAAGAACTAATTGGATTGTGTCAGAATCCTTATGATTATAAGGTACTGGACAGTTCAAATATGCATGACTCCAAGAACAGCTTCATACCAAAGGTCTTATGGCAATAATCTTAGCAAGATGAAGTGTCTTGGACACTGGCTGAGCTAGTATCTATGAGTGTGATTCCTTATGCTTCAGCAATAATCCATAATAAATGCCATATTTAGTGCTCGTATAGATGCAGTTTATGCATATAGCATGACGAGAAGATGCCAATATGTTCCGGTGAGAGTCACTGGACAGTTGTAAGGAATATCCCCAAGTGTTTGAGAAACACTAAGAATAGGTTCTTGTACAACTGAGGAAATGACGAATCAGTTAAGAGTAGTTAGACAGACAAAGATGATTCACGGTTCCCACCTTTTTATGTCTCTTTGTCTGTGTAGCGGGGCTATCTGTTGGAAAGGTCTCCAAGCAGTGGACCGCAGAATAGTGCTTATTAAAGATCAGCAGTGTGGTTTGTTGGAATGGCTCCAAGCAAGAACACCGCAGCATCTCTCACAACCTAAGCATGATTTTCATGCTGTTGTTGTAGGTACTAGATATCTGAAGACGTGGTCTAGATTCTAGTGGGAGTTATGTTAGTTATGATGTTCAGATAGACATGATATAGTCATGATTATGAAAAACTGACATCAGCATTATTTGATCATTGGATGATTAAACAATGGTCCCAAAGTACTTTATGGTCATCATATAGGACATCAAGTTGAGGACTTGATCATGAAACCCTATAAATAAAAGGATGACATAAATTATGATTGTCCCTAGTCGAGATTGTCAAAGTGGGACACTGATAATCGCGAGAGACTAGCTTGTGAGGTGACTGTTGACTAAGTTTCATGGAGTCAATGATATGAGTATCACAGTCAGTCACATAGATATATGTTGGTGAACATATGATCGGACATGACCCGCTAATGAGAACTCTACAGGATAGTTATATCTGTGTCATGAGAGTTTCTCATTACGACTATAGAGTATAGTCCTTAGACCTGAGTTCATCATGCTTTCTAGCATATGAATTGGTGCGTTTTGACCTTGTCAAACGTCGTTCCGTAACTGGCGGCTATAAAGACATTGCTTAGGCGTATCATGAAGTGTGTGTAGAAACAGGGATGGAACAAGATGGGATTTGTCCCTCCTATATAAAAGGAGATAAATATCTCAGGGCCCATCGAAGATTTGATACTGAGAAAATGCATGGCCGTGCTCAAACGAGGTGATTGTCAGTCGTTTGTTTTATCAGTATAGATCAGAAGTTCGATGAACATGATATTGGCTATAATAAGGATGACACAATTTCTTGCCTTATGCCATATCGAGATATAGCGACAAAGGGATTATGGGAATAGATGATTCCAGTACAAGTGGGAGATTGTTGGGATTGTGTCCTGAAATCACATTGTACTTACTCTAAAGATAGTTGTATTGTCGAGATCGGACAATTCATGTGATACTGGGTAGTCATAATGTTTTGCTACAAACCGCTTATGACAAATGAGTGTAACTCATTTCTAGTATCGTGTGAACCTAAAGGGTCACACACCTAAGCAAGTTGGATACGCTTCTGTAGGGAATTGATCATTGGCATATGGTCCGATCAATGTGTATTGGATACACATTGAATTCGTGTGTTAAGAGGTGTGTCGATCGATGCCATTGGTGCAACGATCGACACAAGGTCGATACCGTAACTGATGTTACGGTTTGTAAACCGTGGGCCTATTTATAGGGGCCAGGTTACACGACCTAATGAGAGAGCCGTCGCAAACAGTTTTTCCTTGACAGAAAAACAGATCCTCTTCCTCGAGAAACACGTAGAGAATCCCAGGAGATCCGATCACCGGTACTAGCATACCGGCGGATCCCAGCTTGTGTGCGTGTGGACTACGATAGAGGCGCAGCGATTGAGGCGCTCCAGATCTCGTTTACCTGCTCCAATTTCCGCTGCCAATCTACAGGTAATCACGAGGGCAGTTCTTAGATTCAATCACCTAGACCCAGGATCCTAGGGATTCCAACAATTCCATTGGTGTAAAATGGGTGTTTAAAACAAAGTATCATGCAGATGGTAGCATTCAAAAGTATAAGGCAAGGCTGGTGGTTAAGGGATATGCACAAGAGTATGGAGTGGATTATGAAGACACTTTCTCTCCGGTGGCAAGGTTTGATACTGTAAGAACTCTTCTTGCCTTAGGAGCTTATATGCATTGGCCAATATATCAGTTAGATGTTAAGTCAGCCTTCTTGAATGGTAAGCTACTTGAAGAGGTTTATGTTGATCAGCCTGAAGGTTTTGTAGTTGAAGGCAAAGAGGGTTTCGTCTACAGGTTGTATAAAGCTCTATATGGGCTTAAGCAAGCTCCTAGAGCTTGGTACAACAAGATTGATTCTTTCTTTGCAGAAACTGGCTTTGAAAGAAGCAAAAGTGAGCCTACTCTCTACATAAAGAAGCAAGGTGATGATATCCTTGTTGTGTGTTTTTATGTAGATGATATGATTTACATGGGTTCTAGTGCTTCACTTGTTGCTAATTTCAAAGCTAGTATGATGGAGAAGTTTGAAATGACAGATCTTGGGTTGCTATATTTTTTTCTTGGTCTTGAGGTCAAGCAAGTGGAAGATGGGATTTTTGTTTCTCAGCACAAGTATGCATGTCACTTGCTTAAAAGGTTCGACATGAGAGGTTGCAATGCTGTAGAAACTCCTATGAATGTCAATAAGAAGCTGCAAATGGATGATGGAACAGAGAAAGCAGATGCAACAAAGTTCAGGAGTTTAGTTGGAGGTCTTATCTATCTAACTCACACAAGACCAGATATTTGTTTTGCTGTGAGTGCAATTTCCAGGTTTATGCACAATCCGACCAAGCATCATTTTGGAGCAGCAAAGAGGCTGTTGAGGTATATTGCAGGAACAAAAGAGTATGGCTTAGGTACAACTCAGTTTCAGAGTTTGAATTGGTTGGGTTCACGGACAGCGATTGGGCAGGTTGTGTGCAAGATAGAAAAAGCACTTCGGGACATGTTTTTAATCTGGGTTCTGGAGCAGTTTGCTGGAGTTCGAAAAAGCAAAATGTGACAGCTTTGTCATCATCAGAAGCTGAGTATACAGCAGCTACTGCAACAGCATGTCAAGCAGTTTGGTTAAGAAGAATTCTAGCAGACATCAAGCAAGAACAAATGAAAGCGACAACAATTTTCTGCGACAACAAGGCAACCATAGCAATGACCAAAAATCCAGCATATCATGGAAGAACGAAGCATATATCCATCAAGGTCCACTTCATCAGAGACTTAGTTACTGAGGGTTCAATTACTTTAGAGTATTGCAACACAAACGAGCAGAGTGCAGATGTTCTAACAAAAGCATTATCGAAGAACAAGTTTGACTACTTCAGAAGTAAGATTGAAATGATTTTCAGTTACGTATTTGGTGGTTTTATTTCTAATTAATTGGGGGGTTTCATTATTCTTCTTAATTGTAGGACATAATGAGTCCATGGGTTAATGGGTGCGGTTACGTTTTTTGTTTCTTATATATTCATGTAGTCTCTTTCAATTTTAATCATCTCAGAATAAAGTATTATTCAGCAAATTATTCTCTTTGTTCTTTGATCTTTTCATTTTTTGTTTTCACATTGTTTGTCTTGTTCCAACAGTTTACAATTCGTCATGGGCTTGGATAAATCATGTTTTGTTGTTGTATGTCCAGGAATTATCTCCAACGCTTCTTTTGTTGATCTTAGTAAGATTTATTCAAATATTGTGTGGAAGGAACATCGTTTCAGATCAGATGAATATTGCGAAGCCCAACAAAGTGCAGCAGGCTTTGCGACCAAGAAAGAAATGTTTGAGAGCAATACTTCTTCTCAAAATCGTAGAGCATCTCAATGCACACATTGTGGTCGTAGTGTGTATGAGAAAGTTAATTTTTGTGAGCTAGTTGGCTTTCCTGATTTGTGAGAGGAACATTAAACAAAAAAGGGAGAGAAGAAAGGAGACAATAGAGGAGAAAACATGGGAGCACGATCAAGTTGTGGACGCGGAAGCTAAAACTCCGATCGCAATAGGAATGGTGGTTCACGAGTTCAAAACACTCACCAAAAAAAAAAAATTCCAACTCGTCTTCTTTTCCTTTATTCACTGAAGAGCAGTGCAAATCACTAAATCAAATGTTCAACTAGAACACAATGCCATGTTCTGATAGGATTTCAAGTAAGCGTCGTTAGGGGGATCTCATTCCCGATACAAGAGCTTCCCATCATAAGACATGAGAAGCTTCTTTATTCGAGGACATTATAAGCATTACCATATTGCCAGTTGGTTTTGTGGATGCTAACCGCAAGTTTGAAAATCATGTTGGATTTCTACCTCTTACTAAAACAATAACTCTTTTAGAGTCTTATTCATGCCAAACTTAAATTTCTTTCTTATCTCCGTCTCCAAATTGTTGAAACAAGAAAATTCCACTCTTTGAACAAGTACATGTGCGTTTTACATGACCGTTTCACGAAGACTTTGAATGGAGAAGGTGAAGAGAGAGATGGAGTTTACTTCTTCAAGGATGTCATGGATTCTAGAGTAAGTGTGGTGGATGCAAACGTTAGTTCAATGATTCGTTTGTTGGCACCAGCGACTAGGACACCCATCTTCTAAGTTTTTTCTTCATTACTAATGTTTTCTGGTTTTAAATATTTTGCTTCTAGTCCTTGTGAAATTTGTTTTCGGGAAAAGGAGACTATAAAAGTTTTAAATCAAAATTTGAATAAAACTATTGAGTGTTTTAATTTTATTCATTGTGATGTATGGGGTCCGTATCTTACCAAAGCTTTGTGTGAAATAATATATTTTCTCACTATTGTCGATGATTTTTCTCATGTTCTGTGGACATACCTTCTCCTTGATAAATCAGAGGTACGAACGGTACTCCAAAAATTCATTGTCATGGCCGAAAAAGAGTTCAGGAAATGGTGAAGATTGTTCGTAGTGACAATGGCACAAAGTTTATGTGTCACTCAAAAGTATTTTCGAGAAAATGGGATAGTGCACCAAACATCATGCGTCACTACTACTCAGCAGAAAGGATGTGTTGAAAGTGTTGGTTTCCCTAGGATCAAGGGTCTAGGTGATTAAATCTAAGAACTGACCTCGTGATTACCTGGAGATTGGCAGCGAAATGATGAACAAGTAATTGAGATCAAGAGCGCACGCACACAAGCTGGAATCCGCCGGGATGCTAGTGCCGGGAATCGGATCTCCTGGGATGCAATGAGTTTATGTGTCTCTGCTTTCTCACTGAGAAGCAACCACGACGGCTAGGGCTCAGGTCGATCATCTAAGACTATATATATCGACCTGGGATGACGTTAAACGACCGTCGGATCAGATCCGACTCATTTAAGTCATTAACTCGAAACGTCAGTCTCGAGGCCCAATGTGTATCGATCGACACACTTACTGTATCGATCGACACACCCTTTCGAAAACCTGCGTCGATCGACACACTCATTGCATCGATCGACACATCTCTTCAAAACTAAATTCAATGTGTATCCAATACACAATGATCGGATCATATGCCAATGATCAATCACATACAAAGTGAATCCAGCTTGCTTAGGTGTGTGACCCTGTAGGTTCAGACGATACTAGAAATGAGTTACATCTCATTTGTCATAAGCGGCTTCTAGCAAAACATTATGACTGCCTAGTATCACATGAATTGTCCGATCTCGACAATACAACTATCTTTAGAGTAAGTACAATGTGATTTCAGGACACAATCCCAACAATCTCCCACTTGTACTGGAACATCTATTCCCATAATCCCTTCGCCGCTATATCTCGATATGGCATAAGGCAAGAAACTGTGTCATCCTTATTATAGCCAATATCATGTTCATCGAACTCCTGATCTATACTGATAAAACAAACGACTGACAATCACCTCGTTTGAGCACGGCCATGCATTTTCTCAGTATCAAATATTTGATGGGCCCTGAGATACTTATCTCCTGTTATACAGGAGGGACAAATCCCTTCTTGTTCCATCCCTGTTTCTACACACACTTCATGATACGCCTAAGCAATGCCTTTATAGCCACCAGTTACGGAACGACGTTTGACAAGGTCAAAGCGCACCAATTTACATGCTAGAAAGCATGATGAACTCAGGTCTAAGGACTATACTCTATAGTCGTAATGAGAACCTCTCATGACACAGATATAACTATCCTGCAGAGTTCTCATTAGCGGGTCAAGTCCGATCATATGTTCACCAACATATATCTATGTGATTGACGTTGATACTCATATCAATGACTCCATGAAACTTAGTCATACGTCACCTCACATGCTAGTCTTTGCGGTTGTTAGTGTCCCACTTTAAAAACCTGCGACTAGGGACAAACATAATTTTATGTCATCATTTACTTATATGGTTTCATGATCAAGTCCTCAACTTGATGACCTATAAAATGAACATAAAATACTTGGGACCATTATTTAATTATCCAATAATCAAATAATACTGATGTCAGTTTTTCATAAACATGACTACATCATGTCTATCTGAACATCATAACTAACTTAACTCCCACTAGAATCAAGACTACGTCTTCAGATATCTAGTACCTACAGCAATAGTACGAAACTCGTGCTTAGGTTGTGAGAGAGGCTGCGGTGTTCTTGCTTGGAACCATTCCAACAAACTACACCGCTATTCCTTTAATAAGCACTACTCTGCGGTCCTTTGCTTGGAAACCTTTCCAACAGATAGCATCGCTACACAGACAAAGAGACATAACCGGGTGGGAACCGGGAATCATCTTTGTCCGTCTAACTACTCATAACAGATTCGTTATTTTCTCAGTTGAACAAGAAACTATCCTTAGTGTTTCTCAAACACTTGGGCATATTCCTTACAACTGACCAGTGACTTTTACCGGAAAAAATTGGTATCTTCTCGTCATGCTTTATGCGTCAGCTACATCAGACGAGTGCAAAATATGGCATTCATGATGGATTCTATTGCATAAGCAAAAGGAATCACACTCATAGATACTAGCTCATCCAGTGTCAAAGACACTTCATCTTGCTAAGATCGATACTAGCACAGCCAGTGTCAAAGACACTCCATCTTGCTAAGATTATTGCCATAAGACCTTTGGTGTGAAGCCATTCTTGGAATCAAGCACATTTGAAATGTCCAATACCTTATCACCATAAGGATTCTGACACGATCCAATTAGCCTTTCCAATCCATTTCAATGGATTCTTATTCCAAGAACTCACGCGGCTTCTCCCATGTCTATCGTTAAAATGACTTCCGACCCAAGTCCCGATAAGACTTAAGCGACGGAACGTCGTTTATGAGATTAAGTACGTTATATACATACGGTGTGAGAATTGCAACTACGCTCCCATTAGTTTACTTGTAAACGCACGGTTTCTATACGTTCCTGACCAAGTCAAAACCTTTGACCGTTTTAACAGAAAATAGATTCCAACTCCAAGGTGTTTGCTTCAATCCATAAATGGATCGGTGAAGCTAACATACATTCCTAGTTAATTTTCGGAGTTGGGGCTCACCTTCGCTTCTTTGAATTTCGCAGGCTCGTCACTTTTCAATGATCAACAGATCACAGCAATCGGTCATGAGGAATCACCCTCGGTTTAGTGACGGATCCATTAGGATCATCGAACTTCAGGCTCCACGGGTGTAGATCCTACAGAACTCTGTAGATCCAACTGCTGCTCTCCCTCAACAGGTTAAACAGCCTCCTGTGTTTCTCGAATTTCTTCGAGCTGTACTTTTACTCCCACTGTTCTTCTTGGAAAAACAGAGTTCCGAACAACAAGGCTTTGTTCTTGGATAGGTTGCAAAGGTACTAAGCCTCGGTTTCCCTAGGACAACCGGCGAAGCAGCCCTTATCAGATTTGGGTTCAAGTTTGTTTGTTGACAACTGCCTTACACAAACCTTGCAATCCCAATTAATCAGAAAAACATACTTGGAAATCACCCGGTCCATACAATGTGGTGTCTTTCAACTGATTCTGATAGAAAACTATTTGGCGTAAACATATTCATTTTAGAGCGTATTTTAAAAGGATAATGGAAGATTCCTGTGACTCATCATTAATCGGAGCATATCTAATAAGGTCCGATTCGTTTTCTCAGAAACACCATTTAGGTTTTCCAGGAGAAAAGAGCTGTGATATGACTTCACACTCACCTAGATGATCACCCAATTCTTGACTCAAGTATTTTCCTCCGCGATCTAATCGAGGATCTCAATACTTCTGTCAAATCGGTTCTATACTTCATTTTGGAACTCCCCGAATGATTCCTACTCGTGTCTCATCAAAAGAACACATCCATACTTATTGATGCCATCAATAAGGCAATGAAGTACTAAAGATTTCCTTTGGCATTGATGCTCATCGGGCCATATATACCAGTACGTGCAAGGCCCAATAAGCCTCGGGCCCTTTTCTTTAGCTCTGCTAAAGAAGCCTTAGTCATTTGGCCCAGCAAGCAGAATTCATATCTCAAATGATTTATAATCAAACGAGCCTAAAGCCCATAACAATGGAACTTCTGAATCCGCTTCACTCTATGTGGTCAAAACGACTATGCTAAGGAAAAATCGAGTTCAAGTCATCAGACTTAAACCGTTTGGTATTTATGTTATATGTACAAACGCACATTGGTTTAAGATATAAAACCCATTATCAAAAGGGGTGCTACCATATAATATTTCATTAAGATCAAAAGAGCAAAACTTGTCTTTTATCAGAATGAAAAACATCCAAATTCTTACAAGAAAATGAAAGACATCTCTGCTTAAAGCAGGTACATAGCAGCAATTACTTAATTCAAAAACCAAGATTGAAAGGCTCCTACAAGTGGAGAATCTCTACGGCTCATGTAGAAACCATTGCTCCATACCAGACTCGCAGTTCCACTTTTCCTTTCTTCAACGTTCTACTGTTGCTTAGGCCCTGCATATTTCCAAAATATCAGTACCACAACTAGTATCCAATACATACGTAGAACTTGAAGTAATAACACAGTACCTGAAGAAGAAGTACCATACATCTCCTTCATCTCTTGTGAATCTTCCAAGAATTTTATGCAATCTCTCTTCCAATGCCCTAACTCATCACAGTATAAGCACTTTCTAACACCAGATGGGCCGGACTTGGGCTTATATGATGACACAGGTTTATCCTGATTCCAAATCTGGACGGCCCTGCCTCTACCCTTGTCAACACAAGATTTCTCAAATATTTTACCCCTTTTGATGTCTTGCTCTGCTGTTTTGAGCATGCCATGCAGCTCAGTCAACGTCTTCGTCAAGTCATTCTTGATATAGCTTTTGACAAACTTATCATAACTAGACGGCAGTGACTGCAAAATGATGTCAGTAGCCAACTCTAAGCTGACAGGACAATCCATTTTCCCCAGGTTATCAATGTAACCCATCATTTTAATGACATGAGGACTCACTGGAGCATCCTCTGGTAGCTTGCACCCAATGAGAGACTTCACCATCTGGAATCTCTCAACTCGTGCCAGTTCCTGAAACTTCAGTTTCAGGCTGGTGATCATCTCTATTGGCGACTCCATGTTCTCGTATTGACTCTTCAAGTCCGAGTTCATGGTAGCCAACATCAGACCACGCACATCTACCACATCAATATAATGCTTATTCCAAGCATCATATACTGCATTCGAGCGATTGGTCCCAAGCCTTTCTGGAAGAGCTTTCTCAAGGACTGTAACGCCCCTTTCCCATTCTCCGCTGACCGTCGAGCTGACCGGTCAACAATCAAACAAGAACATGACCGATCGAACCCGAGCAAGTCGAACGGGAAAAGTTCGCCACAGGACGAAGCCAAAGTTAGTTCGGATTGAGACAAAAGGCTCGCACCAATCTATCTTCGACTCCGCTATCCTCGTATCCATAGTACAAGCAGTACTACTTGCACTACTTCAACGAGTTGTGTCGGTTCGGACTTAAACCTCATATCAGGGAAACAATTTCATTTTTAAGTAATCAAACGTTGAATACAACGGTTAACGGTTTTTACAAACGATCATCAATATAATATAGTATATAAACATCCCATCAATCAAATACAAATCATCAAGAAAATAGCGCAGCTGCCGAACCGAAAATAAAACATCCAAAATAACGAATCAAAATCACGTCACAAGCAACCCGAAGCTACACCGAGGACCTCCCGCGTCCGTCGCTGAAACCTGAAAACACAAAAAGAGTCTAATGAGCAATCTAAGATCACCCAGTGAATCGGCTCCCCACTAATGGCTTCTATTCTATCTAACTCTACAATCCCCGCCCCAAAACCCAAAATAACAATCAACAAGAATAAATGGTCAATCACGCACTACCACGGCGTAATAAACCCACACACAATCAATAACCAAGATAAGTGAGAGAGTTAAAGAAATCGAAGGCACTGCGGCACATGTCCTCGATTGGACTCGATCTATCTACGCGCAACGAAAGAAAGATAAACAACAACACTGGGCCCTACGATCTCGGTAACTTCCACGGGTTCATATCGTCGCCTATATGGCAACTAACCCTCGACTCCTATACGTGCTCATGAAGACTCACGCATAGGACACCGTTCTCTGTCCATCGATACGCGGTGACTCTGACTACCCCTAGATAGCCCGAGTTTCCATGCAATCCGGCCCTAGGACATGACCCCGTATTCTCCGGACCGCACACCTACCGGCGTCACCCGATAGGTTAACACCATAACCAGAACCACCAAGGCCCGGTTAGGTCAAACCCGAGGATCCAATCGGGTCGGAAGTACCAGAACGTAAACAAAAACCTAGGCTTGCGGAATCTAACGCACCCTAGCGTCCTAGTGCAGAAATATAAACACGCAGACTCGCTGGGACTCTAACACAGATCACACAATCAATAACAACAATAATAATCCCAACCATTCCGCAAGCCTCTACACTACCCAACTCACCGCTCTGACTAGGTAAGATACCTAGTCAGCACCACTAACTTACCCGGTCTCATGACCGAAGTAAGTGTCTGCAATGACTACTCGGCCCAACACCGAGCAGTCTAATAAACCTGCACACCAAACTCACCACAACAATAATACAACACGCAATAACAACCAATCACACAATTACACTGGTCATCACATAAGCAGGCCTATTTAGGGTTTCTAAGTCTTTTAGTCCAATTCACGCCCGCTACCTTGGGTTAACCGCTTGTTAACCCGTAGACGGTTCACCAATCATAACACTTCTCATTTCCTTAACTCAACCTAATCATCTTTTAACAACTCCTCGATCCGTCGGTTTAGAGTTAGTAAACTTACTAACTCCCCGACGTCTCATTATTAACCTAGTTAGATTCATTACCTCATCCCGCTGTTAAACATAATATCCAATCCCGTTATTATACTCTATGCGTTGGTTTAGGTTTAATTCATATTTTAATATTGTCTTAATTTCCCATTTATAGTTCATTAATACTCGTCCTTTATACTTATAACTGTATATATACAACATCGAATACAGTTTACTAACGACCTAGCGGCACGGAATCGGTTAACCCTTTTAATCCTAAACTCTAATCAGATTTACTTGGTTTTCTTCGGTTGAACTATTAAATGATCCAGTTAATCTCATATTTACTATTTAGTTAGTTTCGGGTCAACGAATTAGTGATTACGGTTTAATGGTTTCCCGGTTTACTTATTCTACGAGTTTTCGAGCCGACTCACAAATCGATGCGGAATGACAGGTTTAACGCGGATGAGAATTCCCGGGCTAATGAACACTCCTGAAACACGAAATCACAAACCAATCAGATTATGGGTTCAATTAAACCGGTTTGATTACCTTAAGAACCGGTTTGACTAAACCGGTTTAGGGTTGACCGTTGACCGGTTCACATCCCTTTGACCCGGTTTAATCAAACCACCAAACCAACTCCAATTCAACCCAATTTCCAAAACCAACTATACCAATGGATAGGGGAAAGAATCGGCTGGCTTTTGGCGGTGGAAGAGGCTCGCCGGCGGCAAGCTCCGGCGTTGACTCCGGCGGCGAAGGCGTTGACCGCGGCGGAGGAGGCTTTTCCGGCGACTATTTCTTCAGATCTCTACACCAAACTGATCACCATTAACAGATCTATTCACTTCTAGGCTCAAAACATCACAAACACAAGGAAAAGGGTGAGATCTACAAACCCTAAAGAAGCGGTTGCTTCAAGGTGATTTTCCGGCGATCTCCGGCGGTTTCAACGGCGGCGGCTCACTGGAAAAAGATAGACAAGATCAAGACAAAGCTATAGCATTTAACAGGTCCAGATTTGGGTTTAAAATAAGAAAGTTACAAGCTTTCTTGTGGAAGAAGCAAAAGAAGGTGGAGGAGCTCCGGCGGCTGATTCCGGCGACCTCCAACGACGGCGACCAACTGGAAAAGATAGAGGAGCTCACAAGGAAGCCATGGGGCTTTGTAGATCTGGATTTGAGATTATACAACAAAAGTTATAGAGTTTCTTGTGAAAGAAGAATTGAAGAACAATTAGGGTTCTTGAGCCTTCTTGAGAATTCAAGAACATGCAAAAGGTTTATGAACAAAACTTGCCTGATCTAGAGAGCAGAGAGAGAGCAGAGAGACCGAGAGTGAGAGGAGAGATCTGGAGGTGATTTGATGAAGATTTGAGCCTTATCTTCTCAAGAACACACAAAAGAACATTCAAGGAACTTGGTGGAGAATCTCTCAAGAACACAAACAAAACACAAGAACACAACAAGGAATTATTGTTTCTGGCTAGAGAGGAAGAGAGAGTTCGAGAGAGAGCTGAGAGAGAGTGAAGTTTGGTGAAATGCAATGAATGGGACAAGACATCATTTGCATGCATGAGGAAGATTCATAGAATCTTGGCATGCTTGACACCTATGCAAGAAAGGTGGCGACATGGGGAGGTTCCAGGTGTCCCTCTGGGAGTTATTTGTTGCCAAAGCATCACTTAATCCCTCACTAATCCCACCAATAATCTCATTCTTTCTAAAGCTCGGTTTTGCGGATTTTCGGGTTTAATATTTTAGAACGGCTACGGATGATTGCATAAATTCCAAAACCCCCAAAATATGATTCTCCACTCTTTTTAATGAATTTAGCAATTTGAATCACTCCGATCGGACTTACGTAGCCCAAGATATGAATTTCCGAAGTTTCCTCGGTTTAGTCGGTTTCCATCCCGATAAGCCGAAAAGCTCGTTTCCGCTCCGATTCCTCCAATTTTGGTCTTGTAAACATTCTTTATGTCAAGACATAAGAATATTTGGCCCGTCTCGAACTTTGGTAAAATTACCATTTTACCCCTGACGGAGGTAAAATGACGATTTTACCCTCGGTTGACTTTCTGCTGCCCGTTGACCGTATTTTTGATACGGGGTATCACATTCTTCCCCACTTACAGGAATTCGGTCCCCGAATTCTTCGTCACTTACGGACGTCGAATCGGTTCCGTATCCGGTGGACTGTTTACCAACGCGCTCTGACGCTTCCCCACTTTGCTTCGACTTCCACGTCTCTTTGATGGCCTCCTTCCTTCCTTCTTCTGGAACACTCTTCAAGAATCTGATCATCGGCTTCCTTCTCTATGACTCCAACATCGGCGTGTCTACTGTCAAATCTTCTGACTAACTCCGCGTGCGTCTCGGCTCCTTTTCGTCTCTCGCGGTGGCGGCTGCACTCCTACTGACGTCACTCCCATCCTTTCGCGGTCCGGCGCTCCCGACCAGCAACACCTCGACACTTTAACTCGGTTTCGGGTTAGGGTTTGGATTCACATCGCTTGCTTGCTTTATTCCCCGATATCACTTTCCCATAGAAATATGGTTACTTAATCACGTACCCTACGGTCTCTCGTGATTAAATAACAATACCCTATAAGTCTGTTTCCTCGCGGATGGACGGTTGAACTCAACCGTTCGCAAGTCAGCTCGAACTTAAAATACAACCAAAAATAAATTCACGACTCAACTTTTTAACAAGGCCAAAGAAAAGATCGATCACTACTCGCACATTCAAACTGTTAGCAATCTAAGGGTTAGCAATACTCAACCAGTCAATCTATCAACCCACGCTTACCGATACTACGCGATCTATCGCACAAACCAAACAATCAATCAATCGAGCAAGAAAATAAACAAGCAATCTACTATACACACACAATCACGCAATCTAAAGATCGGCCGGATGCGTTGTCAATCCGGTTTTAGGTCATGATGAACGGTCATCAGTTCCGCCCATCATTTAGTTTCACACAGTAAACCATTTGCTTTTCGAACCATATCAATCATGCAAATAGTCACCACGCTACTATAAACGACTAGCCGAACACTCTGCATCCACCACGTACATAAAACGATATTTCATACATAATAAAGTTTTTAGTACACGGTTAAGATCAGAGTTCCTACATAAAGCCGTCATCATAAACCCAAAAACCCATATGACGCCGCTACACCACAAAAATCAAGACGACACGTAAGTCGCCTATCCTGCCGATCTATCTACAGTCAAAATAAAGTTAGTGCCCCCAACTTACCTGGCCTAACTACCCCTACCCTATCCTAACGCCTCCAGCAAGACCGAAATGCCCAACACCACTGGCAATACGGCTCACTGGAGTACCCGCTGACAGGCGCACCGGGAGGGTGTGGTGTGTGTGCATCTCGAGACGGTGCTCCAACGTGCTGGGGCCCGGCGATCGGACAAAGGTAAGCATCATGACCTGTACGGCCACACACTGAACAGACTGCTGGATACGGTCCTCGGTAACATGCAGAAGCTGGGTGTCCATACCCTCCACACAACTGGCAGGGCGAAGTCGGCGCGGTCGGGGGATCCATAAAACAGTCTGAGGCAAGATGACCCTGACCTCTGCATAACTGGCATCTCCTCCCCGACTCAGGATGAGGCGACGGAACAACCGGCATCTGGATCATCGGCAACTGGGCCGCGGGTGGCAAACTCGGCTCGGGGTCTCGGCGGCTAGGTCCGGCTCCCCAATCTCCAGGTGCTAAGGTAGGATACGGCTCTCCATCTGGCATGTACAGTCCTGCTCTGGCTACTGGGCACGTCATCTCACCATGATCGTCCTGACCACACAACGGACAGTGGCCTGGTAAGGGTAATAGCTGGTAGGGCTCCCGGAGGCGTGGGTCAACTGATCGCGGACACCACCGCAGATGGAACCCTCGTACTCCACATCCACTACAAGCTCGGCTCTCGGGTACCACTGGCATCTCTATCGGCTCGGCTGGTGGCGTAACCGCCTCAAACTCTGTCTCGGAAGATCCTGAAGACATCTCGACGTCCAACGGGGTACGGGGAGATCCCGGTCCAACCTGCTGTGCCAAAACGTCCTCCAACATCGCTACCTGCTCTGCTACCTGCTGCTCCCACTGCTGGTGCTGCTCGGGGTCCACTGGCTCCATCTCTAGATCGAACCCAAATGGCAACGGGTCCATCAGATAATCCTCAATACCAAGCGGCGGTGGAAACTCAGGTGCCTCAAGGGGTGGCGCCTGGTACATCGGTGGCGCATCTGTCGCTGGAAGAATCTGTGGCACGTCTGGCTCTGGCCACTGCGGAGGTAACGGAAACTCTGGCTCTGCTGCACCCAAAAATCCCATCACGCCTGCGTAAGGGTCTCGGCTGCCTGCATCGTCTACTAGAGCTGGAGGTAAAGGGTCTGGAAGGGGCGACCAGTCTATCTGCGCGGCTCTGGCACCCTGCAACGGCGGTACTGGAACTGGCGGGTGCGCAGACACATGCGACCCTCGGGTATGTCCTGGTGACGCTGGATAACCCTGAAACTGCTCTACCTGACCCTGCTGTGACCCAACTGATCCCTGATGACTCATCCTGATCCACTGACAAATGCTCTGCACACGTGCACACACACACACCAACCACTCTGCCGGGACACGCTGCTGTAAGACTGCAATGAAAACACAAATGAGTTAGTACGAATAATATTAAAATTCTACTTTCCCATCCCAACCCCGGGTTCACGGACGCGGCTCGGTTTCCTAATGGTTGTTTGTGTGACACATTTGACTCGATAAAACACGGAAAACTCTCAAAAATGAAATGTTTCGGAACCCATGCAGAACCATGCTCTGATACCACCTTTCTGTAACGCCCCTTTCCCATTCTCCGCTGACCGTCGAGCTGACCGGTCAACAATCAAACAAGAACATGACCGATCGAACCCGAGCAAGTCGAACGGGAAAAGTTCGCCACAGGACGAAGCCAAAGTTAGTTCGGATTGAGACAAAAGGCTCGCACCAATCTATCTTCGACTCCGCTATCCTCGTATCCATAGTACAAGCAGTACTACTTGCACTACTTCAACGAGTTGTGTCGGTTCGGACTTAAACCTCATATCAGGGAAACAATTTCATTTTTAAGTAATCAAACGTTGAATACAACGGTTAACGGTTTTTACAAACGATCATCAATATAATATAGTATATAAACATCCCATCAATCAAATACAAATCATCAAGAAAATAGCGCAGCTGCCGAACCGAAAATAAAACATCCAAAATAACGAATCAAAATCACGTCACAAGCAACCCGAAGCTACACCGAGGACCTCCCGCGTCCGTCGCTGAAACCTGAAAACACAAAAAGAGTCTAATGAGCAATCTAAGATCACCCAGTGAATCGGCTCCCCACTAATGGCTTCTATTCTATCTAACTCTACAATCCCCGCCCCAAAACCCAAAATAACAATCAACAAGAATAAATGGTCAATCACGCACTACCACGGCGTAATAAACCCACACACAATCAATAACCAAGATAAGTGAGAGAGTTAAAGAAATCGAAGGCACTGCGGCACATGTCCTCGATTGGACTCGATCTATCTACGCGCAACGAAAGAAAGATAAACAACAACACTGGGCCCTACGATCTCGGTAACTTCCACGGGTTCATATCGTCGCCTATATGGCAACTAACCCTCGACTCCTATACGTGCTCATGAAGACTCACGCATAGGACACCGTTCTCTGTCCATCGATACGCGGTGACTCTGACTACCCCTAGATAGCCCGAGTTTCCATGCAATCCGGCCCTAGGACATGACCCCGTATTCTCCGGACCGCACACCTACCGGCGTCACCCGATAGGTTAACACCATAACCAGAACCACCAAGGCCCGGTTAGGTCAAACCCGAGGATCCAATCGGGTCGGAAGTACCAGAACGTAAACAAAAACCTAGGCTTGCGGAATCTAACGCACCCTAGCGTCCTAGTGCAGAAATATAAACACGCAGACTCGCTGGGACTCTAACACAGATCACACAATCAATAACAACAATAATAATCCCAACCATTCCGCAAGCCTCTACACTACCCAACTCACCGCTCTGACTAGGTAAGATACCTAGTCAGCACCACTAACTTACCCGGTCTCATGACCGAAGTAAGTGTCTGCAATGACTACTCGGCCCAACACCGAGCAGTCTAATAAACCTGCACACCAAACTCACCACAACAATAATACAACACGCAATAACAACCAATCACACAATTACACTGGTCATCACATAAGCAGGCCTATTTAGGGTTTCTAAGTCTTTTAGTCCAATTCACGCCCGCTACCTTGGGTTAACCGCTTGTTAACCCGTAGACGGTTCACCAATCATAACACTTCTCATTTCCTTAACTCAACCTAATCATCTTTTAACAACTCCTCGATCCGTCGGTTTAGAGTTAGTAAACTTACTAACTCCCCGACGTCTCATTATTAACCTAGTTAGATTCATTACCTCATCCCGCTGTTAAACATAATATCCAATCCCGTTATTATACTCTATGCGTTGGTTTAGGTTTAATTCATATTTTAATATTGTCTTAATTTCCCATTTATAGTTCATTAATACTCGTCCTTTATACTTATAACTGTATATATACAACATCGAATACAGTTTACTAACGACCTAGCGGCACGGAATCGGTTAACCCTTTTAATCCTAAACTCTAATCAGATTTACTTGGTTTTCTTCGGTTGAACTATTAAATGATCCAGTTAATCTCATATTTACTATTTAGTTAGTTTCGGGTCAACGAATTAGTGATTACGGTTTAATGGTTTCCCGGTTTACTTATTCTACGAGTTTTCGAGCCGACTCACAAATCGATGCGGAATGACAGGTTTAACGCGGATGAGAATTCCCGGGCTAATGAACACTCCTGAAACACGAAATCACAAACCAATCAGATTATGGGTTCAATTAAACCGGTTTGATTACCTTAAGAACCGGTTTGACTAAACCGGTTTAGGGTTGACCGTTGACCGGTTCACATCCCTTTGACCCGGTTTAATCAAACCACCAAACCAACTCCAATTCAACCCAATTTCCAAAACCAACTATACCAATGGATAGGGGAAAGAATCGGCTGGCTTTTGGCGGTGGAAGAGGCTCGCCGGCGGCAAGCTCCGGCGTTGACTCCGGCGGCGAAGGCGTTGACCGCGGCGGAGGAGGCTTTTCCGGCGACTATTTCTTCAGATCTCTACACCAAACTGATCACCATTAACAGATCTATTCACTTCTAGGCTCAAAACATCACAAACACAAGGAAAAGGGTGAGATCTACAAACCCTAAAGAAGCGGTTGCTTCAAGGTGATTTTCCGGCGATCTCCGGCGGTTTCAACGGCGGCGGCTCACTGGAAAAAGATAGACAAGATCAAGACAAAGCTATAGCATTTAACAGGTCCAGATTTGGGTTTAAAATAAGAAAGTTACAAGCTTTCTTGTGGAAGAAGCAAAAGAAGGTGGAGGAGCTCCGGCGGCTGATTCCGGCGACCTCCAACGACGGCGACCAACTGGAAAAGATAGAGGAGCTCACAAGGAAGCCATGGGGCTTTGTAGATCTGGATTTGAGATTATACAACAAAAGTTATAGAGTTTCTTGTGAAAGAAGAATTGAAGAACAATTAGGGTTCTTGAGCCTTCTTGAGAATTCAAGAACATGCAAAAGGTTTATGAACAAAACTTGCCTGATCTAGAGAGCAGAGAGAGAGCAGAGAGACCGAGAGTGAGAGGAGAGATCTGGAGGTGATTTGATGAAGATTTGAGCCTTATCTTCTCAAGAACACACAAAAGAACATTCAAGGAACTTGGTGGAGAATCTCTCAAGAACACAAACAAAACACAAGAACACAACAAGGAATTATTGTTTCTGGCTAGAGAGGAAGAGAGAGTTCGAGAGAGAGCTGAGAGAGAGTGAAGTTTGGTGAAATGCAATGAATGGGACAAGACATCATTTGCATGCATGAGGAAGATTCATAGAATCTTGGCATGCTTGACACCTATGCAAGAAAGGTGGCGACATGGGGAGGTTCCAGGTGTCCCTCTGGGAGTTATTTGTTGCCAAAGCATCACTTAATCCCTCACTAATCCCACCAATAATCTCATTCTTTCTAAAGCTCGGTTTTGCGGATTTTCGGGTTTAATATTTTAGAACGGCTACGGATGATTGCATAAATTCCAAAACCCCCAAAATATGATTCTCCACTCTTTTTAATGAATTTAGCAATTTGAATCACTCCGATCGGACTTACGTAGCCCAAGATATGAATTTCCGAAGTTTCCTCGGTTTAGTCGGTTTCCATCCCGATAAGCCGAAAAGCTCGTTTCCGCTCCGATTCCTCCAATTTTGGTCTTGTAAACATTCTTTATGTCAAGACATAAGAATATTTGGCCCGTCTCGAACTTTGGTAAAATTACCATTTTACCCCTGACGGAGGTAAAATGACGATTTTACCCTCGGTTGACTTTCTGCTGCCCGTTGACCGTATTTTTGATACGGGGTATCACAAGGACATAGTCCTTGCTTTCCTGCTTGAGGATTAATCTCAAATTGTGATACCAATCCAGGAAATTTGATCCATTTAACTTGTCCTTCTCAAGGACGGATCGTAACGAGAAAGTAGTTTTAGACATAGGCTGAAATTTTAATAAAAGAAAATTTTAGTTATGAAGCTCAGGAAATGAGAAATCTTATCTAATAAGAAAACTCGCATTATATTCAAACAATGTTTCCTATATGAATATAATGATCCAAGACCCATACATCACTAAAATCTGAGTGGACGACTCGTCATCACCCAGAGTTTAGTCATCTAGGTAAGCAAATCATTGCTAATTGTACCCAGTACAACTCTTGGTCGCAGATAAGACAATCCATGTCTCATCCACTCTGATGTCTCTGGGCCCAGAACTTCTGATAGCCCAGTCAAGTTAAACCAATCTCTTCAGTCTTGTGATCATTGACAGTCGCACTGCAAGTCTATCAATGATCACCTGCCTTACTCATGTAATTGTGGATACCAAGGACTCCAAGACTATCCAACAACGAAATGAGTCTTGACAGTAGACAAGATTGGGCAAGACATCAAGGTCACTTGATATTTGGTTGAGGAAACAGACCTTTAAAGGGTTAGTAAATCAATCTCTTAGGTCATGTAATTGTTGATGTCAAGCACTGCAAGACCATCAACACAACTACCTGCCTTACTCATGTAATTGTGGACACCAAGCTTTTGGCAAGAGTATCACAACAACGAAATGAGTCTTGACAGTTGACCATATTGAATACTAATCTTTGATCTAATACACATCCAATGTGTATTAGATAGGTTTAGAACATATTTACTTCTAATTTTAATTAAGTTTTAATTGTTCTTATTTAAGCGGGTTATGTCATTTGGTTCGGTTTTTCAATCATCTGGTTCAAAACCAAACGATTACGGTTCGCATCGTCACCATATGCATCGACTGACACACTTGGTCGACACTTGATATGCAACCTTAACCAATCCTATAACCGGTCAATCCAATTGAACCGATTCTACCAGTTTTAACCAATCACGATAACCGGTCCAATCTAATTGAACCGACTTATCCGATCATACTGATCTTAACCAATCAAATCGGTTTATACCAATTGAGATAACCAATTCAATCCAATTGAATTAATTCATCCAATTTAAACCAATCTGATCTGCTTTTAACCAATCATGATAACTAGTTCAATCCAATTGAACTGATTAACCAATCGCAAGGCCTGTGTCGACCGACCCTAAACCTGTGTCGATCAATACAGTAGGGTATTAGGGAATTTTAATCGAATTAAACCGACATAACCATGCGAGATAACCGGTTCAATCCAAATGAACCGATTAACCATTCGCACAGCCTGTGTCGATCGATGCACCCAGTGTGTCGATCGACACAATGCGATTTCTAAATCGAAACCCAAATTTTCAATAGGCGAATTCGCGGTGCATCGACCGACACAAACTTTTGTCGATCGACACTATGCGAAAACACAAGATCTGCATTTTCGCGGTGCATCGACCGACACACCCAGTGCATCGATCGATGTTATGCGAAAACCCTAAAATAATTTTTGCCGTTTTCGCGGTGTGTCGACCGTTACAAACTTGTGTCGATCGACACAGTGCGAAAACACAGTTCTTCGTTTTCGATATTAAAAATCCGAGATTCTTTCACCAAAACGAAAACTAATTAACATCAATTCAATCAAATACTACATTAATCGAATTCCATGCTACAGATTCAATGGATTAAACCCTATGGCTCTGATACCACTGTTGGTTTCCCTAGGATCAAGGGTCAAGGTGATTGAATCTAAGAACTGACCTCGTGATTACCTGGAGATTGGCAGCGGAATGATGAACAGGTAATTGAGATCAAGAGCGCCTCAGATGCTGCGCCTCTACTGCATTCCACACGCACACAAGCTGGAATCCGCCGGGATGCTTGATAGGCTCAGGTTTTAATCCCTATTCTAAACTGCAAGTGAACAGCAATGTCAAAGTAGTATATAGGGTTATCGAATCCACAGGGACACTTGGTCTCAATAGATCAGAACAGTAGAGACTAATACTAGAAAGAAAGCAATGTAATTGAATTAAAAGCGGTGCGAGAAAGTAAATCAGTAGCAGAGATTAACGGTTGTGGAAGCAATAAACTAAAAGCGTCAAGCCTAGGGTATTCTCAGGAAATCAGACAAGCAGACAGTTCATTCAGCAAGGATCTAATTAAGCACAGTTCCAGAACTCAAAACACAGATATAGAATTAACCAAATTCCTTTGCGATAATTCTCTAAGTCTAAGTGCAGCAAACCAAACTTTCGTTTGCGAGAACTAACAGATTAAACTAGCATTAATCCCAAGTTTGATATGTTCACAATTATCCTAAACCAAACTTCTGTTTGCGCAAAGTTTAATTGCCCAATTTAATTAGTTCAGATTCCTAAACCCCACTTCCGTGACGTATTTAGCAACCTAAGATCTAGATTCTAATTGATCAGGTTAGAACTAGCTTTAAGCACAATTAAATTGAAGAACAGATATAGTTATGAATCCTTAACTGAATTTGAACAAGTCTAGCAAGTCATGAAATCCTATGTGAGAAACCCTAAACCTAACTAGGAATCTACTCAGACATAGATAATGAAAACATAATCATAGAATGAATAAATTGCATAAAAGAATAAGAGTAAAAGGGGTTCGAAATCTTCTCCAAATACAGATGAAGTAATAGGTTCAGATCAGCCCCAAAAGCTCTAAAAATCCTCTGCTCTTAATTATGAAAGTGTATGTAAAATAAACACCAAAATCCTCTATATATATGCCTAATTTCGGCTGGGGCTTCTGTGTAAATACTGGAACTATCTTGGGCTTTTTTGCAAATCTTCATAACTTCATTAAACTGACGCGTATGGCCCATCTCGCTAGTGTGTCGACCGATGCACAAGGTGTGTCGGTCGATGCATGATCAATAAATCGGACAGTGAGTTAAGCTCTCGGCCAAAACGTCCCAAAAGTCCCAAAATGCTCCAAATATCTCCAATTAGCTCCAAACCTGATTAAACCTGTAAAAGACTCTAAACAAAGACAAAAGACACTAAAAACACATCTATATCATGGTCTAAAACTAGTAAAAACCATGATATATCAACTCCCCCACACTTAGCCTTTGCTTGCCCTCAAGCAAAACATAGAACTAAAACATGGTGAAGAGGTTTGAAAACTCTTCAGAAACTCATTTCATCCTAGAAGCTACAATACTCAGATTCCCCTTAGTAAACCACTGAAAGAATCAATCACAGGATATCAAGACCACAATGTACTTCCCCCACACTTAGCAACTGTCCTAGGTAAACTCCACAATCACATTCAAGCATTCAAATTCTCCCTACTGACTTCTGCAAGTATTTAAGTGCGGTCTCACCTAAGGAGTATCGATCAAAGGGCACATGGATTCTTACCTTATCAGCTCTAGACCACCATACTACCTTTCTCTAGTCCCTTTCTTCTCTTTCCCTTCTTTAACAACTGATTTTTCCCCATTGGGTATCATTTTATTTTTTTTATCAGTGTTCTTCCCGTTATGGGGTGTACTTTGGACACATTCCATGGATCACATGAGAGATAATAGTGTTTGCTACTATTCCCATGACCACTTCGGAGTTACTAACTCATCCTCAGTTTATTATCTTTTTTTTTTTTACTTTTACTTTATAGAAGGGGAGAAGGGAACTAAATAGGACAGGTTTACAGGCTGTGTCAGAACTAACAAGGGAATCCGACACAAAGTATACCAAGCCCTTAGGTGAGAAATCTAAGTCAGTATTAAGGTTGAAGTCAGTAAAAGGATCCTCTGATACCTGAAGTGATGTGGGTGTTCCCAGTAGGTTGATCTGTGATGGGGTTTTCTAATAGTCAGAGATAGATCCTGCAACTTCATCCCAATGGTTACTTAAGTTCTTGCAAGTCTTGTAAATCTTCTCAGAAAATCATAGTTTCTTACTTAAACAATTTTGACTCAATAAAACAAATTTTTTTTGAAAAACGGACTGACTCTTAAGAAAACAGAAAACAAAAGTCAGTAGCACCTCCCCCACACTTAAGACACACTGTCCCCAATAGTGTCCAGCGAAGGATCGGTAAAAAGAAAATAAAAAATTGAAAAGGTGAAATTATGTATGTCGGGTTACCTCTGTCGCTCAGGCATCGATCGTTGCACTAAGTGCATCGACCGTTACTTGGCGATTTTCGTGTATGGTCGATCATTGCTCAGGACCGCAACGATCGCTGCAATGCGATTCCGATCGTGTTGTGACGATCGACACAGAAGTGCGTCGCTCGTTGCACTGCGATTTATCCGAGACCTGCAAACATAAACTCACCAAAAACAAAAACAAACGTAAAATCCTAACAAAAACACCAAAAATTAAGTAGAAAAACACCAGTACCTAATGGTGGGTTGCCTCCCACCCAGCGCTTGTTTAAGGTCAATAGCTTGACCGGACGGGTGGGAATTTTCAGGTGGAGGGTGCAGCATCCAGAGGCAAAATCTGACCTCTGGGAATCTCGGCTTTAGCCCAATAGTGTTTTACCCTCTGCCCATTTACAGCAAACTCATTACCTTCCTTGCCAATTAAAATGACAGCTCCATATGGACGCACTTCTTTGATCGTGTAGGGTCCGGACCATCTTGATTTCAGCTTGCCTGGAAACAAATGCAAGCGAGAATTGTATAACAGTACCTGATCGTTAGGCTTAAACCGTCTGGAGACAATCTTTTTGTCATGATAAGCCTTAGTCCTTTCCTTGTACAACTTTGAGTTCTCATAGGCAAAATGTCTAATCTCATCCAACTCATTGAGCTGTATCAATCTCCTTTCTGCAGCTGGTTTGAGGTCAAAGTTCATCTGTTTTACAGCCCATGCTGCCTTGTGCTCAAGTTCTACTGGCAGATGACATGCTTTCCCATACAGCAAATGGAATGGAGTAGACCCTAATGGCGTTTTAAATGCAGTCCTGTAGGCCCATAAAGCATCATCAAGCTTAGCTGCCCAATCTTTCCTTGTCTTCCCAACTGTCTTCTCCAAGATCTCCTTGATTTGTCTGTTAGAAACCTCTACCTGTCCACTAGTCTGTGGGTGATAAGGAGTAGCAACTCGGTGATGCACCCCATGCTTCTTCAGGAGCTTCTCAAAAACCTTATTAATAAAGTGAGATCCTCCATCACTAATTACTATCCGAGGTACTCCAAATCTAGGGAATATGATGGATTTAAACAGCTTAATGACTACTGAAGAGTCATTGGTTGGACTAGCTATTGCTTCTACCCACTTAGATACATAATCCACAACAACTAATATGAATTTATTCCCATAAGATGAGGGAAAGGGACCCATAAAGTCTATGCCCCAGCAATCAAAAACCTCAACCTCAAGAATGAAATTCTGAGGCATCTCATGCTTCCTGCTGATTTTCCCTCTCCTCTGGCAGGCATCACAATGAGAAATAAAGGAGTGAGCATCAGCGAACATTGTAGGCCACCAGAAACCTGCTTGCAAAACCTTAGACACAGTCTTGAAAGTAGCAAAATGTCCTGCATAATCTGATCCGTGACAGTGAAAAAGGATATCTGGAACCTCCGACTCAACAACACATCTTCTATAAAGGCCATCTGAACAATGCTTATAGAGGTAAGGTTCATCCCAATAGTACCTCCTAAGTTCTCTGAAGAACCTCTTCTTTTCATATCCTTTCAGATTATCTGGTTCAGTCTCTGCAGCTAGATAATTTGCTATGTCTGCATACCATGGTCGATCATTTGTTGCGACAGCATTAATCTCAAACTCATGCTTTCCAATCCGTATCGTAAAAGTTTCTGCGTCTGTATCCGCGATGCAACGATCGTCACAGTCGGATGTATCGATCGTCGCTGTCCCGATAGATGCATCGATCGACGCTGACATAGCATCGATCGACGCAACGCGATTAATCCGACAGTTCTGCAGATTTCTGTCCAAATCTGTCTCACAGATTGTCCCAACTATATTGACGTTTTCTTCAGGCAAATAGTCATTAATTGGCACGTCCTCCTCAACTAGCATCCTCGAAAGATGTTCAGCAACTCCATTCTCAACCCCTTTCTTGTCTCTCACTTCAATATCAAATTCCTGAAGCAACATGATCCATCTCAACAGTCTTGGCTTAGCATCCTTCTTCTGCATCAGATACTTCAGGGCTGAATGATCAGTGTGTACAATCACCTTGGAGCCAACAAGATAAGAGCGAAATTTCTCAAATGCAAAGACAACCGCCAACAACTCCTTCTCCGTAGTGGCATAGTTTCTTTGTGCATCATCCAGTGTCCTACTGGCATAATAGATAGCATGAAGCTTTCTATCTTTCTTTTGTCCAAGAACAGCTCCTACAGCATAATCACTTGCATCACACATTACTTCGAAGGGAAAATCCCAATCCGGTGGCTGAACTATGGGAGCACTCACTAATGCCTGTTTGATCTGTTCAAATGCAGTTTGACAATCTGCAGTGAACTCAAATTTGGTGTCTTTACACAGCAAAGCAGTTAGTGGCCTAGCAATCCTACTAAAATCCTTGATGAACCGTCTATAGAAGCCAGCATGTCCAAGAAAGCTTCTAATAGACTTAACAGAATCAGGTGCCTGCAAGTTGGTCATCACCTCGATTTTAGCGCGGTCCACCTCTATTCCTGCTTCGGACACTTTATGTCCAAGTACAATGCCATCTCTGACCATGAAATGACACTTCTCCCAGTTAAGAACTAAGTGCTTCTCTTCGCATCTTGTCAGAACCTTGCACAAATTATCTAAGCACTCATTATAGGATGATCCATATACTGAAAAATCATCCATGAACACTTCCATAAAATCCTCAATCATATATGTGAATATGGACATCATGCATCTCTGGAAAGTGGCTGGTGCATTGCAGAGTCCAAAAGGCATCCTACGGTAAGCAAAAGTCCCATATGGACAAGTAAAAGTGGTCTTTCCCTGATCCTCTGGATGGATGGGAATCTGAAAGAAACCTGAGTAGCCATCTAAGAAGCAGTAGTAAGGATGATTTGCTAACCTTTCGAGCATCTGATCAATAAAAGGCAAAGGAAAATGATATTTCCTGGTAGCAGCATTAAGCTTCCTGTAGTCTATGCACATCCTGTGTCCTGTCACAGTCCTAATAGGTATCAGCTCGTTCTTCTCATTCTTCACCACTGTAACACCACCCTTCTTTGGCACTACATGGACTGGACTCACCCAATCACTGTCAGAGATAGGATATATAATTCCAGCGTCAAGGAGTTTCATAATCTCCTTTTTGACTACTTCCTGCAGATTTGGATTAAGTCTCCTCTGATGTTCGATTGATGTCTTAGACTCATCCTCAAGATGTATCCGGTGCATGCACAGCTCTGGTGAGATACCTGAAATGTCATTAAGGGAATAGCCAAGAGCTTTGCGATGCTTGCGCAGCTTGCTTAGCAGTAAGGTGAGCTCTGCGTTGTTCAGGCTAGCATTAACAATCACCGGGTATGTTGAATTAGGTCCAAGAAAGGCGTACCTTAGCCCGGATGGAAGTTGTTTCAGATATATTTTCGGAGCCTTTTCTTCTGCCCAGTCTATGTCGTCTTGCAACGATCGATGCTTAGATGGTGTCGATCGTTGCAGTCCCGCGTCAGACACTTCTACATGCATTGCAACCTCGACAGAATCCATTAATCTTGTATAGCACATTGCAGGCTCGTCCTGTAGGTATTCCAACTCCAAAATAGAGCTCAGTAAAGCCCTTTCTAGTGGGTCCTCAGCATGTGATTGATGGATGTACTCTGCAGCTAAATCACCCAATGTGTCCACATAGAAGGTTTGCCCGTCGATGGTTGGTCTCTTTACCAGTTTGTTCATGTCAAAACTCATCTTCAGATCTCCTACATTTAGAACTATTTTGCCTCCTTGACAGTCAATCATCGCACCAGCTGTTGCTAAGAAAGATCTGCCTAGAATCAATGGTTCTTTTGGCTCCTGTCCATATTGTAGAACCACAAAATCAGTTGGGATCACACACTTGCCAACTGTTATAGGCACATCCTCTATTACTCCTTCGGGAATCCTGACTGATCTGTCTGCCAAAACCAGTGATATCCTAGTTGGTATAAAATCTGTCATCCCTAGTCTTTTAGCAACTGAAAGGGGCATCAGATTTACACTGGAGCCAAGATCACATAGGGACCTTTCGAACCTCTCCTTGTAGATAGCACAATCCAATACGAAGCTGCTTGGATCTTTTAATTTCTCTGGAATTCTTCCTTGAACCACTGCACTACATACTTCATTGAGCATCATTATACTTTCTTCATCAGACCATTTTCCAGAAATTGCATCCTTAAGGCATCTCTTCATCATGGGGGAAGTTTCAATGGAATCCAACAAAGGTACTTCAACCTTTACCTTCTTTATGAACTCCTTCCATTTTGCATACTGCCTATCATTCTTAGCTTTTCTGGGGTTCTTGGGATAAGGTATCTTAGGCTTGTATACCCTTTCAGCCGACTGTTTTGGGTTTTCAGCACTTGAACTTTCTGCAGTCACCTTATGTCGATCGTTGCTCTTATCGCATCGATCGATGCTAGGCGACTTTGTTACGACCTCCGGTTCCTTGATTTCGCTTGGCAACGATCGTTGCTCAGATGCATCGATCGATGCGCGGCGAATATCGCGTATCTCATCTTCCAACTCTTCAATTTCCACGAGTTCCTCAACGCTCAACTGCTTTTTCTGGCCAGATGACAGCTCCTTACCACTTCTCAATGTCACGGCATTGCATTGGTACTTAGGATTGGCATCAGTCCTTCCCGGGAGATATCCCTCTTCCCTTTGAGCATGTCCAGCAGTTCTTGCAACCTTAGCATCAAGCTCTTTCATGTGTGTGTTCAAACTCTCAAACTTCCCATTCAGCTCCCTGTAGATTGTATCCATCTTCGCGTCAGCATCTGCTGCGTACTTAGTCTGACTCTCCATTAGCTGTCTTAGCATCATCTCTACTTTACTCTCAGACTCATTGGCTTTCTTAAAACTACCTTGCTGAACTCCATTTGAGAATCTGTTTCCCTGTTGATTTCTAAATCTATTACCTTGGAAACCAGAACCTCCCATGTAATTCACCTCTTCTTCCTGAGTGTCCTCCTCAGTCTGAATTACCTCTACATCTTGGGTAGAGTGGACAGCTTTCTTACTTGTTAGGAGATTGTAAACTGTGTCCAATCTAGATCTAATCTCAGTCATGTTAGAATCCTCTACAGTTCCACCAGATTTCTTCCTCTTTTCATCTATAGTCTTGCAACTGTAGCTGCTAATCAGGTTCCCAATCAACTGCTTAGCTTGTGTAGGAGTTCTGGTGTTGAAATTAGCATTACTGGAATTATCCAGCGCAGTCTGATAAGGGAGATCTATGCCTCTGAAGAAGATACCAATCAGCTGTACTTCTGTGAATCCATGGTGTGGACAGTCACGCTGATACTGCTTAAATCTCATCCAGGCAGCCTTCAAGGGCTCCACAGCTCCTTGGGAAAAAGTGAGTATGTCCTGTCTGGACTGATCCGAGCGCGCATCATCATAAAAGTGACGCAGGAACTCACTCTTTAAGGCTGCCCAAGTAGTATACTGACCAGGTGCCAGTTGTCTCAGCCATGCACTAGCGTCTCCAGCAAGACTGTGCGGAAATAGCTTAAGGAACAGATAGTCCGGGCATACTCCCTCATACTTCATGTCAGTGACTATGTCCTCAAACTTGTCAATGTGATCCATAGGCTGCTCTGCTTGAAGACCATGAAAAGCAATCTGTCTCATCAGCTGGTAGTAGATGGTCTTTACCTCAAAATCATTCCTCTCAAAAGCAGGAAGCACTAGAGCTGCTCGGTTTGCATGAAACTCATCAGGTCTGTTGTAATCAGCTAGTGTCCTCTCATGAACCACCATCTCTCTACCTTGGGCATGTCCTTGACCCTGGTTTCGGTTCAGCTCCTGTTGCTGTTGCTCAGGAGGATCAGGGATGACATTCCCTTCAGCATCAACCCGATGCCCAGCAGCATTGTACGGGTTGTTTTCTTGGTCCCTCAGGGTACCTTTAGCATCTGGTATCAAGATCAGACGTTCTCGTACCATTCTCTCTCTCTTTTCTCTTCTGATAGTCCTTTCTAGACGTCCAAGTTCCTCTAGTCCGAGATTAAGCAAGCTCGAGTTCGGATTACTTCGAGTTTTCTGCGTTGGCATAAACTGTCTGTAATCGTCCAGCAACGATCGATGCTATCAGTGCAACGATCGATTCAATCTCAGAATCGCCTAGTGACGATCGACGCAAGGGATGCAACGATCGACGCAAGGCGAAATTCGTACCTGCGACAGAAAGAATCAGAGAAAAAGTTAGTAAAATAAAAACAAAACGAAAAAAAGCAAAAACAAAAAGAAAAATTTCTAGTAAAAACCCTAAGTTCGGTCCTATCGAAGACTCTAAGAATCCCCGGCAACGGCGCCAAAAACTTGATAGGCTCAGGTTTTAATCCCTATTCTAAACTGCAAGTGAACAGCAATGTCAAAGTAGTATATAGGGTTATCGAATCCACAGGGACACTTGGTCTCAATAGATCAGAACAGTAGAGACTAATACTAGAAAGAAAGCAATGTAATTGAATTAAAAGCGGTGCGAGAAAGTAAATCAGTAGCAGATATTAACGGTTGTGGAAGCAATAAACTAAAAGCGTCAAGCCTAGGGTATTCTCAGGAAATCAGACAAGCATACAGTTCATTCAGCAAGGATCTAATTAAGCACAGTTCCAGAACTCAAAACACAGATATAGAATTAACCAAATTCCTTTGCAATAATTCTCTAAGTCTAAGTGCAGCAAACCAAACTTTCGTTTGCGAGAACTAACAGATTAAACTAGCATTAATCCCAAGTTTGATATGTTCACAATTATCCTAAACCAAACTTCCGTTTGCGCAAAGTTTAATTGCCCAATTTAATTAGTTCAGATTCCTAAACCCCACTTCCGTGACGTATTTAGCAACCTAAGATCTAGATTCTAATTGATCAGGTTAGAACTAGCTTTAAGCACAATTAAATTGAAGAACATATATAGTTATGAATCCTTAACTGAATTTGAACAAGTCTAGCAAGTCATGAAATCCTATGTGAGAAACCCTAAACCTAACTAGGAATCTACTCAGACATAGATAATGAAAACATAATCATAGAATGAATAAATTGCATAAAAGAATAAGAGTAAAAGGGGTTCGAAATCTTCTCCAAATACAGATGAAGTAATAGGTTCAGATCAGCCCCAAAAGCTCTAAAAATCCTCTGCTCTTAATTATGAAAGTGTATGTAAAATAAACACCAAAATCCTCTATATATATGCCTAATCTCGGCTGGGGCTTCTGTGTAAATACTGGAACTATCTTGGGCTTTTTTGCAAATCTTCATAACTTCATTAAACTGACGCGTACGGCCCATATTGCTAGTGTGTCGACCGATGCACAAGGTGTGTCGGTCGATGCATGATCAATAAATCGGACAGTGAGTTAAGCTCTCGGCCAAAACGTCCCAAAAGTCTCAAAATGCTCCAAATATCTCCAATTAGCTTCAAACCTGATTAAACCTGTAAAAGACTCTAAACAAAGACAAAAGACACTAAAAACACATCTATATCATGGTCTAAAACTAGTAAAAACCATGATATATCAATGCTTGTGCCGGGAATCGGATCTCCTGGGATGCAATGAGTTTCTGTGTCTCTGCTTTCTCACTGAGAAGCAACCACGACGGCTAGGGCTCAAGTCGATCATCTAAGACTATATATATCGACCTGGGATGACGTTAAACGACCGTCAGATCAGACCCGACTCATTTAAGTCATTAACTCGAAACGTCAGTCTCGAGGCCCAATGTGTATCGATCGACACACTTACTGTATCGATCGACACACCCTTTCGAAAACCTGCGTCGATCGACACACTCATTGCATCGATCGACACATCTCTTCAAAACTCAATTCAATGTGTATCCATTACACATTGATCGGATCATATCCCAATGATCAATCCCATACAAAGTGAATCCAGCTTGCTTAGGTGTGTGACCTTGTAGGTTCAGACGATACTAGAAATGAGTTACATCTCATTTTTCATAAGCGGCTTCTAGCAAAACATTATGACTGCCTAGTATCACATGAATTGTCTGATCTCGACAATACAACTATCTTTAGAGTAAGTACAATGTGATTTCAGGACACAATCCCAACAGAAATAAATCATCAACATATCTTGAATGTCTCTACAGTGCTTCTCTTTCAAGAGAGTCTCCCAGCATGTTTTTTGTGGAGGCTGTTATGATTGCCTCACATCTCATCAACAGAACTCCTAAAGCAGTTATGAAAGGTCAGTCTCCGTATCAAGTATTGTACAACACTGCACCGTCATATGCTACGATCCGCGTTTTTGGAAGCTTGTGTTTGTTCGTTCTGAATTGCATGACAAGGATAAGTTAGATTATAGAGTCATCGTTGCATATTTGCCACCTATCCGTTTGCACAAAAAGGATGAAAAAATTATGATCTAGACAAGAAGGAATTCTTTGTCTCGCGTGATGTTATTTTTTCATGAGACAGATTTTCCATTCTTGTATACATTCTCTGCTCCAGGAAACACTCGGAGCAATCCGGCGATTACATTGTCAGTATGTGACGACGATTGGAAAATACAATATGTAGCTATCTCCCTGTCAAATGGCCAGAGGAGTTTAGATATGAAAATTCGTGAGTCTTCTACACAAGTTCCATTTATTGATTCACTCCATGATACATCACCTTCGTTTACCATCTCTCCTGCTTATCTTTCTTATACAGTGTCTTCCCCAGAACAGTTAGTACCCACGGTGGAAGTTTCAGTTGATACAATCACTTTAGGCCGTGGAAATCACCCTAGAGTTTCTCCAGCCAAGTTTAAATACTATGTCTCGTAAAACACTCTCTGCAAAGAAAACCCCCTCTCGGCCTCGATGTTTCTTCATCATCTTCCTCTGATATAGTGTAATGTAAGTCACATTATCCCTTAGATGATTATGTAACTGATCTAAACTTTTCGGTTGTATATCAGGATTTTTTTTTTTTTTGCTACAGTGACATCAGGCATTGAGCCTAAACGTTATTGAGTCGTGGTTCAAGATAAGTTTGGAAACATGACATAAAGGATAAAAATGGCTCATGAGGATAGTGGTACGTGGTTCATTCAATCGCTTCCACCTGGTAAAGTTTCCATTGGGTTCAAATGGGTCTATAAAATCAAGTACAACTCGGATGGCACAACTGAAAGACATAAAGAAGACTTGTTACAATGGTAAACATGCATGTCGATGGAGATGATTTTTACGAAATGTTTGTTCGTGTTGTCAAGATGAGTACGATTCAGGGTATCCTTCGTCTTTTTGCTGCAAATGACTGGGATGTTCACCAGATGGATGTACACAACGCTTTCCTCCATGATGATTGAAAGAAGGAAGTAAACATGCAGTTATCTCCAGGATTCTCTCATTTGGATCCCTCGAAAGTGTGTTGCCTACGCAAATATCTTAATGGGCTGCGTCAAGTCCCTTATTTGTGTTGATGATCTATTGATTGCAAGCAAAGAAATTCGGCTTCTTACAAGGTTTAAAAACTACATGAATGATTGCTTTCATATGAAAGACTTAGGTAAGCTGAAATACTTCTTAGGAATAGAAGTAGCTCGTTCAAATGGTAGGGTTGTTCCGTCCCAATGAAAGTATATTGATGTACGAGTTTTCCTTAAATAAGATACTTCAAGTGCACAACAAATCACAATACCATATAAGGGGTCAAATCCACAGAGACCAAGGTTACACTACAGGTGTTGAATGTCGAGTTAGGCTAAGACGAAAATTGGGGTTTGTTTGGTTCCTAAACTAAGAAAATAAAATAAATATGCAGGGGGGAAATCAATGTATAAGAAGCATTGGTCATTAGGGGATTTGCTGGGATTCAAGCATGTAGAATAGATAAAACAAGGAAAGTACTAAGCACCTTTCCCGAACTCAAACATACATGTAAAGTCTACCAATTTTAATTCGTACGAGTTTGATATGTTCACAAATCACAATCACAATAACATCAACTTTCACAGCTTAATACAATTTGTTCATCTTTGTTTTTTCGAGTTTCTAACCAACTGTCGTTGCGCCAAATTACCTAAGATATGAAAACTAGGTAGCTAATATAGTTCCAGTATAAACCACGACATAGATGAAGAATCAATAGATAAAATCCCTAAACAATATAGCTACATCAAACTAGCCTGAAAATCCTCTTGAAAACCATAAAACCCAGTTAAGATCTACTCACACAAAGAAAGCTTGAATGAAAAATAAGAAATAATGATATAAACATGGAAGAAACGGGTTTAGAAATATTTTCCAATTCTGTCACAAGAGGATCTGAAATCTTCCCCCAATGGGAGTAACGGTTGAAAACCCTAGTACAAAATTTTTCGTGAATAAATAAAATTTTCGGGTGGTCATAATGAAAGAGGAGACTAAACTATATATATAGAGGCCACAAAAACGGCTGGGATAAGTCTTGGTGATATTTTGGGCGAATTAGGGCAAACTGAATATTTCTCTCCTTTTCTCATGAAGCGGTCGGTCTGCCTATTGGTGTGGTCGGTCTGAGTGGATGTTGGGGATCGATCAATTCTGGAGGGGATTAGTCGATCTAGAGACTCATGGCTCCCTCTTGACTTTTGTAATTGATTGATCACTCTCTTGATCGATCGATCTGCATAAAGTTCTCTGGGATCGGGTGCTTCTCGTCTGGATCGGGCAATTTTGACCATTTAAACTATTTGCTCATTTTTGTCCAAATTGCTCAAATAGCTCCAATCTTCATCCTAAAACATCTTTGACCTGAAATGACTCGATAAAGACTAAAAATCCAAAAAGACTCGAAAACATAGTCAAAATAAGGATTAGAATGTTGTTAAATGGAGTCTATCATATATTATCGATATGATTTCGGATATTGTTCTCCTCGACATGAAACAAGTGTCTACACCGCTTGAGCAGAATCGTCAGCTTTCTGCGGATGAAGGTCATGTTTCACAATCCCAAGCAATATTTTCGACTTGTTGGATGGTTGATATATTTATCTAACACTCGACCGGAAATTTGTTTCGTGATCCATATGTTGTCACAAATTATGAAGATTCCTCATATTGCTCACTGGCAAGCCGCGGTTAGGGTGATTCATTTTTTAAAGAGAGGATAGGAGATTCTTTTACCCCCGATAGTAATCTCGAGTTATCAGTATACGTTGATGAAGAATGGTGTTCATGTCCATTGACACGTCATTATTTAAGTGTGTTTGTTGTTCGTCTCGGAGGGTCTCCGATTTTTTGAAAAACAAAGAAGTAGAAGACAGTTTCTCATTTTTCGGAGAGGCTGAGTATTTTCAAGCACTTCTCCGATTTCTTAGAGCTGTGGCTGTTTTGACTCATGAAATCAAGTGGATTCTTCTTCTGATGTCTGATCTCGATATTGCAAGGCTGCTTTCACATTACTGTGAACCCAGTTTTTCATGAGCATACCATACCAAAAAAAAAAAATATATATATATATATAAAACAAAAGGAATTTTCATAGTTGTGATGCAGTTTATGATGACATCATTACTACTCAACATGTTCGAACAAAAGACCAGATTGCCGATTTACTAACCAATGCATTAGGACGTCCTTAGTTTGAGGCATTGGTGTCCAAATTGAGAGTAAAGATCTTCATTTTCCAACTTGAATGGGAGTATTAAGATATTGATTATATATTTGTTATGTTTATCTTTACATATAATTATTTAAAAATAACTGCTATTCTAGTTAAGATATATTTTACGATTGTGTATATATAAATTGTATATGTTTTAATTATCGATACAAGTTAATATATTCTTTTCCAAATCCACTTTACAACCTTCCCGAATTTGGTAAGGTCTTCTAGAAATCAATTCTTTCAAGTGAAACAATTCAAAGCAGTTACTAACTCATAGTGAACAAGCTAAACCCGGAAGAACATTTTCATTACTTCTGAAGCTATATAAGCAGGTGAATCTACTAACAACAAAATCCACATGGTTAGATACTGTTGATATTATGTTGCTGCAAAACTCTTTATCTTCTATTGTCACCATAATCCTACTTCCATGACCAAACCAAGTAGCCTCATTAGCCAAAGCATATAAATGTAAGAGATCATTCACATCATCAAGAATGATAAGCACTTTTTGGTCGTAACCTATCCCTTATCGCACCTAAATGGCATATCCTCATACTCTTTTGGCTCAAAATCTTTGAAAGAAGCACCTCTTGTTAATGCAAATTCTTACCATACTCATGAAGCCCAAGGTTTAGACTTCCCCTAACACTTTCCATGAAACAAGTAAGCTGAAAATTGCTAGAGAATCGGCTTTGTAAAGCTCAGGCAATGAACCGATTCCTGCAGGGCCACATATCTGTTTGGCTCCATTTCTGCTTCTCCTCCTTTGTTTTTTTGCACTCCAATATCTCCACTAAGTGATTCAAGCTTTAGCTCGAAGAAGCATAGTTCTTGGAGAGAACAACAATTGAGATGATTCTCTAATCCCCCCGCCCTATGAGTGAAGAGACGATGGTTCTATAGAGATATGTTGAACTTATGATTTTATTAATGACTTGAATGCTTATTTATACAAGTTCTTAGCTAAGAGATATACTCAAAATATATAGAAGATATATATGAATATATCTTAGAGATAAAGACGTATAGATAATCTATATCTATACCAATACGCCCCCTCAAGATGGACGTCGGCTACAGAGTCCAATCTTGTGTATCAACATATGGAACCGTGATCTTGGTAGAGGTTTCGTCAATGCATCCGCTAGCTGATCTGTGGAGCTGATGTGAGCGACTCGAAGTGTCTTGGCTTGAACTTGTTCTCGAACGAAATGGTAAGCAAGAGCCATGTGTTTCATGCGCGAGTGAAAGACAGGATTAGCCGAGAGATACGTTGCACCAATATTATCACAATAGATTGTTGGAGTGATGGACGACTGAAGACCAAGCTCGGTCATTAGCGAGTGTACCCACTTGATCTCAGCTGCTGTATCGGAGACTGCCCTGTACTCAGCCTCTGTGGATGATCGAGCCACACTTCCCTGTTTCTTGGCAGACCAGCTGATCGGTTGTTTACCCAAGTAAACGATATATGCGCCAGTGGAGATATAATCATCCTTATCCCCAGCCCAGTCAGCATCAGAATAAGCATGGAGAGTCGGAGGGGATGAAACAGAGAAGACGATACCCTTGTCGACTGTGCCAACAAGGTAACGCAAGATTCGTTTCACCGCTTCCCAGTGTAAATCAGTCGGCTGATGCATGTATTGTGACAAACGATTAACCGAGAAAGCAATGTCAGGACGAGTTAAACCGAGGTATTGTAAGGCACCAACAACGGTTCTGTATTCAGATGGATCAAGGAGCTTAGTGCCGGAAGTAAGAGTAAGAACCTCGGTAGCCGACATTGGAGTTGCGACTGGTTTGGCATTGTGCATCTTGGTGCGTCGAAGAAGATCAACAGTATACTTTGTCTGAGTAAGATGGAGGCCGGTAGAAGTTCGAGATGCCTCCATACCGAGGAAGTAAGAGAGCTCCCCAAGTTCCTTCAAAGAGAATTTGGCAGCAAGAAGATCAGTGACACGGGTAATCTCAGTCATGGATGTCCCGGTAAGGATGATGTCGTCGACATAGATGAGCATGTAGATGAAATGAGAGTCTTTACGAAGAACAAAAAGAGATGCATCACCGAGAGAGTTGACAAATCCAATGCTCAGAAGAAACTCTTTGAGTGCATTATACCAAGCACGCAGTGCTTGTTTAAGACCATAAATAGCTTTCTTTAAACGGCACACGTGATTAGGTCGATCTTGATCAACAAGACCAGGAGGCTGTTGCATATAGACTTCCTCATCCAAAGGTCCTTGAAGAAACGCGTTATTGACATCTAATTGCATTAGAGGCCAATTCCGGGTGACTGCTGTAGCAAGTACCAGACGAATGGTTGCATGTTTAATAACAGGGCTAAAGGTTTCATGAAAGTCAATACCAGGGCGCTGATGAAATCCTTTCGCAACCAAACGGGCCTTGTACCGTTCAATTTTGCCATTGGGAAGTCGCTTAATCCTGTAGACCCATTTAGAGCCGACGATATTCTTTGCCACTGTGCGATCAACAAGCTCAAATGTGTCCGTGCGTATGAACGCATCATACTCCTCACTCATTGTGCGTCGCCACTTTTCATCCTTGATTGCTTGAACATGACTCTCAGGTTCTATTTCCTGTAAAATGGCAGTCAAACCGTATTTAGGATTAGGCTTTTTGATGTTGTTCATTGCTCGAGTAGTCATGTTGCGTTGATGTTGTCGTGCCACAGACATTGGCGTTATAGCAGGAACAGGTGAGGCAGAGCCCGCACGTGGTGAGGCAGGGTTAACATCCAACGCTAAGTCGACTGGTGCAGGAGAAGAAGCTTCACACGGAGGAGGAGTGTGTACTGCAGGTCGCTGAAAAATTGAAGCAAGAGAAGCAGAGGACACATCAGAGGATAAAGAATCAGTGAGTAAAGAAGAAGAAGAGCTTTTTGGCGCGGTAAGAGATGAATAGGGATAGACAGATTCATGAAACTCAACATGTCGAGACACATATATTCTAGAGCTAGTCACATCAAGACAGAGATATGCACTCTGTGTAAGTGAATAACCCAAGAAGACACATGGAACAGATTTGGGGCTGAATTTATTCTGACCATAAGGTCGGATCCATGGAAAGCAAAGACAGCCGAAGGATCTTAGTTTAAGATAGTTCGGTTCTTGCTGAAAGAGAAGATGGTACGGCGATGTGTTTCCAAGAGTGGGGGTGATCATGCGATTAATAAGATACACTGCAGCTGAAAAAGAGTAGCTCCAGTAAGAATGTGGAAGACCAGAATGAGTTAGAAGAGACAAGCCTGTTTCGACAATGTGTCGGTTGCGGCGTTCAGCAAGTCCATTCTGCTCAGGTGTATGAGGAGGAGTGGTGATATGAGTGATCCCATTAGAAGCAAGAAACGATTTTAAGGCCAGAAATTCACCCCCATTATCAGAAAAGAGAGTAATGATCTTGTGTTTAAAACGGTTTTCAACAAGATTTTTGAAAACAGGAAAGATGAGAGCAACTTGAGATTTTGTTTTTAAGGGATAAAGCCAAATGTATCTAGTGAAGTGATCCACAAAGATAACAAAATATTTGAAACCATCAACGGAAGAGATTGGAGAAGTCCAGACATCTGTAAACAGAATTTCTAAAGGAGCCTTTGAAGTAAGAGACGAGATTGAAAAAGGTAACTTATGACTTTTATTAATAGAGAAAGAGTTGCAATTTAACACCGATAAAGTAGAAGAAGATAAAGGTAAACAAAACTTAGAAATCATAGAGCGTAAAGTATGAAGATTAGGATGACCCAAACAAGCATGCCAATCCCGGAAAGAAGTTTTAGAACATGAAAAAGCAGATGGAGAATGAGATAAGGGAAGAAAGTGCGCCGGCCATTCATACACACCACCATTAGCTTTTCCGTGAAAAAGCGTTGTCCCCGTGTGAAGATCCTTCACCTGAAAATCAGAAGGACAAAGTTGAACCATGACATTGTTAGTTTTGCACAGTTTATTAACCGAGATCAAGTTCTTTTTCATCGAGGGAACAAAAAGAACATTTTGAAGCTTGAGATTACGAGAATGAGAAGGGAGAAAAACAGAACCAGTATGAGTTATGGGCAGTTGATCTCCATTCCCAACCATAACCTGCTCACCACCATTGTATGGTGAATGAAGTGAGAGATTGGATAGATCACTAGCAATGTGGTGCGAGGCTCCACTATCCAACAGCCATGGTGAATAGGAGGAAGAGGATGTGGTGTGATGCGCCTGTGGTGACCATTGTGGTGTCGGAAGAGGGAGGTGAGGTGCCGGCGAGGGTGCTTGACCACGGTATGAAGAGAAGTGCTGCGGGTTGGAGTTGAACTGTGGTGGATGCGTTTGATATTGCGGACAGCGTTTAGCCCCATGCCCTTGGACTCCACAAAGTTGGCACTTCCCAAGGTAAGGCCGGGATGGTCTGAACCCACCACGGTTGTTGTTGTATCCGCCACGAGAATTGTTGTTGAATTGCGGTCGAGTTTGTGTTGTATTCGCTGTAACCGGAGCAGATTCAGGAACAGTTGTTGTGGTGAGAGACAGAGCGTTTTCTCTAATGATCAGCTTCTCATGAAGCTCATCAATGGTGATTGGGATGTCCCGACCGTTGACCATGTCCGTTATTGCTTGATAATCTTCACCTAAACCTTCGGTAATGACGTCAAGGAGATCTTCGTGATCCATGGGTGCACCGAGAAGTGCAAGCTTGTCAGTTTTATCAATAATGAGACGTATGTACTCATTAATTGATTTGGTGCCCTTGGAAATCTGTTTAAGTTGTTGCTTGAGGTTTTTAATATGACCTCGACTTGGTTTTCCATAGGTTTTGGAAAGAATTTCCCAAATTTCACAGGTTGTCTTGGCACGAGCAACAATCGGTTGGACCGCAAGAGATAGAGACCCAATGATGGCACTATACAGCATGCGATCTTGCCTTTTCCAAGACACATATTGAGGATTTTGTTCAACCTGGCCGGTTGGAGAGGTGAGAGTTTCGACAGGTATGTCGGCATCATCGTCAAGGAAGCAGTGCAATTCATGTGCTTCAAGGAGAGCTTGTACTTGCAACCTCCAGGTGATGAAGTTTGTTGCAGACATCATAGTTATGTTGGACATGTTGAGGGATATTAATGTGCTTTTGGTAACATCAAAGATTGGGGCTGATTCAGCCGTCGTAGAGGACTCCGAAGCCATGAGAGAGGCAAGGAGACGCAAGAAGAGAAGAAGAGATAAAAAAAAAAAGGCGAGAAAAAGAAAGGAAAAAAAAAATTAGGGTTTTTGGATCAGAATTGCTCTAATACCATATAGAGATATGTTGAACTTATGATTTTATTAATGACTTGAATGCTTATTTATACAAGTTCTTAGCTAAGAGATATACTCAAAATATATAGAAGATATATATGAATATATCTTAGAGATAAAGACGTATAGATAATCTATATCTATACCAGTAGGTTCCGCTTCTGTCGATTCCTACATCATCGAACATTGTAATCTCGTTTTGAGTTAAAAATGAATGAGAAATGCCTGACGGGTGTTGGACCATGGAACCTTGGGCAGAGGAGAAGGTATGAGAGTTAAAGAATTACATCACAACTGTAGTTAGCAAAAAGAAAAAAAAAGAATTACATCACAATTGTGTTTTAGCTTAAGCTCTATGAATGGGGGAAAATTGTAAAGGCTTGGTGACTTTAACAACTTTTGACTTTTACGCCTGACACTGTTTTGAGATTCTGTCAGTCACCACAACTATGTTTGGACATACAATTTAACATGTCCACGCAAAGAGTTGCTCACAACTGTAAAATCACACAATTTGCCAAATTAGGGCATTAACTGTTAACTGATTCACATAATTTTACTGGGGGAAGAAAGCCACCACAAGAATAATGCAAATTTGACATGTTTAGGCCACTTCAACCTTCCCATGATTTGCTCAGGGCCCTAAATCAGAGATCAATATCCCAACCGGTCATTCAGAGAGGTTCGTCCATCACCAGTTTGCCCTGCACATTTAAAGTTTACACATTAATCATTAGCATTATTACCATTTTTCTAAAACTGGATTTGATTCAAAATGCATAAGTATATTGCTTTACCTTTAGGAGGTACCCATGATGAATCATAATCAGTGTTTTCATCCAGATATTCTGGTTTAGCAGGACCAACTATTTTTGTATCCGCCTTCTTTTTCTTTCTACTACGGCCACTTCCTTGCTTACTTTCTTCCTTTTGACTAACTACTTCGTCTTCTTCGTTCAGATGATGTCCTACAGTATGTTTCAACAAGAGAGCAACTGCATCTTGTGCCATGACCTCTGCTTGCTTTTCCTTTGACTTCTCATCTTCTTCTTTGCTCTTGTCTTCTTGCTTCCGTTTTCGTATTATCAATCCTGTCGCACCTTCAATCATTTTCTTCCTATCTTTATAGTCAACAAACCCATCAATATCATCTGTGCTATCAGTAGCAGTAGCAGCTACAATCTCAGGTTTTTTCTCTTCAACTGTGTCTTTGTTTGCAGAGGAACCGAGCCATTGGGGTTTTGTTGGAACAAAAACAGTGGTTTTCTTCTCTTCGTCTGTTCCATTTGCATTCTTTTCAACTTCAGGATCCTCTAAATCTTTGACCACTTTCTTCTCTCTATTCTCATCAGCATCCGCTGGTTTTAAAGGTGTCTTCTTCTTTTCTACAGGAGTTTCAGATTTCTTCACTTTTGGTTCTTGTGACTTCAACTCCCTTCTCTTAACTTCTTCTCCGGTTGGGTCAGCAATCTTTAGAAGGTACAGTATCCTATCCAATTCTGACTGAAGCGCAGACAACTCTTGCTGGATCTGAGCAGTTTTATCTTGCACTGACAATAATAAAAGTAAAATGTTTTAAATTTTATTCACAAGCTTGTTCCTAAATAAAGAGATAAAAATGGAACTGTGTAATTACCGAGTGTGGAAGAAACCCCGGTCATGTAAGCATCAAGGGAGTCTCCTGATGCAACCTCCGTGACAGGCTCTGTCTCCATCTTATTCTTCTCTGCCGAAAGCTGTTCATTCTTTTCTTCTATTTCTTTCAAGACTTTGTCTCTCTTTTCTAGAAGAGAATCTACAGTTTCCACAGTTTGGCTTTCGTTGCCTTTCAATGTCAATGGTTTCTTCTTGGTCCGGTCGTAGAAGTCATCCTCATCACTGAAAAAGTACATAACATCCCTGTGAGAGTGAGAACACATCCGACACAAGCAATACTTTGACATGAAGATTAGAATGAACACTTGAACTACCTTGAGAAATCTTCCTCATCTTCTGCGGTTCCTTTCTTCTTACTGTTGGTTTTTTTCCCTGTTTTCGCACCCAAACTTTCTCGGATGCTGTCATTCAGTGTCTCCTCCAAGCTCTCAAGTTCTTCCAGAAGCTATAATACATATTATGCAAATGGAAAGACTAATCAGATTCAGATATAATGTACCAGCCATGCTTGAAAGGGACTAGGGCCAAACAAAGAATTTTGCAACTGCAATCGAAGATTGTCATAAGGACTTCTGATTAACATAAAGGTTACCTCGGCTATTCTCTGCTCATTCCTGGCGATCTGCGTTTGTTGTCCTTGTGTCAATCCACCCTGAGAAATGTCTTTAGCTCGAATAGCAGCTATTTCCTTCTTCATATGGCCAATCTACACATATAAGATGAAGCGAAGTGGGAGTAATCTATCAGTTAATAAAATATCTACAATTGTATTTATGAGTGAAAGAAAGTTTGAGCAGTCTACAAATTGAATGAGAAACGAAAGTGTGAAACATCTGGAATGAAAAAAACTAACCTTCTCCAACCGTTTCAATACTTTCTCCTTAGTTTTTTCTTGCTTTGGTGTGAGTTCTCCGGTATATGTTTGCCACGTGATTTCTTCAACATCCTCCTTCATGTCGAAACAGTAGAAGAGACAATGTCAGTCAGAAAGATTTGATTTCACAAATCCCGAAAACCTTGTGCAATTAAGTCTGCAACACTAACAGATACAATAATCAATGATTACCTCATCTTCTTCAATAGCATCTTCCCCCATGCCCCATGAAACCCCATCAGCCATGGATGCTTGCTGTCTTGCACGACGAAGTGAAGCTTCTCGTTCTGACATCTCCCGTCTCAACTTTGCTTCTCTCATTAATTGCAAGTCTTTCTCCTAAAAATCAAAGTCAGAGCCTCAGAGGCAAGTAAAAGGGACATCAACAACGGAAGGCAAAAGCAACAGTCTCTCCCGATATTATCTTTATAGCAGCATTGGGATGAAATCCAAAACCAACAGACAACACATAGTAAGGAACTATACATAGGACACAACAAACGCAGCCAAAAGATATTCTAGACTAAGAACTAGATTCTGTAAAGTGAAATGTTTATCTTACAGGTGGCATTAACTCTGAAGGTCCTTGGAAAATGTACAGCCGAGTCGAACTGTATCAGAAATAAAGAACGAGTTCAGGAAAATCGAAGAAAACACTGACAAGATATTCATCATGGGCTTAACATAAAGATTGACTCACCCGCCAAAGCGAATAACATCACCAACATGCAAATCCACATAAACTCTTTTGTCCACCTGCGATAATCACAAGCACATTGTTAGAACAATACCATAAGTAATAAGTTAATCAAAACCTGATCAAGCGAATGAATATATTGAAGCCACAAATAAAACACCTTATTTTTGTTAATCAACGTTCCATGAGTGCTTCCAAGATCAAATAGATAAGCTACTCCACTTCGCTTGTACTGAATAACTGGCAAATCATTACAAAAAAGAATTAAAACAGCGTAATCCAGACCAAAGAGCATTAACACTTTGACATGGATAGTAAGGTAATCACCTGCATGAAACCTGGAAATCGATGGGTGCTCAAGAGCAAAATCACAGAGAACGTCACGTCCAAACAAGTAAGCTCCTTTATCATACCTGCAAAGAGAAGTAAAAACAAAAAGATAAGATTTTCATAGAGAACGTATACAACAGATTCACAAGAACCAGACGTTCTCCAAAAAGCACCAAGAGAAATCAAATAGCTAAATCTTGGTAGAAAATAGATTCAAAAGAGCTTACACGTCTAAATGGTCGACAATAGCGCCTTCCTTGAGGACTTCAAGCTGAAATCGATGGCAAGGAGGTCCACTCCACTCTGGAATAGTGTACGGGACGGGATTCTGCTTTACGGGTCGGACAAGGGGTGGATTAGTCGCGTCTACAGAGACGGAACCGTCCTTGGATTCTTCAATTAGCTCGGGGTTTACTAGTTCCTTTGACTCGAGATCAGGGGGGTTAGGGTTTCTGGGAGGAGGAGGATTCATCGAGGAGACTTCCATTGGGGTAGAGGATTCCTCTCTCTGTGAAACCGATGTAGTGTTTCGTTCAGGCTCGGGATCACGGGTTGGGTTTTGCGGCGGAGGAGGATTCATCGCCGATGTAGTCATGATTTGCAGATTGCAGATGAGAGGAATCAGAAACTTGGCAAAGAAACAGATCAATGAGGCGGCAAGTGAAACTCGGTTCAGATTCGGTCTGGTTCGGATACGGGTGTGGTATGATGTTTTATTTGGGTTGGTTAAGACAAATTTTTCAGTAAATGAGGTGTCAACTCCACGTGCATTCCTGGGGCTGATGTGTCATGCCCTAGAGATGCACAGCTTCTATTATATATATAATTAGTCTTGGTTAAAGACTCTGGGAAAGTCCGGTTTATTACTTAATTATAATGTAATTCAGTTGGTTATTTTTGGTTTAGATATGGTACAGACTATAAGTCTTTGTAACCACATTTTGGATCATTAATGAGAAAATCTGATTTACATCAAAATGTTCAAAGCTCTTTCTGCTCAAAATTTCTGATTTCTCTTTGATTCAATCGAAAATTTCTTCAGATTTTTTCATTCTAGTTTGATTTTCACCGATTATTTGTTGAATCGAGTCAAGATTTGTGTTCGTTTGACCCGAAGCATTCAGATCACATTTGCGAGCTTCGATCTTCTTCAAACTTCATAGTTGAGCTTCGATCTTCGTCAAACTTGGTGAAACTGAAACGTCGCTAGAATTCTAGGACTCTTTTGTCGGTGTCGGAGTACTCGCTGATGCAAACTCTTGTTGGTTCATCAAATTTAGATGAGAATGACATCACAACTCCTCATCACACTCTGATTGAGCCTATTCGTGATCGATCTTCGGCAATTTCTACGACATTGGAATCTTATGACAACACATATAGTCCGTTCTTCCTTCATTTTGCAGAAAATCCAGATTTTTCCATTGTTACTCATATTCTTGACGGAACCAATTACAATAACTGGTTCATTGCTATGTGAATGAGTCTAGATGCTAAAAATAAATTAAGCTTCGTTGATGGCTAACTTCTTAGACCAGACATTAATGATAGGTTGTTTAAGATGTGGAGTAGGTGTAACAGTATGTTGAAAGCTTGGATATTGAATGTGGTTAATCATGATATCTATGATAGCATATTATACTATGATGATGTCGTTGAAATGTGGAATGATTTATTCTTACGGTTTAGAGTAAGCAACCTTCCAAGAAAATATCAGCTAGAAGAGTCTATTAGTACTCTCAAGCAAGGCAACCTTGACTTGTCTGCATATTACATGAAAAAGAAAACATTGTGGGAACAATTGGACAACACCAAAGCTTCTACGGTGAAACATTGTAATTGTGCTCATGTTATGGAGTTATTGAAAGAAGCTGAAACAAGCAGAATCATTCAATTTTTCATGCGGCTTAATGACAATTTTGTCAACATTAGAGGATAGATTCTGAATGTGAAGCCAAAAACCAGGTCTCATTGAGATCTATAATATTCTTGATCAAGATGAAAGTCAGCGATTTGTGGGAAAACATCATCTTAAAGTTATTCCAACCCGGCTGCTTTCCATGTCCGAGCATTACCTGGTTCAGAGGCAACTCAAGTGCTTCTTGCACAAGGAAATATTCAGAAGCCTAAATGTTCACATTTTCACAAGATTGGTCACACTGTTGATAAGTGTTACAATGTACACGGTTATCTTCCTGGTTGTGGTCCTAAATGGAAGAAGCCTCAAGATCATATGATCAACAAACATTGTTACTACTCAAATCCAACAGTCTTTTGATCAACAAGTGCAGAAACCTGATCCTACATCTGAAGATATGTTTGTGGATCATATTCAGTCAATGAATTCCTATCTAAGTTCCAAACTCCATGTTAGATCTAAGGGTCATGTGTCATCTATAACCTCAAAGAATTTTGCATCGACTTCTACATCTGCACATGTAATCTAACAGATTTCATGTACATTTTTGGCTCTATACTCCACTGCTTATTATGACATGCTCATTTCTTCTATATCTAAAGAACCAACAGTGTCTACTAGAGCTTGAGTCATAGATTCAGAAGCCACTCATCATGTTACACATAGTAGAAACATTTATGTCAACTATAGAGCCTTAGACAATTACTTTGTCAATCTCTCTAATGGTTATACTATTAGAATAGTGGTCATAAGATTCATTCAATTATCTGACTCTATCTCTCTACATAATGTGCTTTACATTCCTGAATTTAAGTTCAATTTGATCAGTGTCAGTGTTTTAACTCAAAATCTAAAATCTGAAGTTAGCTTTACATTTGATGCATTTTTCATTCATGATCTTAATCAGGAGTTGATAGTTGGTCAAGGTAGTCAAGTAGGCAATTTATATGTTATGGATTTCAATGAATCAGATTATATTGTTTCTTTAAAAGGTACCACTTCTCTTTGTTATGCTCTACCTATATGTTCTAGTTTCATAGCTAGTTCTCATACTTAGCATAACATATTAGGTCATCCCTCACAGCTTATAATCGATTTGCTTTCTGATGTATTAAATGTCAAGATTTATAAAACTACTTCACATGTTTGTCATTTGTCTAAACATAAACACCTTCCTGTGAGATCGAGGATTCACACCAAGGATTTGTAGTCGTGGATTTGGAATTTTGTATACGAAAGAATATAGACTTCCTATGATTCAAAGATGTTATTAAGATTGAATGTTGAGATTGAACTAGCACAATCGAAAGAGAGTACAAATAGGTGATTATCGAGCTATCTAGTCGAAGTGTTTTTGATTAGGGTTGGAATGAATTGAATGAATCTCTACTTCTTTTTTAAATAATCTTTGAACCTCGATCTCCTTGTTCTAATTCCTCAGCTTCGCAATGGTAACGATCTCCTGGATTTGCGGAGATCGCCTCAACTGACAACGACTTGGTCATTCTTCCTCGACATCGTCTTCCATCGAGCTCGAGCTCGATCATATCGCATTTCAGACCAAATGGGCCTACATTATTTGGTAATCAAATGGGCCTTGGGCCTCAGACAATTATTCATCAACTAGCCAACCAGACTCGTGATCTTGGGCCTTCGAGCCTATACTTTTTTGGCCGGATTTCTTAGAGGGAAATCCAGTACCAACAATAGCCCCCAACTCGACGAGTCGAGGTTAATGGGCGGTGGACGTTCTTGGAAAAGCGCGCGCGTGTGCCTTGGGCGTCGAAGCCCTAATGATTACTTTAACCTCGTCCGTAGATCTTGTTTTGATCGAGCGGCCAAGATCGAGCGCGTGGATCGAATCGATCTACTCGTGGTTGGTTGACGGCTACGAAAAGTAGTTAATAGAGGATATTATGATCTACCGTCGATATGGTCAATCATTAACGGTTGAGATCTTCAGATCCTAATAAATCTTGTCGACCTCGATCTACGCGGATGTGACTTAATCATTAGCCGCTTGCTCGTAGCCGTCGATCTCGAATCAATGGTCGAGATTGCAAGAAGTCGAAGGATCCCAACTGTCTTGATCTCTTCATAATCATTACGAATTTGAAATCGTGCGGTTAAGATTCTGGGATACGAAAGATCCCGTTGATCTCGAGGGAGAGAGAGCACGAGTTGGCTTTAAATGGAAGTTACCTTGCACGATTCCCATTACTGTTCGCACTACAAATCGCCAAGGTAACTCCTTCTTCCTTTTTTGGTTTTTCTGCTTCTCGCTCTAGTTTTCGCTTTTTAGTGTTCTCCGAAGCTTTCTCTCTCTAGATCTTTTCTTCTTTCTTCTTCTTCTACGATTCTGATACACCGATCATTATGGCTCCGAGTAACACCACGGGGGCGATTACTAGTTCGTCGGTGGGACCGTTTGGTCCGCATCCGCCGTCTGCCTTAACCAGGAATCATATTCAGCGGTTGCAGACGAAGTGCTGGGTCCCGCCGAGAATGGAGATAGTGATTCTGCTACCGACGGAGTCATCGGAGACCGTCAGGGAGGGCTATTTCTGCGCTTCCTATACATACTTCGACAAGTGCGGGCTTTTCTTCTCCATCCCCCGCCTTGTATCTTGGGTCTTGGCCCAGCTCCAGTTGGCATTTCGTCAAATGACGCCGAACTTTGTCTGATACGTCATCGCACTTGGAGTTAGGGCCGCCGAAGAGGGGATTGAATTCGGGGCGGAGGAGCTTATGCGGGTTTGCTCGGTGAATCATAATACTCGGTTTCTCGGGGACGTACTATCTCTCTCCCCGTTTCGGGAAGATCTTCGACGACATTCCGGGGAGAGATGTGTGGAAAGACTGGTATTTCTTTTTTAAGATAAAGCGGCATTCAGTCGAGGACTTCGACTATTCTGTCATTCCGACTCGAAGGGCCACCGGCGTTGGTTAGATTTTAGGGTTTAATGATTGACATTTTTGTTGATGTCGATATGCTTCTAACTTGCTTTTTGTTTTGTTTTGTAGAAGCTCCCGAGTCGCTCTCTCTAAACCCGATAACAGAGGGATTGATAGTTTGCTTGAGAAGAGGAGAGATCAATTGGAATAGCTTCACAGTAGAGCGCGTACAAGCCGCTCTAAGAGTCGAGCCCCAGCGGACTGCGCTGGGTCATCCTCAAATTCCTCGAAGCGTACCACCTCCACGAGGTCCCCCTCAGGCTCCTCCAGCCCGAGTTATTCAGCCTCCGCTTCGTATCACTGAGCGGACTGGAGAGAGTAAGTGGTTTGCTTGTTTGATTAGTATAGAGATCTCTTTATATTTTCGTCGTGCTGACCTGGTTCCATAATTGCATATCGACCTATCTCGGACGATAGTTCTACTGCTAGCACGCCCCCTCACGAGAAGATGTCTCGAAGATAAAGCTCCCGTCAGAATGGGAAAGATCATGTTGATCTAGCCAACAAGATGAAGGCCCGTGACCTAAGCAACGCCCTCCTCTTCGCTCTGGGAGAAGCCCCTCCTCCTCCTCCGGCTCTCTCTCCTCATCCCGTTCAGGCCTTTACTCCTCCGGTTCCGGGGTCCGAGGAGATGATTGTAGAGGTCGAGAACTTGCCTCCTCCCCTGGCTGATCGGGAGATAGCTCCGGACTAATCCAGAGAGCCTGCTTTACGCGACTCTCATTCGAACGGCTCTAGAGGGTCGAATGGTATGAGTCGAGGAGGTTCCCTTCCTCCCGCGTCGAAGCGTCAAAGGACTAATGCGGAGGTGAGCTCGAGGAGGCCGAGCCAAGATATCGAGGTGAGACCTGCCTCTTCTGGATCAGTCGGGACCTTCATTTGGCGCTTCAGGCACCATAAACAATGCCCGATAGCGGATGATCCGAAGGGGGTAACCTACCTGCTAAGGCACTTCAAGCCCGCAGGCGTTCAGCTCCCGGCTGTCGGGGATATGGCCCTTGGGGAGGCCTATACTGAGATGATGACGGCCATCGGGAAGGTAATGGTTTTGCTCCTTTGTTTTTATTTGATCACAACAAGCTCTGTTTTTGACTTTTTATGATGTAGTCTCTGGAAGCTACGAATAGGCTCGTAGCCAGGTCTGAGAACAAACTACGCGACGTTCTGCAGGCCTGCAAGCTCGAGTCCGTCAAGAAGACGGTGAGTGACCTGAACGTCAAGCTGCATGAATCCTTGACTAGGGAAGAGGAGTTTAAGAAGAAGCCGGCTGGGTTCGAGGGGGTGGAAGATCGACTGATGATACTCGAGAACCAGGAGGAAGACCTTACCCAAAAGCTTAATGTAGCTGTGACTTGGACCCTGGCTGCTGAAGAGGCAAGCCGGGCAGCTGCGCAAGCCATTCAGGAACGGGCTGACTTGGAGAAAGTCCTCATGGGGAGGGAGTTCGATTTGAAGGTCGCGGTTCATGAAGCGAGGAAGAAGCTGAACGGGGAGTACTTGGAGATCCTCAAAGGGATTAAAGAGAAGAGTGAGGGGTGGAAGGTCGAGACCAGTGCCGAGATCCGCCTTCAAGAAGCCTTGGCCAACATCAAGCTCATCGTGGAGTTTGCTTCCGGTGAGCCTTATCTGACCCAAGAGGTACTAAGGCTGGCGGAGAAAAAGAGAGTGTAAGAGATGAACGCCGCAGCGGTGTCCGACTTCAGCATCAGTAAGCTTAACTTGCCGGCGATGTCGGACGACTCAGTGATTTTGGTGAACCCTCCTGCACGGGCTGCTCCTCTCCTTGATCAGTACGGGTCGAATCTTCCGACTGGAATTGGTTCAAGGGCGAGTGATGAGGTCGAAGGCCGGTTCGAGGAGGAGGCGGCGGCGACAGGCAGCCAGGCGGAGGATCGAGACGAGGCTTCCGCACCTTCAAAAATTTCTAAGTATTTTGTTGTTGCACCCCGAAGGCTTTTAATTTTATCTTTGAACTATCGTTGCCCAAGGGGGCTTTTTTATTTTATTTTGGTGTTGCCCTATATGGGCTTTTTTATGAACTTGTGGACATCATGTACTCTCTTTTTATTATGAACCGCCTTTATTTTCTTTCATGACTTAGTTGTTTTTGGCATAAAATCGATTGTCGTGATAGCTTGAGCCTCTGTCGAGGTCGAGGTAAGCAGCTTAACGAATTGCCTTAGAGAATTTAGACAACACTTGTCGAGCTCAAGCTCGAAGAATAAGTATTTTAAGGAATTATATCCCTAGAAGCCCGGTTCGGGCTGTCTCGATTCTTGCTCAAGAAAGTTGGAGTACATAATTTTAAGTATAACGAAACGGAGTGGACTTACTTTAGATTCAACTACGATATCTTGTAAATGTCATTCGTATGAAACAAATATCGAGCTCAAGCTAGATATCAGGGTTAACTCGAGGCGTAAGTCCTTCGAGATATCGTACTGCTGAACGCCTAACTCAAGCTAGGTGAAAAGTCAAAATAGATTTTTCTAAGTAGGATGGATTGAGGTAAACCTACTCAAATTCGATTTCGTTGCTTCGCTTAAGGGGAGAGGTGGCCCCCAATTCTTCTAATATGTATAAGGTTAGAGGAATTTTCGAATTTAGGAGGAGCTTTGGTCTTGAGCTCGTATGCGGAGTTTGGATCGCTTAGATCGATTATTCTGAGGAGACCATTTTAGGTCGCTTAATTTGGGGAGATCCTTTAAATCATTCTGTTTTGAGGGAATCATTTCAGATCACATATTTTTTGAAGAGACCATTTCAGGTCGTTCGATTTGGAGAGATCATTTCAGATCGTCTGTTTTGAAGAGACCGTTTCGGGTCGCTTGATTTGAAGAGATCGTTTCAGATCGCTTGGATTTGAGGGAATCATTTCAAATTACCTTTTTGAAGAGACCATTTCAGGTCGCTTGAAAATGAAAGAAGACAGGAAATTTTATTAAGGTATTTTATTTTTACAAAGGGGAAACGAAAAATCGATTTGGATTTTGCTCGAGATTGTTGAACTCGATAAGAGTTTTGTTTAGGGGGGCGGATGCGCTCGAAGTCGAGCTGCCTACGTACCCTTTTGAGGGGGATCAAGCCATTTCGTAGTTCGATTATGGGGGAGCACTTTTAGTGAATGTATTTTTTGAGGTTGATGATGTTCCAGGGTCGTAGTTCGGTAGACCCCATCATCTCCTTTGTTCTATATCTACATATTGTATGTACATTGGTGATTCTTTGGTGTCATGGAAGTCAAAGAAACAACCAGCTGTCTCTTGTAGTACTGCAAAAGCTGAGTTTCGGACAATGGCTTTGGCAACAAAGGAGATGATTTAGATTTCTCGGCTAATTGATATGAGGGTTCCTTTTACGCCTCCTGCTTATCTATACTGTGACAACATTGCTGCTATTTATATAGCTAATAACTAACTGTTTCATGAACATACCAAATCTGTGTATTTAGATTGCTACAAGATCAGGGAATTGGTTGAATCTGGTTTCTTAAAGAGTATGTATGTCAAGACAGGTCATCAACTTGCATATGCTCTTACCAAGGCTTTGTATCCAGCTCCATTTCGAGAACTCATTGGCAAGATGGGTCTTTGCAATATCTTTGCACCGCCATCTTGAGGGGGGGGGATATTAACATGTATATAGTCGTTGATATTTGGACATATTAGTCTTGGAAAAGGACTCGAGAATGACCGATTTATTACTTAATTTATGATGTAATTCAATTGGTTATTTCTCGTTTAGATGTGGTACAGACTATAAGTCTTGTAACAACATTTTGGATCATTAATGAGAAAATCTGATTTACATCAAAATGCTATTAAATTTTAGTTAATCTTGTGTGATAGATGTTATATTTTAAACGCAAATCCAAATGGGCCGATCCATCGTTCAGAGCCTCTATAAATTGAGGAAGGCGGTGTGTGATGTTTCGAGAGTGGCCAGCATTTCTTCTTAGAGGTGTCATAGCCTCGGTCTTTCTCTGTCTGTTGTGGATGCTTCACTCATGCGTATGTTGGGTACAGTGGCAGCATTGCCGACATCCTCATAGTTTCATTGTTTTTTTTTTGGACTTCTAATTGCATTAATTATAAATGTGGAAGGGGGCTGAGGCCCAACCCTAATAATACAAAGTACTAATCTAACCCATTAGTCCAAAACACATTTTAATGAACCTAGTTGAACCTGGCCCAAAAGATCATATTGTCCAAGCCGAGTAACCAGAAAGTCACTGCTTAAGTGCAACCATAAGATCTGCATCGATCGTAACTAAATGAGAAATCCTCTCTTTCATGCCGAAATCAAGCCAAAGAGAGCCACAACTGCATGCATTCACTTGATTCCACCAGACTTTGCGTCCTGAAAGCCGATATCATGTTCTTTATTGTTAACTCAATCCACTGGTTGATGCTTTCAGGTGGTCTATGCACACTTCTATGAAGTCTCCCATTCCTCTCACGCCAAATTATAAATCGTCGACTGCCAAGCCAAGAGAAGTAGGTACTTCCGCATCATGTTTCGTTGTTGCTCTGTCTGTGTTTTCTATATCTGAGACAGTAGGCTATATTTTTGTCGGTTTGTTATTTACTCTTCAAATCTCAGTCATTGTCTTTTGGTTTAATGATTGGTGGTGCTTCTCGAGGTGTTACGTTGTGGCTAAGCCTGTCAAGCGGGTCGAAACCGTGACCCGTGACCCTCCCGCAGCGGAAAACACTATTTTGACTCGCATCAACCCGGCCCGTCAAACCCGCAAACCTAAAATGATTGACCCGCACCCGCCCCGCTTAAGTTTGCGGGTACCCTCAGATAACCCACAAATATTTAAATAATAATTAAAATAATAACTTTATATTATCTTAATAAAAATAATACTGATTAATTAAATTTGAATATTAAAAATATAAATCCATGTTTTTTTTACAAAAAGAAATATTTTTGATAAATTTTGATAAATTTTATTTTATTTTCAATTTAACTACTAAAATTCAAAAAAGTATTAATAAAATATCAAAAAGTTGCGGGTATCCGAGTACCCGCGGTTTAAAATTATCTAACCCGCATCCACCTCGCCAAAATATACACCGACCCGCAACCCGCCCAACAAATTTGAAAAAAAAAAATTTGACCCGCACTTGTCCCACGACGGTTTTAGCGGGGCGGAACCCGCGGGTAATGAATCGTATTGACAGAGATACTTGTGGCGCCCTTTCCGTCTAGGTTTTATAGCAGCTTAACCTTTGATTTTTTCTCCGGTGATTTTTTAGAGCCAGTGCTTGGCATGCTATTGGGTTGATTTGTAGCTTAATTGCGTTAGATTAGGTTCTTTGAATTTGGAACCATGTTTTTTCTTTTTGGTTTTAGGAGGAGGTAGTAAAGCTTCAAAGTGGTGATGCAATAGTCTATGTGTTAGCCGACATCAGGGAAGGATCTTGGTAAAGAGAGCAGCCTCTATTAAGTTATATTAGCTAGTGTAGTTTTTGATAAAACTTAGTGTAGTTTCGTATTAAGTACCGGATCTAGGTTTGTAAGTGAGCCTCGATTTTTTGATATGGAGGGAAATCACTGATCGGGCCTCTCTTACCTCTGTTGAGGAATGACTTTCTTCTCGGGTTGTCGGATAAAAAACTTCCTATATCTTAGTTAGCAATTTTTGGTGCATCTTCGTTTTTCGTTTCCGATCCAACCATGGCTTATCAATTCATTGCGTTTCAAGCGTATTATCGCTATTTTAATTTGGATTCTGCCAAGAAAGAGTCATAATATCGATTGAATTTGCTTCCATGCTTTTTTATATCTTTTTCCATCGGATCAATCTTGTGGGTTTAGCCTTTTGTTAACGTAATTTGTAACACTTGAACCTACATCTTTAATTATATTTACATTTTAGTAAAAAAGAAGAACTAAAACGAACAGTGGAAATATTAATTAATATTTGTTTTTTTTTTTTGACAACAAAGTAGAAAAGAAACTAGTATCCTATCATCCATATCGGTGGTTCCGGTCCAATATGTGTGCTTGGTGACTGCCTGAGTCTAGCGCTTCGCGCTAGCCTATCTGCTGTCTGATTCTGCGTTCGGGATATGTGCTTGAGGTCAAACGTCGCGAATGACTTCTTCCTCTTGTCGATTTCTTCTGTGTAAACTGAAAAGGCTGGCCAATTCTCTGGATCAGAGACGATTTTCACCACTTCTGAACAATCCGTTGCAAAAGTAATATGTCTTTGATCGAAAAATTCCATACTTTCCATAGCCCATATAAGTGCCTCAAATTCCGCATGAAGCGGCGATAAACTCTGTCTTGTGTTCCTGGCTCCCATCTGTATGTTTACCCCGCCTTCATAGCAACTGTACCATCCGTGACCAGTAAACAAGTCCCCCTCCTTCCAAGATCCGTCCACAAAGCACCATTGGCCTTTTATCTCAGCAAATATATTAGAGTCTGTAGATTCCATATGCCTCTGATTACTATCCGTTGTGCATGTATGAGCACCTTCCCATGATAAGTATTCCGCCTCTGCCAGCCTCAATGTATCATTGGGGTCACGATCCATATTATTGTATACCATATCATTCCTACTCTTCCAGATGTACCATAATATCCAAGGAAACTGGCCGTTCGTGTCCAATGTTGGTAGTCTCCAAAATAAATAGTCCATATTTGTGTAAAGTGCCTCTGTAGGAAAGCATATCGGATTAGTAGGTATCCGTGACAAGGCCCACGTTTGAAGGGCCGGGGGACATTCAAATAGCACATGATTTACTGTCTCCTCAGCTCTGCACCTAACACAATATGTATCACAACAAATTCCCCTTGATTTTAAGTTCTTAAATACTCCCAGACACCCTGTTAGTACCTGCCATATAAAATGTCTCAATTTTGGTGGGCAGCTTAACTTCCATGAGTGTGCTTGTAACCCCTTAATATATGGACCTAACACCTGAATATGATTACCTGAATCTGGGAATTCCCTCTCCGTAAGATATCCTGATTTTACCGTGTATCGTCCTGATTTAGTAAAATGCCATCCAGTTGTATCTGGCTTAACATTTTTACTGATTGGCATGCTCCCTATCAGCATTGCATCTTCCGGAACAAAAACTGCATCTAGCAGCGCCTTATTCCATGTTCGACTCTGATGGTCAATTAATTGGTCAACCTTATATACGTTGATATTCGAGTATGGTTTACGGGTTGCTGGTCTCGGGCGATAGGCTGGTACAAAGGGGTCATTCCATATCGAAATGGATGTTCCTGAACACACCCTCTTAATTAGTCCTTTTTTAACCAGAGATCTAGCTGAGATTATACTCCTCCATCCATAGGAAGGTGAGTATGATCGTATTGGATCCATTGGATCTGTATTCCTAAAATATCGTCCTTTAAAAACCTTTGAAAAGAGCAGATTAATTAATATTTGTAGCAGAGAGAAAAACATTGAAACACAGAAAGAGACGCATAAAAGCCTTAATGACCGATATAAGGAAGATATTTTTCTTTCATCGGCTTGAAAACACCAAAAACTAAAGGACCTAAGACGTCATACTAAAAGGATAATGGTGAGAAACAATTTCAAGACTATACAACTGACAGAGATCAGTCAATGGTGGAGAGCACTGAATCCATGCATCGTCAAGAAAATAAGCCATTGCTTCACGCGACTGTGTAACCTAGGCTACATCAATAATGTGATATGCCCTTACGTATTTATTAAGATATACTCGTTAGGATTTTTAATCATTGTTGTATATGTTGATGACTTAAACATGATTGGAACTCAAAAGTAGAGCAATGATGCAATAACTTATATGAATAAGAGTTTGAAATAAAAGATCTCAAATTTTTTTTTTGGTCTTGGACTACAATAGAACATCTCGGAGATGAAATATGTATGCATCATTAAAATTATACCAAAAATATATTGAAATGCTTTTATGTGGACAAAGCGAATCCTCTGTATATTCCAATAGTCAACCAAACACTTGATGTTGACAAGGATCTATTTAGACCTTCTGAAATAATTAAAAAAAAATTAGGTTCTGACAAACCTTATATGATTTCTATCGGTGGGCTCATGTACCTTTCAAATTTAACTCGACCAAATATAGTTTTTTCTACAAATTTACTTGCAACTGATCTCCCACACGTAGACATTGCAATAGAATAAAACATATATTATGTTATCTCCAAGGGACGATTGATTTAGGTTTATTTTATCTTAGAAACTCCAAGGTTTTCCTAGTTGGTTTTGCAGATGTAGGATACTTATCAGACCCTCATAAATCTCTGTCGCAAACCGGATATGTTTTCACAGTTGACATAACTATAATCTCTTGGAATTATCAAAATAAAAGTTTGGTTGTAACTTCATCAAATCATGCAGAAACTATTGCATTTTATGAAATATGTAGAGAATGTGTATTGGTGAGATCTATAACTCATCACAATCAAGAAGTAAGTAGAATAGTTACAAAAAGAACCAACAAAATTGTTCGAAGAATTATACATGTGTCACCCAACTAACAGAAGGATATATCAAGAGCGGCATAACAAAACACATTCCTCCAAATATTTCTCATACATTGGAGAACTCATGAAAATCAAGAAGTCAAAAATCGAATATGTCCGTTCTTGTGACAAAGCAAAATTCCATTTTCGAAGACGCTACCGACTACAACATTCATAAAATATATTCATACTATCGGAATGCATCATCTACATGATTTATGAAGCTATATCATTTCCATGAGGCGATTATGTTGTTGTACTCTTTTCGTTTACCATAGTTTTTATCTCATTAGTTTTTTTTTTATGATAAAGTTTTTAATAAGAGAATACATAATATAAGATATAATCAAGAAAGAGTGTTGAATTTGATGTGATTATCCACTTTACCCAATTTCTCTACTCACCGACCAGTCGACCACTTTCTTATTATTTATATATTTTCGCCTATACATATTTTTTAATCGCGTTGTAGTTGGCACAACACAATAAGATGAAAACAAATATATTCTTCTTACACAATTCTCTCATTTCTCACAAAAACTTAAGTCTCTCTATCACACTCCAAATCCACCAAACCCCGCCCATTTAAAATTTCCTCTTCTAAAGCTCAAATCCTAGCCTAAGCCCATCTAAAACCCTGTGTCTCTCTCCTTTTATCTATAAATAGAGATGGCCACCCAAAGAGAAGAGGCAAGTTGAAGGTAAAATGTCACTGACATGGTCCTTCGTCGATGGAGGCTTGAAGAACCCTCAGGAAATGCCAGTGAGGTGATAAAATTGCGGCCATCCATTGTACGAGCGAGGAAACATCTACTCTGGGGTCGTGGATAGCGTCCTGGCCAAGTCGGGTACGAGGTATGGGCCCGGTGGTCAGGGTGAGAGTTCAAGCCAAGCCGGGTACGAGCAAGCATGCGTCTATGGGCCCATTGGTATTAGTGCTTTCATTGATTGGTATGTTAATTTGTTGCGCTTTATAAGTATTATATGATATTGGGGGTGCGGTTATTTAATTCTCGTCTCAGCCTTAATTCATGTTCGAAAACCTTATTTTTGTTTTCTAAAAATGTTTGTGAAAGTTTAGTGGTACCTAATAAAGATTCACAAAAAGTATTTTCAAACCACAAACTAGAGCAGTATGTGACTTCTTCTATGTGGTTCTAGTCTAGTTAGATCTTCCTCACAGGTTGAGGTCGGTTCCCTTAGACCTTAGTGGTAGCTATTTCTGTTAAGATGTAAGTCCAGATGTAAGTTGGGATGTATGCATTAAGGTGTATTTTGAGATGTATGTTGAGGTGTATGCCAACAAGGTATATGTTTATATGTATGTTGGAGAGTATGATATTTAGGTGTATGTTGAGGTGTATTGTAATACCCTATTTCACAACAAATGGGTCAATGGGCAACAGAAAAGTCAACAGGGGTATTTTGGTAATCTCCAAGACTTAAGGGATATTTTGGTAATTTTAACAAAATGCGAGATGGAAGCTTAGACGGGCCAAATGATTTTCTTTTTAATTAAATAAATAATTTAGAAGACTATAAGTGACGGAATTGGACATTTACAACAGTTTTACGGACTATCAGATGGAAACTGATAAAATTTGTAAATCCAGTACGGGAGCTTCGGGAGTCCGGATGAAGTGAAACGACTTGATGACTCTTATTGAGTATAGTATTGTAAAAAGAATATTGGAAAAATTGATTCAGAGGCATTGGGGGGGGGGGTTGGAGATTTAAAACGGAATTGACTATATTTGTCATATCGGATGGAACAAAAAATTGGAGGAATTTATAATGTGGAGATTCATTTTTCAGACTCATAATGCTCCATGGAGTGAAAAGTGTCACAAAAATCCTCTCAGATGGCGCCACCTCTCCAAACAAGCTCAATAAATCGTTTTTTTTTTTTGTTTGTTTATTGCATGTAACACTCAAATCACTCACCTCACCACTATCACTCTCTCATTCACTCCATCTCATCAAAGAAATCACTTAACAAAACTCGACAGCCTCTCTCCTCTCTCACACGCGAGATCCCATCTCTCTCCTCTCACCACATTCAACAAATGCATAAATCTTCATAAATTCTTTGGAGATCTTCAAGAACACTTATAGTGTCCATCATGTCTTGAGGTGCAAGTTATCTAAATATCTCAAAAATCAAGCCTGATATTAATAAGCCACTCACATATTTGGGATCCTCAGCCTCTCCTCATAAGTCTCCACCGGTCAGCTCCTCCTCCGCAGCCGAATCTCATTGGAGCCACCGACGACTCCCGCTGTTTTTCCATCGGAAAGCTCTTTAGCATAAGAGAAAATGTAACAAAATTTACAAACCAACTAAATGAATAACAAAAACTTTTTGATATCTCTCTCTCTCTCTCTCTCTCTCTCTCTCTCTCTCTCTCTCTCTCTCTCTCTCTCTCTATCCTCTCTCTCCCTTCTCTCTCTCTCTCTCTCTCTCTCTCTCTCTCTCTCTCTCTCTCTCTCTCTCTCTCCTCTCTCCTCTCTTCTCTCTCTCTCTCTCTCTCTCTCTCTCTCTCTCTCTCTCCAGAATGCTTCTCTCCTCCCCTTCAGCTTCTGCTCTCACCGGATCATCTTTAGCCACAAAAAGCCTCATTCTTGCCTGTCAACGCCGGAGCTCTGCCCCGGTCAACGCTGGAGTTCTTGGTCACCCTTAGAGATAGCCACCGTGGCTTTCTCTCTCTCTCTCTCTCTCTCTCTCCATGTCATGTATCTCTCACCTCCTGATCCATCACCAGAGCTCATCATTCACCGGTAAGATCACTTGAGGACTCTCTTAGCCGCCGGTCAACCTTCCTGCGTTGTCAGTCAACGCCGGGAAATCTACCAGAGCTGCCGGTCAACTCAGTCTCCTCTGGCCAGTTTATCTAGGGTTGGTCAACAACCGGTTAGGCATTTTTCAAATCGGTTCAAGTCTGGTCAACGATCAACAGTCAACACCGGTTCAGCCTCAGTCAATTCTTGTTCAACTGTCCGGTTTATCTTGGTTCGAGCGTGGGATCGCATTGGTTCAGACTTCTTGTTCGGGAAAGATTTGGGTTTAGTTGTAGTTCGGTCTCGGGAGGTTCAAAGTCCATCACACCGTCATCCATCTCTTCCATCACACTGGGAGTCTGTTATTCATGGTATAAAACATGTTGACCCGGGAACCATAAGCCGTTGTTCTAAGATTGCATACATTTCTGATTAAATTGATTAGTTCGGTTATTTTGAATGATTAATGGTTAATTGATTAAATGGTTAGGTTATTGTATGAATGTTAGATATGTGTATTCGTTATTGCTCGTTAATCCGTTGATTGAATATTGATTGTTGCATTCATGTTAGATTTGCATGTTAGGACGTATATGCATGCTAGTACATATATGCAAGTGAGAATCTATATACGGAAAATTATGACTTTATTAAAATACGGTTAGCAGACATAACGAACCATATACTATAATAACAGGGTGGGTTATTAGGTAATATACATGTTATCGGGCTAAATGGACTAAATTAAATAAAAATGAGACGTCGAGAGTCTATTAAGTTTACTAATCTTAAACCGACAGATCAAAGAGTTTATAAAAGATATTTAGGAAAGATAAGTTAAAATATGTTAATTCGGAATCGAGCCATCTACAGGGTTAGGAAGCTGCTAATCCCAAGGTAACAGGCTAAATGAACTAAAAGATAAGATTGAACCATAAGCTTGTTATTTTAAGTATTTGTTGTGTGTTGTTGGATTTGATGTTGTGTGATTGTGTGCAGGCTTGTTTATCGGACTATTCCAGTGTTGGGCCGGATAGTCCATTTTTGTGTTATTTGGTCAATTCTAGTGTTGGGCTGGATATATATGTTTTGTGACACTTGCCTCGGTCAAGGGACCGGGTAAGTTTGGTAGATACCTAATACGGTATAGAACCGGACAAGGTTGGTGGTGTGGTGGTGGATGAATAGAACTTGCGGGATAGATCGGGTTTTGTATTTATTTTATTTGACTTTGTCGTTCTTTCTTGTTGTGTAGAGTCCCAAAGAGTGTGCTTGATGTATTTACTATTATCAGGACTCCAGGGTGCGTTAGATCCCACAAGTCGAATGAAAGCGTTCTGGTACTTGTGACCCGATTGGATCCTCGAGTAGTTGCATGATCGGTTCACGTGCCTTCGGGTGGTAAATGTGGTTATGGTGTTAACCTACTGAGTGACGCTGGTAGGTGTGTGGTCCGGAGAATACAAGGTCATGTCATAGGGCCATACTGCATGGAATCTTAGGCTATCTAGGGGTAGCCCAAGTCGATGTGTATCAATGGACAGAGAACATTGTCCTATGTCGTAGGACATCATGTTTACTTCTAAGAGTCGTGGGTAGTTTTATAAACCATGGCAGTAGCTAAGTGTTCCCGTGGAAGTTACCGAGTTAGGAGTCGTCGTCATGAGCGACCGTGAGTCAGTCGGATCCGGTCCAACTAGTCTAGGGTAGCATGCCCTACCATCAGCACATGTGATAGGCTGTAAAGTTTTAATCCTATTCTACTGCAAGTGCACAGTTATGCTATTGTAGTACTTAGGGTATCGAATCCACAAGGACTCACGGTCAGACGATAGATTATGAATAATCGAATTAAGCTAAACGAAACAGATTATAAAGCAGTAAACAAGACATCAAGTAAAAAAATGAAGGGAGGTGAATGTAAGCAATTAACGAAGATGTCTGGTTTCAGGAAGTTCTCAGGAAATCAGATAACAAATAATCAAATTCAATATATTAGTGTTCTTGAACTAGAATCACAGAAGTAAAACTATCCAGCTCTCGCTGGAACAATTATCTATGTCTAACAACCTAGAAAACCAAATCTCTTTGCGAATCCTAGAGTTCTAAACATGCATTAATTCCAAGTTCGTTCGTTCACAACTTCTCTAGACCAAATCTCTTTGCTAATAGATAAGTTGCTCACCTAAATCCTTTCTAGCTAATTAACCAACTCTCGTTGTGTAAATCAACCTAATTTCAATAATCTAAGTGGCCAGTTCAGATTAAGCGTTAAGAACGATTTAGATGAAGAACTAGATGATGAATCCAAATCAATCAGTTATTCTAGCATTCCTTCAAATCCCTAATGAAAATTCCCTAACCTAACAAGAGATCTACTCAGACATAGCAATCAATACAGAAAACATAGTCAAAATAGATATCATAGATGAATCAGAAAGAGTAAGAACAGGGGTTCGAAATCAGGTCTCTCTCGAGAACCAAACCAGCCCCAAATCTCCTAATCTACTTGGAACGAAACTTCGAATCAAACTTAAGAAAAGCTTAGATAAAAACTTAGCCTAACAAGTGGCTGAAAAACCTAATTAAAAGTTAAAACACGAATTGGGTCACTTTGTAATTATGAGAAACTTCTGGGCTACTTTGCAAATTCTTCAAAATCTTTATTAATGGCCAAATCTTCTGACTCGCGAACCGTGTCGACCGACATCTATGTGGTCTCAATCGACATCAACATCTGATATTAGCAGTGACTTCTTCTTCTCGGGAAAATACTCCAAAATGCTCCAAAATGCGCCATAACATCAAAATATGCTCCAAACGTGCTAAAACCTGTAAAGTACCTGAAAAGACTCGAAAGAATCTATAGAATACTCGATTATGTACATATATCATGGCCTAAAACACCTAAAAACCATGATATATCAACTCCCCCACACTTAGCTCTTGCTTGCCCTCAAGAAAGTAAAGAACCAAAGCATAAGAAAAGAGGTTTGAAAACCAAGAAACTCATTTCGTCTTAGAAAAATTTCGCATTCACATTCGCTTAGTAAACAACTGAAAGCTTTCCTACAGAACTCAATACCACAATATACTTCCCCCATACTTAGCAACTGTCTCAAGTAAACTCCACAATCAAGTTAGGACTTTCAAATTCACCACACTAGCCTCTGTATAAGATAAGGTGCGGTCTCACAGAGGGAGTATCGAATCGAAGGACACATGGACTCAACTTATTCAGTGTCTGACCACCAAACTGTCGGTTTCTGGTTTCTTTCTTTTCCCTTTCTCCCTTAGCACTGATTTTTCCCCACTGGGTATCATTTTTTTTATCAGTGTTCTTCCCTTTTTATTGGGGTTTAACTTTGGATCTTTCCATGGATACACAGGAGGTAATAGGGGTCTCTACCACTCCCGAAATATGGGTGAAAACTGTGTGGAAATTGAAAAAATTGTGTTCTTACCTTCTGTCGCTAAATGTGTCGACCTAGACACAGCTTGAATCGATCGATTCAAAGCTTAGGTCGACCCATAATTTGGCGTGTACCAGATCGATCGCCACATTATTCCTTTCATGTCGACCGACACGCATACTGAATCGGTCGACACGCTGCACATTTTTCAGTACCAACGCCACAGACTTGAACAAGATCTGAATTAGTTGTGTTTAGTCACACAAATTCCTCAATGTTAGCACTGTCAGATCACTCAGAAACAAGTCAAAAGCAACAAGATAGATATAAAAAAAAGTTCCACAAAGTTCAAATCAAAAGAAACATGAAAAACTGACTCAAACAAAATCAAAGCTGACTCAAGAAAAATGAAAAAGGAAAAGAAAGGCAAACTCAAGAAAATGCTAGGATCATGGAAGAACTAAGAATCAGAGTCATTGTCGTATCCCTCCGGTGGTGTAGGTGACCTTTGACGTCTGCGACCGTGAGAAGGACAAGCGCAGGTGCAGCTGAAAGCTCTAGCAATGCCACCCCAAAGTGATCGAACTGTGTCTGTCAGGAACTTCATGTGTGGGTCCGCATCGTATCCAGGAAGTGGTGGCGGAGCATCCAATGGAAGAACCCAATGCAGATGTGGGTGAGAATCCCCAGCAAGATCACGAATGGGCTCATCCTCAGCAGGAGTAGGAGCAACCTGGGAAGAAGCTCCTCTGCGGGAACGAGCAGCAAGTGCCTCCCTTCAATCCTCGGATCAGGTCTCAAACTTAAATCATCCTGCGTGTCTATCGATAGCAGTGCATGTCGTATGTCAACTGTGAGCTCCTGCATACTATCTCTGTAGCACCAAACCAAATTTGGCTTCAGCCAGCCTGCGCTCAGCAAATGTGACTCATCGATCTCAGCGAACGACTGCTCGCATTTATACTCGTGCAGCGGTATCCTGAAATGCTGGAATATAGGTGTCAGCAGACTGCCCACTGACTCTATCTTGGTCTTCCCAGAACCTCTGAATGGTTTCGCCTGTAGCGTGACCAAATGCTCTACAAACACCGCACTCAGGTTGGTCCTCTCGTAAGGACCCTCGTGCTCATACTCATGGGAGCACAAATGTCCAACTGCTGGATGAAGTAGTACCAGCTCCTGCATCCTCATCTTGTTCGCCAAGACACGTACGACATATCGCAGGACCGGATGTCGTAAATCCTTCATCTTTGTATCACTGGAGAAATAAGGTGTAGAACCGAAGTTGCCCCAAAACTTCTCTAGATCGGGAAAACCCTCTGGAAGTACAGCTCGTGTGTAGCCTTTCTTGAACCCATAGATAGCACAGAGGTCTCGTATTGGCAGTATGTATCTCCTGCCATGTACCATGAAACACAAATGACCTTCCTGCGAATTCTTGGCGTTCCAGTCCCTATACGTGACTCGCACCATAGCCATAAACTGACGTACCAACTCTGGACACAGAGCATACCGGACATAAGGCATGGTGCCTAAACCCATCATCCTCAAGCATAGCGCAACTTGCTCTCGCATACCAGTCATCCTCAGAAAATCAGAGCTTACCAGCTTCGTAGGCTCAATCTCAACATCGCACCACCCATTGTACAACAGGGTGTCATACTCATCCCAGGTGTCCAACACCTCTCTGTGCAAACAATCATTACTGGTCACGACCAGCCTGGCTGACTTATCCCACACCCTCTTTGTGAATATCTTCACTCTTTCATCTTTGGGCCATGGGTGTGTAGGAAACTCAGCGGGTAACTATGGAGAACCCGGAGGAGACTGAGGAGTTATAGGTGGAGGTGGCTATGCTGGTGTTGACCCAGATGAACTCGCCCCATCTGTCCGGTTCTTCTTCCTTGGAGGCATCTTTGGAACCGAAACTGAAAATTGGGTTTTTAGAGAGCATACCTTGGAATCGACACAAATGGATTATAGATATGGATAGAGGGCAAAAATCCTCTCGGTTTAGGCTTTGGAATCGTTGGAATTGGTTGAGAAATGAGGAAGATCGGATTTGAGATAGATTTTGCGAATGGTGGTTTCAGTTAAAATGAAGAACAATCGCGAAAGAGAAATAAATACTTACCTCGGGACGCTTGATGTCGATCGATACAACCTCTCCATGTCGATCGACACGGTGTTTGAAATTTGAACCGGTCTGACCGAGGTCAAACCTCGATTCTGGGGAAAAAGTGAATCGATCGACCTAAAGTGCTGGATCGACCCTTTTGTCTCCATGTCGATCGATTCATAGTTTGTGTCGATCGACACAGTACATTCATGTCGCTACTTTTCCCTGTAAAGACTCAAGAAAACAAAAAACGAAAAATTAAAACGAAAACTCATATGTACAGACTCACCAGTGGGTTGCCTCCCACTCAGCGCTTGTTTTAAGTCATTAGCTTGACTGTGGAACGTGGTCAGATGTCAGGCGGTTTCGCCAAATGCAGAGCGTGCCTTTGCGAAATTCTCTTCATCCATGGTGGCGTATATGCATTGTGTGCATGAGACTGACCGAGAAAGTTTGGAATGACAGCAAGGTCAGGTGGAACATTTCGTTTCCTGACTCTATTCCCTGCAAAATCAGCATGAGAGTTAGCATACTTAAAGTCAGAGAATGCACACCTTGGCTTGATCAGATGTGGCTTAGATGTTGTGTTTGGAGCTTCCTGCTTAAGAGCAGGTATAGGTTTTGAAGATGTCAGAGCAGGCTCAGTATGAACCACCATCTTCTTCTCTCCAATCGCACTCTCTGGTTCTATTTCAACACTGAAACTATGTCCATCAATGGTGGATCTCTGCAGCCCATCCATCTTGAACTGCAAAGGTTTATCTTCCAGGTGGAGATCAATCAGACCATGTCGCACATAAATTACAGCTCCAGCAGTGGCTAAAAAGGATCTACCAAGCAGTAGAGGATCATCATGCTCAATCTCATACTTCAGTACCACAAAGTCCGTTGGAATAAAGTAATTTCCAACTTTGAGAGGGATGTTCTCAAGAACTCTTTTTGGATACCTTTTCGATCGATCAGCTAGGAGAAGAGAGATCCTAGTGGGCTGGAAGTTCAACAGTCCCAATCTCGTAGCCACAGAGTATGGCATGAGATTTACACTCGAGCCAAGATCACACAATGACCTCTTAAATCTGTCTCTGTATATAGAACAGTCTATCATGAAACTCCCTGGATCCTTTAAATTTTCAGAAATCCTACCATGAATAATAGCATTGCACACTCCAGAGATCATCAAGACATCTTCTTCTTCAGCCATGTTACCAGAATGTATGTCTGTAACACATCTCCTCACCATAGGAATGTTCTTAACAACATCAATCAATGGGGATTCAGTTAGTTTATCTCTCATCATCTTCATGTACTTTTCTAACTGAATCTCTTGCTTAGACTTCCTAGGGAAAGGAATTTTCGGTTTGTAGACCTTTTCCTCAACCATATTTGGTTTCTCTGGACAAACTGGCTATTCACGCCCATGATGTCGATCGACATTTAAGTGATGTCGATCCACGTTGATCAGATTCGAGTCGACCTTGATGTCGAGGTGGGTCGATTTCGGTCCGTCACAGAAACTCGAAAGTGATGTCGACCGACACGGATGTGTGTCGATCGACACAGAGTCTGTAGCTCGAGAATTACTCGAATTTTTCAGCTCTGAAGTCCTTATATCCCAATTCTGATCAGCTTCATCTTCTGCCAAAGCTGCCTTAACATGTTATGTATGTATACCGGCTTCCACTTGTGTCATCCTAGCATCTAGATTATCCACTTTGCTTGTCAAAGTCTCCAATTTCCCACTCATATCTTGATACATGGAGTCTATCTTTCCATTCAAATCGTGTGTCATCTTATTCTGTCCAAGAAGTAGCTGCTCAAGCATGGACTCAATCTTTGTCTGCTCATTAGTGGTAGGAGTTTGGTGAGATGAATAGTCATAATCTCTCGATCTCGGAGCGTAACTAGAACTTTGTCTTTGCTGATTTCCATATGTTTGTCCATGATAATCAGCCTCAGCTATATAGTTCACCTCTGCAAACTCTTCAGCTTCTGCATCACATCGGATTTGCCTTTTTCTAAGTAGGATGCTGTGGACAGAATCAACCTTATCCCTTATCTCGGCCATCTGCAAGTTATCATCTTTGCCACCAGATATCTGTCTCTCAAGATCAGCATTCTTGACACTATTTCTAGTTATCAAGTTCTCAATAAGCTTTTTAGCTTCATCTGGAGTCTTGGTATAAAAGTTCCCATTGCTTACTGCGTCCATAGCCCTCTGATACCAAAAGTCCAAACATCTGAAAAATGCGCTCAGCAGCTGAAACTCAGAGAAACCATGATGTGAACAATCTCTCTGGTACCTCTTGAACCTCACCCAAGCAGTCTTAAAAGGCTCTGTAGGTCCTTGCTTGAATGTCAAAAGATCCTGTCTAAGCTGGTCGGATCTAGCATCATCATAAAAGTGTCTAAGGAACTCTCTCTTAACCGCATCCCAAGTAGTTAAAGATCCTAGTGTTAGCTGTTTTAACCAGTAGACTGCCTCTCTATTAAGAGAAAATGGGAAGAGCTTACAGAAAAGATAATCAAATGAGACTCCTTCAGCCTTAATACTGCTAGCCAATTTTTCGACAGTCTCTATATGATCCATAGGATGCTCGCTAGAGACACCATGAAACTGATGCTGCCCAACCAATGCATAGTACTCTGGTTTCAGCCTGAATTCAGCTCTGGCAAATAGAGGTGGTCGAATCGCAGACCGATTAGCATAGAACTGATCCGGTCTGTTGTAATCAGCAAGTGTCTTCTCGCGACCAATCTCCTGTCGTGGATGTTCCGCGCCCACGGCAACATCTGGTATGATGGGGTTTCCTTCCCCATCTAGTTTCTGACCCTTCGCGTTGCATATATGACTCTCTTGGTCTCGTAAAATGCCGTCCTCACCGCGAATCAGAATCACAGGTTCCATAGAGAGAAACCTGCTAAGTGCTCAAGCTATCGCTGTCTATGGTCGCGGGTCATGTCGATCGATTCACTCTGAGTGTCGATCGACACTATGCGATTCCTGCGATACCAAATAAACAAGAACGCGAGTAAACAGAAAATAAAAGAAGAAATGTTTAGTCTAAATTCTAATATCGGCGAACTCAAAGAGTCCCCGGCAACGGCGCCAAAAACTTGATAGGCTGTAAAGTTCTAATCCTATTCTACTGCAAGTGCACATTTATGCTATTGTAGTACTTAGGGTATCAAATCCACAAGGACTCACGGTCACACGATAGATTATGAGTAATCGAATTAAGCTAAACGAAACAGATTATAAAGCAGTAAACAAGACAGCAAGTAAACAAATGAAGGGAGGTGGATGTAAGCAATTAACGAAGGCGTCAGGTTTCAGGAAGTTCTCAGGAAATCAGGAAATCAGATAACAAATAATCAGATTCAATCTATTAGTGTTCTTGAACTAGAATCACGGAAGTAAAACTATCCAGCTCTCGCTGCAACAATTATCTATGTCTAACAACCTAGAAAACCAAATCTCTTTGCGAATCCTAGAGTTCTAAACATGCATTAATTCCAAGTTCGTTCGTTCACAACTTCTCTAGACCAAATCTCTTTGCGAATAGATAAGTTGCTCACCTAAATCCTTTCTAGCTAATTAACCAACTCTCGTTGTGTAAATAAACCTAATTTCAATAATCTAAGTGGCTAGTTCAGATTAAGCGTTAAGAACGATTTAGATGCAGAACTAGATGATGAATCCAAATCAATCAGTTATTCTAGCATTCCTTCAAATCCCAAATGAGAATTCCCTAACCTAACAAGATATCTACTCAGACATAGCAATCAATACAGAAAACATGGTCAAAATAGATATCATAGATGAATCAGAAAGAGTAAGAATAGGGGTTCGAAATCAGGTCTCTCTCGAGAACCAAACCAGCCCCAAATCACCTAATCTCCTTGGAACGAAACTTAGAATCATACTTAAGAAAAGCTTAGATAAAAACTTAGCCTAACAAATGGCTGTAAAACCTAATTAAAGCTAAAACATGAATTGGGTCACTTTGTAATTATGAGAAACTTCTGGGCTACTTTGAAAATTCTTCAAAATATTTATTAATGGCCAAATCTTCTGACTCGCGAATTGTGTCGACCGACGCCTATGTGGTGTCGATCGACACCAACATCTGATATTAGCAGTGACTTCTTCTTCTCGGGAAAATACTCCAAAATGCTCCATAATGCGCCATAACGTCCAAATATGCTCCAAACGTGCTAAAACCTGTAAAGTACCTGAAAAGACTCGAAAGACTCTATAGAATACTCGATTATGTACATATATCATGGCCTAAAACACCTAAAAACCATGATATATCAACAGGGTTCGCGTACCTCCGACCGAGCCCCAATACCTCTTCGTGAACCTGTTGGCGCAACTGATATATCATGGTTTTTACCTGTTTTAAACCATGATATAAGTATATATTAGAGTATTTTGTAGTGTCTTTCGAGTCTTTTCAGGTGTTCATTAGGATTATGAACGTTTGGAGGATTTTGGAAGATATGAGAGCTTTCTAAGAAAGTTCTGGAGTTGGAGCTGTGATAAGAGAAACAGAGATTCTCTGTTCGACCTGAGCATCGATCGTTGCATCACTGCGTCGATCGACACAGCCGCCAACACGCCGAAACGCCAGCGTATTAATGAAGAATTGAAGATTTGCAGTTTCTGCCCAGAAGTTTCAGTATTTACAGAAGAGACCCAAGACATGTTTAGCACTTTATAATTAGGTTTTTGGTGTTTTGTTTAGATTACACATTCATACTTTTAGCTAGTGATAGTTTTGGAGTTTTGGGGCTGATCATTCCTTGTACTACTTTTTGGAGAAGATTTCGAACCCCTTTTCATTCTCTACTTTCTCTTTAATGATATTTATTCATATTATGATTTATGTTTCATAGATCATGTCTGAGTAGATTCATTGTTAGGTTTAGGGATTCTCACAAGGGTTTTCATGACTTGCTAGATTAAATCAACCAACTAGGATTCATAACTTGTTAGTTCTTCAACCTGAATTGTGCTTAATACTAGTTTCTAACTTGATCACTTAGAATCTAGATCTAGGATTTATAAACTGACACGAAAGTGTAAATTAGAATCTGAACTATTTAGGTTGAGTAATTTAATTATTTGCAAAGAAATTTGGTTTAGTTGAATTGTGAACTAATCGAACATGCTCCTAAAACTAGTTTAATCTGTTAGGGATTGCAAAGAAATTTGGATTTCTAGGGTTTAGACTTAGTGAATTCTCGCAACGAAAGTTGGTTAGTTATATATCTGTGTTGGAGTTCTAAAACGGTTATTAATTAGATCCTAACTGATAATTGATCTGCTTGGCATGATTTCATGAGAACTCCCTGACCTAGCGCTTTTAGTATTTGATAAACAAACCAATATTTGCCACTGATTTACCTTATGTTATAGTTTAATATTCTTGATTACATCGCCTAGCTCAACTCGACATTCTATAGTCTATCGTAAGACTTCTTAAGTCTTTGTGGTTCGACCCCTACATACTACATTTGCATGTGCACTTGCAGTGTAACTTAAGGAATTAACTATGAGCATATCAAGTTTTTGGCGCCGTTGCCGAGGACTCTTTTGAGTCTTCGATAGATTTTAATTTAGAGCTTAGACTAGGTTTTTCGTTTTTGTTTTTGTTACTATTTATGTTTTTGTTTTTGTCTTTGCGTGTTTCAGGTTCTCGCTAAGACTCGTGCATCGACCGACGCTTCTTTGAATCGATCGACGCACACCCAAACTGAATCAATCGTTGCGGTCCTGTGCATCGATCAACTCTTGCCGTAAACAGATAGTGCATGCATAATCGTGCAACTAGAAATAATCCGGATAAGAAACTCGTGAATCTAGGACTTGAGGAACTTGCAAGGTTAGAAAGAACGAACATGAAAGCTCAGAAACCAGTTAAGATGGCAAATCCAGTTGATGAGATCCTAATTCGAGATGAACATGGTATTCTAAGAGACAGAGACAATCATGTTTGAAATGAGCTTGGTCAGAAGCTTGATGCTGAAGGGAACATGATTGTTCAGGAGATTATTCAGCCTGGACCTTTGGAGGAAGCTCAAGGTGGACAAGAGAATCCACGAGTTGAAGAGCCTCCTAGAGCGCATGAACCTCCAGCTGGGAGGACGCTTGCTGATTACAGTAGGCATGATGTGTTCTATGCTAACAGATATGCGATTGTACCCCTGCTTTTGCACGGAATGACTTTGAGCTGAAGACTTCATACTATATGCTTGTGGGGCATCACCTCTTTCATGGACTCCCACATGAGCAACCTATCGATCACATAGAGAACTTTGAGTCTTTAGTCACTGGAATGAAGCATAATTGAGTGAGCTATGACTTCCTGCACTGTAAGCGTTTTCCTCACTCTCTTAGAGGAGAAGCTGCAAACTGGCTGAAGCAGATTCCACCTGGGACTCTGACTACTTGGGATGCAGTTAAGAGGAAGTTTCTAAGGCATTTTTATGATGATGCTAGATATTATCAGCTTAGACAAGATCTTTTGACATTCAAGCAGAGACCTACAGAGGCCCTAAAAGCAGCTTGGGTGAGATTTAGGATGTACCAGAGAGATTGCCCTCATCATGGTTTCTCTGAAGTTCAGCTGCTGGGCATTTTCTTCAGGGGAGTTGATTTGTGGTATCAGATGGCTTTAGATGCTGCTAGCAATAGGAACTTCAACATTAAATCTCCAGAGCAAGCTAAGGAGATAATTGAGAACTTGGTGTGCAGCAATAGCACTAAGAACGCTGATAAGGAAAGACAGAAATCTGGTGGGAAAGCTGATAGCTCACACATAACTGATATGAAAAACAAGATTGATTTTATCCATATTCTTCTACTTGGGAAGAAAAATGTTCACTTTGCTCAAGATGTTGAAGTGTTTGAGGCTGATGAAGGGTGCAAAGAAGAAGATGCGAATTTTGTTGGTGGGATTGGTTTACAAGGAAACAGATTTGGAAATCAACAAGGAAGAGATGGCTACAATGGAATGGGTTAGAGAAGTACCTTCACAGGTAATCAAAACTTCTCTGTTTTCAATCCTAAGCCTCAGTACTAAAAGCCTTATCAAAGTAATAGCATCCTTGGAAACAACACTAGCAGTTTCACTAGGATCTATGGATCTTCATCATATCAGCCTGTTCCTCCTCCAAATGAGCAGAATGATAAGATGATGGGATTGTTGGAGCAGCTTCTAGAAGGACAGTAGAAGAGTACAATGGACTTTAATGTGAAGATAGATGCTATGTACTTGGATCTGAATGGAAAAATTGAGTCTCTGAGCACTCATGTGAAGAAGTTGGATGTTCAAGTTGCACAGGTTGCTGGGTCTGCAAAGAGGCAAGATGGATCTTATCCGGGACGAACTGATGCTAATAAAAAGTACAAATGCAATGCAATCACGTTGAGAAGTGGTAAAGAGGTCGTTCCTGCTCAGAAAAAGGGCCTGAGTTTGGAGGAAATCGTTGAGATTGAGGAGATGGAAGATGAAATCCGTGAGTTTTGCACTGCACCGATCGACGCAAATCAGCATCGATCGACGTAGATCGTGAATGAGGAAACTAAACCCAAGCTCGACGAAAGGTCGTTGCACTATCGCCGAGTGTACTGATGCCGATCGACGCAAAGCGATTGCAGAGAAATCCGATACAGAGAAGCTGAAGAAGGCTGATTCAAGCCTTCTTAAAAACCCCAGGAAGTCTAAATACGAGGTGCAGTTGGCCAAATGCAAGGAGATCATGAACAAGGTGTTGATTGAGGTGCCTTTGATTGATTCTCTCAAGACTACTTCTGTGATGAGAAGATGTCTCAAGGACATGCTTTCTGGTAACATGACTGATGAGGAGAGTGTAATGATGATCTCAGAGGTGTGTATTGTTGTGATTTAAGGCAGGATTCCAGGGAGCTTTGTGTTGGATTGTGCTATCTACAGAGATAGATTTGAAAGATCATTGTGTGATATTGGTTCTAGTGTGAACCTTATGCCCTTGTCTGTTGCTAAGAGGCTTGGGATGACAGATTGGATGGAAGGAGAGACATCGTTAGTAGCAGAGTATCGATGGAAAGCGGTGAGAAGAATGGAGGTAAGGCAAGTATTGGAAATGGAGGACCAGTGAGTGTTGTGTGAGAAGTCAATGCAAAGTGGGGAAGTGAGAAGTGTTGGTTCAAGAGGTCATCAGTTGGCGCAAATGGTATCAGAAACACGTTTGGAGCAGTGCAGTCAGGATCAATAGTTTCAGGGAATCATGAATCGATTAATAGTCAGGCCAGACAGTGTGGCAGTTTGAGTTGTCAGTATTTTGGGTTTTGTGCAAGACCTTGTTTCAAAAGTCAGTTGAGCATCAGGAGTGTAATTTCACTTGGTTTAGAGTTTAAGCATGAAAGAAGTTGGATCGGTTTCGAGTGGCGACTTACAGGGTTCAGTTCCGATTCGAAGTTTGCTGGTAACGGAGAATTAGGGGACCGAATTCCTGTAAGTGGGGATGGATTTAATACCCCGGTTAACGACAAATGGGTCAACGGGCAGCAGAAAAGTCAACATGGACATTTTGGTTATATCCAAGACTTAAGGGGTATTTTGGTAATTTTACCAAAATGCGAGATGGAAGATTAGACGGGCCAAATGATTCTCCTTTTAATTAAATAAATCATTTAGAAGACTAGAAGTGATGTAATTGAACCTTTACAACAGTTTACGGACTATTCAGATGGAAACCTATAAAACCGACAAAACTTGTAAATTCAAGTACGGGAACTTCGGGAGTCCGAATAATGTGAACCGACTTGATAAATGACTCTTATTGTGTCTAGTATTTTAAAAAGAAGATTGGAAAAATTGACTCATATGAATTGGGGGGTTTTGGAAATTTAAAGCAAAATTGGCTATATTTGTCCTATCAGATGGAATTTCTAATGTGGAGATTCATTTTTCAGAATCTCGTAATGCTTCCAGGAAATAAAAGTGTCACAAAACTTAAATCACTCACCTCACCACTCTCACTCTCTCATTCACTCAATCTCACCAAAGAAATCACTTACAAAGCTCTATAGCCTCTCTCCTCTCTCACCCACGAGCTCCCATCTCTATCCTCTCACCACATTCAAACAAATGCATGAATCTTCATCATTTCATTGAAGATCTTCAAGAACACTCATAGTGTTCTCCATGTCTTGAGGTGCAAGTTATCTAAATATCTCCAAAACCAAGCCTGATGTTCATAAGCCACTCACATATTTGGGATCCTCATCATATCCTTATCAATCGCCACCAGTCAGCTCCTCCGCCGCCGCCGAGTCTCGCCTTAGCCGCCGCCGTAGAAGTCGCTGCCAGCGACCTCCACAGTTTCTCCCTCCACTGCTGGTCTCTCTCTCTCTCTCTCTCTCTCTCTCTCTCTCTCTCTCTCTCTCTCTCTCTCTCTCTCTCTCTCTCTCTCTCTCTCTCTCTCTCTCTCTCTCTCTCTCTCTCTCTCTCTCTCTCTCTCTCTCTCTCTCTCTCTCTCTCTCTCTCTCTCTCTCTCTCCATGCAGGCTTCTCTACTCTTCTTCAGCTTCTCCTATCATTGGAGATCATTTATAGCCGTCGGAAAGCCTCATTCTTTCCGGTCAACACCGGAGCTCCGCCACGTTCAACGCCGGAGTTCTTGATCACCGTCTGAGACAGCCACCGTTGGCTCTCTCTCTCCTTAACGTGTCTCTCTCACCGCCTGATTCATCGCCGGAGCTCATCATTCGCCAATCATATCACCCTAGGAATCTCTTAGCTACCGTTCAACTTTACTTTTCCGTCAGTCAACGTCGGGAAAGCCTCTGGAGCCGCCGGTCAACTCAGTCTCCTCTCGCCCTTTTTTATAGAGTTGGTCAACAACCGGTTCAACCCGGTAAGGCAATGGTCAACTCGGTTAAAGTCTGGTCAACGGCCAACAGTCAACGCCGGTTCAGCCTCGATCAAGGCATGGTTAACGGTATGGTTTAGTTTGGTTCAAGCTATGGATCACATTGGTTCAATCTTCTAGTTTGGGAAAGGTTTGGGTTTAGTAGCAGTTCGGTCTCGGGAGGTTCGGAGTCCATCACACTGTTATCCGTCTCTTCCATCATACTTTGAGTCGGCTATTTATGCACCGTAAGCCGTAGTTCTAATATTGCATGCATGTCTGGTTAACTTGATTAGTTAGGTTATTTGATTGATGAATGGTTAATTGATTAATTGGTTAGGTTCTTGTATGCATGTTAGATAGTTATATCCATTATTGCTCGTTAATCCGTTGATTGAATATTGATTGTTGCTTTCAAGTTAGATTTGCATGCTAGGACGTATAGGCATATATACTATAGTAAGAACTTTATTAAAAGAATCTATATACGGAAAATTATGACTTAATTACAATACGGTTAACAGACCATATACTATAATTACGTGGTGGGTTATTAGATAATATACGGTTTATCGGGTTAAATGGACTAAATTAAATAACAATGAGACTTTGGGAGATTATTAAGTTTACTAATCATAAACCGACAAATCAGAGAGTTTATAAAAGATATTTAGGAAAGATAACTTAAAAGATGTTAATTTGGAAGTGAGCCGTCTACGGGGTTAGCAAGCCGCTAATCCCAAGGTAGCGGACTAAATGAATTAAAAGATAATATTGAACCATAAGCCTGTTATCTTAAGCATTTGTTTTGTGTTCTTGGATTTGATGTTGTGTGAATGTGTGCAAGCTTATTTATCGGACTATTCCGGTGTTGGATCGGATAGTCCGTTGTTTGTGCTATTTGGTCCATTCTGGTGTTGGGCCGGATATACATGTTGTGTGATACTTTCCTCGGTCACGAGACAGGGTAAGTTTGGTAGATACTAATCCGGTATAGAACCGAACAAGGTTGGTGGTGTGATGGTGGATGAATAGGACTTGCGGGATAGAACGGGTTTTGTGTTCATTTTTATTTGACCTTGACGGTCTTGCTTGTTGTGTAGAATCCTGGAGAGTCTGCTTGATTTATTTGCTGTTATCAGGATTCTAGGGTGCGTTAAATCCCGCAAGTCGAATGAAAGCGTTCCGTTACTTCCGACTGATTGGCTCCTCAGGTAGTTTCCTGATCGTTTAACGTTCCTTCGGGTGGTAAATCTGGTTATGGTGTTAACCTACTGAGTGATGCCGCTAGGTGTGTTGTCCGGAGAATATGGGGTCATGTCCTAGGGCAGACTGCATGGAAGCTTATGCTATCTAGGGGTAGACCGAGTCGCTGTGTATGTGAGAGTAGATACTCGCACTGTCAAAACTTGTAGAGCTAAAATTTTAGGAAACAGAATTCTCAAAGTAAACACACCGAAATAGGAACCCGGAGGATATTTTATTGATAATAGATCAGAAAAGAGAGTACAAATAACAAAAAGGCTTAAAGAAAGTTCTAAGTTCTAAGTCTAGATACTAGGGTTTTTTGAGATGCCTAAGTCGCAGGAAGTCCAACTCCTTATATAGCTGCGGAAATTCGGCTTCGAGGATCTTCGTCTATAAGATATTCAAAAATCTTCTTGTTATCGTCTTCTTCCGTTTCTGTTAACATTTACATTTCAGCCTGGATTTTCCTCTTCTGCTCGAAGATATCTTCTTCAGAAAGTATGATCTAAGTGGTTATCCGTTCAGAAAGTTTGAGAAGTAAATACAGCTCCGAGTTTCCAAGGAATGCATTCATATCGGAACTCCCAAAGGAATGGGTTGTGCTCGGAAAAGGAGATGAGATAGGTTTGGATCCGAGCTCGTTTAGCTGGGAAAGGTGCTGGTTAAGCTCGGAATGTCCGAGCTGGTTTAGCTCGGATCATAGCTGTTTCAGCTCGGAATTTCCAAGCTGGTTTATCCCGGATCCGAGCTCTTTCAACTTGGAATTATCTTGTCTTGATGTTTTGTCTATCTGTAGGTTCTGTCAAGTGATTCGCTTATCCGATTGATCCGTTCGGATGTTTGGTTGAATAGTTTTGTCCGTTTCGTATGAAATGTTATCCGGTTGAAGCATTTTGTATAAAATGTTATTCATACGAAACGTCATCGATACGAAGTGATTCGTATAAAATATTAACCATACGAAGCTAGTTTCATACGAAATGTGATGAACGTCCATGTCCGATTGCTTAAGTATGCTTTTGGCTATTATTTTTGTCAAGGGGATTTTGACCCCAATAGTTAGCCCTCAGCTCTCCTGGCTCGAGTACGATGATGGCGAGATTCTTTAGTATTCGAGGCGAAAGCAATTGTCCGAAAGATTGATTCGGCCATTTTTGTTTCGTTGCTTATCCGTTTGCGACGAAGAATTGTCCAAATTATTCGTCGTATTTTAGCCGGCATGTCTAGAAAGATAGCTTTTTGGAACGGCATTTCCGAGTTTGATTTATTCCGACTTCCTGAGTAAGTCGACTTTCATCCGTTGGCGCATGTGTGATGATCCTTTCAGAACTTTCGGCCGTAATTGATTTACTCGTGGAAAGATTTGGACGATTCCTAGACCATGTCTAATCATGATCAACTCCATCATGACTAGCCTAAGCATTCTTATGCTAAGGTAATCAATTGTAATCATTCCCAAAGATCCATTCCTTTTCAAAAATCTATAAGTATTCATTCCTCTTCGCCTCATTTTTCACATCTTCACTCCAAAGAGAAAAAAAAAACCAAAAGTAACTTCTCTATCTAGCTTCTTCTTAGTTTTTGTGAGTTTTGTCAAAAATTTCTTCTTCGGTCTAGCGGTATGACGAATCATGCATCAAATTACGGTCGTGCCAGGTTTTCTTCCGAAGGGGAATCTTCTGGGGTTTGGCGGTCGACCAGGTCTCATGCTAGCCGACCATGCTCCTCGACAAGACCGGAAGCCGCGTTCCGGATAACGGTCAATGCTTTGGCACAACGATCAAAGAGGAGTTCGAAGATATCCTTGTCAGTCCGGAGGAATCTTTGCGCTATTGGGGTCTTTCTCCGGAGAAGCCAAAAGCGGCTCGTCCAAGAAAGAAGAAAGAGACTCTGGATCCCCCTGGGTCAACTTTTTCTACCGCAAACTCAGTCGAAAAGCTTCTGCGTGATTTCGGGATCCCCGAAAAAGTGACGATCAAGGTGCCGTCTTCCTGCGACCGAGTTAACACTCCCCCATAAGGATATTTCTTGGTGTCCTATTATTTCTTCAGATTATTCTGCCTATGGTTTCCAGTCAACGAACTTATAGTTCGCTATCTTCGGCGTTATAGATAGGCTCTTACGCAGTTCACTCCCCGAAGCCTGCGGGATTTGATCGGTTCTCTAGTTCGTATTTTTGAGTGTGGCGTTGATCTCCGAGTGATACATCTTCGAAATATGTTGATTATAATTCCGATGAAGGGCGGCCTCAAATATTATCTTAAGCCTTATCCGCATCAATCGATTATTTCAGATTTCAATAATAATGAACGTCAATGGAGGCACCATTTTTCTATGTCTTGATCGAGGAGGCGTCTATCGAGGGAGATTAAATTCCATTGATGAGATCAAAATGGGTAAAATTCGGTAGCCGATTTGGTCGTTTGGCATTATGTTGTCTCTGTCCGTCGTTTGGTTGATTTTTTTAACTCTTTCTTTATTTTTGCAGAAAAAGATATCTGCCTTAGGTGTCCACCAAATTTGATCGACCTCATCGGGAAGTTGCAAAATGGGAGTACGGACTGGAACAAACATTTCTCCCTCGACCGACGAGCGGGTGTATGATGGGTAATGTCATGACGTTGTGTTACTTCAAGATGATGATACAATTTACGCATGGCTTAACAGCGGTACAGGGCTTCCTGACGTCGATTATTACGGACCCGAAGAATGGGTAGGTCAAGATCCGACGTAGGTGACGGCGAATAAATAGCTGTCCCCCCAAGGACCGCCCTCTGAGTCATTGGATCCAGCCGTCGTTTCTGAATCTAGTCAAAGGTGGAAAAAGAGACATGGAAAGGATATTGAAATCCCACAGCCCGACTCTAATCCCATCTGGTTTGATCACGGTAACAATTGTTTTATGTACTCTAATGCTGCCGAGGTTGCCAGTTTCTGCGCGGGCGTTCGTCATCCCGGAGATTATCCTATGAAGTATGAGGACATGATCTGCGGCGGTTCTCTTCTCGATGCAGGACAAGATATGCTAAGGGTTAGTATTTATCTTTAGCATATAATAATTTTTTCTTTCTTCGTAGCTTGATTGACTTGATCATAAGATCTTGGTCGCAGGCTTAGGCTTCAATTAATCGTCATGCCGCGGAATCCGACGGAAAGTTCCAAAGAATTCAAAGTCACGTTGTAAGGCGTTCCCCTGATAACGCAAACTTGGTTAATTCTATCACTGCTTTGAAGGTTTCTATTGAAGAGAAGAAAAACGAATTTGAGACGGCAAGATTTTCCCTCGACGCCGAATGAAACAAGGCATTTACCGAGGCCAATGTTTTAAGAACTCAACTTGCGGAAATGAGGCTTTCTTGTGATGCGGATCTTCATGACGCGGTCGAGAAAGGAAAGAAATGAATGCTTAAGAAGATAGCATCTCACTTGTCCAAATTCCACATAATCTTCTCGAAACTGCCCTCGGCCAAAGAAAAGCAGAGTCGATTCATTGCGGTGAGGAGCAACCTTGACTTCATTGCCGATTTTAGGGCTAAGGGTCCTTCCGCATCTGAATCCGAAGAGGCGGACCTTATATCGAGAGCCCGTTTGGAAGAGGATGATTTTTCTGAGTTTGATCCGAAGGTAGCCAAAGCAGAAAGTTGCTTCGCTCTGTCTCTGTTTTCAAACGATGTTGCCAGTTCGTCCCAAGGTGATGCATGGTTCTGAAATATGGACATAGTGGTGTTAGTCGTACGTTGTAGTTCCTTTTCTTGGGATGGTCAGTTGTTCCGATATATGAACTAACTATCTTGTATTTCTTTGACAAATTTATTCTTAAATTTTTGGAGTTTATTGTTCGGACGTTTTGGAACCCGCTGCGGCGTTTTGCCGTTCTTTTGAGATTTCGAGTTTGAGCAAAAGGTTCTTAAATGCACCAGTTCGTTCACCGAAGGCGATAGAATTATGACGACTGTCCGAATTGTTCAATTATGCTTACTTAGAGTTTTCAGAGACATTCAAAAACTTTCCTCGAGATACAAGGTGGGATATGCTCGGAAAATCCGAGATGGCTGATTCGTAAGATTTGAGGTTGTCAGCTCGAAATTTCTGGGCTTCATCTCGGAACTTTCAAGCTGGTTAGCTTGGTATTTCTGAGCTTCATCTCGGAATTTCAGAGCTGGTTAGCCCGGGATTTCCGAGATGAATCTCGGAATTTCCGAGCTGGTTTGCTCGTGATTTTTGAGCTTCGTCTTGGAATTTCCGAGCAGGTCAGCTCGGAGTTTCCGAACTGGTTAGCTCGAACTCGAGCTGGACTGCTCAAATTTCCGGATATGCCGGGTCCATGGGAGAGCGATGATCGTGTTAACTTTGTATTGCATAGCTTTGGAGAATTAAACGGATCTTTTCCGAGGGAGGACTTTTCCTTTCAGCTCCACTTTCGGATCTAAGATGATTGAGACCAGTGTGCTTCGGACCGTCTGACTGGGTTTCAAAATTAATTTCGAAGATGGGCGAGACATACTCTTCTTACAAACTTGTGATGATTTAGACCAGTGTGCTCGGAAGCGTCTTACTTGGGTTTCAGAATTAAGTTCAAAGATTGCCGAGACGTACTCTTGTTGCGAACTTGTGATGATTTAGACCAGTGTGCTCGGAAGCATCTTACTGGGTTTCAGAATTAAGTTCAAATATTTATCGAGATGTACTTTCTTGCGAGCTTTTGATGATTTAGACCAGTGTTCTCGGAAGCGTCTTACTGGGTTTCAGAGTTTTACTTTTGACTTCGGTACTAGTGCAGGGGCTCCCGTCTTATATTCCCATCTTCGGTCGTATACTCGGTATGACGTCGTTTAGACCAGTGTGCTGGGCAGCGTTTACTAGGTTTAGTTTTCCGTACTTCGATTTTGATGTTTTTGTGAGACTTCTTGTTTTACATTTTCCGTTATCGATAGTAAGCCAATATCCGCAGGACATACCTTTCAGATAAAAGAGCAAGATATACTTGGTTAGGGCTTCATTTTACCAGTGTGCTAAGTAGCGTCATACTGGGTTTTTGGGGTCTACTTTCGACTCTAGCACTAGTGTGGGGGCTAGCTCGACTTATGTTCCCTTTATATATAGTAAACATACCTAGGCGGTATTAAAATTTATAGAGCACTTTTATCCGTATAGGACATGTTGGTTAAGATCCATAAAGGATGTATTTGTTTGTCTGTTGTGACCATCAGCAAACAAGGTAAACAATTCCTAAGAAGTCATGAAAACGTACTAGACTCATCTAGGTATAATATGACATCAAACGAATTTGAACTAGTTTGCTAAGCTACGAGGTTCGAATCCTAATTTCGATTTTAAGACAAGTAAATTAAATAATATCGAAAATGGGTTTATTTTTCATTAACAGATAATTCCAAGCGTATGGTTGGGGAGTTGTTCGCGGATATGTTGTGTTTGTGGTTATGATTCGTCGTCTTGAGTTTTTGAAAAGGCGTTGAGCAAAACGGCTTTGCAAACTGATGTCATGAAGGTTGTCCGAGTATGTTTTGAAGTTAGTCGGACAGATTTCGTTTTCGGTTGAGAGGGGTGTCTTGCTCAGATGTCCGAGCTGGTTTGCTTGGAAATTCCGAGCTGATCTCCTCGGATTTCTGAACTGTCTTGCTCGGAAGTTTCGAGCTGATATGCTCGGATTTCCGAGCTGACTTTCTCGGATTTCTGAGCTAACTTGCCCGAAAGTCCCGAGCTGATTTGCTTAGACTGATCGGGAAATCCGAGCTATTCTGCTCTGATTTCCGAGCTGACTTGCCCGGAGTTTCCGAGTTGACCTGCTCGGGTTGCTTTCTCTTACCGATCTGATCTACTCGAATTTTTGAGCTGGCATGCTCGAAGTTTTTGATATGCTGTGCAGACGGTTATGTGTGTCTGAATGTTCCAAGTAATGATACGGTCATGTTTTAAATCCCTAGAGCAATAAGACGTGACCAGTAGTATATAGGGTATCGAATCCAAAGAGACTCAAGTGTCTTACAATAGACTATAGAATGTCGAATTAAGCTATGTGAAACAGAGAGAAAGCAGTAAACAAGTCAGTAAACTAAAGTAAACGGTTTGTAAGCAGCAAGCGAAGCGTCAGGTCAAGGGAGTTCTCAGGAAATCAGGAACATAGGCTAATCAATCAATCGGGATCTAATTAAGAACTGTTCTAGAACTAGAATCATCGAAGAATAAGAAACTACCAGTATTATCTATGTCTAGAAACCTAGCAAACCAACTTTTGTTGCGAGTTCTAGAGATCCTAAACACGCATTAATCTCAAGTTCTTTCGTTCACAATTCTCCTAAGCCAAATTTCTTTGCGAATAGTCAAATTGATCTTTTAGGTTCTTTCTAGTTAATTAACCAACTGTCGTTGCGGAAATCAACCTAACAGCAATAATCTAAGTGGCCAATTCAGATCAAGCACTAAAACAACGCTAGATGAAGAACTAGAAATTATGAATCCCTACAGACTAATTAACCTATCATTCCTTGAAATCCCTTGTGAGAATCCCTAAACCTAATAGGTAAACTACTCAGACATGATCAATAAAACAGAAATAATAATGAATAGAAAACCAAATATCATAAAAAGGATAAAGAAACAGGGGTTCGAAATCTCTTTTCTCTCGAGTAGAAGACCAGCCCCACCTCTCTCAATCTCTGATAGAATAAAACTTAGCCTAAACAATGGCTTAAAACCCTAATATAATGATCTAAACACGTCTGGGACTTCTTTGTAATTATGAGAAACTTCTGGGCTAAAGAAGCAATTTCCAAACTCTTCATTAAATCGCCGAGATATTTCTGACTCGCTAAAGTGTCGGTCGATGTCACAAGTGTGTCGATCGACACAAATGTCTGATATCGATACTAATTTCTTCTTCTCGCACCAATGCTCCAGAATGCACCATAATGTCTAAATCCGCTCCAAACGTAGCTAGACCTGTAAACACACATAAAAGGACTCCAAAAGACTCTAAAAGACTCAATAACAAAGACATATACCATGGTCAAAAGTCCTAAAAACCATGATATATCAAGTAACTTTGTTTGAAAAGTTTGCCCGAAATGGTTTTGAAAATTTTCTGAATTCCGATGCGGAAGTGTATATATATATATATTGACCCAATCCCTCCCATTTTTGAGAGGGGAGACAGCTGAAACGAACGAAAGATCAGCTGCCTTCGTACTCCTTTCGTGGATCAAGCCGTCCCGCATTTCAAAATTTCTCTTAATTTTTTTTAAGATGTTTCGAAGTCTTTTGTAGCGGAATTTCCTGTGATGCGTCGCATTCCTTCCCTTCAGTATCCTAGTGTTGTCCATGGTTTCGAGCTCATATACTTCTGGGTGGATTTCTTTTGTGATCATATATGGTCCTTCCCAATCCGACCATGTGCTTCCAAGCGTCGGGTTTCGCCATACTCTTCTTATGACCAAATCTCCCTTGGAGAAACGTTGACCGTGGTTGTTCGTCCGGCGGGATGGATAGTTTCTTTCTAGTATGTCTGTCTGTAGACCAGACTCGTTGCTTCGGGGGTTACTTGGAGCTGGTTGTCCTCGGCTCCCCCAAATTGTCCTGATCGCGGAAAGGGTTGGGAACTTCATTCAGAGATGATAAGTCGATGGGACAGATTACATGGAATTTATCGATGGAATTCCAACGATCGCTCAGTAGATCGTTGGATGGTCTATGACCGAAAATATGACGACCTTGGTGATTCCTCTAGCGAGTATCGGTAACTTCATCTTTTCGAAAATAATTATGATGTCTCCAGCAAACCCTGCTAGCGATGATTCGAAAGGTGTTACCTCACAGAAGATTACGTCCACGAAGCTTCCAGTATAAACTAGGATTCTTGGTAAATGGCAGACTGTGATGATTAGCTCAATGACGAGTGGTTCGTCGCGCGGCTGATTGATCCCCGGGATCCAATTGTCTTCGAACGTTATCATGCGGTTCGGGAATCGATATGACATGCTCTTCTGGGCGCTTTTCCTCGATCCTTTATGCCGACCATTGACTCCCCATAGATGTCTTGGATAGGGATCAATGGATGGCATGGTATCTTGGCGGTCTTGGGGTCCTTCCACGATCATATTTATCCTTTGTCGCTTTTTGGCCTTGGTATCTTCGTCGTTCCTTCTCCTTCACTTGTTATTGCTAATTCCAGTTTACCCTTCCCAAAGATTTTGGCTTTGATCCGCTTGGTTCGACTCGTTGCTCTTGTTTGGCTTATTCGTCTTTGCTATTGTTGAAATCCTTCACAATTATCGTATCACCAAGATCTCCGGCTACGAGTTTCGCCGTGAGTTTAATGCCCAGTCTGCGACAGTCGGTAGTGTGGTGTCCATATGACTTATAGTGCTCGCAAAACGCTTTCTTGCCGTATGAGTAATAATTCCTTGTCCATGTGTTCCTTGGACCCTTCTTTCGTTCGGCCGATCCGTCTTCATGTCTGTTTAAGCCGATTTGATAGTTGTGCAATCCGCCTATCTTTTTGTGTCACAAGCCGATACTTGTTTTGGAGCTTCGCTGCTCACTGCTCGCGCTGGTGGATAGACATGCATCCTTGTTTGGTTGTTTTTCCGATTTGTGGTTCTCGGATAGCGTTGCGTTTATTGTTGCATCTGACGCGATCGTGTTTGTAACGGTGCTGCTTACTGCTACGTTGCCCATAGAGATGTTATTCGTCGTGGTGTTGTTTTCTGCGGGGTTCTAGCATGTTCCATCGATTATCAGTTGTTGATTTGTCCTGTTTGTGCTTCCGTCTCCATTGGTGGCCATATCTTTGGATCTGTGATAGTCGGTGGTTTTTAAGTGTAAGAAACTTCTACTTCTCACAGACGGCGCCAAACTGTGAGAGTCAAAACCCGCACTGTCAAAACTTGTAGAGCTAAACTTTTAGGGAATATAAATCTCAAAAGTAAACACACCGAAATTGCAACTCGGAGGATATTTTATTGACAATAGATCGGAAAAGAGAGTACAAAGAACAAAAAAGGCTTAAAAAGTTCTAAGTTCTAATTCTAGATGCTAGGGTTTTTCGAGATGTCCAAGTCGCATGAATTCCATCTCCTTATATAGCTGCAGAAAGTCGGCTTCGAGGATCATCGTCCGCAAGATATATGGAAATCTTCATGTTATCTTCTTCTTCCATTTCCTTTAAGAGTTACATTTTCACCTCGGATTTTCCTCTTCTGTTCGGAGATATCTTCTTCTTCTCTTCTCGAGTTTATCCTCTTATTTTGGTGATTATCTTTTGTGGCTTAACGTATTTTGTCAAATGGGCAGAAAACGGATGATCCGAGTCTGTTTGAGCGTAGACTTCTTGATTCGGCCCAAAGTCTCGGAAATACGAGTTTCGTGGGTCGGGTCTAAACTCATATCTCGTATGACTTTATCCGACAATTCTTGTTAATGCTAAGAACATATACGTTATGTTCCGAAGATGGGTTGCAGCTAGTTTCGCATCCGGAGAAAAAGATATCGGCAAATGTTCGAACGTATGATCTAAGTGGAATATCCATTCAAAAAGTTTGAGAAGTAAATCCAGATCGGAAGTATCCAAGGAATGCATTCAGCTTGGAACTCCCGAATGAATGGATTGTGCTCAGAAAAGGAGATGGGATATGTTTGGGATCGAGCTCGTTTTTCTCGGAAAGGATCTGGTTCAGCTCGAAAGCTCCGAGCTGGTTTAGCCCGGATCCAAGCTGGTTCAGCTTGGAATTATCTTGTCCGGATTTTTTTGCCTATCAGTGGGTTCTGTCGAGTGATTCACTTGTCCGATTGATCCATTCAGATGTTAGGTTGAATAGTTTTGTCCGTTTCGTATGAAATGTTATCCATTTGAAGCATTTTATATAAAACGTTATTCCTACGAAACGTCATCGATACGAATCACAATTAACCATGCGAAGCTCCTTTCATTCGAAATGTGATGAACGTCCGTGTCCGATTGCTTAAGTATGCTTTTTGGCTATTATTTTTGCCGATTTGACCCCAACAGTGTATCGATGGACAGATTATAGTGTCCTAGGTTGTAGGACTTCGTGTTTATGTGGAGGAGTCGTGGGTAGTTTTAGTTACCATGATGATAGCTTGGTGTTCTCGTGGAAGTTACCGAGTTTGTATAGTGGGCCCAGTGGTGTTAGGGTTGTTCCGCATTAGATAGATTGAGTCCGATCAAGATCTTGTGCTGCAGTGGTCTTGATCTCCGTTCTTCCTTTCCTTGTTATTAAATGCTTGTGTGTTGTGGATCTCATCACGTCATGGTGGCACGTGATCAGCTATCGTTTCCTTTTGATTGTTATTTTGGGTTTTGGGGCGGGATTTTCGTAGTTGATTCTCAGAAGCCCTTTAGTGGGGATAGACTCGATGGGTGATCTTAGATCACTCATTAGACTTTTTTTTGTTTTTTTCAGGTTTGCCTTAGCTCGACGGACGTGGGAGGTCCTAGTTGTAGTCTCAGGATAGCTTTTGGGCCACGGTTGATTCCATTGTATTGTTTGGGTTCATTTATGTTCATGTTTCATGGTGCCTGTTTATTTTTTGATTGTTTTGGAATTAGGATTAAATAGGCTAAAAGATTTTAAAAGACTTAAAACACTTAGAAATGAGATCGCTTCCCTGATATTTGATTTAGTCCGAACCGAAACAACTCGTAGAAGCAATACTGGTTGAAAAGCCTTGTATTGTGGAACTGAGATAAACAAGGTCAAGACGGTCTGGTGCAAGCCATTATCTCAAACCGGACTGTCTCTGGATTCGTATTGTGACAAATATTTCTTGTTTTGCCTGCTCGGGTTCGATCAGCCAGGTACTTTTTTGATTGTTGACCGGTCAGCTCGACGGTCAGCGGATAACGGGAAAGGGGAGTTACATGTATGCCTTTGTGGTAATGGATGCCATTGAGGTTTTTGTTGGGACTAGTGTTTGTTTAGTATGTGTTCCTAGCCATGTGCAGCAAGGAGACATGTTTGTGATGGCTTTCCGGAGAGTTCAAGAATCATTTCAATTGGAGTTCTGGAGGTGAATCAATGAAAAGTATTTATCGTGTCCCGAGACCAAGTTTCTATCTTCTTTTTTGTCTTTCTGCTTCCGAAGTTGTTTCTAGTCTCGAATCTCCTTTCTCTTCTAGGCTCTCTCATTGTTTCCCTATCATGAAGTTTATGCAAGTTGGAATTTTGTTCTTGATGCACGTCTTCGTTGGACTACTACAGTCCTGCTCCCTATCATTCCTCTAATTCTTTTCTTGGCTCCTATAAGAGTCATGTAATGGTAAAAAGCTATGTATTCTTCCTAAATGCTTCTCGCGATCATTATAAGTGTTGTTCAATGTTCCTTTTGTAGTCTTCTTATGGAGTATTCCTTCTCGTGTCCCTTCCTCTCTAAGGCTTTATTTCTAAGTGCTTCGCGAAAGTAGAGTAGACTGAAGAAGACTCCCGGGACCCCACTGCCCCGACCTTCCCTCGAGAAATTGGAAGTGTACAAGGGTGCACGTTTGAGAGATATCCGGACTGCCTTGGAGGGTGTCGGCGAACCTATGGACCTTTGCATGGTATTCTTGTTAGTTCCATATGTAAAAGTGATAAAGGATCGGCGCTGTGCCAAAGCTGAAGCTTGGGATTCTTGTACGGAGGTGTAGGAAGACCCATTAGTGAATCTGAGGTATATGGAAGAAGTTTCGCCGCATGAAAGTTCCAGAATTGCGTCGAGATCTGAACCGGAGGTGATCTCGAGACTCTCACGTAGTTAGCCGAGTTTTATGTTCCATACCCTGAGTAGGGATAAATTCTCTTATGTTTTGTTTTAAACTTTCAGTCTTATTGTTTTGCGGTTTCCGCAAGTTGAGCTTATGTTACTCAAGCCTTCATATTGGATTTTTGTAGTCGCATTCCTTCCTTGTTTCCAAGGATTCATGCATCTTCTAGTTTCCTGGCCTTTATGTAGTTTCTTCTACAGCTAATAGTAGTTTCGTGCCCTTCCTCTCCAAGCCTCATTCCTTTCTTGTTTTTTGGATTCCTCAAGATCCTTCTAGTAAGATGAAAATCATTGTACTTCTCTTTTGCAACTTATGATATCTCTACAGATATGTCTCCGCTCTCTCGAGTTTGGATGTTCATCCCTGTCCAGCTGCATTCCTTTCTTGTTCTGAAGATTCCGTTAGTTGAGTTTTCACTCTTTCTCCATTCTTTGGAATCCAAAAGAAGTGGGTCATTCATAAAAGTTTGCGCCCCTTCCTAAGTTCTAATATAATCTTCGTTCTTTCTCTGAAGTCGTTTCTAGTTTATGTTTTTCTAGTTCATGTTCATTTTCCTCTTCCTACTTTCTTTATTTTCTTGCTTTATGGTTTTTGCAAGTTGAGCATTCATTCTTCTTGTCTTTCCTATTGGGCTAGAGAATCAAATAAGGAAGTAGAGCCAACTTCGGATGCCATTCTTTAAACATATCTAGGCTCGACTAAGCATTCACTACAGGAAAAACAGGTATCAATAACATAAGAAAAACGCTATAATACGGTTTTGATAGCGGAAAGGTAAGCGCTATGTCATGTCCCGCGATAATAGGTCTGACACTTTCGATAGCGTTTTTCATTAATGCTATATTTAAATGTCTACGATAGCGTTTTCTTTAATGCAATATTATTTAATACAATAGCGGAATGTTTTAGTTATAAAAGTAGCTGTTTTTATAGCATTTTATCTTTTTATAATAGCGATATGAAATTGTAATGATTAATCTGGTTTTTATAGCGTTTTACTTTTGCAAGTTTTTTTTATAGCATTTGATCCATTGGTTTTGTTATAGCAGTTTATACATTACGTTGATTATTTGATAGCACATTTGACATGCTATTATTTGTAGTCCTTTTTCATTTTCTATTTTTAATAGCAGTTACCAATTCTTATTAGCATTCAGAGAATGCTGTAATTACCTAAAATTTATATAAAAAATGAGACAAAAAACAAAGACAATCCTTATTTATCAATTCAAACAACTTATCTAATATGTACAGGTTTAGTGTTATAAAACTTAGAAAATAGTCTTATGAATCAACATGAAAACATCTTATATATATAACAAACAGAAAATAGAGTACATATGTTTAGACAAAACTATGATAATTTATAGTTCAACATGAAATACAACTTCAATAGTTATCTAATCAGGCTGATGATTCCATTTGTCAAAATGCCGAGGATGCTTGTTTTGCTAATGTTCCTGCAAACAAAAAGAAAAATAGATAAACACAATCATCTTACTCTATATATTTCTGTTGAATCATTGACAAATCAGAAAGCCAAATACATGAAGTTGTTCGGCCTCAATATCATATCTAAGGAAAAACTTCCAATTGAAAATGAAAGTACCAAACCGAAAAATAAATTCAAATATACCTTTGGCACTGCTCCTTAGTCTCGACGATGACCCTTTCCTTTCGAGGATTCTCCTTTCTCTTGTTTTGGTGGTTTCATTGTAGCTGATTGGAGTTCTTGTTTTCGGAGCCTTTGTTCTTCCTTTCTGAGTTTCTGGACAAGTCTTTGGAAATCAGGTTCGATATCTTCTTCGTCTTCCTCAAACCGTATCAAGTATCCCGCAGCTTTCCGGTATTCTACTCGTGTGAGCTCCACACAATCACTTCCTTGGTCATCATCTGCTTCTTGTGGTGGCTGTGGGCGGATTTGTGGTCTGATTCCGTAAGCCGGGAGAGCGCAGACTATGACTTTCCGGCTATTCATTTCTGAATCAATTCATAAAGCATCTATGAAATTAGTAATAAATCTCGAATACAAATCATAATTTTGACTAAAACCAGACAAGTATGATAATTACCAATGGGGAGAGAGTGTCTTCTTCAAGCGGAATCGTCAATTCGATTGAATGATTTTACGGCGGAGGCTTAAGACTGAGAGGATCCCGACTGAGAAACCTAGAAATATAATCGAATTAAGGCTTCATCTAACGGTGTGAGATGAAAGAGACGGAATATGAATAACGCTGTGGATTCTGCCACGTTTACAATTCGCATACTCTGATCTTATTGGCTCTCGTCTTAATGTTTTTTTTTTTGTCGAAATTGGTTTTGAATGCTTATTAAGTTATTATGAAAGACATGCATGTCTTGTTATTTTATTGTTTAAGATCTTTTTTAACTACAAAAAAAATTTTTGATTTGTTTTATATATACAATTAATTTGTAGAAACTTCATTTATCTTTTTAAAAAAATAGTGGGGAAATTCTTTTATTAAAAAAAAGATCAATTATAAGTGTGAATGAACAACAATTATCTTCTAATGCCCTAAACTAACCCTAACCCCCATACCCTAAACCCTAAACTATCTATACAATAAATTGCAAAGTTAATTTTTAGTGAAACAAAAATACTAGATGCATTTGTTAGTAAGCTATTATCCTCCAATGCCTTAAACCAACCCTAACCCCCAAACCCTAAACTATCTCTAAAATATATTGCAAAGTTAATTTTTAGTGAAACAAAAATACTAGATGTATTTGTTAGTAAGCTATTATCCTCCAATACCTTAAACCAACCCTAACCCCCAAACCCTAAACCAACCCTAACCCCCAAACCCTAAACCCTATACTATCTCTAAAATAAATTACAAAATTAATTTATAACGAAACAAAAATATCAGATGTATTTGTTATTAAGCTAATATCAATCAATGTCCTAATCAAACCCTAACACTTCTATACCCTAAACTAACCCTAACCTTAACCCTCCAAATATATACCATAAACCACAAACTATCCCCAAACTATTTACATATGTCGATTAATAGTTTGTTTCTCCGTAGTTTGATTAACTTTGTTAAATAAAATTTTACTTGGTTTTAAATTTTTTAGAAACATCTGTTAGTCTAGTAATACTTCTTAACTAAACAAAACACATGTCTTCACATAACGATACATCTAGTTTGATACACAATAAAGTTCACAGTTTTACAAAAAAACATTCAAAGGGTTCTGCTAGCAATACAAGTTCAGAGAAGTTTGAGTTTCTTGTTAGGCCAAGCAATCGTACTGCCAACTGCATCAGAAATAAACTGGATTTCTGAATTTCCTCTCCACACCTTCGCAGTTGCAATCTTTGGGACTATTACCCAAACCTTGGTAGCATTGGGACCTAATGGGACTGAATGCACAACATCTGATGGATCGTTTGAAAATACTTCGCCTTCTGCAACTATTTGTCCAGAGTTCCCGCAATCTAGAAGGATGCACTTCTGCTTTGCACCTTTGCCTTTACCAATGCTGATACTTGCAGCTTTGCTTGTTGAACCACTGTTCATACTTGAACTCTAACACCCAAAATCAATACAACCACATTCGTCAGACAATGAAAGTAACCATAACGTCAAAAGATAATTACAAACGTTGAAGATGGATCAGAATTTACCGGAGTTGATCTCTTCAGTGGCTTCTCCTGTATTTCAGCATTAACCAAACTTATATTTGTAATTGACCATGCGATAGTGTCATTAAGTGCGTCAGCCATCTCGAACATTTCAGCAGTAGGTCTCCACAAATAAGCATCATGCTTAATCACTTTAATGATCTTCACACTTGCAGCATTAAGACCCAGAGGGATACCGTGGACAACTTCTTTTACGTCAGTGGATACCAAAACACCCTCAGCAATGATTTCATCTGAAATCCAGTCATGTATGTTGCATCTATCAAGTGTTCTGTCCACACTTGTATCCTAATGGTAGATGCACATATGTTAGTAATCTACTGACTAAGTTAAGAAAAAAACAAACAAAAATCAATTACCTGGGATCCATCAGACACATTCATTTCAGTCTTCTTTGAAATAATATCCTCGTCAATAATAACTTTATCATATGGCCACATAATCTTTATTCCTACAGCTTGTTCAATAGAGGACATATCTGGGGTAGGCGGCCTCCATAAAGATGCATCTGGAGTCAAAGCAAACTTCACAATAACAGCCGCTGCATTAGGACCCAAGGTAATCCGACCAATTCTGTACGATGGTTCAGCAGAACAGAATTCTCCTTCAGCGACAATTACATCATCTTTTGCAATCCAATCTAACAGCTGACACCTAATCCTTTCTCTGGATCCATCACTAACATCAGGATGAGCACCGACCTCATCACATTGTTTCTGACAGGCAATATATGAGGTTAGTGAAGTCATTCCTCTTATGTATATTAACAGAATTAAAGAAAGAAATGACTTACTTTTTTTCCAGCTAAATTAGTGAACTCCTTTTGTAAGTCTTCGAGTTTGCTTTTCATTTCTGCTTGTGAAGCTTCAAGTTTTTGCACATATGTGTCTCTGGCCTGAAGGAATGCTAGTTTGGTTGCAGTAACCCCTCGACCCATTCCTCTAACTCGACCAGGTTTGTCTTTGCCTAAAACTTGACTCACAGCATCCTCTCTTATATTCTCACCAGAGGTGGAGTCCATTTGACTATCGATTGATTGAATTTTTTCCTGAAAATGACATATTACTTGACAAGAATCTTAAATCCATAAAAGACAATGACAATGTAAATAAGAACATGGATTCTTACTATAGTATCGGCCCATTCAGGACTCACAGGTGTTCCATCAGTATGAGTGTGAGCAGCTATCCAGACCTTAGTCCTAGTGACTTTCCTTGGGTCTGCACTCTTTTTTTTCTACAATACAATTATTAATCAATATTCCAGGAACTGTTTGTAATCTCAGATTAAAATTTACATTTTAGAAATACAAATAGAAATACCATATCGCAAGATAGGCGGAACATTCCTTTCCGGCTAGTGGTGTGTGGGATTTGAGCCCTCCTTAGATTCTTGTATTTATCACTTCTTACCTACATTAATCAATCCAGCATGAATTGTTATAGCAATATTGAATGCTAATACAAGATCAAGACAATCCATAAAAATACATATAAATAACCTTAAAAGCAGTGCTAGTCCTCTCCTTAACCCATGAGTTCCATGATGCAGTACATTGTATGTTGGCAGGTTTTAACGCAAGTCTTTCTGCGCTACTCTTTACAGCTTTAAGGTCTGAAACAAGTCTAGACTTAGAAGCCCTCCACAAACAACCCATCTGCTTGAAAACAGCGTCTTTTTGCCACTCTTCTTGCAAATTAAACCTCTCCTGTAACCAAACACGACAATATTAAACAAATTACTTTTTCTCTTTTAATGTTGAGTTATGAATACCTGGATTTCATCCCACATGAGGTCCTTTGTAGCCTCATTAAGTTGTCTCCAATCTGGCAAAATCACAGGAACATGCTCCCTCACAAGTGGCCCAAGAAATGATGACAGTATGACTGATCCAGGCCCTGAATGTTCACCAACCCCAGTGAATTCCACATCTACCTTAGGCTGGGAATCTGTTGCCACTTTCCGCAACCTTGTCGGTCCTCTTCTCTTCTTCTTAGTTGAATTCGACTGTTCTGTTTGTTCTTCTACATTTTCAGAGTTCCTGGACCGTGCTGGTGACTCCCTCGTTTCATTGTTAGCTTCAAAAGCCTGTCCCTGAGTCTCAGTTCCACCTGTTATGGATTGACTGGGTTGTTCCTGATTCTCAGCTCCAACTCCTGTGGACTGAACAAATTGTTCCTTATTCACAGTTCCATCTTCAGCTCCGTCTGATAAATGTTTCTCAGCTTCTAACTCAGGCTCATCAATTTCATTTTCAGATCCTTCTTGTTCTCCTACATCCATCTGGACATCATCATCAGTAACTTGTTCAGCTGTTCTCTTAATAGGCTCAACTGGTTGTATATCATCAATATCTTTCTCCACTGTCTCCAGAAGCTTCTTTGTCTTCTGCTTGTTTCTCTTCACCATGACGACTGGCTCAATGCCTTGTTGACGTGCACTGCGACGAACTGTGTTTCCTCTAGTCTTTGCCATCAGCTATCCTGCAACAATACAAGCTACAACACAGTTAGTATGAGCAATATTAGGTCCTGCAATATTAGCTTCTAACTCAGGCTCATCAATTAGCAACATATAAGCAACACCATAACTCATGTGTGAATAAAGACCAAAAATTCAAAACAACATTGCAACTAAACGTGACCCATATAAATTACTAATCTCCCACTACAACCCCTTCACAATCATTCCTGACATAGTAGCTCTCATCATCTGATGATTGTTCATCTAAGTCTTCAACTAGCTGTTCAAATAATGGTGTTTCAACAATATCCTCCTCTGTCTCTAGCTCGTGATAGCCCCTTGGTGGCGCCCTCATAACCACATACCACATAGATGAGTCGCATTCTCTAGAGTAAAATATTTGTTTTGCTTGTGATGCCAGAATATATGGATCCCGTAGATATGAGGACTGGCTCATATGGAGATTGACTAGCGTGAATCCATCTTCTTCCTTCACACCGTTTCCTGTGTGAGCCCAGTTACACTTAAACAATGGAACACTGAACATATGGTAGTCTAGCAGTATGATTTCCTTTATCACTCCGTAGTATGTAACTATATCAGCCATTTGTCTTCTATCTTTTGCACTAGATCTACACATAGTGAATGCTTCATACATCACTCCACTATTCTGAGTTTTCCTCTTAACGTCATCTGTATGAAATCGATGCCCATTGATAACAAATCCTTTATAAGATTGAGCAGTATTCCTGGGTCCAAAAGCCAACCACTTCAGCTTCTTCGAAGGAGGCTCTGAGTTAGTAGATATCTAATGTATAACATAACGGTGTTAGTATCATCTTAGAAGCTTGTATATTAAGTTAAACAAAATAATACGAATTGCACAAACCTTTTCCTTTAGCCACTGTGAAAAACGTTCGTTATGAAGCTTCCACAAGAAAGTCTCATTCCTAGCGCAACGAACATCCATAGATTGCAATTCTTCCAAATGATTCCTATGAATAACAACACATAAATAATCAAACTTAAGTGAATATACTACCGCATAATTGAAAGTTATATATGTTTGAAGGTTGTACTTACTGCACATATGGATCCATAATTGCCGTGTTCATTAACACATATCGATGTGCTATATCTTTTTCTTTATCTGAAAGGAAGACTTCTGTTCCCTTCTGCAGTGGCCGTCCTTCAAGGACAAGTTCATCAGACTGAACATCTTCATTTCGTTTTACTACTTCTTGCACTTTCACAGATTCAGTCAAAAACTCTAGGCAAAATGCAATGCATTCTCCAGCCAAGTATCCCTCCGCCATACACGCTTCTGGCCTAGCATAATTTTTTACATATGCCTTCAGGGTTTTCATGTATCTACATCACAAAATCAAACACACATTTTCAGGTTATAACCAACTAGTATATTACAGGCACATAAGAGAGACAAATATAAACACAATTTCAGTACCTCTCAAAGGGATACATCCATCGGAAGTGCACCGGTCCACCCAACCGTGCTTCCCTTGCTAGATGTAAAGGAAGGTGGAACATGATATCAAAAATCGAAGGAGGAAAGAACCTCTCCAGTTGGCACAATGTCACTATAATCTCAGACTCTAAAGATATCAGCTTCTCCGGATCACAGGTACGCTGGCACAATCTATTGAAGAAGTTGCACACTCGAGTAACTGCAATTCTAGGTCCTTTAGGTAGCAATCCTCTCAAAGCCACAGGTAGCAGATTTTGCATAAGAACATGATGATCATGTGACTTCATACCACCTATAACTGGCGGATTGTGTGCAACACAGTTTGCGATATTACCACAGTAGCCATCAGGCCCTCTAAAATTAGACAATCTCTTGCAAAATATCTTCTTTTCTTCTTTGGACATCCAATAAGATGCTGGGGGTAAATACGTTTTCTTCCCTCGGACCTCTGTGTGCAAGTGTCTTCGAATTCCAATATCCTCTAAGTCTTTTCTTGCTTTCAGGCCATCTTTAGATTTGGCACTATGCATCAAAGTTGACAATAAAGCTTCAGACATGTTCTTTTCCATGTGCATCACATCAATGTTGTGACGCACCGGCAGTTCCTAACACATAACCAATTGAAAGTAAATACACCAAGCGAATATCTTAAAATGGTAATCTTGAATAAATATCGTGAAGATTTGGTTACCTTCCAGTATGGTAGATCAAAAAAGATGGACCGTTTTTTCCACCTCCATTGCTCAGTGTTTTCTGCATACTCTTCCTCTGAAGCTATCTCATCTTCACACAATTCAGTTCTTTTTCTCTTAGCTTCCTTATCTAATGGTCTTCCGAAATCATTTCTGAACTCCTTAAGTATTTCAAAAATTTCATCTCCTGTTTTAATTCTATTAGCAGAACCCTCCTCTATGGTGTTGTCAAACCATCCTTTTTTGCGTCTGTAAATATGTCCTGGACTGAGCCGCTTCCTGTTGCCCATATACACATACTTCCGACTAAACTTTAACCATCTAAAAGGTGTACCGGTTCCACAAACATTACATGCTTGTTTGCCCTTCACTTTACAGCCAGATAATGATCCTAAGGCTGGATAGTCGCTGATAGTCCATAACAAAATACATCTGAGTGTGAAACTCTCCTTAAGAAATGAGTCGTAAACCTCAATACCTTCGAACCACAAATCCTTCAAATCATCTATCAACGGTTCGAGATAAACATCAATGTTGTTGCTAGGTGCAGTTGGACCAGGGATCAACATAGTCAGCATGATGTTCTCAGCCTTCATACAAGTGGTTGGAGACATATTGTAGTTCACCAACAACACTGGCCATGTACTGTACTTGGTATTTTGAATGGAAAAAGGGTTCATCCCATCTGTGGAAAGACCAAGTCGAATATTTCTTGGTTCAGATGCAAACTCTGGCCATTTATTATTAACCTGACACCATGTTACAGAGTCTACTGGGTGTCGCATTGAGCCATCTACACAAGCATTATTGGAATGCCAACGCAAATCCTCAGCCAGCCGTTTTGATCTAAACATCCTTCTCAATCTGTCTTTGACCGGAAAATACCTCAGTACCTTTGCTGGAATCCCCTTCTTTTCCTCACCACTATGCTTATCCAATTCCCATCTTGAAGCACTACATCTTGGACAGCTTTCCATATCCTCAAACTTCTTCCGATAGAGGATACAATCGTTCTTGCATGCGTGAATGATATCGTATCCAAATCCAAAAATCTTCAAAAATTTCTTCATTTCGTCTGTGGATTTAGGCAGAACATTACCTTCAGGCAGCATGTCATGTACTATAGTCAGAAGCTGATCGAAATAGTTCTCTGACATTCCACTCTTGACTTTTATGCGATATAGAGCCATGATGGCAGACACCTTACTGTAGTTGTGACACGTTGAGTATAGTGGAGTTTCAGCATCCTTCAATTTCTTCTTAAACAGAGAGTCTTCTTCTGTTTCAGATTCATCAAACTCATCTCCAATGTGATTGGATGGCTCTGAACTACCATCACCCGAAACAAATGCTGTCTTAAACAATTCATAAGCTTCTGATTCTGATGCCATAACATTATCTGACACATCATTCCTTCTGTCACCATGCTTGATCCAACAAGTTCGCCTCTTGTACTTGGGATCCATACCCTTAATCACTAGATGCTCCTCTATTATGTCTAGCAGTTGATGACAAACATTCCGGCAAACTATGCAGGGGCAAAACATTTCAGTTGGATTACCCAATCTCTTTGCTGCTGTAGTCACAAAATTTCTTGCTCCCTCAACATACTCAGGGCTAGCCCTATGATTTTTGGAAAAAATGCAAAGTTAATTTCTATTAGTATTATTAGAAACTAAGTTCCAAAGACTACACAAAACACAGTCCGAAACATACCTTGGAAGAAAAACCCACGCCTTATCCATACCACAGTAAGATCACACCTCCACCACCAGTTATACATACATTTGGAATAGTAAGTTCATCATTCAGACACTCCAATAAATCACATACATTCACATTAAACCATAGTACAAAGTCACTGAGGAACAAACATTAAAAAAACAGCTTACCCTTAATGTCTGAGCAATAAGAGGCCTCTAAGGATAAAATGAATCAATAATCTGCAATCAAATGTAAGTAAACCGTGAGTAAATTGCAATAAAAAACGGACTCTTCATCACAAGATAGTGTAAATATGAGTAATAGTATTTATAATCAATGTATACATGTTAGCTCAACTAGGATTGAAATTCAGCTGCAAAAGAATCATTATATATGAATTAACTACTAAATAGAAGCCCAGAAACTTAGAAATCGAGTAATGCAGAAATCAATTACATGAACACAAAACCATCAAAGTCGATTTCCCAAATTTAAACAAAAAACAAAACAAAGTTTACCTTCGGTGTCGGACAGAGAGAATGAGACTGAGAGAGATCGAGATCGTGAGAGATTGAGACCGAATGACAAAGATCGGGGCTGTTTATGGAAAGATCTATGAACAAAATGACGAGCAAGAAGGGGGTCGATTTTCACTGTAGAACCCTAAGCTCGTTTCTGAAGAAGAACAAGAGGATAAGACAATTAGGGATTTAATGTTTTTTTTTAATTTGGCGGTCAAAAAAAAAAATTTCGCGGGTTTACCTATATAATAGCGTCTAAATACCGTTTCTGCTATTAATAGTTAAAGTGTGAGGCGCCAAAAGCTAAGTTTTTATCTCGCCAATCATATTATAGCGTTTAAGTTTCAAAAGCGCTATAGAAAGGCCAGGCTCTTATCAACGATAGCACTAACAAATAAACCGCTATCCTTATGTGCTATGAATACCTATTTTTCCTGTAGTGATTTTATTTTGATCATGTTCTTGTTTGGTTATTTTTCAAACAATCATCCAAAGTGAAAAGGTTGCAGGTATTACGGTTTGGAAGTCCAACTCCTTACTTGTTCCTTCTTTTATTCTTGGGATTCCAAAAAGAAGTGTGTAACTTCGTAAGAGTTTGCTCATCCTTTCTAAGTGCCTTCCATGTCCGTTTGGTATTTGGGGTTTGATTTCCGGAGATATCTTCTCTTGGAATTTCGGACGAATTTCCATCAATTGATGGGGGAGAATTGTCACACCCCAAATCCACCAAACCCGACCGATTTAATTTTCCCCTTCCAAATCCTATCCTAAGCCCATCTAAAACCCTAGGTCTCTCTCCTTCTTTCTCTATACATAGAGATGGCAACCCAAAAAAAAGAAGAGGCAAGGAGGATCATCACGGCGAAGCCCTTCTCAATCATTATCGGAGCCAGGCGCCGTCGTCACCCTCCGTCTCGAGCCATCGCCGGTCTTCTCTTCCTTCATGTGTATTCTCTTTGATTCTTCTTTGGAGTTAAGTGAATCCCTATCCTCCATCTATTCTTCTTTTATTTTCTCCTTCTCTCATGTTCTGATCGACCGTGGTGTTAGATCGGAGATCTAACCCCGTTTCTTCCATCTTGCACCCTCTCGAGTATAGATCTAAGATCAGAAAAATTTAGGCTGTCACATTTTCGTAAGATTTACCGTAAACCCAAAAGGAGTCACATAACATGTAGTATGTCATTGTAAAGATATCAGTCTCCTCTTTCCACAGAGACTAGAATCGTGCAATTAAGAGGTATGAGTCAAAGGTTATGATATGTTTCCTAAAATATATCAATCCATAATGGATCTTTGATTAGTCTAGCTATGTATGTGTTTTGGTTCGGCAAACAGATTTCGCTTGACCCGAATCTTTGCAGGGGCTTATTAGACACCTAGATCTAGCTCTCAATTGATGCAGAACCGATCTACAACTTTAGATCATGGATAGATGTGTGCTTCTTTTGTAATCTTGATCGCAGTCCAGTTAAGGATTTGTTTCCGGTTCATCTTCTTCGATAATGTGGCCAAGGTGAGGTTGTTTGTTCTGGTTTGTTTCATGTGTGTCGTTTTATGTCGTAATGTCCAGATTGAATTGGTTTTGTTGGTTGATGCGTGTTAAGTGGCTATATGTAATTATAGCAATGATACAATTATGAGTATATATAAATATATAACTTTTTGGTTATTAAATGGTACTTTAGTTAGTTTCTTAGATGGTTTCATCTCTACATGGCGATTAACCAAACGATGGTCACAATTTTCTTTCTTGGTCATTGATTCCGGCTGGCGCCGGCTTCTCCGGCATCGGTCTTGCCTTTCTTTGTCTTTTTTTTATTTTCGATTAGATTAGGGCTAATAACCGTGGATTGGAATTACAAAAGTTTTCGAATCAGGAGAAGAAGTATTGGTGTCGTCGAATTCTATCCCGGCACACCGACAAGCAACACCATGTCTTCCTGTCGTCACCAAAGATATCAGTCTTATGATTTTCTGTAAACAGATTTCTTGGGTGATAATGGTTGGTTGGGCAATCGATTGTATGATTGACCATGATCAATTCTACTTTATAAACACCGGATTGATACTCTGGCAAGTTGGCGGCGCGTGCAATTTCCCGGTGATTCGTTCGTTCATGATGGATCTTTTATTCCGAATTTTCGCCGTGTTTAATCCAGAAATTCATACCGAGAATTTGTCAAATCTTTCACTAAGATTTGTGGTCATTACCGAAAGTCATCATTTCGTGACTTTCGATGGTTTATACAAATAAGCACAAATTTGTTATGGCAAAGACCATCTCGGAAACCACCATGGAATATATACATCACGGAGGAGTCAGTCATATCTTCACGACAGTCCCATATTCAAGAATAAATTATATTGCTTTCAATAAGGAAAAAAATATCAGAGACAAGATTCATCATAAAGACCTTGATACGGAAGTGTTGGTATCAATGTGTCTTTGTTCCAGAATTTCATTGCGGCACATCAGGTTTCACAATGTGTTTTTGTTCAAATAATTTTCAGCCAAAAGATGCTGCAAACAAATCATATCATAGAAAGATCAAATATGAAGTTGGACAGTAACCGATATTATGATCGGTTAGCGAGTAAGACCACTCTTCAGAAAGCATCGTCAATCTCCCATATGCTGTATTTTATCAGTATATGGCTCATAGTTATGTGTATGTAATAAGTGTGTTGATGTAATTCTGTAAATTTTTCATATTTGTATCCAAACAATATATTTATTAATGAAGTTATGATTTAGTCAAAAAGAAAAACTTTATCTAAAACCTATATCTATATATCTGTTTAATATCATTTGAATATATAAGTATATTTTACCAATATCTAAATTTGAATTTGTCTATATATTTAAAACTAGAAACTATTCATGTATTAGACTATTGGATATTGAGTATGGTTATGTTGAGATTGGAGAATTGAGAATAAAGTTAGGCTAATATAAGTTGATGAATGTTGTGTGATTGATTGTTATTTGAGAACCGGCTATTGCGATAATCGAATTAAGTTAATGTGTGTTGATTGAGATGCGGCGTGAGAATTTAGATGGCATATTAGGTCATGAATCGGAAAATTGTATGGTGATTGATTGGTGTGGTGAGGTAGAGATAGTGAGTGGGTGCACATGGGCAATAATGTCCTTGTTGCGCATTGTTTGGCATGACATTTGGGCTGAAGGTAAAATGCAAGATACATGGTCCTTTGTTGATTGGGGCTTAACGAACCCCTCATGAAAGGCCAATGAGGGCATAACACTGCGGTCAGTCGTAGTATGAGAGAGGAGACATCGACTCCGGGGGTCGCAGATAGTGTCTTGGCCAAGTCTGGTATGAGGTATAGGCTCTATGGGCCTGATGGTCAGGGTGAGAGTTCGGGCCAAGGCGGGTACGAGTAAGGATGTGTCTATTGGCCGGTGGTCCGGATTAGTGTTGTGGCCAAGCTGGATACGAGCAAGAATGCGTCTATGGGCCCGGTGGTCATGGCACTTTCATTGATTGTTGTGTTTATGTTTCCGTGCTATATAAGTATTATATAATATTTGGGTAAAGTCGTTTAATTCTTGTTTCGGCGTTAAGTTGTATAATGTTTGTATGTTTTGGGCTGGTTCAAATTGTTTTCACTGGGTAATCCAAATTACTCATCCCTCTCTTCCCCCGACCCTCCCTTTTAGGTCAAGTAGCAGAAGTACAATAGTGGTTGAGTTGGTGGATTTTAAGAGAAGGAAGCGTGCTCAGGATACATGGGACCATGAGAGAACATGTCGGCTAGTCAATAGACATAAACAGATTTTCTAATAAGTTTTCGTATCCGGATTGCTGGAAGACGATTCATATTCTCTATTTTCTCTAAATTTCTCTCTCACACATTTGAAAGTCAAAAATTTCTCATATTATTATATAAAAATATAATATCATATATATAAAAATAGTTTCATAGTAAAAAATATTTATTTATGGAATATTTTTACGGACATAGTCAAATGACTCAAATCCATGACTCCACGGACAAACCCACATCCACCTAGTGGATCCAAAAATGTAAACCCATATCCACGGTGAAACGGATTGGACCCCACCAAAAGATCTCGGTCTGTTTCAATATTTTCTATCCGCGAAATATTAACCCACAGTAAGAATAATGGGAGTAACTATTGGAAATTAAGTAAGGGTTAGACGAGAAATTATCTTGTATGCCATTATTTTTCAAAAGCTAATCTATATAGCTTCTTTTCAAAAGATTTTTTTGTTTTTTTTTAACTCTAAAACTATAACATTTATTAACTGACTTTGTTGTTTTAATATTATTTACCCCCTAAACCTAACCCAATAGAAATCAAACACCTGACTCAAATCTCTCTCGGGTTTACTAGAATTTGGGATCCATTTGAGAAAATTTGAAACTGATTTTTACACTTAAACATATATCCTTTCACTCTTCACTCGAGCTTCGCTAGCTCTCCTCCTTAAACGCAAAGAAGCTCGAAACTCTCCTCCCCTCCATAATTCAAGTCCAATTATCTTGATTATCATCTCAGCCGCTTCGTTACTCAACGTGAAGAAAAAAGGTAAACAAGACACCAAATCTCTTTTTCGTTTCCTTTTGATTTTTCAATACTTATCGATTTATAGAAATTTCCTATGGAGACATTGTAGAAGTTATGTTAAGTAATGGGACTGAATTCGAGATTATAGGATTAGGGCGATTTTTTTTTATTCTATACCGAAAAGAAAAAATCTATAACTCTTGATCCTCACTAGCCCGATTCTCCGACTTTATGTTCGCGGTATTTAATCCTAACTCTCGATTTTATTTCCTTCTATCTCAGTGACAATGATGGTTACAACGTGAGGACAAAGAAAATTGAGAAGAAAGATAAGAATTCCAAATCTTCTTAAAAAAGAGGAAGAATGGTAATGCTAATAAGGGACGTCTTCAAAGAAGAGAAAGACTGTAGCTCGGAGGCAGAAGAAATCAAAGAAAAAGAATGATGGTGGTGTTGAAGGAGATCATACTCTAGAGACTCAAGATGCGGCGAAGACTGTATATGCAAGTCTTGAAGTCCAAACGACCAAGACTGTATATGCATTTGACAGAGGGGAAAATCGGGACGATGAGACTGAAGAAGAAGGAGAATAAACATATGAAGTAGATGAAAACTTAGAAGAATACAAAGGAGAAGAAAACTTGGAAGAAGAGATGTAGGAGAAAAAGGAGAAGAAAGAGAAAACTCAGAAGAAGAAGTAGAGAAGAAGAAAAGAACTCCGACTCCGAAGCACGTAGCCATACTTTGAGTAATCCAAGGTATAATTAGCATGATTTAATAAGTAATACTAGTCAGAGCTGGTCCTGAGTTTTTAAAGGCCACAAGCTAGAAAAAAATATTATGGCCGATTTATATGATTTTATAATAATTTTTAAATTTTTGAAATTTAAATTATATATAAAAAACCTATAAATATTTTAAAATACAAAAGATAGATACATTATCGCTGCTGAAATATAATTTCATTTTCTAAAAATTTCATAATTTAAAAGTTCCGTTGACATTTAAACAAATGAATCAATATGCAGGAACAAATAAATAAAAAACTAAAGAGTCATACCATTATAGCACACAAAAAGATGGTTTATGTGACGATGACTCCTACAGGTTTCGAACCTAGACTGGCCACTCATGACATGTTGGCTGTTGTTGAGGTAACTAATGGCCACTAGACCAAAGCTGCATATAAGACTTTGAGGCCGAAAATATCTATAAATTTTAAGGCCAGAATCCAATGCTTCATCAGCTTGGCCTCAAGGCCGGCTCTGATACTAGTAGAAATTGGTAAAACTAGTAAGATTTTATATGTGAAATTGGGATAACTGACTACAACTGATTGTATATTCCAGGATTCAGAGGGAACAACAGGCCAATAACATGAGATATCGTCTCAAAACCTCAAAAAGCTCAAGAAGATGATGTTTGATTTTGAATTTCTATGTTTTATATGTAATATTGGTAGTACTAGGTAAAACTTGTAGAATTTGATATGGAATACTATTAGTATTGGGTAGTAACTCGACAAAGTTTTTTTTTTTTAGCAACATGTTACTGAGTGGAGGATCCTCTACATGTTATTAACTTGAGAAAGTTGGGTTTCAGATAAGGATGGTTTTCAAATCCAATTCCTCTACAAGTTACAAAGTGGAGGATCCAATTCCTTGAACATAATCAAAGACTCATCAATAAAGCATTGAGTTCCTACCTTGAGTCCCTCCAAGTGAGTATAAGAAGAGATTCAAGGTAGGGACTCAGTGCTTTATTGATGAGTTTTTTATTATGTTCAAGGAATTGGATCCTCCACTCAGTAACATGTAGAGGAATTGGTTTGAAAACCATCCTTAGTTTAAACACTTTTTCAACATGCCTAGAGACAAAAACCACAAGGTTTAGGGCATGTGGATGTTTCTTATTCGTACGAAAAAAATCGAGAGGAAATGGGAAGTATGGTTTGCTGTAAGCGATGTTCCCATGCAATACGGCCTGAAATAATACACGTTGATTTCCAGTTAGACTGTCGGAACTATCCACCAAATTATAAGCAGCTTTGCGGTATGAAGTTTGTGAAGAAGCATTTTGGAGAAAAACATTATTAGGATTCAAGACATCAAAGTGAAGTTAGAGGAGACGAATCAATCATGTCGGGATAGATTAGGATGTCAGTGCTGTTCTTCTTCTGCAGCGTTCTCGTAACACATACCATGTGTGGCAAAGATGCAATGCCCGTGAAATCCACTCCTTCTGAGAGCGGTGGAGGATCTTGAACATTGTAAGACATTCCCTTTGGGGAGACTATCTTTTTATTATACGCTGAGTAAGATCAAGTACATGATGAAACATTTGAGAGGGTTTATGAAAGAAGGTGCACTATGGACGATTCCATGCTTCTTTTTTCCTTTGGAGGGTAAGTTAAACTTAGGTGTTGGTTTTATAGTTGAATTTGTGATACTGGAATACTCGGTAATATTATCTTCCTGAGTTTGCGTAATACTTGAAATACTAGGTAATACTATTTTATTGGGTTTGTGTAACACTGGTATTACTATATATACTGTGTTTTGTAGCATTTACCATTTGAGGAGATGTCTGAATTGCAAAATAAAAAAAACCAGAGAAAAGGTCGCAAACGCATGTGCGGATTGTCCTACAATGTGCCAGTAAAAATTCAATAATTGTGATATGAAAGGTTTTCTTTTGTCGAAAATTAACGAAGATTTTGAAACAACAAAGGTAGGTTATCATTTGCACATGAATTTGTTTGGGTAAGATTATTTTTAATCTTTGTTTACGTTCACTTGACACTGACAGTATCATGATTGCTTGAAATGATGGGGAAATGACTCTTCTGCTTTGAACCACCGAAAAAGATGATGACGTTGATATGCATTATATCATTGTGGACAGTTGGATGAAGCGTTTGTGGGAAGGATTGACCGTTTTTTCAGAGATATGTACGACGAGTATGTCGCTACCCAAAGACAAGTTGTTGAGCCAGTTGCCACCATTGATCCACCTATACCAGAACACAGCGCAATAGAAAATCTCCTACACATGTTCCAAAATAAGGTGGAAGACCAGATGGTTGCATTTGTGACCAGGGTTGATGGGGTTTGAAGGGAAGAATTGCCAGACTAGAAGCTTATGTGAAGGAATAGTAAGATAAAGCCTTGTAATACATTATTGGTTGTTGCTTGAAATCGTGACTATTTTTGTTGTTTTGATGAACTCGTAATTTTTATATTTGACAACTAATGAAATTGTAAATATTATGTTGGTTTTGTTTGGTATAAATAGTAGTCTTATATAAAAAAACAAAGACAAAAATAGATAAGTCTTCTAAAATTCTTATAAAACATTGATTAGTCTTACACAATTGAATGACACCGATAATCAATAATTGCAAATATAATTATACCAAACATAGAAATCTTAAACATTTTTTCAGTTTTCCAATCTCTTCAGAATGGTTACTCAGCTCCTCGAGCATTTGATTTATCTGAAACTCATGGTGTGAGATGCTTCGAAATTGCTTTGACAACTTATCAACCTCCTTCCTCAACATTATCACCTCTTGTTCGACGGCAAGATTCCATGGTTTCCGAATGTGGGAGACATCATGCTACACACAAACAAAATGCATATCAACATGTAATTTCACAAAACAACAAAAAAAATTTACAAGTACCACTAGTATTACCAATATTACGCGTAATATCAGTTGAACATAGTATTACAAGGATTACCAGTTCTACCAGTTTAACATAGTACTACAAGTATTACCAGTTTTACTAAGAAATTCAAGGAAGATTCATAAATTCACGAAATACCTTAAATTCACATATATACCTCAAAGTCATTGCAGATAAAGTATCTCTTTCCTATTTTGGCTTCGATCTGAGATGTATTCTCAATGATTCTTCTCTCGGTTATTCGTCCTCTACATGGACAATGCTTTGGGATTCCAGTCACCATAGGCCACAAGAATTATCCTTTCGTAGATCCTCTTGTTTCTCTTCTCATCGTTGTAGCTCGGGTCCATAATCAGTTTGAGAGAGATTTGAGAGAAAGAGAGAGAGTAGAGAGAATGGGAAATATCATTTTTTGGAGAGAGGAGAGAGAGATTGTACAAATGAAAGGAGAGAGAATAGAGAGTGGACAAATGATGTTGTTTTACGAAAAATTGGGGAAAACAATTTGGGTCCCAGAAATTAAAACAGGGGGGTTCAGTTGGCCGCTAAAATGAATTTGGTCAAATTTCCACATATTATTGCCTAAGATACTAGTTTTACGAAAGTCATTTTCAATAGTTTTACAATTCATATAAGTCGATTAAAATTTAATTCTGATTGTTTTATACATTAATATCTTAAAATCCTAAATTTATGTAACTTTATCCTTCTTAGTTGGTTATTAGTTACAAAGTGGTCTTAAATGTATAAAGGCTATATTATGTAGTTTCTTCCATTATTAGTCCATCAATTCGATTAACATATAATTCGATTAACCTATAATTCTGATAGTTTTATGCACTAATATGTTGACTAATTTAGATTTTATTAACATGATACTTGTTAATATGTTTTTACAAATTTTACAGTATTACGAGTATTACATTATTCACTTAGTATTACAAAGTATTACCAGTATTACCCAACAACAAAAGATACGACATATAGTTATACTAATGTTATTAGTTTTACCAGAATAAATCGTACTTCTTATACAAGTTTTACAGAAAAAAAATGGGAAGATACAATCAAACACTAGAAAAACACTACAATCCAAATAACAACTATTGGAGTCCTTGTCTTGGCCGTCTCTTGTTTCGCGTCCTTGCCCGCCTATCCGCTACCGATGGAAATCTTTTAGCTTTCTTCATTCCCTTCTTTTTGAGTTTGTCAGGAGATATGTTAAGCATCACATTCAGACCTATCCATCACTAAATAAATTTACTGGTAATACGCCATTGTCCACAACTCCGTCCAATAATATTTTAAAGACAACTCATGTACTTTGATATCACTACCTCTATCAGGATCGCTTTTGAATTCAATGAAAGCAGCAAGTGCGTGCATCCAAGGATACTTTTCAATATTAAAGAACCTACAACTGCACGTTTTCAATAGCAAGCTCACCAAATAACACTACAAGAAAACATCGTTTTGCAACTGCACTTTTGGTCGTAGAATAATCGTTAAACGTGGTTTTACGACTAAATATGGTAGTTATACATCCATAGTCGTTAAATTGCATAGTTGTAAAAATAGTCGGCGAGTTACGACTATATTTACGACTAACAGCAGCAGTTGTATCATAGATGTAGTGTAATCGCAATATATAGCGACTAACTACTGATTGCACGAAGACAACTGTGAGACTAAAGAGGGTTTCAAGATGCAGTCGGAGAAATGTAGTCATAAAATAGTCGCTAAACTAGGTGACCATTGAGCAACTAATATGTGACTGTATAATATAGTCACCAAGTAGTCGGAACAATTGACCACTATGTAGAGACTGTATATCGACCATATTAACGACTATTCATCGACGAATCGGAACACCCAAATACGATTATGGTAGTGATTCAGCCACTACTTGTAGACTATTACGTGACTGTCTAACATTGTCACAACGTAGTCGTAATATAAGGTGACTATTTGGCGATTGTTTGTTGACTAATTTACCGATCTGACGATTAACATGAACATCAAGATATCATTACGGTCAACATTTTGCTATGAATTCATGATAATTGTATGACTAATTTAACGACTACACATCGTCTAATCGGAACAACCATATTCGATTATGGTAATGATAGTGTCACTACATGCTAACTACTATTTGACTGTCTTATATAGTCACAACTTAGTCCTAAAATATGTGACTATTTGTCGAGGGTTTGATGACTAATTAACGATCATTCAGTGACTGCTCGGAAATTCAAAATACGTTGATGGGAAATATTTTGCGACTATTTTGTGTGCGTAGTGAAACTAATTGACTTTTCTTTGTAAAAATATTTGCATTAATTCAATTTACGATTTCGTAATTGGTGATACCGTTATTTGAGTGGCACAAGAAATGTAAAATACATTTTCTTCAAAACAACATTGCTAACTTATTATACTTATGTGCAACATATAGACAAACGATCTACATACGCAAACTCCAGCATTAAGAAGTTCCCAAAACATATCCCAAAAAAATAAATAGTGCAAGAGACAGTGATAAGTCACCTATGAAGCAGATGGTGTTGTAGTTTTATGTTGAGCTTCCTTCAGTTGCTCTTGGTGGGCCACAAATGCTAAAAAGTGTACGGGCTATTTACGCTTGCCCATTAATAGATTTTTCGACTCCATAAGGATTTACCCGTCCATCCTTCACAACGGCATGTGATAATTAAAGACAGGAAGAATAATCAATTAAATAAAGAACATAAGATGACTTTTTGAACATGGATTGTGAAAAATGTTACTTTTAGTGCATTTTTTAGATCTCCCGAGGCCGCGGTCCTTTGTAGTGCTTTTGCAGTCCTTTGGAGTGCTGACCATGTCTTTCATCCGTCGTTGACATATATCCTCGAAAAAATGTTTAAGAAGAAAGTTATGGATGGTTTGGTCATGTCTCAAATGATACAAACAGATATCTTCGAAAAAATCTTGTAAACGCTCACAAAATCGAATTTATGAGAACACAAATAATAGTTAAACAGAGACAACAAACTCAATTTCTTGCTAATTATAAGATTAACAACCTAGACATCAAACTCTTACTCATCCAACACTCATTAAAAACACAACAACCAACTTATCCAGGATATGGAAACCACATTGTAGATGAAAGAGGAATATAGTGGGCGATTACAACATGTATAACAAAAAGCAAACCAAAAATCAGACCAATAAGCAATTCCGTTTCAAAAGCAAAGCAAAGAAGAAGCACTGTAGATGGTTTAACACACACCCTAACGTCATATCATACATGTAGCATTAGGACTTGTATCACTGAGGGTTTCTGCCAAATTTAGCAATGCGTTTGAGAGCCTCGAATAAGAGATTGAAAGAAGAGATATGATATGGGGGCATAGAAGATAATTTGGAGCGACATTAGCGAGATGATTCAAAGGAGATTCAGAAAAGGGGAAGAACATAATAAAATCAGGGTTTGTCGTAATTGAGAAATTCACGACACTTTGACAAAAATTATTATGTTTAGGCGGGTAATTGAAATGTTTTGAGCTATCAAATTGGGTTTTGGTTTCCGAATTTTTTTGGCAAATTATTGAATTTTTACCCAACTGTAGGCGTAACTTACTCATCACATATTTCTTTTTTATTGTCTCAAATTATAAATTTATACTTACCTTTTTTTGATCGATATCTAATAAATGTATCTATTATAAAAGATTCTTGAGACTCTAAAATTTAGAAAAGTACACATGAATATTTAGGAAAGAGTTTTGGGACTTGGTGTTAAAGCAAAGATGAAATTTTATATTTTGAGGTTTTTAGGTTTCTTTGGTTTGGTTTGGAGAAGATTTTGAATACATGGCATTATGGTAATGTACCCATATATGTTTATACCAAATGCAATTACATGGTGCTAATGAAAGGGAAATATATATGTGTGTTGTTTTGATGTTTAACGTTGCATGAGATATATATATATACAAGATTTAGGATCCATAGGATATATCCCACAAAGTATTACCCTATGATATTCTCTAGTTACCATAACATGAGAATATATAATCCTACACAATCTATTCTCTAAACATAGCTTCCCGAATTACCACAATCAAACATATATAGCGAGATGAAGTGGTTGGCGTGCAATATCGGTTGTGATGAACATTTAGTAATGTTTGGGTTTAGAGTTTTGGGTATCGGTTTAGCATTTAGGGTCTAGGGTTTAATGTTTGAGTTTAGGTTTAAGGTTTAGGGTTTGGTTTAGTATTTAGAGTTTAAGGTATAAGGTCATTTGCATTATAGTCCTTGATATAAATCTTCACACAAACACATAGAAAACATACATTTAATACTTTATACAACACACAATATTACAATATTACATATATTATTATAAAAACACATATAAACACGAATTTTACAACGTTATATATAAAATACCAATTTATTGAATCATTATTCTATAATGCTCCCACATTCGCTCAATCAACGCATTATGTAGTGATAAGATATTACTAACAAATTTAGAATATGTCGATGATAAGATAAGGAACAAAATACTAGATAATTATGTTTACAAGAAAACATCTACTGTGAAATTTAAAAAAATAATAATATATAAGACATCACCGATTACAACAAAATTGGTAGAAGTTGTTTGCTATAATTCTGCAGAAGAAAGCGGTATGCATAATCCAGAAACATTTGTCGCAAATGTTGTTTCACATTGGCCACCCAGAGCACCACGGGTCATATTTCACTACAAGAAATATGGGTATTGATAGCACCACGAAAACGCTATCATATGTCTATTGTAGCGTTTCCATAAACGCTATGTTTGCCGCTGCCATCTTAGGTCAGCCATCTATGATAGCACTAATTTGACATGCTATCATATATCTGTCTAAGATAGCGCTAATTTTGATGTGATTATATAGTTTTAAGTAGCATTGGTTTATCGCCATTTTATAAATTAATGCAGCATATTATTCGTGCAATAATATATGTTGTGGTGGCAATATTTTAGGGCTGTATTATACTTTATCCTAGCATTTTTGTTGGTGCTGTATTATTATTTATAATGACCAATCTTTATGGCTGTTGTATATCTTATGAACACTTTTATATTTTGTCATATTTAATATTAATTGGAGCTAAAAAAAAATATTATATAATTATATTTTGAATTCTGGTTTTAAATTATTATTTGAAAATTAATTATAATTGCAGAAATATATTTAGAATTTATAAACATATAATTACAAACAATTAAATTTTCTCCAACTTAAACATAAACATCCACAAACAAGAAATACATACTCTAAGTATAGCAACAAACACAAACACAAGTTCAACTAAAACATAAACTTAATAGTTGTAATGTCTTAAGTATGATCCCACAGCACTAGAAGGAAGCTTTACCCATGGAGGATTCTCGGATAATTTGATCCTCTTCAGCAGAGCTCTTCAACCTCAATGAACATGAATATGTTTCTGAAAACAAAGAAGAATTAAACAACGATGACCAATATAAGACGATGAGTTGTGTCCAAAGTACAATGCAAATACCTTGTACTGTTTTATAAGACGATGAGCTGCCTGCATGTAAGCCAGACTTCGACGTGAAACTGAACCATTTAGAGGAACATGAGGAGCGACACGAACTTTCTTCGCTGCTTTCCATCCAGAAGATAAACTCAAATTCATTTCCGTAATACGGTGACGAACAAGTTCGAGCTTTTCCTTGGAGACCGTCAGTGTTACAATGTTACAGCCAGGTGGTGGATCTAATCCCACTTTAATTCTCTTAACTGTACAAAAATCAAAACTCTTATAAGCACAACTGATCCAGAAATAGTCAAATGCAATGGGAGGAGAAAAGTATACGAATGTAAACCTTGGACTCCAATTTTTCCATAGTTTTTTTAGATTTTGGAGCAGATGTCTCAGTAACCAACTCACAAGGTCCCTTTCCAAGTAACTCTTCTTCAGATTGAAGGAAAAATTTCTCCAGACTAAAGGCATTTCGCATTGTCCTGCATTCGTTATTCAGGAAGTAAGAAGCCTCGCTGCCTCTATCCAGTGAACATGAATGAAGACATAGCCGCATACATGCTTCATATGCAATCATCGCAGACCATGGACCTTGGTCACTGCACACACCGACAAACAAAAAAGTGGGTATAAACAATTACAGAGAAACGAAAAAAAGGAAGATAACCAAATATGAGTCAGCTCAGTAACAAGTTACTAAACAGGATAAGTGATCAACAATTACTCATATTCTAGTTAAACAAGAGAGCAGGTTTCGAAGTTCATAAGAAACGAAGACAGACACGAGGTTGAGCTGTCAAACAACTTTTGAATGTAATTTAGGACACTAATCATATAAGCAAACAAAACGAAAGTCAGTTGCTAGGATTTCTTTAGTTCATCAAATCAAGACAATTCAAACACACTCAAAAAAAAAGTTAACTTTGAGACTAGCTAACAAAGCCAAGACAATACTCGTGTCTCTCTCTATCACTTTTTACTACTCTCAAGCAACTGCGATTATACATATCGAGACAATATCCAGATATTAAGATTATATCAATAAGACATTGCGAGGGTGATCAAGAAGACATTGCGACGATGAAATACCAATGTTCAGTGAAATCGGTTCCACAAGAGATCTCATACACGAACAAGTGAACAAGTAAAACAGATCTCGGGGAGAAGAAAGGGGATACAATCGATTGATTGAATAAATCTAAGATTGGAGAAGAACGAAACCCTAGAGACAAGTAAAACAGAAACCCTAACGCAGAGGAAGAACTGTTATCTTTCTAACCGAACAGACTGAGATCCAAACTAGTTGGAACCATTACAAAAGCCAAGACATCATCAATCTCATTGGGTATTGAAAACGAGAAGTAGGTCGAGAAAGATAACAAGTTCCTTTCTTTACCTTGGAAAAGCTTGATGGGTTTTCTGTAAACGAGTCGTCCCATGCTTCCACTCACTGAGTCAGTCAGCTGAATCGAAGAACTGTTATTGACCAGCTTCGAATCTCCAAACAGAGAAACATACTTGTTCAAAGTCGGAGATTTTGCGAATCCATTGAAGGAGATTGGAGAAGAACGAGACCCTAGAGACAGACTGATTTTTTTAAATCTAAGAGAAGAAGAAGAAGAAGAAGAAGAAGAAGAAGAAGAAGAAGAAGGAGATGAGGAGAGATGAGGAGAGATTTTCAGATCAGAAACGTCTCGCGAGAGGAGAGATTTTCAGATTTGTTTTTGGTTTCAGGAAAAAACCTAAAATTTTGGGAGGTAAAAACTAAATTTTTAGCGCTTAAGTGTTTAGGGTTGTATTTAGGTTATTGAGTTAAAGTTAAAATTTTTATTTGAATTTTTATTTAGATAATTAAGTTTTTGAGATAATTAAGTTTTGATTTAGGATTTATGCATGTAATTAATTTTTTTGATTAAGATTTTAAAGTTAAATTTAAAAAGTTTAGAATTTAAGGTTTGAACTTTGGGGTATGGAGTTATAATTTATAGTTTAGGGTATACGTTTATGGTTTAAATTTGTGTATGAGGTTAAATAAGTTTTTGAATTTGAGATGAAAGACTTAGGTTTCATAATATGTTTGGGAATAAAAAATTAAGGGTTATAGTTCTTAATTTAGGATTTGATAATTAAATTGTTTTATTTAAAAATGGATTAGGATTAATGTTTATGGTAGAGAGTTATGGTTTTAGAATTTAGGATGAAAATATAATTATCAATACCCTAACTCTAAACCCTAACCCTCCAATACCCTAAACCCTATACAATGTGTTTGTGAGACTTTAAACTTTTATATTACAATATATGTTACAATAGTTAGATTTTTTCCAAACCCTAAACCCTATTTATACATTAAACCCTAAATTATGTTTTTTTTTCAAATCCTAAACCCTATTTTTTTCAAACTCTAAACCCTAACAATATATATACCTTAAATTACTAGTATTAATCAATTAGATTTATATAAAATATTAATATTTAAAATTTGGTTTAGAAGATGATTTTATTAAAACCTATAAAATCAAAACTATTGCCCAATACCCTAAACCTATTAATATTAGTATTAATATTTTAATGGTTTCTAACTTTTATTTGTTTTTAACCCTATATATACTCTAACCCCTAAATTATTGTGTATCATTTCATTTTTTTCAATTTTTTCATATATATATATATTGCTGCTGTATTGGATTTATATAAAAAATAGATTAAAACTTTAGAACTTTTATTAATAACTCAAAATACCTTACACAAACATTACAAAATTAAAACTTAGGCAAACAATAGATTAAAACTTTAGAACTTATTAATATAGGTCTTATGTTCCATCTTTATTACTAGCTAGTAGCTACCAAGTCAAAGATAAGTGCAACGTTATAATGTTTCATTAGAAGTTTAGAACCACTGAAACAAAAGTCTAAAGAAACCAAACCGAACCAAACCACTATGGTTCGTCTCTTCTTTACATGAACCGCCATACCGCCAAGTATCAGTTCCCACATCTCTTCCTAGCTTGTCAAACACCTAAACATTGGGGGACACATTAGTCTTAAGATGCAATCAATGCTGTTTCTGAGAGGAAATATTTTTCTCACCATTTTCATCAACATTGTGCCTCGTCGGGTGGAAAGTTACAGGTTTACTGGCAGTAGATTGCTTGATCAATATGAGAAGGAATTGGTTTGATTTCAGTGCCAAGTTCTTGCTCAGTCTGATACATGTTTTCAAAACAATAACTAACGGCTGAGTAAACAAAAACAAAGATCAGTAGGAACAATGGTATGGAGTGACATAAATTTTGAAATCGTCCTGATCGACACACCTGAGAATTTAACAGCATGAACGAGGTTCCAAAATTAGGTTTTGTTTCGACTTACCATGTGTAGATACGACTCAGAAGTCCGAGGAAAATCAAAGTTAATCACTACATTCACAGCTTGAATGTCGATTCCATGAGTAAAGAGATCTGCACCAGTCAATTTTCAATCAGTCATAACATCATCATTTAGCATCATCATCTACACCTGATCATTGTTCAAAGTACAAAGCATACCAGTGCAAACGAGATTTCTGCAAGCACCATTGCGGAACTCATGGAACACTATTTTCCTATGGTCTTGAACCATCTTGGCATGAATGTAGAAGCACGAATAACCGAGTTCTGTAATTTTCTTAGCTAACAGTTCCACGCGATTGACAGAGTTGCAAAAGATTATCGATTGGTTTATTTGCAGCTGCAAATAAAATGATAACTAGTTTAGATCATCCAAATTGAGTAGCATATAGTTATGTGTTTACAATGGCCCGTTGAACTTTCACCAGTAAACAAGTCTCCCCCAACCAGGCATCAACACACAAGCAAGCATTATATCATTCTATGAATGACTAATTTACGTTAAATGTATTCTCATATTGATTAGGCTCCATTTTCTAAGAAACAATAGGAGCAGCTAAGAGTGAAAAAAAAAGATAACAAGAATTCAAAGAAGCTGTAAAATATGTTGACAGATAATGCATTGTGCAAGCTTACAATAGGTCCGTTCTTGAGCGCATGCTCTTTGGCAAACTTGCATGCCTGTTTCACAGCCAGCGCATCCATACCATCCACCTAGAACACGAAGCAAAGGATGATCACTAATTAGATTTAAGTTCATACTCTCACAAATCAGAAAAACCAAGGATGCAATTCACCACCTTTACTACATGGTTTCAATAATCAGAATTCATAAAGAGTTCTCTTTTTATCTGCAATGTAAAGCCATATAGATTCACAACACTTACCGGTGAAGAACTGTGGAAACTTGACAGGCAAAATCACAGCTTCCTGCAAAGCTTGCTTGGCGCTTTCAAGCCCAGCAACATCTGTCCAGTAGATCCCCAAAGAGCCACTACACCAGCAAATGCGAGAGAAGCAATTGCATATTTGTCATCCGATTTTTCCCACTTCAATAACGAATCGAAACAATCCAATTCAGTTCATAGGAGAGACAAGAGCATAATCATTTAAGGCAGTTGTGAAGAAGGTAAAGTAAAAGTCTATACAGCTTCTTGAGCGGTCTTGACGATTTCCGGTAACTCTGTGGTCTGAACTTCGGCAGTGGCAGGAGCTTCAACTTTGGTAGCTCTCGTCAGAATGTTCCTCACAGACAGTAAGCATTGGATTTTGCGGCGAGGTTCTGAGACTGAAGCGGGTGATAAGGAAGCTCGGGAGAGAAGGAAGAAGGGGAATTAGGGGAAACCAAACATCAGAGAGATCGATTGAAGGAAACTCGATCCTAAAGAAACGGTGGAGGCTAGGATTGAAGGCTCGGATTGACGGAGAGATGACGACGGCAATGGTTTGATGGTTTTCGTCTCTACGGAAATCTGAGAGAAAGATAAGATAAATTTTTTTTTTTGTTAGCAAACTGAAATAAGTTTTTTTTTTTGCTTAAATGATGAAACACTTAGAAAAATTTTTAGTTCCCCAAAACCAAGTTTTTCCCTCTAAAAATATTACCATTCATATAGATAGCAGAAATTAGGCTCCAATTCCTATTTTTCGTTTCCCGCTTAGTAATAATACGGCTTAGCATTGATATAATGCTATCACAAAGTACCCCTCCACATCATACCCTCTATAATAGCACTTAGCGAAATCGTGCTATCCTCATGTGCTATCAATACCTAGATTTCTTGTAGTGTTTTAAACATTGCTAGATGTGCACACGATCAATATCGTTTTCGTTACTTTTCGCCGTGAACCAGCCAAGAAGCATTCTTCCCCACGCACCATGGTTGAGACGAGGTAGTATTCTTCGTAGTTGCGTTAGGTGTTCACGAGTAAACTCATATCTACCTAAGAGTTCATCAATTATGTCTTCCCTGAAGGATTTGCGTACGATACCATCCATCTTTTTCAGCAGATTTTATGCGTATGAATCCTTCATCTCTTTTGTTATTGACGAAGAAATATGAGATTTCTTTGAATAGGATAGCTGATGTGTTGCCCGCTTCGTAGCAACTTTCATTGAATCCAGTCAAAATTCGGAGCCCAAACATAGTATTCCATCTCTAGTAGATTAACAGATTTGAAGAACTCCCGTGCTTCCGTCATCTCCTTCAAGGCCTTGCAAGCTATCTTCGAATGACGAAGATCTTGCATGTTCCGTTCGCAAACACGGGTGAGTATCTTCGTTATCACATCATCCGGCAACGCTAGAAGGTTGAATGAGATGATTTCTTTTTGTTTTCTTGTTACTTAACAGGTTTCGTAGTAAGGTTGGTCATATCGACGCCATGGCCAATATGCATAGGCCATAGACATATTATTGTAGTTTCTATTAGCGAAGCGGCTGTAATTTGTTCTGAATCGGTAGCTTCAAGATCTTAAGAATATGTGTTAATTTATCCCTAATTTTGTTGATTGAGTTTCTTATTCTTTATAACCTTACATAAAGACAGAACCATTCATATTCCTCCACGCAAATAATTAATAAAATAATGAACCAAAATTCTACTTAACTTAAATAACCAAGATTATCATATATTTGGCAATTCCTTAGATGATCATCTATTCGCTACTGTCGGTTGCATTTGTCCAGAAAGGTGAATGTAGACCCTATATGTTAACTAGTAATTATTAAACTAATTTATGTCAAATCTTGTAAACATATGCATTATGTCATGCAAGATTTTTTTTTGCAAAAAAAGTTAATATTCATTAAAATGAAAGTTGAGGACATATATATTTTATTGATATTTATTGTATGTTTTATAGTAATTTAAAAAATTTATGAATAAGATCCCAAAGCTTCACATTAACGAAGCCAAGGATCAATGGTGTTGTTGGTGTCGCACGATGTCATGCAAGATTTATTTACATGAACCCTAAAATATTTAAACATCTTATTCATGAGTTACAAGTGTGAGAGAAAGTGTCACACATTAGTTCTTTATATGACATGTGTAACATATTAGTTGATTTGCAAAAAAAAAAACATATTAATTCGTGACTAAGCCGTTAAATGACACAAATAAACCATTATTTGTAAGGGAAATCGAACAGATATTTACATTAATTGATAACATTTAATAATGTACGTATAACTTTATTAAGGCCCTCCAAACCCAAAAGAAAAAACCGCCAATACCCTAACCATTATAATCTCTCTCAAACTCAGAGAGTTTATGAAATTCCTTTTGTCTTCCATTTATTTCTCTCTATGGAATATTTATTTAAAAAAAATGTCTATAAGGCAATACCAATTATTTTCGGAGATCAACAAGTCTACGATGACTGAGATTGAAAGTCCTTCGGTCTTGGATGTTTCAAGGGGTCTTCACTAGAAAAACTATCAAACTACTTTTGGTGGATGAACATGTTATCTTTATAGTATAATTATACTTTTGAAGTTTTACCTCTTGCCATGTTTTTACTTTATATAAAGTTTTGATCTTACGCTGTATAAACTTTTTACGATGTTTAAATGTTTAAGTCTTGCACATTTTATAAATGGGGCCAAAAGATAGAAGGAGAAATATGGGGTGGTTACGTTGGAATCTTCGAGTGGCTTTTAGAATCTGAGGGGCATTGGGTTCAATGAGATAATGTTCAAATCCTTGCTAGGCCAATGTTTAATTGCTTGACAAATAATTTATTCTCAATGTGTCAAACTAGTTCGAGTATAATCTCGAAAATTCCATTCCCTAATGACCAGCACTGCTTAGACTTAAATCTTATACTTGTCATTTCAAACGGCACTATAACTAGCACATATCCAATCGGTATAGTTTTCGTTTTAAGGTTAAAAGTTTTATGGGACTTTATTGGTTTAATATGATTTGGTTATGGATTTTTTTTTGTGTTTTTTCATATAGGTTCGATTGGTGATGTGCTTGCAATTGTTGAAATCGGAAGAGATCGAGTAGTTCTTGGAATAAATGATTAGGAAACTTATCTATGGATGCGTTTTCATGTAAAATTCCAAATTACAGATTTGGAGTAAGTAAAACTTTCATTTATTTCATGTAGAATATTTTTAGAATGTCTGGAAGCTAATTTGTAGTAAATATTGGCAAAAAAGTCATTGAATTGTATGGTCAATTGATAGGTCGTAAGTTTTACCCTATATTAACTGCAAGTGCACAGTATATCAATGTAGTACTTAGGGATCGAATCCACGAGGACTCTAGGCAACGATAGGATTAGAACTAAAAAGATTAAACTAGGAGAAAGCAAATTGTATTGAATAACTAAAAAGCAAGCAAGAAAGTAAATCAGTAGCAAGTTGTGGTTGTAAGCAATAAACTAAGGGCGCTAAGTCTAGGGCGTTCTCAGGAAATCAGACAAGCAGATAGATCATTCAGTCAGGATCTAACTAAGCTCAGTTCTAGAACTCAAACACAAATATAGAATTAACCAACTGTCGTTGCGAGAATTCTCTAAGTCTAAGTGCAGCAATCCAAATTCCTTTGCAATTACTAACAGATTAAACCAGCTTTAATTCCAAGTTCGATATGTTCACAATCTAATTAAATTGCTCAACCTAAATAGTTCAGATTCTAAACAACACTGTCGTGTCGTATTTAGCAACCTAAGATCTAGATTCTAAGTGATCAGGTTAGAACTAGCATTGAACACAATTTAGTTTGAAGAACATTCTATTGATGTGAATTCTTAACTGAATTAATTATATCTAGCAAGTCATGAAATCCCTATGAGAAACCCTAAACCTAACTATGAAACTACTCAGACATAGAATATGAAGACATAATCAATGAATTAATAGATATCATAAAAGAGATTAGAATAATAAAGGGGTTCGAAAACTTCTCCAAAACAAAGTGTAGTACAAGATCAGATCAGCCCCAAAAGCTCTAAAAACTCTCTGCTCTAAGTTATGATAGTGTATGTAAAACTGAATTTAAAAACCTAAATAAATAGCTAAAACACGTCTTGGGGCTTCTATGTAAATATCTGGAACTTCTGGGCATCTTTGCAATATCATCAATCTTCATTAAACCGCCGAGAATCTGGCCCAACTCGCTGTGCATCGATCGATGCTGATGTGCGTCGATGGACACACTCCTCTGTTTCGGACAGTGAACACAACCTCTCAGGTCAAAACTCCAAAATGCTCCAAATAGCTCCATAATCTCCAAATCCGCTCCAAACGTGCGTGTACCTAATAACACCTGTAAAGGACTCTAAAAGAACACCAAAAGACACTAAAACAGACTTATATCATGGCATAAAACCGGTAAAAACCATGATATATCATAAATGGCGATCTTTCTGTTAAGCTTGTGAGGGCATGGGGCAAAAGTCCGAATGAGATATTGTTATGCTTATTCCAGTGCTTTAATATTGTCAAAACTGTGGTGGTAAGATGAATTTTCAAACCTTTTATTAATTTGTTTCAGTTACTGTAAAATGACAAATAATTAAAGTTTTTTTCGATTAGGTTTAGTGAGGTTGAAGGCTATTCAACAGGTTTTTAAGATACATTTTGATGCGTATGAAGTTGAAGAGTTCCATGATTTTGTCAAAAGGTATTTATCTAACACCTCATAATCATACAGTATAGATGTTTATGTTTTTTTTTTATCTTATTTGTTATTGTTTTAAATTGAATTTTTTCCTTCAGGTACCCTAAGCCTCCTCTATGTTAAGAATGCTGGGTGTGGTTTGTTGGATTTCCAAAATAAAGAACATACTTATGGTTTATGAATTTAAATTAACTTGTATTTAACACCGACACTTTGCTTATGGTTTTCTTTAGTATTTTTTTATGTCAACATGGTTTTGTGTAGTAATTTAGTGTTTTAATCGTAATGCATAATATCCACAAATTAAAAAAAAAGAATAATGACCATAGTATTTAAAAACATAAATAAATTTGCAAAAAAATATACTAATAGTGATATGATTGGTAACTTATGATATGATAACCATGATATCCACAAATCAATGTATTTCGTTAAGCACTAGCGAAGAATATGAACTATCAGTTTCTTATGATTAATTTAACGCTTAATTAAGATTATAAAAGAAAATCATATATGAGTCATTCTCATTTATTCACATATATATATATTTGATGGTCAATTAAAATTATTTGCAAATACAACCAAACTATCTTATATTACTATTACTAAATAAAAAAAAATACTATATGATATGACAAATTACCGACTTTGTAATTACTATTCACGGATCTCATTACTATCATGACTGTTTTATAAACGGTGAACTTGGTAAGAAAATCCCAAAAAGAGCAAGTGAATTTTAATGGAAAGTTGCAATTGATTCATATCGATTTAGAATAGTTATCTATTATTTATTTCAAAAAAAAAAAAAAAATACTTTTCACTTTCTTCTTCTACCTCTTCGCTTTCATTCTCTGATACTGAAAGAGATATCCACAAAATGAATCCGGATATAACATGCGGTTATGAAACCTCACAATTTCACAAAATTGATGATATTAGTTTGAGGGACTGGAATGTTAGAGCGAAGAATTTGAGGGCGTGATGTTTTACTCACTATGATGCTCCCTTGGAATTAATTTTATCCGATGAAGAGGTATTATTCTTCTACTTAATTAACACATGTGTCTTTCTTTATATCCCTTTCATTTTTTTATACATAACACCCACAAATCCAAACGTTTTTTATTCGGGTACTTCCTTTGTAACATTTGGTTATAATCAACATGGAAGTCAGATTCAAGCCTTGAAGTTTGGAAAAAACGCCATAAATTTTTTTAAAAAAAATATAGAAGGTTTATGGTTTAATTTTTCTGATTTTAGGGTTTCGTTATGGCCAAATTTTGACAGTGTATCCGACTTATAAGGATATTCATATAACCGACGAGACAAAAATCACTGAGAACTTCAATCCGCCAATTTTGGATGACCTCTTGAACATCAAACCAATCCAAGAAATTAATGATGTGACGGTTTTAGATAAATATGCAATTAATAAGTGTTGCTTACATTTCGTTATTATTATATTAAGAGGAAATCATCGGATATTGTAGAATTGTGGTTTTTGATTTTAGGGGATTAACTTATATTTAAATGAATTTTTACCTATAGATGTTCTTGGTGCTATAACATGGGTTGGAGAGCTTGAATAGAAAGATCATTCTTCAGAGGTATATTTGTATTCACGTACACACGCTAAAGTCTTCAACTTTAAGGATTACATGGCTTTGAGGAATACAAGGGTCTTCTTCAATTGACTATCATCGTTTAACTTTGGATGAGTTGAACAATTTGATGGATATAAATGAATTTGTTTAAATTGTCATATTGAATATCTTATGATCATATAAATTATTAGCAACATCTAACATATTTCCCTGTTTGATTTCGTGTAGTTACCATAATCCTCTTCTGACATGGTACTCAAACGAGCACCAGGCTCTCGATCAATTCTAACTTTCCTTTACTATTATTCTATAACTATTAAGAACTTTGAAGTTTTAAGTTTTGATTTCTTAAAAACATTGTAAAGATTTCTAACTGTTTGGTTTCTATTTAAAGGGCTAACTTCGATTTAAAATTTAATTTATATATAATATTGGAACTTTTACATGTTTATTAGATTTTGGAAAAAAGCGATTATACACTTTAAATATTGCAAGTATAGATTAACTTTAATAATCAGTTAAGTTTATTAGCAAATCTAATAACAAAACTATCTTATATTATTATTATTATTAAATCAAAAACATACGATATGATACAACTGATACCCGACTATTTTGTGACACGAGTAACAAGTCCCATATTAGTCGTAACAAAAGTGACAAATTAACGAATTTATTACTACTATACACGGGGTAGCAAATTAGTCTCCCACATAGTGCCTCATTTGCGACTTTTATACGACCCTTCACATCAGACGCATAGTAGTCGCCAAATTACCGACTACACTGTGATTATTGTTTCCGGTCTCGACAATAGTCGTTAATCAGTAGTAAATCGGCGAATAAATTGGAGACAATCATTTTGGGTCGTATATTAGCGACTAACAGAAGACCATATATATGTAGTCCCAATGTAGTTGCAAATGTGTCTCCAAAAAGTCGTAAAATGTACGACTACAAGTATAGTTGCAGGTTGCAAACGCAAAAATGATGTATTCTTGTTTTGTAAAGCTTTCCATCACTGCCGGTGACATCATACTCGGGCTTGAAACTATTTAACACCTTGGATATTAATCTCTCAGCAACTTATCATATACTGTACATATAGTTCTCCAATAAGGCACTACTTTATTATCAATCGTTCCAGAGAATATCTCCTTCCGATGGTCGTTAAACCAATCAAAATTTTTAAAGTAATCGTATAAAGCATGGGTATTAAAATGTACCTTTTGGCCTTCTTAAAAGTATTGTTCGAAGACTCCACACAGTTTCTTGTGTCTAAGTTGCATCTTTCTCCTGGAAAACAACACTTTGCCCATTTTTATTTCATGGTACTGTCTTGAGATACTTGGCCGTCGAAGGATATCTTGTCTTGAAAGAACTATAATGGCATCAAACTCAACCACCGTGTAAAGCTTACTGCACTTTAGGAATCTAAAGGCGGCTACATCTTTGTTGACATTAGAAGCATGAGCTTTCACATTTTAGGATAAATGCCATACACAATACTCATGATGAGTTTGAGGATACATATTAGCTATGACATCGATCATGCTTGCATTTCTGTCACTCACAAACGCCAATTTAGAACAGTTTGATACCACAATTTTCAGCATCTCGAAAACTAGGTCCAACTTCCATTATTCTCACAATCGAGTACACCAAACACTATAAGATAATGATGATGATTAGGATCTTGAGCTCAAACAAAAAATAGTACACTGCCATATCCATTTTTTTAGAAATTGCATCCACGATTATCACTTTTCTCATCACTTGAAACCCTTCAATGCTAGCTTCCAAAGATATGAAAATATACTTGAATTTTTTCTTCTCATCTAATTTCACACTTGTAACTGTACCAAGATTGTCCTTCTCTAACATGTAAAAATAACAATACATCATTATGAGCTTTCTTCCAAACTACCACGCAAATCACAAACAACTTGATTTTTCCCTCTGAACGTTATGGAGCATGATATGTTGACACCAAGTATTGTCTTAAAAAAATCCATTGTTTCCATTTGTCTTGATTAATCATCATGCAAAAGAGATGCAACTAATTGTGGTGTTCCTTTTCTCTTCGATTTGCTTCCACTCTGACTAGTTCGAGTGCATGAATACATATTTATGTCTGTTCTAATCGAGAAAATTTAAGTCTCTCCAACCTTTGCAACTCGTAGACCCCACTTGCAGTTTGCTATACAAAATTTTAACACTAATCGCGTCTTACCCAACTTCTTAATGACATAACCAAAACACTTATTAAATGCGCCTCTATCCACAAAATCTTGCAATATCGGTTTACTTGGAAATTCTTGACGCAGAATCAGATCCAAACAGTCTTCCCATAGCTCTATAAACTTACTAGATTGTACAACACATGCAGGCTCGAAATATCTATCACACTTATCGAATATATCCATACTGTTATCCATACATTCGTCACATGATGTATCATCATCCTATATTGCCTCATGTTGTTGTACTACTTGTTCTTTTTCTACGTAAAAAGTAATGACTTTAGATCCGATTTCATCATCTTTTGACTGCAACTCCTCATAGTTCAAACCAGAAGAAATTTTTTCCAATCTCGACACTTGCTCGGGCAGTTCTGATACATTGATGACCTCGACATAAAAAATACATCTACAGTTATCTTTATCCACGAATATTAGGTAAATACACAGATCCTCATCACCAACAATAGTAAAATGTTCCTCATATCCCACTAGAAATGAAATGTAACTCAAACGCAGATCAACCTTGCATACATCGAACCCCATTTTCTTGTATATCATAGCTTCTATCATCGACAAAGTTATCTACTCCACTGATTTCTTCAACATTAAACTATATCTTGGCATTTAAAATCTATGCTGACATTGTTGCTCATTGTATCCTGCCAGAACAATACAAAAACACAATCCATAATACTACTTATACTTCATTTATCGGTTCTATAAGTTTTACTTTTATTGCTAGTTTTACACTTTTTATCCAGTAATGTTAGTGTTACCCAATATTACTAGTTCTACACAATTCTCATATCACAAAAAATCCAATTAAGCGGATTTGAATTCCTCCAAATGAGAGAAATTGGGTTCTAATGTACTTACACTATGTTGGAGTCGGTTTTAGCACCCCTCCAAATGGACCATTCATATAATAAGATCGGCTCGAAATAGAAAGCATTTATTATGGATAATTACGATGTCGATGAAGATAAATGGCAATCTTCGAAGATAATCACAAAAGGAAAATATATATTTTCTTTTCAGGAAAATATATATTTCTTTTTAAGAGATATGACTTTTTATGCCGGCCTAAAACTCTATATAAGAGAATGAGGGCATTCAAGCTGAAGGAGACAAGAAAATACACACAACTCGGAGAGACGACCTAATCCTCTCACCATCTCGTCACGACCTTTCGATCTCTTGCATGATGTCTTCCATGTGTTCAAAGGTCTCGACCTAGTCCTCTCACCATCTCGTCACAACCTTTCGATCTCTTGCATGATGTCTTCCATGTGTTCGAAGGTCTCGACCTAACCCTCTCACCATCTCGTCATAATCATTCGACGAACTCTTTCAAGGAACTACGAATGGCTTGATCCCTTTCTAAAGGGTACATAGGCAGCCTTTTACAAGGTTCAGCTATAAAACCTAATTCCCTTTATTCTGATTCACCGGAACGCCAATTTTATCATCTCCGCCGAGCTAGGTTAAAAGACTTTGAAGAATCCCTAATTAAAAACCCTAAAATTCTTGCTATCTTCGGATATGCGGAATTAAGATTCAACACACTACACTAGGATTCAACCACGAATTCCGGTGTTCTACCAATTTAACATATCACCCAGAGTCGTGCCTACGGCTACAGAGACCATAGGCGGTGCTTTAAAAAAGCCTCAAGTCATATAAAAAATCTCTAAATAAAATTATCATCTAAAACAAATAAACACAAGTAAAGAACTAAAATATTAATTCTAAAACATAATTTTATTTCCCTTTTAGTTTAACAATTCAATAACCAAACTTTCACAGTTAACAGTTTTGACTATTTCTTTTTCGATAAACAAGTCCATTAAGTCAGGAAACTTTTCTTATGACATATTCGATCGGAAATAAGATTTTATTAATTTTAAATTTAGAAAACTTCATTCACCAAATATAACCAAAATTGGAATTATCGATAATATTTGATAAGCGATTCATGTGTTCGGATACCAATTATAGAACACTTAAGTTAGCTTCTTAGATTCAGTAGGTTTTTTTTGTTTGTTTTTCTTAGATTCAGACATTCAGTTGGTAAAGTTTCTTTAAGAACTTTTAGTTCAAAATATATATCAATACCAATCTTTTTGATTCCAAACAATGAAAAATGGGGTGTAAGTTTAGTGGTGATGAAGTGGCCGTCTCTGAAGAAGATGAATGAGTCTTAGTTACCCTAATTTTTAAATTACTTCTAATTTTATTTCATGTGTGTATATATTTTAAAAAACATCGTGGCTTTAGCAGAATTATAGGAGCATGTTGTAATGCTCCATATCTAAGAAAACTTTTGAGCCTTAAAATTTGTAATTAAGAAAAATGGGCCGTAAATGGATGTTTCTTTTTCTCCAACGTAGCCACGGCCCTGATATCACCGCAATGTGCATTCTCAATAATTTAAATCAAATTCAATCCCTATATTTATTTTTCCAAAACTCAATATAGAGCCAAAATCAGTCTACAATTACTTTAAGGTTGAAGAATTGAAAACAAACCTCAATTTTGGAGAGAAATGCAACTTTAGAATGTCATAAACTAGAAAGAGCTAGAGGTCGAAGATAATAGCTGGTCTCCAACATTGCAACATCTCATCGTAGTCTAACTTTTTCCAATTTTTTTAATTGTTTTTAAATAAAACAATTTAAAATGTAATAAATAGATCAAATGGAGAGAAATTGATAGTGTTATTTTGATCTTTCAATATTTGATTAAATGTACAAACACATAAAGATTTTTGAGGATATATTTTTTTTTGGTCAACCATTTTTGAGGATATAATAAATTGTTTTTGACCAATAAAAGCAAATGGGATCAAGTTATCAACCCTCTTAGACACCAAAAAAAAAAAAAAACATAAGTTACAAAAAATAAGAAAAGGGTTTTTAACCTTCGTTTCCATCGCCGTGCAGTTGTGGTGACGATTGTGAGAGATATGGAGGCGGAGAAGATGGAGTTGAAGCTCTACAACACGATGACGCAGCAGAAAGAAGTTTTGATTCCGATCAGTCCCGGCAAAATCGGATTGTATGTTTGTGGTATCACAGCTTACGATTTCAGCCACATCGGCCATGCTCGCGCCGCCGTTTCCTTCGACGTTCTCTACAGGTCTCTTCTTACCTAGGCTTGTTTACTCCTGGATAAATCTGTTAGATCGATGAGGTTAATTTTGGGGGTATCCGATCTCTCGTAACTTGGATTCGTAGATAAGAAAGCTTGAGTTTTTGCATATGGGTTTGCGTTTTTCTCTAGTTTGGTGATACTTAGATCAAAGAGTGTTCTACTGGTTATGCAGATACTTGAAGCATTTGGGCTATGAAGTTGATTTCGTGAGGAATTTCACAGATGTTGATGACAAGGTGTGATTTTTTTTTCCTTGTATCATGACTTTATGAATCTGAGACAACTCAAGACTTCACTGAACATGCTGAACTTAATAAGAATCTTCTTATTTTTATGCAATTCTGATTATGAAAGCTACATGATATCTGCAGATAATCATACGTGCTAATGAGAGTGGAGAGAACCCCTTAGAGTTGAGTAATCGCTTTTGCGAGGAATATTTGGTAGATATGGGTGCACTTCAGTGCCTCCTTCCAACCCACCAGCCTCGTGTCAGCGACCATATGGATAACATAATCAAGATGATTGAAAAGGTATGTTTGGGTTGATAAGAGGCACACATACTTCTCCTTCTTTTTTTGTTGGTTTGTCTCCTTAAAATGCTGTTGATTGAAAGATGAGATAACAACATGAGGTTGGAATAATCAGTGCGGTGTATGATTCTTATGGTTTACTGTTACAGATCATTGAGAAAGATTGTGGTTATGTAGTGGAAGGCGATGTGTTCTTTTCTGTGGACAAATCACCGAACTATGGTAAATTATCTGGTCAACTGCTAGAACATACACGAGCTGGCGAGCGTGTTGCTGTTGATTCGAGAAAACGTAACCCTGCTGATTTTGCACTATGGAAGGTTTGAGAATCGAAATCTTTGTAACTTTCATCTCTGAGTCAGCAAATTGAGGCTTGGAGTTTATGATGAAATGTGGTTTAAACATAAAATTGTTGCAGGCTGCAAAACCTGATGAGCCAAGTTGGGAGAGCCCATGGGGTCCAGGAAGACCGGGATGGCACATCGAGTGCAGTGCCATGAGTGCTCATTATCTGTCTCCGAGATTTGACATTCATGGTGGTGGTGCAGATCTGAAATTCCCGCATCATGAAAATGAGATTGCTCAGACGTGTGCCGCATATGAGGAAGGTGGTGTCAATTACTGGTTGCATAATGGGCATGTCACTATTAACAACGAGAAGATGGCAAAATCAAAGAAAAACTTTAAAACAATCAGAGAAGTATGTTTCTTATTTTTTTCCAAATATAGTAATTCAATGTTCTCATGGCTTAAACTTTAAAACGTAGAATTCTTACTTTTTCAATGATCTTTCTTTTGTTTGAATATGTGTAGATCACAGAAAGTTACCATCCACTGGCTCTGAGGCACTTCCTGATGAGTGCACACTACCGATCTCCTCTGAGTTTTTCAGCGTCACAGCTAGACAGTTCGTCAGAAGCTTTGTATTATGTTTATCAGGTGCAGTGCTTCAGATATGTTTTCCAAATTAATGAAACAATTTGTTTAGCGTCTCTTCATTTGCACTGATTTATATGAGACAAAGTGATAATTTGAATTCACTTGTGACACCTCTCATCTTTGTCTATTAGACATTGCAAGATCTTGATGATGCTCTCTTGCCATATCGAGAAGCAATGGTTGAAGACGGTGGAAAAGCTCAACAGACTGCAGAAGCCAAAGACATCATTAACAAGATGAAAAGTGAGTTTGAAGCAAAGATGCTAGACGATTTGAATACTGCCCATATACTCACGGGTGCTTACCAAGATGCATTGAAGTTCATCAACGCTTCCATCGGCAAGCTCAAGGTTATATGCTTTATTACTCTTCTTCTTTTCTTTTGTGGCACTTGACCATTCATAATAACTTGTCTTTGTGTGTTTCAGAAAATGCAGAAGAAACAGCGATTGTCCATGCTTGTGTCACTCGTTGAGATTGAGAAGGCAGCCAGGGAAGTTGTTGATGTGCTTGGTTTGCTCACAACCCTGAGCTATGCCGAGATATTGAAAGAAATGAAACAAAAAACACTAAAAAGGGCAGGACTGAACGAAGAAGACATTTCACAGAAAATAGAAGAAAGGATCATGGCGCGGAAGAAGAAAGAGTTTGAGAAAAGTGATCAGATTAGAGCAGAATTGACAGTTCAAGGAATAGCATTAATGGATGTTGGCAAAGACACTGTGTGGAGGCCATGCTTCCCCTCTCAGAGCGATGGAGATAAGTCAACTTCCTAAAAGTCAACACTTTCTTCATTTCTCTGATTCTTCTTCTTCTTAAAAGGCTCTCTCTTTATAACTCTGTTTTTGGAGTTGTCTCAATGACTCCTAATAGATACTTCTGTTTTTGGAGTTGTCTCAATAACTCCTAATAGACACTTGTTGCTGTTTAGTTTGTATCTTAACATTCACAATGATGAGGTGTAACAATATTTTGCTTTGGATATTGTTCTAGAGCCGAACATGATCAAGATTGGAACCATTTTTCATCTTTCATCTAGTATCTAATGTTTACAATGACAATTATAACAATAATTTGCTTACTTTGGGTATTTTTTTAAGGCCGAATATAATCTAAGATTGAAACCACGGGGGTCATTGCTTGATTCGTGAAATCTTTTCATTTTTTACAATTGTTTAGTGTAAAAAAAAAAAAAGGCTCTGTGTATACCGAGATTCTACTAAAACTATGCATAATGCCGTTCAAAATCATCTAAATACATCTTATCGCCTATAAACTCTTCTTCATATTTGGTTTCACGTGGAGTAAACAGAATCGATCTGCTCACATAGGGAATGTGGATTTGTTCTTCTTGAATAAGGGGTAAGCGTCACTGTAAATGGCGATTGCATTGGTGAAAACTGCAAGGACAATAACCAAAATGGCTACAGTCTTGTCCCTTTTTGTTGCTCGGTTATGACGATCCCTGAAACAACACAAGAGATACATTCAGGCAATGATGGCTCCAAAACCCATCTCTTATGAAACAATGTGACTTACTTTAAAATGACAGCAGCGGGGAATATGAAACCGATGCAGACAGAAGCTGTTGCTCCAGTAAATTGGAAAGCATCCCAAATGCTTGGAATGAAGTTTGCACCCACAAAGAAAATAGCAATGAGACCGGCAGTGATAGAGCCAAACCTCAGATTGGAGGTAGTAAGTGCTGGAGCCGCAGGGAATAAGAGACCGTCGATGTGAGCCCGCAAAGGATAGAAGATAATGGGGAACACAAGCATGAGATGAGCTGCATAGCTGAATCTGACTGCATCATTGAGAACCGGACCAAAAGGGATTTTAAGATCGGTGTAGAAGTTTTCAAGAACATCATCATGAGTAGATTCACCAAACAAGAGGTATCCGAATAAGCTTGTTATCATGTAAACGGAAGAGGACAACGTGAGAGCTGATCGAACAACAGGTTTGATCTGAGTGGGGTCTTCAAGCTCGTTCTGTATGTTGTGAACTGAAAACAACCAAACCGAAAACATGACTTGTTGTTTAAATGTAGACTTATCAAGAAAGATTAGTTTGGAGTGTACCGTTAAAATGACAAATGTATGCGTTGACAAGCACAGGAACAATGGTAAAGAGTTTCCAGAGAGATGACATGTCAGTGACATTTGGCAGAAGTGTTGGCTTCATCAGACCACCACTGAAAAACTTTATGACGACGATTCCCGCAGTGATGACAAGGAAAACAACCGCTAGAGCAAGTGATATGGCAGATGTGAATCTCAAAGAATCTGCAAGGAACCATAAGCATCAAGACTTAACACTCTCCATTGCATTCTAAGCACATACCAATGTCATAGAGAAGTTCCATTACGAATAATTTATAGATCATATGGCTTACCGTTCATCTAGATTGTTAAAATTGCTGATTGGAAATCATTTACTTATTAGGAATCTCATACTAGAGAGTCGTGCCATGTACAACAAAACTTGAAAGACTCACATTCTCCATTGCATTCTAAGATTCAAAGAAGATAAGACGTAGTACTAACCAATCCGCTTTAAGGATGTCAATGGAGCAAACACACAGAGAGTTGTAACGAGAAGAACAAACGTTCTTGTGTTCCACCAATATTCTCCAAACCATCCTTCAAGAACACCAGCAGGGTTGACTTCATCTTCATTCTTTCCAGCCAAAACATCACCTTCCAGTCAAACAATCAAGATTCAAATCCAAATATATATATCGAGAGAGAGAGAGAAGAAGAAGATGGTTAAGTACCGATGATGATCATGTAAACGATTAAAACACCAATGTTGCTAACAAGAACAGCAACTTGCAACATAATCCTTCCAGGTTTTCCAAACGAATCTTCCATCAATCCACCGTAAGATCTTTGTTTCCCAATTCTGCTAAACCTAAGCAATAGCTCGATCGTCGCATCGGTCAAGAAAGCCATAAGAACAATCATTGCGATTCCGAGAAAAAGTCCGAGGACCTTCATCGTCGCAGGCAAAGCCATGATACCAGCACCGATGATCGTTGTCGAGAGGTTGACAACCGCTCCACTAAAAGAAGCTCCGTTGAATTCGTCGTGAACAGTCTCGTCATCTCTTGGTGATTCTTGCAACAGTGGATGGGTAGGATCATCGGAAGGGATGTTTCCATCGTTCTGGATTTCATCTTCAGTCGCCATTGTTTCTTTGACTCAGAACCACGACGATCCGAGAATCAGTTTCTGCGAGAAGACGAATTGGGAGAGAATGGAGGTGAAGACGATATAGTTTCGTGACTGATGATTGTTGGCGCTGAAGCAATTAAAAAGACATTTTGAACTGAAATTTATTAATTTATTATATTTTTGAAACAGAACGGAAATTTATTTTCTAATGCTTCTTTTATTTTTCAAGTATTCATCATTTCCTTTTTCTTTTCTGTCAACTTATCTTATGATTGAAATTAATATATGTTTACAAGATCGTTGTACAAAAGAGTAGTTAACCAATCAGGTTGATCACATAATAGAAACTTGAGAACAAAAGAGTATCTGTTGGACACCTTTGAGCTATTGCATCTGCAACTCTGTTACATGATCTGGAGATATGAGTGAAGGTTAAACTTCTCATCTCGTCGCTCCACGATCTAACGTCTTTGGAGATTGACTGAATTTCATACAAATTTGTGTCATTTAACATGTTGATTAAATTTTGGCAATCTCTCTCAAAAACGATCTTTTTAAAGCCCCTAACAAAAAGACATTGGTGTGATATACCACTTATTCACGTTTTGAAAACGTGATTCCGTCATTTTTTACCATTCGTAACATTCATCACTTTTTCACGTTTTCACGTTTTTGAAAAGTGATTCCGCTATATACAACTAGCGTTTTAAAAATATAACTAGAAAAAACAAAACGTGATTAATGTACTAAAACTAGTTTTTCAGCGTTTTGTAATTTTTCTGCAGAAACTTAATTCATTTCAGTTCGTTCCACCAACAATTATTCTGTTATTCTACTATTCAGGTGACATACCAGTCAAACCCATTATACAACTTGTAATGGCCCAATTTTAGCCTTTTGGCCTGTTAAAATTTTTGAAAGAAAAAGAATAAAGCCCAAATCCCAAACCCAAAGCCCAAGCCCAAAGCCCACCTTCCTTTTATTAAAAACCCTAGGTCCCTCTTCCCATCTCCTATAAATAGAGTATCCACCCTAGAGAAGTGGCAAAGAAGAGATCTACGGCGAAGCCCTGCCAGTCGTCCACTGGATGCAGCGGTCGTTGGATTCCATCGAAGATCAGCCGCGCCGTCGCCTTCGCCTAGAGCCACCGTTCGTTTCCTCTTCATGTCGTCACTTCGATTCTTTTCCGGGTTAAGTGAATCTCTAATCTCCATTGATTCTCTTATTCATCTTTTCCTTTTCGCTTTTTGATTCCATGTGGTGATAGATCGGAGATCTAATCTCGTTTCTTCGATCTTTCTCCAAATGCAGATCTAGGATCGAGATAATTCTGGCCGTCAGATTGATTCGCGTTTTCCCTTTGATCCGTAAGGGTCCACGGAACACACAATATGCGTTGGAAAGCTCTCGGTCTCAGATTTCCAAAAAGGTAAGAATCGCCCAATTCCGGCATACCGTTGGGAAGTTATGGTATGTTTTCTAAAACATGTCTGTTCATGACGAATCTGTGAATTGTCTAGAATGTTTGTGTTTTGAGTTGGGCAAACGGATTCTGCTTAACCCGAATCTTTTCAGGGAATTATTAGACACATAGAGATAGCTCTCGGTTGAACTAGAACCGATCTAGAGCTTTAGATCATGGATAGTCATGCACCTCTTCCGCGATCTCGATCGCAGTCCCCTTCCAGCTCGTTACCGATTATTGTCGACGTCATTGTGGCCAAGGTGAGGACTGGTTGTGGAATTTCTATCTGTCATTCCTCCTTCTTTGGGGCGTTAGTCCTTTGTTAATGTTCGCCTCCTATGTGTAGCTATATGACTATGCATAGCTGAGTGTGATGTGTAAACACATATATGACACCAATCTATTATAGATCTATATGTATATCATTATTGTTGTTGATTTGTGTTGATGTGATGGACAAACCTAGATGTATATAGGATTGCTAAATTGGATACGGTTTATTGTTTATAAATAATGATTGCGGGGTATTTGCAATTGTGTGGGAAAAATTTGTTGAATATGGACTATGAGATATGAATATGGAACATGGGAATTGGGATGAAGAACTAAGAGATATGATAATAGAATATGAGATATGAGGAATGAGATAAGAGTGGTCTAGTTGTGATAGGTTGATTGTGAATGCGGAATGGTGGAGCCCGGGTCTGACACCATGTCCGCTTGTTTGATTGGCTAGATATGGGGCCCGTGTCAGGCACCTTAGCCATCGCCGGTGGCTTCGGCGAACCCGTGTGGACGCTATGGAGAGCTTGACGGGGTGGTAGTGCCCGTGTCTGGTATCACCCCCTGGCAGTGCCCGTGTCTGGTGCTAACTGTGGCAGTGTTCGTGTCTGGTACCACGTATATATATGTATATATAAGAGTCATTGCTTGGTGCTTGAGTGCCCTTCGGGGTGATGATTGTTAGCAGATATTAGCTTATGACTTTTGCTTGTTAATTGATGTATGATCGAGATAAGTTCGTGGGTTCCTAGAGCCTCCACTCACCGAGTAATTGTGTTTGAATCAATTACTCAGTCCTCTTCCTTTTTCCCCGTTCTTTCCCCCTCGCAGGTCCGGAAGCAGGATGATCGGTCGGCTGGTGTACGTTAGTGGATTTGAACAGAAGGGAGCGCGCGGGTTCCTGGGACCATGGGATGGCATTCCAGTTAGCCTTTCTGGTTCAACGGATGTCCTAACATCGTCATTTCTGGTTCGCCGGGAATGGGTCATTACAAATTGTATCAGATCTTGGGTTATGGTCCCTCAGTTCTTCCCTGATTAGCTTCCGTCGTTCTCGTTCATTATCATTTCTATTCTCGAATCCCCTTTCTCTTCATGGTGTTCTCAATATTTTCCTATCTTGAAGTTCTTGCAAGTTAGACTTTTTTTTCTTCATGCGCTCCTTTCCCGGAATATTGCAGTCATTGTCCTTATCCTACTTCCTATCCGTTTCTTGGTTCCCAGAAGAATCGTGTAATGGCAAACAGTTATGGATTCTTCCTAAGTGCTTCATGTGATCTTATCTTTTCCATCGGAGTCGTTTTTGGTTTCATGCTCTCATTTCTCTCCCAGCTTGTATTCCTTCACGCTCTGTGGTTTCGCTTGGTGAGCTTTAGCTCGTCTTGCCTTCCTACTTGGATGAGAGAATAAGAATGAGAAAGTTGAGCCTCCTTCGGATGCCATTCCTTAACATCTCTAAGCCTGACTAAGGATTGTCATTTGATCATGTTCTTATTTGAATGTTGTTCAAGCGATCGTCCAAAGTTAAAAGGGGTTTAGGGGTGTACGGTTTGGAAGCCCAACTCCTTACTCATCCTCTTCTTCTTCCATTCCTTGGATTCTAACAGGAGGTGAGTAACTTCGCAAGAGTTCGCTTCTTCCATCAAAGTGCTTTTCGTGTTGCTTTTATCCTGTTCGGCAAAACTTCCCCTCAGTACGAGCTTTCGTACCTTTTGCGGGAATGCTTCTATTGAGCTCTTAGGCAATCCAAGTAATTGTACGCCTTGGAATTCAGGACAAATTCCTGTTAAGGGGGGAGAATTTTAATGGCCCAATTTTAGCATTTTGGGCTGTTAAAAATTTTGAAAGAAAAAGAGTAAAGCCAAAGCCCAAAGCCCACCTTCCTTTTTTTTAAAAACCTAGGTCTCTCCTCCCTTCTCCTATAAATAGAGTAGCTACCCTAGAGAAGAGGAAAAGAAGAGATCTACGGCGAAGCTCTGCCAGTCGTCTACCGGATGCAGCCGTCGCCGGATTCCGTCGAAGATCAGCCGCGCCGTCGCCTTCGCCTAGAGACACCATTCGTTTCCTCTTCATGTCGTCACTTCGATTCTTTTTCGGGTTAAGTGGATCTCTAATCTCCATTGATTCTCTTATTCATCTTTTACTTTTCGCTTTTTGATTCCATGTGGTGATAGATGAGAGATCTAATCTTGTTTCTTCGATCTTTCACTTCTTCGAATGCAGATCTAGGATCGAGATAATTCTGGCTTTCAGATTGATTCTCGTTTTGCCGTTGATCCGTAGGGATCCACGGAACGACTAATATGTCTTTGGAAATATCTCGGTCTCAGCATTCCAAAAAGGTATAAATCGCCCAATTCCGAATTACCGTTTGGACGTTATGGTCTGTTTTATAAAATATGTCTGTTCATGATGAATCTGTGAATTGTCTAAATATGTCTATGTTTTGAGTTGGGCAAACGGATTCTGCTTGACTCGAATCTGTGCAGGGACTTATTAGACACATAGATATAGCTCTCGGTTGAAATAGAACCGATCTAGAGCTTTAGATCAAGGATAGTCATGCACCTCTTCTGCGATCTCGATCGCAGTCCGCTTCCAGCTCGTTATTGATCATTGTCGACGTCATTGTGTCCAAGGTGAGGAATGGTTGTGGACTTTCTCTCTGTCATTCCTCCTTCTTCGGGGCGTTAGTCCTTTGTTAATGTCCGCCTTCTATGTGTAGCTATATGACTATTCATAGCTGAGTGTGATGTGTAAACACATATATACGCCAATCTATTATAGATCTATATGTATATCGTTATTGTTGTTGATTTGTGTTGATCTGATGGACAAACCTAGATGTATATAGGATTGCTAAATTGAATACGGTTGATTGTATATGAATAATGATTGCGTGGTATTTGCGATTGTGTGGGGAAAATATGCGGAATATGGACTATGAGATATGAATATGGAACATGGGAATGGGATGAAGAACTAAGATATATGATAATAGAATATGAGGTATGAGGAATGAGATAAGAGTGGTCGAGTCGTAATAGGTTGATTGTGAATGCGTAATGTGGAGCCCGGGTCTGGCACCATGTCCATTTGTTTGATTGGTTAGAGGTGGGGCCTGTGTCAGGCACCTTAGCCATCGTCGGGGCTTCGGCGAGCCCGTGTGGACGCTATGAAGAGCACGAAGGGGTGGTAGTGCCCGTGTCTGGTATCACCCCTGGCAGTGCCCGTGTTTGGTGCCAAATGTGGTAGTGCCCGTGTCTGGTACCACGTATATATATGTATATATAAGAATCATTGCTTGGTACTTGAGTGCCCTTCAGGGTTATGATTGTTAGCAGATATTAGCTTATGACTTTATCTTGTTGATTGATGTATGATCGAGATAAGTTTGTGGGTTCCTAGAGCCTGCACTCAAAGGGTAATTGTGTTTGAATCAATTACTCAGTCCTCTTTCCCTTTTCCCCGTTCTTTCTCCCTCGCAGATCCGGAAGCAAGATGATCGGTCGGCTGGTGTACGTTGGTGGATTTGAACAAAAGGGAGCGTGCGGGTTCCTGGGACCATGAGAGGGCATTCCGGTTAGCCTTTCTGGTTCAACGGATTTCCTAAGGTCGTCGTTTCCGGTTCGCCGGAAATGGGTCGTTACACAACTGATAGTAAGGTGTTTGCCTCTGCTTCTAATTGTTGGGATTATGTCCTGAAATCACATTGTACTTACTCTAACGATAGTTGTATGTCGAGATCAGACATGTTGTATGATACTGGGCGGTTGCAATGTTTTGCTAGAAGCCTCTTGCAGTCTGTAAGTTGTAGACTTACTGCCAGTATCATATGATCCTATAGGGTCACACACCTAAGCAATCTGGAAGCTTATATATGGGAATGATCATCATGGTGATGATCAGGATGATATGTATTAGATACATATCAATATCGATTAAAGAGAGGTGTGTCGATCGACACAGTTGGTGTATCGATCGACACAGGGTCGATTCCGAAACTGATGTTTCGGTTTATGACTTAGACCTTTTCGGTTAAACCCGAAAGATGGTTCAGTCATAATAGGTCGTATATATAGGATTATATGGTCGACCTAAACCCGCAGCGATTGAGTTTTCGTGATCAGAAAAACAGAAACTCTCTCTTGTCGAATCCCAGATCCGGCACTAGCATCCCGACGTTCCAGGTTGTGTGCGTGTGGACTACGATAGAGGCGAGGCATCTGAATCGCTCCTGATCTTGTCTTACCTGATTCATCTTCCGCTGCCAGAACAAGGTAAACACGAGATCCATGATTCAATTACTTAAACCCTGAGATCCTAGGCTCGGAATTCAGACTTAGGGTTGCCTAATCGGATTAGGAACTGCTAGGAATTCCAACAGTGGTATCAGAGCCTTAGGGTTTTATCATTGAATCAGCCTGTTTAGTAGAATTTGATGATTTAAATTTGTTCATAAGATAGTATGAATAAGAATAGGCTAGATCGATTCAGATCGAAAACGATTCTGTGTTTTCGCACAGTGTCGATCGACACACTAGGTGTGTCGGTCGACACAGAATGGCGAATTCGACAGAATCGGCGGCTAGGGTTTTTCGCGAAGAAAAACCGAAAGCCTATTGTGTCGATCGACACAAATTGAGTGTCGGTCGACACAGAGCGAATTCGGTCGAGTGTCGATCGACACAGGTTAGTGTCGGTCGACACAGACCTAGCGAATGGTTAATCGGTTTAATTGGATTGGACCGGTTATCATGCTTGGTTAAGTCCGAATAGATCGGTTTAAATTGGATGAATTGGTTCAATTGGATTGAACTGATTATCTCAATTAGCATAAACCGGTTGGTTAAAATCAATTTGATTGGATAAGTCGGTTCAATTGAATTGGACCGGTTGTCGCAATTAGTTGAAACTGGTTAAAACGGTTTAAAGTGGATGAATTGGTTCAATTGGATTGAACTAATTATTCTAATTAATATAAACCGATTGGTTAAGATCAGTTTGATCTGATAAGTCGGTTCAATTGGATTGGACCGGTTATCAAAAATTGTCTTCGGTTTAGGTCCATGTCGACCGTCACACATGGGTTGTGTCGATCGACATGACCGGTTCAATAAACCGGGATAATTGGATTAATCGGTTATTGAAGTCCGGTTAAGTTTGGTGTTGTCGATCGACAGACATAGTCTGCGTCGATCGACACAGAACTCGAAATTCTGGTTATTGAACCTTGAATTTGCAGAAACCAAACTAGACTTAAACCTTGATCAAAGCTTAGCTTCAATATGGTCAACTGTCAAGACTCATTTCATTGTGTGATGGTCTAGCCAAGAGCTTGGTGTCCACAATTACGTGAGTAAGGCAGGTAATTATGTTGATGGACTTGCAGTGCTTAACATCAACAATTACATGACCTAAGAGATTGATATGCTAAACTTTCAGAGTTTAGTTTCCTCAACTTAATATCAAGTAACCTTGATGTCTTGTCCAAATCTTGTATACTGTCAAGACTTGTGTCGTTTGTTGGATAGCCTTGGAGTCCTTGATATCCACTGCTACATGAGTAAGGCATGTGATCAGTGATAGACTCGCAGTGCGACTGTCAATGATCACAAGACTAAAGAGATTGGTTTACTTGACTGGGCTATCAGAAGTTCTGGGCCCAGAGACATCAGAGTGGATTAGACATAGTTTTTATCATCCACAACCAAGAGTTGCACTGGGTACAATTAGCAATGATTTGCTTACCTAGATAACTGAATTTTGGGTGATGACGAGTCGTCCACTCAGATTTTAGTGAAGTATGGATCTTGGATCATTATATTCATAGAGGAAACATTGTTTGAATATAATGCGAGTTTTCTTATTAGATAAGATTTCTCATGATATACATAACTAAATCTTTGTTTTTCTTGGATTTCAGCTTATGTCTATGACTACTTTCTCATTGCGATCCGTCCTTGAGAATGACAAGTTAAGTGGATCGAATTTCCTGGATTGGTATCGGAATTTGAGATTTATTCTCAAGCAGGAGAGTAAGGACTATGTCCTTGAGAAAGCTCTTCCAGAAAGGCTTGGGACCAATCGCTCGCATGCAGTATATAATGCTTGGAATAAACATTATATTGATGTAGTAGATGTGCGTGGTCTGATGTTGGCTCCCGTGAACTCAGACTTGAAAAGTCAATACGAGAACGTGGAGTCGCCAATAGAGATGATCACCAGCCTGAAACTGAAGTTTCAGAATCTGGCACGAGTTGAGAGATTCCAGATGGTGAAGTCTCTCACTGGGTGCAAGCTACCAGAGGATGCTCCAGTGAGTCCTCATGTCATTAAAATGATGGGTTACATTGATAACCTGGGGAAACTGGAATGTCCTGTCAGCTTAGAGTTGGCCACTGACATCATTCTGCAGTCACTGCCGTCTAGTTATGATAAGTTTATCAAAAGCTATATCAAGAATAACTTGACGAAGACGTTGACTGAGCTGCATGGCATGCTCAAAACAGCAGAGCAAGACATCATAAAGGGTAAAAGATTTGAGAAATCTTGTGTTGGCAAGGATAGAGGCAGGGCCGTCCAGATTTGGAATCAGGATAAGCCTATGTCATCTTATAAGCCCAAGTCAGGCCCGTCTGGTGTTAGAAAGTGCTTCTACTGCGATGAGTCAGGGCATTGGAAGAGAGATTGCATTAAGTTCTTGGAAGATTCACAAGAGATGTAGGAGATGTATAGTACTTCTTCTTCAGGTATTGTGTTATCACTTCAAGTTCTACGTTTGTATTGGATACTAGTTGTGGTACTGATATTTTGGAAATATGCAGGACCTAAGCAACAGTAGAACGTTGAAGAAAGGACAAGTGGAACTGCGTGTCTGGTATGAAGCAATGGTTGCTACATGATCCGTAGAGATTCTCCACTCGTAGGAGCTTTTCATACTTGGTTTTAGAAATTAAGTAATTGCTACTATGTATCTGCCTTGTGCAGAGATGTCTTTCATTTTCTTGTAAAGAATTTGGATGTTTTTCATTTTGATAAAAGACAAGTTTTGTTTTTTAGATCTTAATAAAATATAATATGGTAGCACCCCGTTTGGAATGGGTTTTATATCTTAAACCAGCATGAGTTTGAATATAACACAAATATTGAAGGTTTGAGTCTGATGACTCGAACTCGACTTTTCCTTGGCATAGTTGTTTAACCAGATAGAGTGAAGTGAATTCAGAAGTTCCATAGTTTTGGACTCATTTGATTATAAATCATTTGAGATATGAATTCTGTTCACTGGACCAAATGACTAAGGCCCTTTTAGCAGAGCTAAAAGAAACGGGCCAGAGGCATATTGGGCCTTACACATACTGATGTATGCGGCCCGATGAGCATTAGTGCCAAAGGAAATCTTCTGTACTTCATTGCCTTATTGATGGCATCAATAAGTATGGCTGTGTTCATTTGATGAGACACGAGCAGGAATCCCTTGAGGAGTTCCAAGATGAAGTGTAGAACCAATTTGACAGAAGTATTGAGATCCTCGATTGAATCGCGGAGGAAAATACTTGAGTCAAGAATTGGGTGATCATCTGACAGAATGAATCGGATCTTATTAGATATGCTTCGATTAATGATGGGTCACAGGAATCTTCCATAATCATTTAAGAATACGTTCTAAAATGTCTGTCTTTGCGCAGAAAAAGGTTTCAATCAGAATCAATTGAAAGACACCACATTGGATGTGGACTGGAAGTTTTTCAAGTAAGTTGTTTCTGATCATTTGGGGATGAAAGCTATTAGCTTGAACCCAAATCTGATAAGTTCTACCTCGCTGGTTGTCCTAGGGAAACCAAGGCTTAGTACTTTTGTTGTCCAGAACTGTGTCTTTTAAGAAAGATCATACTTTCCAAAAGAACAGTGGGAGTAAAAGTACACATCGAAGAAATTCGATAAACACAGGAGGCTGCTCAACCTGTTGAGGGAGAGCAGCGGTGAGATCTACAAAGTGTTGTAGGACCTACACCTGTGGAGCCTGAAAATCGCATATCCGAAAGGATCCGTCACTAACTCGAGAGTGATTTCTCGTAGCCGATTGTCGTGATCTATTGATCATTGAAAAGTGACGAGCATGCAAAATTCAAAGAAGCGATGGTAAGCCCCAACTCCGAAAATTGGCTGGGTATGCATGTTAGCTTCACCGATCCATTTCTGGATTAAAGCAAACATCTTGGAGTTGGAATCAACATTCTGATAATGTGGTCAAAAGTTTTGACTTGATCAGAAAGAAATGAAACCATGCGTTTACAAGAAGACTAGTGGGAGCGTAATTGCAATTCTCACACCGTATGTACATAATGTACTTAATCTCATAAACGACGTTCCGACGCTAAAGTCTTGTCAAGATTTGGGTCGGAAGTCAAATTTAACGATGGACATGGGAGAAGGCCGTGAAAGTTCTTGGAATAAGGATCCATTGGAATGGATCAGAAAGGCTAATTGGATCATGTCAAAATCCTTATGTTGATAAGGTATTGGACAGTTCATATGTGCTTAATTTCAAGAATGGCTTCATACCAAAGGTCTTATGGCAATAATCTAAGCGAGATGAAGTGTCTTGGACACTGGCTGAGTTAGTAACAATATTAGCGAGAAGAAGTGTTTTTGAACACTGTCTGAACTAGTATTAATGAGTGTGATTGCTTATGCTGATGCAATAGAATCCATCATGAATGCCATATTTTGCGATCGTCTAGATGCAGCTTACGCATAAAGCATGACGAAAAAATACCAAAAATGTTCCGGTAATAGTCACTGAGCGGTTACCAGAAATATCCCAAGTGTTTGAGGAACACTAAGGATAGGTTCGTGGTGAACTGATAAAGTGACGAAGCAGTTGAAAGTAGTTAGACGGACAAAGACGATTCCCGGTTCCCACCTGGTTATGTCTCTTTGTCTGAATAGCGGTGCTATCTGTTGGAAAGTCTCCAAGTAGTGGACCGTAGAATAGTGCTTTTATCTGAATGGCGGTGTGGTTTGTTGGAATTGTTTCAAGAAAAACACCGCAGTCTCTCCCACAACCTAAGCACGAAATTTATTCTGTTGCTGTAGGTATAAGATATCTGAAGAGATGATCTTGATTCTAGTGGGAGTAATTTTAGTTATGTTATAATCTTTACATAGACATGCTATGGTAGTGTTTATGTAAGTTAAACTGACATCAGTATTATTTAATTATTGGATAATTAAGTAATGGTCCCAAAGTATTTTATGTTCATTTTATAGGTCATCAAGTTGAGGACTTGATCATGAAACCCTATAAGTAAAAGATGACATAAATTATGATTGTCCCTAGTCGATATTGTCAAAGTGGGACACTGACAACCGCGAGAGACTAGCTTGTGAGGTGACTGTTGACTAAGTTTCATGGAGTCAATGATATGAGTATCACAGTCAGTCACATAGATATAAGTTGGTGAACATATGATCGGACATGACCCGCTAATGAGAACTCTACATGATAGTTATATCTGTGCCATGAGAGTTTCTCATTACGACTATAGAGTATAGTCCTTAGACCTGAGTTCATCATGCTTTCTATCATATGAATTGGTGCGATTTGACCTTGTCAAACGTCGTTCCGTAACTGGCGGCTATAACGGCATTGCTTAAGCGTATCATGAAGTATGTGTAGAAACAGGGATGGAACAAGATGGGATTTGTCCCTCCTATATAACAGGAGATAAATATCTCAGGGCCCATCGAAGATTTTATACTGATAAAATGCATGGCCGTGCTCAAACGAGGTGATTGTCAGTCGTTTGTTTTATCAGTATAGATCAGGAGTTCGATGAACATGATATTGGCTGCAATAAGGATGACACAGTCTCTTGCCTTATGCCATATCGAGATATAGAGACGAAGGGATTATAGGAATAGGTGATTCCAGTACAAGTGGGAGATTGTTGGGATTATGTCCTGAAATCACATTGTACTTACTCTAACGATAGTTGTATGTCGAGATCAGACATGTTGTATGATACTGGGCGGTTGCAATGTTTTGCTAGAAGCCTCTTGCAGTCTGTAAGTTGTAGACTTACTGCCAGTATCATATGATCCTATAGGGTCACACACCTAAGCAATCTGGAAGCTTATATATGGGAATGATCATCATGGTGATGATCAGGATGATATGTATTAGATACATATCAATATCGATTAAAGAGAGGTGTGTCGATCGACACAGTTGGTGTATCGATCGACACAGGGTTGATTCCGAAACTGATGTTTCGGTTTATGACTTAGACCTTTTCGGTTAAACCCGAAAGATGGTTCAGTCATAACAGGTCGTATATATATGATTATATGGTCGACCTAAACCCGCAGCGATTGAGTTTTCTTGATCAGAAAAACAGAAACTCTCTCTTGTCGAATCCCAGATCCGGCACTAGCATCCCGGCGTTCCAGGTTGTGTGCGTGTGGACTACGATAGAGGCGAGGCATCTGAATCGCTCCTGATCTTGTCTTACCTGATTCATCTTCTGCTGCCAGAACAAGGTAAACACGAGATCCATGATTCAATTACTTAAACCCTGAGATCCTAGGCTCAGAATTCAGACTTAGGTTGCCTAATCGGATTAGGAACTGCTAGGAATTCCAACACTAATGTCGTTGCTGCTTTTCCTAGCTTTGATGAACCCCATGTGATTACTGATCCTGAATTCTCTCGAACTATCCACCATGCAGTTACACAATTTGTAATTGGTATGAAAGAAGAATTATAGTCGCATTTGTAGGTGAAATTATCATCAAGATTGTCATCGAATCCATCTGATGGTTCTCGTACTGCGAAAGCTTATATCTGTAACAACCTCCAACATTTTATTGAAAATAGGCATGTGAATAAGGTCTGATTCACGGTTTCCTCAGTTTCACAGCAGTGCTGCCAGGTTGTATTCATAACTATCCCGCGTTTGTTCAATCTAGAAGTTGTACTTAAAGCTTAAGTAAGAACTCTCCATAGAAAATGCATTAACCTCAGTAAGATTTGAAGCTTCCATACTTGTTCTTTCAGTACTTTGTTCTCAGGAGGTGTCTCCATTACTCGTTCAAGTGTACCCATGTTCTGCATTGCTATTTTGTATCCACTTTTGACAGAGTACGTACCTGAATTTTCGAAAATCCAAATCACTTCATCTTCACCTTCATCGGATATAGGGATGTGTATCTTGTCTAAAAGACGTTGGTCCTCCTCCATTAAAACTTTGAAGTAATCTCTATATTCCCATGTTTTATATTACTTGTCTGTAATATAAGATCATTGACCAACATATCGCTAGTTTCACCCGTATCCAAAGCTTGTCGGAGTGGATTTACCGGTAACCAAAAATCTTCAAAAATCCGAACTGATTTACCGTTTCCGTTAAGTGTTGGCAGCCTTTCAGGAATCTCATTCCTGTTAGGATAGATTACCACCCGTATGATTGTTTCCGTTTTGGAGTTGCATTTAAGGATAGACATGTACTTGAAATATCGAGCCTTAAACAGTCTAGCAATCAACGAGTCTGGATTTTTTAAAATGCGACAAGCTTGCCGAGCTAAGAGTGCATCATTGAATAGTTCACGGTCACGGAATCCTAAACTCCATTTTTCTTTGAGAAGTATAGTTTCTTCCATGCCACCCATGGAATTCCTTTCACCTCTCTTGTTTTTCCCCACCAAAAGCGTTGAAGGATACTAGTAATTTCAAAAACAATTTGTGTTGGAATTTTAAAAGAGGACATTAAGAAGACGAGCATAACCACAATCACCGACTTGATTAATATTTCCTTTCCAGCTTGTGATAGGATCTGATTGCTCTATGATGAAGTCCTCTGTCTGATCTAATCCACAATGTAACTGAACATTTATGTCTTCTTTCTGCCAAATTGCTCCGGTAAACCAATATATTTACCTTCACCTCTGATTTTCAATTCCCAATATTCATATCAATGTTTCCTGAAAGTCACCAGAGATTCGAGATCCAAAAGTTATCGGTGACTTGGCTTGATTGATGTTTGTATTGATCGGAAATCATTTTCACTGTTGAGCAGTTTCACACATTAGCTTGACAGAAAAACAGTGAATCATCGGCAAAGAGAAGATGTGTTATTGATGGAACACCATTTCCAATTATGATTCCTCAAAGTAATCCTTTTTTAGTAAGTGGCTCATGATGTCTGCGCAAAGTATAAAGAGGTATGGTGTTAAAGGATCAAGCTGACGAAGACCACGAGTAGGATAAATTCGACCATGAGGTAATCCATTGACTAGTACCGAATAGTTTACAGTTGTAGCCATAGCCATGATCCAACTAATCCATACCTCGGAGAAACCGAAAGCACACAAATTTTTCTCCAAAAATGACCTCCCGACACAGTCATATGCTTTGCTAATATTTGTCTTTACTACCATTGTGAGAGTCGAAACTCGCACTGTCGATATTTGTAGAGCAAAACTTTTAGGGAACAAATTTTTTAATGATAAACAACACGACAAGAGAATCAAAGGATATTTTTATTGATAAGTTGATCGGAAACAAAGTACAAAGAGAAAAAAGATTAAGAAAGTTCTAAGTCTAAATGCTAGGGTTTTTTGAGATCGATGGTTCGTAGGAATTCCTTCTTCTTATATAGTTGCGGCGAGTCGGCTTCAAGGATATTTGCCTGCAAGATTTCCGGAAATTTTCCTATTATCGTATATTCCGTTTCTGTTGGGATTTACTTTTCTGCTCGGATTTTCCTCTTCTGCTCGGAAATATATTCTCCTTTTATTCTTCGAGTTTATCTTTTGCATTTGTATGATTATCCTTATGCGGTTAAACTTGATCTGCTGAATGGGCCGAAAAGGGACGATCCGAGTCCGTTGAGCATAAATTTCTTAACTCGGCCCAAAGTCTGGGAAATACGAGTCTTGTGGGTTAGGCCCAAGTTCGTATTTCGTATAACTTATTTGGCAATTTCGTTAACGGCTAGGAGCGTATAAGTTATCGTTTCGAAGATGGGTTGCGGCTAGTCGCACGTCTGGAGAGAGATATTGGAAAATGTCCGAGCATCTGGTCTAAGCAAAACGTCTGTTTGAAAGGTTCAAGGAATATGTTCAGCTCGAAAGTTCCTCGGGAGTGTGTTCTGCTCGGAACTTCCGGGGGAATGTGTCATGCTCGTAAAACAATAGGGAAAGTGCTTGAAATTTCCGAGCAGTTTGGCCAGCTCGGAATTTTCGAGCTGCCTTGCCTGCTAGGAATTTCCGAGCTGCCTTGCTTGCTCGGAATTTCCGATCAGTTGGCTCAGCTCGGAATTTATGAGCTGCCTTGCTTGCTCGGAGTTTCCGAGCTGTCTTGCTTGCTCAGAATTTTTGAGCAGTTGGGTCAGCTCAGAATTTCCGAGCTGCTTTGCTTGCTCGGAATTTTCGAGCTGTCTTGGTGGCTCGGAATTTCTGAGCAGTTGGGTCAGCTCGGAATTCCTGAGCAAGTGGGTCAGCTCGAAATTTCTGAGCTACTTTCCATTTCGGAGTTTCGATCAGCTTCTTTGAATGTCTGGGCTTGTCCGTAGATCCTTCCGAGTGATATGTTCGTCTGATAGATCCATCCGAACTGTTCTGGTTGTTAGGACGTTCCGCTAAATGGTTTCGTATGTTTCGTGTAAAAATGTTATTTATACGAAATATTGTTCATATGAAACGTTTATTCATACATAGTGTTTATTCATATGAAACGTTATTCATACCAAGTATTTTTTTTATACGAAACATTGTTTATACGAAGTGTTTCGTATAAAACGCTATCCATACGAAACATTGTTCATATGAAGTGTTGTCTTATATGGAGAACGACTACATTTGATTGCTCGATTCGCTTTCAGCTATTGATTTCGTCGAGGTGGATTTTTACCCCAATAGTTAGCCCCCCAGCTCACAAGACTCGAGTATGATGATGGCTAGCTTTTTAAATAGTCGAGCGAAAACAAATGTTCGAAAGTTTGGTCTGGCCGTTCTTGTTCTTGATGATCGTTTTAGTCGCAACGGAAGATTGTTTGAATATTCGTCATAGATCATGGGGGAGTCAGCATGCCGAGCAAGGTCGATCGCGGAAATGGTGAGCAAGATGGACCAACACGAGATGAAAATGTTCCGAGCAGGATTCATCATGATTTCCGAACATGACGAATCGAGCCGGTTATCAAGTGTGTAGAAGCTTTCTCACAAAGCAGAAAATGCTTAGGTCATCCGAGCAGAACATGCGCGCCGGCGGAGCGTAAGCCACAAATATCAGTCTGCGAGATGATCGTGGATTCTGCGTATATGCGATCGGATGGATTAGTGTCTAACTGTTTATAAGCGTTCTTGACAAGCTACTATGCCGATGCTTTATGTGTATTTAAAGTTAGATTTTTGTGTTTTGTAAGAAAATCTAATTGCCTAGCTATTATGGAATGACCGTATTAGCCTTAGGAGTTTGTTTTACCGAGAGGAAATCTCTCATGGAAATTGTCGAGCATTTCTTGCGATGTTAGCTAATCGTTTTAGCCGTGAAGGGCTGTTTGGAGTTTTTGATGAAGTTCTAGTTCCGTCTAGCTGTAAAAATCTTTTTAGGTTAGGTTGTCGTCGCTGCCGATCCGTTTAGCTTTGAGGAGCTGTTTAGACGTTTTTACTGACGAGCTGATGAGTGTGAGACGAACAATTTGATGCCGAGATGCATAAAGATTTATGAGTGAGTTTTATAATCATGCGAGGTGAGGTGATCGGATTTTTCCACGAAAGAAAAGGAATGGTTGTGAGGCTTATACATACTTGGATTATATGTCGTAAGTCATTGAATTGCTTCGCAGTAGATTTTCAAGGACGAGATGTTAAGCTGGTTTCCTTTCGGAGAGTATTCAAGCTAGTTTCTCCTTGTCAAAGGCGTTCTTGTTATCGAGCTGTTCCGATGAAATTTTGTCGAAATTTTTCTTGTTGCTCTGTGGAGACTAACTTTATGTCGGGCATGTTTAATCGGGGGTAAACCGAGCGGACCATCCGAGCAGTATGTCCGAGTAGTCTGTCCGAACCGATCAGCATGCTGACGCCGAGTAGGATGATCACGTGGTTCGCCAAACAGATGTTGCCGAGCCTAGTGGGAAGTTTTTCCAATTATACCATCACTTCATAGCGCCGAGCATGATGGAATGATCAGAAATGCCGAGCAGCATGGACGATCAGAAATGCCGAGCAGGACGTTGTTGATTAAAATGTTTCCGAGTATACCAGTTTATCAAGCAAGGTGTACGCGGAAGTGACGGGCGGGGTTGCTCGGACTGTCCTAGCAACCAAGCAGCCGGACAGCTTGGATCATCCGAGCAAAGCTCGCATGCGGAGTTGTGGAAGGATGGTCTTCCGAACAATCTCGTACGTTGTTGAACTCTTCTTCGGAACGGTGGTCGTTCCGGTGTATGACATGAATGCTTCGTTACTTCAAATAATGTTTTTTGTCCTAAGTTTTAAGTGTCGTCCTTGGATGTTTGGAAATCCATTGTTGGCATTTCGTCGCTGCTTCTGAATTCGAGCGAGCAAAACAGTCGAGAAGGTGCGTTGAATCGTGAACTGGTCGTGTTTACGAATGTGATGAGTTTGAGAGAGAAATCGCGTTGGGCTGTCCGACCAAGTCTGCTTGGAATTTTCCGACCAAGCCTGCTAGGAATTTTGAGCATGATTTGGTTTCAAGTTAGTTTGTCGAGCCTGCTCAGACGACTTGAACTTCCGAGAAGTCGAACATTCGTGTTGACGTTACGTCGATTAATGCGGGTAAGTCAAGCAGCATTTATCGGGAGAAAATCTCCCTTATCGGCTCCGTATAGACTGTCTGAGTTGATTTCATACAGCTCGAAGGCTTTCCGAACAACTTTGTTTAATTCGGGGAGGAAAGTGTGATTTAGCGTTTGATCCTTGGTACTTTAGGAGCATTGCACTCGGACGCGTATTGGGTTGCATTCCGAGTTTTGGGGTTAATGAGATAACACTTAAATTTGGCGTGCACAAAAGCATTCTGCCGTATTTCGAATCAAGTTTTGAGTTCGAAGGTTGGCGGGATATACTTGACTTATTTACCAACGTGCTCGTAAACGTCTAACTAGGTTTCGAGTTAAGTTCGAAGGTTAGCGAGCTATAATCTAATTACAAACCTGTGATGACTAAGACCAGTGTGCTCAGAAACGTCTAACTGGGTTTCGAGTTAAGTTCGAAGGTTAGCGAGATATACTTTACTTACAAACCTGTGATGACTAAGACCAGCGTGCTCGGAAGCGTCCAACTAGGTTTTGTATTAAGTTCGAAAGTTAGCGAGATATACTCTACTTACGAACCTGTGATGACCAAGACCATCGTGATCAAAAGCGTCTAACTGGGTTTTGAATTACGTTCGAAGGTTAGCGAGATATACTCTACTTACGAACCTGTGATGACTAAGACCAGCATGCTCGGAAGCGTCTAACTGGGTTTTGAATTAAGTTCGAAGGTTAGCGAGATATACTCTACTTACGAACATCTGGTAACTAAGACCATTGTGTGCTCGGAAGCGTTTAACTGGGTTTCAGAGTTTACATTGATCTCGGTACTGGTGCGGGGGATCCCGAATTATATTCCCATCGTCGATAGTAAATTGATATCAGTAGATACCAGACCAAGATGTACTTGGCCGAGACGTCGTTTAAACCAGTGTGCTAAGCGACGTTTACTGGGTTTAGAGGTGTAGTTCGAGTTTGGTATTTTTGCAATATTTTTGCGAGACTACTTGCCTTACATTTCCGTCGTCGATATTAAGTTAATATCACGCGGGATATACCCAGCGGATACCAGACCTAGGTATACTTGGTTGGGACGTCATTTACCAGTGTGCTAAGCAGCGTTTAGTGGGTTTTGGGGGTTTACTTTGAATTCGGTACTAGCGAGAGACATCTCGACTAATATTACCATCATCAATAGCAAACAAACCTAACATGTATTAGGAATTTGTATAGCGCGCTTTTATCCGTTTGTTAGATGTATAGAACCTCAATCCGTATCAGACATGTTGGTTAAGATCGGTAAAGGATGCATTTGTTTGTCTGTTGTGGCCAGCAACAGACAAGATCGAGAATGCAAATGTACTAGACTTGACTCGAAAATTAACGAATTGGAAGGGTTTACTAAACTATGAAGTTCAAATGCTAAGTTTGATTTTAAGAAAAGTAAATCAATTGAAAGTAACAAGAAAGTTATTTATCGCTTACAGGAAAATTCCGAGCGTATGATTGGGTAGTTGAACCTTTGTGGAGACGTCAAGCTTTGTGCGATCGCGATCTGGTGTATCGAGTTTCTTGAAGTAGTAGGTCTCAAAATTGGTTGAGTTTGCGAGTGGATAAGTTTTTGCCACTAGTCGATGAAAGTAGCATGCTCGGATTTTCCTATCAACCGTTTTTGCTTGGAATTTCTGAACTAGTTTGCTCGGAATTTCCAAGCTGGTTTGCTCGGAATTTCTGAACTGGTTTGCTCGGAATTTCCAAGCTGATCTGCTCGGAATTTCCGAGCTGGTTTGCTTGGAATTTTCGAGCTGATCTGCTCAGAATTTCCAAGCTGGTTTGCTCGGAACTTCCGAGCTTATCTGTTTGGAATTTCCAAGCTTGTATGTTTGTATTTTTGAGCATCTTCGTGCGGATAGTTCTGTGTGCCTGGATGTTCTGAGCAGTTTTTTCCGAGGAGTTGCGTCTGACAAGGTTGCATTCGAGTATGGAAATTGCTTTGAAAACTTTCGAATTTCCGATGTGGAAGTATAGTTATATACGGACCCACTCCCCTCCTCTTTTTATAGGGAGAGGGTAAGCTAAACCCGTCTTGTCACATGACGATCGTCTCCCGCATACTATCCATATGGCGATCGAGTTTTTCTATCCGTCCTTGCTAGTCATGCATTCTTTTGTGCTGCTCGGCTTTGCCACTCATGTGCATCATCTTGAATTTGTTAATGTCTTACTCCACCATGTTTTTGCTCGGATTTTCTCACGTACGGATCAAATTTTTTATTTTTATTTGTTTTTGGTGGTTTGGATCCAATGAACCGAACATACCTTGCCGGGCAGGTTTTATCCGACCGTGCCTAGCCGAGCATGGTTTTTTCCGAAGCAGATTTGACATTGCTGGACATGATCTGCTCGGACTGTCTGGTTGGGTTGCCGGGCATGCTGCAAGTTACCGAGCATACTACGAGTTGCCGAGAATGATTGCAAGTTGCCGAGCACGCTTGCGAGTTTCCGAGAATGCAGCGAGTTTTCGAGCATGCTGCGAGTTGTCGAGCATGCTGCAAGTTGTTGAGCATGCTGCGAGTTTCCGAGCATGCTTGCGAGTTGCCGAGCACGCTTACGAGTTTCCGAGAAGGCTGCAAGTTGCCGAGCATGCTGCAAGTTGTTGAGCATGATGCGAGTTGTCGAGCATGCTGCGAGTTGTCGAGAATGCTGCGAGTTGCCGAGCATCCTACGAGTTGATGAGCATGCTGTGAGTTGCTGAACATGCTGCGAGTTGCCAAGCATGCCGTGAATGCTTGCGCGTTCGGGTTTTCGAGCAGTCTTGCGTGTTCGGATTTTCCGAGCAGTCTTGCGTGTTTGGATTTTCCGAGCAGTCTTGCGTGTTCGGATTTTCCGAGCAGTCTTGTGTGCTCGAATTTTCCGAGAATTCTTGCGTTCTCAGATTCTTCGAGCAGTCTTACGTGCACGGATTTTCCGAGAAGTTTTGTGGCGAGCTCGCAAGTCATCCGAGTTGATGTTAAGCTGAGCATGTGAGTTTGCTGAGCTGTTTGTACGCGTATGGATCATTGAGCTGATCGGTACGAGTGTTCGTGACGCTTGGATCACACCGAGCCAAACTGCTCGGAAGATGCTGATCGTGTCTCGTGATGAGTAGAAGATATTTGCTCGGGAGCATGCGGATCAGATCGTGCGATGATGCAGGATGTAGATAACTCGAAAATGCTTATTCTCGGAGATGCTGCTGCTCGGATACAACTGTCCGCTCGGATGCTCGGACGGTTCTGCGTGGTTACTTGTACTGATGCGTTCGGATGCTTGGACCGGTCTGTGGGGACCGATCTACTCCGAAGTTCGAAATTGTGTGGGTTCTGCTTGGCAAAGAAGCAGTAGCATGAAGGTGAATGATTTTATGCCAAGATGTGATTGTGTGTGCTGGACGGGATTATCTTGAGCTGTTCTTGGCTTGCAAATGACCTTCGTAATGAAATTTTTGCCGAGCAGGTGGTGCTTGGTTATTGTGCTCGTCCAACTTCTGCTCGTACACGACTGTTTGCTGCTCGGACAAGCATTATCTTGTTCACTAACGTGAGATTTATGATGAGTCTCAAAATGTGTCATCTGAATGGCCGTATGATAATTAGAGTTGTACCAGTACCCAGCTAGGGGAAGCCACTTACTCCAGAGATACAGACGATCGCTGCACATACATCTCAGGTAGGTTTCCTTGTAGTGTGAAAAGTTCCTTCCATAATTCACTGAGAAAGACACTATTTCGGTCACTTACGATCGATCGCGGCAGTCCATGTAACTTGAATACGTTATCCAAAAATGCCTGAGCCACAGAAGCCGCATAGTATGGATGAGATAGAGACATGAAGTGCATCGCTTTACTTAGCCTATCAACCATGAAGATAATTGACTTACCAAAGGACGGTGGGAGACCATCAATAAAGTACATCGAGATATCAGTCCAGATCGTATCCGTAATTGGTAACGATTGAATCAGACCGGGATAAGCTGCAGTATTGTATTTACACATTGGGCAGACATGACAACTACGTATATACGTTTGTATGTCCTTAGACATCCCCTTCCAGTAGAAAAATCCTTTCACCCGTTGATGTGTTGCATCACGCCCAGAATGTCCAACACTACCTGAACAATGCAACCATTCCAAAATAAAATTTTGGATATCAACATCAAATGGCACCACGATCTTACTCTTCCTTCGCAATATATTTTGCGACCAGGAATATTGTTTCTTAGCTCCTGGTATTAGCTTGAGCTATGCTATCAGCTCCTTAATCCTTCCGTCAGTTTCATAACACGTTTGAATACGTTGCAAAAGGCCACATTCCAATACAGACATCGCCATATGCAGCACCTCTGATCCATCGACGCATGAAAAAGCATCTGCGACAAGATTGTCTTTACCTTGCCTATATTGGATTTCGTAGTCGAATTCAAGAAATTTGGGAAGCCATTGTTGTTGAATGGGTGTGTTGAGTTGATGTTCCAGTAGGTATTTAAAGCTCCGTTGGTCTGTCTTGATCACAAATCGCCCATCAAGTAAGTAGTGCCTCCATTTTTGAACAGCAAAAACCACCGCGAGTAACTCTTTTTCATAGATAGAAAGATTGAGTTGCTTCCCTTTGAGATGGCGGCTGATATAAGCCAATGGGTGTCCCTCCTGCATCAACATTGCACCTATACCCTGACCACACGCATCAGTCTCGACCACAAACTGTTTATCAAACTTCGGCAGAGCTAAAACAGGTGTCTCACACAGCGGCTGCTTCAGAAAGTTGAATGCCTCTGTTGCTGCCTCCGACCATTCAAATGATTCTTTCTTAGTAAGTGATGTAAGGGGTCTTGCGATTGTACCAAAGTTGCGTACAAACCTTCTATAATAACCTGCCAAGCCCAAGAACCCACGCAGCTGCTTGAAAGTTAATGGAACCGGCCAGTCTGCAATCGCTTTCACCTTACTAGGATTCGTAGAGATACCTTTAGCTTCGATATAGTGCCCCAGATACTCCACCTTCTCTGTTGCAAAAACACACTTACTTCTCTTTGTGAAAGGACTATGGAGTCTCACTTGATGAAACATAGTTTTCAGATGGTCAATGTAACGCCCCTTTCCCGTTATCCGCTGACCGACGAGCTGACCGGTCAACAATCAAACAAGTACATGACCAAGTCGAACCCGAGCAAGTCAAACAGGAAAAGTTCGTCACAAGACGAAGCCAGAGACAGATCGGTTGAGACAAAGGATCGCACTAAACCGTCCTCAAACTCGTTTACCTCGCTTCCACAATACAAAGAAAAACCTGTATTGTTTCCGCGAGTTATGTCGGTTCGGACTAAACAAATATAAAGGAAGCGCATGCATTTCTGAGTAAATAAAACGTGTACATAACGTTTATACAAAACATTTCGCCTATTCATTTCAAATACAATGAAACCGAGTATAAAATGCACCAAATTTCTAACCGAAAACAAACATCAAAATATCGAATCAAACTCCAGCCGCAAGCGATCCCGAATCTACACTGAGGACCTACCGCGTCCATCGCTGCTAAACCTGAAAAAACAAAATAAATCTAATGAGCGATCTAAGATCACCCAACAAGTCGGCTCCCCATAACGACTTCTAGTCTATCTAAACTACAATTTCCCGCCCTAAACCCCAAAATAACAATCATAAGGAGAAACGGTCTATCACGTGCCACCATGACGTGATAAACCCACAACACACAAGTACTTTTAGATAAAGGAAAGAATTATGTAAATCGACGGCACTTCGGCACATGCCCTCGATTATACTCGATCTATCTACCGCGCATAACGAACTTAACACCACTGGGCCCAATTTATGCGAACTCGGTAACTTCCACGGGTTTACATAGCCACCGACGAGGCAACCACAACTACCCATGACTCCTAGACGTTAACACGAAGTCTGACGACCTAGGACACTGTTCTCCGTCCATCGATACACAGTGACTCAGGCTACCCCACGGTAACCTAAGCTTCCATGCAGTCTGGCCCTAGGACATGACCCCGTATTCTCCGGACCACACACCTACCGGCGTCACTCAGTAGGTTCACACCATAATCAGAATCACCACACGAAGGCACACGAGGATCTAATCGGGTCAGAAATATCGGAACGCTTTCAACCTAGACTTTCGGGATCTAACGCACCCTAAGGTCCTAGTGCAGTCATTTAAACACGCAGACTCACTGGGACTCTAGCATCAGTCACACAATCAACAAGGTTAACATCAAATAAAACACTTCCGAACTATACCATAAGTCCTAATTCATGCCAACACCACCGCTCTGACTCGGTGTTATACCAAACCAGCAACTACGAACTTATTCGGTCCCATGACCGGAATAAGTGCCAACGCGGACCGCCCGGCCCAACACCGGGGCAGTCTAAAAACATGCCTTCACACAGCACAAACAACATCAAAGCAAAAAACGCACACAAAAAATTAAGCAGGCCTTTAAGGTTCATTAGTGTCTTTAATCTCATTAGTCTGCTACATTGGATTAGCGGATTGCTAACCCGTAGACGGCTCACCAATCACACAACTTTCTTAATTATCCTTTCCATAATATCTTTTAATAACTCCTCGATCTGTCGGTTTAGAGTTAGTAAACTTACTAACTCTCCGACGTCTCATGATTACTTAACTTTAGTTCATTAACCCTTGGCCCGACTATTTAACCTAACCCACCCGTTATATATTCTATACATTCGATAAGTGTTCAGTCCGTATTTTAAGGTCGTCTTAATTCCCGTATATAAGTTCATTAAACCGTTCGTTAATACGTATATATGCATATAAGGTCCTATCATACAACATCTATATGAATGCCTAAATCAATTATTACTATAAACCTAGCGGCACACAACATATTAACCTTAATTACCTAGCATGCATTTAGATTAACCTAACCAGTGAAGCGTTAACCGATAATCATCATTTAACAATCAATTCAAGTCAACTGACGGGTATGCATTCCTAATCTAAGGCTTTGGGTTCCCGGTCTATATGATTCTCTAACTACGATAAAGTTGAGCCGATTCACTGTGGATGTGCAGACAGACAGACGGATGGATCCCGAGACCGAGTAGCTGAATCAGGAACTTCCTGAACTCCGACACGAACACTCCGAACTATCGAATCACCGGACGGCCGTTGACCGAGCGTTGACCGGCGGCGTTGACCGGCTGCATTGACTTTAACCCCTTCCTGACCGTTGACCGAATCTTGGACCGGACTTGACCACCCAATTGAACCGGGTTTGACTGAACCAACTGAACCAATGCAATCGGACCGGTTTAGCTGAACCAGATCAAATCGAACCGTTGACCGGCGTTGACCACCGGTTTGACCGGTTTAGTTAAACCAATCAAATTACCAAATCACACTGAATTAAACCTATCCAGAAGATCCACCACCCATTACACCGGACCGGCTAGAGAGAGACGGCGGAGGAAGGTTTTCCGGCGGAACTCCGGCGTTGACCGGCGGTGGTCCGGCATTGACCGGCCGGTTCCAGGCTTTTCCAACGTCAATTGAGAAGCTACGGTGGCTGAGAAGCTGCTGAGGAGGGAGAGCTATACACGAAGAGAAGAAAGAGCTGAGGAACTGGTGAAGAGGAAGAAGATCGCGGCGGTGGCTCGCCGGCGACTAACTTTCCGGCAGCAGCGACAACAAGAAATGGGTGGCGGTTTACGAGGTAAGTGTGGTGAATCCAATGGTATAAATGTTTTGGATAGATTCAACAAGGTTTGAGAGATATTGGAGTTGCTTGATCAACAAGTCTTCAAGAACACCAAGAACACTTTAAATGTTCTTGAGTTATTTTGAAGATGCAAGGGATGATCTGGGTTTTTGTTGATTCTGGAGAGAGAGGAGAGAGGTATAGAACCGAGAGAGAGATCTAGAGAGGTTAGGATGAGAGGTTTGGTTAATTGAATTGACATGAAAGGTTATTCCATGAAAAAATGGGTTCTTTGAACCAAAAATCCCATGCATGCATCAAGGATAGGAAGGTGACGCCATTATGTAAGTGCCAAATGTCTCCAGAGAGTATTTTTTTGTCCAATATAATCGCACCAAACAACCCTTAGACACTCATATTCCCGATCCGTTCCGATGCTTCGGTTTAGCCGTTTCCGCATTTAATATTTTAAAAACTCCTTAGATGCTTCCATAAATCTTCCAAACCCCTAAATTATCTTCTTCATTCTTTTATATGAATTTAACAACTTGAATCACCTCATTTGGACTTCCGTGGCTCCGGTTATGGATTTTGCAAGATTTCTCGGTTCTATCGGTTTCCATTCCCGATAGTCCAAAAAACTTGTTTAAACTCCGTTTCTTCCATTTCTAGTCTTCTAAATGTTTTCTTTAATTAAAAAGAAGAACATTTGGCCCGTCTCCGCTTCCGTCTCGTATTCTGGCAAAATTACCAAAACGCCCTCCAACTTTGGCAAAATTATAGTTTTGCCCCTGTTGACTTTTCATTTGCCTGTTGATCCAATTTTTGAATACAGGGTATTACTTCCTTCCCCACTTACAGGAATTCGGTCCCCGAATTCTCCGTCACTGACAGACTTTGAATTGGCACCAAACCCTGTAAGTCCTTACTGCACTGACTCCGCTGCTTTACCGCTCGAACGTTGATCCACTGAACCAACTCCTGATGCTTACTGACACACTCCTGACTCACACATACTTCCTTGCCGATATTTATTCTTCCCTCTTACTCACTTCTCTTGAATAACTCGCTCCACTCCAGACTCTGTACTCGTCCGCGTCATCCTACTTTGCTCTGATTCCCACTTCTTGCTTCCCCACTTCGCTTCGACTTCCATAACTATCCCAAAACTGTCTTGATTTTCTCGGACACTCTTCAAGAATTTGATCTTCGAACTTGATATCACTAAAAATCTGATCTGCTCCTCACTGATAGCTTCACCTTGATCCCGTCACTGATACCGATGCTTTCCCCCATCTCTTTGCTAACTCATCATACTAGCTGCTTCAATCCGACTGTTGCTTGCTACTTATGCCCCATACTGGGTTACTCACGGCTCGGGTCAACTGTCTCGCGGCTTTCTTGCACTTCATCTTGCTTTCGGGTTCGGGTTCGGTCTCGTATCTATGTGACATCGTCTATCTCGTCCTGCACTACAGGGCAACAACATTCCACTGAAATGGTTAGATTCGTTCTAACCTATTCTCGATATCACTTTCTCATAGGAATATGGTTACTCAATCATGTACCCAACGGTCACCCATGATTAAATAACAATATTCTATAATTCCACTTCCTCGTGAATAAGCTTTCGAACACAACCACTCTCGAGCCCGGCTTAATTCTCAATTAGAGGTTCGCTAACTATTCCTATTTCATAATTTCATCCTCTAACTCTAATAATTAAACCCAATCTAGCAACCTAACAAGCCTTAACACGCACAACTACCAACTCAACGGTGCTACAATACTAAAACATGATGCAAAACCCTAGAAATCTAGCGCACCACACAATGCATCGAATAAATCAAACAAGCAAGGAACAAAATCAAACAATTACCACACGCAATCAATCAATAGATCGGTCAAGGTACGTCGGTGCAGTCGTGTCTTGGGTTATGATGAGCGATCGCTTGTTCCGCTCATCATTTGGTTTCACATTGTAATTGAATTTCATTCATAACCATCACAAGCATGCAAAATAATTACTACGCTACTCAAAATGATAAGCCGAACACTTTGCATCCACCACATACATAAAACATCATATCCACATATACATAAGTTTTAGTACATCAGTTGACCAGAGTCTACTACATAAGTGGTCACTGCCATAACCAAAAACAAAATTGCGCCCGTTGCATACCCGAAATTCGTCAGAGATGATAATAAGCCGATCTATATACACAAAATTAGGTTAGAGCCCATACTTACCTGGCCTACTCTAACCCTAACCTAGCGTCTCCAGCAAGACTGAAATGCCCAACACAATCGGCAATACAGCTCGCAGAAGAAACCGCTAGCAAGTGTGCCAGGGGGATGTTGAGGGTGCGTGCTGCGAGATGGTGCGGCGACGTGGTGCGGCTCGGCCATCGGACAGAGACGTGCGGTGTGGCCCTCTCGGTCACAGAGCTGGAAAACGGTGGGAAGTGATGGTGATGGCCTACTAGGACAACCGGGTGCTAGGTGACCCTCGGCGCCACAAAGCTGGCAGGCGACAGATGATACTGGAGGTGGCCTGCTAGGACCGGGATCTGGTCGGCTGGGTCCTGGAGCTGGTACACGGCTGGGTCCTGGATCTGGCATACGGGGACCTGGGCCTGCGATCGGACATATGGGTGCAAGGTGGCCATCGTTGCCACATACCTGGCAGAAGTCGGGGAGAGGTACAGGCTGGTATGGCTCCCGGTAATGTGGATCGACTAGACGGGTACACCAATGGAAGTGGAAGCCCCGAGCTCCACATGCACTACACTGCGGGTACTGCGGCATCGCTGGTGGTGGTGACTCCGATGACTTTGATGGTGACTCAGACGGCTCATGCGAAGAGGAAGATGACATGTCGGTATGGCTGATGATGCACGCCAATGTGCTGCTCCAATGCATTGGCGAGCATGGCGGTCTGCTCGGCGACCTGGAGTTCCCACTCCTAGCGCTGATGTGGTTCAACCGCCTCCAAATCTAGATCGAATCCATCTGGTAGTGAGCTAAAGACGAAGTTTCCCATGCTGGGAGGCACGGGAACTTCTGGTGCCTCCAGTATAGGCTCATGTGGCTCCGGCTGAGCGGCCTACTCCGGTATCTGAGGTGGTAAAGGCGGCAGCTCCACATCTGCAAGTCCGAACCAATCCAACATCCCGACGTACAGATCGACGGTGTATGCGTCATTTTGCATCGAGGATGGTAAAGGTATGCGAACGGTGTAGGATCATCCGCTGCCGCTGAAGCGCCCACTAGCGCTCGTAGAGGTATCGGGGGACGGTTCGACGTGCGCAACTCCCGAGAGTATCCAGGTACATGCGGCCTTGGCTGGCCATGGTCATATCCGGAGGATCCCTGACTGCTCATGCTAACGTAGCAACTCCGCATCACACACACCACTCACTTCACCCACCCTGGGGCACTCTGTTGTATGACTGCAATCAAAACATAGAAAAGTTAGTACAATAATACAATTCTACTTCCCATTCCCCCCCCCCCCCGGGTTTGACAGACGCGGCTCGGTTTCCTAATGGATGCTTGGGCGACACAGTTGACTCAATAAAACACGGAAAACACTCAGAAAATGAATTGTTTTGAAACCCATGACAAACCATGCTCTGATACCACCTTTTGTAACGCCCCTTTCCCGTTATCCGCTGACCGACGAGCTGACCGGTCAACAATCAAACAAGAACATGACCAAGTCAAACCCGAGCAAGTCAAACAGGAAATGTTCGTCACAAGACAAAGCCAGAGACAGATCGGTTTGAGATAAAGGCTCGCACTGAACCGTCCTCGACCTCATTTACCTCGCTTCCACAATACAAAGCTTTTCAACCTGTATTGTTTCCGCAAGTTGTGTTGGTTTGGACTAAACCAATATCAGGGAAGTGCATGCATTTCTAAGTAAATAAACGTTTACATAACGTTTATACAAAACATTTTGCCTATTCATTTCAAATACAACGAAACAGAGTATAACAGGCGCCAAATGCCGAACCGAAAAACAAACATCAAAACATCGAATCAAACTCCAGCCCGCAAGCGATCCCGAATCTACACTGAGGACCTACCGCGTCCATCATTGCTAAACCTGAAAACACAAAAGAGTCTAATGAGCGATCTAAGATCACCCAGCGAGTCAGCTCCCCACTAACGGCTTCTAGTCTATCTAAACTACAATTTCCCACCCCAAAACCCAAAATAACAATCATAAGAAGAAATGGTCTATCACGTGCCACCATGACGTGATAACCCACAACACACAAGCACTTTCAAATAAAGGAAGGAATTACGGAAATCGACGGCACTGCGGCACATGCCCTCGATTAGACTCGATCTATCTACCGCCCACAACGAACTTAACACCACTGGGCCCACTTTATGCGAACTCGGTAACTTTCACGAGTTTACATAACCACCGACGAGGCAACCACAACTCCTAAACTTTAACATGAAGTTCGACGACCTAGGACACTGTTCTCCGTCCATCGATACACAGTAACTGGGCTACCCCACGGTAACCTAAGCTTTCATGCAGTTCCGCCCTAGGACATGACCATGTATTCTCCGGACCCCACACCTACCGGCGTCACTCAGTAGGTTCACACCATAATCAGAATCACCACATGAAGGCACACGATCCGATTAGGTAACTACCCGAGGATCCAATCGGGTCAGAAGTACCGGAACGCTTTCAACCTAGATTTGCGGGATCTAACGCAACCTAAGGTACTAGTGCAGTAATTTAAACATGCAGACTCACTGGGACTCTAGCATCAGTCACACAATCAACAAGGTTAACAAGAAATAAAACACTTCCGAACTATCCCGCATGTCCTAATTCACGCCAACACCACCGCTCAGACTCGGTGCTATACCGAACCAGAAACTATGAACTTATTCGGTCCCATGACCAGAATAAGTGCCAACGCGGACCGCCCAGCCCAACATCGGGGCAGTCTAAGAACATGCCTGCACACAACACAAACAACATCAAAGCAACAAACACACACAAACAATTAAGCAGGCCTAAAAGGTTCATTAGTGTCTTTAATCTCATTAGTCTTCTACATTGGATTAGCGGATTGCTAACCCGTAGACGGCTCACCAATCACACAACTTTCTTAATTATCCTTTCCCTAGTATCTTTTAATAACTCCTCGATCCTTCGGTTTAGAGTTAGTAAGCTTACTAACTCCCTGACGTCTCATGATTACTTAACTTTAGTTTATTAACCCTTGACCCGACTATTTAACCTAACCCACCTCGTTATATATTCTATATGTTTGATAAGTGTTCAGTCCGTATTTTAAGGTCGTCTTAATTCTCGTATATAAGTTCATTAATATTCATTAATACTTATATATATATGCATAAAAGGTCCTATCATACAACGTCTATATCAATGCCTCAATCAATTATTACTAGCAACCTAGCGGCACACAACAGATTTGTTGGAACTTCGAGCCAATTCTACCAGATTCGGAATTGCTGTCATGTTCCCGATAGCCTAGGATCTAGGGTCTAGTTAATTGAATCAAGGATCTGATCTCGTGTTTACCTGGAGATTGGCAGCGGAAGATGGTCAAATAAACGAGATCTCTGGAGCGCCTCAGATGTTGCGCCTCTACTTCAGTCCACACGCACACAAGCTGGAATCCGCCGGGATGCTAGTACCGGGGCTCGGATCTACTGGGAACTGAGTTTCTTGAGGTTTCTGTGTTTTTTCTCTCTGAGAAAAACTGTCTGGGCGGCTCTCGTCTAATTAGGTCGAATCTATAAGATCACTTATATACAGACCTCGACATAAACCGAAACATCAGTCTCGGTTTCGGCCTTGTGTCGACCGACACACTTAGTGGTGTCGATCGACACACGTCTTGTGTCGACCGACGCACCCAATGGTGTCGATCGACACACCTCATCAAAACTCATATTCGATGTGTATCTAATACACATCGACCATACCATATGCCAATGATCAATCCCATACGAAGTAGGTCCAACTTGCTTAGGTGTGTGACCCTGTAGGTTCACACGATACTGGAAATGAGTTACAAATCATTTGTCATAAGCGGTTTCTAGCAAAACATTATGACTACCCAGTATCACATGAATTGTCCGATCTCGACAATACAACTATCTCTAGAGTGAGTACAATGTGATTTCAGGACATAATCCCAACAATCTCCCACTTGTACTGGAATCACCTATTCCTATAATCCCTTCGTCACTATATCTCGATATGGCATAAGGCAAGAGACTGTGTCATCCTTATTATAGCCAACATCACGTTCATCGAATTCCTGATCTATACTGATAAAAAAACGACTGACAATCACCTCGTTTGAGCACGGCCATGCATTTTCTCAGTATCAAATCTTCGATGGGCCCTGAGATATTTATCTCCCGTTCTAGGAGGGACAAATCCCATCTTGTTCCATCCCTGTTTCTACACATACTTCATGATACGCATAAGCAATGCCGTTATAGCCGCCAGTTACGGAACGACGTTTGACAAGGTCAAAACGCACCAATTCATATGCTAGAAAGCATGATGAACTCAGGTCTAAGGACTATACTCTATAGTCGTAATGAGAACCTCCCATGACACTGATATAACTATCCTGTGGAGTTCTCATTAGCGGGTCATGTCCGATCATATGTTCACCAACATATACCTATGTGATTAACTGTGATAATCATATCGTTGACTCCATGAAACTTAGTCCAACAGTCACCTCACATGCTAGTCTCGCGCGATTATTGGTGTCCCACTTCAACAACCTTGACTAGGGACAATCGTAATTTATGTCATCCTTTACTTATAGGGTTTCATGATCAAGTCCTCAACTTGATGACCTATATGATGACCATAAAATACTTTGGGGCCATTACTTAATTATCCAATAATTAAGTAACACCGATGTCAGTTTTAACTTACACAAACTTTGCCATAGCATGTCTATGTAAAGATTATAACATAACTAAAGTTACTCCCACTAGAATCAAGATCATCTCTTCAGATATCTTATACCTACAGCAACAGAATAAATTCCGTGCTTAGGTTGTGGGAGAGACTGCGGTGTTATTGCTTGAAACAATTCCAACAAACCACACCGCTATTCAGACAAAGAGACATAACCGGGTGGGTACCGGGAATCATCTTTGTCTATCTAACTACTTTCAACTGGTTCGTCACTTCCTCATTTCACCACGAAACTATCCTTAGAGTTCTTCAAACACTTGGGATATTTCTGGTAACTGTTCAATGACTGTTACCGGAACATTTTTGGCATCTTCTCGTCATGCTTTATGCGTAGGCTGCATCTAGACGAGCGCAAATATGGCATTCATGATGGATTCTATTGCATCAGCATAAGCAATCACACTCATTAATACTAGTTCAGACAGTGTTCAATAACACTTCTTCTTGCTAATATTGTCGCCATAAGACACTTGGTATGAAGCCATTCTTGGAATCAAGCACAATTGAACTGTCCAATACCTTATTAACATAAGGATTTTGACACGATCCAATTAGCCTTTCCGATCCATTCCAATGGATCCTCATTCTAAGAACTCACGTGGCTACTCCCATGTCTTTTGGTTAAATTTGACTTCCGACCCAAATCTTGACAAGACTTTAGCGTCGGAACGTCGTTTATGAGATTTAAATATGTTATCAACATACAGTGTGAGAATTTGCAGTTACGCTCCCACTAGTCTTCTTGTAAACGCATGGTTTCTTTTCTTTCTGATCAAGTCAAAACTTTTGACCACATTATCAGAATGCTGATTCCAACTCCAAGATGTTTGCTTCAATCCAGAAATGGATCGGTGAAGCTAACATGCATATCAAGCCAATTTTCGGAGTTGGGGCTCACCATCGCTTCTTTGAATTTCGCATGCTTGTCACTTTTCAATGATCAATAGATCAAGACAATCGGCTACGAGAAATCACTCTCGAGTTAGTGACGGATCCTTTCGGTTCTGCGATTTTCAGGCTCCACAGGTGTAGATCCTACAGCACTTTGTAGATCTCACCGCTGCTCTCCCTCAACAGGTTGAGCAGCCTCCTGTGTTTGTCGAATTTCTTCGATGTGTACTTTTACTCCCACTGTTCTTTTGGAAAGTACGATCTTTCTTAAAAGACACAGTTTTGGACAACAAAAGTACTAAGCCTTGGTTTCCCTAGGACAACCAGCGAGGTAGAACTTATCATATTTGGGTTCAAGCTTATTAGCTTTCATCCCCAAACGATCAGAAACAACTTACTTGAAAAACTTCCAATCCACATCCAATGTGGTGTCTTTCAATTGATTCCGATTGAAACCCTTTTCTGCGCAGACACAGACATTTTAGAACGTATTCTTAAATGATTATGGAAGATTCATGTGACTCATCATTAATCGGAGCATATCTAATAAGATCCGATTCATTCTGTCAGATGATGACCCAATTCATGACTCAAGTATTTTCCTCCGCGATCCAATCGAGGATCTCAATACTTCTGTCAAATCGGTTCTACACTTCATCTTGGAACTCCTCAAGGGATTCCTGCTCGTGTCTCATCAAATGAACACAACCATACTTATCGATGCCATCAATAAGGTAATGAAGTACATAAGATTTCCTTTGGCACTAATGCTCATCGGGCCGCATACATCAGTATGTGTAAAGCCCAATGAGCCTTTGGCCCCTTTCCTTTAGCTCTGCTAAAAGGGCCTTAAGTCATTTGGCCCAGTGAGCAGAATTCATATCTCAAATGATTAATAATCAAACGAGTCCAAAAACTATGGAACTTCTGAATCTGCTTCACTTTATGTGGTTAAACGACTATGCCAAAGAAAAGTCGAGTTCGAGTCATCAGACTTAAATCCTTAGTATTTGTGTTATATTCAAACTCACGCTGGTTTAAGATATAAAACCCATTCCAAATGGGGTGCTACCATATGATATTTCATTAAGATCTAAAGAACAAAACTTGTCTTTTATCAAAATGAAAAACATCCAAATTCTTGCAAGAAAATGAAAGACATCTCTGCTCAAGGCAGATACATAGTAGCAATTACTTAATTTCTAAAACCAAGTATGAAAGGCTCCTACAAGTGAAGAATCTCTACGGCAGATGCAGCAACCATTGCTTCATACCAGACACGCAATTCCACTTGTCCTTTCTTCAACGTCCTACTGTCGCTTAGGTCCTGCATATTTCAAAAATATCAGTACCACAACTAGTATCCAATACTTACGTAGAACTTGAAGTAATAACACAATACCTGAAGAAGAAGTGACATACATCTCCTTCATCTCTTGTGAATCTTCCAAGAACTTAATGCAATCTCTCTTCCAATGCCCTGACTCATCGCAGTAGAAGCATTTTCTAACACCAGATGGGCCTGACTTGGGCTTATTAGATGACACAGGCTTATCCTGATTCCAAATCTGGACGGCCCTGCCTCTACCCTTGCCAACACAAGATTTCTCAAATCTTTTACCCTTTATGATGTCATGCTCTGCTGTTTTGAGCATGCCATGCAGCTCAGTCAACGTCTTCGTCAAGTTATTCTTGATATAGCTTTTGATAAACTTATCATAACTAGACGGCAGTGACTGCAGAATGATGTCAGTGGCCAACTCTAAGCTGACAGGACATTCCAGTTTCCCCAGGTTATCAATGTAACCCATCATTTTAATGACATGAGGACTTACTGGAGCATCCTCTGGTAGCTTGCACCCAGTGAGAGACTTCACCATCTGGAATCTCTCAACTCGTGCCAGATCTTGAAACTTCAATTTCAGGCTGGTGATTATCTCTATTGGCGACTCCACGTTCTCGTATTGACTCTTCAAGTCCGAGTTCATGGTAGCCAACATCAGACCACGCACGTCTACCACATCAATATAATGCTTATTCCAAGCATTATATACTGCACGCGAGCGATTGGTCCCAAGCCTTTCTGGAAGAGCTTTCTCAAGGACATAGTCCTTGCTGTCCTGCTTGAGGATTAATCTCAAATTCCGATACCAATCCAGGAAGTTGGATCCGTTTAACTTGTCCTTCTTAAGAACGGATCGCAACGAGAAAGTAGTCATAGACATAAGCTGAAATCCAAGAAAAACAAAGATTTAGTTATGTATATGATGAGAAATCTTATCTAATAAGAAAACTCGCATTATATTCAAACAATGTTTCCTCTATGAATATAATGATCCAAGATCCATACTTCACCAAAATCTGAGTGGGCGACTCGCCATCATCCAAACTTTAGTTATCTAGGTAAGAAAATCATTGCTAATTGTACCCAGTACAACTCTTGGTCGCAGATAAGACAATCCATGTCTCATCTACTCTAACGTCTCTGGGCCCAGAACTTCTGTTGGCCCAGTCAAGTAAAACAATCTCTTCTGTCTTGTGATCATTGACAGTCGCACTGCGAGTCTATAAATGAACACATGCCTAGCTCATGTCACTGTGGATACCAAGGACTCCAAGACTATCCAACAATGAACCGAGTCTTGACAGTAGACAAGATTGGGCAAGACATCAAGGTTACTTGATATTTAGTTGAGGAAACTAAACCCAAAAGTTTAGCAAATCAATCTCTTAGGTCATGTAATTGTTGATGTTTAGCACTGCAAATCCATCAATCATAACTACCTGCCTTACTCACCTAATTGTGGACACCAAGCTCTTGGCTAGACCATCACACAACGAAATTAGTCTTGACAGTTGACCATATTGAAGCTAAGCTTTGATCAAGGTTTAGGTCAAGTTTGGTTTCTGCAAATTCAAGGTTAAATAACCAGAATTTCGAGCACTGTATCGATCGACGCAAACCATGTCTGTCGATCGACACCACCAAACAAAACCGGACTTCAATAACCGGTTAATCCAATTAACCCGGTTCATCGAACCGGTCATGTCGATCGACACAACCCGTGTGTGACGGCCAACATAGGCCATAACCGAGGACAGTTTTTGATAACCGGTTCAATCCAATTGAACTGACTTATCAGATCAAACTGATCTTAACCATTCAAATCGGTTTATTCTAATTGTGATAATTGGTTCTATCCAATTGAATCAATTCATCCAATTTAAACCGTTTTAACCAGTTTCAACTAATTGCGATAACCGGTCCAATTCTATTGAACCGTATTATCCAATCAAACTGATTCAAACCATCGGTTTATGCTAATTGAGATAATCAGTTCAATCCAATTGAACCAATTCATCTAATTTAAACCGATTTATTCGGTCTTAACCAAGCATGATAACCGGTCCAATCCAATTGAACCGATTAACCATTCGTTAGGTCTGTGTCGACCGACATTAACCTGTGTCGGTCGACACTCGACCGAATCTGCTCTGTGTCGACCGACACTCAACCTGTGTCGATCGACACAGAAGGCTTTCAGTTTTTCTTCGCGAAAAACCCTAGCCGCCGAATCTGTCGATTTCGTTGTTCTGTGTCGACCGACACACCTAGTGTGACGATCGACACTGTGCGAAAACACAGACTCGATCTTGATCGAAATCGATCTGACCTGTTCTAACCAAACAACCTAGTTTGCGAATCTAAATCATCAAATTCAATAAACAGGTCTGATTCAATGATAAAACCCTAAGGCTCTGATACCACTGTTGGAATTTCGAGCCAATTCTACCAGATTCGGAATTGCTATCATGTTCCTGATAGCCTAGGATCTAGGGTCTAGTTAATTGAATCAAGGATCTGATCTCGTGTTTACCTGGAGATTGGCAGCGGAAGATGGTCAAATAAACGAGATCTCTGGAGCGCCTCAGATGTTGCGCCTCTACTTCAGTCCACACGCACACAAGCTGGAATCCGCCGGGAGGCTAGTACCGGGGCTCGGATCTCCTGGGAACTGATTTTCTTGAGGTTTCTGTGTTTTTCTCTCTGAGAAAAACTGTCTGGGCGGCTCTCGTCTAATTAGGTCGAATCTATAAGATCACTTATGTACAGACCTCGACATAAACCGAAACATCAGTCTCGGTTTCGGCCTTGGATTTTGCAAGATTTCTCGGTTCTATCGGTTTCCATTCCCGATAGTCCAAAAAACTTGTTTAAACTCCGTTTCTTCCATTTCTAGTCTTCTAAATGTTTTCTATAATTAAAAAGAAGAACATTTGGCCCGTCTCCGCTTCCGTCTCGTATTCTGGCAAAATTACCAAAATGCCCTCCAACTTTGGCAAAATTATAGTTTTGCCCCTGTTGACTTTTCATTTGCCTGTTGATCCAATTTTTGAATACAGGGTATTGCTTCCTTCCCCACTTACAGGAATTCGGTCACCGAATTCTCCGTCACTGACAGACTTTGAATTGGCACCAAACCCTGTAAGTCCTTACTGCACTGATTCCGCTGCTTTACCGCTCGAACGTTGATCCACTGAACCAACTCCTGATGCTTACTGACACACTCCTGACTCACACATACTTCCTTGCCGATATTTATTCTTCCCGCTTACTCACTTCTCTTGAATAACTCGCTCCACTCCAGACTCTGTACTCGTCCGCGTCATCCTACTTTGCTCTGATTCCCACTTCTTGCTTCCCCACTTCGCTTCGACTTCCATAACTATCCCAAAACTGTCTTGATTTTCTCGGACACTCTTCAAGAATTTGATCTTCGAACTTGATATCACTAAAAATCTGATCTGCTCCTCACTGATAGCTTCACCTTGATCCCGTCACTGATACCGATGCTTTCCCACATCTCTTTGCTAACTCATCATACTAGCTGCTTCAATCCGACTGTTGCTTGCTACTTATGCCCCATACTGGGTTACTCACGGCTCGGGTCAACTATCTCGCGGCTTTCTTGCACTTCATCTTGCTTTCGGGTTCGGGTTCGGTCTCGTATCTATGTGACATCGTCTATCTCGTCCTGCACTACAGGGCAACAACATTCCACTGAAATGGTTAGATTTGTTCTAACCTATTCTCGATATCACTTTCTCATAGGAATATGGTTACTTAATCATGTACCCAACGGTCACCCATGATTAAATAACAATATTCTATAATTCCACTTCCTCGTGAATAAGCTTTCGAACACAACCACTCTCGAGCCCGGCTTAATTCTCAATTAGAGGTTCGCTAACTATTCCTATTTCATAATTTCATCCTCTAACTCTAATAATTAAACCCAATCTAGCAACCTAACAAGCCTTAACACGCACAACTACCAACTCAACGGTGCTACAATACTAAAACATGATGCAAAACCCTAGAAATCTAGCGCACCACACAATGCATCGAATAAATCAAACAAGCAAGGAACAAAATCAAACAATTACCACACGCAATCAATCAATAGATCGGTCAAGGTACGTCGGTGCAGTCGTGTCTTGGGTTATGATGAGCGATCGCTTGTTCCGCTCATCATTTGGTTTCACATTGTAATTGAATTTCATTCATAACCATCACAAGCATGCAAAATAATTACTACGCTACTCAAAATGATAAGCCGAACACTTTGCATCCACCACATACATAAAACATCATATCCACATATACATAAGTTTTAGTACATCAGTTGACCAGAGTCTACTACATAAGCGGTCACTGCCATAACCAAAAACAAAATTGCGCCCGTTGCATACCCGAAATTCGTCAGAGATGATAATAAGCCGATCTATATACACAAAATTAGGTTAGAGCCCATACTTACCTGGCCTACTCTAACCCTAACCTAGCGTCTCCAGCAAGACTGAAATGCCCAACACAATCGGCAATACGGCTCGCAGAAGAAACCGCTAGCAAGTGTGCCAGGGGGATGTTGAGGGTGCGTGCTGCGAGATGGTGCGGCGACGTGGTGCGGCTCGGCCATCGGACAGAGACGTGCGGTGTGGCCCTCTCGGTCACAGAGCTGGAAAACGGTGGGAAGTGATGGTGATGGCCTACTAGGACAACCGGGTGCTAGGTGACCCTCGGCGCCACAAAGCTGGCAGGCGACAGATGATACTGGAGGTGGCCTGCTAGGACCGGGATCTGGTCGGCTGGGTCCTGGAGCTGGTACACGGCTGGGTCCTGGATCTGGCATACGGGGACCTGGGCCTGCGATCGGACATATGGGTGCAAGGTGGCCATCGTTGCCACATACCTGGCAGAAGTCGGGGAGAGGTACAGGCTGGTATGGCTCCCGGTAATGTGGATCGACTAGACGGGTACACCAATGGAAGTGGAAGCCCCGAGCTCCACATGCACTACACTGCGGGTACTGCGGAATCGCTGGTGGTGGTGACTCCGATGACTTTGATGGTGACTCAGACGTCTCAGGCGAAGAGGAAGATGACATGTTGGTGTGGCTGGTGATGCACGCCAATGTGCTGCTCCAATGCATTGGCGAGCATGGCGGTCTGCTCGGCGACCTGGAGTTCCCACTCCTAGCGCTGATGTGGTTCAACCGCCTCCAAATCTAGATCGAATCCATCTGGTAGTGAGCTAAAGACGAAGTTTCCCATGCTGGGAGGCACGGGAACTTCTGGTGCCTCCAGTATAGGCTCATGTGGCTCCGGCTGAGCGGCCTACTCCGGTATCTGAGGTGGTAAAGGCGGAAGCTCCACATCTGCAAGTCCGAACCAATCCAACATCCCGACGTACAGATCGACGGTGTATGCGTCATTTTGCATCGACGATGGTAAAGGTATGCGAACGGTGTAGGATCATCCGCTGCCGCTGAAGCGCCCACTAGCGCTCGTAGAGGTATCGGGGGACGGTTCGACGTGCGCAACTCCCGAGAGTATCCAGGTACATGCGGCCTTGGCTGGCCATGGTCATATCCGGAGGATCCCTGACTGCTCATGCAAACGTAGCAACTCCGCACCACACACACCACTCACTTCACCCACCCTGGGGCACTCTGTTGTATGACTGCAATCAAAACATAGAAAAGTTAGTACAATAATACAATTCTACTTCCCATCCCCCCCCCGGGTTTGACAGACGCGGCTCGGTTTCCTAATGGATGCTTGGGCGACACAGTTGACTCAATAAAACACGGAAAACACTCAGAAAATGAATTGTTTTGAAACCCATGACAAACCATGCTCTGATACCACCTTTTGTAACGCCCCTTTCCCGTTATCCGCTGACCGACGAGCTGACCGGTCAACAATCAAACAAGAACATGACCAAGTCAAACCCGAGCAAGTCAAACAGGAAATGTTCGTCACAAGACAAAGCCAGAGACAGATCGGTTTGAGATAAAGGCTCGCACTGAACCGTCCTCGACCTCATTTACCTCTCTTCCACAATACAAAGCTTTTCAACCTGTATTGTTTCCGCAAGTTGTGTTGGTTTGGACTAAACCAATATCAGGGAAGTGCATGCATTTCTAAGTAAATAAACGTTTACATAACGTTTATACAAAACATTTTGCCTATTCATTTCAAATACAACGAAACAGAGTATAACAGGCGCCAAATGCCGAACAGAAAAACAAACATCAAAACATCGAATGAAACTCCAGCCCGCAAGCGATCCCGAATCTACACTGAGGACCTACCGCGTCCATCATTGCTAAACCTGAAAACACAAAAGAGTCTAATGAGCGATCTAAGATCACCCAGCGAGTCAGCTCCCCACTAACGGCTTCTAGTCTATCTAAACTACAATTTCCCACCCCAAAACCCAAAATAACAATCATAAGAAGAAATGGTCTATCACGTGCCACCATGACGTGATAACCCACAACACACAAGCACTTTCAAATAAAGGAAGGAATTACGGAAATCGACGGCACTGCGGCACATGCCCTCGATTAGACTCGATCTATCTACCGCGCACAACGAACTTAACACCACTGGGCCCACTTTATGCGAACTCGGTAACTTTCACGAGTTTACATAACCACCGACGAGGCAACCACAACTCCTAAACTTTAACATGAAGTTCGACGACCTAGGACACTGTTCTCCGTCCATCGATACACAGTAACTGGGCTACCCCACGGTAACCTAAGCTTTCATGCAGTTCCGCCCTAGGACATGACCATGTATTCTCCGGACCCCACACCTACCGGCGTCACTCAGTAGGTTCACACCATAATCAGAATCACCACATGAAGGCACACGATCCGATTAGGTAACTACCCGAGGATCCAATCGGGTCAGAAGTACCGGAACGCTTTCAACCTAGATTTGCGGGATCTAACGCAACCTAAGGTACTAGTGCAGTAATTTAAACATGCAGACTCACTGGGACTCTAGCATCAGTCACACAATCAACAAGGTTAACAAGAAATAAAACACTTCCGAACTATCCCGCATGTCCTAATTCACGCCAACACCACCGCTCAGACTCGGTGCTATACCGAACCAGAAACTATGAACTTATTCGGTCCCATGACCAGATAAGTGCCAACGCGGACCGCCCAGCCCAACATCGGGGCAGTCTAAGAACATGCCTGCACACAACACAAACAACATCAAAGCAACAAACACACACAAACAATTAAGCAGGCCTAAAAGGTTCATTAGTGTCTTTAATCTCATTAGTCTTCTACATTGGATTAGCGGATTGCTAACCCGTAGACGGCTCACCAATCACACAACTTTCTTAATTATCCTTTCCCTAGTATCTTTTAATAACTCCTCGATCCTTCGGTTTAGAGTTAGTAAGCTTACTAACTCCCTGACGTCTAATGATTACTTAACTTTAGTTTATTAACCCTTGACCCGACTATTTAACCTAACCCACCTCGTTATATATTCTATATGTTTGATAAGTGTTCAGTCCGTATTTTAAGGTCGTCTTAATTCTCGTATATAAGTTCATTAATATTCATTAATACATATATATATGCATAAAAGGTCCTATCATACAACGTCTATATCAATGCCTCAATCAATTATTACTAGCAACCTAGCGGCACACAACAGATTTGTTGGAACTTCGAGCCAATTCTACCAGATTCGGAATTGCTGTCATGTTCCCGATAGCCTAGGATCTAGGGTCTAGTTAATTGAATCAAGGATCTGATCTCGTGTTTACCTGGAGATTGGCAGCGGAAGATGGTCAAATAAACGAGATCTCTGGAGCGCCTCAGATGCTGCGCCTCTACTTCAGTCCACACGCACACAAGCTGGAATCCGCCGGGATGCTAGTACCGGGGCTCGGATCTACTGGGAACTGAGTTTCTTGAGGTTTCTGTGTTTTTTTCTCTCTGAGAAAAACTGTCTGGGCGGCTCTCGTCTAATTAGGTCGAATCTATAAGATCACTTATATACAGACCTCGACATAAACCGAAACATCAGTCTCGGTTTCGGCCTTGTGTCGACCGACACACTTAGTGGTGTCGATCGACACACGTCTTGTGTCGACCGACGCACCCAATGGTGTCGATCGACACACCTCATCAAAACTCATATTCGATGTGTATCTAATACACATCGACCAGACCATATGCCAATGATCAATCCCATACGAAGTAGGTCCAACTTGCTTAGGTGTGTGACCCTGTAGGTTCACACGATACTGGAAATGAGTTACAAATCATTTGTCATAAGCGGTTTCTAGCAAAACATTATGACTACCCAGTATCACATGAATTGTCCGATCTCGACAATACAACTATCTCTAGAGTGAGTACAATGTGATTTCAGGACATAATCCCAACAATCTCCCACTTGTACTGGAATCACCTATTCTTATAATCCCTTCGTCACTATATCTCGATATGGCATAAGGCAAGAGACTGTGTCATCCTTATTATAGCCAACATCACGTTCATCGAATTCCTGATCTATACTGATAAAAAAACGACTGACAATCACCTCGTTTGAGCACGGCCATGCATTTTCTCAGTATCAAATCTTCGATGGGCCCTGAGATATTTATCTCCCGTTCTAGGAGGGACAAATCCCATCTTGTTCCATCCCTGTTTCTACACATACTTCATGATACGCATAAGCAATGCCGTTATAGCCGCCAGTTACGGAACGACGTTTGACAAGGTCAAAACGCACCAATTCATATGCTAGAAAGCATGATGAACTCAGGTCTAAGGACTATACTCTATAGTCGTAATGAGAACCTCCCATGACACTGATATAACTATCCTGTGGAGTTCTCATTAGCGGGTCATGTCCGATCATATGTTCACCAACATATACCTATGTGATTAACTGTGATAATCATATCGTTGACTCCATGAAACTTAGTCCAACAGTCACCTCACATGCTAGTCTCGCGCGATTATTGGTGTCCCACTTCAACAACCTTGACTAGGGACAATCGTAATTTATGTCATCCTTTACTTATAGGGTTTCATGATCAAGTCCTCAACTTGATGACCTATATGATGACCATAAAATACTTTGGGGCCATTACTTAATTATCCAATAATTAAGTAACACCGATGTCAGTTTTAACTTACACAAACTTTGCCATAGCATGTCTATGTAAAGATTATAACATAACTAAAGTTACTCCCACTAGAATCAAGATCATCTCTTCAGATATCTTATACCTACAGCAACAGAATAAATTCCGTGCTTAGGTTGTGGGAGAGACTGCGGTGTTATTGCTTGAAACAATTCCAACAAACCACACCGCTATTCAGACAAAGAGACATAACCGGGTGGGTACCGGGAATCATCTTTGTCTATCTAACTACTTTCAACTGGTTCGTCACTTCCTCATTTCACCACGAAACTATCCTTAGAGTTCTTCAAACACTTGGGATATTTCTGGTAACTGTTCAATGACTGTTACCGGAACATTTTTGGCATCTTCTCGTCATGCTTTATGCGTAGGCTGCATCTAGACGAGCGCAAATATGGCATTCATGATGGATTCTATTGCATCAGCATAAGCAATCACACTCATTAATACTAGTTCAGACAGTGTTCAATAACACTTCTTCTTGCTAATATTGTCGCCATAAGACACTTGGTATGAAGCCATTCTTGGAATCAAGCACAATTGAACTGTCCAATACCTTATTAACATAAGGATTTTGACACGATCCAATTAGCCTTTCCGATCCATTCCAATGGATCCTCATTCTAAGAACTCACGTGGCTACTCCCATGTCTTTTGGTTAAATTTGACTTCCGACCCAAATCTTGACAAGACTTTAGCGTCGGAACGTCGTTTATGAGATTTAAATATGTTATCAACATACAGTGTGAGAATTTGCAGTTACGCTCCCACTAGTCTTCTTGTAAACGCATGGTTTCTTTTCTTTCTGATCAAGTCAAAACTTTTGACCACATTATCAGAATGATGATTCCAACTCCAAGATGTTTGCTTCAATCCAGAAATGGATCGGTGAAGCTAACATGCATATCAGGCCAATTTTCGGAGTTGGGGCTCACCATCGCTTCTTTGAATTTCGCATGCTCGTCACTTTTCAATGATCAATAGATCAAGACAATCGGCTACGAGAAATCACTCTCGAGTTAGTGACGGATCCTTTCGGTTCTGCGATTTTCAGGCTCCACAGGTGTAGATCCTACAGCACTTTGTAGATCTCACCGCTGCTCTCCCTCAACAGGTTGAGCAGCCTCCTGTGTTTGTCGAATTTCTTCGATGTGTACTTTTACTCCCACTGTTCTTTTGGAAAGTACGATCTTTCTTAAAAGACACAGTTTTGGACAACAAAAGTACTAAGCCTTGGTTTCCCTAGGACAACCAGCGAGGTAGAACTTATCATATTTGGGTTCAAGCTTATTAGCTTTCATCCCCAAACGATCAGAAACAACTTACTTGAAAAACTTCCAGTCCACATCCAATGTGGTGTCTTTCAATTGATTCCGATTGAAACCCTTTTCTGCGCAGACACAGACATTTTAGAACGTATTCTTAAATGATTATGGAAGATTCATGTGACTCATCATTAATCGGAGCATATCTAATAAGATCTGATTCATTCTGTCAGATGATGACCCAATTCATGACTCAAGTATTTTACTCCGCGATCCAATCGAGGATCTCAATACTTCTGTCAAATCGGTTCTACACTTCATCTTGGAACTCCTCAAGGGATTCCTGCTCGTGTCTCATCAAATGAACACAACCATACTTATCGATGCCATCAATAAGGTAATGAAGTACATAAGATTTCCTTTGGCACTAATGCTCATCGGGCCGCATACATCAGTATGTGTAAAGCCCAATGAGCCTTTGGCCCCTTTCCTTTTGCTCTGCTAAAAGGGCCTTAAGTCATTTGGCCCAGTGAGCAGAATTCATATCTCAAATGATTAATAATCAAACGAGTCCAAAAACTATGGAACTTCTGAATCTGCTTCACTTTATGTGGTTAAACGACTATGCCAAAGAAAAGTCGAGTTCGAGTCATCAGACTTAAATCCTTAGTATTTGTGTTATATTCAAACTCACGCTGGTTTAAGATATAAAACCCATTCCAAATGGGGTGCTACCATATGATATTTCATTAAGATCTAAAGAACAAAACTTGTCTTTTATCAAAATGAAAAACATCCAAATTCTTGCAAGAAAATGAAAGACATCTCTGCTCAAGGCAGATACATAGTAGCAATTACTTAATTTCTAAAACCAAGTATGAAAGGCTCCTACAAGTGGAGAATCTCTACGGCATATGCATCAACCATTGCTTCATACCAGACACGCAATTCCACTTGTCCTTTCTTCAACGTCCTACTGTCGCTTAGGTCCTGCATATTTCAAAAATATCAGTACCACAACTAGTATCCAATACTTACGTAGAACTTGAAGTAATAACACAATACCTGAAGAAGAAGTGACATACATCTCCTTCATCTCTTGTGAATCTTCCAAGAACTTAATGCAATCTCTCTTCCAATGCCCTGACTCATCGCAGTAGAAGCATTTTCTAACACCAGATGGGCCTGACTTGGGCTTATTAAATGACACAGGCTTATCCTGATTCCAAATCTGGACGGCCCTGCCTCTACCCTTGCCAACACAAGATTTCTCAAATCTTTTACCCTTTATGATGTCATGCTCTGCTGTTTTGAGCATGCCATGCAGCTCAGTCAACGTCTTCGTCAAGTTATTCTTGATATAGCTTTTGATAAACTTATCATAACTAGACGGCAGTGACTGCAGAATGATGTCAGTGGCCAACTCTAAGCTGACAGGACATTCCAGTTTCCCCAGGTTATCAATGTAACCCATCATTTTAATGACATGAGGACTTACTGGAGCATCCTCTGGTAGCTTGCACCCAGTGAGAGACTTCACCATCTGGAATCTCTCAACTCGTGCCAGATCTTGAAACTTCAATTTCAGGCTGGTGATTATCTCTATTGGCGACTCCACGTTCTCGTATTGACTCTTCAAGTCCGAGTTCATGGTAGCCAACATCAGACCACGCACGTCTACCACATCAATATAATGCTTATTCCAAGCATTATATACTGCACGCGAGCGATTGGTCCCAAGCCTTTCTGGAAGAGCTTTCTCAAGGACATAGTCCTTGCTCTCCTGCTTGAGGATTAATCTCAAATTCCGATACCAATCCAGGAAGTTGGATCCGTTTAACTTGTCCTTCTTAAGGACGGATCGCAACGAGAAAGTAGTCATAGACATAAGCTGAAATCCAAGAAAAACAAAGATTTAGTTATGTATATGATGAGAAATCTTATCTAATAAGAAAACTCGCATTATATTCAAACAATGTTTCCTCTATGAATATAATGATCCAAGATCCATACTTCACCAAAATCTGAGTGGGCGACTCGCCATCATCCAAACTTTAGTTATCTAGGTAAGAAAATCATTGCTAATTGTACCCAGTACAACTCTTGGTCGCAGATAAGACAATCCATGTCTCATCTACTCTAACGTCTCTGGGCCCAGAACTTCTGTTGGCCCAGTCAAGTAAAACAATCTCTTATGTCTTGTGATCATTGACAGTCGCACTGCGAGTCTATAAATGAACACATGCCTAGCTCATGTCACTGTGGATACCAAGGACTCCAAGACTATCCAACAATGAACCGAGTCTTGACAGTAGACAAGATTGGGCAAGACATCAAGGTTACTTGATATTTAGTTGAGGAAACTAAACCCAAAAGTTTAGCAAATCAATCTCTTAGGTCATGTAATTGTTGATGTTTAGCACTGCAAATCCATCAGTCATAACTACCTGCCTTACTCACCTAATTGTGGACACCAAGCTCTTGGCTAGACCATCACACAACGAAATGAGTCTTGACAGTTGACCATATTGAAGCTAAGCTTTGATAAAGGTTTAGGTCAAGTTTGGTTTCTGCAAATTCAAGGTTAAATAACCAGAATTTCGAGCACTGTATCGATCGACGCAAACCATGTCTGTCGATCGACACCACCAAACAAAACCGGACTTCAATAACCGGTTAATCCAATTAATCCGTTTCATCGAACCGGTCATGTCGATCGACACAACCCGTGTGTGACGGCCAACATAGGCCTTAACCGAGGACAGTTTTTGATAACCGGTTCAATCCAATTGAACCGACTTATCAGATCAAACTGATCTTAACCATTCAAATCGGTTTATTCTAATTGTGATAATTGGTTCAATCCAATTGAATCAATTCATCCAATTTAAACCGTTTTAACTAGTTTCAACTAATTGCGATAACCGGTCCAATTCCATTGAACCGTATTATCCAATCAAACTGATTCAAACCATCGGTTTATGCTAATTGAGATAATCAGTTCAATCCAATTGAACCAATTCATCTAATTTAAACCGATTTATTCGGTCTTAACCAAGCATGATAACCGGTCCAATCCAATTGAACCGATTAACCATTCGTTAGGTCTGTGTCGACCGACACTAACCTGTGTCGGTCGACACTCGACCGAATCTGCTCTGTGTCGACCGACACTCAACCTGTGTCGATCGACACAGAAGGCTTTCAGTTTTTCTTCGCGAAAAACCCTAGCCGCCGAATCTGTCGATTTCGTTGTTCTGTGTCGACCGACACACCTAGTGTGACGATCGACACTGTGCGAAAACACAGACTCGATCTTGATCGAAATCGATCTGACCTGTTCTAACCAAACAACCTAGTTTGCGAATCTAAATCATCAAATTCAATAAACAGGTCTGATTCAATGATAAAACCCTAAGGCTCTGATACCACTGTTGGAACTTTGAGCCAATTCTACCAGATTCGGAATTGCTATCATGTTCCCGATAGCCTAGGATCTAGGGTCTAGTTAATTGAATCAAGGATCTGATCTCGTGTTTACCTGGAGATTGGCAGCGGAAGATGGTCAAATAAACGAGATCTCTGGAGCGCCTCAGATGTTGCGCCTCTACTTCAGTCCACACGCACACAAGCTGGAATCCGCCGGGATGCTAGTACCGGGGCTCGGATCTCCTGGGAACTGATTTTCTTGAGGTTTCTGTGTTTTTCTCTCTGAGAAAAACTGCCTGGGCGGCTCTCGTCTAATTAGGTCGAATCTATAAGATCACTTATGTACAGACCTCGACATAAACCGAAACATCAGACTCGGTTTCGGCCTTGTGTCGACCGACACACTTAGTGGTGTCGATCGACACACGTCTTGTGTCGACCGACGCACCCAATGGTGTCGATCGACACACCTCATCAAAACTCATATTCGATGTGTATCTAATACACATCGACCATACCATATGCCAATGATCAATCCCATACGAAGTAGGTCCAACTTGCTTAGGTGTGTGACCCTGTAGGTTCACACGATACTGGAAATGAGTTACAACTCATTTTTCATAAGCGGTTTCAAGCAAAACATTATGACTACCCAGTATCACATGAATTGTCCGATCTCGACAATACAACTATCTCTAGAGTGAGTACAATGTGATTTCAGGACATAATCCCAACAAGATTAACCCTAATTACCTAGCATGCATTTAGATTAACCTAACCAGTTCAGCGTTTACCGATAATCATCATTTAAAAATCAATTCAAGTCAACCGACGGGTATGCAATCCTAATATACGGCTTTGGGTTCCCGGTCTATATGATTCTCTAACTACGATAAAGTTGAGCCGACTCACTGTGGATGTGCAGACAGACAGACGGACGGATCCCGAGACCGAGTTGCTGAATCCCGAACTTCCCGAACCCCGACATGAACACTCCAAACTATCAAATCACCGGACGGCCGTTGACCGAGCGTTGACCGGCTCGATCTCAGGCGTTGACCGGTGGCGTTGACCGGCTGCGTTGACTTTGACCCCTTCTTGAACGTTGACCGAATCTTGGACAGGACTTGACCACCCAATTGAACCGGGTTTGACTGAACCAACCGAACCAATGCAATCGGACCGGTTTAGCTGAACCGGGTCAAATGGAACCATTGACCGGCTTTGACCACCGATTTGACCGGTTTAGTTAAACCAATCAAATTACCAAACCAAACTGAATTAAACCTATCCAGAAGCTGCACCACCCATTACACCAACCGGCTGGAGAGAGACGACAGAGGAAGGTTTTCTGGCGGAACTCCAGCGTTGACCGGCTGTGGTACGGCGTTGACCGGTCGGTTCCAGGCTTTTCCGACGTCAATTGAGAAGCTACGGTGGCTGAGAAGCTGCTGAGGAGGGAGATCTAACCACAGAGAGAAGAAAATGCTGAGGACTGGTGAAGAGGAAAAAGATCGCGGCGGTGGCTCGCCGGCGACCAAATTTCCGGCGACTTTCCGGCGGCGGAGACGACAAGATATGGGTGGCGGTTGATGAGGTGGGTGTGGTGAATCCAATGGTATAAATGGTTTGGATGGATTCAACAAGGTTTGGGAGATATTGGAGTTGCTTGATCAACAAGTCTTCAAGAACACCAAGAACACTTTGAATGTTCTTGAGTTCTTTTGAAGATGCAAGGGAGGATCTGGGTTTTTCTTGATTATGGATTGAGGGGAGAGAGGTATAGAACCGAGAGAGAGGGCTAGAGAGGCTAGGATGAGAGGTTTGGTGAATTGAATTGACATGAAAGGTTATTCCATGCAAAAAGGGGTTCTTTGAACCAAAAACCCCATGCATGCATCAAGGAGAGGAAGGTGGCGCCATTATGGAAGTGCCACATGTCTCCAGAGAGTAATTTTTGTCCAATAGAATCGCACCAAACAACCCTTAGACACTCATATTCCTGAACAGTTCTGATGCTTCGGTTTAGCCGTTTCCGCATTTAATATTTTAAAAACTCCTTAGATGCTTCCATAAATCTTCCAAACCCAAAAATTAGCTTCTTCATGCTTTTAGATAAAGTTAGCAACTTTAATCACCTCATTTGGACTTCCGTAGCTCCGGTTATGGATTTTACAAGATTTCTCGTTTCTTATCGGTTTCCATTCCCGAGAGTCCGAAAACTTGTTTAAAATCCGTTTCTTCCATTTCTAGTCTTCTAAATATTTTATTTAATTAAAAAGAAGAACATGTGGCCCGTCTCCGCTTCCGTCTCGCATTCTGGTAAAATTACCAAAACGCCCTCCAACTTTGGCAAAATTACAGTTTTGCCCTTGTTGACTTTTTCTTTGCCCGTTGACCCAACTTTTGAATACAGGGTATTACAGTCAAGGTGTAATTCCAAGGTGGGGCTGTACACCAAGATGTCATCAAAGAAAATGAGGACAAACTTCCGAAGAAACTGCTTAAATATTGAATTCATTGATCCTTGGAAGGTAACATGTGCGTTAGTCATACCAAAAGTACTCATAGTGCCATGTATGAGTATTAAAAGCAGTTTTTTGGATGTCGTTAGCTGCCATTCGTACCTAGTGGTACCCTGCCCGGAGATCTATTTTTGAATACACTGTGGATCCTCCTAACTCGTCCATTAGGTCTTTAATCAACAGAATGGGGAAACGATCTTTTACAGTCATACTATTCAGCCCACGATAGTCCACACATAGTCTCCAAGTCCCATCTTTCTTGTTAACCAACACCACCGGAGAAGCGAAGGAACTTGAACTATCTTGGATTGTTCATGCAGTTAACATCTCCTGGACGATCCCGTCGATCCCATTCTTTTGGTATAAAGCTTAGTGATAAGGTCGTTGATTCACATGATTTGACCCATCGAACAATGGGATTTTTTGATCATGTTGATGCCGTGATGGAGGTAGAGTTGCCGGCTCTGCAAAAACATCATGAAACTCATTCAACACTTCGTCCACCCTTGATGAATCTGCCCCTGATTTTGTAGCTCCCTCTAGTGTGTTGAGCTCAGCGTTAACGTTCTCCACACTCTCCAGCAGATACATCATCGAAAGTTGAACATCTTCTTCTCTCAATTTTTTCAACTTATTTGCCTTCATTTCCCGAATAGAGCCATCCTTAATACCATGAAGCAACACCTTTTTGTTACCCCATTTGAATTGCATCTCCAACTTGTGAAAGTCCCATGTGATTGGTCCCAATGTCGCTAGCCACTGCACTCCCAAAACCATGTCACAGTTTCCCAATGGTAGTACCATCACCTCATCTGTAAAATCAGTACCACCGAAATGCCAATTAAACCGATCTATCTTCGAGGTTAGTCCCAACTTTCGTCCATCAGCTACTGCGACCCTTTTAATCCCTGCTGGTGTTAGTGTGCAACCCAGCTTCTCGGCCATGTGTGGGTCAATAAAATTGTGCGTTGACCCCAAATCAATGAGGATGAACAATATGCATTTCCATGAATTCCCTTAACACGCATTGTTCGATAGCCTGTAGTACCAGTCACTGCTTGAACTGAAATCTGAGCAACATCGCAATCTTCTTCCTGCTCTGCCCCTTCCTCAACTTTCAATTCTTCCTCCTCATCACCTTCTGTCTCTATCATAAACAAATGTGTCTTCTTATGCTTTAGGTAATGACCCGGAGTGTATTTTTCATCACAAAAATAACACACTCCCTCTGCGCGTCTCCTGCTCATCTCTTCTTTGGACAGAAACTTGCGAGGTTGCGACTGCGCCTCTTTCGGTTTGTCAACGTTAACAGCCTTTCCTGCATTAGTATCCGGTCCTTTACGCGTCTGCAACAAACCTTTGTAGTTGCTGTTAGGTTTGGTAGTCGACCAAGCTTGATTAAACAGATTTTTGGGATGAGCTTTTTCATACAATCGACCGAGCATTAAACACTGTCTGATTGATTGCGGCTGGAACATTCTAATGTACAACTGAGTGTCCAAACGCAAGCCTGCAAGGTAAGAACTGACCAGGTACTTTTCGGATAGGTTCACCCGTGTACGGATCAGTTAAAAATGCCCATGATAATCAACGATTCCATCCGTTTCCTGCAACTATTTCAGCTCCGCGATGGGATCATCCAGAACTTCGTCAAATCGCTCTTGGAGGAAACTCTTATAACACGACCAATCCTGCAATGCCTCCTCTGCCAATTCCGACTACACGATGGATTGATGCCAAGCTGAAGAAACTCCATCAAAGTGAATTGAAGAAATCCCAATCTTCAACCCTTCCAGAGTGTTGTCGATTGAAAAAAATTGCTCCACCTTAAACAACCACTCTTTGATTTTATCACCATCAAACCGGGGAAAGTCTAACTTGGCCAATTATGTGACTGCCGAGTACGTATTTGCCGATCACAATTTCGTCTTCCCCTGTTCCTGACCTCCCTGCGATGTCATGGGATTCAAAGAAAACGCGTACGACTTACCACGGTCACCACTCACTGATGTATTTCCTTTGTTGTCCTTGCAACAGACGAATAGCTTCAAACATATCAGCAATGTTTTGTCAATTTTTTCATTCTGCGTTGCCATATGCATCGCCATCTGCGTCGCCATGGATCCTTCTAAAGCTTCCATTCGCGAGTCCAACACACCTTCTATCTCGCAGATCATCAATTCCTTTTCCTTTTGAGCTTGTGTTTCAGCCATTGATTCCGAGAAACGATGAAGTTCTGATACCTATAATAATGTACAAACTTGTCAGACACCAAACGAACCGATAACAGAGAATCAATGTTCCTTAAACACGGATTCTGACTTCAAAGGCAAAGGATTTAGTGAAGAACCTTCAAGCACAGAGAGCACACGTTAGAGAGAAAGAGAGATGATAGAAGATTGCCAAAATATTTCGATTGATTCCAATAATGTTCGTTACAATCCCCTTATAACAGAGTATGTTGTATCAATCTTAAAACACCAGAAAATAAGGAAATACTTTAAATAAAACAACTCTCAAACTCGCCAGCGTGGCACTGACGTGGATGGAGTGAACACCAACACCCAAAACACCAACTCCCATATTCCTATATCAGTTTGGCGAAGAGGCATTTGATTAAGAAGTTGTTCATGGATCTCTGTTATGGATGTTGGAGTATCCTTGCCTTCGATCTGATCCACAACCGTTTTATAATCCTCCGGCAATCCTTCTAGGATAGTTTCGACTGCATTTCCATGGTCATACGGCTTTCCAAGGATAGCGAGTTGATCAAGACGGTTAGTAATCCCTTGAACACATTCATTAATCGTTTTTGTACCTTTGGTAAAGTATTTCAGATGCGTTTTGAGTTGCTTGATATGACCACGGCTTGGCTTTGTGTAGGTCAAGATTAGTGTTTCCCAAATCTGAGCCACATGAAAACGAGAGATAGCACCAAGTAAAGCACTGTAAATTAACTTATCTTGACGAAGGCTGGATTCGGAGTGAAAACATCGTGGACAATGATCGTCGGAAGTGGCGCCGGTGACATTCTGTCGAGATGATCGACGAGACCATGACCGCCAAGAAAGGAGCGAATCTGCAGACTCCACATCAGATAGTTGGCACTAATCAGTTTTGTGACGTGATTCATATTGATGTTAAGAATAGCATCGTTATTGAGAGAAACAACCTCTGGATTTACGGCAGCGGCGTTGGGTTGTTTTCCACAGTCGACGGCGTGTGTTTGAAAAGAAAAGGCGAAGAAAAATTTAGGTTTTTGGAGCGTTGGCTCTTGATACCATATGAGAGTGCTTATTGAATATATTGCTTAATGAGAGAGTACATCAATTTATACAAATGTTCAGAGAATAAATATGGATTACATATAGTGGGATTAATGGAATAATATGGAATGTGATAAAATGAATGAGATCTAGAGAAAAATGGAATAAATTCATTTTATTCATTCCTCATCAAATTTGCAGAGGAATGTTTTTTTTTAAAATTTAATGTGGAATTGATGGAATGAACATTCCATTCTATTTCATTCCAAAAAAATAAAATTCAAGACAAATGGTAAACATTTTATGGAATTAGCCATTCCACATAATTCCATTTCAAAAAAGTGCAATTAATCCATTTACACCTATGGAAAATACTACCGACATTCACTCCTAAATATATTCTTTACATAACTGTAATAGATATCACCATCTACGACGAACGCCGCAACATCACAGCCGCCTACATCACCATGGCTTCCTTCATAAGTCACTTCTGGCTCACTTCTGCTTCACTATTTTTCGTTTGGTCTTATCATGCAATTATTTTTATTTCTAGTTATACGTATTTGTACTTGGGTCTGTTTTGGGACGCATACAACTTTCCTTTGTTTTGTTTTATTGATTTAGCCAAAATCTTCAAGGTGGCTTCAAATATCGTAAGTTGTAGCCATTTAGTCATACGATTATAATGAAATATTTTGTGTTTGTAAAACAGAGAGTAGTTCTTGATTAGTTCTCAAAAATATCCAAGAAATTATTGAACACACTTCATCTTCTTCATTCTCGTATGTTAACTCTGACATCTATCTTGAGAAATGACAACGCATTTGGATTGACATATTCGATCAACAATGATTTCGTCTTGCTGTACTCTTCTTCATATTGGAAATGCGTATTTGTTCTTCTTGAATAAGGCGTAAGCGTCACTGTAAATGGCGATTGCATTTGAGAATACCGCGAGAACGATCAAGAAAATGGCTATATTCTTGTCCCGGTTTGTTGCTAGTCTATGACGATCCCTGAAAGAACAAAAGACGTCCAATCAAATAACGATACAAAATCAATCTCTTATGAAACAATGGATCTTACTTTAAGATAACAGAAGCTGGGAATATGAAACCAACGCAGACAGAAGCGGTCGCTCCAGTGAATTGGAAAGCATCCCAAATGCTTGGAATGAAGTTTGCACCCAAGAAGATTACAGCTATGAGACCACAAGTGATAGAGCCAAATCTAAGATTAGAGGAAGTAAGTGATGGAGCCTTAGGGAATAAGAGACCGTCAATGTTAATCCGTAAAGGGTAAAAAGCAATGGGGAACACAAGCATTAGATGAGCTGCATAGCTGACTCTGACAGCATCATTTAGTACCGAACCAAAAGAGATCTCAAGATTGGTGTCAAAGTTTGCAAGAACATCATCAAGTGTATCGTCACCATATAATAGGTATCCGAATAAGCTTGTCATTACGTAAACCGAGGAGCACAAGATAAGAGTTGATCGAACAACAGGTCTCATCTGAGAGGAGTCTTCAAGCTCGTTCTGTATGCTGTGAACTGAACAAAACCAGACTGAGTTCTTGTTTTGATTCTTCAAATGAAAATTTATAGGCGTTAACCAGGCGGTGATAGCCTAGTGGTTCTAGGACCGGGACCTCAGGGCGTAAACTCGCAGAGGTTCGAGGTTCGAAACCCACTAGGAACAAATACTGCTTCCTGGCCACCAGGGCATTCACATGGTCTCTCTGGGCCCCAGGATTAGTCGGTGTAGGGGGGACCACAGCTATACGCTTGTAGGTCCCCTAATTTCAGCCGGATTACCTGAGTTATCAAAAAAAAAAAAAAAAAAAAAAATTTATAGGCGTTTGAGAGTACCGTTGTAATGACAAATGTATGCGGTAACAAGAACGGGCACAACCGTGAAGAGTTTCCAGACAGATGGCAAGTCAGTGACAACTGGTAGAAGTCTTGGCATCACTAAACCATTACTGAACAACTTTATGATTACAATTCCCGCAGTGATGACAAGAAAAACAACCGCTAGAGAAACTGAGATGGCAGATGTGAATCTCAAAGAATCTGCAAGTGTAAGTAACATTGAAAAGAATCTCTCACATTCAAAAAGAATACGAGTCATAATACTAACCAATTCGCTTGAAGAATGTTAATGGAGTAAAGACAAAGAGAGTTGTAACGAGAAGAACAAAAGTTCTTGTGTTCCACCAATGTTCCCCAAACCATCCTTCAAGAACACCACCATGGTTGACTCCATCTTCATTCTTTCCAGACAAAACATCACCTTCAAGTCAAACAATCAAGAGTCAAGATCCAAAGAGCATATAATTTGTTTGGTACAATGTTAAATGCAAAGCTATATATAAAGAACAAGATAGCTAAGTACCGATGATTATCATGTAAACGATCAAAACACCAATGTTGCTAACAAGAATAGAAACTTGCAACATAATCCTTCCAGGTTTGCCGAAAGAATCTTCCATTAAACCACCATAAGATCTTATTTTCCCAAATCTACTAAATCTAAGCAAGAAGTCAATGGATGCATCAGTCAAGAAAGCCGTGAAAACAATCATCGCGATTCCAGGAACAAGTCCGAGGATCTTCATCGTCGCAGGCAAAGCCATGATACCAGCACCGATGATTGTCGTGGCGAGATTGAAAACGGCTCCACTGAAAGAAGCTCCCTTGAATTCGTCGTGAGCAATCAGGTCGTCTCTCTCTGATTCCGGCAACAGTCGAGCGGTTGCGATTCCATCTTCTGTCGTCATTATTTAGCGATTCTGTAAGAGATAACAAAGATTAGTGATGACGCAAAATCATTGAACGCATGGAGTAGATGTTGCAACTTCTTGAAATCTTGAAAATTGGATACAAAGAAAACATTAAATTTAATCTTCAAAAAAAAAAAATTGCAAATGTTGCAACTTCTTGCAATCTTGAATATTGGATTGGATACAAATGATTGAACCGATTTGAAAAACAGAAGTAGAAATAGAAAAGTTTGTAGGATCTGTAAACCATACATTGTATTAAGCTATTGGAGAATTTTTGAGTATCACGTTCGTTGAAGAAAATCCAGATAATCTGAGGTCCTTGATAGTTGGCGCTTGAGGAATTTTATAATGACATTTAAATGGAAGTCTATTTTCTATTTTTTTTTTTTTGGTTTTAAAAAATTTGGGTGTCGCCATTAATATAGTGTTAAAATATTGTTTAAATTATTTATCTAAGTATACGACAAAAAAAATTAGTTATTTAAATATTCATTTGCTATGATAAAAACGTTTGATTTGTCCAATTTAAATATGACATAATTGATTTCTTCATCTTTTTTTTTTAAAAAAGTTGCATACATAAAATATTGTTAGGGAATCCGTGGAACAGAGCTAAATTTTTCTATAATTATAGTAAAATTTTATAAATTAATAACGTTGGAACATTATATTAATTTAGAAAATTATTAATTTATAAAAAAATAATTGAATGAAAAACATAATTTAAAATCCAATAAATTATTTTAAAAATATCTAAACCAAATAAATTTATTAATTAATCAAATTATTAATTTATCAAATATTAATTTATAGAATTTCTACTATATTCAAATCTGGATTCACACTTTTCAGATATTTGTCCAAACATCTGCTGATATCTAAATTCCGTAAAAGGAAACAAATTGGAATGAAATACTAAAACGTTATAAAGGTATAGTTTTATATAAAAAATCACAACATATATTTTCTACATATTCAATAGATTTGGATGCAGATTCCTCGACCTTAAAATTAAGATTATGAATCCAAATTCGGCTCATCATATCCAAAAGTTCACTATTCAGATATGAATTATGATCCAACCCCTAGAATTTAATAGTTCTTATAAAGTTGAAAAACCTCGATTAATTACACCCATTATATCTTTTTTTGAAAAGTAACAGCAATCTGTATCTTTCAAAATTTTATTGCAATTATGTATATTTTTTTTTCAATTTCAGTGTTAAAAAGACTAAAATGTCCTTATGATAAAAGTAATTTCTTGATTGATGGCAGGTTATATATATATATATATATTTTTTTTAAATCCCACGCATGAACAGTACACACACATGAATAGTGTCCATAACATGTTATTTTTGGATGGATAGTGGAAATAATATTTTTGTTTGTGTCTATAGATCACAATAATGTGAACTTTTGGATTAACAGTGTCCATAAAATGTTGCTTACAATAATGTGAACTTTTTAGATAAATAGTGTCCATAAAATGTTGCTTTTCTTGATGGATAGTGTAACCAACATAGTTTTTGTGTCCACGGATCACAATAATGTGAATTTTTTGGATAATCAGTGTCCATAAAATGTTGCTTTTTGGATGGACAGTGGAACCACCATACTTTTGTGTCCACGGATCACAATAATCTGAACTCTTGACCACCTATTTGTCTATCAGAAGCGTTTATTATGTGATATAATCGTGGTAGTGTGCACGAATAATCGACATCGTCTGTCTGAGCTTTTAAAATTGTGTTTACCAGTTACATTTCACGATCATATAAACTCTTGGTCACCTTCTGTCCATCAGACTCGTCTAGTATGTGAGGAGATCGTGGTAGTGTCTACGAATAGTCGATATTGTCCGCCATATCCATAGAAAGCATTTAACATGTGGTGTTTATTTGTGTGGTTAGGAATCATAAAAAACTTTGTTTCTAGTGGATAACGTATTTGGTTCAATAGTTCACATGATTGTGAATCCGTGGACACAAGGGTTTGTTGCGCCCACAATCCACCCAAAAGCAATATTTCCCTTATCCGCTTTCTATCCATGGAAAGCGCCTAGCATGTAATATGATCGTCTCATTGTCCACGTGGATGGATATTGTGGACAGCTAGTCTAGACTTTCCACTCGAAACTTATGTATTAACTCAGTTTTTTTTTTTGAATTCCGGTACATCGACCGATTATATCTTCATTCCGGTGGTTTATATTGCCGGAAATCTCATCTCCGCAATGCTATCCACCGTCAAAAAAATGAAGGGTAAAAAGAAAGATAAAGGAAGAAAGAGAAGAAGAGGAAAAAAAAATAGAAAAGGGATGGATGGGGGTATTTTGTCTTTTTAACATGGAAATTGAAGCAAAAAGATACACATTTGCAAGAAGTTTTTGAAATGTACAAAATTGTAAGGAAAAAAATAAAAAGATACATTGGGTGCAATATACCCATGAGCTAGTGCTAAGAAGTTTGGTGTCCCAAGAATTTTAATCAGTGGACATCGGTGGATCACTACAAGAAACTACGTATGTTATCGACGGATTTACCAAAGAAAAAAAATTCATTCGGAAATTTCCGACGAAAAATCGATTGATTATCGTCTGTAATATATTCGTCGGGTTTTCGTCGGTACCGACGGATTGATGACGAAAACCGTTATCCATCGGTTAGTTGTCGTATCAATATAACCGTTAATAGATACATTAATCTAGCGTTGAGGTATCTATTGGGCCGACCCTAAACCAATGGATTACCGACAGATAACGGCTATATCCGTCGGTTAGTCGCCTACAAATACCCAGTGCCAGAATGTTAGAAACGCTAGGATTGACGATGTATGGCATCATTTTTATTCATCGGGGTTTATGGCGTATTATAAGATTTGGTATCTTCATGAAGAAATGGTGACCGATATCACTGGATCTGGGAGTTCGAAAAATAAGAAGAAGGAGAAACCCATAGAGCTTTCGGATGAAGAGACCGAATCTTATGGATACGAGTCTGCTACCAAGATCTCTGTGAGGAATCAATCAGAAAGAGAAACACGGTGTAACATCCCGGTTTGTGGTATATGCGGAGAGGCTTTAAAGAATTGATTTGGCTACCTATGTCACCAAAGTGCACTTATATTTTCGGTCACTTGTCCAGAGAAAACTCTAGAGTTAAGCGTGCTTGAGCTGGAGTAGTCAAAGGATGGGTGACCTATCGGGAACTGGCTCACGGTATCGTGCGAGTGAGGGTAAAACACGTGGAAAGATCGTGTGGTGGTTGCAGGGACCGTAAATCAAGTCTTTAAAGCTTCCCAAAAATAACAATCCGGCCGTCGGACAAGGGTGGGCCCACGGGCCGAGCGAGCTGGCGTGGGGCCCATGGACGGGGGCGGTCGGGGCGTTACAGGTGGTATCAGAGCCGAATTCGAGGATGTGTGTGGAGTCAGTGAGGGCTCACACCGTCAAGGATTACGGTCCTGGTGCGCAACGAGGGCATTGCGCTCTGTGAGAGAGGGTGAATTGTAACATCCCGGTTTGTGGTATATGCGGAGAGGCTTAAAAGAATTGATTTGGCTACCTATGTCACCAAAGTGCACTTATATTTTCGGTCACTTGTCCAGAGAAAACTCCAGAGTTAAGCGTGCTTGAGTTGGAGTAGTCAAAGGATGGGTGACCTATCGGGAAGTGACTCACGGTATCATGCGAGTGAGGGAAAACACGTGGAAAGATCGTGTGGTGATTGCATGGACAGTAAAGCAAATCTTTAAAGCCTCCCAAAAATAACAATCCGGCCGTCGGACGAGTATGGGCCCACGGGCCGAGCGAGCGGGCGTGGGGCCCATGGGTGGGGGCGGTCAGGGTGTTACACACGGTTACAGAAAAGAAAGAGGAAACATGCTCTGGAGCAGAAGGAATCTCGGGTTCAGACTTCCTATGGAAGACCAGTCATGTCCAAGAAGCGCAAGTCATCCCAATCTCTGGATCAAGAAAGGTACAGACTTTTCAAAACTAGAGGAATAGTGCCTGAGAGATTGGTAGATGTAGAAGAAGAGGATGAATTGGATTACTTAGGGTTAATCAAAGATGGACATTTAGTGTCGACATTGACTGGTTTAGCTGGCTATATCAAAGAGCACATATGTGAGTTCAATGCTGCTTTACCGAGTGTGAAGTTGGAAGCTTCTGTTGAGAAAGTTGATGTCTGGTTTAGAGGACACACGTATGAGTTTTCTGCTGCAGCCATTAATGAGGCTTTGGGGCTCAAGGAACTAGATGATGAGGAAGTTCAGGCAGAATCTGAAGTAGAATCAGAGAGTATGGAGACCATTGCTGCTTGTCTTAGTGAAGGCAAAAATTCTTGGAAGCAACTCACTGCAACAGGCCTTCCTCCTTATTATGCAGCATTGAGTGTTCTGTCAGCACATAATTGGATTCCATCCACGCACAAGAATCATCGCTCAGAAGATAGAGCCAGGTTGATCTACACTATTGCACGAGGTATAAGAACATATGTTGGGAACATGGTATTCAAACAGGTTTTGTCTCTGGGTGTGGTTATACAAGGTGACTCGCGCTGGCTGATGTTTCCAAAAATCATCTAAGGACTTCTGAAATATCAGCATGAACCAAAAGTGCTTAAAGGTGTGAAAGAAATTGCTCTGATCTTCTACGGGAAAGACTCGGTCTGGTGAAGCTTTCATCAAAACAGAGGAGTCTAGGAATTGATTCGTGCAAGTCCAAGAACTCAGACTCCTCGCCGTACTAGCTCCAGTGTTTCAGCTCCTCAGTCCACTGCTCAGACAATGCAAGAAATTGTGAATCTTGGATCGGTTCGTGTAAATGTAGTTGCAGTCTTCGTGCAGCTCGTGAAGCAGTTGAGGACACTGCTAAGGCTCTACAGACTTTCTCAGAAGTGGTTCAACGCCTTCTCCGAGTTATGCCATGTAAGAAACATTATTCTTAGTCAATCTCTTGGCTACTAACTGTGTGTGTTTTAACATTGTGTGCTCATAAGCAGGGGGAGAAGAGGATAGTGGCTAGTTTGGATGCAAGGATTATGGGGCAGTGAAGCTGATATACCATGGATTTTACCGGTTTTAACCATGGTATATGCCTTATTTATCGAGTCTTATGTTATGTTTTGGAGTCTTTTTAGTATGTTTACATGTTTAGACATGTTTGGAGCATAATTGGAGTTATTGGAGCATTCTGGAGCATTTTGGAGATTTAACCCGAGAGATGGACTTCACTGTCGAATTCACAGACCTGCATCGATCGATACACTTGTGGCAACGATCGATGCAAGGTCGACGCAGACAATCTCGCGAGCGTTAATGAAGAATGAGGATTAATGCACTAAAGCCCAGAAAGCCCAGATATTTACACAGAAGCCCAAAACGTGTTTTAGCTATTATATAAGGGTTTTTAAGCCATTGTTTAGGCTACGCTTTACTTTTAATTTTATTTTATTTCAGAGAGCCTTAGGGGTTGATCTTGTTCTCGAAAGAGACTTGATTTCGAACCCCTGTTGATTATTCTGTTTAATGATATTTGGTTTTCTACTTATGATATTTTCTGTCTCGATGAACATGTCTGAGTATTTTACCTGTTAGGTTGAAGGATTCTCATTAGGGATTTCATGGAACTATAGTTTAAATCAATCTGTAGGGATTCATATCTGCTAGTTCTTTGTTTAGGTTGTTCTTAATGCTTAATCTGAAGTAGCTAATCAGAATTATGATGTTAGGTTGATTGATACAACGAGAGTTGGTTAATTAGCTAGAAAGAACCTAGATGAGCAATTCGATCTACTCGCAAAGAGATTTGGTTTAGGGGAATTGTGAACATATCAAACCTGATCATTAATGCTAGTTTAATCTGTTAGTAATTGCAAAGAGATTTGGATTGCTGCACTTAGACTTAGAGAATTCTCTCAACGAGAGTTGGTGAATTCTATATCCGTGTTTGAGTTCTAGAACAGTTATTGATTAGATCCTGATTGACTGATTGCTTGTGTTCCTGATCTCCTGAGAACTCCTGAAACCTAACGCTTCGCTTGCTTGCTTACAAACCAATCTTGATTTACTTTTCTGCTTTGATTTACTGCTTTCATCATATTTGCTTTCTCCTAGTTTAATATTTTATGTTCTTAATCTATCGTTGACCGGAGTCCCTGTGGATTCGATACCCTATATACTACATTGACATCACTGTTCACTTGCAGTTAGAATAGGGATTAAAACTCGACCTATCAGAAGCCGATTTAGAATTTCTTTTATTTTTGGTTTCTGGGAAATCGGTTCACTTAGTAACAAGTGTAGGATTCTGGGGGAGTTTTTTTTGTAATAATATTCTAACGGCTCGGTTATCTTTTTAAAATTACAGAAACTCTTAAGACTCTTTCTATGTGTTCATGAACAAAGTATTTGTGATTTGAGAAATCTAATCAGAAATACTATTTTCATAATTCGACTTGTCCCTTGTGTGGAATGTTCAATATTTTAATGCAGATGCTTGAGAGACACACAATCGTAAAAAGGGGGAGATTGAAGATGCATCTGAGGTACATCTTGTATCAGTCATGAAGTAGCTTAGAGAGTGACACAAGCGAGCAGGATGTGGAACACATCTTGGGAAGCTGGTGGAAAGAATTGATCGAGATTTGGAGCTGATGTGGGCAATCCAAGAAGTATGGCTGAGTTGGACATGCATCTTGGAGAGGATTAAAACAAAGATTTAATAAGATCTGAGAGAATCCTAAAATCTAGGAAAGTTAGGATTCTCATGTTTATCTCTTGAAAGATAGTGTTTATCTTTTGGAGGGTTTTTGGCTAAAGGTGTTAGCCGACCTATTGAGTATAAATTGGTAGGTCATGCCGTATATTAGGTTGATCGATTAATTGAGAGAATTTGAGAGTGTTCAAGTGATTAGGTATATATCATTGAACTTGAGAGATTAGATTGGATTTAAGTGTTTCTTGTAAGATTATAGAAAGATCAATCTAATAAAGCAAGTTTTCAGAAGAAGCTTTGAGTCGTTGACACAATCACTGAAAACATATAGTCTTGCATTTTCAATCACATCTAGTGCATATGAACCTCCATATTCGTCATCAATAAGGTTCATACAGAATTCACGATCAACATTCCCTACATCAACGTGTACCTGATCTGACGTATCAATAATCTCATCATCTGGTGAGCATCCTTCCGCTTCCTCTGCTTTATTCATAACCGCATCGTTAGGTAGATTGTCTGGGACTGCATGTCTACTTGGATCAGTGTTAGCGGACAAATCCTCTTGGCTTTTTTATCTAGTAAATCGAAGCTGAATGGATGGATGTTTCCTGCGGCTTGCTTCACTTCTCTATCCATTAAAATGTTGGTAGGTGGATTGTCAGGAACCCTATTCCTTAGATGATCTTCGTTGGTGAGAACATCATCTTGATTATCTTTAGCTAGTAAATCGTAACTGAGTAGAGGACTGTTTTCCGCACATCTATCTTTCGTTCTGTCCATCGGGTCTTCGTCAAGTGGATACTCTAAAATGGTTGCGGTAAGTGTTTTATCATTAACTGACTTTCGTTTTGGACTGATATTATCCAGTAAATTGAAGCTGAATGGAGACCTGCATGACGTACCAAGGACCAATGGATACTGGTCGCTAGGACATTTTGTGTAAAATTAAGGCGGGGAGCGCTGCTCGGTAATACTATCCACCAGTTTCTGCTTGGCAAATGGTTTTCTGAACGGGGCTATGAAACCAGAATCACCTGACTTGGCCGGAGTCTCATTTTGTTGGTACGTAACATCGACTCAAGCGTCTCCAGAGTCTCATTGCCTAGCATGACCAGAGATTCTCTACTACCACGAGAGGGACGTTACTAAAAAGTCTAACCGGCGCTACGTGTTGGAGTTGTGTCCAGTAATCTCGGTACTGTCTCTAGAAAGTAAGAGTATGTCAATGATCAGACATAAGTCATATAATACTGGGGGTCATGATGGCTTGCTAGAGTCCGCTCATGATCTATAAGTCTTGGACTTATTGCCTTTATTATATGATCCCATATGGGTCACACGCCTAAGCTAACGGGAAAATACGAAGGAACGGTTTAGCAGAAGTACGGTAAAAGTGCTAGGCATTTACTGTACTTAAAGAGACTAAAGGGCCTGATTAAATCCAAGGGATTTAATCAGAACTGAGAATTGGGCCCAAAAGCCCATGAGAACTAGAAGGGATTTTAATGAATAAAATCAGACCTAGCTCTCTAATTTTCTCAGCACTTCTGCGCCTCCCTCCTCTCTCTCTGCGCCTCCTCTCTGTCTTGGTCTAGCAGCCAAATTTCCCGGTGTGCGTGTGTGAGCCTTTGGAGGAGCCATCTCTTGGTGGTTCTGCTGATCTCTGACCCTTACCTCCCATTCCGCTGCATAAACAAGGTAACAGGTGAGATCTATTATGTTTCTAATCAAGAGAACCTAGATCTGCATGTTTAGTAGGATGAATCAATCTAAGAATTGAATCAGGAGACACTAAACGATCCTACAGTGGTATCAGAGCCAGGTTCTGTGGTTTTTCTTGTTTAGAATCATGTTTAGGATTGTTTAAAGAGGTGTTTTTGAATCAATCTACTGATAAGAGAAAAACACTTAAGAAACAAATAATTAAAACCTAAACAAACAAGAAATCGCATGATCCAATCTATATGAATTGTTTTGCGTCGGAGTGTGGTCGAACCGCACGTCCGGATCGTGAGACGCACGGACCGATCGTTGGATCGCGTCGCGTGGTCGAGCCGATCACAAGCGCTGGACCGATCGATCGTGTGGATCGGATCGAACGGTCGGATGATCGCGTGAGGCACTCGGCCGTCCCGATCGCGAGCCTGCTCCGTCCCGATCGCGTCTCGGCCAGCACCGTCCCGCGACCCGAGCGTCCCGTCCGAGCATCGAGATGGACCGAGCATTGTCCGAGCATCGTCGCGAAAGAGATGGACCGATCTTGGATCGCGTCCGTTGCTTGCGGCTGGCCGATGTCTCGTCTCGATTGCGGCTAGGTCACGACCGTGATCGGTTCGTGACCAATCGGTTCGGTTCGGTTAATGGTTCGGTTTAATTTTATTAAAAATTAATCGTCACGGTTTAATAAACAGACTTAATAAATTTATTAAGTTCTGGTTAAACCGGGATAAGAAATCCAAAGTCGAAAAATTGGATTTTGTGCCTAAACCAGTGATTTTCTAATTTGATTTGGTTGGACCAAATAAATTGAGAAAATCCGGTTTAGTAAATAACCGGTTGACAATTGTGGTCGTCGTAGTAATTAATTTTGGTTAGACCAATTTTAATGAACCAGATCGGTTATGTCATTTAATTGGGCAATTGGGTTATGTCTTGGACATAGACCAATTCTTGGGCCTCGGGCCAAGAAGTTAAAACAATTGGGCAAATTATTTGAGTCTTTTCTTCAGAATTAATTTAAAATTTATTTTATAAAATTATAAAATCGATTTTTAAATTAATAAGTTCCCAAAATTTTGAAATTAGAAAGTTTCTTAAATTAGAAGTTTCTAGATTTGCATGTTTTGGATTTTAGGAAATTTCTATATTTAGAAAGTTTCCAATTTTAAAAGTTTCCAATTTTAGAAAGTTTCCAAAATTAGTAGGTTTCCCAAAAAGGAAAGTTTCCCAAAATAGTAATCTTCTATTTTGGGATGAAATTTTAATAAACCTACAAACCTCAAATAATATCAAGCGTTGGATGTCTTGTCCAGTCTATGTCAGCTGTCGAAGCCCATTCAATTGTACTCATGGCCTTACAGTGTGAGGGTGTCTACTTTTGCGTGGGTAAGATGGTTTGTGATTCATAAATGTCATTGGGAGTCCCAGACATTAATGATTACATGACTGTATAGTCTGGTTTTCTTGACTAGGCCATCGGGAGTCCCGGGCCTTGAGACATCAGAGTGGATTGGGCCTCGGGCCCAGATTCACAACCAAGAGTTATATCACGGATATAATTGGCCGAGATAGGGCTTACCGATATAAGCTAAGATTGGGTGACGGCCAGTGGCCCATTTTGATCTTAGTTATATGTGGATCTTGGAATCATTATATTCTATTGAGGGTAACTGATGTTATTGAATATAATGCGAGATTAATCATATTAAGTATAATGTGAGATTAATCATATTGAACATATTAACTAAAATCCTTTTATCTTAATTTTCAGTTATGACTAGCACAAACAATCAAAACACTTTCTCGATCCGGTCTGTCCTTGAGATGGACAAACTGAACGGATCAAATTTCTTGACTTGGTCGCGGAACCTGAGGCTAGTCCTCAGGCAGGAGAGAAAGGACTATGTCCTTGAGAGAGCTCTCCCCGTGAGGATCGGGTCCAATGCTTCTCATGCAGTATATAATGCTTGGAATAAGCATTATAATGATACGGTAGATGTGCGTGGTCTGATATTGGCTACCATGGACTCAGATTTGCTGAAGCAATATGAGAACATGGAGTCGCCAATAGAGATGATCAGCAGCCTGAAATTGAAATTTCAGGAGCAGATAAGAGTGGAGAGATACCAGTTGGTTAAGTCTCTCACTAGCTGCAAGCTACCAGATGATCATCCACTGAGTCCTCATGTCAGTAAAATGATGGGTTACATTGATAACCTGAGGAAACTGGATTATCCAGTTAGCCAAGAATTGGCAACTGAGATCATTCAGCAGTCGCTGCCGTCAAGCTATGATAAGTTCAGAAGGAACTATATCAAGAAAGGCTTAACGAAGACGCTGACTGAACTGCATGATATGCTCAAGACAGTTGAGCCAAACGTGAAGAGTACCCAGTATAATCTCATAATAGAAAAGGGTGGGTTTATTAAACCTAGTACTGACAAGGGCGAAGACAAAGTTGTCCAGATTTTGAATCATGGCAAGCGTGTGTCTTCTGAGCCCAAGTCAGATACCTCTTACGTTGGTAAGTGCTGCTACTGTAAAGAGACAGGGCATTGGAAGAGAGATTGCATTAAATTCATGGAAGATGATGAGGAGTTGAAGTTGATGTATGAGACTACTTCCTCAGGTATTCATGTTATTACTTCAAGTTCTACCTTATAGGTATTGGATACTGGTTGTGGCACTGATATTTGTGATAATATGCAGAGCCTAAGAAACAGTAGAATGTTGAAGGAAGGACAAGTGGATCTACATGTCTGGAAGGAGCTATGGACGCTGCCTCAGCCGTAGGATTTTCACTTGTAGATGCCTTCGAGGCTTGGTTTTATTAAGTAATTGCTACAATGTACCTGCTTTAAGCAGAGTTGTTTTTCATTTTCTTGTAAGAATTTGAATGTTTTTCATTTTGATAAAAGACAAGTTTTGTTCTTTTGATCTTAATGAAATATTAATTGTAGCACCCTATTAAAGGAATGGGTTTTATATCTTAAACCAAAGAGTGCCTAAATGTAACATAAATACCGAATTGGTTTAAATCTGATGAATTAAACCTGATTTTTCTTGGCATAAAAGTCTTGGTCACATAGAGTAAGTCAGAATCAGAAACCCCATAGTTATGGACTTTTGGGCTCATTTGATCGGATATCTTATGAGACTTGAATTCTGCTTACTGGACCAAAAGACAAAGGGCCCATCTTAGCCGAGCTAGAGAAAAGCCCAAAGGCTTGTTGGACCTTGAACATACTCATGTATGAGGCCCGATGAGCAGTAATGCCAGAGAAAATTTCCTATACTTCATTATCTCTACTGATTACTTCAGTGAGTAAGACTGTGTTCACTTGATGAGACACAAGTCGGAATTCTTTGACATGGTCGAAAGAGTTCCAGAATGAGGTATAGAATCTGAGTGACAAAAGTATTAAGACTCTGGATTAGATCACGAGTGAGAATACTTGAGTCATTAATGGTGTGATCATCTGAATGAGTGTGAAGTCGTTTCACAGCTCAATTCTCCTGAAAACCTTAAGGTATTTCTGTGAGAAAGAATCAAATCTTATTTAGAAATGATTAAAGATGAGTTACACGAATCTTCCATGATATTCTTTAAGAATAACGCTCTAGAAATATCTAAGTTTACGCTGAAATAGTTCCACCAATATCAGTTGAAAGACACCACGTAAATGTGGATTGGAATCGATCCAAATTCGTCTTTACTGAGTATTTGTAGTTGAGCTACTTCGCTGGTTGTCCTAGGGAAACCAAGGCTTATTATCTTTTACGTCCATTCTGTTTTCAAGAAGGGAAGTCACTTTCCAGGAAGAACAGTGGGAGTAAAAGTATGACTCGAAGAAATTCGACAAATACAGGTGGCTGCTTAACCTGTTAAGGGAGAGCAGCGGATGGATTTACAGATTTCTGTAGAATCTACACCTGTGGAGCCTGAAGTTCGCAGATATGAAAGAATCAGTCACTAATCCGAGAGTGAATTCTCGTCATTAGTTAAACATGATGATCATTGAAAGTTCGCATGATCTGATGATCATTGAAAGCGACGAATCTGCGAAATTCAAAGAAGCGAAAGTGAGCCCGGACTCCGAAAGATTACATTTTGTGTAAGTTAGCTTCATCGATCCATTCATGGATGGAAGCAAACACATCGGAGTTGGAATCTTCGTTCTGTTGAAGTAGTCAAGGTTTTGACTTAAACAGGAACGAAATGGAACTGTGCGTTTACTAATAGATAAGTAGGGGCGATGTTGCATTTCTCATATTGTATGTCGATGACATACTGATTCTCGGAAATAACGTCCCAATACTGCAGTCGGTAAAGGACTGGCTTGGGAGTTGGTTTTATGATTGACATGGGTAAAGCCACGTAGTTCTTGGATTTTGGATCTAGAGATAGAGATCCAAAAGAGCTGGTAGGACAAAGTCAGGATTCTTAAATTGACAAAGTCCTACACGTTTTAAGCATTCCAAGAAGGGTTTTATGCCAATGTCACGTGGCAATACGTTAAGCAAGAAGCAGTGTCCTACGATATCTGCTGAGCTTGAAAGCATGGATAGGATTCCATATGCGTCGGCAATTGGATCTATCATGAATGCCATGACACGTACTTGTTTTGATGTTGTTTTAATGTTAAGCAAGACAAGTAAAAGACCAGTCAAATCCAGCAAAGAATCACTGGATTGCCGTAAAGAATATCCTAAAGTATTTGAGGAATACTAAGGATACGTTCTTGATTTACGGAGAAAGTAAGGTGCTACGAGTCGGTAGAGTCTGAAAGGCAATTTTCAACGGACAAAGATGATTTCCGGTCACAGTCCGGTTATATCTTGTGTCTCTCTGGCGGTGCAAGGCACTGTTGCTGACTCCATGACTTAAGCTGAACATTTCGCAGCTTGAGAAGCGGCGAAAGAGGTTGTTTGGAAAGAAGAGTTCGTCACTGAACTTGATGTGATTCCCAGCATAGATGAGACTAGCTGCACATCAGAGGTCCAAACACCTTGAGGATAGGTATAACCTATTCCGTGAGATAAATGACAGAGATGTTAAGTAGATCAGCAAGTTTCAAGGAATGAGAACGTTGCTAATCTATTAACGAAGCCACTCCTTAGGCCTAAGCACGAGTCGCGGACTGTTGCTGTAGGATAAGTGAAATTAAGATGTAGTCTTAATTTCAGTGGGAGTTAATAAAGGGCTTCATTTAGTTATTGATATGTTCTTGTAAAATATTTATGATGTTTAATGAAATTATTATTTCAAGATTATTTTAACTGTGATGAAATAATCGTTCCAAAGTGATATGAACCATTTTATAGGTCATCGAAGTAAGTGACTTGATCTTGAGTTATCAAAGTCATTTAGCTTGATCATGAGATCCTATATTTGATAGATGGCTTATATCATCATGTCCCTAGTCGAAGGTTGTTGAAATTGGAACACCAACAACCGCGTGAGACTAGATTGGTATGTGACTTATGACAAAGTCTCAGGATGTCATAGATGCACGACATCAAAGTCAGTACATAGGTGTATGTTGGGGTACATACGACCGGACAAGACCCGCTTATAAGAACTCTTCAGGATATTTATATCTGTGTCATAAGAGATTCTTACTACGACTATAGAGTATAGTCCTTAGACCTGAGTTCGCATGCATGTGACTGCACGTGAACTAATGCACTTTGATCATTGTCTAATGCTGTCGTTAAGCGATAGTTATAAGGACCTTGTTTGGGTGTATTATGAAATGAGTAGTTTACAGTGATGGAACAAGACGGGATTTGTCCCTCCAATATAAATGGAGTGAATATCTCTAGGCCAATCGGAGATTTAATACTGGAAAATGCATGGCCATGCTCAAACGGACTGTCCCGAGTCATTTGGATTGTCAATATCAAATCAGAGTCCGATGAACAAGATTAGGCTTAATAAGGATGACACTCATCTTGCCTTATGACTAATCGAGATATTGAGACAAAAGGATTATGAATACAGAGATTCCAGTACAAGTGGGAGATTGTTGGGGTTGTGTCCAGTAATCTCGGTACTGTCTCTAGAAAGTAAGAGTATGTCAATGATCAGACATAAGTCATATAATACTGGGGGTCATGATGGCTTGCTAGAGTCCGCTCATGATCTATAAGTCTTGGACTTATTGCCTTTATTATATGATCCCATATGGGTCACACGCCTAAGCTAACGGGAAAATACGAAGGAACGGTTTAGCAGAAGTACGGTAAAAGTGCTAGGCATTTACTGTACTTAGAGAGACTAAAGGGCCTGATTAAATCCAAGGGATTTAATCAGAACTGAGAATTGGGCCCAAAAGCCCATGAGAACTAGAAGGGATTTTAATGAATAAAATCAGACCTAGCTCTCTAATTTTCTCAGCACTTCTGCGCCTCCCTCCTCTCTCTCTGCGCCTCCTCTCTGTCTTGGTCTAGCAGCCAAATTTCCCGGTGTGCGTGTGTGAGCCTTTGGAGGAGCCATCTCTTGGTGGTTCTGCTGATCTCTGACCCTTACCTCCCATTCTGCTGCATAAACAAGGTAACAGGTGAGATCTATTATGTTTCTAATCAAGAGAACCTAGATCTGCATGTTTAGTAGGATGAATCAATCTAAGAATTGAATCAGGAGACACTAAACGATCCTACACTACGAACCTTCCACAGTGAGCTATCTTACCAGACTTTTTCTTTTCGGAATCGCTTTCTCTCCTAACTATCATCCCGAATGACAGAAAGAGCATCATTCAACGGTTGGCAGAGAACAATTCCAAAAAACAAGCTAGCCTGAAATCTGTTGTCACCATAATGTGTGGAGAACAGTCATTGCCGGTATATAAGAACGGATCAGTGGACGTGTAGCTGAAGTTTGGATTTGCAGAATCCTCCTCTCCAAACTCCGATATTACAACCAATACAAGCTCCTGGAACGTCATTTCTAGTTTCATCGGAATTACTCAAGAAACCCTTTCTATGTTGACAATAAATCTCCAGCGCCGGTCTTTGTTCACCAACCACGAGCCACATACAACAACACAATGCATATTCGATTGTGGTGTAGTGACGGTGTCCATAAGGAAGGTTAGGGTGGCTAAGAAATGTTCATCTCTCTCTCTAAAATGTGTGTATTATATTCTACTCCTAATTCCAAAATAATCATTCACAGTCTCCAAAAAATAAAACTTTAACTAGATATTTCAAAAATTAACTAAAGCTAACTAAATCGCTAAACTATAAGAATAAGCTAAACTTATGATAGTTTTATTTGGTTTGTTGAGTAAGAGTAAATTTGTCTTTTTAAGTGAGATAAAGATATAAAAGTAGAGGTAAACAGAAAAAGATACAAGTCTACTATTACGAAGATAAAAATATACACACAATTAATCCCCTAAATTATTTGAACTAATTAGAAAGAAAAAAGAATCACTATAAGATAAGATAAGCTCATAATGTTGCAGCTGCATATTTTGACTCATTCTCTCATGAAATTTGATTCGTTGATACTAGAACTTGAAGATGTAGCTGAATTACTTCGTGTATCAATTAGGAAGTAGCTCAGGAAGTAGCTCAAGGAGTGACACAAGCAAGCAGGATGTGGAACGCATCATGGAAACCTGGTGGAATGACTTGATCGAGAGTTGGAGCTGGTGTGGACAATCCAAGAAGTATGGCTGAGCTGGACATGCATCTTGGAAAGTATTAAAACGACATTTTATAAAGATTTGAGAGATTCCTAAAATCTAGGGAAGTTAGGATTCTCATGTGTATATCTAAGAAGATAAGGTTTATCTTTTAGAGGGTTTTGGCTAAAGTTGTTAGCCGGCCTATTTAGTATAAATAGGAGAGCTTGCGCCGAGTATTAGGTCAAGCGTTTCATTGAGAGAATTTATGAGAGTTCAAGTGATTAGGTATATATCATTGAACTTGAGAGATTAGATTGAGCTTAGGTGTTTCTTGTAAGATCACAAAGATCAATCTAATAAAACAAGTTTTCATAAAGAACGTGCGAGTTGTTTGCATTAAATATGAAAACGTAGAGCCTTGCATTTTCATTTGGTATCAGAGCTACCACTCGTAGCTTTAATTCTGGTGAGATCATGTGGAAGAAGATGGAAGGCTATCAAGAACTCTTGAACATCACAAGAATCATTCTTGATGCAGGAAATTATGGGTTCTGGAAGTCAACGATGAGGTCCCAGATCAGGGGAATTAATCCGCTTGCATGGAAGGCGGTCATGGAGACATGGAAGGAGCCTACGATCAAGGATAAAAAAAGGTGTAGAGACGCCTAAACCAGAAGAGACTTGGACAGAAGAAGAAACAAAGAGATTAAAATACAACTCCAAGGCTCTAAGTGCTATTCACTGCAGTGTCTCTAAAAAGACATTCGAGCTGATTCAAGGGTGTGATACGGCTAAAGATGCATGGGATATCTTACAGACATACTTTTAGGGAACTCAAAAAGTGAAAAACTCAAAGAAAAGATCTTCTAGCCTCACGGTTTGAAAATATAAAGATGGATGAGCATGAGTCTATTGCAGATTTTAGTGCTAAGCTAAGTTCTCTCTCTCAGGAAGCTGCAACTCTTGGAAAAAACTTCAAGGAAAAGAAACTGGTTAAGAAGTTTTTGAGGTGTCTTCCGGCCAAGTACATGCCGTACAAATCTGCTTTAAGTGTATCTCAAAACACTGATGAAATGACGTTTGGAGAAGTTGTAGGTATGCTACAAGCTCATGAACTAGAGTTGGAAGGCATTAAAAGCCACGTAGTCTGGCTTTGGCAGTAAGTGAATCAGGCAAACATGTTACTAGTGAAGAAGATCCGGTAAGTATGCTTGTCATAAGGTTTGATCGAGCATTAAGGAGAGTTGAGCAAGGACAAGGATCTGCTCACAAGAAACCAAATACCTACAAGAAACAAACTGAAGGTGATAAATCAGCTAAACGTGCAGAAATTCAATGCCATGAATGCAAAGGTTTTGGACATTACAGAACTGAATGTCCAACAGTGAAGAGAAGGGAGATAAAATGCTTTGGCTGTCAAGGTATAGGGCATACTTAACTAGAGTGTGTTAATGATCAAAAGAGGAGAAAGGAAAAATCTTTGCTTGCAGAAGAGGATACAGATTATGACAGCAATGAAAGCGAGGAAGATCTAAACAACTTTGTAGCATTCGTTGGTATTACTGAGTTTAATGGGGAAGAAGATGAGACAGACTCTGAATCAGAACCAGACTTGGACCTAACCGAGGTTAGAGATACTCTAGTCAAAATAGGAAAGGAAAATGTGGAGCTGGTCAAGGAAAATTTACGACTTGAAGCGATTATTGTGTCACTGAAGCTGGAAATCATGACCGAAAAGAGGATAAGTGATGAGAGTCCGACTCTAACCAAAGAAAAGATGAATCTAGCCATTAAGGCTGACAAGCTGGAACAGGAGTTGAAAGCTGAAAGAGAAACATATGCAGGTATGCAGTTAGAACTTACTCAAAATCACAAGAAGGTTCACATGCTCACCGGAAGTAAGCAACTCGACAAGATCTTAAATGCTGGAAGGACTGAAATAGGGTATAGAGGTCTTGGATATACAGGAAGGAAAATGCAGGAAGCAGAAAATATCAACTTTGATTTAGGAGGGTTTGCTGATCAAGACTTCAAGGATTCAAACAGGAGCAAAAGAGGAACAGATGGATGCTGGTTTTGTGGAGATGTGGGACACATTAAGTCATAATGTAGGAGATTCAGGGAAAAGTTTAAATGGCTGAGAAGACATGGTATGTTCTACTGGAATGGGTTTAGGAAGCAAATCTGGATAAAGACATGATCTACACCAAACAACAAGGAATGGTCCTATGAAAACAAGAACTGGTCTTGGGTTCAGATGCAACATGGATTTTGTTTCAGACGAGGTGGAAGAAACGATTCCATGGTAATTTGATAGTGGGTGCTCTAGGCACATGACTGGTGATCAGAAAAATCTACTGAAGGTCAAGTCAATCAAAGGAGGAAAAGTTACCTTTGGAGATGGAGGGCATGGAACCATCCTAGGTAAGGGACAAACAAGTGAAACTGAAGTACCAAAACTGATGAATGTGTATCTGGTGCAGGGACTCAAGGCGAATCTAATCAGCGTTAGTCAGTTGTGCGATGAAGGACTGATGGTTATGTTCACACGCACTGAATGCAAAGAAGTTAATGAGTGTCAAGAGGTTATCATTCAAGGAGTAAGGACAGGCAACAACTTCTACATGTGGAGAAATACGATGAAGTGTTTTAGTGCAAAAGATGAGCTGAATATGTGGCATCAAAGGTTGGGACATATGAATGTCCGAAATTTGACTACTCTGGTGAATAAAGAGATTGTTCGGGGAGTTCCACAGATAAAAGGACGTGACAAGATGGTATATGGACCCTGCAATCAAGGGAAGCAAGTCAAGGTTCAACATAAAAGGGTTCCAGACATTCAGTCAAAATCAGCTCTAGACTTAGTCCACATGGATCTAATGGGGCCAATGCAGGTTGAGAGTTTGGCTGGAAAAAGATACGTTTTTGTACTTGTGGATGACTACACAAGGTTCACATGTGTGAGATTCACCAGAGAAAAGTCTGATACAGCTAGCAGTTTCAGGATTTGGGCACTTCAACTGATTAATGAGCGTGGAGGAGTGAAACGAATTCGAAGTGATCATGGAGAAGAGTTTCAAAATGACATAATGAGGATGTTCTGTGAGAATCATGGGATAATTCATCAATTCTCTGCACCAAGAGCCCCACAACAGAATGGTGTGGTGGAAAGAAAGAACATAACGCTTTAAGAGATGGCTAGAGCAATGATACATGGAAACAATGTACCAACCAGATTTTGGGCTGAAGCAGTTAACACTGCATGCTAAATTATCAATAGGGTGTATGTTCGAAAGGGATCTACAAAAACGCCATATGAGTTGTGGAAGGGAAAAACACCTAATCTGAGCTATTTCCATGTGTTTAGCTGCAAATGCTACATCCTAAATGACAAAGATCATCTTGGAAAGTTTAATTCAAAAAGCGATGAAGGGATATGTCTTGGTTACTCAGGGAGTTGCACATCATTCATGGTATACAATAACAGAACATGTCTCATAATGGAGTCAATCAATGTAGTATTTGATGATTACTCATTTACTCAGTGGGAAGGAGTAAACCCTGAAGGAGAATCTGATAATGAAGGAAAGAATGAAACATCCAGAGATCTGACTCAGACTGATCTGGCTCAGAACATAGCTCAACCAAGAAAAGAGTTACGAGTTCCTCGAAATCACTCTGCTACAGATATCATTGGAGAAGCAGGAGAAGAAAGGAAAACTCGAGGGATTCATATGAACTTTAAAACCAAGAAAAATGAGAAAGCTAAAGAACAAACTCAAGATGTGGTAAAACCAAGTAAAGAGCTGCATGTCCCTCGGAATCACTCTGCTAAAGATATCATTGGAGAAGCAGAAGAAGAGAGAAAGACCAGAGGAGTTCAACTCAACTTCAGAGAAATGGTAAGATTTGCATGCTTTGTATCCACAATTGAACCTAAGTCACATCTGAAGGCAATTGATGATGAGTTCTGGATCGTTACTATGCAAAAAGAGCTAGAAAAGTCTGTCCGCAATGATGTATGGGAGTTAGTTCCAAGGCCTGATCAAGTAAACATTGTTGGTACAAAGTGGATTTTCAAGAACAAGATTGATGAAGAAGGTGTTGTGATTTGGAACAAGGCTAGATTGGTTGCTCAGGGATACTCACAAATCGAAGGTGTGGATTTTGAAGAAACGTTTGCTCCGATTGTAAGACTTGAGTCAAACCGACTATTCTTGGGAATGGCTTACATCATGAACTATACAGTCTATCAAATGGACGTAAAGAGTGCATTTTTGAATGGATTTCTTTAAGAAGAAGTATATGTTGAACAACCTAAAGGATTTGAAGACGCCTTGAATCCAAATCATGTATACAAGCTAAGGAAAGCGCTCTGTGGTCTCAAACAAGCTCCCAAAGCATGGTATGAAAGGCTCACTGGATTTTTAGTAGATCAAGGATACACCAGAGGAAGTGTAGACAAGACTTTGTTTATACTTGAGCAAAACAAGGAGATCTTGATGGTGCAGATCTATGTAGACGGTATTATCTTTGGAGGCACATCACAAGAACTAGTTGATGGGTTTGTTTCAAGCATGACAAAAGAGTTTGAGATGAGTATGGTTGGTGAGTTGAAGTACTTTCTAGGACTTCAGATTGCGCAGTCAAGAGATGGGATATTCATATCACAAGCAACATATGCTAAGAATATACTTATTAGATTCAAGATGGAACATTGCAAAGAAGCAAAGACACTTATGAGTACTACGGTCAAAATGACAAAGGACGATGAGGGGATAGAAGTGGATATCAAGACTTACAGAGGAATGATAGGAAGTCTTTTGTATCTAACTGCTAGTAGACCAGACCTAACCTTCAGTGTTGGAGTATGTGCACGCTTTCAAGCTAAGCCTAAGCAATCACACTTAGAAGCAGTCAAGCGTATCATCAGGTAAGTCAAAGGATCAACCAACTTGGGGGTATGGTATTCAAAGGGATCAAACAAGAGCCTGGTAGGATACTGTGATGCTGACTGGGCAGGAAGTGTGGATGATAGGAAAAGCACTAGTGGAGGATGCTTCTTCCTGGGTAACAATCGCATTGCATGGATGAGCAAGAAACAAAACTCAGTGTCACTATCTACAGCAGAAGCAGAATACATTGCAATGGGAAGTTGATGTGCACAACTCTTATGGATGACGCAGATGTCAGCAGACTTTGGAATGGATTCAGGAGTGCTAATGGTATACTGTGATAACAAAAGTGCCATAAGTATTTCAAAGAATCCAGTGCAACATTCTATAACCAAGCACATTAACATAAGACACCACTTCATTCGTGAACTAGTGGAGGAGAAACATGTAATGATAGAACACATTGTCACTGAGTCTCAACTAGCTGATTTCTTTACAAAACCACTTGACTTAAATCATTTTGCCACTCTAAGAAATTCACTTGGTATTTGTGAAATGTGATGGTTTGTGAAGGTGTGCAGAACTGATACATGCAATGACTCAGGATGTGTTCTAAGCTCAGATTCAGTTTGGAGTCATATGATGAAGTGGAAAAGAGCTACCTGTCATTCAGTCTTGTCTGAATCCAGTACAAGTTTCGTAGAAAGAGAGAGCAAAAAGACTAAAAAGAATCAGGCCTGAGCTAGTCTTTTGAGAAGTCAAGTGATAAAGCTAGCTCAATAAGTAAGTCAAGAACAAAACAAACAAGAAAAAAAAAGTTTGCTCTCTCCTACAGGATAAAGGTTGAAAACTGGCAAGGACACGATAAAGGAATGTCAGTGTGAAAGCTAGCCATGACAATCTAGATGGCCAGATACATGAATCAACATGAGCTGAAGATACATTCTAGTACATGCACTGTGTCAGAAGGTAAAAAGATATGTTAAAATCCTGTAATTTTTTCAAAAGCCAGTTGATTCATGTGTATCACCTGTGAATATTCCCATTAAATTCATAAATTGGTTGTGGATGTGGTTAAGCTTGATATGCATAAAGCACTAATGACTCTTGTGAAAGAATGATATGGTCTGTCACAGCAAACCATCTTGGTACAAGAATCAACTTTGATTGAACCGGTCCGATCCTAAACCAAGGACACTCACTAGAAGACAAAAAATGGGTTTTTGAGAGTCACAGTTCTTATTTCGCGGGCAAAAGGAAAAGAGGGTCATTTTTCTTCTTCTTCATCTCGGAGAAACCCTAGAAGGCGATTGCGAGCTAGATTCGACTAAGGCACTATGAGCTCTGAGAAGATCAAATCCACACAAATCGAGGCTCCAAAGGAGCATGCAACTGGAATCGAAGCTCAAGAAGAGCAAATCGAGACTCATGATGACTTAAATCCACTCGCCATAGTGGTGTATCAAGGCAAAGGAGATATCAATGGTGAGAAGGCTTCAACAGAGAGTCTTGATGCTAATGATAATGAGAAGAGTCCAACAGAGAATCTTGAAGAAGCATAAAACGTCAATGCGCAGAAGAACGAGGACAAGACTGAAACAGAAATCGATGGAGCCGAATCCAAGGAAAACGAGACTGACTTTGTTGACAACACTGAACCAGCTGGTGATTCAACTCCAATGGCTCACGAATCTGCTCCGGAAAAGGAAATGCTGGCTGCTCTTGCTGGATATGGAAGTTCAAAGAACAAAAAGAGGAAGAAGCCGATTGAGATATCGGTCGAAGAGACTGAGTCAGACGGATATGAATCTGCGACCAAGATATCTGTGAAAAAGCAATCAGAAAGAGCAACTTGACTGCAGTCAAGGTCTTTGGATAAAGAAAGGTACAAACTCTTCAAAACTAGAGGAATGTTACCTGAGAGATTGGTAGATGTAGAAGAAGAGGATGAATGGGGTTATTTGGAGTTGATTAAGAATGGACACTTAGTGTCAATTGTGACTGGTCTAGTTGGGTATGTCAAGGAACATGTTTGTGAGTTCTATGCGGCATTACCAAGTGTAAAGTTGGAAGCATTAGTGGAGAAGATGGATGTCTGGTTCAGAGGACACACATATGAGCTCTCTCCTGTAGCGATAAATAAAGCTTTAGGACTTCAGGAACTGAGGATGAGGAGATTCATGCAGAAGCTGAAATTGAGTCAGAGGTATGGAGACCATTGCTGCTTGTCTCAGTGAGGGCAAAACGGTCTGGGAGGAGCTTATTGCAACAGGACTACCTCCTCGTTATGCAGCTTTGAGTGTTCTGTCAGCTTACAACTGGATCCCATCCACGCACAAGCATCATCTTTCGGCCGATAGAGCGAAGTTGATCTACAAGATTGCACAAGGAATAAGGACAGATGTTGGGAAGATGGTTTTCAAACAAATCTTGTCTCTGGGTGTTGTCATACAGGGTGATTCTCGCTAGTTGATGTTTCCAAGGATCATCACAGGACTTCTGAAGTTTCAGCATGAACCAAAGTTTCTCAAAGGAGAAAAGGCCATTGCCCCAATCTTTTACAAGAAGAATTCTCGGTCTGGGGAAGCATTCATCAAGACAGAGGATGCAAAATATGCTCGGAAGGAAGTGGTTCGTGCCAGTCCAAGGACCCAGACTCCACGACGTACCAGCTCCAGTGTATCAGCTCCTAGATCTTCTACTCAGATTATGCAGGAGATCGTGAATCTTGGAACAGTTCGAGTACCAGTAGGCAACTGCGGTCTTCATGCAGCTCGAGAAGTAGTCGAGGACACTACCAAGACTCTTCAGACCTTATCAGAGGTTGTTCAGCGTCTACTCTGAGCTATGCCAGGTAAGGATCTTCCTCTGTAGTTAATCTCTTAGCTACTAACAACGTGTTTTTAACATTGTGTGCTCACAAGCAGGGGGAGAAGAGGATAGTGGCTAAGTATGACTGCAAAGACTATGGGGGAGTAAAGCCAATTTAGGATTTCTTTTCATTTTTGTTTCTGGGAAATCAGTTCACTTAGTAACAAGTCTAGGATTCTGGGGAAGTTTGCTTTTGTATTATTACCTTAACATCTTGGTTATCTTTTCAAGTTGCATAAACTCCTTTACAAAGCTATGTATTCATGGATCAAGTATTTGAGATTTGAGAAATCTAATCAAAAGTACGAACGTACATAATATGACTTGTTTCTTGTGTGAAGCGTTCATATTTTAATGCAGATGCTTGAGAGACACACAATCCTAAAAAAGGGGAGTTTGAAGATGTAGCTGAGTTACTTCGTGTATCAATCAGGAAGTAGCTCAAGTAGTGACACAATCAAGCAGGATGTGGAAGGCATCATGGAAAGCTGGTGGAATGACTTAATCGAGAGTTGGAGCTGATGTGGACAATCCAAGAAGTATGACTGAGCTGGACATGCATCTTGGAGAGTATTAAAACGAGATTTTATAAAGATTTGAGAGATTCCTAAAATTTAGGGAAGTTAGGATTCTCATGTGTATCTCTAAGAAGATAAGGTTTATCTTTTAGAGGGTTTTGGCTAAAGTTGTTAGCCGACCTATTTAGTATAAATAGGAGAGCTTGCGCCGAGTATTAGGTCAAGCGTTTCATCGAGAGAATTTATGAGGGTTCAAGTGATTAGGTATAGAACATTGAACTTGAAAGATTATATTGAGCTTAGGTATTTCTTGTAAGATCACAAAGATCAATCTAATAAAACAAGTTTTCAGAAAGAACATGTGAGTTGTTTGCATTAAATCTGAAAACGTAGAGCCTTGCATTTTCAGAACTCACCCGCCTACAATTGATTGGAGACTTATTCCTGATGTAGTGGGACCGTTCGGATTGTTACAACCTGTAGCAGATGGTTCGAAATTGATGAATTTTGCACAAAAAAGGATCTTAGAAATGAATAGTTTGTGTATCGACTTGGTTTATCAACTAAAGAGAGCGCTCAAAACAGACAATGCATTAACAACATTTTTATCAATTGTTTTCCGAAATGCTGCTCTTGTTAAAGATATTTGAAAAGGATATAGAAGACAATAAAAATATTTGGCAAGATATTCGACATTTATTGATCTCTTCAATTCCATCTTGTCTGTTCGTATTTAGGGAACGTTTGTATGACAAAACAGAGTAAGAAATAAACACACATGTGAACTATGAAATCAGCATTACGGTTGAAACACAAACAAGCTGAGACGGAAACAAGAACGCAAATTAGGACATAACAAAAACTAAAATATAGGGACATAACCGGGTTGCTTTCTCCCCAAACTTCTTTCTCTCCAGTTCATTTGGTTGATTGATTTTCTTCTTCAAGATCATCAGCTTGGATTTATGAAAGCTATGCAAACAAAGAATGATTAATAAGTCGGTTCTAAACTTCTAATTATCCATTATTCTATCAAATCGAGAGATTACCTCTCTAATGAGTTGTGATTCTTCTTATTTTGCCTTTGTTTCGGTGAAAAGGGTTCATGAACCACTCCGGTTTGTAGCAAACAAGTATGTATCCAATAGTCAATCCAAAGGCAATACCAGGTCCAAATCCTATTGCAGCTGCTTTCCAACTCAACACCTCTTCTTCATCTTCCTCCTCTTGCTCCAGCGTTTCATGCGGGGCTGGTGCGTAGATAACTCTACAATCTTCATCAATAGACGGGCCAAAAAGTCCTAGGTTGTCATTGAAAGAAGAGCAGTTTTGTCTTCGAAACTGAGTGCCCCCTGGCACTAGACCTGCAAGCTGGTTATGAGAGAAGTTCATGTACGCAAGGTACGAGAGGTTCCCTATCTCTTGTGGAATTTCTCCTGAAAGCTTGTTGTTGGAAATGTCCAGTGACTCGAGCTCTGTCAGGTTCCCCATAGATGATGGGATGTGGCCGGTGAAAGCATTGCTTGAAAAGTTGAGTACATGAAGCTCTTTTAGTAAACCGATGGACCTTGGAATCTCTCCTTGGAGGTTGTTTCCGGAGAAGTCGACTGCTGTGTAGATTTTTAAGATACGTACCAGCTCCATACTTACACCTTTATTCACCAAAACCATTGAATCATAGTAATAGCCTGATCCCATGTATTTTTCGTTAAAATGGTTTTCACTTTTTCCAAGTGAGGACATTGCAGTCCACCTCTTAAAAGAACCTGATGGCAAAACTCCACTGAAGTGATTATGTGATATGTCAATGATCCGCAAGTTAGAAAACCGGGTCTTGTGTATGGGTCCGTGGAATGCATTGGAGCGTAAGACAAGAACTTGTAGCTTCTTTAGAGAAGTCAACCACAACGGAAATGTGTCGTTGATTCTGTTGCTTTCCACGTTCAGAACTTGAAGAGTAGAGGAATGGATCAGAGATCTTGGAAGCTTTCCCACTAGTTTGTTATGACCGACATCAAGTGATCGCAGACTTTGGAATATATTCTTTGGAAGTTCTCCACTAAGACGATTTTGACGAAGAATTAGATCTGAAAGCGTCCTCTTGTGATTTTTCATACAACGGGGGATGGAACCATTGAAATTGTTGTTTGATAGATCAAGAATGATTAGAGAGCGCATTGCACATATGATAGCGGGAATCCTTCCACTAAAATTGTTGTTGGAGCTAAGCAGGTGCATCATAGGTGGTTGTGAGACAGAAGATCGTTTTGGTCTTCCGAAACCAATGAAAGTGTTGTTGGAAACATTCATGTACTCCAACTGTAGTAGTAGCCATCCAGGCACTTGGCCTTTGATTTTGTTGTTGGAAATGTCTAGCGTTGTCATTCTGTGTTGACTTCTTAGAATCTCTGGAAACTCTGTGATACTGCATCCTGACAAGGACACCGATTGCAGAGGAATCTCAGAAACTGAAGTCTTTTCTGTGGCGATAACATGGTTGCCAGAGAGATCCAATGACATGAGATTCTTGAAAGATGATAAGATTGCACTCACATCAATTGTAGTGGTGGTGTTTGAATAAGACAGGTAAAGATTTGAGAGCAACTTGAGATGCAAGAAAATACTTAAGTCAAGTGTGCCTTGTATATTGAAATGGGAAAGGTCAAGTGTCCGAAGGTTGACTAATCTGGAAATGAATCTGGGAATCGGCCCTCTTAAATTGTTTTTACCAAGGTCTAAAATCATTAGCTGAGATGGTGAAGATAAATTCCCAAACTCAAGAGTGTTGTTGAGTTGGTTATCTCTCAAATTAATAAAAATCAAACAAGGAATGGTGAAGAGAGAAGAAGGGAGAGTTCCACTAAAAGCATTGTCAAATGCAGAAAAAGACATCAAGTTGGAGAGTGAACTCATGTTAGGAGGAAGAGGGCCTGTGAACTGATTGTGAGAGAGTGATAATTCTGACAACTTTGTAAGATTGGATAGCTCAAGTGGGAGGTTACCACTAAGCTTATTATTATCAACACGTAAGATGTCCAACCGCTTCAAACTGCCCAAAGAAGATGGGAGTTCACCAATAAAATTGTTAATAGAGAGGTCGAAAGAGGTGAGATATGACATGTTTCCAATCCAAGATGGGATTTCACCAACAAAATTGTTATCATTGAGGTGGAGAGAGGTGAGATGATAAAGATTTATAATCGAAGAAGGAATCGAACCACTGAAGTGATTTCCAGAAAGAACGAGAGAAGTGAGATGAGAAAGGTTTCCAATCGAAGAGGGGATTTGACCTCTCAAATGATTATATGAAAGGTCTAGAGTGGTAAGGAAACGGAAGTTGTTAAGTCTATTGTAATGAAACCGGCCAAGGAGGCAACTACAACTAACCTTTAGCTCAATCACTTCCCCGGACTTGGCATCACACGTGACACCGTCCCAATTACAACAGTCGCTCTTGTTCGCCCATGATTCCATCTTTGGAGGACTTATACAACCAGAACAAGTCTTCTTGATCTCAAACTCGTTCTTGAACTCGAGAAGAGCATCCCTTTGTTCAGGATGACACAAGTATCTAGTAGGAGCTGCAAACACATCCTCAAAAGTATAAATCAAGAAAAGAAAAGAAAGAGTAATAGGAATGATACTCATCGAGTTCCAGAGACGTTTCATCCTTCTTTAGCTAATTTAACTTTCTTGAATAACAACAATGAAAAAGCAGAAATGGAAATTTGAGATGGTAACATGGTTTCATGACCATCTCTTTATATACAAGATGATAGGCAATATAATACAGCTATAATCCACAAAGATAATAAGTCCAATTAGCTTGACTCACTAGCTATATGTCTACGAAGTCTTCTTGACGTTTAGCAGAGAGGGTAAATAAAAGTCTTTGTGTTAAATAGTGAGTTTCTATACATTTTTGGTTTCATGTTGGAAAGTTCATATGTTGTTTTTTCAAAACAAATTATAGGCTAATTAACATATTCCACAAATATTGAAGAATACCAAAATACAAACAATACAAACACAATGAGAAACCTCAATATTTAATAAAAGTGAGCATCTAAGTCTTTGATAGTCGTCTTTTTTTTAATTATAATATATTATATTAATCTTAAACCGATCTAAAATCGGAGATAACCGGATACAAACCGAAAGAACAAACCACAAGCAAAATCTATACACTAGACCAAAGCAGAATCTCAGCCCGAACCAAACCAAACCTGGTTAGGTCAAATCTTTTTCAGGTACCATCTCTTCGCTCTCGTCCTTCTGTCGCCGGCGGTTAAAAGGCGGGATTATCGGCATCGACCAATCTCTTTCCCGATCCACGACAAAACAGACTACCGCAACCCATCCAAAGACCGGCGGTCCTTTCCCTCCCACCGTCTTTCGGTTACTCCGAAACTCGAGCCTTAAGATATACCACGGTCTGACCCGGCAGTTCCCGGCGAAGAAACCCTCGATCTTCCCTTCTCCGGCGAGTTTGACCGGGCGAGATTTGTCTCCTCGATCCTACCTCGAGCTTTACATGAACCTGATCTAAGAGGCAATCATAGAAGAAATAGAAAGCGAGAGGGCTACCTCACCTCTCTCCGTCGGACTCCTCCTCCGGTGTGGAGACCTCGCCAAATGCCGCCACACACCCCGTCGACGAGCCGTGACTCCAACCTCAAACCTCCTTTGCGGCTTCCGCTCCTAACGCGTTTCGTCTCCGTCTCCGTTGCTTACCTTAGCTCGCCGTAGAAACACGACCTTATAGGCTTGACTAGGAAAACATCAAACCGATCCAAGCCGTTTCTCTGACTCCACCGCCTTCCTTAACTCGCCGCCGTCCTATTACGGCCCCTTAAGCTTGACAAGTCAGAGCATCGATTGGACTCAGATCTAGATCCATAACTTCTCCCTTAATCCAACGACTGCCTTAGCTCGCCGTTGTCCTCTACGGCCCCCTAAGCTTGCATGCATCGGAGATGAAAGAGTTTTCCTGGATTCCCAACGCTAGATCCGCCGAGGAAATCATCCCACCTCGCACAGCCAGACTAGACAAATACGATGCCGCTTCCGCCATCTCTCGACTGAAATACCAGTGTTTGACCGCACCAGAAACCGCCAGAGATTCCTCACAACAACGACGAGAACCGTCGAAGCCGAAGAAATCTCCGCCGTCTCAAGAAAGAGAAAGAGTGAAAGAGCTTTCTAGAAAAGATTTTTTAAGCGCGTGGGATTCAAACCCCCAATTCTTTTCTTTGATAGTCGTCTTCGATTCATATTTTGGCTTCCATTTTATTTAGCAGAAACATGTATGCAGTAATGATAATTTAAATAGTTCTATTATTTCCATATTAATCTTGTACAATTTTAGGAATGACCGTCTAATTAGGTGGCCTCCTCTCCAAGTTATGCACTTAAAGTTCTTGCAGTAAATCTTTCTTCTTCAATTTCTTATTCAAAACTCGTCAGCTTGGTCTAAAAAAATGAATGGCATAATCCTCAACTTTATTGGTAAAAATATCAATTGCACAAATTAAATATGTGAATTTTCTTTTATTACACCACCTATTTAGAAAATAGTGAAATTCTATAATATTTTTAGAACAGATTTGCTATCTAAAGATATAAGAAAGGAAATACAATCCAACCAATTTACTATAAATTAAACCGTTGCTTAAAAGATGTTGAGGATTCACAAAAAAATCATTAACACAAATTAAATATGTAAATATTTTTATGACACTACAGGTTTAGAATAATACAGTAAAACTTTTAAATTAATAATATTAGAATCAAATTTTTTTTTTTTTTTTGTGATAATTGTGGGATTCCAAAAGTTTTCTAGGTTCAAAGACTAATCCCACGAAATCTATAGAAATTCGGGTTTTCTTAAAACATGTTGACAATTCGATGTAATTTGGTATTACAATCACCACCGCATATTAATTTCAATACTTCAACATTTATAGAAAAATACAAAATTTAGAAGATTACAACTTGTTCTAAAGCAATCTCCACTAAGCACACTACCTTCTAATACTTTTTTGACGTTACTTTCGTCGCCGACGTCTTTCACTATTGGGCCTAACTTTAGTGATTTCACTGAATTAGATTAAAGCCCAATTGATTGGCCTAATTTGAATGCAACTAATATGGCTCTAGCAAGCAGCAACATTAAAATAGGCTCTTTAGGTGGAGCCCAAAAAAAATATATATAAAAACATCATTCATGGTATTTATTTCTAAATTCCATTTAAAATAAACCATAAAAAAATATTCAAGTACAAAGGAGAAAAAATCTAGAGATTAAAATTACACTTGAAAGCATTATGCTGAATTATTTTATCAAAATAAGGTAATCAGACATATTTCCTTCCTGATGCAAGATAATAAATTAAACTTAGTGCCCATGAATTTTACAAATAATTTTTGTCTGGTTATAGTGTAGTATCTCAGACATGCTTATAACAATTTATAAATATGAATCATGAATTCAATTGTAGGGATTCAGCAGATTTGTAGGACTGATGAATCGGTAGATCGTTCATGCTCATAGTTTACAATCTTACAATAGATTTGTACAAAATGAAATAGGATTGAAGTAAAATTCAACTGCATTTTGGAATAACTATATTTTGAAATAAAAAATGTTTGAAAATTCATTAAGAACATGTCATTTAGACAGGTTCCCAAAATTTTTGAAGCTTTTCCGTTTTGGTTAAGGTAGTTCAATAATTATTTTAGGTTAAAAATAAAGAAATTATCATTTTGTTTTTTGTAAAATAATATTTCATTTATATAAATAATCACGTCGTAGCTGCATGATTGTTAGAGGCTTTTACATTGTTTGACCCAATTGAAGAAACCGGGGTCCACTATGTTCTCTACTAGCCTTTATGAACACATAGTCTCTTCACACACCAATGATTCATCACAACCCCTAAATCCTCCTCCTATCTCTCATCACATTGATAAGAAAGAACCATACATTGTGTCACAAGTTTCCGCCCATAATGCAACCATCAACCAACATTTTCAGCCTCCACGGGTGTCCACCTTCGTACCTTTCCCATTTCCCTACAACCTCGCCATTGCGTGCAAACGGGCAAAACCCTAATCCATTCTACAGCTTTCCAACTAGTGTAAACACTCCACAGTTCATGAGCAGCAGTAACTCGACCTCAGATGAAGCCGAAGAGAACCAGAAGGATATAATGAATGAGAGGAAGCAGAGGAAGAAGATATCAAACAGAGAATCAGCGAGGAGATCGCGTATGAGGAAGCAGAGACAGCTTGATGAGCTTTGGTCACAAGTGATGTGGCTTAGAAATGAGAATCATCAGTTGCTTCTTAAGCTTAACCGCGTCTTGGAGTCTAACGAGAAGATTGTTGAGGAGAATGCTCAGCTCAAAGAGGAAACGTCTGAGCTTAAGCAAATGATCAGTGATATGCAACTTCAGAATCAGAGCCCTTTCTCTTGTTTAAAAGATGACATTGTATAGATAATTTTTTAAGTGGCTTTAGTTTGCATCTTAGATGTATATCCAGACATCTGTCCCGGATTAAGGCCATGTATTAGTAAATTAGTCATTGAAAGAAAAAGACTTCTTCCAACTTTAATTTTGATGCATGTGAACAAAGGCACCGACAACGCTGAGTCCTCGCATTGCGTCAAACACATTATTTGCCATTGCATGAGGGTGAAAAAATTAAATAATTCAAACTATAAAACAAATTATTTTTTTAAACAATTTTATTATTTGATAAATATTTTTCTGAACTGTAAACGCAAAGTTCAAATGCAAACAGTGGTCTTTTATTTGTTTGCGTTAATGTTAAGTTTACAATTTACCAATAAGAACTGTTATACTGGCTACGACTGAGATTTTTTGTTGTTTGTTGTTGAAAATATACATTAAATAACAAAAAAAGTTGTATAAAATGGCTAAGATGATTTGTCTATAAAGCAAAGGCCAAAAGCTAATCTGCAAGTCTCTAGCTTCCCCCCCCCCCCCCCCCCCCCCCCCCTCCTTTATCAGAATATATAATATATTGGTAACTTGGTATAGGTAGAGCTAGCAGGGACTTATACCTACTTTGCAAACTTTCAGAACAGTAATGATTCATAGATATAGATAGGCAATAGTTACTGGTAAAACAATAATATTTTCTTTATGATCTGTTCTAGTACTTCATGATTAATTCTAATAAAAAACATTGGTTTTGTGGCAAACTATATATATAGATCTTGCTTCCTAGACCCAACAAAAGCATATTGCTATATCTAAGAGGCTTGAAACTAAGACACGTGATCAGAGTTTGTGTTATCTAAGAAAGGAAGACAAAGAAACCATCTTACGTCAGGAGAGACCCTTTTCAGTCAAGAAAACAATCTGCTTTTTCTCCAACTCGTGTGCCAAGAAACTTAAGGGACAAGAAAACAAAGAGCGACCACTGAGATCGTAGGACATAACGTAAGTGGGTGACTGAAAGAGACATGTGATTGAACACAGACAACGAAAGAAATAGCGACAGCTTTTCCAAACCACCTCAAAAGTTGGAAACAAATCAACAACACACAATACTTTATAGTCAAGACAGGAACGAACGATTTTTATTTATTTTATTGTTTGAGTCGAGATAAGAACAGTTTGGTCCCATATATCACAGTCAATACAATTTTTCTTTCACTTTGATTATTGCATAAAGATTCATCACAATATCAGTCTATATATGTCAGTTTGTGTGTGCGCGCCAGGGTGAGCAAGATATACAATGAGTTTCAGTTCTCATCTTCTTTGCTCGAGTGGATTCAAAATATCCTGAAAACAGAAAGGTGAGAAGCAATACAAATAGTGAACTATTATATCCCTCACAATGGGAAGATAACATTACAAATACTACAATTAAAAACCCGGGATATTTTAAGTCTGAAATAGCCATATAAGCATGTTGGGGTATAAGTTCCATTCCAGAATTCAAGGTCTATTAAGGAACAAATTTTGAATCCAAAACGAAGTGAAAAGAATAATCAAAGTGGGAAGGTTTGGATCGACGTCAAGTAGCAAACTTAGATTAATTCAAGCCTATATGGTCAAACTCGGAGTCGGCTCCAGAACAAACAAAATTATACTATATGAAAGGAGTAGTTTGAGGCCAGATAAGATGTCCAGGTGGGATTGAAAAAAGCTCTAAATAGAAGACATGTGGAAAATCTCTTTTATTGTAGGATTTTTTCATCTTTCGTCCTCTGCTTCTCCTTCCTTTCTTGAATCTCCACTCACAAACATCAGTTTCAGTTTCTAGAAGTGAAGCGATTCGTTTCCAGACTCATCCGTTATCCCCTTAAATGTCAGATTAGTATATAAAATGATTTCGATTCTCATTACCATATACAATTGAAGGTTGCTTTCAGTCTTAAAGAATGACTACAAACTTGTTGGATATGAGTTTAGCACACATCCGTAAATCCATTGGAAATCTTGCAAAATTAAACAAAACCATTTCGGCCCAAGAAGACAAGCCCGCTAAGGAGTTAGCGGTCCAAAGATGAAAGTCTTTTCCTTTGTACAGGATCGGCTTAATTACCATGTCTCCACTTGGTCAGCTTGCTTACTTTCAAAAGGGGGAAAAGAAGTCCAGATAAAATCGGTAGCTCAAGCTGTCCCAACCTATACCATGTCCTGCTTCCTCCTCCCTCAAGGTTTAACAGATAAACTTAGGAGCTCGGTTTCAAGATATTGGTGGAGCTCCAGTCATAAGAATGATGGTATTCATTGGATTGCGTGGGATAAATTATGTTTACCTCATGATTTAGGCGGACTGGATTTCCGTGATTGGCATGACGTTAATATCGCACTACTAGCAAAGCAATTATGGAGATTACTCCAATTCCCATCATCACTCCTAGCCCATGTCCTTAAGGGTCGTTATTTCAATCGATCGGACCCCCTGGAAGACCGTAGAGTCTACTCCCCATCGTATGGATGGCGTAGTCTAATGGCGGCAAGACCACTATTGAGGATGGGTTTACGAAGAACCATAGGATCAGGGCTAAACACGTTGGTGTGGAGTGATCCTTGGATTCCTGATGTGTCGGCTCGTCCCGCTCGTCCCTCAACCCAAGTTACCATCTGTCATCCCCAGATGACAGTCCGTCCCTTCATTAGTCAAGAGACTAAATAGTAGAATTATCCCCTCCTACGCGGATTCTTTCATCCAGATGATATACCTCTTATATTAGGTCGGAGACCTAGCAAGAGGGCCACCCCGGATGGCTATGTCTGGAATCACACAACAAATGGAGTTTATACGGTTAAATCGGGATACGATTTGATCCGCAAGCATAACACGAGACCTTTAATTGAAGAAGTTTATGAGCCAAGTATTACAGTCCTGAAAAACAAGTTTGGAATATCAGAACAGCCCCGAAACTCCAACACTTTATGTGGCAATCCCTTTCGGGTTGTGTTCCGACGTGTGAGCTACTTACTTATAGGCATCTGGCCACTGATAGGACTTGTCCTAGATGTGGTAGCACAGAAGAATCTATAAACCACCTTCTTTTTGAATGCCCTCCAGCCTTACAGGTTTGGGCCTTATCGGACTTCCCGTCCATTCCGGAGAATTTTTCCAGTTCTTCTATTTACCGTAATATGGACTTCCTCTTTTGGAGAACACGAGAGTTGGGTCTCTCAGAGCCTCAAAGCTCCATCTACCCATGGATTTTGTGGTTTATTTGGAAAGCGAGGAATGATAAGATCTTCAACGGGAAAGAAATCTCCCCTAGGACTACCCTCCAACTGGCTTCTCTTGAGGCGGAAAGTTGGAGACTAGCCCGCGATGAAGACAATGAAGAGGAGAGTGAAGAGGCACAAGAGTCTCAAGAACCTATTGTTCCCCTTATTGACACTCAAACCCTTATATGCCAAGTTGATGCATCATGGATTGACAATGGCCTTATCAGTGGTTTAGGGTGGTATTATAAGGATTGTATGGGGCAAGAGGTAAGCGGCCTCCAAGGGTGTCGTAGAAGCCTCTCGGCATTACACGCCGAGTTAGATAGCCTTCTCTGGGCAGCTTTATGTCTCCATGAAAAGGGGCTCTTGAGGGTACATTTTGAGACTGACTGTTCATCATTGGTAAAGATGATTGACGATCCCGAGGATTGACCATTATTCTTGTCAGAATTGGATATTTTACTCTCTTTGAAACAGAGATTTGAGTTCTTCGATCTTCGCTTTATCCCCCGTGCCCAGAACTTCCGTGCTGACTGCTTAGCGAAAGAAGCTCGGGCTCGAGACGTGTTATTCTCCCATATAAGCCAGACTGTCTCGACTGAAGGAACTTTTCAGAACCTCCCTTCACTACAAGAAAAATGAGCATTAATAGCACATTACGATAGCACATTTTTTGTAAGTGCTATTATCGAGGGTATGTTGGATTATGGTACTCTATTATAGCATTTAAAAAATGCTAAGCCGAAAAATTACCAAGCGGGAATGAAAAAATGAGTTTGGAGCCAAATATTTGTCATAGGCGCCAACACTTAACCAAAATTTTGTTTCTAGAAAATTTTTGTCTCAATTTTTTCTTTTGTTTCAGCTTTTCCTCTCTTCCACATCGAGAAAAAAACATTCTTTCTCGTCTCTGGGCTCTCTTCCTTCTCTTCACCAGATCTCCTTCTTTCTTCATAGATATCGCTGTAGGAACTGTTTAGTTAATCCTGATGTAATTCACAGATTCATATCAACCTAAACATACAGATCTAGGTTCTCTTGAATAGAAACATTATCAGATCTCACCTTATACCTGTTTATGCAGCGGAAAGAGAAGGTATGTTTGAGATCAGCAAAGCCACCAAGTGATAGCTTCTCCAGAGGTTCACACACGCACACCAAGCAGGAAGAGGCTGCTAGACCAGGGTGAGGAAATCGCAGAGAGGAGAGAGGGTGGCGCAGGGAGGCTTAGGTATTTAGGGTTTCAGATTTAAGCTTTATTTATAAAGCTTATGTCTGATTCCTTATGGGCTTTTGGGCCCAAATACTAATCTGATTAAATCCCTTGGATTTAATCAGACCCATTAATCTCTCTCCAAGTACAGTAAATGCCTAGCACTTTTACCGTACTTCTGCCTAACCATTCCTGCACATTTTCCTGTTAGCTTAGGCGTGTGACCCATATGGGATCATATAATAAAGGCAATAAGTCCGAGACTTATAGATCATGAGCGGACTCTAGCAAGCCATCATGACCCCCAGTATTATATGACTTATGTCTGATCATTGACATACTCTTACTTTCTAGAGACAGTACCGAGATTACTGGACACAATTCCAACAATCTCCCACTTGTACTGGAATCTCTGTATTCATAATACTTTTGTCACAATATCTCGATTAGTCATAAGGCAAGATTAGTGTCATCCTTATAAAGCCTAATCTTGTTCATCGGACTCTGATTTGATACTGACAATCCAAACGACTCGGGACAGTCCGTTTGAGCATGGCCATGCATTTTCCAGTATTCAAATCTCCGATTGGCCTAGAGATATTCACTCCATTTATATTGGAGGGACAAATCCCGTCTTGTTCCATCACTGTAAACTACTCATTTCACAATGTACCCAAACAAGGTCCTTATAACTATCGCAGAACGATAGCGTTAGACAATGATCAAAGTACATCAGTCCATGTGCAGTCACATGCATGCGAACTCAGGTCTAAGGACTATACTCTATAGTCGTAGTAAGAATCTCTTATGACACAGATATAAATATCCTGAAGAGTTCTTATAAGCGGGTCTTGTCCGGTCGTATGTTCCCCAACATACACCTATGTACTGACTTTGATGCCGCGCATCTATGACACACTAAGACTTTGTCATAAGTCACGTACCAATCCAGTCTCACACGGTTGTTGGTGTTCCAATTTCAACAACCTTCGACTAGGGACAGGATGATATAAGCCATCTATCAAATATAGGGTCTTATGATCAAGCTAAATGACTTTGATGACTCAAGATCAAGTCATTTACTTCGATGACCTATAAAATGGTTCATATCATTTTGGAACGATTATTTCATCACAGTTAAAATAATCTTGAAATAATAATTTCATTATTAAACATCTCAAATGTTTTACAAGAACATATCAATAACTAAATAAAGCCCTTTAATAACTCCCACTGAAATTAAGACTTCATCTTAATTTCACTTATCCTACAGCAACAGTCCGCGACTCGTGCTTAGGCCTAAGGAGTGGCTTCGTTAATAGATTAGCAACGTTCTCATTCGTTGAAACTTGCTGATCTACTTAACATCTCTGTCATTTATCTCACGGAATAGGTTATACCTATCCTTAAGGTGTTTGGACCTCTGATGTGCAGCTAGTCTCATCTATGCTGGAAATCACATCAAGTTCAGTGACGAACTCTTCTTTCCAAACAACCTCCTTCGCCACTTCCCAAGTTGCGAAACGTTCAGCTTAAGTCATGGAGTCAACAACAGTGCCATGCACTGCCAGATAGACACAAGATATAACCGGACTGTGATCGGAAATCATCTTTGTCTATTGGAAACTTGCCTTTTAGACTCTATCGACTCGCAGCACCTCACTTTCTCCGTAACTCAAGAATTTATCCTTAGTATTCCTCAAATACTTTAGGATATTCTTTACGGCAATCCAGTGTTTCTTTGCTGGATTTGACTGGTCTTTACTTGTCTTGCTTAACATTAAAGCAACATCAAACAAGTACGTTTCATGGCATACATGATAGATCCAATTGCCGACGCATATGGAATCTTATCCATGCATTTAAGCTCAGCAGTTATCGTAGGATACTGTATCTTGCTTAACTTAATGCCATGTGACATTGGCATAAAACCCTTCTTGGATTGCTCAAAATGTGTAGGACTTTGTCAATTTTAAGAATCCTGACTTTGTCCTACCAGCTCTTTTGGATCTCTATCTTTAGATCCAAAATCCAAGAACTACGTGGCTTTACCCATGTCAATCATTAAACCAACTCCCAAGCTAGTCCTTTACCGACTACAGCGTTGGGACGTTATATCCGAGAATCAGTATGTCATCGACATACACTTTGAGAAATGCAATATCGCTCCCACTTATCTATTAGTAAACGCACAGTTCCATTTCGTTCCTGCTTAAGTCAAAACCTTGACTACTTCAACAGAACGAAGATTCCAACTCCGATATGTTTGCTTCCATCCATGAATGGATCGATGAAGCCAACTTACACAAGATGTAATTCTTCGGAGTCTGGGCTCACTTTCGCTTCCTTGAATTTCGCAGATTCGTCGCTCTCAATGATCATCAGATCATGCGAACATTCAATGATCATCAGGCTGAACTAATGACGAGAATTCACTCTCGGATTAGTGACTGATTCTTTCATATCTGCGAACTTCAGGCTCCACAGGTGTAGATTCTACAGAAATCTGTAAATCCTTCCGCTGCTCTCCCTCAATGGGTTAAGCAACCTCCTGTATTTCTCGAATTTCTTCGAGTTGTACTTTTACTCCCACTGTTCTTCTTGGAAAGTAACTTCCCTTCTTCGAAAACAGAATGGTCGTAAAAGTACCGAGCCTTGGTTTCCCTAAGAAAACTTCGAGTTATACTTTTACTCCCACTGTTCTTCTTGGAAAATAACTTCCCTTCTTAGAAAACAGAATGGACGTAAAAGTAATAAGCCTTGGTTTCCCTGGGATAACCAGCGAAGTAGCTCAACTACCAATACTCAGTAAAGACGAATTTGGATCGATTCCAATCCACATTTACGTGGTGTCTTTCAACTGATATTGGTGGAACTATTTTAGCGTAAACTTAGATATTTTAGAGCGTTATTCTTAAATAATATCATGGAAGATTCGTGTGACTCATCTTTAATCATTTCTAATAAGATCTGATTCTTTCTCACAGAAACGCCTTCAGGTTTTCAGGAGAAATGAGCTGTGAAACGATTTCACACTCATTAAGATGATCACACAATCAATGACTTAAGTATTCTCACTCGTAATTTAATCCAGAGTCTTAATACTTTTGTCATTCAGATCCTATACTTCATTCTGGAATTCTTTCGACCATGTCAAAGAATTCCGACTTGTGTCTCATCAAATGAACACAGTCACACTCACTGAAGTAATCAGTAGAGACAATGAAGTACAGGAGATTTTTCTCTGGCATTACTGCTCATTGGGCCACATACATGAGCATGTTCCGGGTCCAATAAGCCTTTGGGCTTTTCTCTAGCTCGGCTAAGATAGGCCCTTTATCTTTTGGTCTAGTAAACAGAATTCAAGTCTCATAAGATATTTTATCAAATGAGCCCAACAGTCCATGACTATGGGATTTCTGAATCCGACTTACTCTATGTGACCAAGACTTTTATGCCAAGAAAAATCAGGTTTAATTCATCAGATTTAAACCAATTCGGTATTTATGTTACATTTAGGCACTCTTTGGTTTAAGATATAAAACACATTCCATGAATAGGGTGCTACAATTAATATTTCATTAAGATCAAAAGAACAAAACTTGTCTTTTATCAAAATGAAAAACATTCAAATTCTTACAAGAAAATGAAAGACAATTCTGCTTAAAGCAGGTACATTGTAGCAATTACTTAATACAAAACCAAGCCTAAAAGGGATCTATAAGTGAAAACCCTACAGCTGAGGCAGCATCCCAAGCTCCTTCCAGACATGTAGTTTCACTTGCCCTTCCTTCAAAGTTCTACTGTTGCCCAGGCTCTGCATATTATAACAAATATCAGTGCCACAACCAGTATCCAATACCTATAAGGTAGAACTTGAAGTAATAACATGAATACCTGAGGAAGTAGTCGCATACATCAACTTCAACTCCTCATCATCTTCCATGAATTTAATGCAATCTCTCTTCCAATGCCCTGTCTCCTTACAGTAGCAGCACTTACCAACGTAAGAGGTATCTGACTCGGGCTCAGAAGACACACGCTTGCCTTGATTCAAAATCTGGACAACTTTGTCTTCACCCTTGTCAGCTTTAGGTTTAGTAAACCTACCCTTCTCATTCATGAGATTGTACAGGGTACTCTTCACGTTTGGCTCAACTGTCTTGAGCATATCATGCAGTTCAGTCAACGTCTTCGTTAAGCCTTTCTTGATATAGTTCCTTACGAACTTATCATAGCTTGACGGCAGTGACTGCAGAATGATCTCAGTTGCCAATTCCTGGCTAACTGGATAATCCAGTTTCCTCAGGTTATCAATGTAACCCATCATTTTACTGACATGAGGATTTACTGGATGATCATTTGGTAGCTTGCAACTAGTGAGAGATTTAACCAACTGGTATCTCTCCACTCTTATCTGCTCCTGAAATTTCAATTTTAGGCTGCTGATCATCTCTATTGGCGACTCCATGTTCTCATATTGCTTCTGCAAGTCTGAGTCCATGGTAGCCAATATCAGACCACGCACATCTACCGCATCATTATAATGCTTATTCCAAGCATCATATACTGCATGAGAAGCATTGGACCCGATCCTCACGGGGAGAGCTCTCTCAAGGACATAGTCCTTTCTCTCCTGTCTGAGGACTAGCCTCAGGTTCCGCGACCAAGTCAAGAAATTTGATCCGTTCAGCTTGTCCATCTTAAGGACAGACCGGATCGAGAAAGTGTTTTGATTGTTTGTGCTAGTCATAACTGAAAATTAAGATAAAAGGATTTTAGTTAATATGTTCAATATGATTAATCCCGTATTAAATTTAATATGATTAATCATGCATTATATTCAATAACATAAGTTACCCTCAATAGAATATAATGATTCCAAGATCCACATATAACTAAGATCAAAGTGGGCCACTGGCCGTCACCCAACCTTAGCTTATATCGGTAAGCCCTATATCGGCTAATTATATCCGTGATATAACCCTTGGTTGTGAATCTGGGCCCGAGGCCCAATTCACTCTGATGTCTCAAGGCCCGGGACTCCCGATGGCCTAGTCAAGAAAACCAGACTATACAGTCATGTAATCATTAATGTCTGGGACTCCCAATGACATTTATGAATCACAAACCGTCTTACCCACGCAAAAGCAGACATCCTCACACTGTAAGGCCATGAATACAATTGAATGGGCTTCGACGGCTGACATAGCCTGGACAAGACATCCAACGCTTGATATTATTTGAGGTTCGTAGGTTTATTAAAAATTCATTCCCAAAATAGAAGATTACTATTTCGGGAAACTTTCTATTTCTGGAAACCTACTATTTTGGAAACTTTCTAAAATTGGAAACTTTCTAAAACCGGAAACTTTCTAACTTTAGAAATTTCTTTAAAATCCAAAACCCGCAAATACAGAAACTTCTATTTTAAGAAACTTTCTAATTTCAAAATTTCGGAAACTTTAATTTAAATCGATTTTATAAATTTATAAAATAAATTTTAAATTTATCTGAAGAAAGACTCAAATAATTGGCCCAATTGTTTTAACTTCTTGGCCCGAGGCCCAAGAATTGGTCCATGTCCAAGACATGACCCAATTGTCCAATTAAATGACATAACCGGTCTGGTTCATTAAAATTGGTCTAACCAAATTTTAATTACTACGATGACCACAATTGTCAACCGGTTATTTACTAAACCGGAATTTCTCAATTTATTTGGTCCAACCAAATCAAATTAGAAATTCCTGGTTTAGGCACAAAATCCAATAATTCTTTCGACATTGGATTCCTTATCCCGGTTTAACCAGACTTAATAAAATTATTAAATCTGTTTATTAAACCAGGACGAATGATTTTAATCAAGTTTTAAACCGAACCTTAAAACCGAACCGAACCGATTGACCAAGTGAACCGATTACGACCTAATCGTAAGTTTCACGCGATCACGTCAGCCGTCAAGCCGCACGTAATCGATCCGAGATCGACACGGCAGTCGGACGGGACGCTCGGGTCAGGCGGGACGATGTTTGGCTCGCGGTTCGGCCTCGATCACGCGGGACGGAGACGACCGAGAGCTGCCGAGACGCGATGCGATCGCATCAGCCGATCGGACCAACTCCCGCGATCGGGACGACGAGGCAACCGGGACGATGCCGAGACGATCGTGGGACGAGGCTTGGCCGAGACGCATGACTCGATCCATGCGATCCGACCAGCGGATCCATGCGATCCTCTCGCGCACTTTTGATCGACCGGAACGAGACGCGAGCGTGCGTTGATCCAAGCGATCGATCGATCCTTGCGATCGGTTCACCGCACGTCTGACGATCCGACGCATACCGAGTCATATAGCTCGGTTTGCGATTTTCATATGTTTGTTCAGGATTTAATTCAGTTTCTTAAGTGTTTTTCTTATCAGTAGTTGATTCAGAACACTTCTAAACAGATTAAACAACCTAAACATGAATCTAAAACAAGAAATCCTAAGAACCAATGGCTCTGATACCACTGTAGGAACTGTTTAGTTGATCCTGATGTAATTCACAGATTCATATCAACCTAAACATACAGATCTAGGTTCTCTTGAATAGAAACATTATCAGATCTCACCTTATACCTGTTTATGCAGCGGAAAGAGAAGGTATGTTTGAGATCAGCAAAGCCACCAAGTGATAGCTTCTCCAGAGGTTCACACACGCACACCAAGCAGGAAGAGGCTGCTAGACCAGGGTGAGGAAATCGCAGAGAGGAGAGAGGGTGGCGCAGGGAGGCTTAGGTATTTAGGGTTTCAGATTTAAGCTTTATTTATAAAGCTTATGTCTGATTCCTTATGGGCTTTTGGGCCCAAATACTAATCTGATTAAATCCCTTGGATTTAATCAGACCCATTAATCTCTCTCCAAGTACAGTAAATGCCTAGCACTTTTACCGTACTTCTGCCTAACCATTCCTGCACATTTTCCTGTTAGCTTAGGCGTGTGACCCATATGGGATCATATAATAAAGGCAATAAGTCCGAGACTTATAGATCATGAGCGGACTCTAGCAAGCCATCATGACCCCCAGTATTATATGACTTATGTCTGATCATTGACATACTCTTACTTTCTAGAGACAGTACCGAGATTACTGGACACAATTCCAACAATCGCTTCGTCCCCTCTCTCTCTCCGACATAGCCCTCACCATCACAGTGTTGGCTCCACCACCTTTCTCTTCACCTCCTGTTCCCTCCGATCGAGCTCACCCAAACCCTAATTCCATCTCCGTCGGCGTCTCCGGCTTACGAGAACCCTAAATCCGTCTTCGCCGGAGTCTCCTCGTTTCTGCAGATCCGGTCATAAACCTTCGGCGATTTTGAAAGCCCACAAATTAAAAGCCCTATCTAAAAGGTCTTCACTCTTGAGTGGAATTGCTCCAGCGAGATCTGATTTTACAATACTTTTCATTTCAGATAATGCGAGATAGGAGGTTTCGGTTTCATCAGCTATGGTTCCTTTGAAGCATCTGATGCTGCTATTGAGGTAATTCTCATTGGTCTGTCTTGACTAGCATTCTCCTGATCGAATGATAGTATATTCCTCTGATCATTCTCTGACCATTTCAGGTAGACAATATCTCTGTAATCGTCAAATAATACTCTCTTACGCATAATACTTATGTTCTTCTGATCATTCTCTGACCATAAGTAGAGACTAGAGAAGCTTATCAGATGATGCAGAACTCCATCAGCATCAGAAACTAGAGAAGCTTTACATATCCACCCGTGCTGCCAAGGTTTTTTTCCTAAAGCCTTTGACTATTTTTGTATATTATCAATTTAGACTCAGACATTCTTCATTTTCAGCATTACCAAAGAGATATTGTTCGTGGGGTGGAAGGTTATATAGTCACGGGATCAAAACAAGTTGAAATAGGTGATATGTTTCCCCTTGAGTGTTGACTTATAGTATCTTTTTATGTCTGTTATAGACGTGAATTTTCTCACAGGCCTGGCTTTCAATTTGCAATTTGAAACCATGAAGCAATTTGATTTTGTTTTCCTCTTTCTAGAACTAGCCATATGTTATTACTAGCATGATAGAATTTATTGGTTTTGTTGGGAACAGACTCGCATACATGTACCGCTGGAGCATTTGGTCAATTTGCTACAGGGATTGGAAACACCGATGCAGGCTTTGTCTTAGGCACTGGAAAAATCCTCCTTAAGGTTTGTATAATATAGCTGATACCTTTGATTCTCTATGCTATATTAGTTTTGTTTAGTGTGTTAAAAAAAAAGCTTGTTAAAATAGTTTCATCCTGTACAATTTATATAACCCAACCGTAGTTCCTGAAGTTCGACTTCGCAGGTTCCACCAACAATGAGGTTTATCTTGGATGGTGAAATGCCCAGTTATTTGCAAGCAAAGGATCTGATATTGCAAGTGAGTGTTATATGTCTTAGAGCAACTATTCAGCATCTGAATACTTTTACAGATCCATTTTGACATTAGTATGAGGGTAGATATGCAACCTTTGATGTGTTCTAGTCATGTCTTTACCTAATTGCATATTAGTGTAAAGTCATTTTCCATTATAAATTGATACTTCACTACTCTCGATTTGTAACACATGTTTCGAATCTAATGTTCATATGAGTAATGCAACTTGATAGAATCTCTTCAAGTATTTTTTTTTAATAATATTCTTTCATTGTTTTCTTCCATAGCTTTGTGGCCGATTATAGATTTGATGTGTCAAAGCTGGAGCGTGGCTACCATCAAAGAGTCCTCCAGATACTTGATCAGCTCGAAGGAGAGGTTAGTGTGCATTCGTTTTGCAGCTTTCAACTTACTGTCATGGTGATAGTATTCTTGTCGAACAGTCAATTCATCATTCTTTGATTCTGCAGATGGTATCTGAGAGGCAACGTATTGAAGCCCCCATTACTCCCTCAAGTGCAGACAATATGCCGCCACCTCCATCATATGAGGAAGCGAATGGAGTGCTTGCATCTCACATGCAGGACACGTCAACAGATAGCATGGGTTACTTCTTAGGAGAGGTATGCTACTCAACCTTTAATCGTCAAATAATACTTATGTTGCATAAGTTCTGTACTTGGGGGTTTTATACTTGATCTTAAATTATTCGCGTGGAAACTTAAGTCTTAACTTAATACTGCAAATTATGTGTTTCATACATGTTTGATAGTTTTGGCTAATGTTTTGGTTATTTATTTCTCTTGTCTGTCTTGATTCCATTGCTTCCGTTTTATATTTTCAGAAACTTTTGCGAATTACTTTGGAAAGTTGGAGAACTTGTGGACTTTGAAGATATCATTGGAGGCACAAAGACTTATTATGTTTTTTTCAAGAAGATGGACATAGAGACACCGAGACTAAAGGCACACAATCAGCTAGCTATAATTAGGTGACTTCCTTGTAATTCTCCGGTAGGATTTGTTTTTGAATTTACTTACTCGTACTTTGGTACTTAGTAATGTAATATTACTTTTTAATGTAATACTACAATTATGTAACTTCTAAGGATTTATGAAATATATTTTGAATCAAATACAAAATTTAAAGTTATAATTAATTAATAATGTGTAAAAAATAGGATTCAAAACAATCAAATAATAGCACTAAATCAAACATATATAGCGCAGATATAATGCTATAATAAAATAGATTATAGCACATGTCATATACGGTGCTATCATATGTGCCACATACCATAGCACACGAAAACGCTATTGTATAGGGGGGGTCTATTATAGCTCCGGCTGTAATAGCGTTTATGAAAGCGCTATTATACATCTATTATAGCGATAATCGTGTGCTATCATTGCCCTTATTTCTTGTAGTGCTTCAAGCGGATTAAACTTGACTTAATCAAGATGGGTCGACGTCAAAAAAATAATAATAGAATTATAGTCTATTAGTTTGTTGATGACACTTTTTAGCTTAATGAGCTCATAACATATATCTTAGATATCTGAATTCTAGTTGGGGTTCAAGATATATATACATTCCTCTGGAAGCAAAATAGAAACGACACATATTTTAAAATATGAAAGAAACAAGGACATAACACAATACAATAGTAAAACACAAGAAAATTGGTAAAACCCAAAGACAATTAGACCTAAATCTTGTACCACAGAACTTTAACTGATAACTCAAACAATCTGTAGAGACTCTTGACGCTGAACCCAGAATGAAGAACATGAAAGAGAAAACTCTACTAAGCTACTTTCAACGAAAACTGACCCGATGAAGTTTAAACATATCATATGTGTAAACGACGGGATAGAAATATTTTGGTTTTTTCCTTTTTGCTTTACCGAATTAAATCGAAGAGGAAATTTTAGATATGTGACGGTTGTAACTTAAAAGACAGAGTGATATGTTCAACAAACCCCATAGTTTCTCTCTTTGAGAAATATGATTCACAAATTAATGGTTTTTTTGAATGAATGTTAAATTGATTAAATCAAAAGCTTTTGTTTACATTATGTGCATCCTAATTTGAATCATATGAGTAAAAATATAGAAATCCTAGTGAACTTTTATTAAGGTGTTCTCGTACTAAAGCAATGCATAAGCTCATTGTCTAGCCTGTGATCACCCAATGTCTCAAAGATAAAAACCAAAAAGTTTTAACTCCTAGATTCACAAATTAAAGAACAAGTAACAAAATATCAAAACAACATTATAGACATCAATCAAAACACATCCAAAATAAAATAGTATATAATAAAAGAATCAACCTTCCTATGCATCAATCAACCTTCTTATCCTTGATGCATCAACCCCCCCCCCCCCCCCCCCCCCCCACACACACACACAAACAAAAGAATTTAGGAATTTATATATATAAACACTACTTACATATTAAAAACAATAATATACAAATCCTAATCATTTCATTCTATAAATAGTCTTATTTTCTTTCTTTTTCTGCTCATTTTTCTTGCATGAACCACCTGGCTTCTTGTCATCATCATTACTTTTACTATTACCTTCACTTTTTCCGTTCTTTAACTTGCACGCCTCTCTTCGTCCACCTTTGTTGTTCTTCTGGTGATGGCGCTGATAACTTGGACCAGACGAAGCGTCTGAGGCCATCGAATCATCGCTATCTTTATTATTCTCTTCTTCGTTTTCGCCTTTTCTATAGTAGTTATAGATGCTATACCCTTCGTAATAGTCCTCATCCACGACCTCATCTTCATCTACTTTAATAGGCGATGATATATAAGTAGTCCAACCGGATTCACTACTGCTGCATTCTTCCTTCTCCATCGAAAACTCAAGAACCCTAATCTTGAGAGAGAGAGAGAGAGAGAGAGAGAGAGAGAGAGAGAGAGAGAGAGAGAGAGAGAGAAGAAAGAAGAAGAAGGAAGGTTTATGTCTTAGAGCTGTAGTTGTGCATGTGCTAGGAATAAGGCGCGTATGTTATATATGTGCATGTGCTAAGAAACTCGTATTTATTAATTTATTGCATTGAGTACAGCTTATGTCTAACGTTTAAAGCTATATCCCACAAGATTCGAAAAAAGAATAATTGTTTTTCACATTGAAAATTTTTGTTTCTTTCTATTTGTTTATGTGTAGTAATCTCTGAGTGGCCCAAATAATTAGGTTCACCAAATACTACGGTAGTTGCGGAAACTATATTTTTAAACTCGATGTTCTCTATCTCATATGGTGCACCCCTGTTAAAATACTACTTTTTTTAAATAATTATATTATATTAATTTATCAAACCGACAATAATCGGTAAATAGCCGGATTTATAACAACACTTAACCATAAGCAAAATAACCAAACCAAAACAATCAGAGAATCCCTAGAGCGACAATTAAGATCCGGTTAGGTCAACGAACGCTTTAGGTTTCTCCTGTGCTGTCACCCTTCGCCGCCAACGGCTACTAGCGGTCGAATTTGCGGCAACACATCCAGTCCCTTCTCAGTCTACCGGAGAACCGATCCCGGCAACCGATCCAAAACCGGAAGGCCTGATCCCCTCCTCCATACTCTCGACGACTCCGGCTTCAAACACGAGACTCCCACGAACTTAACCGGTGAAGAACCCGCCGAAATGAGCTTCCATGGCCGCTTACCTTCCCGGAGAGTCGCTTCCCGCCTAAGATTTAACTCCAAAAACCCGCCTCAAATCTTGCCGTAACTCCGGTCTTGAGGAATTATAAGGAAATCGACATGCGTATTCGGGCAACCTCACCTTGACGCCACCGCCGGATCCCTCCAACGTCGCCGCGACCTCACCAAGCACCGCTGCACAACCTCTACAACACGCAGCGCTACCCTCCGAATCTCCCCGTCGATTTCCGCTGCGAGCGGTGGCGACAGATCTGCCTCTCCTCTCCCGCCTCCGCACCATCTCGATCTGGAATCGCCGCTTTCCTCTCACGGCGCCAGATCCGATGACTTACCAAGGGCTTCGATTAACGATGACCCAACCACCGCACGCTTTGTCGAGGAGACAACCTCCCACACGCTGCTGGAGAATAACAAGCCGAGACAACTCCTTGCTCCACGTCGCCACTACGGCTTCCTTTAGGCACGAGAAACAAGGGGAGACCTCTCGCGACGCCAATGGCAACCGCCTGACGTCGGAGAGGTCTCTAGATCCGAAAGAGTCGGCGGAAAACCCTAAGCAAAAAAAGAGAGAATGAAAACGAAACGCTTATAGAGCACGCACGCGTTCTCCCTTTTTTGAATGTCGTCCTGTTAAAATATTACGTTGTATATATTTTGAACAAAACCAAATATTACGTTGTATTACTAACGAATTAAATTAATTGGATAAACTGAAAAAGGTTAGGCCATTTTAGTTTTACGTTATAGCCTGAGGGGAATGTATCTTTATTCTCAGAATTCTCTGTATACGAAACCAAACACGAAGCTTCCTGAAAATTAGTGATAGTTTCTGATCAAACCCATGTTCCATAACATGTTCGGATAGTGCCACTTTTATCCTTTCTGAGCTAACGTCATCATTTACTATTTTCTATGATACATATAAACAATTTTCAAAGAAAAAAAGGGAGGAAATTCTATTATAATAAGCTTAAGAAACAAATTAAACTTTTACTAATAAAAAAATTGTAACATCTTTAATTTTATTCCATTCGGTATTTTGAGTTAAATATTATGCCATATCTTATGATATGTGTATTTTTCTTTACGTATAATGCTTTAAAAACTATAAATCAAATATCTACACATATCACATAGTCATTTTTTTACATATAAGTATGAACATATATACCTTACCCAAATCGTACTTGTCGAAATTAGGGTTCACTGAAAAATTAGGTCTCGGATGAAACAACAGAAATATACAATAAAACTTTTATAAATTAATAATTCTAATTTTTTTTAGCAGATTATTATTGAATTTTTTTATTAATTTATAAATTATTAGTTAATTGATAAATTAATATTTATTGATTTATAGATAAACATTTTTAATCTATAATGTTTTTTAATATTTATTCCAAATGATATTATATTAATTAAATTAAATGGAAATAATTGTAAAACTAATATACACAAACTTGAATTTAATAATGTTAAGACTTTAAAAATTATTAATTTATACATAAGATAAGTTAATCGATAAATTAATAAATATTAATTAAAAATAAATAATTATTAGTCCATAAGTTTTTATATTTTAAATGATACTATATTAAAGAATATAAATAAATCTATTAGTTAAAATAACACACAAATTTGAAATTCGAATTAATAAATATTTTTTTCTATCGTAATAGAATGAATTAATAATATACTTGATAATTTTGTCCATCATAATAGAAATGAATTATTTATGATTTTTGACTTTTGAGCATATATTTCGTACAAGCAATCAGTCATTGTCAAAAAATAATTGAAAAAATAAATAATTGTAGTTTGGAGTCATCAATATAAATAAGTGAAAAAACAAAAATTCTCCAATTATTGTGAAAAAATGATGCATATTTACAAAAAGAAAAAATGGCTACAGTCCTTAATTTTCATGATGTCCACAATTTGTACACAAGTCCGTTGCGTATGATAATTTCAAGATACAAATATGTCAAAATTTGTGTGCTATCTTTGTTTGCATTCAATTGTCTCTTTACTGGGATGAAGAGTCGGTGTCCTCTTGTCTTTGATCAAATCATTTGGTTTAGTGATCATTTAACTTCAAGAGAGAGAGAAAACAAAGAAAAAATTTCATATATCCATTGAACCGTACATTTTGTAGGAATTATAGAAACGATATCATAGATTGCATATAATTAGGTATTTATATCACTCGTATATCGTATTGCCTTAGTTGGATGTCCAAATTTTTGTATATAGTCTATAGGATCCTAAATCAATAACATTCATTCAATTTCAATATCTAACTAGATTTTGATCCGCACTTAGAAAGTGCGGGTTTAATTTTCTTTGCAAATTTTACTTTTTATTCATTTTGTTAATAGCAATTTAGATTTTTAATTATGTAATCTAATTTTGATTATAATTGTATAACCAGCATTATAAACAGTAAGTTAGCAATTTAGTTTTTTTTTATAAAATGAATTATGTGTTATTTGGAGGAAATATATCGTAAGGATTAAGATATTAAAATAACGATTTCGCATTATATGTTTTAATCTGTGTTGTATCGTAAGATCATGGTTTAGAAAAATAAATAAATAAATAAATAAATAAATAAATAAATAAATATATATATATATATATATATATATATATATATATATATATATGAAAACAACTATTGTAAAAGTTATGTGGTATAAGTTTAATTGTTATTATATTTATCTAAAATATTATTTTATAAAACACATGTTGTAGTCGTATATATAATTTGCAAATTTGATGGAACAACCAGCTAAAAACTTCATTCAAACATAAAACATAATTTGACGCTTCAAATATTTGAATAATATAAATATAAAATTATTTTAATATTTTTATTAAGTTTAAAATATATCAACTGAAATTATTTACTATATGTATACATATATATATATATATATATATATATATATTAAACTCATGTGAATTTTTTAAGAAAATTTATAATCGAAATTGGCTAATTAATTTTTAACCCATTTAATTATTTAAATATTTTTCAGTTTGATGGAAAAATCTGCTAAAAAGTACAATCGTAAAAACATCAATTGTAATATGTATATATATATATATTAGAAACAAAATAAAAAGATATTAAAATATATTATAAATATATTTTGAATTAAATCATAGATTAGAGAATATTAATTATATATATATATATATAATAGTTGATGTATAAATTATTAATTATATTTATCAATTAATTTGTTTTGATTTTAATTAATTAGAAAAGTGGGACCCATTATATTTTGGTTGTTTGGCTACATGTTTAATAATTGTCTTGTTTGGAAACATGGATTGTAGAGATAATGTTATATTCCCTAATTACCCTTAATAAAATTTAATTAAATCATTAATATGCAACTAGATTTTGACCCGCACTTCTAAGTGCGGGTATAATTTTCTTTACAAATTTTACTTTTTATTCATTTTGTTAATAGTAGTTTAGATTTTTAATTATGTAATCTAATTTTGATTATAATTGTTTAACCAACATTATAAACAGTGAGTTATCAATTTAGTTTTTTAAAATGAATTATGTGTTATTTGGAGGAGATATATCGTAAGGATTAAGAGATTAAAATAACGATTTCGCATTATATATTTTAATTTGTGTTGTATCGTAAGATCATAGTTTGGAAAAATATATATGTGAAAACAACTATTGTAAAAGTTATGTGGTATATGTTTAATTGTTATTTTATTTATCTAAAATATTATTTTATAAAATACATGTTGTAGTCGTATATATAATTTGCAAATTTGATGGAACTATCCGTTAAAATCTTCATTCAAACATAAAGCATAATTTGACGCTTCAAATATTTGAATAATATAAGTATGAAATCATTTTAATATTTTATTAATTTTAAAATATATCAACTGAAATTATTTACTATATGCGAATTTTTTTATAGAAAATTTATAATCGAGATTGGCTAATTAATTTTTCAACCCGTTTAATTAATTAAATATTTTTCAGTTTGATTGAAAAACCTGCTAAAAAGTACAATCGTAAAAACATCAATCGTAATATGTGTATATATATATATATATTTGAAACAAAATAAAGAGATATTAAAATATATTATAAATATATTTTGAATTAAATCATAAAATTTTGAATTAAATCATAAATTAGAGAATCTTAATTTATATATAATAGTTGATGTATAAATTATTAATTATATTTATCAATTAATTTGTTTTGATTTTAATTAATTAGGGAAGTGGGATCCATTAGATTTTGGTTGTTTGGCTACATGTTTAATAATTGTCTTGTTTGGAAACATGGATTGTAGAGATAATAAATCAAATATAAATTGTTTTACAGTTTTACCCTTAATGAAGGTTACAAATCCTAATAATATCAAGGGCAAATTTCGGGAACAACATTTATGTACCATGGCAAACCTTCCTGTTTTAATAGTATTGATGGCATAAGTTGTAATAAACACATGAACTAAAGGTTAGTTTTCTTTTGACTCTAATTTTTTTAATAGTATTGATATGGTATCAGAGTTATAAGTTTTTTCCCGCTGCCGCCTCCTCCTTTCTTCCACTTTTTCTTCTCCTGCGAAACTCTATTCTTATTTTAACCTTCTCCGTTTCTATCCTATGTGTTTCTCATCTCTTAATCGCCATGTCTGACTCGACATCAGAATGCACTTGGTGTTTAATACTCAAGATCCACTGAGTATTCTCCTCTCTGTCAACATATCAAGTTTAACAAAACTTACAATGCTCAATTACCTCATGTAGAATAGACAAGTGTGTGCTTGATGCACTTTTTTTTAGAGCTTTCGAGTTTTAAACTTATAAAAACCAGAATATGCAAGTGCACATATGTGCATTTTAGTATTTAAGGTGTCGATCCACAGAGAAGCAATGCCTATCTGCATAGTCAAGTAAGGTTAGAGGAGACCTAAGACAAAGAGAGATTATTTGGATTTCAAGTAAACTAGTTATCTAATAACAATGAGTGTAAAAACGAAAATGCAGTAATAAGAAAGGAATTGGGTTGTCCAAGGAGCATCTAAAGTGGTTTGAAATGATTCATACAAGTCTAGCTTAGCTTCTATTTGTTTCTAGCAAATTCCACAAACTCGAACACGAAAATATGTCTAAACTACTTTCATAGGATTACACACCTAATCTCTTCAACTCGTCCTGTCAACTTTCGCACCTGCCCAAAAGGAAGATCATGCATTAATATCAAGTTCATCATAACGTTTACAGTGCCCTACAAGTGAACTCTCGCAGCTTGCAACACAACTAATCTTCTAAGCTAGGTCAGGTTAACAAATTTACCAGTTTCTTGCGTCTATCAATCCTAAAATCAGATTCTAATTCATGACTCTAGTCCCATGCATTAAGAACTAACCTAAAAAAAGAACTTCATAAATCAAGCAAAACTCTAGCACAAATTATTCTAATCAAAACGATATCATTCCTCCTAGATAAATACCTTGTAAAACCCAATAAACGAACTACTCAGCCATGGAATAGCTGATCATGGCTATAAGCTAACTGCTAAGATTAACTAGAACGTTTTAGGTCTAAGGTTAGACGTTCATGGTCTCTCTCAAATACCTTAAAACTTCTAAACCCTAAAATTAAGAAACTAAGACAAAGGAGTAAAACTGAAAATAAAATCTTTGGAAAGTAAATTTCGTGGTTTTTTATATATGTTACAAGGAGGGTGATTCATCCTTATATATAGTGTTCAAAAACATAAAAACTCTCAAACTTTTGATGTTGGATGTGCAAAATTAAGGAAAACAGGATGAAGATCGAAGAATGGCCCAAATGGAACATGAAGTGAGCAGCTGCGAGTGAAGGGTACTGCGCCGCGACCATGCACGGCCAGGTCGTGACCAGATAGGGTCTGGTCACGGCCAGGTCCTTGGTCGCCTTGGTTTAGGCTGCTCCTGGTCATGTTTTGGTCTCCGTTTCCTCGAGTTTTCACCGTTGGATCTTCGTCATGTCAAGTGGAGAATGAAGCTTGTAGATATCTCTATCATTGGCCAAATTTGAGGTTGATCAAACGATGAGAAGGTCTTCATTTGATGCTGAACTTTTGACAGAATGACTTGGCATCGAAAAGTGAACTTTTGCTCCATTTAACTTGAATTAAGCTTGAATTCCTGAAAAGAGTCTTGACACTAGAAATAGGAGAAAAGATACTAAAAATCATTTAAAAACACTTGGAACACTCATTAAAGTGTCCTCAATTATTCGATAAAACGGGTAAGATCTCGGTTATATTAACTCCCAGACTTAAACCTTTGTTTGTCCTCAAACAAGACAAAGATCAAGTCCCAAGTAGTTTAGTAAAAATCGAATGGGAACTCAAAATCTCAGTGACCGTGCTTTCGAACCATGACTAAGAACTATATCGTTAAGAACTCGGCCTAGAAAATTCTCACCAGAACACATGCAATGCTAGTCATAAATCAAAACTTTTAAACCTTTCAAGATCTAAATTTCGGTCAACTACTCTCTAAGATCATTAAGGTATTTCATGTAATTCTGATCAAAAGCATTATTCAGGTCAAACAAGGCTAGGAATTAAAGAAGGCTTTTTATTATAAATTAAGGCTAAAGTGTTTCGGGCTACTATAAGTTCGAAGAGGATGCTAGATATCGCACAAACCGCAAGACAGAATGGAACTGTTGATGTCCACAGTCTCCAGTCCACAGTGATAATGAATGCTCTTCTTTTCTACACTCTTTACTACTCCCCCAGACTTAGATTTTTCTCTTGTTTTGGAAGTAGAATCTGTAAAACTCTTCTGATACGAACCAAATCTTGCCTCGTGTGTATTTGTGATTCTCTAAGACTTGTGTAGGTTTTTGTTTCCTTTGTTTCCATTGTTTCCATCTTTCACCTTTTTTTGGAAAGTGAAAACGCCTTTTATGATAAAGTCTTTAGAGATCACGAAATTTATACGAAGTTTTGAATATTTTCAGGAAAAGCTCAGCTCCAATCTTATTGGTGTTGGTCCTCAACTTGAGTGACTAAAGACTGTGTCGTTCCTCTCTCTCCGGCATTTTTGCACATATCCGCACATTTAAAAACAAGAGAGAAGGCCAAGAGGTTCAAAAAAGTGGTTAAGGTTCGAGGGGGGGAGGGTAACAACTAAAGATAAGCTGGCCATTCAAGTATAACAAAGGGTGGTGAAATAGGTAAAACATGTCCTAAATGTATGGTTTGTTGTTCTGCCTAAACATATGATGAGAAACAAGTTAGATTAGTCAGATAAAATATATCTAGTGTTTCTTCCAAAAGAATGTGTATGGTTCTAATATTTTCAAAATTATGTCACAAGTACAAGTTCCTAGCTACCACCTAGTCTAGTACCTAGCCAAAAGAGTTGTATCGAAGAGATAGTGGGAAAGCATACGTGTCAAAATCATCGTAGAATTTTTTCATTACTCCCATTGATTTTAAAAACCGATTTGTTACCAAAACCATAATAAAACCTTAAATTTTGAAAAAAATTAAGGAAAACGAATGTGGTAAGACTCAGGTAAGCAAATGTGGTTAGTAATGATTGTAACCCTTTCCCTAGACTTAAATCACATTGTGCCCATTATGAAAAAGAAATAGGAAAGAATCAAAATAATTATCAAAAAAGGAATAGTGAACTTACATGGGTCTTAGTTGCAGAATGGTCAGTTTTATAAATTTAAAACTCACAATGCTCAATTACCTTATGTGGAGTAGACAATTGTGTGCTTGATGCGTTTTTTTTTTGTTTAGAGCTTTCGAGTTTTAAATTTATAAAACCCAGAAAATGCAAGTGCACATATGTGCGTTGTAGTACTTAGGGTGTTAATCCACAAAGAAGCTATGCTTATCTCAATAGTCAAGTAAGGTTAGAAGATAGCTAAGACAAAGAGAGATTGTTTGGCTGTCAAGTAAACTAGTTATGTAATAATAATGAATGTAAAAACGAAAATGCAATAATAAGAAAGGCATTGGGTCGTCCAATGAGCATCTAAAGAGGTTCGAAATGATCCATACAAGTCTAGCTTAAATTCTATTTGTTTCTAGCAAGTTCCACCAACTCGAAAACGAAAATATGTATAAACTACTTTCATAGGACTACACACCTAATCTCTTCAACTCAACCAGTCAGCTCTCGCAGGTGGCCAAAAGGAAGATCATGCATTAATATCAAGTGCATCATAACGTTCATAGTGCCCTACAAGTAAAATCTCGCAGCTTGCAACACAACTAATCTTCAAAGCTAGGTCAAGTTAACTAATTCACCACTGTCGTGGCTCTATCAATCCTAAAATCAGATTCTAATTCATGACTCTAGTCCCATGCATTAAGAACAAACCTAAAAGAAAGAACATCAGAAATCAAGCAAAACTCTAGCCCAAGTTATCCCAATCAAAACGATATCATTCCTGCTAGATAATTACCTTGTAAAACCCAATTAACGGATTATTAAGCCATGGAATAGCATATTATGGGTACAATCTAACTGCTAAAACTAACTAGATTGTATAAGGTCTATGGTTAGACTTTCAAGGTCAGTCTCAAGAACCCTAAAACTTCTAAACCTTAAAACTAAGAAACTAAGAGAGTAAAGGACTAAAACAGAAAAAGCTTTATAAAGTAAATTCCATGGTTTTGGTATATGTTACAAAGAGAGGGGTGCATCGCTATATAGTGTTCAAAAACTCTTAAAAACTCTCAAACTTTTGATGTGGGATGTGCAAAAATAAGGAAAACAAGCTAAAGATCGAAGAATCGCCAAAATGGACCATGGAGATTGCGGCCGGAGGGGTCTGGTCGCGGCCAGGACCTTGATCGCGTTGGTTAGGCTGCTCATGGTCATGTTTTGTGTCTCTGTTTTCTTGAGTTTTCATCGTTGGATCTTCGTGATATCAAGTGGAGAATGCAGCTTGTATATCTCTCTCTATCGTTGGTCCAAATTTGAGGTTCATCAAACGGTGAAAAGGTCTTCATTTGATTTTGAGCTTCTGACGGAATGACTTGGTATCGAAAAGTGGAATTTTGCTTCATTTGACTTGAATTAAGCTTGAGTTTCCTGAAAAGAGTCTCAACACCAGAAATAGGCAAAAACATACAAAAAATCATTGAAAAACACTTTGATAACTCATTAAAGTGCCCTAAAATATGCGATAAAACGGGTAAAATCTCGGTTATATCAACTCCCCCAGACTTAAACCTTTGTTTGTCCTCAAACAAATTAGAGATGAAGTCCTAAGTAGTATAGTAAAAATCGAATGGGAACTCAAAATATCAGTGACCGTGCTTTCAAACCATAACTAAGAACTACGTCGTTAAGAACTCAACCTAGAAAATTCTCACCAAAACACATGCAATGCTAGTCATAAATCAAAACATTGAAACCTTTCAAGATCTAAATTCCGAAAACTAGCTCTCTAAGTTCATGAAGGTATTTCATGTGATTCTCATCAAAAGCATTATTCATTTCAAACGAGCCCAGGAATTAAGAAGGCTTTTTACTATTAAGTGAGGCTAAAGTGTTTTTGGTTATTATAAATTCGAAGAGGATGCTAGATATCGCACAGAACCACAAGAGAGAACGGAACTGTTGATTTACACAGTCTCCATTCATTTGTTGCTTGCACATGTGATGATGAATACTCTTCTTTTTTACACTCTTTACTACTCCCCCAGACTTTGATTTTTCTCCTTTTTTGGAAGTAGAATCTGCTAAAATCTTCTGATACAAACAAAAGCTTGCCTTATGTCTATTTGTGATTATCTAAGAATTGTGTAGGCTTTTGTTTTCATTTTTCCTTCTTTCAAGTTTTTTTTTCGAAAGGAGAAACACCTTTTAGGATAAAGTCTTTAGAAATCACGAAATTTATACCAAGTTTTGAAGATTTTCGGGCAAAGCTCAGCTCCAATCTTTATTGGTGTTGTTCCTCGGCTTGAGTGACTAAAGACTGTGTCGTTCCTCTCTCTCTGGCGTTTTTGCACATATCTGCACATATAAAAACAAGAGAAAAAGCCAAAAGGTTCGAAAAGGTGGTTAAGGTTCGGGTGGGCTTACCAACTCAAGATGAGCTGCCCATTCAGGTACAACAAAGGGTGGTAAAATAGGTAAAATATATCATGAATGTATGGTTCGTTTTCCTTCCTAAAAACTATGATGCGAAAATTGCAAGTCAAATTATAGTTAGGTAAAATAGAGCTAATGTTCTTTCCAAAAGAATCTCTATGGTTCTAATCTTTTCAAGATGATGTCAAAAGTACAAGTGCCTAGCTACCACCTAGTCTAATACGTAGTCAAAATATTTGTATCAAGATATCGGGAAAGCACACAGGTAAAAATCATCATAGATTTTGGTCATTACTCCCATTGATTTAAAAACCGAGTTGTTACAGAAACCATAATAAAGCCATAATAAAACCTTAAATTTTGAATTTTTTTTTTAAGAAAACGAATGTGGTAAGACTAGCGTAAGAAAATGTGCCTATAATGAATGAAATCCTTCCCCCATACTTAAATCACATTGTCCCCAATATGAAAAATAAATAGGAAGGGAACAAAATAATTATCCAAAATGGAATAGTGAACTTATCTGGGTCTTAAATGCAGAATGGTCAGGATGGGTCCGAGTTGGGATCGGCCATGGTTGAGAGGTGTGAAGGCACAATTAATGGGTCGTTGGCCTTGGATACAAGGTCTTCGGTCGCGACCGGTTGTGTGTGGGTCGCGACCACGAACGAGTTAGTTGTGGTCGAAGAGGGCTCTGCCATCGGCCTGGACGGGCGGCTCGCGGCGAGAAGCTGGTTGGCCGCGGCCGGCCACTTCTTCTTCCTTCTTTTTGTTTTAGAAAAATTGAAACAAATGCAAACTAAAACCAAAACTAAGAACTTTAGAAATCCTAAGAACGAAAAATAAGAAGATACGTAAGTGGGTTGCCTCCCAAAAGTGTTTGTTTAAAGTTTTTAGCTTGGATTGTCAAAGTAGATGAGCTTATGGATCGAAAGGACTCGTCCTTTGATATTTATCATGGCCTCCAAATATTTCCTTCTTGATTTATCATGGCCTCCAAATATTTCCTCATGACACTCTTACCTTGAGCTTTCTTTTCTAGCTTGAGAGGACATTTGGAATGGTTTTGTTGGATAGTACTTCCTTCTGTTAATGTTGGCAAAGGAAACTCTTCGGTTAGGCCAATCCATGATAGCTCAAACAGTATCAAGGAACAACCATCCTAAAATGAGGGTTCTTGGATCTTCTTTGGGAATGTCTATGATGTAGAAGTCAACAGGTGCAATGGCTTCCCCAACTAGGACATGTATGTCATAAACCACACCTTTCATAGTCATTTGAGATTTGCCAGCAAGTCCTATTTTGATGTATGTCTGCTTAAAGTCCTTGATGTCAATCTTGTTTTCAGTGATCAGTGGCATAATGCTCAAGCATGAACCTGAATCACAAAGTACATCTTCTAAATCAAATCATAAACTCGAAAAGAGATAAGAAACTGACCCATTTCTTCAAATTTGTGTAGGATGCAGACGGTCGGCCATTCTTGGCAAAGTCAAAGTACATTTGAATCTCTAAGAGAGACTCTCTGTTTTCATGAAAATGGTGGCCTATGGAATTGTCTAACCATGATCTTGCGAATGAGGTTTCAGGACGAAGGTTTTGGACAGCTTTATTGAATTCTTTTGGAGTCCTGGCTTTTGGAATGGTTTTGGCACGTTCTGTAGGGTCTTGTTCAGCTTCCATAACTTCTCCAAGTTCTCTTCATTTTTCTATACTCTCTAAGGTTGTGGTTCATGTTGTGCTTAAGCTTCTTTTGTTCTTGTGTAATCGATGCTAGCCTTTCATTGATCATTTCTTCATGTTTTGAGCTTATTTCTCAAGAAATTTAACAAGAACTAGGATGTCCTCATTTTCTTGGAAAAAGTTGCAGAGAGAGCTTCTATCTTGTCAGGAAAAATAGACTCGGATATAGCTTGGAAGTCTAGGTACTGATTCATCTATGAAGAGACATGGCTCAGGTCTGAATTATCAGAATATGATGTGGCAGAAGATGTGAGAAGTTCCTAGTCATAGATAAAGAAGCATTGACATACGGCATGAGCTACAACAGCATATGAGTCAACCAGCATGTACAACAGTGACTGAGTCAACGAAAGAAAGCGTGAGCTGGAACGAAGAAATATGGAAGTACTAGGGACAAGAAGCTGACAAGGACAAACCTAAAGATGAGTAGCTGAGCTGAATATGAAGATCAGGGAAGATACTCATAGAATGAGCACCTACAAGATTTTAGGAAAATATGCTTTTAGCGAGATGAAGAAAAATGGAAATATGCCTAAGAGAGTTTAGGAAATATGTCAAAAGAAATAAGGCAATTGTACGATGATCTATAAGTATAAATAGATCATCTAGGGCATCTTTGCTTGGTGCGCTTTAGAGAGAGAGAGAGAGAGATTGCTTTTAACAAAAGAGAGAGTTCTTAAAGAGAATTACACTTGGTGTTAAGGGTGAATCTAGAAGGGCTTTGAGATCATTGTTAGATCGAAAAGCTAGGAGGAGACTAGGTTAAGGTGAAACTTTTGTTTGCTTTGCAATAAACATTCTTTGAAAAAGAATATCCTTGAGTCACATTCTGTATTACCTTACGTCTCGCATTTTCAATTGGTATCAGAGCGGACACTTGTTGCTCATATATACAGGTGAGATTCTGCGGAAAAAATGGAGAATTACAATGAGCTAATCAATAGCTCAAGAGTAAAACTGGATGCGACAAACTATGGCTTTTGGAAAGCAAGAACAAGGTCACAAATCAAAGGTATCGATCCGCTAGCATGGAAGGCCGTTGAATCAGGCTGGAGAGCGCCAACAGTAAGGAATAAGGCATGAGTCGATGTACCCAAACCAGAGGAACAATGGACGAAAGTTGAACTAAAATTGTCAAAATTCAACTCCAGAGCTCTAACTGCGATTCACTGTGGAGTTGCCAAGAAACAGTTCGAATTAATACAAGGATGCGAATTGGCTAAGGAAGCGTGGGATATTCTCCAGATCCACTTTGAAGGAACGGAGAAAGTGCAAAACTCAAGAAAAGATCTTTTGGCTACCAAATTTGAAGATCTAAAAATGGAAGATGATGAAACAATATCAGATTTCAGCGCCAAAATCAGTTCTCTAGCTCAGGAGGCATCACTTCTTGGTAAGAAATATAAAGACAAGAAACTTGTTAAAAATTCTTAAGATGTCTGCCAGCCAAATACATGCCCTACAAAGCAGCTCTAAGTGTGTCAGCTAACACTGAGAGTATGAGTTTTGATGAGCTAGTGGGTATGTTGCAAGTTCATGAGTTAGAACTGGATGGTACAAAGAAATCCAAAGGTGTTGCTCTCATCACTCAAGCATAAACCAAACAAGAAAACGAGGGAGAAGATCCGGTAAGCCTCATCGTTCGAAGATTTGATCGTGCTCTGAGAAGAGTAGAACAAGGACAAGGATCGTACAAAAACACTAAAAGATCGACTGATGGAGAGAAAAGCATGAAGAAATCTGAAATGCAGTGTCATGAATGCAAGGGTTTTGGAAACTTCAAAAGTGAATGTCCAACTGTCAGAAGACGAGAGATGAAGTGCTTTGGCTGCAAAGGAATTGGACACACTCATCTGGAATGTGTCAATGATCAGAAACGAAGACAAGAAAAATCTATGATAGGAGTAAACAATGGTGAGTCAGATGAGGAAAGTGACGAAGAAGAAGTCAATAATTTTGTAGCATTCCTAGGCATTGCTGAACTTGAAGACAATGAATCTGATTCAGACTCAGAAACAGAAATAGACCTGGTCAGTAGCTACAAGGAGGTAAGAGATACTCTCATACAAATTGGGCTAGAGAATACTACTCTAATCCAAGAGAAGCAGCGGCTTGAGGCACAAGTTGAGTCACTCAAAGAAGAACTGGAAACTGAACGAAAACTCAGTAAAGAAAGTGTCAATTTAATCAAACAAAAATTGATACTGGCTAAGAAATCAGACGAATTGGAGCAGATGCTGAAGAAAGAGAAAGACGCAACTAATCAGCTGAAGGCGGAACTAGATCAACAACATCGCAAGATACACATGTTTGCAGGTACAAAACAACTGGATAAAATTCTGAGCTATGGCAGAACAAAATACACCAAGTCTGAACTTGGGTATACTGGACGATCTGGATCTAGTTTGGGAAAAACCACATTTGTACGAGCAAGTTCGACAATCCCAACGCAAACAGTGTATGACTCAACAACAAGAAACTGCTACTACTGTGGAAAGGAAGGGCACTACAAAGCATACTGCTACAGATTTCATCAAAGGATACACCAGCTCAAGAAACTAGGAAGATTCAACTGGAACAAAAACAGGTATCAAATCTGGGTGAAGAAGGCGGACTTGTATAAAACAGGAAGTAGTACAAGGGATACCTCAGAGAAGCAGATACGATGCAGTATGGCCTTTGTCACTGAAAAATCCGAAGATGGAAATCAATGGTATTTTGACAGTGGATGCTCCAGACACATGACAGGGACAAGGAGTCATCTCAAAGACATTAAAGTAATCAAATCTGGCAAAGTAACCTTCAGTGAGGGAGGACAAGGGGCGATACAAGGCAAAGGTAAAACTCTTGACTCAGATTTACCTAAACTAATGAACGTTTTTCTTGTGAAGGGTCTTAAGGCAAACCTGATCAGTGTGAGCCAACTATGCGACGAAGGATTGATGGTGTGTTTCACAAGCTATGATTGCAAAGCTATGAATGACACTGGAGATATCATTCTACAAGGAAAAAGATCAAGCAATAACTGTTACATGTGGGAAAACAACTCTAACTGTCTTAGTGCGAGATGTCTAAGTGCCAAGAATGACATTCATCTATGGCACCAACGACTTGGACACATGAATGAGAGAAACTTGACTAATCTTGTCAAGAATGAAATTGTCCGAGGGATACCCCAACTCAAGGAGGTGAGCAAGATGGTGTGTGGAGCATGCAACAAAGGCAAACAGGTCAAAGTTCAACATAAGAAAGTGCCATATGTTCAGACCAAGCGCAAGTTAGATCTAGTGCACATGGACTTGATGGGACCAATGCAAGTTGAAAGCATAGCAGTCAAACGATATGTGTTTGTTCTAGTCGATGACTTAACCAGATACACATGGGTGAAGTTCATTCGGGATAAATTAGATACAACAAACATCTTTAGAATCTGGGCACTTCAGATGATCAATGAACAAGGACGGATTAAGAGGATCAGAAGTGATCATGGAGGAGAATTTCAAAATGAAATCATGAAAGTATTCTGCGAAGATCATGGTATAGCTCATCAGTTCTCAGCACCAAGAACTCCACAACAGAATAGGGTAGTTGAAAGAAAGAATAGAACTCTGCAAGAGATGGCCAGAGCCATGATCCACGGCAATGATGTGCCACTAAGGTTTTGGGCAGAAGCTATCAATACAGCATGTTACATCATAAACAAAGTGTATGTAAGAAGAGGAACAACCATGACACCATACGAGATGTGGAAAGGAAAGACTCCCAATCTGAGCTACTTTCATATCTTTGGAGGAAAGTGCTATGTACTGAATGACAAAGATCATCTTGGAAAGTTTGATTCAAGGAGTGATGAGGGTATCTTCTTGGGATACTCAGGAACTAGCACAACTTTCAGAGAATATAACACAAGATCAAAAACAATTGTTGAGTCAGTAAATGTCGTGTTTGATGATCTATGTCAAATGAAAATTCCTGATGATTCATCAGACTGTGAATCAGAACCGACTGAGCATCAAAAGTCCATGGATGAAGAGAAAGCAGAGGAAGAAAAAATCTCAGAGACTACCCAAACTGACGAAACAAAGTCTCCTGTGAAGATCAAGCTTAGCAGAACTCAGGAAAACCACCCTATCTCGGAAGTATTAGGAGATGTGAATGATGAACGAATAACGAGAAAGTTCATCTGGATTTTAAAGAAATGGTGCGATTCGCTAGCTTTGTCTCAGTTATAGAACCCACGACACACATCCAAGCCTTGGAAGACGAATTATGGATTGAAGCCATGGGACAAGAACTAGAACAGTTTGTACGAAATGATGTATGGGAACTTGTACCACGACCTGATGGAGTCAATGTTGTAGGAACTAAATGGATATTTAAAAACAAGATTGATGAGAATGGAATAGTCGTGCAAAACAAGGTGCGGCTTGTGGCTCAGGGATACTCTCAGATAGAAGGAGTCGACTTCGAGGAAACATTCGCTCCTGTTGCACGACTTGAGTCAATCAGACTGTTTCTTGGAATGGCTTGCATCATGAACTTCACCGTATATCAAATGGACGTGAAGAGTGCCTTCTTGAATGGTTTCCTCCAAGAGGAAGTTCATGTAGAACAACCAAAAGGATTTGAGGATGCACATAATCCTGAGTATGTGTACAAGTTGAAGAAAGCCTTGTATGGATTAAAAAAAGCTCCAAGGGCTTGGTACGAGCGACTCACAAGTTTTCTTCTATAAAAAGGGTATACAAGAGGAAGTGTAGACAAGACTCTCTTTGTGTTGGAACAAACAAACGAGATTATCATAGTTCAGATATATGTTGATGACATAATCTTTGGAGGCACATCTCAAAGGTTGGTGGATACTTTTATAAAAGACATGACTCAAGAATTTGAAATGAGTATGGTAGGAGAATTGAAGTATTTTTTGGGCTTGCAAGTCAGCCAGAACAGTGATGGTATATTCATATCTTAAAGCACATATGCCAAAACTCTATTGAGTCGATTCAAGCTAGACCAATGTACAGAAGCTAGAACACCCATGAGTACTACAACCAAGCTATCAAGAGACGCTGATGGAGCAGACGTGGATATAAAGTTGTATCGAGGAATGATTGGAATTTTACTGTATCTTACAGCCAGTAGACCATATCTGTGTCTAAGCGTGGGGATATGTGCAAGATATCAAGCTAAACCAAAGCAGTCCCATCTTGAGGCAGTCAAGCGAATCATCAAGTATGTCAAAGGAACAATCAATCTAGGGGTTTGGTATTCTAAAGGGTCCAATAAACATCTAGTTGGATACTGTGATGCTGACTGGGCAGGGAGCCTGGACGACAGGAAGAGCACAAGTGGAGGATGTTTCTTCCTAGGAAACAATCTAATTGCATGGATGAGTAAGAAGCAGAATTCTATGTCACTGTCTACTGCAGAAGCATAATATATTGCAATGGGTAGTTGCTGTGCTCAACTTCTCTGGATGAAACAAATGTCAGCTGACTATGGGATCGATTCAAGACCACTTCTCGTGCACTGTGATAATAAGAGTGCTATAAGCATCTCAAAGAATCCTGTGCAACATTCTCGAACCAAGCATATTGACATAAGACACCATTTCATTCGAGAGCTAGTGGAGGAAAAACAGGTAGTGGTTGAATACATAGTTACCGATTTGCAATTGGCTGACTTCATTACAAAACCTTTTGATTTTAATCATTTTATTACTCTAAGAAATTCGATCGGTGTGTGTGAGATGTAAAAATCTACAGGGCTGACACATGCACTGACTCATGACGTACATCAAGTTCTGATTTGATTTGGAGTCAAGAAATCAATTGGAAAAGAGCTGCCTGTTGTGCCGTCATATCTCATGACTAGTACATGTTTCTCGAGTGATGTTCAAAAAGGCCAGAAAGAAAGATAGGAGTTGGTATCCTGAGAAGTCAAGTGATGGAATCAACTCCAAGAAGAAACTCAGCTACTAAATTTAAAAAAAAAAGAATCATGGTAATCTCACTCGAAGGATAAAGGTTGAAAACTATATTGAGATATGATAAAGGCATGAGAGTGTGAAATCTAGCCACTAGGTGGATGATGGCCAGATGCAGGAATCATACGAGCAAGGGATCATGAGTGAGTCATGTGCTGCGTCAAGTCCTGTCACATCCAAGATCATCATGAGAATTCAGAAAAAGGTATTACTTTTACTTAAAAAATAAAACAACCAATTTGCATCAGTAGAAATGTAGCCAATTCACTTTACAGTTTATGCTCATAAGTTCAAGAATTCTAAATGTGGTTGATCTATTGTTATGATGTACATTGAGAACTAACAAATAATGCAGTTAAAAGGAGATACGGTCTGAATCGGTTCAAAAGCGGTTTGACAGGAAACAAAATCGAGACCTTGGGCACTATGAAGAATCAAAAGATTTGAATTTTAAAATTCAAAAATCTGGAATATCTTCGCCCAATGAAATCGCATGCAAAAGGGGAAATAATATCTCTGACACAGATTCTGCATCAGATTTTAAAAGGAAAGAAGAAAAGGGAAAAGTGGGCGCTAGCTTGACTCAACGCTCAACCCAAGCTCCGCCTGAACAGAAACCGCCGCAGATAATAGATAATTCCAGCTCCGATGAAAAAGTACCGCCACCCAGAAACCCTAACCTCATCTCGGATCAAATTCTGGGTGAACTCCAACAGACCAGCACCAACTCATTCGAAACAGCTCAAGAAGTCGCGGTCACAGAACCGATTGATGAATATCTGGCTCAGCAAAATGGAGATGACGAAGCTGAGTCAGGCCGTGGCTCTGTTCCAGAAGGTCAGCCCTCAAAACCTCCATCAGATCCTGAAACCGAAGAAATCAAAATCACAGAGTCTCCAAAAGAGGGTAACAAGGAAGCTGAACCTGTGCGCTCAGATGATCAAGGAAATCTGGAGAAAATAGGAGAAAAGGAGAAAGACGCAGTCGAGGGTCTAGGTGAGTTAGCTATGGTTGTGGCAAATCCTGTAAGTATAGCCACCGGTGATGCTGAACCTGCTGAGCCAAACACTCAAACTGAAGAAGCTTCTAGACCTAAGAAGAGGAAAGCTAGAAAGCAGACATGATCCATGCCAAATATCAAGAAGGCTCGTGTTGAAAGAACTGAATCACAGAAATCAGTACAGATGAAGCTCAAGAAGAAAAATGCTGTCAAGGCTGGGACATCTGCCACAACTGCTGGTTCAGGCAAAACAAGAGTCAAACCTTTTGTCTCCAAGCGATTTCCATCACGCGAAGTTAAAGCAAGGTATGCACTATTCAAAGATCGTGGAATCTTAGCTGAACGGGTAATAGATTTTGATGAAACCGATAAGTGGGGATATCTTGGTCTGATAAACATAGGGATGCTGAGAAATTCTGTTGATGGGTTAGTCAGTTTCATCCCTGAAATTGTGAAAGAATTCTACACTAATCTGCCAAAATCAAGTGCTGATGGTACTGAAAATGGGGTGCATGTTTTCTTACGGAAGCGGATGTATGAGTTCTCACCAGCCCAGATCAATGCCTATTTAGATATGGAACCTTTGAGCAATGATGAAATCAAGAATGATGCAAAGATTGATGGAGTTTCAGCTGATTCAATTGCTAAGTATCTCACTCAAGGCCAGAAGAAGACATGGAAAGGAATGAAAGCTGTTGATCTTCCTCCCAAGTACGCCGCACTGACTATCTTGGCTGCTACAAACTGGTTCCCATCTACCCATAAAAACCACATATCTGAAGACAGAGCAAGACTGATATACAAGATAGCTCATGGCATCCAGATTGACCTTGGGAAACTTGTGTACAAACAAGTGATGAGCTTTACCACTGATCCGCAGAATGATCGACGTTGGCTGATCTTCCCAAGAATCATCTCAGCAGTTCTCGAATCTCAGCATCCACCGCGCACATTTGATGGAGAAGAACTTGTAGGTCCTGTGCTATACAAGAAGGATCCTCGAAGTGGTGAAGCCTTTCTCAAGAAAGAGGCTGAGAAGAAGAGACATGAAGTTGCATCTGGTAAACGCAAGATAGGCTCAACATCTTGTACAGTAGGTCGCTCACAGGCTTCTGCTTCAGCTGAAGAGGAATCTGTGGAAATTCTGCAACTTGGTTCAGTCAGAATGCCGATCAAAACCTCAATAGATCATCTCTTTGTTCAAACTGCTCTACAGGACATAGCTGAAGGGCTTCAGAACCTGAGTGATGTAGTCTTTCATCTACGCGACAGAATTCAAGGTAAGTTCTCGATTACCTTCTCAATGAAAATTACTTAGATATAAGATTTTTCACTTGTATGCTCTCAAGCAGGGGGAGAAACTGAAGAGGTTGATCACGATGAGGAGTCTCCTGATGGTACAGGAGATGATGACTCAGATGAGATGACCTCGAGTGATGCTTAAGTGTGTGGGAATTAGGATTATGGGGGAGTTTACTTTGTGGGGGAGTTTGTGGGGGAGTTTCTGTTTGTTTTGTGGTTCAATTTGGATGATGAAACTCCTTGGTTTGTTTTTAATGTTCAACTCATGTTAGGCTTAAGGAGTAATATTTTGGATTATAATAAGTGATTGCTTGAGAAACAGTATTTTTCTGCTTCGGCTATATGCATGTATGAGCTTTTTGAAGTATAGGTACTTGAGAGTCATACAAGCTAAAAAGGGGGAGATTGAAGAAGCATTGAGATATGGAATGAGCTACAACAGCAGATGAGTCAACCAGCATGTACAACAGTGACTGAGTCAACGAAAGAAAGCGTGAGCTGGAACGAAGAAATATGGAAGTACTAGGGACAAGAAGCTGACAAGGACAAACCTAAAGATGAGTAGCTGAGCTGGATATGAAGATCAGAGAAGATACTCATAGAATGAGCACCTAAAAGATTTTAGGAAAATATGCTTTTAGCGAGATGAAGAAAAATGGAAATATGCCTAAGAGAGTTTAGGAAATATGTCAAAAGAAATAAGGCAATTGTACGATGATCTATAAGTATAAATAGATCATCTAGGGCATCTGTGCTTGGTACGCTTTAGAGAGAGAGAGATTTCTTTTAACAAAAGAGAGAGTTCTTAAAGAGAATTACACTTGGTGTTAAGGGTGAATCTAGAAGGGCTTTGAGATCATTGTTAGATCGAAAAGCTAGGAGGAGACTAGGTTGTTAAGGTGAAACTTTTGTTTGCTTTGCAATAAACAGTCTTTGAAAAAGAATACCCTTGAGTCACATTCTGTATTACCTTACGTCTCGCATTTTCAATAGAGATAGGAGGTCTTCCACGTGAGAGAAAGAGCTAGGAGAGTCCCTTATGTGAGTTGTTCAGGTCCGGTTTCCGATCCAAGAGATGTGAGCTGTAAGAGTTGCGAGAGTTATGAACCAGAGATGGGTCTAGAATGCCCTTGTTCGAAGTGTGATCAAGCTCCAGAGGTTAATCCATTTTTTCGGAGACCTGAATCTAAGAGAAAAAAATAGTAGAAAATGGTAGTCTTAGAGTCAGATCACTAACCTTTGAGACGAAGAAGAAGAGAACATATAGCTTCCCCGGAAACAACGCCAAAAACTTGATGCACCCTTTTTTGTTCAAGGCTTTCGAGTTTTAAATTTATAAAACCTCGATTCTGCAAGTGCGTAGATGTGCGTTGTAGTTCTTCGGTTGTCGATCCACAAAAAGTATGTCTATCTGAATAGTCAAGCAAGGTTAGAGGAGAGTTAAGACAAAGAGAGATTGTTTGTATGTCAATTAAACTAGTTATATAATAGCAATGAGTGTAAAAACAAAAATGCAATAATAAAGAAGGCATTGGGTCGTCCTTGCAAGGAGCATCTAAAGAGGTTCAGAATGATTCATACAAGTCTAGCTTAGCTTATATTTTTTTCTAGCAAGTTCCACAAACTCGAAAACGAAAATATGTTTAACCTACTTTCATAGAACTACACACCTAATCTCTTCAACTCAACCAGGTAACTCTCGCAGCTAGCCACGAGGAAGATCATGCATCAATATCAAGTTTATTACAACGTTCATAGTGTCCTACAAGCCAATTCTCGCAGCTTGCAATACAACTGCTCTTCTAAGTTATGTCATGTTAACAAATTCAGCACTTTCGTGGCTCTATCAAACTTAAAATCATATTCTAGTTCATGACTTTAGTCCCATGCATTACGACTGAACCTAAAAGAAAGAACTTCCAGAAATCAACCATAAGTCTAGCACAAGTAATCTTAATCAAACCAATATCATTCCTTCTAGATAACGACCTTGTAAAACCCAATAAACGTACTACTCAGCCATGGAATAGCAGATCATGGCTATAAGCTAACTACTAAAACTAACTAGAACGTATTAGGTATATGGTTAGATATTTACATTCTAAAGAACCCTAAAACTTCTAAACTTAAAACTAAGAAACTAAGAGACTGAAGGACTAAACCTGAAAATAAAAGCTTTATAGAGTAAATTTCATGGTTTTTATATATGTTACAAGGAGAGGGGTGTGTCCCTATATATTGTTCAAAAATTCATAAATACTCTCAAACTTTCCATGTGGGATGTCCAAAAATAAGGAAAACGGGCTGAAGATCGAAGAATGGCCCAAATGGGCCAGGGAGTGAGGCAGCTGCGAGTGAGGGGTGCTGGGCTGCGACCACGCATGGCCAGGTTGCTGCCAGGGCCTTGGTCACCTTGGTTTCAGCTCCTCATGGTCTATGTTTTGTGTCTCCGTTTCCTTGATTTTGCACCGCTGGATCTTCGTGATGTCAAGTGGATAATGAATCTTGTATATCTTTCAATCTCCGTTCCAAATTTGAGGTTGGTCAAATGGTGAGAAGGTCATCATTTGATGTTGAAATTCTGACGGAATGACTCAGTATCGAAAAGTGGACTTTTGCTCTATTTGACTTGAATTAAGCTTGAGTTTCCTGAAAAGAGTCTTGACACTAAAAATAGGCAAAAACATATTAAAAACCATTTAAAAATACTTGGATCACCCATTAATGTGTCTTAAAATATGCGATAAAACGGGTAAAAGTTCGGATATATCAATGCCCTTCTTGAAGGTCATGAATTTCAGTATTTCATTGACGATACAAACACTGCACCACCTCCAACTGTGATTCGCGATGGAGTCTCTTCGCCAAACTCTTCCTTCTCTCCATGTAAAAGACAAGATCGTCTCCTCTATAGCTCGATGAGTGGTGCGATTTCCATGATAGTTTAGTATGTGGTTTTGAGTGCAAATACAAAAAAGGAGGTGTGAGATATGCTATCAACAACATTTGGGAATACATCTCGTGTTCATATCTGTCAACTCAAACTCCAAATTTAGAGGTGTGTCAAAGAAAAAAATTGATTTCGCAATACTTACGAATCATCAAAGCTAAAGATTATGATCTGGCTTTCCTTGGAAAACCTATGAATACCAAAGATCTTATGGAAAATATACTAGCAAGATAATTGAAGAATACAAGCCGGAGGTAGATGCGATTAATATGAGAGACACAATAATATTGTTTCATGAACTCTACTAATGCCTCCCGAGAAGCTATAATCATGAGAAACGAGTCCACCATTGCTACTCTGATAGTTGCACATATCGCTGAGTCGCGTCCTCGTCAACAATGGTGCAACAACAACAATCACCAAAACGTCAATCCCCATCACTCAAACTCAGAAAACAACCAGCAACGTTTCTCCCGACCATATATGGGTCGTTGCTAAGCATGTGGAACATAGGGTAATAGTGCCAAGTACTGCCTAGAGTTTTGAATTGTCAAGGGCCCATCACCGGCAACTCCGAGAGAACAAACGCAGCGTTAATCTGATCAGTACAACAACAACTTGAATTCAGCTCTGTAAATTCAACAGTGGTAACCAAGTGAAAATACTGCCATGCTCTCGGACTCCTCTACATGGATGCTCGATTTTGGCGCCTCCCATCATATGACTTCGTACCTAGCCAATCTCTCAATGCACAATACATATGGTGGTGGTGATAGTGTTCTGCTCGTAGATGGTTCCGATTTGACCATCTCTCACTCTGGTTCTACAATACTTCCCTCTTATAATAGACTACCTCTTAAACAAATTCTTATGCGTACATGCTCTGGAAAACGATTTGTATATGTATTTCAGTTATGTACCACTAATGACGTTGTTGTTACGTTTACTCCGACGTACTTTCAGGTGAGGGATTTTAAAACTAGAGATCTTCGTCTCGAAGGGAACCTAAAGAGGGGATGTACAAGTGGCTGAGAATGATGACCTCAAAATCTCCTTCTCTTGCATATGCCTCATCCGTGAAGACAAGTTTATCCACTTGGCATTCACACTTAGAAAATCCTGCATCTCAAATTCTTCAACGAGTAGTTTATGGTTTTGATTTACCTATTGTTTCAAATGCTTTATTGGCTCAGCCTTGAAATTCTTGTTCGATTAATAAAATGAATAATTTACCTTTTAAAAATTTGACTTTAAAATCTAATAATCTTCTTGAAACTGTTTTTCAGATTTTTGGACCTCTCTGGTTCATTTGATTGATGGTTACAAATATTATGTAATATTGTAAATCATCTCACTTGATACACTTGGTTGTATCCATTAAACTTAAAATCTCAAGTTTACCCGGTTCAAAGCCTTGGTTAAACATCGATTTCAATCCAAGCTTAGAACGTTATACTCGGATAATGGATGTGAATATTGGTCTACGAGAATTCCTTACTTGACAGGGCATTTATCATATGACCAGTACATCGCACATGCCGGAACTTAGTGGCATCGCAGAACATCGACACTAACATATTGTGGAAACAGAGCTGACCCTTCTTTCCCATGCGTCTACGCCACGATCCTTCTGGACGTATGCATTTTCAACAACAGTATATTTGATTAATCGTATGCCGTCACAAGTATTAGATTATGAAAACCCGTCTCAGCGTTCATATGGTCATAGTCCTAACTTTGCAAAATTAAAAACATTTGGGTGCCTGTGTTTTCGTGGCTTCGACCACATGCGTTATACAAATAAACACCTTGTATTTTCTAGGTTATTCAATAGCCCAAAGTGCTTATTTTTGTTATGATCGCAGTGCTTCTAAAATTTACACTTCTCGACATGTTGTCTTCCATGAATCTGTTTTCCCATTTTTAATATCTTCGAACTTAGAAACTGACATAGAACATGAATTTGATGTTGCTCAACGTCCTACAGTCTATGTTCTTCGTTCTTCATTTCCTTTTACAGGTACAGCGATGACAACATCAAAACAAGCGGTGCAAAATTGTGAGATGGATACATCTTCAATAATGGATCCTACCTCACCAACGGCGACAATACAGTCCCATGAACCTTCTCCAAAAAATCAAACTTCAAGAGGATCCCATTTCCGCCCACATCTTGCACCAACGACATAACATGATCTTTCTCCTCCAATCTCACAAGTTACGGCCAATGCACCGGAAAAACAGCCTATGAAACCAACACGACAAAGCACGAGACAACACAAACCGGTTCAGAAATTGAACCTTGATACTTCTGTCACGCAACTGATGGAAAAACCACCAACAAAAGTAGCTCAAGCTCTCAATAATCCTCATTGGCGGAAAACAATGAGTGAAGAATATAATGCACAAATTGGATATAGAACTTGGGATCTTGAGACATTTCCTAACGATTCTTCGATAAATGTTGTAGGTTGAAAGTGGATATTCACTATCAAACGACATCCGGATGGAAAAATACCCTGATATAAGGAAGGTCTTGTCGCAAGAGGCTTAACGCAAATAGCAGGGCTTGACTATAATGATACGTTCAGCCCGGTGGTTAAACCAGCCACGATCAGGACCGTCCTCAGCATTTCTATCACCAATAATTGGCCGACATGACAACTTGACGTCAACATCGCTTCCTTACAAAGAACACTTGAATACAAAGTATACATGATGCAACCACAAGGCTTCATCGATAAGAACAATCAACACGCATTTTGTAGATTAAAGAAAACAATTTATGGTTTGAAACAAGCTCCACGAGCTTGGTACATCGAGCTACACAAATTTCTTCTTAATATGGTTTCGTCAACTCTATGGCTGACGCATCACTCTTGATCTATAACAAAAAAGGAGTACTTATTTATATGCTTGTTTATGTAGATGACTTAACTATCACAGGAAATCAAGCATCTCATACAAATCGATTTATTGAATCTCTGTCGAAAAGATTTTATTTAAAAGATTTATATGACCTATATTTTTCCTTCGTATTGAAGTCAATCGAACTGCTTAATGTATTAATCTAACACACACTCGTTACATTGCAGATTTACTACATAAAACAAAGTTGGAAAACTGCAAAACGGTGACAACGCCCATGTGTTCGACCAATAGTCTCACGCTCTCCTCGGGTGCATCATTTGAAGATCTAATAACATATCGGGCAGTGGTGGGAAGTTTTCAGTATATGTCCTTCACTAGGCCTACATATTGTTTCCTGTCAATAAACTATCACAATCTATACATATAAATGAGGAGTAATTTTGGGCGAAATCTGACGTGTCAGCACGAGAGACCTCTAGAGGAGGATAATGATGACGTGGAATGGTAACATGACAAGGCCAAAAATAACTTAAAGGGTTTGGTTGAACTTTATTTACGGGAATGCCATCAAGTCGATTTTTATTCAATTAATTAATTCACTTTCCTTAAAAAAATTACAATATCTTTTTCAATATTTTATTAGTTCGAATTTGAAAAAAATATTCTATGGCATATACCAATCTTTCGAGAGAAGTTTCTGTAAATTTAGTTCAACCCTAAATCAGTTGATTCTTATAAATAGAGCTTCTACCACGCTCATGTAACACACACAGACAATTTTTTTTCTCTATTCTATCCAAATTAACATGGTTCTAATTTTGTATTGTGGTATTGATGAATTTGCATATTTGTTTTATATCAAGTCAACCGAAAGGTATTGAATTTTTATAATTATTATGATTCTAATTTTATAATACACTCTTTTATGATTATTTCATATTTGTTTCATATCAAGCCAAACAAAAGGTACTGATTTCTTATTACCATGGTTCTATTTGTTATATTGTGTTATTTATGACTTTGCAGGTTTGTTTCATATTCCACAAAACGAAAATATATTGATTTCTTATCATTATCATAGATCAAATATCATCCGTGTATTTCAAGCCATTATAAATATCAGCAGCTATATATATATATATATATATATATATATACTAGGATCCGATCCGCACTGAGCGTGCCGGTTTTTTTTTCTTTTTATTCACATTTTAGAATTGTTTGATTTATAAAACTTAATTTAATATCATAATTTTAGTATTGATGTATGGTAGTTAACCAATGATTGGTAGGTTTAAATTCTGTTTGATCAAACAATTATTATTTTATTTGTTTTTGAATGAGTTTTATACAATATTTGATTTATGTTAATCCGTTTTAGTATTAATATATGCATTTTGATTATTTTTTGGTGTTTTTAAGTCTTAGATATTAAACTGATATATTTTTGGTTTGTTTTTGAATGAGTTTTAGGCAACTTAAAATTTGTTTGATTTGTTTTTAAAAATTGGGCCTTAAATGATGTTCGATAATATTTACACATAATGGGCCTTTGTAAGTGGATTAAGATAAATAAAGATAACAACTACATCTATCATAAACACAAAAGCATTTGCATAAATAGTACCTTAATAAATACCGAAAATTGTATCAAAAAAAATTCACCAAAATATTACATGCCGATTAAAGATAAGTTGAAAAGAGTTATGGAATAAGAAAGTAGTTACACAATACTTGGACTAGTAACCACTTGAAGAGTTCTTGCATTCGCCAATATTAAATCCTGAGAAAAAATTAGAAAATATAAATAATTACTTACTTTGTTAAAATGATGCTAAATTTTATAGTTAAATGTAAATAATTTACCACTCTTTGATGGAAGTGGTTTCTTTAATTTCTGGATCAAAGATAACATCCGAGATATCACCAGAATCTTCAAGTATTGGTACTCCTAAATATATATTTAAACAAATTTGTTTCAGTGATATATTAAGATTATGCTTAAAAGTATTCTATAAATTATCAAAATAAAATATATTAACTTGAATTTTGCTTACTTGGGGAATTATCAACTCGCCAAAATCTCAAACACACAACATTTTTGTAATTTTCACTTTAGTTCCAAAGATCATTGAATTTCATAGCAACCGTACCCTTTGCAACACAATTGATGTATGTTGCTTCATAAAATTTATAGAAATTAGATATAACTCATGCAATCACAAAAATATCATAAATAAAACATAACTTTTGTTAATTAAATGCTTACTCTCTTTCCTTGATCTTAAAATGAATTTTGTAATCTTGAGCTGTGGTGAGAGGTCCAACCCACATGATTGCACCTATTACATCTAAATAACATAGAATTTTGAATAGATATCACGATTTTTATAATATAGAGTATAAACATGCAACAAGCTAATAATTTGAAAATTAAACCAAACATACCAATAGTGTAGAGATGTTCGACATTGCCTTGCAAGATGTTTTTGAATATCACAAACTCATAGTACATATCATCAAAGATATTGTAGTGGTTGTCAAATTGGGTGGAATCCTCAAGCAAAATCTTCTTTTCAGCATAAGTGTTTCTAAACTTTCGGTTGATATGGATCACTTCGAAATTCTTCATACACATCCAAGACCCCTCTTCAAATTTGTCCTTGAATTTGTCTATAAACATCTGAGGTATGATAGCTTCGATTTTGTAACCCTGTAACAAAATAATTTAGAAAACAAATAGTTATCCTCAACAACATGTTTAGATTATAGATCAAAAACAGCAAAGTATTATTAAATTTTTGGGCGAAGAAAACTTACGTATTCATCGGATATGATTACATGGATCTGTATGCAATGACTTGTGAACCACTTCCGTATGATCTTTCCTCGAATATTCAGACAGGGTTCAGTACCTTCAAGATCATAAAAATTTATAAAATCACCCATAATTTCTCTTGGTGTTTGAAGAGTTTAACAATATAAGTTATGATTTCGAAAGAACTTTCTTGTTTATGATGAAGCCAAAAAACGTTGACTATGCCAATATATATAGAAAATTCAGAAATTTTGCTTAGGTCTAAATGTTAGGCGTAAGTTGAATGTGATATTCATTTATTGTTTTAATTAAACATGAAAATTTCCTTTTTTAAAGTAAAATAAATTAACAATGAATATTCTGATTGATGGAATAATTCAATGTGTAACATTTATTAAGTTAAATGAATAGTCACGTTGTCGTCAACTCAACTTAATTAGATATTTGAAGCAAATTAAATATTCTCCAGTACCTATCTTCATGGATATTCGTTTCGAAAACAGTTATCACAAATATAAATTTTATATTAATATCTCTTCTTATAAAGACGCTTGCTTTTAATATCTCTTCTTATAAAGACGCTATCTTTCAATATACTCATAATTATAGTATTCGTAATATAATTCTCATTAGATTTAGTTAAGTTATGATTAGTTTAGATATGTAAAAGATATCCAAGCCCAAATATCAAGCATATTGTTAGTTGTTTGTTACAAAAATTGAATGAGAAACATTTATTAGATTAGTATATATGGTAATTGTCAAGTCAAATCAGTAAACATCATGATTACAAATATTGGAAAGTGAACCAAAATTAATATGTAACATTTCTTGTTAAATGAATTTTCGAGCTCAAGATAAAGAAAAGTAAATTACGAAACTTTCACTTTTTGTTAATGATTCAAATTTAGTTTATATTCCATATAATTCATTTAGATTTGATATGGAAATTTCTTAATTTGTTATTCTTTGTCCTGGAAAATATTCTTTAACTAAAACAATCCATAACAAACTTTGAAAGCAATTTAATACACAAAACAAAAGTATTTGACATGAGTTAAAAGAAGTCATAAGCAAAAAAAGAATAGCACCACGTTAGTTCAAACATACATAACCATTTTTGGACAACATAAGTTTTTGACAAAACTAAACGAAACATAGATTCGTAAAGAGTTAGACGACATCAGACATTATTGGAGGAGAGCATCAAGACTGGAGTATTGGCATTTTGCCAGAAAAGCTGAAGAGTGATACTTTGGTTGGCCTTGATATTATTTGCTGTCAGAAATTCTCTTAAGCCGCTAGCCAAACGAATACGTCTCCTATCCGTATCCGAATAGAACACAAGCTCAATAGACCATTTCTGTCCATCATCATTGACCATCAAAATGGATTTGCCAGCAATAGTCCACAAGTCGTTTGCATCAACAAAGGACTTAGGAAGATACTACAAAACAAACACGTATGGTTCATGTAACAATACTTAAAACAAAAATACCAAGGACTGACCATTCTGCTTCGCTTTATGCCGTCACTTGTGACGTTCAAGGTGACAAACTTCTCCCCAGCTCCTTCAAAAATCAACTCGATTATTACTGAAAACATTATTAACCATCAAATATTGTCCAGAAAATAAGTGGAATCAAACAACTTACTTGTGTACCTTCTCCAGTCTCCATAGGAACAGCTGTATCTACTTAAAAAAACATCTCGATTATTAGTCAAAATATTATACATCATTAGAAATTGTCTGAAAAAATTAGTGGAAAAAACAATTAATCGTGATACCTTCTCCAGTCTCCTTCGGAGGTGCTAAATTGAGACATAAAAATCATCTCGATTATTAGTCAAAACACTAGAAATCATAATTAAATCTCCTAGGTAAAAATACTTACTCATTAAACCTTCTACAGTCTCCAATAGTTCTGCCATTTTTTGATATGTGATCTCACATCCGTTTGACTGAAACTGGTGTACCATATGGAAGTCAACACCTCCACGATACTCAAAAATTAGAAGGTCTAACTCTTTTAATGCATGAGCTCTGAAGAACCGTTTCCATCTATAATCCTATTACCATCTAGTTTGATAGGAAAATCTTCTCGCCTTAAATCAGATGTGAATACACCGTCAATAACATCTGTTTTTCCAAGTATAAAGCTATCAAAGAACTTGTCCGGTAAAATCTGTAACACAAGTTGAAAAAAATTACTGCCAGAAGAAAAATCACCTTAAAAAATAAGCCTTAATAAGATAGTCATACTATGATTACATACCAAACTCCTTGTACACCTCCGTGGAAGCATAGGCACGAAAAACCGTGGGTGTTTCATCTTCTTATTGTTGTCTGCAAGTTTTATAAGCAAGTCTAAATCAAAAATAATTATATGCATGGATCAAAAAAATATGATCAAAACTGCAACTTAGAATAGAGAACTATTTTTAAAGGCATCATGTCTAAGTTGCAGAACAGATGATTTGTGGAAAACGGCACCATCGGTTTATCTCACTATAAATCTGAAATGCATAAAAGACAAACCCTAATTCTTTACAACTGCATCTACTGCAAAATTCAGGGTTACCTTGTTGGATGAGTTCTTGAGAAATCAAGATTCTCTTACTACCACTCTCTAGAGTGCAGCGCCAAGATTGGAAATTTTTTTATTTCAATCCCCTCTGCACTTTTCCGTTTTTTTGCTAATTTCAGAATGACAAAAAACAGATATCGTTTCAACTTCATGGTTATTAATATGGGCCATAATTAATTTGGGCTTTAATTAATGACTAACTTATTAATAAATTAGCCCAACTGAAATAATTGATTTTGTACAACCATGAATTCTCTATTTATGTTAATTTCTAATAATTATTGATATAAGGCAATTTAAAATGAGTAAAAATATAAACGAAATGTATATAAAAAACCCCATAATTAAACCAAAGCATTGTTTAAAAAATACCAAAATGATCCGAGAATGAATAGAACAATCCGAAAAAGAGTTTTAATTAAAATGACTAATCATCGATCTTCTCAATCTTGATAGTCTTCAAGCATTTCTCTTTAGTAGCTGAGTTGATATCAGCCAAATCTCCTTGCGTTTTGGGCTTGGACAATGGAGTCAAACAGGCATCTGAATATTCTTGACTGTTAATATCAATCAACGAAACCTGCAAAATAACATAATATGATCTTATAAGAATAATCCTTTCAATGTCACACTATAATCATGCATTTGCATAATAAATAGTTTGTATATATCAAATTACTTGATTATATGATAAACTTACTTGCTCACTGGAAATAGCTGAATCCAATGGGTTAAGAGGCTCTGATCCTTCCTCGATCTTGAGAACTTTGTCAGTAGACAAGGTTTTTCCAACCTTATAGATTTCTGATCCCCAAAAAAGCGTTGTCCTTGTTTACCAACACTCCAAACTGAAAAGCTTTTCCAACCAAATCATTTATAGGATCAGGCAGTATCGTTGGATTTTCCATCTGTAATATCAAAAACAGTTATTTAATATGAACGTTTAAATGAGGTTGAGTGCATAGAAACTAAGGATAATAACCTCATCCAACGATCCATCTAGCAGTGTATCGGATGAAATCCCAATAAGTTTCTCAGCAACTGAATCAAGTAGCATGAATTTTATCTCTGCGGTTTCATCTTTCACCATAAGATGCAACTTGAACCTGCATAGAATAAATAGTGAAATATAGCATTCAAAACATAAGAATCTTTTGCAAGAAAAACCTTGGTTAAAGAGAACATACTTGGATGAAACGTCTGTGATATTGTCCTTGCATTCGTCACAACGAAAAAAATATTTTTGGATGGCTGATTTTATTTTGATGACCCTTTTATTGCATTTTGTGTGGTTAAAGTAATACCATGCATAATCCGTATCATTGGCATATATAGTGCCTTTAACCCTGACTTTTCCTTCCTTTAACCATTACAATACACATAATATAAACATAAGTAAATTATAAATAGAATGCAACTAAATAAATTACTATATGGGTACCTCGGTAGCCATAAGTATTTCTGATACACAGAGCTCAGGAAACTCTGCCCACTGATCTGGTTTGTTTTTTTCCTATTGACCAAAGCCTCTCCTTGTTCACACACAGCGAGAGCAAGGCCATCATCGGGTAGCCTTAAACAATTAGAATTAGTTTTAATCGATATATAAGCAAAACATTATAATTGATTAGGAAAATAACCTTCATTAACTTACATTGTCAGAAATTCTTCAGCTTCCGGGCAAGTTGGGTTAATAATGACTTTAGAAGCGTCAAACGCATTTGTGATTTGAAGTTCTCCTAAATGTCAAACAATCATTGGTCATATCGAACATTGGTAAAACATTGATAGAACAATATGATCTTATGAATCGTTTAATCAAGAAGCATTGATTCTTTGAATCGTTTAATCAAGAAGCATTGTCCATGGTTACAAACCCTTGTATGTGTTGATTTTTGCAAATCGGATCAAACAAATCAATGTTTTACCATTGGCTTGTTGACATGCATTAAAAACTTGTTCATCAAAATTCCCCCAAAGACAACATGCCAATCTTTGATCACTATAAAAAATTTGCATTAGTATATTCATTTTGTAATCATAAAACTAAATCCAGTAACCATCGAAACTTACTCAGTATTTCTCAAATTAAACTCAATTTTCTTCCTCTCTTTACCCATTACTTGAACAGGGTCCATGCCGCCAACGTCCATAACCTGGCCAATAACATCTAATCGCAACAATAAAAAAAAGTAAAACAAATAATTAACACCATAAAGAGGTTTTGAAATGATAGATACATTGGAGTTTAGTTCTTAAACTTACCAATCAAATGACGTGTTTTTAAACTCCCATTGGAAATGGATTCAAAACTTACCAATGAAAAAAAACTATTATCCAGCTTGAGTTCAGATCAAGTAATAGCCGTATTACTCAAGAAAGACATTTTGTAGACATGGTCGGTTGGTCTATATTGGCCAGATGCAGGTGTTACTGAAAAATTCTCAATAACCCTCCATTCTCCAATGGGTAGATGTATTTGAACTCGTACCAAATATTGTTTTTTGCATGAAGCATGAATTTTGACACCCTACAATGAAATAATTAAGAATTCATGACAAAACTATTAAAGTTAAATGTTTAACACAATAACATAATCAATTCCCTTACCGTTTTGTCAGCCAACACGAGTTCCAATGACTATCCACTAACAGCCGTGTACTGCTTCCAAGAGTGAAGGACTTTCACTTGAACTCGCCATGTGGTTTTGAATGGTTTCACATCTTTGGGATATGAGACATTTTTGGTAGAACTCATTTTGTCGGCTGGTAGAGAGGGAAATAGTAACAAAATGCGTTAAGAAAGACTGAAGACTTTGATGATAGATGTTCGTATATATAGTATTTTTTAGGTCAAGATTTTCGGTAGAATATCATTGGCATATTCGAATGAAATATTAAATTCTAAATATCTTTGATTGATATCGAATATTATGGTAACTGATTTTAGAAATATTTTAAATTTGAATGCACTATCGAGACTTGCATAATAAGCTTAATATAATTAGATTCCTAATCTGTTAATGAAAGATATCGACCGATTTAATGCAAAATAAATATTTTTAAGAATGGGCAGGGAAGATGAAACATTACGAATGGGCGGGAGGATGTTTAGAATATTATTGTCATATTCGAATGAAAGTTTAAATTCTTAATATCTTTAACTTATATCGAATATTATCGTAACTGATTTTATAAACATTTTGAATTCGAATGTATTAGCTCGACTTGGGTGATAAGCAAAATATATTTAGATTCCTAATCTGTTATGAAAGATATCGAATGGTTTAATGTGAAATAAATGTTTACAATTTGGATGGTTAGATTCGAATACATAAGATGAACGACCTAGATCAGAAAACGGGTTCCGGGCTATATCCATTTAATATCCCCTAGATTGGACGGCTAGATTAAAACGTTAATAATGAACGGCGAAGATTTTAAAACACGATCCGCGCTATATCCGATTAGGATCCGCGCTAAACCCGATTAGGATCCGCGTGCCAAAATTATAAATGAGAAACATTCAACGGACGGTCGGATTAGAACACACGCGAATAGAACAAACACGATCCGCGCTATCAACCATACACATATTCAGATTCAACAAATCTAATCAACATGCTACAGATTCAATGGAACCCTAAAGCTCTGATACCACTGAAGGAATTTCTAGCAGTTCTAATCAGGATTAGCAACCCTAGTCTGAATTCCGAGCCTAGGATCTAAGGTTCAAGTAATTGAATCTATGGGATCTCAGATTTACCTGGTGATTCACAGCGGAAGTATTAGCAGATAATCGAGATCATGAAGCGCCTCAAATGCTGCGCCTCTACTGGTATCCACACGCACACAAACTGGACCGCAGGGATGCTAGTGCCTTACAGAGATCTAATCTCCAGAGAGGTTTCTTACTGTGTTCTGGTGGCTGTGAATTAGGTTAGAAAAGAGTTTAGGTCGACCATATATCTTATATATGTCGGCTTAAACCACAACGGAATTAACCAACGATTAAACCGTATTAATCTGGTTAATCCGCGAGTTGCATCGATCGATGCACTATGTGCAACGATCGACACTGCCCCAGAATATTGATATCGAATGCATATCAAATATGCATTCTCTGGATCATTACATTAATGATCAACCTCGTCTTTAACGCCTTGTTTGCTTAGGTGTGTGACCCTGTAGGATCATATAACACTAGCAATGAGTTCTCAACTCATTGATCATAAGTGGCTTCTAGAAAAGCGTTATGACTACCTAGTGTTATGTGATTGTCTCATCTCGACTATACGACTTTCACTAAGAGCAAGTACAATAGATTTCAGGACATTCCCAACAATCTCCCACTTGTACTGGAATCATCTATTCCTTTAATCCCTTTGTAGCTATATCTCAATCTAGCATAAGGCAAGAACTGTGTCATCCTTATTAAGCCAGATCACGTTTATCGAATCCCGATTTGTACTGATAAAACAAACGACTGACAATCACCTCGTTTGAGCGCGGCCACGCATTTCCAGTATCAAATCTTCGATAGGCCCAGAGATATTTAACTCCTGTTATATAGAAGGTACAAATCCCATCTTGTTCCATCCATGTCTCTTTTATATTTCATGATACGCCTAATCAGTGTCTTTATGATCACCAGTTACGGCTGACGTTTGACAAAGTCAAGACGAACCAATCCATATAGAGAGGACATGATGAACTCATGTCTAAGGACTACTCTCTTTAGTCGTAATGATAAACTCTTATGACACTCATATAACATCTTGTAGAGTTCTCATTAACGGGTCAAGTCCGATCATGTGTTCTCTAACACATATCTATGTGATTGACTTTAATACACTTATTAAATGACTCCATGAAACATAGTCATCAGTCACCTCACATACTAGTCTCACGTGGTTGTTAGTGTCCCATTTTAACAACCTCGACTAGGGACCATTTATAATTTATGTCATTTGTTTCTTATAGGGTTTCATGATCAAGTCACATACTTGATGACCTATAAAATGTCATAAATTACTTTGGGACAATATATATTTAATTATTCACAATTAAATAATGTTGAAACAATTTCATTAATATAACATAACTAAATTATGTTTTTCGAACATCAAGTCATAACTAAAAACCAAATATAACTCCCACTGAAAACAAAATCATATCTTAAGAAATCTGATGCCTACAGCAGCAGTGTGAAACTCATGCTTAGGCCTTGGGAGGGGCTTGGTCAGCGGATCAGCTACGTTCTCATCAGTCGGGACTCTGCTGATCTTCACATCTCCTCTATTCACAATATCACGGATAAGGTGATATCGCCTTTCTATGTGTTTGGATTTCTGGTGTGATCTAAGTTCCTTTGCTTGCGCAATGGCTCCATTGTTGTCACAATACAAGGCCACTGGCTCAGAAATGCTAGGAATCACACCAAGTTCAGTGATGAACTTCTTGATCCAAACAGCCTCCTTTGCCGCTTCAGAAGCAGCGAGGTAATCAGCTTCAGTTGTGGAATCTGCTACAGTGTCCTATTTGGAACTCTTCCAGCTGACTGCACCGCCATTCAGGCAGAAGATGTAACCAGATTGTGATCGGAAATCATCTTTGTCTGTCTGAAAACTTGCGTCTGTGTAACCACTTACTACCAGCTCATTACTTCCTCCATACACCAAGAATTTATCCTTAGTATTTCTCAAATACTTCAGAATATTCTTGACTGATGTCCAGTGACTTTCACCTGGATCCGATTGGTATCTACTCGTCATGCTTAAAGCACAAGCAACATCTGGACGAGTACAGAGCATGACATACATGATGGATCCCAACGCCGAGGCATAGGGAATCCGACTCATGCGATCTCGCTCAGCAGGTGTCTCAGGACACTGCTTCTTGCTGAGACTTATGCCATAAGACATTGGTATGAAGCCCTTCTTGGAATCTTGCATTCTGAACCTGTGTAAGACTTTATCGATATAAGTGTCTTGACACAGTCCAATCAACTTGTTTAATCTATCTCTATAGATTCTTATTCCAAGAATATACGCGGCTTCTCCCATGTCTTTCATTGAAAAACAACTTCCGAGCCAAGTCTTAACAGACTGTAGCAATGGAACGTCATTTCCGAGAAGAAGTATGTCATCTACATACAACACGAGAAATGCAACCGCGCTCCCACTAGTCTTCTTGTAAACACATGGTTCTTCTTCGCTTCTGATGAAATCAAACTTTTTGACTGCTTCATCAAAACGAAGATTCCAACTCCGAGATGCTTGCTTCAATCCATAAATGGATCAATGAAGTTTGCATACTTTCCTAGCTGCATTTGGATCGATGAAACCTTCGGGTTGTGTCATGTACACATCCTCTTCCAGAATTCCATTAAGGAAAGCTGTTTTCACGTCCATCTGCCAGATCTCATAATCATAATGAGGAGCTGTTGCTAGGAGAATCCGAATGGATTTAAGCATGGCGACAGGTGAATAGGTTTCTTCATAGTCAATACCATGAATTTGTTTGAAACCTTTTGCCACTAGCCTTGCTTTATATATCTGAATATTTCCATTCACATCAATTTTCTTCTTGAAAATCCATTTACACTCAATGGGTCTTGCACCATCGGGTAAATCAACCAAAGTCCATACTTGGTTCTGTGACATGGATCCCATTTCGGATTCAGTGGCTTTCAGCCATTTTTCGGAGTCAGGGCTCATCATCGCTTCTTCAAAATTCGCTGGCTCGTCACTGTCAATGATCAACAAATCATGACAATTGGTTACGAGAAATCCATATCTCTCGGGTTCGTGACGGATCCTTTCGGATCAGCGAATTTCAGGCTCCACAGGCGCCATCTCTACAACTCTTTGTAGATCCAACTGTTGCTCTTCCTCTATGGGTTGAGCATTTTTCTGCGGTTCTCGAACTTCTTCGAGTTGTACTTTACTCCCACTGTTTCTCTTGGAAAGAAATTCTCTCTCAAGAAAGACGCAGTTCCGAGCAACAAACACTTTGTTCTCGGATTGGTTGTAAAAGTAGTATGCCTTGGTTTCCTTAGGATAACCAACGAAGTAGCATTTATCAGATTTGGGTCCGAGCTTATCTGTAATTAATCGCTTGACATAAGCTTCGCAACCCCAAATCTTCAGGAAAGACAAACTCGGAACATTTCCAGTCCACATCTCATGTGGTGTCTTTGCAACTGATTTTGACGGAACCCTATTAAGTGTAAACGCAGACGTTTCTAGAGCGTATCCCCAAAAGGATAATGGAAGAGTTGAGAGACTCATCATTGATCGAACCATATCTAATAAAGTCCGATTCCTCCTCTCAGACACGCCATTCCATTGTGGTGTTCCAGGAGGAGTGAGTTGTGAAACAATTCCACAATCTCTTAAATGATCACTGAATTCTTGGCTTAAGTATTCTCCTCCACGATCTGATCGAAGAGCCTTAATACTTTTACCAAGTTGATTCTGTACTTCATTTTGGAACTCTTTGAACTTTTCAAAGGATTCCGACTTGTGTCTCATTAGATAGACATAGCCATACCTGCTGAAATCATCAGTGAAGGTAATGAAGTATCGAAAATTTCCTCTAGCACTTGTGCTTATTGGGCCGCACACATCCGTATGTATAAGGCCCAATAGGTCACTGGCCCTCTCATTTGATTTGTTGAAAGGGGCCTTAGTCATTTTGCCCAGTAAACAAGATTCACATTTCTCACATGATTCATAATCAAATGAGCCCAGAAGCCCATCACTATGGAGCTTTTGGATCTGTTTCTCGTTTATGTGGCCCAAACGACAATGCCAAAGAAAAGTCTGATTCGTGTCATTTGATTTGAATCTCTTGGTGTTAATGTTATAGATTGGTGCAGTCTGGTTTAAAACATAAAGCCCATTCTCTAATGGGCTGCTACCATAAAATATATCATTGTAATCAAAAGAACAACATTTATTCTTAATTGAAAACTGATATCCTTCCACATCCAAAATAGGAATGGAAATAATATTTCTGCTTATAGCAGGTACATAGTAGCAATTATTAAGCTTTAAAACCAAACCAGAAGGTAAAGACAAGTTATATGTTCCTACGGCTAATGCAGCAACTCTTGCTCCATTCCCCACGCGCAGGTCCACTTGTCCCTTTTCCAACTTCCTACTGTTGCTTAGGCCCTGCATATTTGTACAAATATGAGCACCACAGCCGGTATCCAATACCCAAGAAGTAGAACCAGAAGTAGTAACTGTTGGAATTGTGTCCAGTAATCTCGGTACTGTCTCTAGAAAGTAAGAGTATGTCAATGATCAGACATAAGTCATATAATACTGGGGGTCATGATGGCTTGCTAGAGTCCGCTCATGATCTATAAGTCTTGGACTTATTGCCTTTATTATATGATCCCATATGGGTCACACGCCTAAGCTAACAGGAAAATGTGTAGGAACGGTTTAGCAGAAGTACGGTAAAAGTGCAAGGCATTTACTGTACTTAGAGAGAATAAAACGGATTGGCCGCTGTGTGTCGATCGATACACAAGGTGTGTCGGTCGACACAGTGCGCGAATCCCGTCGAGTTAATTAGTGTTTGGGCCAAATGGCCCAAACGGAACCGGACAAGTTTTATTAGATAAAACTCGAGTTCAGAACAATTAACCCTAACACTCCAGCCGAAAACTCTCTCTCTCTGCGCCGAGCTCCTTGTGGTCTAGCAGCCGTTTTCTGTGATCGCGTGTGTGAACCTTTGGAGGATTCATCCCTCGGTGTTTCTCTGATCTCAGACATACCATCTCTTTCCGCTGCAAACAGGTATAAGGTGAGATCATCATTTGTTTCTATTCTGAGAAGAACCTAGATCGCATGTTTAGGTTGATATGAATCTAAGAATTGAATCAGGATCAACTAAACAATCCTACAGTGGTATCAGAGCCAGGTTCTGGTTTTTCTTGTTTAGATTCAAGTTTAGGATTGTTTTTCTTGTTTAAAAGTGTTTTGAATCAACTACTGATAAGAGAAACCACTTAAGCAACAAGAATTGAAACCTAAACACACATAAAATTGCAGAAACCAAGCTATATGATTTGGTAGAATGCGATTTCAAGAGGTCTGTATCGACTGCGATCGCATGGATCGATCGATACGATCGCATGGATCGGTCGATACAGTCTATCGACAAAACCAGTTAACGCGTGAAAGCATCGATCGATGCAGGATCGATGCAGGTTCAATGTTGGTGCATCGACCGATGCGGTTGGTGCATCGATCGACACGGTTAGGGTTTTGGCTCGGTTCAGTGCATGCGTGAGAGCATCGATCGATACAGGATCGATGCACGATCGATGCAGAGAGCATCGACCGATGTGGTTGATGGATCGATCGACACGGTTGGTTCATCGATCGACATGGTTGGTTTAAAGGCTCGGTTTAATTTTGATTGAAATTAATTCGTCCTGGTTTAATAAACAGATTTAATAATTTTATTAAGTCTGGTTAAACCGGGACAAGAAATCCAATGTCGAAAGAATTATTGGATTTAGTGCCTAAACCAGGATTTTCTAATTTGATTTGGTTGGACCAAATAAATTGAGAAAATCCGGTTTAGTAAATAACCGGTTGACAATTGTGGTCATCGTAGTAATTAAAATTTGGTTAGACCAATTTTAATGAACCAGACCGGTTATGTCATTTAATTGGACAATTGGGTCATGTCTTGGACATGGACCAATTCTTGGGCCTCGGGCCAAGAAGTTAAAACAATTGGGCCAATTATTTGAGTCTTTCTTCAGAATAATTTAAAATTTATTTTATAAAATTATAAAGTCGATTTTAAATTAAAGTTTCCGATATTTTGAAATTAGAAAGTTTCTTAATCTATAGAAGTTTCTAGATTTGCATGATTCGGATTTTAAGAAATTTCTAAAGTTAGAAAGTTTCCAATTTTTAGAAAGTTTCCAAAAATAGTAGGTTTCCAGAAATGAAAGTTTCCCGAAATAGTAATCTTCTATTTTGGGAATGAATTTTAAATTAACCTACGAACCTCAAATAATATCAAGCGTTGGATGTCTTGTCCATTCTATGTCAGCTGTCGAAGCCCATTCAATTGTATTCATGGCCTTACAGTGTGAGGGTGTCTGCTTTTGCGTGGATAAGACGGTTTGTGATTCATAAATGTCATTGGGAGTCTCAGACATTAATGATTACATGACTGTATAGTCTGGTTTTCTTGACTAGGCCATCGGGAGTCCCGGGCCTTGAGACATCAGAGTGGATTGGGCCTCGGGCCCAGATTCACAACCAAGAGTTATATCACGGATATAATTAGCCGATATAGGGCTTACCGATATAAGCTAAGGTTGGGTGATGGCCAGTGGCCCACTTTGATCTTAGTTATATGTGGATCTTGGAATCATTATATTCTATTGAGGGTAACTTATGTTATTGAATATAATGCGTGATTAATCATATTAAATTTAATACGAGATTAATCATATTGAACATTTTAACTAATAACCTTTTTATCTATATATTTCAGCTATGACTACTACAAGCACACAAAACTCATTCTCGATCCGGTCTGTTCTCGAAAAGGAGAAGCTGACTGGAACAAACTTCCTGACGTGGTCAAGGAACTTGAGGCTAGTCCTCAAGCAGGAGAAGAAGGATTATGTCCTTCGTGATCCTCTCCCCGAGAGGCCTCCTGCCAATGCCGCCAGGACTCTGCATAATGCTTGGGAAAAGCATTCGTCAGATGAAAATGATGCTTATTGCCTGATGTTGGTGACAATGACTCCTGAGCTGCAAAAACAGTTCGAGAGTGTATTGTCACCCATCGAGATAATGGCAAGCCTGAAATCGCTTTTTCAGGAGCAGGCTAGGACTGAGAGGTTTCAAACAGTTAAGAACCTCTTGGACTGCAAGTTGGCTGCGAATGCGGCAGTGAGTCCTCATGTCTTGAAGATGATGGGTTATCTCGATCATCTTCAGAAACTCGACTGCCCAATCAGCCAGGAACTTGCCTGCGACATCATTCTGCAGTCATTACCTGCAAGCTATGATCAGTTCATTCTGAACTTTAACATGCATGGCTTGAGTAAGACATTGCCTGAGCTTCACGGAATGCTCAAGACTGCGGAGCCCAATTTGAGGAAAACCGCCAAGGACCCCAATGTGCTGATGGTGCAGAAGGGCAAGGGGTTTAAGAAATCCTCTGCTAAGGATAAGGGAAAGGCCAAGGCTGTCCAAGTCGCGGACAAGGACACGCCAAAGCCCAAGCCCAAGTCCAAGGCTGGGCCAACTGACATATGCAGGTTCTGTAAAGAACCAGGGCATTGGAGGAGAGAATGTAAGAAATTCCAGGAAGGTCTAAAGGAATTGAAGAAGAAGACTTTTGAGACTTCTTCAACAGGTATTTTTGTTATAGAAGTTAATACAACTACTTCTGATAATACCTCATGGGTTATGGATACTGGTTGTGGGGCTCATATTTGTACTAATATGCAGGCACTCAGCAACAGTAGAAGGCTGAAGCAAGGACAAGTGGAGCTACGAGTTGGGAATGGAGCGAAAGTTCCAGCACTAGCTGTAGGCACTTACTTGTTGTCTTTACCTTCGGGATTGATTTTAGAACTCAATAATTGTTATTTTGTACCTGCTATAAGCAGAAATATTATTTCAATTTCTTTGTTGGATTTGGAAGGTTATGATTTTTCAGTTAAGAATAAATTATGTTCCTTCAATCGCAACAATTTGTTCTATGGTTCTGCCCCTCTTATGAATGGGCTTTACATACTCGATCAATCCGCGCCAATTTATAACATTAATACCAAACGGTTCAAACCTAATGAGGAGAACCGAACGTTTCTATGGCATTGTCGTTTAGGGCACATCAGCGAGAAACGCATCAAGAGGCTCCATTCGAATGGACTTCTTGGCTCATTTGACTTTGAGTCATGTGAGAAATGCGAATCCTGCATGATGGGCAAAATGACACGGGCCCCCTTTAATAAACCTAACGAGAGGGCCAGTGACGTATTGGGCCTGATACACACTGATGTGTGTGGCCCAATGTCCACAAATGCAAGAGGAAACTATCAGTACTTCATTACCTTTACTGATGATTTCAGTAGGTATGGATATGTTTATTTAATGAAACATAAGTCTGAATCTTTTGAGAAGTTCAGAGAATTCCAAAATGAAGTACAGAACCAACTTGGCAAAAGCATTAAGGCTCTTCGGTCCGACCGAGGAGGAGAATACTTAAGCCAAGAATTCAGTGATCATCTGAGAGAGTGTGGGATCGTATCCCAACTCACTCCTCCCGGAACACCTCAATGGAATGGTGTGTCTGAGAGGAGAAATCGGACCTTATTGGATATGGTTCGATCTATGATGAGTCACACAGACCTTCCAATATCCCTTTGGGGATATGCTCTGCTAACAGCAGTGTTCACTCTAAATAGAGCGCCATCGAAAGCAGTAGCAAAGACACCATATGAATTATGGACTGGAGAAGCTCCAGTGCTGTCTTATCTCAGAATTTGGGGTTGTGAAGCCTATGTCAAGAGATTGATCTCAGACAAGCTTACACCAAAATCTGACAAATGCTACTTCATTGGTTATCCACGGGAAACCAAGGCTTATTACTTCTATCTACGTTCCGAGAACAAGATCTTTGTTGCCCGGGATTGTAACTTTCTTGAGAGGGAGTTTCTCTCTAAGAAAGACAGTGGGAGTAAGGTACTGCTTGAAGAAATTCAAGATGAACAGGATACTGCTCAACCTAATGAGGAAGAGCAGCAGGAGGACCTACAAGAAATTGTAGAGCCTGAACCTGTAGTACCTGAAGTTCGAAGATCCGGGAGGATCCGTCACGAACCCGAGAGATATCAAGGATTCCTCGTGACTGACTGTCATGATCTTTTGATCATTGATGGTGATGAACCATCGAACTTCAATCAAGCCATGATGGGCCCAGATTCCTCTAAGTGGCGCAAGGCCACTGATTCCGAAATGGACTCCATGTCGGTCAACCAAGTGTTTTCGTTGGTTGACTTACCCGCTGGTGTAAAAGCCATCGAGTGCAAATGGATCTTCAAGAAGAAGATTGACGTGGATGGAAATGTCCAGATTTATAAAGCCAGGTTGGTGGCAAAAGGTTTCAGACAAGTTCACGGTGTGGATTACGATGAAACCTATTCACCAGTGGCTATGATGAAATCTATTCGGATTCGACTAGCAACTGCAGATTTTCATGATTATGAAATTTGGCAGATGGACGTGAAAACCGCCTTCCTGAATGGTATTCTGGAAGAGGATGTGTATATGACACAACCTGACGGTTACATAGATCCAAAGAATGCTGGAAAAGTATGCAAGCTTCATAAATCCATTTATGGATTGAAGCAAGCATCGAGGAGCTGGAATCTTCGTTTTGATGAAGCAATCAAGCAATTTGACTTCATCAGAAACGAAGAAGAACAATGCGTGTATAAGAAATCTAGTGGGAGCAAGATTGTATTTCTTATTCTATATGTCGATGACATACTGCTTCTCGGAAACGACGTTCCAATGCTGAAGTCCGTAAAGGACTGGCTTGGAAGTTGTTTTTCCATGAAAGACATGGGTGAAGCCGCATACGTTCTTGGAATCAGGATCTACCGGGATAGATCTAGAAGGCTGATAGGCTTGTGTCAAGATTCATACATTGACAAAGTCCTACAAAGATTCAGCATGAAGGATTCCAAGAAGGGTTTCACGCCGATGGTACATGGCACAACGCTAAGCAAGAAGCAGAGCCCTACGACGGCTGCTGAGCTTGAGCGCATGAAGAATATTCCTTATGCATCTGCAATAGGATCTGTCATGTATGCCATGATCTGTACTCGTCCTGATGTTGCTTATGCATTGAGCATGACGAGTAGATACCAATCAAATCCAGGTGAAAACCATTGGATTGCCGTAAAGAATATCTTGAAGTATCTAAGACATACTAAGGATAAGTTCTTAGTGTACGGTGGAAGTGATGTGCTTAAAGTCAGTGGATTCACGGACGCAAGTTTCCAGACAGACCAAGATGATTTCCGGTCACAGTCCGGTTATATCTTTTGTCTGAATGGCGGTGCAATCAGTTGGAGAAGCTCCAAGCAAGACACTGTTGCAGATTCCACTACAGAAGCTGAATATATCGCCGCCTCAGAAGCTGCGAAGGAAGCTGTTTGGATACGAAAGTTCATTATTGAACTAGGTGTGATACCAGATGCGGCTGAGCCTCTGGCACTGTTTTGTGACAACAATGGTGCTATAGCTCAGGCAAAGGAACCAAGATCACACCAGAAATCCAAGCATGTTCTAAGAAGATTTCACTTGATACGTGACATCATTAATAAAAAGGAAGTCAAGATCAGCCGAGTTCAGACTGATGATAACGTCGCTGATCCGTTGACAAAGCCACTCCCAAGGCCTAAGCTCGAGTTTCTGACTGAAGCTGTAGGCATTAGAGACACTGAAATGTAATCTAAATTTGAGTGGGAGTTTGAGGGCTTTTATTTAGTTATTTGATATGTTCTTGTAAAACATTCTTATGTTTAATGAAATTATTATTTCAAGATTATTTTAACTGTGATGAAATAATCGTTCCAAAATGATATGAACCATTTTATAGGTCATCGAAGTAAATGATTTGATCTTGAGTCATCGAAGTCATTTAGCTTGATCATGAGACCCTATATTTGATAGATGTTTTATATCATCCCGTCCCTAGTCGAAGGTTGTTGAAATTGGAACACCAACAACCGTGTGAGACTGGATTGGTACGTGACTTATGACAAAGTCTCAGTGTGTCATAGATGCGCGGCATCAAAGTCAGTACATAGGTGTATGTTTGGGAACATACGACCGGACAAGACCCGCTTATAAGAACTCTTCAGGATATTTATATCTATGTCATAAGAGATTCTTACTACGACTATAGAGTATAGTCCTTAGACCTGAGTTCGCATGCATGTGACTGCACATGGACTGATGTGTTGGAATTGTGTCCAGTAATCTCGGTACTGTCTCTAGAAAGTAAGAGTATGTCGAGATCAGACATAAGTCATATAATACCGGGGATCATGATGGCTTGCTAGAGTCCGCTCATGATCTATAAGTCTTGGACTTATTGCCTTTATTATATGATCCCATATGGGTCACACGCCTAAGCTAACAGGAAAATGTGTTGGAACGGCTTAGCAGAAGTACGACAAAAGTGCTAGGCATTTGTCGTACTAAGAGAGAAAGATTAATGGGTCTGATTAAATGGGATTTAATCAGATTGGGCCCAAAAGCCCAAAAGGGAAAGAGAAGGCTTTTAATGACTAAAAGCCAAGTCTTTTCTCCCCAACCCAAAAGACCTAGCCGCGATTCTCCTCTCTCTCTGCGCCTCTCTTCCTCGTGGTCTAGCAGCCATTTCCTTGTGAAGCGTGTGTGAACCTTTGGAGGATTCATCCCTCGGTGCATCTATCTGATCTCTGACCTGTTCTATTCCTTCCGCTGCAACAAACAGGTAAAAGGTGAGATCATCTAATGTTTCTAATCAAGAGAACCTAGATCTGTATGTTTAGGGTGATCTGAATCTGTGAATTACATCAGGATCAACTAAACGAATCCCTACAGTGGTATCAGAGCCAGGTTCTTAGGATTTCTTGTTTAGATTCATTGTTTAGGTTGTTTAATCTGTTTAGAAGTGTTTTGAATCCATTACTGATAAGAAAAACACTTAAGAAACTGAATTAAATCCTGAACAAACATTCGAAATCACAAAAACCGAGCTATATGACTCGGGTTTTGGTGATCGGCCATGGGTCGGACGGTCGGGATGGCCGGTTGGGTCGATCGGCCGAGTGATCGCACGGCGATCGCGTCCGGATCGATCGGCCGAGTGGATCGCACGGCGATCGCGTCTCGGCTGTGCGTCGTCCCGATCGCGTCTCGGCTTCGTCTCGGCTGTGCATCGCGTCCCGATTGCTCGGCGATCGTGGAGCGTCCGTCCGAGCATCCCGTCCGGCGAGATGTCCCGGCTGTTGCGTCCCGTCCGAAGCTGCACATCGCCTCGATCTCGGATCGGTTGGCTCGCGGCTGAGCGGCTGGACGATGGTTTCTTGGGAAAGAAGCTAGGTCACGACCAACTCGGTTTGGTTCGTGACCAAACCGGTTCGATTTCGGTTTGGTGGCTCGGTTCAAAATTTAATTAAAATCATCGTTCTGGTTTAATAAACAGATTTTAATAATTTTATTAAATCTGGTTAAACCGGGATAAGAAATCCAATGTCGAAAGAAATATTGGATTTAGTGCCTAAACCAGGAATTTCTAATTTGATTTGGTTGGACCAAATAAATTGAGAAATTCCGGTTTAGTAAATAACCGGTTGACAATTGTGGTCATCGTAGTAATTGAAACTTGGTTAGACCAGTTTTAATGAACCAGACCGGTTATGTCAATTAATTGGACAATTGGGTCATGTCTTGGACATGGACCAATTCTTGGGCCTCGGGCCAAGAAGTTAAAACAATTGGGCCAATTATTTGAGTCTTTCTTCAGATAAATTTAAAATTTATTTTACAATATTATAAAGTCGATTTTAAATTAAAGTTTCCGAAATTTTGAAATAAGAAAGTTTCTTAAAATAGAAGTTTCTGTATTTGCGGGTTTTGGATTTTAAAGAAATTTCTAAAGTTAGAAAGTTTCCGGTTTCAGAAAGTTTCCAATTTTAGAAAGTTTCCAAAAATAGTAGGTTTCCTTAAATAGAAAGTTTCCCGAAATAGTAATCTTCTATTTTGGGAATGAATTTTAATAAACCTACGAACCTCAAATAATATCAAGCGTTGGATGTCTTGTCCAGGCTATGTCAGCTGTCAAAGCCCATTCAATTGCATTCATGGCCTTACAGTGTGAGGATGTCTGCTTTTGCGTGGGTAAGACGGTTTGTGATTCATAAATGTCATTGGGAGTCCCAGACATTAATGATTACATGACTGTATAGTCCGGTTTTCTTGACTAGGCCATCGGGAGTCCCGGGCCTTGAGACATCAGAGTGGATTGGGCCTCGGGCCCAGATTCACAACCAAGAGTTATATCACGGATATAATTAGCCGATATAGGGCTTACCGATATAAGCTAAGGTTGGGTGATGGCCAGTGGCGCACTTTAATCTTAGTTATATGTGGATCTTGGAATCATTATATTCTATTGAGGGTAACTTATGTTATTGAATATAATGCGTGATTAATCATATTAAATTTTAATATGAGATTAGTCATTTTGAACATAATAACTAATAACCTTTTTATTTATATATTTCAGATATGACTACTACAAGCACACAAAACACATTCTCGATCCGGTCTGTTCTCGAGAAGGAGAAGCTGACTGGAACGAACTTCCTGACATGGTCAAGGAACTTGAGGCTCGTCCTCAAGCAGGAGAAGAAGGATTATGTCCTTCGAGATCCCCTCCCCGAGAGGCCTCTTGCCAATGCTGCCAGGACTCTGCACAATGCTTGGGAAAAGCATTCGTCAGATGAAAATGATGTCTATTGCCTGATGTTGGTGACAATGACACCTGAGCTGCAAAAACAGTTCGAAAGTGTATTGTCTCCCATCGAGATAATGGCAAGCCTGAAATCGCTTTTTTAGGAGCAGGCTAGGACTGAGAGGTTCCAGACAGTTAAGAACCTCTTGGACTGTAAGTTGGCTGCGAATGCGGCAGTGAGTCCTCATGTCTTGAAGATGATGGGTTATCTCGATCATCTTCAGAAACTCGACTGCCCAATCAGCCAGGAACTTGCCTGCGACATCATTCTGCAGTCTTTACCTGCAAGCTATGATCAGTTCATTCTGAACTTTAACATGCATGGTTTTAGTAAGACACTACCTGAGCTTCACGGAATGCTCAAAACTGCAGAGCCCAACTTGAGGAAAACCGCCAAGGACCCCAATGTGCTTATGGTGCAAAAGGGCAAGGGGTTTAAGAAATCCTCTGCTAAGGATAAGGGAGCGGCCAAGGCTGTCCAAGTCGCGGACAAGGACACGCCAAAGCCCAAGCCCAAGTCCAAGGCTGGGCCTACTGACATGTGCAGGTTCTGCAAAGAACTGGGGCATTGGAGAAGAGATTGTAAGAAATTCCAGGAAGGTCTAAAGGAATTGAAGAAGAAGACTTTCGAGACTTCTTCATCAGGTATTTTTGTTATAGAAGTTAATACAACTACTTCTGATAATACCTCATGGGTCATGGATACTGGTTGTGGGGCTCATATTTGTACAAATATGCAGGCACTCAGCAACAGTAGAAGGCTGAAGCAAGGACAAGTGGAGCTACGAGTTGGGAATGGAGCGAAAGTTTCAGCACTAGCTGTAGGCACATACTTGTTGTCTTTACCTTCGGGATTGATTTTAGAACTTAATAATTGTTATTTTGTACCTGCTATAAGCAGAAATATTATTTCAATTTCTTTGTTGGATTTGGAAGGTTATGATTTTTCAGTTAAGAATAAATTATGTTCCTTCAATCGCAACAATTTGTTCTATGGTTCTGCCCCTCTTACGAATGGGCTTTACATACTCGATCAATCCGCGCCAATTTATAACATTAATACAAAACGGTTTAAACCTAATGAGGAAAACCGAACGTTTCTATGGCATTGTCGTTTAGGGCACATCAGCGAGAAACGCATCAAGAGGCTCCATTCGAATGGACTTCTTGGCTCATTTGACTTTGAGTCATGTGAGAAATGCGAATCCTGCATGATGGGCAAAATGACACGGGCCCCCTTTAATAAACCTAACGAGAGGGCCAGTGACTTATTGGGCCTGATACACACTGATGTGTGTGGCCCAATGTCCACTAATGCAAGAGGAAACTATCAGTACTTCATTGCCTTCACTGATGATTTCAGTAGGTATGGATATGTTTATTTGATGAAACATAAGTCTGAATCTTTTGAAAAGTTCAGAGAATTCCAAAATGAAGTACAGAACCAACTTGGCAAAAGCATTAAGGCTCTTCGGTCCGACCGAGGAGGAGAATACTTAAGCCAGGAATTCAGTGATCATCTGAGAGAGTGTGGGATCGTATCCCAACTCACTCCTCCTGGAAACACCTCAATGGAATGGTGTATCTGAGAGGAGAAATCGGACCTTATTGGATATGGTTCGATCTATGATGAGTCACACAGACCTTCCAATATCCCTTTGGGGATATGCTCTGCTAACAGCAGTGTTCACACTAAACAGAGCGCCATCAAAAGCAGTAGCAAAGACACCATATGAATTATGGACTGGAGAAGCTCCAGTGCTGTCTTATCTCAGAATTTGGGGTTGTGAAGCCTATGTCAAGAGATTTATCTCAGACAAGCTTACACCAAAATCTGACAAATGCTATTTCATTGGTTATCCACGGGAAACCAAGGCTTATTACTTCTATCTACGTTCCGAGAACAAGATCTTTGTTGCCCGGGATTGTAACTTTCTTGAGAGGGAGTTTCTCTCTAAGAAAGACAGTGGGAGTAAGGTACTGCTTGAAGAAATTCAAGATGAACAGGATACTGCTCAACCTAATGAGGAAGAGCAGCAGGAGGACCTACAAGAAATTGTAGAGCCTGAACCTGTAGTACCTGAAGTTCGAAGATCCGGGAGGATCCGTCACGAACCCGAGAGATATCAAGGATTCCTCGTGACTGACTGTCATGATCTTTTGATCATTGATGGTGATGAACCATCGAACTTCAATCAAGCCATGATGGGCCCAGATTCCTCTAAGTGGCGCAAGGCCACTGATTCCGAAATGGACTCCATGTCGGTTAACCAAATCTTTTCGTTGGTTGATTTGCCTGCTGGTGTAAAAGCCATCGAGTGCAAATGGATCTTCAAGAAGAAGATTGACGTGGATGGAAATGTCCAGATTTATAAAGCCAGGTTGGTGGCAAAAGGTTTCAGACAAGTTCACGGTGTGGACTACGATGAAACCTATTCACCGGTGGCTATGATGAAATCTATTCGGATTCTACTAGCAACTGCAGCTTTTCATGATTATGAAATTTGGCAGATGGACGTGAAAACCGCATTCCTGAATGGTATTCTGGAAGAGGATGTGTATATGACGCAACCTGACGGTTACATAGATCCAAAGAATGCTGGGAAAGTATGCAAGCTTCATAAATCCATTTATGGATTGAAGCAAGCATCGAGGAGCTGGAATCTTCGTTTTGATGAAGCGATCAAGCAATTTGACTTCATTAGAAACGAAGAAGAACAATGCGTGTATAAGAAATCTAGTGGGAGCAAAATTGTATTTCTTATTCTGTATGTCGATGACATACTGCTTCTCGGAAACGACGTTCCAATGCTGAAGTCTGTAAAAGACTGGCTTAGAAGTTGTTTTTCCATGAAAGACATGGGTGAAGCCGCATACGTTCTTGGAATTAGGATCTATCGGGATAGACCTAAGAGGCTGATAGGCTTGTGTCAAGACTCATACATTGACAAAGTCCTACAAAGATTCAGCATGAAAGATTCCAAGAAGGGCTTCACGCCAATGGTGCATGGCACAACGCTAAGCAAGAAGCAGAGCCCTACGTCGGCTGCTGAGCTTGAGCGCATGAAAAATATTCCTTATGCATCTGCAATAGGATCTGTCATGTATGCCATGATCTGTACTCGTCCTGATGTTGCTTATGCATTGAGCATGACGAGTAGATACCAGTCAAATCCAGGTGAAAACCATTGGATTGCCGTAAAGAATATCTTAAAGTATCTAAGACATACTAAGGATAAATTCTTGGTGTACGGTGGAAGTGATGTGCTTAAAGTCAGTGGATTCACGGACGCAAGTTTCCAGACAGACACAGATGATTTCCGGTCACAGTCCGTTTATATCTTTTGTCTGAATGGCGGTGCAGTAAGTTGGAGAAGCTCCAAGCAGGACACCGTTGCTGATTCCACTACAGAAGCTGAATATATCGCCGCCTCAGAAGCGGCGAAGGAAGCTGTTTGGATACGAAAGTTCATTATGGAACTAGGTGTGATACCAGATGCGGCTGAGCCTCTGGCACTGTTTTGTGACAACAATGGTGCTATAGCTCAGGCAAAGGAACCAAGATCACACCAGAAATCCAAGCATGTTCTAAGAAGATATCACTTGATACGTGACATCATTAATAGAAAGGAAGTCAAGATCAGCCGAGTTCCGACAGATGATAATGTCGCTGATCCGTTGACAAAGCCACTCCCAAGGCCTAAGCTCGAGTTCCTGACTGAAGCTGTAGGCATTAGAAACATTGAAATGTAATCTAAATTTGAGTGGGAGTTTTGTGAGCTTTATTTTAGTTATTTGATATGTTCTTGTAAAACATTATTTATGTTTTAATGAAATTATTATTTCAAGATTATTTTAACTGTGATGAAATAATCGTTCCAAAATGATATGAACCATTTTATAGGTCATCGAAGTAAATGATTTGATCTTGAGTCATCAAAGTCATTTAGCTTGATCATGAGATCCTATATTTGATAAATGTTTTATATCATCATGTCCCTAGTCGAAGGTTGTTGAAACTGGAACACCAACAACCGTGTGAGACTGGATTGGTACGTGACTTATGACAAAGTCTCAGTGTGTCATAGATGCACGGCATCAAAGTCAGTACATAGGTGTATGTTGGGAACATACGACCGGACAAGACCCGACTATAAGAACTCTTCAGGATATTTATATCTGTGTCATAAGAGATTCTTACTACGACTATAGAGTATAGTCCTTAGACCTGAGTTCACATGCATGTGACTGCACATGGACTGATGTACTTTGATCATTGTCTAACGCTATCGTTCTGTGATAGCTATAAGGACCTTGTTTGGGTGCATTATGAAATGAGTAGTTTACAGTGATGGAACAAGACGGAATTTGTCCCTCCAATATAAGTGGAGTGAATATCTCTAGGCCAATCGGAGATTTGAATACTGGAAAACGCATGGCCATGCTCAAACGGACTTTCCCGAGTCGTTTGGATTGTCAGTATCAAATCAGAGTCCGATGAACAAGATTAGGCTTTATAAGGATGACACCAATCTTGCCTTATGACTAATCGAGATATTGAGACAAAAGGATTATGAATACAGAGATTCCAGTACAAGTGGGAGATTGTTGGAATTGTGTCCAGTAATCTCGGTACTGTCTCTAGAAAGTAAGAGTATGTCGAGATCAGACATAAGTCATATAATACTGGGGATCATGATGGCTTGCTAGAGTCCGCTCATGATCTATAAGTCTTGGACTTATTGCCTTTATTATATGATCCCATATGGGTCACACGCCTAAGCTAACAGGAAAATGTGTTGGAACGGCTTAGCAGAAGTACGACAAAAGTGCTAGGCATTTGTCGTACTAAGAGAGAAAGATTAATGGGTCTGATTAAATGGGATTTAATCAGATTGGGCCCAAAAGCCCAAAAGGGAAAGAGAAGGCTTTTAATGACTAAAAGCCAAGTCTTTTCTCCCCAACCCAAAAGACCTAGCCGCGATTCTCCTCTCTCTCTGCGCCTCTCTTCCTCGTGGTCTAGCAGCCATTTCCTTGTGAAGCGTGTGTGAACCTTTGGAGGATTCATCCCTCGGTGCATCTATCTGATCTCTGACCTGTTCTATTCCTTCCGCTGCAACAAACAGGTAAAAGGTGAGATCATCTAATGTTTCTAATCAAGAGAACCTAGATCTGTATGTTTAGGGTGATCTGAATCTGTGAATTACATCAGGATCAACTAAACGAATCCCTACATGATGCACTTTGATCATTGTCTAACGCTATCGTTCTGCGATAGTTATAAGGACCTTGTTTGGGTATATTATGAGATGAGTAGTTTACAGTGATGGAACAAGACGGAATTTGTCCCTCCAATATAAATGGAGTGAATATCTCTAGGCCAATCGGAGATTTGAATACTGGAAAATGCATGGCCATGCTCAAACGGACTGTCCCGAGTCGTTTGGATTGTCAGTATCGAATCAGAGTCCGATGAACAAGATTAGGCTTTATAAGGATGACACCAATCTTGCCTTATGACTAATCGAGATATTGTGACAAAAGGATTATGAATACAGAGATTCCAGTACAAGTGGGAGATTGTTGGAATTGTGTCCAGTAATCTCGGTACTGTCTCTAGAAAGTAAGAGTATGTCAATGATCAGACATAAGTCATATAATACTGGGGGTCATGATGGCTTGCTAGAGTCCGCTCATGATCTATAAGTCTTGGACTTATTGCCTTTATTATATGATCCCATATGGGTCACACGCCTAAGCTAACAGGAAAATGTGTAGGAACGGTTTAGCAGAAGTACGGTAAAAGTGCTAGGCATTTACTGTACTTAGAGAGAATAAAACGGATTGGCCGCTGTGTGTCGATCAATACACAAGGTGTGTCGGTCGACACAGTGCACGAATGCCGTCGAGTTAATTGGTGTTTGGGCCAAATGGCCCAAACGGAACCGGACAAGTTTTATTAGATAAAACTCGAGTTCAGAACAATTAACCCTAACACTCCAGCCGAAAACTCTCTCTCTCTGCGCCGAGCTCCTTGTGGTCTAGCAGCCGTTTTCTGTGATCGCGTGTGTGAACCTTTGGAGGATTCATCCCTCGGTGTTTCTCTGATCTCAGACATACCATCTCTTTCCGCTGCAAACAGGTATAAGGTGAGATCATCATTTGTTTCTATTCTGAGAAGAACCTAGATCGCATGTTTAGGTTGATATGAATCTAAGAATTGAATCAGGATCAACTAAACAATCCTTCAGTAACATTTACTTCTATAACATAAATACCTGAAGATGAAGTCTCGAAAGTCTTCTTCTTCTTTTTCTTCTCTTCCAAGAATTTGTTGCAATTTCTCTTCCAATGCCCAGGCTCTTTACAGTAATGGCACTTATCAGTCTCAGATGGGCCCGGCTTGGGCTTCGGGGCTGGCGCAGGCGTGTCCTGGTTCTCAACCTGGACTGCCTTGCCCTTTCCCTTGCCTTTGCCAAGTTTCTTAAACTTCTTACCCCCTTGTACCATAAGTACATTAGGAGTGCCCTTCTTGATATTAGGCTCAGCTGTCTTGAGCATGCCATGCAGTTCAGTCAACGTCTTCGTCAAGTTGTTCATGTTATAGTTCATAACAAACTGATCATAACTTGACGGCAGTGACTGCAGAATGATGTCAGTAGCCAACTCTTGGCTAATGGGACAATCCAGTCTCCCCAGGTTATCAATATAACCCATCATCTTAATGACATGAGGACTGACCGGACTGTCCTTTGGTAGCTTGCATTCAATGAGAGATTTAACCGTCTGGTATCTCTCAGTTCGTGCTTGCTCCTGAAACATGCTTTTCAGGCTAGTAATCATCTCCACTGGCGACTCCACGTTCTCGTATTGCTTCTGCAAGTCCGAGTTCATGGTAGCCAACATGAGACAATTCACATCGACCACATCATTGGAATGCTTATCCCAAGCACTCCTTTCTGCATGTGCAGCATTGGCTCTCGGTTTTTCAGGGAGAACAGTTTCCAGGACATAGTCCCTTTTCTCCTGCTTGAGAACAATTCTCAAGTTCCGATACCATTCGAGAAAATTCGATCCATTTAACTTGTCCTTCTCAAGGACGGATCGCAGGGAGAAAGAGTTATTATGAGTGTTAGTCATAGCTGAGAACAAAGAAAGGAAAAGGTTTAGTTATGATGTTCAAGAAATGAGAAATCTTAACTTTTAAAGAAACTCGCATTATATTCAAACAATGTTTCCTCAAATGAATATAATGATCCAAGACCCATACTTCACTAAATTCAAGTGAGCCACTGGCTATCACTCAACTTTAGCTATCTAGGTAAGCAACAACTTTGCTAGTTATATCCAATATAACTCTTGGTTGTGGATTGACATCTTTATGTCCAATCCACCTAATGTCTCTGAGCCCAAAACGATTTTGATGGCCCAGTCAAGTAAACCAATCTTTTCAGTTATGTAATTGTCGACGTCTTGCACTGCAAGTCCATCAACACGATTACCTCTGTCTTACTCATGAAATTGTGGACATCTTGCACTGCAAGTCTATCACACAATTAAATGGGTCTTGACAGTTGACAAGATTGGAAAGACATCAAGTGTCACTTGATATTTGATTGAGGAACGGAATCATTTAAAACGTTCAGTTTTATTATGTTTTAATTCTTATAATTAATTGATTCATCTTGCTTCGGTTCTGTGATCTCAGGTTCAATAACCTAATCAACAAGTCTGATGTCGACCGACACTACTATAGTGTCGATCGATGCAGGATAACCAAAAGAAATCCGCGATAACTGATCAATCCAATTGATCTGGTTTTGAATACCGGTCAGCATCGATCGATGCTACATTAGCATCGGTCGATGCCAACCTAATCAAACCAATCGCAATTAGACCTTTCACAGAGTTCAACCATTATTAACCAAGCTCGATAACCGGTCCTATCCAATTGAACCGATTCAACAATCTCACGAGGTTTGTATTGACCGACACAACATTTGTGTCGATCGACACTAGGCGAAAACTGAGTTTTATTCGGGTTTTCGCCCTGTTTCGATCGATGCCGGATTGGCAACGATCGATACCATGCGAAAAACCCTAAATTTTAATCGGGTTTTCTCCCTGTGTCGATCGATGCCGGATTGGCATCGATCGACACCATGCGAAAAAGCCCTAAAACGTTTTCGAACAGAACCCTAAACTAGGTTTTCATGAAAACGAATTCTAGCAAGTTTGTATCAACCATACACATATTCAGATTCAACAAATCTAATCAACATGCTACAGATTCAATGGAACCCTAAAGCTCTGATACCACTGAAGGAATTTCTAGCAGTTCTAATCAGGATTAGCAACCCTAGTCTGAATTCCGAGCCTAGGATCTAAGGTTCAAGTAATTGAATCTATGGGATCTCAGATTTACCTGGTGATTTGCAGCGGAAGTATTAGCAGATAATCGAGATCACGAAGCGCCTCAAATGCTGCGCCTCTACTGGTATCCACACGCACACAAACTGGACCGCAGGGATGCTAGTGCGTTACAGAGATCTAATCTCCAGAGAGGTTTCTTACTGTGTTCTGGTGGCTGTGAATTAGGTTAGAAAAGAGTTTAGGTCGACCATATATCTTATATATGTCGGCTTAAACCACAACGGAATTAACCAACGATTAAACCGTATTAATCTGGTTAATCCGCGAGTTGCATCGATCGATGCACTATGTGCAACGATCGACACTGCCCCAGAATATTGATATCGAATGCATATCAAATATGCATTCTCTGGATCATTACATTAATGATCAACCTCGTCTTTAACGCCCAGTTTGCTTAGGTGTGTGACCCTGTAGGATCATATAACACTATCAATGAGTTCTCAACTCATTGATCATAAGTGGCTTCTAGCAAAGTGTTATGACTACCTAGTGTTATGTGATTGTCTCATCTCGACTATACGACTTTCACTAAGAGCAAGTACAATAGATTTCAGGACATTCCCAACATATATATATATATATATATATATATATATATATATATATATATATATATATATATATATATTTCCTGTAGTCGTTTAATTCTTGTCTCGGCGTTAGGTCGTTTATTGAATGTATCATTTAAGTTGGTCCAAATAGTTCTCACAGAGTAATCCCCATTACTCACCCCTCTTCTTTCCCCCTTCTGTTCACGCAAAACTGATAGCAGAAGTTCTATAGTGGTCGAGTTGGTCGATTTTAACAAAAGGAAGCGTGCTCAGGATCTTGAGACCAATGGGAGGACATATCGGCTTGCCTTCGGTTTTGATGGATGTCCTAACATGCCTTCATTTCGGGAGACCGGAAGACGGGTATTACAATATAAGTCCTTACTTCTCTTTGTAATTTATCAGAAAAATGCTGATACACCAGTGTCAGTGTTTCTGGAGCGTCAACATGATAAAATTTCTCGAAAACATCAAATCTCACCAATTTATATTCAAAAGTAGTATTTGTTACTTTAGGCCTTGCTAGAAAATAGATAGACCCGTTTATGGAAAGTGCAGAGCCTAAACGTAGCAATAGAATGAGAGGATCAATGCATTGGATGTTTCACACTGGGAAAACTTGAAAAGTCTGTTTCACACTGGGAGTTTGTAGGAACAACACTTTTTATTGATTCTCGAGAGGGTGATATCCGAAGAATGTTTCATCTTTGGTATATTAAAGGACTACCTTGAAATATGGTTATATATAGCTTCCTCTTGGGACCAATGGGAGGACATGTCGGCTTGCCTTTGGGTTTAGATGGATTTCCTAATATGCCGGTGTTACTGTTTAGTATCAGAGCCTGGGTTAAGATCCCTCTGTCCTTCACAGAGGGGTCAGCTTCTACCATTTTATTAAAACCTCATTTCAGATTTCAAATGTGTTTGCGAAAGTTTAAGAATTCGGATGAACTTTGCGAAAGTGTTTTCAAACCACCAACTAGAGTAGTATGGTGACAGAGGTTCTCCTTGTCGCAACCCTCTATGTAGAGCTATGAAACCTATTGGCTGGCCATTAATGAGAACATTATACTGAACCGTGGTTATACATCACATGATCCGATCAACACATTGAGCCGCAAATCCCATCTTTCCCAGAAGATTCTCTATGAAGGCCCATTCAACTCTGTCATACGCCTTACTCATATCCGTTTCAATTGCCATGAACTTACCCTTGAAAGGTGGGTTTGTCCGTAATCCATGAAACATCTCCTGAGCTAAGATATTATCTGAGATCAATCTACCTGCAACAAAATCTGATTGCGTTTCTGAAAACAATCTTGGTAAAAGCCTCTTCAACCGTTGACATAAAACCTTAGATATGATCTTATAACCCACATTTCAAAGACTAATAGGTCACAATTCCGTCATTCTGCTCGGTCATTCCGTCTTTGGTCATTCGGATATTTTTGTTGACAAATATTTAACAAAATATACATATAATACCCAAAATTAATTAATACATTTAATATTTTTGGTCATTCGGATATCTGATCGGGTATGGGATACTATACATAACTAAATTGATACCCATTGTTGGGGGTGGGTTTAGCACCCCCTGGTTAGCTCAGTCCATCTTCAGTAATTACCTCTAAACGAAGTTCAACTACGACCCATTATGGTTAAAATCAAAAATTGGAAGGTTGACACAAGAATCGAGACAAGAATTAAGAAACGTCGAACAATGGAAGTGGCGCAACGATGACCTATTGTTCACCTACCCTACCCGCGAAAGAAGGAGCGCTCTCAATAACACTTGTAGTGAGATCCCTAGGGCAGGTCAATATAGGACACCCTCCAGCCGATATACGAATCCAAGAATCACAAGAGAGAAGCACTATAAATAGAAGGGGACTCCGCATTAAAGAGGGATATTCAATTCTAAAGAGAGAAATCGACTTAGAGATAGATATTCTCATAAAAAGATTTGAACTACATGTTTAGTTCTTCTTCTGACCTCTGTTGAGGTCCTTTTAAGTCCTCTTTGTAATCTTACTTCTTTTTCTTGCAAATCTATCAACTTGTAACCCGTTTTCTAAGATTAATACATTATATTCTTCTGACTTATCTCTCTCGAACTACTGCCTTATCAGATGGAGGATCTCCGGATACCTTGTTGCCACATAAAATTCATGTATTCAGGAATACCGCCAAATGAGAAGCGGGAAAATTTGGAGTTAGCTGGGAAGGATCTCACCTGATCTTTGGGATATTAGAGCTCGGGATGTACGAACCAGAAACCTTGGAAAGGTACCAGCCAGACAGACCTTGAACCCCGCGCAAAATATGCAATATTACTAGGTAAAAAATCAATTATATATATATAATCTCATGATCATTGTACCCGAACTACAAATGGATTGATCCCTCTTATTATGGTTAGTAGGCAACCTATAATAAGGTGCAGCTATAACTTGTAAAAAAGGGGAGAGCGAGCTGAAGCTCACCCCTTGAGTAAAACTATCTTTTAAATACCAAAATCACATTAAACTAGCTACACTCCAAACGAAGGTTCAAAAACCTTCATGCCTACCTCCTGATATACCATGGATTTTAGGGATTTTAACCATGGTATATATCTTATTTATCGAGTCTATTATTATGTTTTAGAGTCTTTTCAGGTATTTATTAGGTACAAGCACATTTGGAGCAGATTTGGTGATTATGGCACTTTCTGGAGCTTTTTGGAGTGTTTGGCCGAGAGATAGAGTTCTCTGTGGACATTTGAGGAATGCATCGATCGACACACCTTTGGTGTCGATCGTTGCATATGCGAGATGGGCCAGACTCGGCGGTTTAATGAAGAATGCTGATATTGCAGAAAAGCCCAGATATTTACACAAAGCCCAAAACGTGTTTTAGACTATATATTAGGGTTTTTAGCCACTTGTTTAGGCTACGCTTTACTTACGCTTTGTTTTATTCAGAGAGAGTTTTAGGGGCTGATCTTGTTCTCGAAAGAGACTTGATTTCGAACCCCAGTTCTTTATTTGATTTTATGATATTTGGTTTTCTATTCATGATGTTTTCTGTTTCGATGAACATGTCTGAGTAGATTACCTGTTAAGTTTAGGGATTCTCATTAGGGATTTCATGGAATTATAGTTTAATCAATCTGTAGGGATTCATATCTGCTAGTTCTTCTTATAGGGTTGTTCTTAATGCTTAATCTGAAGTAGCTATCCAGATTTATGATGTTAGGTTGATTGATGCAACGACAGTTGGTTAATTAGCTAGAAAGAACCTAGATGAGCAATTAAATTACTCGCAAAGAGATTTGGTTTAGTTTAATTGTGAACATATCAAACTTGGAATTAAAGCTGGTTTAATCTGTTAGTAATTGCAAAGAGATTTGGATTGCTGCACTTAGACTTAGAGAATTCTCGCAACGAGAGTTGGTTAATTCTATATCTGTGTTTTGAGTTCTAGAACAGTTTCTGATTAGATCCCGATTGATTGATTGCTTGTGTTCCTGATTTCCTGAGAACTTCCTAGACTTAACGCTTCGCTTCCTTGCTCACAAACTCGCTACTTATTTACTTTCTGCTTGCTGATTTACTGCTTTCCCATATTGCTTTCTCCTAGTTTAATCTCTTCTGTTTTAATTCTATCGTTGACCGGAGTCCCTGTGGATTCGATACCCTAAGTACTACAACTACATCACTGTGCACTTGCAGTTAGAATAGGGATTAATTCTTGACCTATCAAGTTTTTGACGCCGTTGCCGGGGACTCTTTTGAGTCTTCGATAGATTTGAACTTAGGGTTTAGACTAGGTTTTTCGTTTTTATTTTTTTGCTACTAATTTTTTTTTCTTTTCTGTTCTTGCGTTTCAGGTACGCCTGTAATCGCCCTGCATCGATCGACACTGTCCTGTGTGTCGATCGTTGCGTTCTCGAGCTTGCATCGATCGACGCTACTCTGCATCGATCGACACATCGCGTAAGATGATGGGAATGATGGAACGGATGTTGGAAAATCAGCAGAATAACTCGTTCTGCAGAGGCTATGGTTCCTATTCATTCACCAGAGATCATGAATCTCCATCATATCAGCCTGTTCCTCCTCACAATACACAATCTAATAAGCTGATGAGCATGATGGAGCAGTTCTTGGAAAAGCAGGAAGAAGATTTGAACTACATCAATAGCTCTGGATTCCAAGGAAACAGGTTTGGTAATCAGCAAGGTAATTCTTATAAGAGAACCTATGGATCATCCTCATATCAGACACCTCCTGCTGCTAATGCTTATAAGAGCAAGATGGAATCTATGATGGAGCAGTTACTAGAGGATCAGACCAAGACTGTTGTAGACTTCGACAGGAAGTTGGATGCTATGCATGAAAATCTGAATGGGAAGCTTGAATCTCTTAGCACACATGTGAAGAAGCTGGATGTTCAAATCCAACAGACATCTCAAGCAATACAAAGGCATAATGAAGCTGGGAAAGCTGAACAGTACAAATCCATCAAAGCTGTAACCTTAAGAGATGTAGGAAGTTTCGGTTGATCCTGATTCAATTCTCATATTGATATCAACCTAAACATGCATTAGATCTAGGTGTTCTTATTTAGAAACATAATGATCTCACCTTTTACCTGTTTGTTGCAGCGGAAAGAAGAACAGGTCAATGATCAGGGAGATACACCGAGAGATGGATCCTCCAAAGGCTCACACACGCTTCACAAGGAAATTGGCTGCTAGACCACAAGGAGGCTGGCGCAGAAGAGAGGCTGGGAGGCGCAAAAGGCTGAGGAAAATTAGAGACCTAGGTCTGATTTTATTCATTAAAATCTCTCCTAGTTCTCATGGGCTTTTGGGCCCAATTCTCAGTTCTGATTAAATCCCATGGATTTAATCAGGCCCTTTAGACTCTCTTGATACAGTAAATGCCTAGCACTTTTACCGTACTTCTGCTAAGCCGTTCCTTCGTATTTTCCCGTTAGCTTAGGCGTGTGACCCATATGGGATCATATAATAAAGGCAATAAGTCCAAGACTTATAGATCATGAGCGGACTCTAGCAAGCCATCATGACCCCCAGCATTATATGACTTATGTCTGATCATTGACATACTCTTACTTTCTAGAGACAGTACCGAGATTACTGGACACAATTCCAACAATCTCCCACTTGTACTGGAATCTCTGTATTCATAATCCTTTTGTCTCAATATCTCGATTAGTCATAAGGCAAGATTAGTGTCATCCTTATAAAGCCTAATCTTGTTCATCGGACTCTGATTTGATACTGACAATCCAAACGACTCGGGACAGTCCGTTTGAGCATGGCCATGCATTTTCTAGTATTCAAATCTCCGATTGGCCTAGAGATATTCACTCCATTTATATTGGAGGGACAAATTCCGTCTTGTTCCATCACTGTAAACTACTCATTTCATAATGTACCCAAACAAGGTCCTTATAACTATTGCAGAACGATAGCGTTAGACAATGATCAAAGTGCATCAGTCCATGTGCAGTCACATGCATGCGAACTCAGGTCTAAGGACTATACTCTATAGTCGTAGTAAGAATCTCTTATGACACAGATATAAATATCCTGAAGAGTTCTTATAATCGGGTCTTGTCCGGTCGTATGTTCCCCAACATACACCTATGTACTGACTTTGATGCCGCGCATCTATGACACACTAAGACTTTGTCATAAGTCACGTACCAATCCAGTCTCACACGGTTGTTGGTGTTCCAATTTCAACAACCTTCGACTAGGGACAGGATGATATAAACCATCTATCAAATATAGGGTCTTATGATCAAGCTAAATGACTTTGATGACTCAAGATCAAGTCATTTACTTCGATGACCAATAACATGGTTCATATCATTTTGGAACGATTATTTCATCACAGTTAAAGTAATCTTGAAATAATAATTTCATTAAACATCATAAATGTTTTACAAGAACATATCAAATAACTAAATAAAGCCCTTTAATAACTCCCACTGAAATCAAGACTACATCTTAATTTCACTTATCCTACAGCTACAGTCCGAGACTCGTGCTTAGGCCTAAGGAGTGGCTTCGTTAATAGATTAGCAACGTTCTCATTCGATGAAACTTGCTGATCTACTTAACATCTCTGTCATTTATCTTATGGAATAGGTTATACCTATCCTCAAGTTGTTTGGACCTCTGATGTGCAGCTAGTCTCATCTATGCTGGGATTCACATCAAGTTCAGTGATGAACTCTTCTTTCCAAACAACCTCTTTCGCTGCTTCCCAAGCTGCGAAATATTCAGTTTAAGTCATGGAGTCAGCAACAGTGCCGTGCACCGCCAAACAAACACAAGACATAACCGGACTGTGACCGGAAATCATCTTTGTCTGTTGGAAACTTGCCTTTCAGACTCTATCGACTTGTAGCACCTCACTTTCTTCTTTACCTAAAGAACTTATCCTTAGTATTCTTCAAATACTTTAGAATATTCTTTACAGCAATCCAGTGATTCTTTGCTGGATTTGACTGGTCTTTACTTGTCTTGCTTAACATTAAAGCAATATCAAAACAAGTACGTGTCATGGCATACATGATAGATCCAATTGCCGAAGCATATGGAATCCTATCCATGCATTTAAGCTCAGCAGTTATCGTAGGATAATGTATCTTGCTTAACTTAATGCCATGTGACATTTGCATAAAACCCTTCTTGGATTGCTGAAAACGTGTAGGACTTTGTCAATTTAAGAATCCTGACTTTGTCCTACCAGCTCTTTTGGATCTCTATCTTTAGATCCGAAATCCAAAAACTACGTGGCTTTACCCATGTCAATCATTAAACCAACTCCCAAGCTAGTCCTTTACCGACTACAGCATTGGGACGTTATATCCGAGAATCAGTATGTCATCGACATACACTTTGAGAAATGCAATATTGCTCCCACTAATCTATTAGTAAACACACAGTTCCGCTTCGTTCCTGTTCAAGTCAAAACTTTGACTACTTCAACAGAACGAAGATTCCAACTCCGATATGTTTGCTTCCATCCATGAATGGATCGATGAAGCCAACTTACACAAAATGTAATTCTTCGGAGTCTGGGCTCACTTTCGCTTCCTAGGATTTCACAGATTTGTCGCTTTCAATGATCATCAGATCATGCGAACATTCAATGATCATCAGGCTAAACTAATGACGAGAATTCACTCTCGGATTAGTGACTGATTCTTTCATATCTGCGAAGTTCAGGCTCCACAGGTGTAGATTCTACAGAAATCCGTAAATCCTTCCGCTGCTCTCCCTCAATAGGTTAAGCAGCCTCCTGTATTTCTCGAATTTCTTCGAGTTGTACTTTTACTCCCACTGTTCTTCTTGGAAAGTAACTTCCCTTCTTAGAAAACAGAATGGTCGTAAAAGTACCGAGCCTTGGTTTCCTTGAGAAAACTTCGAGTTATGCTTTTACTCCCACTGTTCTTCTTGGAAAATAACTTCCCTTCTTAGAAAACAGATTGGACGTAAAAGTAACAAGCCTTAGTTTCTCTAGGACAACCAGCGAAGTAGCACAACTACAAATACTCAGTAAAGACAAATTTGGATCGATTCCAATCCACATTAACGTGGTGTCTTTCAACTGATATTTGTGGAACTATTTTAGCGTAAACTTAGATATTTCTAGAGCATTATTCTTAAAATATCATGGAAGATTCGTGTGATTCATCTTTAATCATTTCTTATAAGATTTGATTCTTTCTCACAGAAACACCTTCAGGTTTTCAGGAGAAATGAGCTGTGAAACGATTTCACACTCATTCAGATGATCACATAATCAATGACTTAAGTATTCTCACTCTTGATTTTAATCCAGAGTCTTAATACTTTTGTCATTCAGATCTTATACTTCATTCTGGAACTCTTTCGACCATGTCAAAGAATTCCGACTTGTGTCTCATCAAATGAACACAGTCACACTCACTGAAGTAATCAGTAGAAACAATGAAGTACGTGAGATTTTCTCTGGCATTACTGCTCATTGGGCCACATACATGAGTATGTTCCAGGTCCAATAAGCCTTTGGGCCTTTCTCTAGCTCGGCTAAGATGGGCCCTTTACTTTTGGTCCAGTAAGCAGAATTCAAGTCTCATAAGATATCCATTCAAATGAGCCCAAAAGTCCATAACTATGGGGTTTCTGAATCCGACTTACTCTATTTGACCAAAACATTTATGCCAAGAAAAATCAGGTTTAATACATCAGATTTAAACCAATTCGGTATTTATGTTGCATTTAGGCACTCTTTGGTTTAAGATATAAAACCCATTCCATGAATAGGGTGCTACAATTAATATTTCATTAAAATCAAAAGAACAAAAACTTGTCTTTTATCAAAATGAAAAACATTCAAATTCTTACAAGAAAATGAAAAACAACTCTGCTTAAAGCAGGTAGATTGTAGAAAATACTTAATACAAAACCAAGCCTTGAAGGTATCTACAAGTGAAAACCCTATGACTGAGGCAGCTTCCATAGCTCCTTCCAGACATGCAGTTCCACTTGCCCTTCCTTCAACGTTCTACTGTTGCTCAGGCTCTGCATATTACAACAAATATCAGTGCCACAACCAGTATCCAATACCTGCAAGGTAGAACTTGAAGTAATAACATGAATACCTGAGGAAGTAGTCTCATACATTAACTTTAACTCCTCATCGTCTTCCATGAATTTTATGCAATCTCTCTTCCAATGCCCTATCTCTTTACAGTAGCAGCACTTACCAACGTAAGAGGTATCTGACTTGAGCTCAGAAGACATACGCTTGCCATGATTCAAAATCTGGACAACTTTGTCTTCACCCTTGTCAGTACTAGGTTTCATAAACCTACCCTTCACGTTTGGCTCAACCATCTTGAGCATATCATGCAGTTCAGTCAGCGTCTTCGTTAAGCCTTTCTTGATATAGTTCCTTCTGAACTTATCATAGCTTGACGGCAGTGACTGCAGAATGATTTCAGTTGCCAATTCTTGGCCAACTGGATAATCCAGTTTCCTCAGGTTATCTATATAACCTATCATTTTACTGATATGAGGACTTACTGGATGATCATCTGGTAGCTTGCAGTTAGTGAGAGACTTAACCAACTGGTATCTCTCCACTCGTATCTGCTCCTGAAATTTCAATTTCAGGCTGCTGATCATCTCTATTGGCGACTCCATGTTCTCATATTGCTCCCGCAAGTCTGAGTCCATGGTAGCCAATATCAGACCACGCACATCTACCGCATCATTATAATGCTTATTCCAAACATCATATACTGCATGTGAAGCATTGGACCCGATCCTCACGGGGAGAGCTCTCTCAAGGACATAGTCCTTTCTCTCCTGTCTGAGGACTAGCCTCAGGTTCCGCGACCAAGTCAAGAAATTTGATCCGTTCAGCTTGTCCATCTTAAGGACATACCGGATCGAGAAAGTGTTTTGATTGTTTGTGCTAGTCATAACTGAAATATAAGATAAAAAGATTTTAGTTAATATGTTCAAAATGGTTAATCTCGTATTAAAGTTTAATATGATTAATCATGCATTATATTCAATAACATAAGTTACCCTCAATAGAATATAATGATTCCAAGATCCACATATAACTAAGATCAAAGTGGGCCACTGGCCGTCACCCAACCTTAGCTTATATCGGTAAGCCCTATATCGGCTAATTATATCCGTGATATAACTCTTGGTTGTGAATCTGGGCCCGAGGCCCAATCCACCCTGATGTCTCAAGGCCCGGGACTCCCGATGGCCTAGTCAAGAAAACCGGACTATACAGTCATGTAATCATTAATGTCTGGGACTCCCAATGACATTTATGAATCACAAACCGTCTTACCCACGCAAAAGCAGACATCCTCACACTGTAAGGCCATGAATGCAATTGAATGGGCTTTGACAGCTGACATAGCCTGGACAAGACATCCAACGCTTGATATTATTTGAGGTTCGTAGGTTTATTAAAATCATTCCCAAAATAGAAGATTACTATTTCGGGAAACTTTCTATTTATGGAAACCTACTATTTTTAGAAACTTTCTAAAATTGGAAACTTTCTAACTTTAGAAACTTCTTGAAATCCAAAACCCGCAAATTCAGAAACTTCTATTTTAAGAAACTTTCTAATTATAAAATTTCGGAAACTTTAATTTAAAACGACTTTATAATTTTATAAAATAGTTTTTAAATTAATCTGAAGAAAGACTCAATTAATGGCCCAATTGTTTTAACTTCTTGGCCCGAGGCCCAAGAATTTGTCCATGTCCAAGACATGACCCAATTGTCCAATTAATTGACATAACCGGTCTGGTTCATTAAAACTGGTCTAACCAAGTTTCAATTACTACGATGACCACAATTGTCAACCGGTTATTTACTAAACCGGAATTTCTCAATTTATTTGGTCCAACCAAATCAAATTAGAAATTCCTAGTTTAGGCACTAAATCCAATATTTCTTTCGACATTGGATTTCTTATCCCGGTTTAACCAGATTTAATAAACTTATTAAAATCTGTTTATTAAACCAGAACGATTAGATTTTAATCAAATTTTAAACCGAACCGAACCGATTTGATCACGTGAACCGATCACGACCTAGTCGTGATCTTCACGCAATCAAACCCTAGCCGCCAACTTAGCCATCTCTCGATCCAAGATCGTGATGGCCGCGCTTGGGATGATCGAGACGGTCCGGCCGGGCAATGACTCGACCAAGCTCTCGGCCTTGTCGCAGCCGGAACGATCGGCCTAGCCGATTGGTTCCACATGGTCGGCCGGTTGTAGGGACGTGATCGGGACGAGATGATCATCTCTCACGCGACCATTCGACCCAAGCCCATGGCCACGATCCAGCCGGTTTAACCATACCGGCCGATCGATCCAAAACCTAGGGCCGATCGCATATACCAAGCTAAAAGCTATGGTTTGCGATTTTCATTAGGTGTTTTAGGTTCTTAATTAATGTTTCTTAAGTATTTTCTTATCAATACATGCATAGATTGATTCAAATACTTCTAAACAACCTAAAACTTGAATCTAAACAAGAAACCTACAGAACCAATAGCTCTGATACCACTGTAGGAAGTTTCGGTTGATGCTGATTCAATTCTCATATTGATATCAACCTAAACATGCATTAGATCTAGGTGTTCTTATTTAGAAACATAATGATCTCACCTTTTACCTGTTTGTTGCAGCGGAAAGAAGAACAGGTCAATGATCAGGGAGATACACCGAGAGATGGATCCTCCAAAGGCTCACACACGCTTCACAAGGAAATTGGCTGCTAGACCACAAGGAGGCTGGCGCAGAAGAGAGGCTGGGAGGCGCAAAAGGCTGAGGAAAATTAGAGACCTAGGTCTGATTTTATTCATTAAAATCTCTCCTAGTTCTCATGGGCTTTTGGGCCCAATTCTCAGTTCTGATTAAATCCCATGGATTTAATCAGGCCCTTTAGACTCTCTTGATACAGTAAATGCCTAGCACTTTTACCGTACTTCTGCTAAGCCGTTCCTTCGTATTTTCCCGTTAGCTTAGGCGTGTGACCCATATGGGATCATATAATAAAGGCAATAAGTCCAAGACTTATAGATCATGAGCGGACTCTAGCAAGCCATCATGACCCCCAGCATTATATGACTTATGTCTGATCATTGACATACTCTTACTTTCTAGAGACAGTACCGAGATTACTGGACACAATTCCAACAAGAGATGAGATTGAGTTGCTAGGTGAAGAAGAGATCATAATCTCGGATTTTCTGGATGAATATTGTCTGTCTGAGACATGCATCGATCGACACCCCCTTAGTGTCGGTCGACACGCAGTTCTGACGGCAATTTCGAGTTCTTACGACGAACAGAAATTGACCATTGTCGACACTGAAGGTCGACATCAATTCAATGACGACCGACACCCACTCTGCGTTGGTCGACGCGACAGTCGGGCATACCCAATTTCGCCCAAATCTGATGTTTTTGCTAAGGAAAGGGTCTACAAACCTCCAATACCATTCCCAAAAGTTCCTATAAGGTCTAAACATGAGCAGTGTGTAGTCAAGTGCATGGTGGTAGTGGATAAGAAGATGATCTCCACTGATGGTCATCTGAAAGAAGAAGTTCAGATTGGTGGAACTACAGTATCTGATAGTAGAGAGAAGAAGATGGCGGTTCCTTTTGAACCTGCTCTAACATCTTCAGTACCTGCAACTGCTCATGAGCAGAAAGCCCCAAACATCAGATCTGCACCAAAGGTAAGATATAAATCACCTAAGCTTAAACCTCCTGACCATATTGTTTTGAATGCAAGAAAACGCAGTATCCCACCCAAGCTTCGCTCCCGCTCCGGTTCTTTCTACTCTTTCCTTGGGAAACCTCATGATCCGACAGCATACACACCTCCTTGGATGAAGAGATATTCACAGAGACACTCAAAGTCTCTGTTGAAGCCACCTTGAATCAAATCTATATTCCATAGTCAAGCTATTGACTTTAAACAAGCGCTGAGTGAGAGGCAACCCACTGTTAGGTTCGTTTTTGTTTTCATTATTCGTTTTGATTTTGGTGTTTTGATTTTTCTGTTTAAGTGTGTTCAGCGGCGTGGGAAACAGGCAGAATCGCACTGCATCGATCGACCCATATTGTGCATCGGTCGATGCAGTCGCGATTTATGGTTTACCGATTCGATTGCGGTTCAGACACCGGTTATCTACATAACCGTGCGCATATTCGCTTTGCATCGATCGACACCCTTGTGGTATCGATCGACACAGGGCGACAACAAGTACGTATTTTGCAACTTTTCGGACTGTTTTCAATTTGATTATTCTTTCTCACCGATCCTGAGCTTGATTACACTGGGGACAGTGTAGTTTAAGTGTGGGGGAGGTCGCTACTGACGCACGCTTTTGTTTTCTTATGAGTTATTCTTGTTTTTCAATTTTTTTTTATTGAGTCAAAATTGTATGAAACTATGATTTTTCGAGGAAACTTTTCGCTTGAATAGGAACTAAGTGACCATTGGACAGACTTGCAGAGCCTCTATGACTATTAGAAAACCCAGACACAGATCAACCTACTGAGAACACCCACATCACTTCAGGTATCAGAGGATCCTTTTACTGACTTCACCTTAATACTGACTTAATTTTCTCACCTAAGGGCTTGGAATACCTTGAGTCGGATTCCTTTGTTAGTTCTGACACAGCCTGTAAACCTGTCCTATTTGGTTCCCTTCTCCCCTTCCATAAAGTAAAAAAAAAGTGTAATAAACTGAGGATGAGTTAGTAACTCCGAAGTGGTCTCTGGGAGTGGTAGCTACAACTATTACCTCCTGTGCATCCATGGAATGTGTCCAAAGTACACCCCAAAACGGGAAGAACACTGATAAAAAAAATAAAATGATACCCAATGGGAAAAAATCAGTTGTTAAGGAAGGGAAAAGAGAAGAAAGGGACCAGAGAAAGATAGTATGGTGGTCTAGAGCTGACAAGGTAAGAGTCCATGTGCCCTTTGATCGATACTCCTTAGGTGAGACCGCACTTAAATACTCGCAGAAGTCAGTATGGTGAATTTGAATGCATGAATGTGATAGTGGAGTTTACTTAGGACAATTGCTAAGTGTGGGGGAAGTATATTGTGGTCTTGAGTTCTGTAGGAAAGTTTTCAGTGGATTACTATGTGAATGTGAATGCGAAAGTTCCTAGGACGAAATGAGTTTCTGTGTTTTCAAACTTCTTTTCTTATACTTTGGTTCTTTACTTGCTTGAGGACAAGCAAGAGCTAAGTGTGGGGGAGTTGATATACCATAGATTTTAGGGATTTTAACCATGGTATATATCTTATTTATCGAGTCTATTATTATGTTTTAGAGTCTTTTCAGGTATTTATTAGGTACAAGCACATTTGGAGCAGATTTGGTGATTATGGCACTTTCTGGAGCTTTTTGGAGTGTTTGGCCGAGAGATAGAGTTCTCTGTGGACATTTGAGGAATGCATCGATCGACACACCTTTGGTGTCGATCGTTGCATATGCGAGATGGGCCAGACTCGGCGGTTTAATGAAGAATGCTGATATTGCAGAAAAGCCCAAATATTTACACAAAGCCCAAAACGTGTTTTAGACTATATATTAGAGTTTTTAGCCACTTGTTTAGGCTACGCTTTACTTACGCTTTATTATATTCAGAGAGAGTTTTAGGGGCTGATCTTGTTCTCGAAAGAGACTTGATTTCGAACCCCAGTTCTTTATTTGATTTTATGATATTTGGTTTTCTATTCATGATGTTTTCTGTTTCGATGAACATGTCTGAGTAGATTACCTGTTAAGTTTAGGGATTCTCATTAGGGATTTCATGGAATTATAGTTTAATCAATATGTAGGGATTCATATCTGCTAGTTCTTCTTCTAGGGTTGTTCTTAATGCTTAATCTGAAGTAGCTATCCAGATTTATGATGTTAGGTTGATTGATGCAACGACAGTTGGTTAATTAGCTAGAAAGAACCTAGATGAGCAATTAAATTACTCGCAAAGAGATTTGGTTTAGTTTAATTGTGAACACATCAAACTTGGAATTAAAGCTGGTTAAATCTGTTAGTAATTGCAAAGAGATTTGGATTGCTGCACTTAGACTTAGAGAATTCTCGCAACGAGAGTTGGTTAATTCTATATCTGTGTTTTGAGTTCTAGAACAGTTTCTGATTAGATCCCGATTGATTGATTGCTTGTGTTCCTGATTTCCTGAGAACTTCCTAGACTTAACGCTTCGCTTCCTTGCTCACAAACTCGCTACTTATTTACTTTCTGCTTGCTGATTTACTGCTTTCCCATATTGCTTTCTCCTAGTTTAATCTCTTATGTTTTAATTCTATCGTTGACCGGAGTCCCTGTGGATTCGATACCCTAAGTACTACAACTACATCACTGTGCACTTGCAGTTAGAATAGGGATTAATTCTTGACCTATCACCTCCTAACCAGAGGTGTGGTTCCACAAGTTCCCCACGAATGTAGCTGTGAAATAATTTGTACCCAACAAGTTATAAACCTAAAAACATAGCTCGACAGGATTAAACCTGAGTCCGTCACGCACAATGCGTTCTCCATGGATGCAATGATGAAATAATCCACACCCTAGCCTATGAGCCTAAAAAACTCGAGCCTAGGGACGCAAGCCGAGCCCAATATCAAAAACATGTCCCACGAAAGGTGAAACAAAATAAGTCAAGCCCATCTTGCAAAATAACCCAACGCGGAAGCCACAGTAATAAACCGAGCCCAACTCGCATCCAAAACGTATATATCGCACATAATTGAAATCAGGAAACACAAGCATAGAAAACTCAATCACAAGCTAACAAAAATCCTTTAGAGCCACAAAACGGGGCAAATTCATAACAAAAATGAAGGCAAAAAAATCTCCCGAGCAAACCATGAAATGAAAATACAAAAGCATTCTTGTTTGTTTTGACTGACCTGGTCTAGCCTTAAACTTGATCAGAAGGATCCCCTAAAGAAACAACAGGAGGGTCCGAAGAAGAAGCTTGCCCGACCAAGTCAGAAGGTGAAACCTTCAGGACATCGCCAGGCAGGTCGTCAATTACCTTCACCTTTTTGTCATGCTCGACTTGTCGATTTAAATTTTCTCAATGAGCTCGGCATCCTTACCTAGAAACACGGATTTGTTCTCCTTCAAAAGGGAAAGAACCTCAAGATGTCCCTTATTATGCCTCAGGACAAATGTGTTCTCATTGGCTGCATCCCAAGAATCCAAGTAATCCCTAATCTTTTCGAATTGTGCCTTATACTTCTCGGCCATCAGTTTCCGAACTCTCTTGGCCTCTTTCAACCTCTCATTTATCCGAGACAACTCTATCTGGGAACTCTCGGACCTAAACTTCTCCTGAAGCTCTCATTCTCTGCTTTCAACCGAGAAACCTCCTTCTGAGCTGTGGACAGTTCAGTCTTATAAGATTCTGGCACCGCCCGAGATTCAGTTAGTTCATAACGAACGTTTTAATTCTCGAGGTTAGTACTATTCAGCTTCCAAACCTTGACCTCTGGTTCAAGGACTTTCGCTCTCTCTGATAGTTCAAGAAATATCCCTATTCTACTGCAAGTGCACAATTATGTGATTGTAGTATAAACAGTATCTTATCCACAGAGACTCAAGACCACGCAATATATTATATGTTATCGAACTTAGCTAGACCAATCAGATGAGAAAGCAATAAACAATGCAGAAATGTAAAAGAGTGTTTCGATAGGAGGAAAGCGCTAGACTCAGGGTATTCTCAGGAAATCATACAATGTAGATACTTAGCTAATCATGATTCAGGTTAAGCACATGTTCAAGAACTAGAATCACAATGTATAATAATTCAACTCTCGTTGCAATTACTATCTATGTCTAGCAACCTAACGATTCAAATCTCTTTGCAATCTTAGAGTTCTAGACAAGCATTAATAGTAAGTTTCACAATTCTCCTAAACCAAATCTCTTTGCATCTAGTCAAATTGCTCACACTAAGTTCTTTCAGATTATAACTCACACTCTCGTGCCAAATTAACAATCTAAGATCTAAACCCTAGGTGATCAGTCCAGAATTCAGTTTTAATCTCAACTTAGGTGATGAACATATAGATTTAGAATCCTAATCATTCAATGATCTAACAAAGCATCAAATCCCTATGAGAATCCCTAAATCTAACTAAGGTTACTACTCAGGCATATAATCAAATGAATAACACATATTTGAATAGATAACAAGACTGAATAGATAAATAACAGGGGTTCGAAATCCTTCTCTCAAAGGTTACAAGTAGCAAGAACAGCCCAAGCCAAAATCTCTCAATCTCCAGAACAAAGAACAAGATAAGAGTTACTGCTCACAAAAACTTAATTAAAAACCACTAAACATGTTCTGGGGCTGAATTAGAATTAGAGAAACTTCTGGGGTAACTTTGCAATTCTTCAAAAGATGTCTTCAACAAGCGCATAAGTCTCTGTCACCGACACTAAGATGGATGTCGGTCGACATTCATTCGTGGTCGAGACACCAACTTCAGCTCCTTTCACAAATCGCCAGAAACGTCCCAAAACTCCACTCTTTGCTCCAAACGCAAGGTTACCTGTAAAAGACTCGATAGACTCGAAAAACCAGGTTAAAGACTCAATATACACAATTATATCATGGTTTGAAAACTCAGAAACTCATTTTGTCTTAGGAACATTCGCATTCACATTCACTTAGTAAACCACTGAAAACATTCCTGCAGAGATCAAGACCACAATGTACTTCCCCACACTTAGCAACTATCCCAAGTAAACTCCACAATCTAGACAGAGCATCCAAATTCACCACACTAACCTCTGTATACAATTAAGTGCGGTCTCACAAAGGGAGTATCGATCAGAGGACACATGGACTCAACTCAGTCAGTACCTGACCACCAAACTGTCGGTTTCTGGTTCCTTTCTTTTTCCTTTCTATCAGTGCTCTTCCCTTTTTATTCGGGGTGTAACTTTGGACATGTTTCCATGGATGCACAAGAGGAAATAGGGGTATCTACCACTCCTGTGACCACTTCGAAGCTACTAGCTTATCCGCAGTTTATCTCTCTCTCTCTTTTTTTTTTACTTTCAAGGGAGAGGAAAATGGAAACATACTCAGACATGATTATAGGTTGTGTCAAGCACATTAGAGGAATCCGATCCAGAGATACCAAACCCCTAAGTGAGAAAATTCAGTCAAGATTAGAGGTGAAGTTAGTGATGGATCCTCTGAATACCTGAGAAGATATGGGTGTCCTTGGTAGGTTGATCCGTGTGGGGTTTTCTAACAGTCATAGAGCTACTGTAGGTCTGTCCAATGGCCACTTAGTTCCTGTTCCAGCGAAAAAATTCCTCGAAAAATTATAGTTTCATACCAATTTTGACTCAATAAAACAGTTTGAAAACCAAAGAAAACAGAAGGACTGACACTAAGAAAAAAGAACACATTATCAGTAACCACCTCCCCCAAACTTAAATTGCACTGTCTCCAGTAAAATCGCAGCTTGGGTTCGATAGAACAAGGTATAACTCAACCGAGAACATGGAAGGCCATAAACCGTACCTTTAGGCGTGTTGAGTGTCGACCGACACCCGGCCAGTGTCGAACGACACATGGCTTTGGTCGATACTCATCTGCTCCGAATCGAGTGAGCACGATTTATGTCCGCGTTTTCGAGTTCGGTGTCGACCGACACTAAGGAACGTCGATCGACACTGCTATCTGCAACCTGTTCTTCACGTTTCTAACACACAAAAACCATAAAAAAAAAATCAAAAGACTCAAGACTAAAGACCAAAAATAAAAGAAATCTGACCATACAGTGGGGGGCCTCCCACTCAGCGCTCGTTTTTAGTCGTTAGCTTGACTATGGGTAGGAGATCAGACTCTCGGGGGTTTCGACAGAGGTTGTGAGTGACTCTGCGAAAGTCTCCTCATCCATGGAGGTTCGTAAGCGGTATCAGAATGAGAATGTCCAAGGAATGTAGGAATGGAATGTTTCCCTGCATTCACAGCAATGAGGTGAGGAGTTTTGAGTTTTGAAGATGCATACCTTCGCCTTGGTGGAAATCTGACAATTGGAGCTTTCTGCTTATGAGCAGTTGCAAGCTCTGAAGATGCTAGAGTGGATCCTTGAGAAACCACCATCTTCTTTTCTCCAGTATCAGAAACTGTAGCCTCGTTAGTCTGAGCTTCTTGCTCCATCTCAATGCTAAAGGCTTGACCGTTAATAGTGGACTTTTGCAGCTTATCCATCTTGAAGTGCAGAGGTTTATCTCCCAGATGAAGATCAATCAGACCGTGCCTCACATCAATCATTGCTCCAGCTGTGGCTAAGAAGGGTATACCAAGTATCAGAGGATCATTCGGTTCCTTATCATATTTCAACACCACGAAGTCTGATGGAATCAAGTAGTTTCCCACTCTGATAGGGACGTCCTCAATAACTCCTTCTGGAATCCTCTTAGATTGATCAGCTAGGATTAGAGAGATCTTACTCTGCTTGAAGTCCGTCAGCCCCATCTCTCAGCCACAGAGTATGGCATGAGGTTTCCAGCAGCTCCTAAATCACATATGGAATGCCTGAAACTGTCTTTGAAGATTGAGAAATCTAGCACAAAGATACCAGGATCAGGTAGCTTCTTTGGAATATGATTAAGCAGCACATCACTGATTTGTTTTGGGAGCACCACTACCCAATCCCTCAAATCTTCATCCATTGGGATCATTTTCTCCACATATCTCCTTAGACAAGGATGAGTTGGCAAAGTATCAGCTTGTGGATCCTTATTCAGCTTCTCATCCATCAATTCCAATCGTTTAGCCTCATCAAGCTCTTGCTTAGACTTCATATCCACCCTGGGGAAGGGTATATGAGGTTTGTAAACTTTCTCTCCAGTAGCCACATGAAGCGTTGGTGAAACCATGTCTGACCGACCATAGTGTCGATCGACATTGAAGTGGTGTCGGTCGACACTGGGTTTGCACTCTGAATCCTTTGACATTTTTTTAGAATCATCGACCATCAAATCGGGCTTGATCGATTTTCGTTCGTCATGAGAATTCAAAGACTCCCTTGAAGCATGATGTCGACCGGCATTAATAGAATGTCGACCGACACTGAGGGTTGTGGCGTCGGATTCATCTCTATTGTCAATGAATTCCATAGTCTCAACCTCAAATCCTTCTTCCTGATCCAGCCTATCTTCAGTCTGAAACGAGATAGCATTGATGTGGGTGTTTTGAACATTCTTTCCCTTGACTGAGCTTGAAATCTGGTTTACTTGTGTATCCAGCTGCTTCATATGTGTTCTCAAGGACTCAAACTTCCCATTAAGATCAGTGTAGATGGCATCTATCTTCTTGTTGAAGTCCACAATAGTCTTTGTCTGCCCCTCAAGTATCTGCTCCATCATAGCTTCCAACTTTCTCTCATAAGCATTAGTAGCAGGAGGAGTATGATAAGAAGATGATCCATAGGTCCTCTGATAGGAGTTGTTCTGCTGAAAAGGTTTCTGAAAACCAGCATTCTGACTATATCCAGAAGAGTTTTGATTGCTTGTGAAAGCACTCTTCTGACCATCAAATCGGGCTTGATCAATTTTCGTTCGTCATGAGAATTCAAAGACTCCCTTGAAGCATGATGTCGACCGGAATTAATAGAATGTCGACCGACACTGAGGGTTGTGGCGTCGGATTCATCTCTATTGTCAATGAATTCCATAGTCTCAACCTCAAATCCTTCTTCCTGATCCAGCCTATCTTCAGTCTGAAACGAGATAGCATTGATGTGGGTGTTTTGAACATTCTTTCCCTTGACTGAGCTTGAAATCTGGTTTACTTGTGTATCCAGCTGCTTCACATGTGTTCTCAAGGACTCAAACTTCCCATTAAGATCAGTGTAGATGGCATCTATCTTCTTGTTGAAGTCCACAATAGTCTTTGTCTGCCCCTCAAGTATCTGCTCCATCATAGCTTCCAACTTTCTCTCATAAGCATTAGTAGCAGGAGGAGTATGATAAGAAGATGATCCATAGGTCCTCTGATAGGAGTTGTTCTGCTGAAAAGGTTTCTGAAAACCAGCATTCTGACTATATCCAGAAGAGTTTTGATTGCTTGTGAAAGCACTCTTCTGACCACCAGTGTAGAACTTGTTACCTTGCTGATTTCCAGACATATTTCCCTGAAATCCAGATCCACCGATGTAGTTCACATCCTATTCTTGGCAACCATCTTCAGGTTCAAATTCTTCAACCTCTTGGGCAAAGTGAACAGCCTTCTTCCCAGTCAGCAAGCTATGAACAGTGTCCAGCTTATTCTTCATCTCAACAATCTGGAAGTTGTCAACTTTTCCACCAGACTCTTTTCTCTTCCTATCAGTATTCTTAGTGTTGTTGCTGCTCACCAAGTTCTCAATCAATATATTGGCCTGCTCAGGAGTCTTGGTGTTGAAATTGCCATTGCTAGCAGCATCCAACGCTGATTGGTACCAAAGATCAACACCTCTGAAGAAAATACCCAGCAATTGAACTTCAGAGAATCCATGATGAGGACAGTCTCGTTGGTACATCTTAAACCTCACCCAAGCAGCTTTAAAAGGCTCTGTAGGTCCTTGAGTGAATGTCAGAAGATCCTGTATGAGCTGATTGGAGCGAGCATCATCGTAGAAATACCTCAAGAACTCTCTCTTCACTGCATCCCAAGTGGTTAGCTTCCCAGGTTGAAGTTGCTTGAGCCAAGCTGCAGCCTCTCCAGCGAGAGAATATGGGAAGAGTTTGAGGTGCAGAAAGTCATAACCCACTCCATTGTGCTTTATCCCAGTGACGAAGGCTTCAAAATCCTCAATGTGATCCATTGGCTGCTCATGGGGAAGTCCATGGAAAGGGTGCTGCCTCACAAGTGCATAATAGGCAGTATTAAGCTCGAACTCATTCCTTTCAAAAGGAGGAGGCACAATTGCAGACCTGTTGGCATAGAACTCATCAAGTCTGTTGTAGTCAGCAAGAGTCCCCTCAGCTGGAGGATTAGGTGGAGGATTAGGTGGCAGATTAGCTCCAGGGTTAGCAACCTGCATCTCATTCCCATCAGCATCAATTCTACGTCCCTGATCATTATAGAGATTGTTCTGCAGAACTCTCAGAACACCTTCCGCATCTCGTATCAACACAACAATATTTGGATCCATAATCCTCTAAGATCTCTGCGCCTTTCTGTTCGTTCTCTCAAGTCTAGCAAGCTCCTCAAGTCTGAGGTTCAAAAGCTCTTCACTCGGGTTACTTCTGGTGTGATGATTAGGCATACACTGAACTCAAAGGATGGCTCCGAGCTCGATGTCGATCGACACTGAAAGGATGTCGGTCGACACTGAGTTTACATGTCGATTCTTGCAGCAACAAAACAAGCAAGACAAGAGAAAAATTTCAGTAACAAAGAAAATAAAAACGACTTAGTCTAAATTCTAGAACAAAATCTATTGGCGAACTCAAATGAGTCCCCGGCAACGGCACCAAAAACTTGATAGGTCAAGAAATATCCATATTCTACTGCAAGTGCACAGTTATGTGATTGTAGTATAAAGAGTATCGTATCCACAAAGACTCAAGATCATGCAATAGATTATATGTTATCGAACTTAGCTAAATCAATCAAATGAGAAAGCAGTAAACAATGCCTAAATGTAAAAGAGTTTTTGGATAGGAGGAAAGCGCTAGACTCAGGGTATTCTCAGGAAATCATGCAATTTAGACACTTAGCTAATCAGGATTCAAATTAAGCACATGTTCAAGAACTAGAATCACAATATATAATAATTCAACTCTCGCTGCAATTACTATCTATGTCTAGCAACCTAACGATTCAAATCTCTTTGCAATCTTAGAGTTCTAGACAAGCATTAATAGTAAGTTCTTAAGTTCACAATTCTCCTAAACCAAATCTCTTTGCATCTAGTCAAATTGCTCATACTAAGTTCTTTCAGATTATAACTCACACTCTCATGCCAAATTAACAATCTAAGATGTAAACCCTAGGTGATCAGTCCATAATTCAGTTTTAATCTCAACTTAGGTGATGAACAAATAGATTTAGAATCATAATCATTATGTGATCTAGCAAAGCATGAAATCCCTATGAGAATCCCTAAATCTAACTAAGGTTACTACTCAGACATAGAATCAAATTAATAACACATGTTTGAATAGAGAACAAGACTGAATAGATAAATAACAGGGGTCCGAAATCCTTCTCTCAAAGGTTACAAGTAGCAAGAACAGCCCCAAGCCAAAATCTCTCAATCTCCAGAACAAAGAAAGAACAAAGAACAAGATAAGAGTTACTTCTCTCAAAAACCTAATTAAAAACCACTAAACACGTTCCGGGGCTGAATTAGAATTAGGGAAACTTCTGGGACAACTTTGCAATTTTTCAAAAATGTCTTCAACAAGCGCATAATTCTCTGTCGCCATCAGTGTCGACCGACACTAAGATGGATGTCAGTCGACATTCATTCGTGGTCAAGACACCAATTTCAGCTCCTTGCAAAAATCGCCAGAAACGTCCCAAAACTCCGCTCTTTTCTTCAAACGCAAGCTTACATGTAAAAGACTAGATAGACTCAAAAACCCAGGTTAAAGACTCAATATAAACAATTATATATTGGTTGAAAACCCTTATAAACCATGATATATCATCACCTCGAGCAGTTTCTTATTCCTCAAAGTCTCCTCAAGATCGTCTCAGGATATTCTCAACTTCTGCTCGTACGAACAAACCATACAATTTGAGCTAGTCTCTTCTGGAAAATAAAATAGAATCATAAGACGATAAAGAAAACCTATTGATCAACAGAAAAGAAACCTAGCAGTTCCTTTGCATGTGTCATCTTGATACAGGTTTCCCTTTCCTCCAATCTCTCGGTAGGTGGGATCCCACGATAGGGGCCCCCAAATGACAACAGAACTTCACACATGCATTAGGATCATTAACATAGGGGGTTTTCCAGGATGACTAATAGAAAGGCGTAAGGACCCTTCATGGAACCGCGCCTTCCAGACGAACTCTGGGATGAGGCTTTTTCATCGGCCTTCCCCGACTCCTCTCACACAGAAGGTGTTGGGATTGTGTCCTGAAATCACACTTGTACTCACTTCTGATAATAGTTGTGTATCGAGATCAATCGTTTGTATAATACTGGTGATTGTAATGTTTTGCTAGAAGCCTCTTGTAATCTGTAAGTTGTACACTTACTACCAGTATTATATGATCAGTTGAGAAATAGACGAATCAGTTGTGAGTAGTTAGACGGACAAAGATGATTCCCGGTTCTCACCTGGTTATGTCATTTTGCATGTGTAGCGGTGCTGTCTGTTTGAAAGGTTTCCAAGCAGAGGACCGTACAATAGTGCTCATTAAAGAATAGCGGTGTGGTTTGTTGGAATGGTTCCAAGCAAGAACACTGCAGCACCTCTCACAACCTGAGCACGAGTTGTAAACTGTTGTTGTAGGTACTAGATATCTGAAGACTTGGTCTTGATTCTAGTGGGAGTTAGTTTAGTTATGATGTTCAGATAGATATGGTCATGTTTATGAAAAACTGACATCAACATTATTTGATTATTGGATAATTAAATAATGGTCCCAAAATAAGTTTATGTCACACTATAGGTCATCAAGTTGAGGACTTGGTCATGAAACCCTATGAGTCATAAATGACCTAAATTATGATGTGTCCCTAGTCGAGGTTGTTAAAGTGGGACAATAACAACCGCGAGAGACTAGCTTGTGAGGTGACTGTTGACTAAGTTTCATGGAGTCAATGATATGAGTATCACAGTCAGTCACATAGATATATGTTGGTGAACATATGATCGGACGTGACCCGCTAATGAGAAGTCTCCAGGATAGTTATATCCGTGTCATGAGAGGTTCTCATTACGACTATTGAGTATAGTCCTTAGACCTGAGTTCATCATGCTTTCTTGCATATGAATTGATGCACCTTGACCTTGTCAAACGTCGATCCGTAACTGGCGGCTATAAAGGCACTGCTCAGGTATATCATGAAGTGTGCGTTGAAACAGGGATGGAACAAGATGGGATTTGTCCCTCCTGAATAACGGGAGATAAATATCTCAGGGCCTATCGAAGATTTTATGCTGAGAAAATGTGTGTCCGCACTCAAACGAACTGTAGTTCAGTTGTTTGTATTGTTCAGTATAAGATCAGGAGTTCGATAAACATGATATTGGCTTAATAAGAATGACACTAATCTTGTCTTATGCCAAATCGAGATATAGAGACAAAAGGATTGTAGGAATTGATGATTCCAGTACAAGTGGGAGATTGTTGGGATTGTGTCCTGAAATCACACTTGTACTCACTCCTGATAATAGTTGTGTATCGAGATCAATCGTTTGTATAATACTGGTGATTGTAATGCTTTGCTAGAAGCCTCTTGTAATCTGTAAGTTGTACACTTACTACCAGTATTATATGATCCTATAGGGTCACACACCTAAGCAATCTGGAAGCTAACATATGGGAATGATCATTTGATAATGATCACGTTGATGTGTATTGGATACACATTGACATAGAGTTTTATGATGTATGTGTCGATGGATGCATGAGTGTGTTGATCGATGCAGGCTTTTCGAGAAGGTGTGTCGATCTACACAGTAAGTATGTCGATCGATGCATATCGGGTTTTGACAGAAACGAGTTGGGCTTCTCCGACGGTTTGTCATGTTAATTCTAGGTCGATATATAAAGGCTTATATGGTCGACCTGGACCCCAGCCGTCAGAGCAATTCTAAGAGAGAAAAGCAGAGACATCGAAAACTCATCCCTGAATCCGGCACTAGCATCCCGGCGTTCCAGGTTGTGTGAGTGTGTGCTTGGTAGAGGCGAAGCACTTGATTCGCTACTGATCTCGTTCACCAAATCATTCCGCTGCCAGTTCTAGGTAAGAACGAGGTTAGTGATTCAATATAACGAACCCTAGATCCGAGGGGAACCTACAGTGGTATCAGAGCGTGGTAGGGTTTAGCTATTGAATCTGATGCAATTAATTCGTAAATTGGGTTTGTTGAATTGTTGATTGCCTGCTAAAATCGAGTTTTAACATGTTAATCTCGGATTAAAAAAAAACTTCTGTTGAAAATTCGATATCTGTGTTTTTCGCAGTGTATCGATCGTTGCAAGGATGCATCGATCGATGCAGAGCGAAAACACGTAAACTCTTAGAGTTTGTCGCAGCGAGTCGATCGTTGCAAAGCGTGCATCGATCGACACAGAGCGAAAACTCGCGTAAAACAATTTTAGGGTTTTCACACAGCATCGATCGATGCATTGGGTGTGTCGATCGATGCATCGCGAATTCGCCTATTGAATCATTGGGTTTCGATCTAGAAATCGCACTGTGTCGATCGTCACACTGGGTGCATCGATCGACGCAGGCTGTGCGAAAGGATTGAATCAGTTCAATTGGATTGAACTGGTTATCATACTTGGTTAAGATCAGTTTAATTGGATAAGTCGGTTCAATTGGATTGAACCGGTTATCGCGATTAGTTAAAACTGATTGAATCGGTTCGATTAGATGAACTGGTTAAATTGGATTTGACTGGTTATCTCGAATAATCTTAAGGTTGCATATCTGGAGTCGACCAAGTGTGTCAGTCGACGCATATGGTGACGATGCGAACCGTAATCGCTTGGTTTTGAACCATATGATTAAGAAACCGAACCGAATGACCTAACCCACTAAAATTAGAACGATTAAAACTAAATTGAAATTGGAAGTAAAATTTTCTAAACCTGTCTAATACACATTGGATGTGTGTTAGATCAAAGCTTAGTTTCAATAAGGTCAACTGTCAAGACTCGTTTCGTTGTTGGATAGTCTTGCCAAGAGCTTGGTATCCACAATTACGTGAGTAAGGCAGATAGTAGCGTTGATGGTCTTGCAGTGCTTGACATCTACAATTACGTGACCTAAGAGATTGAATTACTAAACTTTTAAAGTTCCATTTCCTCAACTAAATATCAAGTGACCTTGATGTCTTGCCCAATCTTGTCTACTGTCAAGACTCGTTTCGTTGTTGGATAGTCTTGGAGTCCTTGGTATCCACTTCTACATGAGTAAGGCAGGTGATCATTGATAGACTTGCAGTGCGACTGTCAATGATCACAAGACAGAAGAGATTGGTTTACTTGACTGGGCTATCAGAAGTTCTGGGCTCAGAGACGTCAGAGTAGATGAAACATGGATTGTCTCATCTACGACCGAGAGTTGTACTGAGTACAATTAGCAATGATTTGCTTACCTAGATAACTGAAGTTTGGGTGATGGCGAGTCGTCCACTCAAGTTTTGGTAATCTGAGGATCTTGGTTCATTGTATTCATCTGAGGAAACATAGTTTTGAATACAATGCGAGTTTTCTTATTGGATAAGATTCCTCATTTCCTGAAATCATAACTAAAATTTTCTTTGATTAAAATTTTCAGCCTATGTCTAAAACTACCTTCTCAATACGACCCGTCCTTGAGCAGGACAAGTTAAATGGGTCAAATTTCCTGGATTGGTATCGCAATTTGAGATTAATCCTCAAGCAGGAGAGTAAGTACTATGTCCTTGAGAAAGCTCTTCCAGAAAGGCTTGGGGCCAGTCGCTCGAATGCAGTATATAATGCTTGGAATAAGCATTATATTGATGTGGTAAATGTGCGTGGTCTGATGTTGGCTACCATGAACTCGGACTTGAAGAGTCAATACGAGAACATGGAGTCGCCAATAGAGATGATCACCAGCCTGAAATTGAAGTTTCAGGATCTGGCACGAGTTGAGAGATTCCAGATGGTGAAGTCTCTCACTGGGTGCAGACTACCAGAGGATGTTCTAGTGAGTCCTCATGTCATTAAAATGATGGGTTACGTTGATAACCTGGGGAAACTGGATTGTCCTGTCAGCTTAGAGTTGGCAACTGACATCATTCTGCAGTCACTGCCGTCAAGTTATGATAAGTTCATTAAGAATTATATCAAGAAAGGCTTGACGAAGACGTTGGCTGAGCTGCATGGCATGCTCAAGACAGAAGAGCAAAGCATCAAGAAGGGTAAAAGATTTGAGAAATCTTATGTTGACAAGGGTAGAGGCAGGGCCGTCCAGATTTGGAATCAGGATAAGCCTATGTCATCTTATAAGCCCAAGTCCAGCCCATCTGATGTTAGAAAGTGCTTCTACTGTAATGAGTATGGGCATTGGAAGAGAGATTGCATTAAATTCTTGGAAGATTCACAAGAGATGAAGAAGATGTACGGTACCTCTTCTTCAGGTATTGTGTTATTAATTCAAGTTCTACATATGTATTGGATACTAGTTGTGGTACTGATATTTTGGAAATATGCAGGGCCTAAGCAACAATCGAACGTTGAAGAAAGGACAAGTGGAACTGCGCGTCTGGTATGGAGCAATGGTTGCTACATAAGCCGTAGAGATTCTCCACTTGTAGGAACCTTTCAAGCTTGGTTTTGAATTAAGTAATTGCTACTATGTACCTGCTTCATGCAGAGATGTCTTTCATTTTCTTGTAAAGAATTTGGATGTTTTTCATTCTGATAAAAGACAAGTTTTGCTCTTTTGATCTTAATGAAATATTATATGGTAGCACCCCTTTTGAAAAGGGTTTTATATCTTAAACCAACATACGATTAAATGTAACATAAATACCAAACGATTTAAGTCTGATGACTTGAATTCGATTTTTCCTCGGCATAGTCATATTGACCAAATAGAGATGAAGCAGATTCAGAAGTTCCACAGTTATGGGCTTCAGATTCATTTGATTGTAAATCAATTGAGACATGAATTCTGCTTGCTGGGCCGAATGACTAAGGCTTCTTTAGCAGAGCTAAAGAAACGGGCCAAAGGCTCGTTGGGCCTTATACATACTGTAGTATGTGGCCCGATGAGCATTAGTGCCAAAGGAAAACTTCAATACTTCATTGACTTATTGATGGCATCAGTAAGTATGGCTGTGTTCATTTGATGAGACACGAGTCAGAATCTTTTGGAATGTTCAAAGGAGTTTCAGAATGAAGTATAGAACCGATTTGACAGAAGCATTGAGATCCTCGATTAGATCGCGGAGGAAAATACTTGAGTCAAGAATTGGGTGATCATCTTAGTGAGTGTGAAGTCGCTTCACAGCTCATCTTTCCTGAAAGCCATGAATGGTATTTCTGAGAGAATGAATCGGATCTTATTGGATATATTCCGATTAATGATGAGTCACATGAATCTTCCATTATCCTATTAAAATACGCTCTAAAATGAACATGTTTACGCTAAATAAGTTTTCTATCAGAATCAGTGAAAAACAACACATTGGATGTGGACTGGGTGATTTCCAAATATGTTTTTCTGATTAATTGGGATTGCAAGGTTTGTGTAAGGCAGTTGCCAACAAACAAACTTGAACCCAAATCTGATAAGTGCTGCTTCGCTGGTTGTCCTAAGGAAACCGAGGCTTAGTGCTTTTGCAACCAATCCGAGAACAAGGTTATGTTGTTCGGAACTCTGTTTTTCCAAGAAGAACAGTAGGAGTAAAAGTACAGCTCGAAGAAATTCGAGAAACACGGGTGGTTGTTCAACCTGTTGAGGGAGAACAGCGGTTAGATCTACAGAGTGATGTAGGATCGACACCTGTGGAGCCTGAAATTCGCTGATCCTAATGGATCCGTCACTAACTCGAGAGTGATTTCTCGTAGCCGATTGTCGTGATCTGTTGATCATTGAAAAGTGACGGACCTGCAAAATTCTAACAAGCGAAGGTGAGCCCCAACTCCGAAAATTGGCTGGGTATGCTTGTTAACTTCACCGATTGAAGCAAACATCTTGGAGTTGGAATCTATGTTCTGTTAAAACGGTCAAAGGCTCTGACTCGATCAGGAACGAATAGAAACAGTGCGTTTACAAGTTAACTAGTGGGAGCGTAGTTTCAATTCTCAAAACTGTATGTTTAGAACATAGTAAATCTCATAAACGACGTTCCGACGCTAAAGTCTTGTTAAGATTTGGGTCGGAAGTCAAAATTAACGATTGACATGGGAGAAGTCGCGTAAGCTCTTGGAATATGGATCCATTGAGATGGATCAGGAGAGCTAATTGGATCGTGTCAGAAACCTTATGATTATAAGGTACTGGACAGTTCCAATATGCATGATTCCAAGAATGGCTTCACACCAAAGGTCTTATGGCAATAATCTTAGCAAGATGAAGTGTCTTGGACACTGGCTGAGCTAGTGACTATGAGTGTGATTCTTTTGCTTATGCAATAGAATCCATCATGAATGCCAAATATGCGCTCGTCTAAATGCAGCTGACGCATAAAGCATGACGAGTAGATTCCAATTTGTTCCAGTAAGAGTCACTGGACAGTTGTAAAGGAATGTCCCCAGCTATTTGAGAAACACTAAGGATAGGTTCTTGTACAACTGAGAAATAGACGAATCAGTTGTGAGTAGTTAGACGGACAAAGATGATTCCCGGTTCTCACCTGGTTATGTCATTTTGCCTGTGTAGCGGTGCTGTCTGTTGGAAAGGTTTCCAAGCAGAGGACCGTACAATAGTGCTCATTAAAGAATAGCGGTGTGGTTTGTTGGAATGGTTCCAAGCAAGAACACCGCAGCACCTCTCACAACCTGAGCACGAGTTGTAAACTATTGTTGTAGGTACTAGATATCTGAAGACTTGGTCTTGATTCTAGTGGGAGTTAGTTTAGTTATGATGTTCCGATAGATATGGTCATGTTTATGAAAAACTGACATCAACATTATTTGATTATTGGATAATTAAATAATGGTCCCAAAATAAGTTTATGTCACACTATAGGTCATCAAGTTGAGGACTTGGTCATGAAACCCTATGAGTCATAAATGACCTAAATTATGATGTGTCCCTAGTCGAGGTTGTTAAAGTGGGACAATAACAACCGCGAGAGACTAGCTTGTGAGGTGACTGTTGACTAAGTTTCATGGAGTCAATGATATGAGTATCACAGTCAGTCACATAGATATATGTTGGTGAACATATGATCGGACGTGACCCGCTAATGAGAAGTCTCCAGGATAGTTATATCCGTGTCATGAGAGGTTCTCATTACGACTATTGAGTATAGTCCTTAGACCTGAGTTCATCATGCTTTCTTGCATATGAATTGATGCACCTTGACCTTGTCAAACGTCGATCCGTAACTGGCGGCTATAAAGGCACTGCTCAGGTATATCATGAAGTGTGCGTTGAAATAGGGATGGAACAAGATGGGATTTGTCCCTCCTGAATAACGGGAGATAAATATCTCAGGGCCTATCGAAGATTTTATGCTGAGAAAATGTGTGTCCGCACTCAAACGAACTGTAGTTCAGTTGTTTGTATTGTTCAGTATAAGATCAGGAGTTCGATAAACATGATATTGGATTAATAAGAATGACACTAATCTTGTCTTATGCCAAATCGAGATATAGAGACAAAAGGATTGTAGGAATTGATGATTCCAGTACAAGTGGGAGATTGTTGGGATTGTGTCCTGAAATCACACTTGTACTCACTCCTGATAATAGTTGTGTATCGAGATCAATCGTTTGTATAATACTGGTGATTGTAATGCTTTGCTAGAAGCCTCTTGTAATCTGTAAGTTGTACACTTACTACCTGTATTATATGATCCTATAGGGTCACACACCTAAGCAATCTGGAAGCTAACATATGGGAATGATCATTTGATAATGATCACGTTGATGTGTATTGGATACACATTGACATAGAGTTTTATGATGTATGTTTCGATCGATGCATGAGTGTGTTGATCGATGCAGGCTTTTCGAGAAGGTGTGTCGATCGACACAGTAAGTGTGTCGATCGATGCATATCGGGTTTTGACAGAAACGAGTTGGGCTTCTCCGACGGGTTGTCATGTTAATTCCAAGTCGATATATAAAGGCTTATATGGTCGACCTGGACCCCAGCCGTCAGAGCAATTCTCAGAGAGAAAAGCAGAGACATCGAAAACTCATCCCTGAATCCGGCACTAGCATCCCGGCGTTCCAGGTTGTGTGAGTGTGTGCTTGGTAGAGGCGAAGCACTTGATTCGCTACTGATCTCGTTCACCAAATCATTCTGCTGCCAGTTCTAGGTAAGAACGAGGTTAGTGATTCAATATAACAAACCCTAGATCCTAGGGGATCCTACAGAAGGATCATCCTTATGAGATAACAAGACGATAGGTGAATCATCATCCTGCGTACCAGCCAGCGTCCCGCTCGCCATCCCGCCAGACGAATGCAGCGCCTCTTTCACCGCCACATCTGGAGAAGGTGGCACTCCACCACCGGAATAAGGCAGAAGCTTTTTCCTCGAAGTCTCAAGGTGAGCGCTCTCATCGAACCGCTTATTGTCCTCCCGGCCAATCGTGGCATCATGAGCGACCGTATTGATCGAATCAACAGGATTTTGCGGTTTGCTCAAAGACGGCTTGGATGAAGAATGAAGCTGATCGGCATAACTTGTTCCTTTTTTGGACTTCATCATCCTTAGTTTTTTATTAGACAAGAGGAGATCGGTTTTACTTCCCACTTAGCTGCAGCAACAAAATACATCAATAAAGATTGAGCTAAGACACTGAAAACAAACAAATGCCAGAACTTACCAAAATTAATGAAGTCAACGTTATCACGAAAACTTTCCTTTGAGAAATTTCGCCCACCAAAAGGAACCCAAGGACCTAATATATTATAAATAATCAGGCAGAGGGTTAGGCTTGCAAGGGAGATCTGCAAAGAAACATCCTCAGGCAACGATCAGGGAACCTAGCGCATATAAATAAATAATAAATAAAGAGACTACTTGGTAATTATCCACCAGGGCTCGGATTCCACTTAACCATGTAGTCCCTATCAACATCATAAACGACCTCTTTGTTGACCCGGGCGAAGTATTATCTCTCCTACCAGTTATAAACCTTGCTCGGGTTCCTATCAAGAATTGTACACCCCGTCCTAAAGTTGATGTAGAAGGTGTTCAGGTTCCCTTTTTTGTACAAAAGGAAGTCATATTCTCAAAAGCGTGTAGGTCAACGACAACCCCAACCTAAGCAACCGCAACAGACAGAACAACCATGTTACGAATCGAAGTATGAGTAAGTTACGATATGGCTATTTTCCGCTCCTTGCAATACTCAACCAGAAGCCTCAGCAAGGGGAATCAGAGGCAACACGCGGTGAAGAACGGTTTGTATAAGCAAATCCAGCCTTTGGGACATGTCCAGGGGGTTCAGTCGGGAAAAGCACCATAAATTCAAGATGCTAACTCAGGCCAAAGTCGGCCACCATATCTCTCAAATCCCTTTTGTAACCGACGTCAGGAGACCACCGATAAGATGATTTGGCTTACTAGGGGACGCTTGCGGTTAGGCGGAAATGGTACACTTAGGATCTGTCACAACCGCTTCGGGAAGGTTACCAAGAACAACTTTGATCTAGGAAACATCCCCCGATCGAGGTTACTCAGCCTCTATATCCGCCCTCCCAGCAAAGGGAGCCAATTGTAGATCTGATCCGCTCGTCGACGCCCCCAGACGGTGGTCGTGCGCTTTACCAAAAGATCTACGTTGGACTCTACCCAGATCTTTAGGAAATAGAATTTATTTCGTCCCTTCTGTTAACAGATTCTGACGAATAACCAACCTGGATAGGGGCTTCCTTAATTTCAAGGGACATTCAGGTAGTTCTCTAACCGAGAAAACACAGAAGAAACAATCAAAAAAGCAAAAGAAAATCAACAAAATCGCAGCAAAATAAGAAAGCAATTTAGAAGGAGAGAGTAAAATTATTTTCGACTTTGTAGAAGATATGGGCAAAAAAGGAAATAAGAGTATTCAAAAAATAAAAAGAGAATTGTGCCACTTCCCGAAAAAGTGTCATAATTATCCATATGCGGCTTTTCACTTTGTTTACCTATACGCCGCGCTCAGATCATCCGCCTATGTAACTGCTCCACATCAAAAGAGTACCCAGCAAGCGTCTACTTAACGAGACAGACGTCAGCATTAAAACCGGACAGAGCTAACCCTTTTAAAAAACCCTTTTTCGGTGATGGCCAGACACCGAAATAGGGGGACAATTGTTGGGGGTGGGCGGAGCGCCTCCGGGTTAACTCAGTCCATCTTCAACAATTGCCACTAGAGGAAGCTCGACTATGGCCCATTATGGTTAAAAGCCCAAATCGGGAGGTTGACACGAGAATCAAGCAAGTTCAGAGTATGGGTCTAAGAAACGTCGAAAAGTGGAGTGGAAGACGTGCAATGATGACCTACTTTTCACCTACTCTAACCGCAAAAGAAAGAGAGCTCTCAATGGCACTCGTCATGAGCCCCCTACAGTAGGTAGATAGAGGAAACCGTCCAGCCAAGCTAAGAATCCAGGAATCACGGGAGAGATACACTATAATTACAAGGAGACTCCGCATTAAAGAGGGACATTCAATTCAAGAGAGAGAAATACACTTAGAGAGAGAAAGACACTTAGAGAGATATATTCCCATAAAAATCTATGAGCTACATGTTTAGTTGTTCTTACGACCTCTGTCGAGATCCTTTTAAGTCCTTTTTGTAATCTTACTTTTCTCTTGCAAATCTATCAACTTGTAACCCGTTTTCTCAGATTAATACATATACATTCTTCCGACCTATATCTCCTGAACTACTGTCTTATAGAACGGAGAATCTCTGGATACTTCGTCGCGATATAAAAGTCACGTCACTCGTTCTACCACTAAAACTTTGCCACTCACTCTACAAGTACATATTACCTTAATACCCTTATGTGAAGTTACTATTTAATACCCACAGTAACAATATGAAGGAACCATTGGGTATTTTTGGCCATGTCCAAAACTAAACTGAACCCGTTATTTTGGATGGTTCCAGTTTTGATTTCCGGTTCCAATTTTTGTGCCCAGTCCTAACTTTAATTTGAAGCAACATATGGCACTGTATCACAGTGCGCCAATGGTGTTCGACTGCCATTCATATGATAAATTGTTATAATAATTTTATTAACTAAGGTAAACCCAATGAAGCTTCCACCATTTTTGTAGTTTTCCAAACGAGTCAATTTCCGAACGTGAATTATATGAAAGCAGAAAAGAAAACATTTGATATTCCAAAATGTTACTTTTATGATGGACGCCTAAAAATAAAGAGGATCTCAAAGAATACATTATCATGAGATAACAAATAGAAGCAAAATCCATTAAAAGTAATAATAAACAAATAAATAAAATCCAACAGTCTGGATATCAAACTGCTACCCAATTTATTTTGAAGGTTCAAAAAATGAAATGATGTCTTATTCGGAGAAAATAGCATCATGCATTATTCATATGATATTGTCTTCATTTGTTGAGGCCGGTCGCATTCTTCACTGATTCGGAAGCTCCGTGTGCCTTCTCCTTAATCTGCTGGCCCGTCTATACAAATGTAACAATTTAACACATATAAGACATCTTGTTTGAAAATTTTCATTTTTATGGGATTTTGTTTAAAAATGAAAATTTTGTATGGATTTTACGAACCTCTTGCAGAGACTCCTTTGCAGATTGGGCAGCATTGCTAGCCTTGTCCATCACAGTGCTAGCTTTCTCCTGAACACACCATCAATCAATTAGCTAAAGAAAACTATATATAATCACACTTCAAGACCCTTTCTTAGTGGACAAACAATAGTAATATTTGTTTTAGTGTCAAGGATTTTAAGATATAGCTATTTTTTTTTGTGGCTTTGTTCCTTTTAGAGTCGTTCGCGACAGCGACTCTAAACGTATTCGTTTGATAGTTGCTGGCGATAGCGACTGTCGCAATGACTCTAAATTAGCGATTAATGATTCAAAATTTGGTCGTTGATTTTAATGGCGATTGTATCGACTCTAAAACGAACAACACAATGATTGTCGCAAAGACTATCACTAGCGAAACAAACAGGGTCAGTACCTGGGTTTGGCCTTTGGCCTGGCCGGCTTGGAAGCTGATGTTCTGGGAGTTGCTCGACATATTTATTAGCTTTAATCAACAGAAAGATTTAATCAAAGTGTAATTATGGGATTAAATTGTGTAAAAAGTTACATCCACAGTTTATATATATATAGCTCTCATGTGTGCTCCTAAGATTTGGATGTGCTTGACACGTGTCATTGAAGTGTTGGAATATGGGGTGTGCTTCGGTCGTTCCTGATCAAGTGGAGATGATAACTAGTTTATGGTTAATCCTTATTTTGTTCAGATCAGAGTTATATGAGAGTTTGACTCGTTCATTGGATATGTATAGCTCAAAATGACTCGTTCTAATGAAATTATCTCGTCTATAGTTTTATTAATTCAGATTTACTATTTACAAAGGGATGCATCATTTTAGGATTTGAAGCTTCCAATACAATTAAATTGACGGGATTTTTTCTTTTTTTGGTCAACAAATCATTCATTCATACGATATTAAACGTCCACACCCAAAGGGCTGAGAGAATACAAGGCAGATTTAGCCAACAAATCCGCTGAGCTGTTAGAAGCTCTTGAAACATAATGAAAAGATAAGTGATAGAAGAGAGTAACAAGGTTCCTAATATCAAAAAGAATATCCGCTATCTCCAGAATCTCAGTCCCCGATATAAGGGAGTTAATAAGGACTTCTGAGTCCGAGCAGAGTTGAATAGATGATACGCCTGTCTCAAGAGCTGCTAGTAGACCTGAGCGAGCTCTTGTCGAGCCTGAAGCTTAAGTAATGGTCCATCCCATACCTCCCCCGCGGCTTAGCCAATTTCCAGTTAATGAAAGAATAAGACATCAAACATAGAGTTTTCTCTCATTATATTTAATAGTCTATCTAAGTGAATAAAGTTACATGATTGATTGTAAGTTCAATATTTAGAAGAATTTACAGCTATTTTTTTTTGGTTAAAAAGCTACTACATTTTTTGATAAAATGTGAATTTTATATACCAAAACTGGAAATGATTTTATGTACAGCTTGCTCGAGTGACAGAATCAGAATATATTTTCACTGGGGACAATACTATTAAATCGTTTAGAAAACTAATTTTTATTATAAAAAAATTAAAAAAAAATGAAACAATAAATTAAACAAAATAAATTTTATCCCAAAAAGGAAATTTGAAGATTTCCAGAATATAATACAAATTTAAGGAAATAATATGTTACAATTAAATGAAACATTAATACAAAAGCTAAAATTTTGGAAAAATAGAGAATATAAAATCTGGTAAATAGGAATGTCATGGGGCATTTGTATTTGAACACTGGGACATATGAAATAATTTAACCAATATAACCAATTAAACCATAAATTTTCATATATAAATTTTATAAAGTTTATGGAGGCATGTGCCCCAATTATGCTACATGTAGCTCCGCCCCTGCCTTGGTCGGCCGAGCACAAAATGTTTCAAAAATGCCACAAAAAAGTCTAAAAGATAACATGTGAAGGGTTATAGGGCCAAACCAAAAAACAGACTACTTATACGTGAAGCAAATTACATAACTCTTCCGTTGAATCCGAGCGAGGATGATGTCCTTTACACAACGGTCTATCTGCTTAAAGATTATTAAGTGAGATGACGAAACTGAATTGTGCAACCTATTGTTCCTTTCTTTCCAGAAATGGAAGACTTTAACTTGAGCAGTGATGCGCTTAAGCGTGATGCTAAGAGGACCAGAGGTGGATGATAGCCATAAGATGAGATCAGACCAGGATGCAAAAGGTACTATCTTTTATATTGGTGATAAAGTTGGAAACGATACTATTGTACATTCTGAAGTAGTTAAGTACTGAATCAACTACTATGTAATAAACAACATCAACGGCATCTTGTCAAACAAAAAGTGCTTATTCTTTTTCCTTAGAACTCAACAGATTATGGCCATGTTCGTTTCGCAATCGCTATGGCTGATCGAGTCGTTGTGACAATCGATGTGTTGTTCGTTTAAAAATCGCCGCACAATCGCTTAATTTTTTTAAAAAAATCGCCGCACAATCGCTATTAAAATCAGCGTCCGGATTTTAAATTTCTAATCGCTAATTTAGAGTCGCTATGACAGTCGTTGATGACAACGACTGCAAAACGAACATGACCTATCTACATCTCAAATAAAAAGTGATCAACATGATTTGAATGTTTCAAAAACATATTTGTTGTTGCAGCAAAAAAAAAATCTGGAAAAAAAAATGAGAATTATGTTTTCCAGAATCAAATTTAAACGAAACTGAAAATTTCTCCAATCTACATCTCCCCAACTTATGCAAAAATGCATCTAGAACCTCACGTGCGTCTTGTTTATAGAAATGATGTAAAACATGGTAAAGTTATGTGGTAGCTAAGGATTCCAACACATATTATGCAGCCAAAGCAATAAATTCATAAATTATTATAAATGGTATTATGACAATATATATTGTAAAAATTCAAATGGAAATATTGAACTTTTTTGAAGCCAGTGAAGCCTTGACATGACCTCGAAAAGCCCTTATAAGTTATATAACACGTAACGTTTCATCGCCACCTACAAATTCGAAGGATGTATAAGATCATTACACGACAACAATACATACAATTAACTTTAAAACTACATTGAGAGTCATACAGTTACAGTATGATCAATCTCTCGATTAAATCATAATATGAGTGAGGCATTGCAGTATGAAATTAAAACTAAAAACAAAAAGCTATCTAAATTCTTCTTTTCTTTTTAGTATTAGACCAGTGAGATTTTTTTATTCCTAGAAAACAATATTGGGTATTACTAAGTTGAGATCAGATCAGATCAAACATTTATTTGGTAATTCATACCTTATCTATTAATTAGGGAAATCAAAAGGAAATATTCATATTAAAATTCTTTGCGACTAAACAACTTGACTAATTTAGAAACTTTTCTCTCTTGATAAAGAAAATTGGAAGCTCAGCCTGTGAATACACTTTTGGAATTTCCTCATTATTATTTTTTAATTGAATGTAAAATTAATTCAAACTCAAAAAGTATTTTTTACAAAGCCTAAGCTTGTATACATTACTTTGATTTTTGAAGGGATATAGATAGATGCTTCATATTTGAAGTAAATCCGGATATTGTTGTGATCTGAGCCAGAGTTGCAGGCATTCATAATACTTGTGATCTCCCGTAGCTTTGATCGAGACAATCCGATTGCGCATTTGTTTATCAATGTTTCGAACGGTCTGAGTTGTCGAGATTGGTTTTTGTTCGTGTCTTCTCGCATTTCGTTCAGTCCAAATGGCATGTATTGTCGCTTGGAATAAGTATCTGAGAATGAACTATGTTTTCATGTCCGATGTTGTTGTAGATATAATGTTGATCAGAACCTGCCAATCGGAGGAGAAGTTGGCTTGAAGTATTCATATTGCTAGTTGTCTCCATATCATAGAGGTATGAGAGCAGTTGAAGAACAGGTGGTCCCTGGTTTCCGTTGAGCTTAGACAGAAGACGCAGTCAGTGTGTGGTTCATTCCATTTTGCGCGCCTATCATCCGTAGATAGCCTGTTATGAGCTGCAAGCCAAGTACAGAAGGAATAACGAGGAGTCCCGTGATTGAACCACACACCTCTATACTAGCTTACACTCTGCGATTGTTGCCGAATCTTGAGCAAAGTTTCTTTTGTGTAAAACACTGGTTTGAAAATATCTCCTCTGTTTTTCCATAGTACTACATCATCATCTTGATTTCTTTTCATTTTTTATTGTTGCAAAGCTTCATCAGTTTCATTGAGCTGGTCATTACGATGTCGACGTTCCCGACGATTATCCCACGCTTCTTCCACACTTACAGAGTTTCCTATCCTCAAGTCTATTATTCCTCGTCTGCCTGTGAGATTCATTAGGCACCCTAGCTCAGACCACTTATCATACCAAAAAGAGCTTTCTTTCCCATTGTGCACCTCAACCTTGTAGAGATCTCTAGCCATATCTCTGTATTTCAGTATTTTTTTTCCACATCCAGGATCCTGAGTTTGTATTTCCTTTGATTTCCTAGAATGATTCTCTTTGGATAAGATAGGTTTTAACCCACTTCACCCAGTAGGATGGCTGAGCCGATATTACTCTACAGATTATCTTAAGACAACAAACCACATTAATCTCCTTTAGTGGTCTTAGTCCTAGCCCTCCTTCTTGTCTTGATTTGCAGACATTTTCCTATGATATCTTTGCTTTCCTTGGGTTCATATCATCCCCGACCATAGGAATGTTGAGCATAACTTGTCTATCTCTCTAATGCAGGCACTTGGAAATCTAAATGCTGCCATCCAGAAATTTGCAGTACTCCAAATGATTGAAGAGACCAGATTTAGTCTTCCAGCGAATGAGAGGAACCGTCATGTCCATGATTTAATCCGAGTTCTGATTTTTTTATCAGTGGTTGATAATCTGCAGTTCTCATACACCTTGTGAGTAATGGCAATCCTAGATACCTCACCGGCAACTTCCCTATTTCAAACTAGTATTCAGACTGTATTGATTCCTTTTATTCTCTGTTGAGCTGCCTAAGAATATTGTGGATTTCTCCATGTTGATTTTGAGACCCGACATCTGCACAAACTCATCAAAAACCTTTAAAATGTCTTCCACTGATCTTATTGTACCATTTGTGAGTACCATCATATCATCCGCAAATCTTAGATGTCTTAATCCTAAGTTTTTACACCTAGGGTGATACCCGAACTTCCTTTTACTTGCCGCCGCCTGATCAAGCATTTTAGAGAGCACATCTATGCTTAGTACAAAGAGGTACAGGGACAGGGAGCAACCTTGTTGTAGTCCTCTGTTGCTTTTAAATAACCCAGCCAGCTCGCCATTTAGCTTGACTGAAAATGACGCCGTAGATATGCAAAGAGAGACCCAATGAATAAGACGGGGAGGGAACTCCATTGCTGATAGTGCATTTGTGAGGAATGACCATTGGAGAGAGTCAAAAGCTTTTGAGATGTCGATTTTGATTGGGCATCTTGCTGAAATCGTGTCATGATGATAGTTCTTCACTAGTTATGTGGCCAGTAGGACATGTTCGATCGGCAGCTTGTCTTTAATAATGCTGATTGGTTCGCAGAGATGAACTGAAGAAGTATAAACTTCAACATGTTTGTGATTTTGTATAAGACGTTACAACAGGAGATCGGACGATAATCCCGCATCACTCTAGTTGTTGTATTTCTTGGGATCAAAGCGAGGATAGTTGCGTTAGTACCTTTCAGAAGGAAGCCTTTCACGAATAAAGACTTGACTGTTGTTATGAATTCCTGTCCAATTATGTTCCAAGTTTCCTTGTAGAATTCAGTGGTAAAGCCATCTGGTCCTGGGCACTTGTCCTTTAGCATAGCAAAAAGAACTCCTTTAATTTCTTCAGATGTTACTTCTTTCACCAGAAAATTGGCTTCTTCTGCAGAACTCCTGAACGGCAATATATCCTTGAGATTCCCCACATATATTCCTTTGAAATCTTCTGGTACATGCTGCATGAAGTCTCTGAAAAACTCTTTAGATTCATGTTTGATTTCTTCGTGTCCAGAAATCACTGATCCATTACTGCGTTCAGTCTCTCTAATAGCGTTTCTTGTTTCTCGGGCAGTTGCTGCTCGATGATATATTTTGTTGTTCCCATCTCCTACTACCAGCCAATTCAGTTTTGACTTATGTTTAAGATATTTCTCCTCCAGCCCTGAAACAATGTTCCATCTTTTGTAAGACTTTTTCATCCTCCATGCTCACATTCGATGGACTATTCAGATTAACTTCCTGCTTCTGACACAGATCCTCGTATGCTTCTTTTGATTTTTTAACCAAGTTTGGCATCCTATCTTTTGCAAGATTTATGATCATTGGTTTCAGGGCCTTGAGATTCTTAAAGAACCTGAACATTGATGATGTGGAGAGGAAAATTGGTTGAGTTGTTTTCCAGTAATCTTCCACCAACGGCTTAAACTCTTCCAAATCTGCCATTGCGTTTACAAACTTAAACGGATTCCTTGGCTTCAATTGCTCTTCCATAATTACTATCTTGCATCTAAGATGATCTGAGCATCCCCTGCCTCAAAAACATCATAAGATTGAGGGTAAGTTTGTAGCCAAGCATCATTCACTAGAACTCTATCCAACTTCTTTGAAATTGTTCTGTGGTCTCTTGCACCATATGAAACGAGGACCATGGGTAGCCATGTCTATTAGAGAACAGTAGTTCACCATATCTTTAAATTCTTCCATCCCTTGAGTTGTAGACGGCGAAGTATCGAAATCTGAGTGTTCTTCTTCCTCCAGGGTTTCGTTAATGTCCCCAAATAGAATTCAAGGTTTGCTTCGAATTATCGGAGAGTCTTGATGCGCACGTAGATCATTCCACAAGACCCTGCGCTCATCTATCAAGTTAGATGCATAGATAAAAGAGCAAAAAAAAAACTCATCTTCTAAGTTATCTAGCTTAATCGAGCATGTCACTAGTTAACCGCTTTTGAAAAAGGGGGTCATTCTTATACTCTGCTTCCAAACTATCCAAATCCTCCCTATATGGTTGAATTTGTAGTTCGTCAACAAATCCCACTCATGAACAACTTTATTACTGACAATATAGCTTTTCATCTCCATAACTCTTGTTTCCAAGAAAGCTCCAAATTTGAAACCACCGCTTCGTACCCAGTTATTTATCACGGAATGCTTTGTAGATTTGTTTAGACCGCGGACATTCCAAAGAACCCTGAAATACTATCGCATTTTGGTTGTCCTTCTTCTGAATGTGTTGAATGTGGTGTTGGCATTGAGCGCATTGATGTGTGTGTTCTTATTTTTTTTTTTTTTTTGCATCCCTAGTTAGAGGATTTTGCTTCTTCTCTTTTATCTTTGCTTCCTTTGGTATCTCTTCTTCTTGATTTTGAATTTCACCCTCTTCCTTCTCTTTCTCCTCTTCGAATTCTTCATCCTCCATCTCCTTCTCCTCTTTTTCATCATCAAGGATAGAGAAACGAGATAGTGAGACAACTACATCATCCTTCGTTTCTTTTTGACCACTCTACATTGTTTACTTCGTGAGACCTCTAACCAGTGCTCCTCTGTTTCATCAATGGCGCACTCACTGTTAACACTTTTATTTTTAATTACCTCCATCACTGTCTTTTTGAACCATCTTCCATTTCGTTTATTTTTTCCTCTTCTGGAGAAATCTCACTCAGCAGCTCTGTTGTTTTATCTCATGTTGTTTCAGGCAGTTGCAGAGTTTCTTCAGATGTGCCCCCTGGTTCTTTGGTGAGGATGGTAATTTGTTTCTGCTTTCCTACTTCCTTTTGTTTGTTAACTGTGGTACATATCTTCTCAAGATGTCTCCATTTCGAGCATATCGAACACTGTGATGGTAACCATGGATAGACAAACTCAACATCAGCTTCTATTCCCAAGTTTGACTTGAATCGATACATCTTTGGTAGATCTTTAGACATATCTGTTTCCACAAAAAATTTAGCCTCCTCAAAGTTTGAACACATTAATGTGTCTGGATGCAATCTTACTGGCTTTCCCACATCACTTGCTATTAATTCCAAACACTCCTTTGAGTACATCTTGTGTGGAACCTTCTTGAGAGTGATCCACATTGGTACTGTTTTGATTTCCTGCTCTTCTTTCTCCTCCATCGGCGACCACTTCGAGATTATCATTGGGATGTCTGCAATATTTCACATTCCTCTTCTTAACACTCTTGCTCTTAGATGTTTATCCTTGATTCTGAGTTTTATTGTGTTTTCATTGACAGCAAACACGTCGCTCTTTGGTTATTTGTCTCCAACTGGCCAGATCTTGTTCACAATGACGTGGATCTTTCCTACATGGGGAGTCTTAGATAGAAACCGACCTTGCAGGAAATCTTCCCAAAGTGGTGTTGAATTTTGAATGAGATCGTCAGGAACCTGCACCAGGGCAGTACCGTCGACAATTTCAACTTTCATAGAGTGTGCCAGTTGGGTTGTATTGTTTTTCACAACACCGGCCCAATTTGATTGTTGTTTAGATTTCCTTCCTTTGTTATGCCCTTCTCCTAGTGCCGGAAAATCCTTCTCCGACATACGCCGAGTATGGAAAGTTGAAGCTTTCACTACAAGAAATCTCGGCCATAGCCACAGAAGTTTTCGTGGCTATGGCTGATGATTCGTGGCTATTTTGCTTTTAGCCGCGAATAGCCACGAACCTGTTTCGTAGCTATGGGCTCGTTGTTATTGTACATTCGTGGCTATTCGTGGCTATTCGTGGCCACGTGGCCACGACATAGCCACGAATAGCCATAAACTCAATTCGTAGCAATATAGCTACAAATATACACGACCATATCCGTGGAAATGGCTAAGAAATAGCTACGATTTATTTCGTGGCCTTAGTTAGGAATGTCCACAAATTATCCGTGGCTATCTAAAAAAAAATTACAAAAAAAAAATATTTTGATATAATATTTATTTAAAACAAAAATAAAAATTAATATACAAAAACTAAATACATAAAATAATTATAAATTAATTGATAAAAAAATACATAAATTAAATGAAAAAAATGAACACATCCAAAAAAAAAATGAACGAACCACCGCCACTCTTCGTCTTCTTCGGTGGTCAAACTTGCCGCATCAACAACGAGATCGAGCCTCTGTCGGATATCGAGACATCGGAGGCTGTTTCCGGGAAGCATCGTCGACCACCGCCGCTGCTTCGTTTCTTCTCCGCCCCTGTCTTTGCCTCTCTAGCTGAAGCTCCAGAGACGAGAGCTGTGACCCGAAGCCGGCTCGACCTCCACCTTCTGAGATGCGACGTAGACGGAGGCCTGACGGCGAGGTCTTCATCTTTATCTCTACGAATCGTCATCTCACCTCCGGATTTATCTTCGTCTTCGTCCTGCGACAAGATCGATGGTGGGAGGTCGGGTCGCTTCGTGAAGCTCCGGCGACATGAGCAGGGTGGCTGGATTGGTCTTCGTCTCTTTGTCTCTCTGATTCGTCTTCGTTTTCTTCTTCACCATTGTCATTTACGTTTACAAAAATAAAAAATTGAAGAGAGGGTTGAGAAATCAAAGGCTGACGGCTTCTTTGCAAACAAATATTAGGTTAAAGGTTAACTTGAGATCTGACGGCTATGATTTAATCTGAGATAGAGATCCAATGGTGTACAAGACTGATCTCTGTGCTTCTTAAAAACAAATCTGAACCTTTAAAATTTTTAATCAACGGTCCAAATTTTGATCCACATGATAAGCTCTTAGCCAATTAAATATTTTAGATATAATTAACATATAATAATCAAAACAAATGATCTAAAAATAATAAAAAGGGTTAAATAATTATTTTTAAAAATGTTAAAATTAAAAGTGTAAGAAATACAAAATTTAAAATTGTTAAAATTTTATAAATGATTTTAAAATAATAAGAGTAATTATATATACCAACTAAATTGATTAAATTTGATTTCATTTTTCTTTACTCATTTTTAATTTAAAAATGTTAAAACTTAGTTTTGGATATGTTATAGTACTTATAATTTTATTAGTTAGAGTTTTGTTTATACTTTGGAGTTTTAGGGTTTGTTTAGGGTTTAGGGTTTGAATAGTATATTTAGAAAATATGATTTTTTGTAAATATCGAATCTTAGGTATGAACATGTTATAAGAATTATACTTTTAATTTTAAAATATAAAGGCTAAGAATTTATTTGGGTTTAGGGTTTTGAATTTATAACTATAATAGATATAATGTTTTTAATATTAGTTATATGTATATGAATAAGAGTTAAAGGGTTGGAGTTTGATTATGTATATATATTGAATGGTTGTATTTTAATTTTATAGTTATGATTAAGAGTTTAAAGTTTATAGTTTGATTATGGTTTAGGATGTATGACTTGAAAGTTTTAGGTTAAAGTTTGAAATAGTAAATTTAGAAATAAAAATTCTTTTTATAAGTTTTGAATTCTAATTTTAGATATATTATTGTATCTAGAGTTTTGGTTATTATATTTTTGGTTATAGTATAATATTTTATATATATGGTTTATTTAATTTATGATATATGAATATTGTGGTATTGAATTTGAAAATAATAGTTTTATGTATATATAATTAATGTTTTGTATTTTGATTTTATACTTGATGATTAAGAGTTTAAGGTTTAGAATTTGAGGTTTTAGGGTATATTTAGGGTTTAGGGTTTTAAATAGCCACAGACAAAATCGTGGCTATCCGTGGCTATCCGTGGCTAAACTCTTCCACGATAATTTCGTGGCTATTCTTGGCTAAATTAGCCACAAATAGCTTCTGTTTCAGAACGTGGCTAGTTAGTCACGAAGACTTTCGTGGCTAGTCGTGGCTATGTTCTTCCACGACTATTTCGTGGTTATTTAGCCACGAATAGCTACGAACCAGCCACGAAAACGATTCGTAGCTGGTTCGTAGCTATTTGTGGCTGGAAAAATCATAGCCACAAACCGGTCGTGGCTGGTTCGTGGCTAAAAACAGTTTTTCTTGTAGTGTTTGTCTGAAATTGCAATGTCTGTTCCATATTGCACGTTCTTGTTTGCGTTGAGGTAGTGACCTTCATCCAAATCAGAGCTTTCGTCCATGATGGCCGGAGACGTCACCGGAGTTGGAGGAGCGGGTGGCCTCTGTTGAGATGATTGCATCTCTCTTTTTCACCTAAAGGTGCTTTACAGGACAATATGAATCGTATTTTTAATCGCACTTTCTCTCTCACTAACTTTTTAAACTATTAAATCGCACTTTCCTCATTATACTAGTTCTTTTTTAGTCTTTAGATCTTCAAACCACGTATATGCTTGATTACTTTGCAAGTCTGTCTTTTTTTGGCATTTGCAAGTCTGTCTTCTTAACCGTTTTATATTAAAAAAAAGACTTTTCAAACAAAGAAAAATAGCAAAACCATAATAGAAATTTCTCTAAGTAATATTAATCATATAAATATCAAATTTCCAGGAGTTAAGTATACAGTTATACATATCTAGAACTATATTTTTTGCTTCATCCGTGTAGTATAGTTAAATACCAACCAGCATGTGGAAAATAGTGCAAACAAAATAAAAGAAGACACAATAGTAAGTGTTTCAAAATTTACTATAGATTAGATACGACATAGAAAAGCAAACCAATATGCATGGTGGACTTCAGTAAAATTTCTAAGAAAGATAGGCCAAGATGAGTGTTTCTAATGAAATGAATAACAAAAGTATGTTGTTCAAAAAAAAAAAAAAAAACAAAAGTGTATTATAGATGGAAAATAATTTTCACACTATAGAGATTGGAGATCGTACTATCCAAGAATACTGTAAAAAAAAAAATCATATCTCTTGCTGATCTTCTGACCAATGTCGATGCACTTGTAAATGAGAGGACTTCGGTGATGTATCTTTTCAATGGTCTAAACGGAAAATTCGATAACTTGATCAATGTTATCAAGTACAAGTATCCATTCCTGAGTTTTGAAACGGCTAAATCGATGCTTCTGATGGAGGAATCACACCTCAAAAACCCACAACGCTTTCTGCTGCACACAATGATCACTTGCCTTCATCAACTACTCCCATGGCCTCGGCGGACCAGTCTTCACGCCAACATCCACCTGCACCTCAACAACAAAATTCCAACAATAACAAGGGCAACAGGCGATTCCTGAACATAACAAAGGTGATGGCAACATGAACAATCACTCCTTCAACAATGGTTACCCGAACTGGAAGCCAGCTCCATTCTAGCCAGGACAATTTGTATAGTGGCAGCAGTAGTTTTTCAAACTGGTCTCCGTTTCAACAAAGCTCGTTTCACTCAATTTCTCCTCCTTCGCACAATTTCCAGAACCAGCAGGCAAATTTAATCGAGTTTCAGCCCAACGTGAGTGATGCTCAGGCATATACAACGGAAACTCTGGCTGATCCCAATATGTCCAATTTGTATATAGACTCGGGAGCTACAGCTCATCTGGCCTCAACGGCAGGTACTCTCCATTGTGATTTTAAACATGACATCTCTCATTCAGTCATTGTCGGTAATGGTTTTAAACTTCATATTGTTTCTATTGGATCAACTTCTCTTCATTCAAGCTCTAGACCATTGCCGTTAAATAATGTTCTAGTAACACCTCAAATTGTCAAAAATCTTATATATGTTCGTAAATTCACGAAAGATAATTGGTGCTCAGTTTAATTTGATCATTTTTTATTTCTCTGTGAATTACCTTCCAAGCCCGAAAATTCTGCTCCGATGTGAAAGTGCAGACGATCTCTATTCCCTTCCGACATCTCTAAATAAAGCTTCAGCTTGTTCTACTGCTCTTTTGGCTTCCTCTTCCAATTTCTGGCACAAAACACTCGGGCACACAAATAATGCCACTTTGCATTCTGTTTTTTTTTATTCAAATTTAAACCTTTGTAATAAGGGTAACATTTTGATTTCATGTGAACCTTGTTATTTAGGAAAACACAATAAAATTCCTTTTCATTCTTCAAATCAAAAGTTTTTCAACCATTTGAAATCGTGCATTCTGATTTGTGGTTGTCACATGTCTTCTTTCTTGATCATTTCATTCATTTTCTTTGAGTTTATCCATTTCGACGCAAAAGTGAAGTATTCTCTAATTTCTTCATTTCAGTGCTACAACAAAACCCAATTAAATTCCCAAATAAAATATTTCCAATGCGACAATGGAGAAGAATATAACAATGTCCATTTCCATGATCACTTTGCTAAAAATGGAATCAACGTTTGTTACTCTTGTCTGCATACGTTGCAGCAGAATGGAAAATATGAAGGAATGATCAGAACGATCAATAAAGCCATTCAGGCTCTTTTGTTCCAAGCTCTGATATCATCACGGTTTTGGGTCGTGGAGCTTCATAATGATGTTTACTTGCTAAACATTCTTCCATCATCTGCTATTCAAAATAAAATTCCCTTCACTCTTCTATTCAAAAAGTAACCAACATACGATCATTTGAGAATCTTTGGATGCTTTTGTTTTCCAAACATAAATCACCCAAATCATCATAAACTATCTCCTAGATCAACTCAATGCTCATTTCTTGGATACCCTTCTCAACATCGTGGGTACTGATGTTTGGAATCATTATCTCTCGTCTTGTATACTTCGACGAGGGTAAATTCCCAGAAACTGAAAAATTGCCTCTTCCCACAAACACATATTAGTTTTTTGAAAGCCTTGATGACCCTTTTGCTTCATTTTGATCGATTCTTCAAACACCACTCATCCCTTCAGAAACTCAGGTTCCCATTGTCTATAATAGTCATGCTCCCATTGTCGATAATGCTACTGCTCATGCACCATGCACGGCAACAAATCTTCCTCACCACTCCATGACTATGCGAGCGAAGGCTGGTCTTACAAAGCCCAAAAATATCCTATCGCTTTTGACCACAGATCATTCTCAGCTTCCAAAAATCCATAATCAAGCTCTTTCTGATCCTAATTTCTCACATGCAATGAATGATGAGATTGTTGCTATGATTAAAACTAAGACTTGAAATTTGGTACCTTGGCTTTTAATGTTAACATTGTGCGATCTATGTGGCTTTTCAAGCATAAGTTTGATGCATATGGAGCTCTTACACGCCAAAAAGCACGACTGGTTGCAAATGGGAAATCACAAGAACATGTTGATTTTACAGAGACATTCAGCCCAGTTGTAAAACCCGCAACCATTGATATGCTCAAAGTTTAATCCCTAGAGCTACACTGCAAGTGCACAAACGTGACTAGTAGTGTATAGGGGTCGAATCCACGGAGACTCAAGAATCTTATGACAAACAATAGAGGATCGAATTAAGCTAAGCAGCAGCAGAAAATAAGCAGTAAATAATGCCAGAAAGTAAATCAAACCGGTGTAAATCAATCAAGCGAAGCGTCAGGTCAAGGGAGTTCTTAGGAAATCAGGAATACAGGCAAATCAATCAATCGGGATCAAATTAAATACGGTTCTAGAAATAGAATCATAGAAGTATAAGAAACCAACTTTTGTTGCGAGTATTATCTATGTCTAGCAACCTAGCAAACCAACTTTTGTTGGGAGTTCTAGAGATCCTAAACATTCATTAATCTCATGTTCGTTCGTTCACAATTTCCTTAAGCCAGATTTCTTTGCGAATAGACAAATTGCTCATCTAGGTTCTTTCTAGCTAATTAACCAATTGTCGTTGCGAAAATCAACCTAACAACAATAATCTGGGTAGCTAATTCAGATTAAGCATTAAGATCAACCCTAGACGAATTACTAGAAAGTATGAATTGTTATAGACTGAATAACCTAATATTCCATGAAATCCCTAATGAGAATTCCTAAACCTAATTGGAGAACTACTCAGACATGACAATCATAACAATATACATGTATGAAATAGAAAGCATAAAGAGATTAATAGAAGAATAAAAGGGGTTTGAAATCTTCTCTATGTCGAGTATCTGATCAGCCCCCAAAAATCTCTCTGAATAGGTAAAGCGTAGCCTAAACAATTGCATAGAAACCCTAATATAATAGTCTAAACACGTTTTGAGCTTTTTTGTAATTATGTGAAACTTCTAGGCCAAGCTGAAAATATCCAAAGTTTTCATTAAATCGGCGAGATATGCATGTCTGCTTCTGTGTCGAACGATGCCAAGCTGTGTCGATCGACACTGTGCTCTGATATCGCCTATGGATTATTCTTTCTCGCACGAATTCTCCAAATAGCTCCAGAATACGCCATAATGTCCAAATATGCTCCAAACGTACCTAAACCTATAAAACACTTGAAAGGACTCCAAAACACAATAAAAGACTCGATAATAAAGACATATATCATGGTCAAAAACTCTAAAAACTATGATATATCAACTCCCCCACACTTAGCCTTTGATTGCCCTCAAGCAAACAGAAAACCAAGATCAGGAGAAGAAGTTTGAAAACTTCAGAAACTCATTTCATCGTCGAAGTGCTACACTAAGGTTCCCCTTAGTAATCCTCATGAAAAATGAACCTGCAGACATCAAGACCAACATGTACTTCCCCCACACTTAGCAATTGTCCTAAGTAAACTCCACAATCATACTCAGAGCATTAATATTCACCATACTGGCTTCTATAATCTAATAAGTGTGGTCTCACCTAGGGAGTATCGATCAAAGAACACATGGACTCTTACTCTGTTAGCATCTAACCACCAAACTATCACTTTTCTGGTTCCTTTCTTCTCATTTTCCTTCCTTAGCAACTGATTTTTCCCATTGGGTATCATTTTATTTTTTCTATCAGTGCTTTTCCTGTATTGAGATGTACTTTGGACACATTCTATGAATGCACAGGAGTAATAGGGGTCTCTACTAATCTTGTGATCACTTCGAAGCTACTAGCTTATCTGCAGTTTATCTATTCTTTTTTTTTTACTTTAAGGAAGGGGAGAAGGGAACCATGTTGGGATAGTGTCCTGAAATCACACTTGTACACACTCCTGTGATAGTTGTGTGTCGAGATCTGACATTCGTATAATACTGGGCGTTTGCAATGCTTTGCTAGAAGCCTCTTGCAATCTGTAGGTCGTGGACTTACTGCCAGTATTATATGATCCTATAGGGTCACACACCTAAGCGAACTGGAAGCTACGACATGGGAATGATCATTGTGGCAATGATCATGTTATGTGTATTGAAATACACATAAGAATCGATATAAAGGTGTTGTGTCGATCGACACAGCTTGTGTGTCGGTCGACACAGTTCGGATTTTCCGAACAGGCTTTTCGGGTTATGGCTTAATTGAGTCTGGCCCGTTAAGCACGTTTAGGTCGAATAAAAACGTGTTTAGTTCGACCTAAACAAGTGAGCCGTCCAGTTTTCTTGACAGAAACTCTAGACACACCAGAACCTTTCGATCCCCATTGATCCGGCACTAGCATCCCGTTTCCAGCGAGCGTGCGTGTGTATCTGGTAGAGGCAAAGCGTTGCGTTGCTCCACTGATCTCGTTCACCATCTCTTCCGCTGCCAAAAGGTAAGAACGAGGTTGGTTCTAAATTCAATATAACAAACCCTAGATCCATCGGGATCCAACAGTGGTATCAGAGCATGCTTAGGGTTTAGCTATTGAAACTGGTAATATAAAATCGAAACTTGATGTTGTTGATCTGTATATTGCTTGCTAAATCGTGTTTTCATAGAATAATTCTCGGTTTTGTTCCTGTTGAAAAGACGAAGAATTGATGAAAACGCACTGTGTCGATCGACACAAAGCGTGTGTCGGTCGACACGCCGCGGCGCAAAATGTAAAATTTTAGGGTTTGTCACAGGGTGTCGATCGACACAAAGCGTGTGTCGGTCGACACAGAGCGAAAACTCGCGAATAAAATTTAGGGTTTATCGCACAGTATCGATCGACACAAAGCGTGTGTCGGTCGATACAAAGCGAAAATCCGTAAATAATTCTAGGGTTTCGATCTGAGATCGAGTACCCGTAATCGTGTTGCGTCGATCGATACACTGGTTGTGTCGGTCGACACAGGCAATGCGATCAGATAGATCGGTTCAATTGGATTGGACCGGTTATCTAGCTCGGTTAATTTTATTAACCAAATTGATTCTGGTTTGGTCATATCGATCGATACACAGTGTGTGACGATCGACATGGACCATTAAACCGAACTGGTTCAATTGAATTGAATCGGTTAAGTAAATTCGATCCGGTTTGACCGGTTATCGAAGAACGGTTTAAATAGAGTTGCGTCGATCGATACCAATGGTTGGCGTCGATCGACACAACGTCCGCAGATATGCTGGTTTGACCACAAATTTGCATAAACCAGAATAATCTAATCCTAAAAGTATTAGATGAATCTAAACTTAATAAAACTAAATGTTTTAATTAAAAGTTATTATTTTTGATATATATAGTGAATATAAATCAAGATAAGATTAGTTCTTTTCCTCAACTAAATATCAAGTGATCTTGATGTCTTGCCCGATCTTGTCTACTGTCAAGACTCGTGTCGTTTGTTGGATATCTTGGAGTCCTTGATATCCACTGCAACATGGGTAAGGCAGGTGGTCAATGACAGACTTGCAGTGCAACTGTCACTGATCACAAGACAGATAAAAGATTGGTTATACTTGACTGGGCTGTCAGAAGTTCTGGGCCCAGAGACATCAGAGTGGATTGGACATAGTTTGTCTTATTCACGACCAAGAGTTGTACTGAGTACAATTAGCAATGATTTGCTTACCTAGATAACTAAAGCTTGAGTAACGGCGAGTCGCCCACTCGAATTTTAGTAATCTGAGGATCTTGGGGCATTGTATTCATATGAGGAAACATAGTTTGAATACAGTGCGAGTTTTCTTATTAGATAAGAATTCTCATTTCTTGTGCTTTATAACTAAAATCTACCTCTTTTTGAATTACAGCTATGTCTGTCTCAAATCACATCAACACTTTCTCACTAAGATCCGTCCTTGAGAAGGACAAGTTAAATGGATCTAATTTCTTGGAATGGTATCGGAACCTGAGAATAATTCTCAGGCAAGAGAACAAGGAATATGTCCTTGAAAGAGTTCTCACCGAGAGGCCACGTTCCAATGCTCCGCAGACAGAAAAGAATGCTTGGGATAAGCATTCAGCGGATGTCAAAGATGTTAATTGTCTAATGCTGGTGACTATGAACTCTGAGCTGCAGAAGCAATATGAGAACGTGTTGTCACCCATTGAGATGATTAACAGCCTGAAAGCTTTGTTTCAGGAGCAAGCTCGCACAGAGAGATACCAGACGGTTAAATCTCTCATGGATTGCAAGCTGGCTAAGGACAATCCAGTAAGTCCTCATGTCCTTAAAATGATGGGTTACATTGATAACCTGGGGAAACTGGACTGTGCCATTAGCCAGGAGCTGGCCACTGACATGATTCTGCAGTCATTGCCGTCGTGTTTTGATCAGTTCATTATGAACTACAACATGCAAAACATGACTAAGACATTGACTGAGTTGCACGGTATGCTGAAGACAGCAGAACCGAATCTCAAGAAGGCTACTCCCAATGTCCTGATGGTACAAGGGGGTAAAAGGTTTAAGAAACCTAAGAAGGGTAAGGGTAAGGCCCAGGTTGTCCAGGCTGAAAGTCAGGACAAGCCCAAGCCGAAGCCCAAATCCGGGCCTTCTCCTGAGGATAAGTGCAACTACTGCAAGCAGTTGGGGCATTGGAAGAAAGACTGCAAGAAGTTCATGGAAGATTACAAGAAGCTGAAGAAGACGTATGATGCGTCTGACTCAGGTATTTATGTCATCGAACTTAATGTTATGTCTTCTAGTCCTACTTCGTGGGTATTGGATACCGGCTGCGGTGCTCATATTTGTACTGATGTGCAGGCACTAAGAAACAGTAGGACGCTGAAGAAAGGACAAGTAGAGCTACGAGTCGGGAATGGAGCTAAGGTTGCTGCACTGGCCGTAGGCACCTACGAGTTGTCCTTACCATCGGGCATGGTTTTAATTTTGAATAATTGCTACTTTGTACCTGCGATAAGCAGAAACATAATTTCAGTTTCCGTTTTGGATTTGGAAGGTTTTGATTTTGCTGTTAAGAATAAAGTTCGTTCTTTTAATCGTGATGGTACTTTTTATGGTAGCGCCCCATTAGAAAATGGGTTATATATATTAAACCAAGAAATGCATGTCTTTAACATAAATACAAAGAGGTTTAAGTCCAATGACGAAAACCCGACTTTCTTATGGCATTGTCGTTTGGGCCATATCAATGAGAAACGCATCCAGAGGCTCCATCGAAATGGGCTTCTGGGCTCATTTGATTTTGAATCATGTGAGAAATGCGAGTCTTGTTTGGTGGGCAAAATGGCTAGAGCCCCTTTCAACAAACCTAATGAAAGGGCCAGTGATTTATTGGGCCTTGTTCATACTGATGTATGTGGGCCGATGAGTACTGCTGCCAGAGGAAATTTCAAATACTTCATTACCTTTACTAATGATTTCAGTAGGTATGGCTATGTCTATTTGATGAGACACAAGTCAGAATCCTTTGATAGATTCAAGGAATTCATGAATGAAGTACAGAATCAACTTGGCAAAAGTATCAAAGTTCTGCGATCGGATCGCGGAGGAGAATACTTAAGCCAAGAATTCAGCGACTATCTGAGCGAGTGTGGAATTGTTTCACAACTCACTCCTCCTGGTACACCCCAATGGAATGGAGTGTCAGAGAGGAGGAATCGAACCTTGTTGGACATGGTTCGGTCTATGATGAGTCATTCTAATCTTCCATTATCCTTTTGGAGATACGCTCTAGAAACGTCTGCGTTTACACTAAATAGGGTGCCATCAAAATCAGTGGCAAAGACACCACATGAACTGTGGACTGGGAATGTTCCTAGTCTGTCTTTCCTAAGGATTTGGGGTTGCGAGGCTTATGTCAAGCGTTTAATCTCCGACAAGCTTGCACCCAAATCAGATAAATGATATTTCGTTGGTTATCCTAAGGAAACCAAGGCATACTACTTTTACAACCAATCTGAGAACAAAGTATTTGTTGCTCGGGACTGTTCTTTTCTTGAGAGGGAGTTTCTCTCTAAGAAAAACAGTGGGAGTAAAGTACATCTCGAAGAAATTCAAGATGCACAGGAGACTGCCCAACCTATTGAGGAAGAGCAGCAGTTGGATCCACAAAGTTCTGTGGAACCGGCGCCTGTGGAGCCTGAAGTTCGCAGATCCGGAAGGATCCGTCACGAACCCGAGAGATACTATGGATTTCTCGTAACCAATTCAAATGATCTGATGATCATTGAAGGTGACGAACCAGCGACCTTTGCGGAAGCAATGATGGGCCCGGACTCCGAAAAGTGGCTTGGAGCCTCTAAATCCGAAATGACATCCATGTCAGAAAACCAAGTATGGTCCTTGGTCGATTTACCTAGTGGTGTAAAAGCCATTGAGTGTAAATGGATCTTCAAGAAGAAGATTGACGTGGATGGCAATGTACAGATTTACAAAGCGAGATTGGTGGCTAAAGGTTTCAAACAAATTCATGGTATTGACTATGATGAAACCTATTCCCCAGTAGCTATGCTTAAATCTATTCGGATTCTTCTAGCGATTGCTGCTCATTATGATTATGAGATTTGGCAGATGGATGTCAAAACCGCATTCCTGAATGGTATTCTGGAAGAGGATGTGTACATGACACAGCCTGAAGGTTTTGTCGATCCTAAAAACGCTGGGAAGGTATGCAAGCTTCATAAATCCATTTATGGGTTGAAGCAAGCATCACGGAGTTGGAATCTTCGTTTTGATGAAGCAGTAAAACAATTCGGTTTCATCAAGAACGAAGAAGAATCATGTGTATACAAGAAGACAAGTGGGAGCAAAATTGCATTTCTTGTACTGTATGTCGATGACATACTCCTCCTCGGTAATGACGTTCCGTTGCTTCAGTCTATTAAGACTTGGCTAGGAAGTTGTTTTTCCATGAAAGACATGGGAGAAGCCGCATACATTCTTGGAATCAGAATCTACAGAGATAGAACTAACAAGCTGATTGGATTGTGCCAAGACACTTATATAGATAAGGTGTTGCACAGATTCAGGATGCACGATTCCAAGAAGGGCTTCATACCAATGTCTCATGGCAAGAGTCTCTGCAAGAAGCAGTGTCCGGCGACACCTGCTGAGCGAGAACGCATGAATAGGATTCCTTATGCCTCTGCAATAGGATCTATTATGTATGCCATGCTCTGCACTCGTCCAGATGTAGCTTACGCGTTAAGCATGACGAGTAGATACCAATCTGATCCAGGTGAAGCTCACTGGACAGCTGTCAAGAATACTCTCAAGTATTTGAGACATACTAAGGACAAGTTCCTTGTGTATGGAGATAGTGATGAACTTGTGGTGAATGGTTTCACCGATGCGAGTTTTCAGACGGACAGAGACGATTTCCGATCACAGTCTGGATATGTCTTCTGTCTAAATGGCGGTGCGGTGAGCTGGAAGAGCTCTAAGCAGAATACCGTAGCTGACTCCACAACGGAAGCTGAATATGTTGCTGCTTCAGAAGCGGAAAAGGAAGCTGTTTGGATCAAGAAGTTCATGACTGAACTTGGTGTGGTTCCTAGTATCTTGGAGCCAGTGGCTTTGTTCTGCGATAACAATGGAGCCATTGCTCAGGCGAAAGAACCCAGGTCACACCAGAAGTCCAAACACGTTGAGAGGAAATATCATCTGATTCGTGATATTGTCAATAGAGGTGATGTGAAGATCAGCCGAGTTCCGACAAACGAGAATGTCGTTGATCCTCTAACCAAGTCACTCCCAAGGCCTAAGCATGAGAGTCATACGACTGCTGTAGGCATTAGAGATCTTAAGATGTAATCTTGATTCTAGTGGGAGTTTTGGTTTTTGTTTTAGTTATAATAAGACGCTATTGTAAACATTCTTTAGAAGTGTTTAATGAAATTTGATTTCAGCATTATTTATTGTGATCTAAATAATGGTCCCAAAATAAGTTTATGACATATTATAGGTCATCAAGTTGAGAACTTGATCATGAAACCCTATAAGTTAATAAATTATTTTTGTCCCTAGTCAAAGGTTGTAGAATCGGGACACTGACAACCGTTAGAGACTAGATTGTGAGGTGACTGTTGGCTAAGTTTCATGGAGCCAATGATATGATTATCGCAGTCAGTCACATAGATATATGTCAGTGGACATATGATCGGACATGACCCGCTAATGAGAAGTCTACAAGATAGTAATATCTGTGTCATAAGAGGTTCTCATTACGACTATAGAGTATAGTCCTAAGACCTGAGTTCATCATGCTTTCTTTCATATGAATTGGTACATTTTGACTTTGTCAAACGTCGATCCGTAACTGGCGGCTATAACGACACTGTTCAAGTTTATCATGAAGTGTGCGTTGAAACAGGGATGGAAAAAGATGGAATTTGTCCCTCCTGTATAACGGGAGATAAATATCTCAGGGCCTATCGAAGATTGAATACTGAGAAAATGTGTGGCCGCACTCAAACGAACTGTAGTTCAGTTGTTTGTAATGTTCAGTATGAGATCAGGAGTTCGATAAACAAGATATTGGCTTAATAAGGATGACACAAATCTTGCCTTATGCCAAATCGAGATATAGAGACAAAAGGATTATAGTAATTGATGATTCCAGTACAAGTGGGAGATTGTTGGGATAGTGTCCTGAAATCACACCTGTACTCACTCCTGTGATAGTTGTGTGTCGAGATCTGACATTCGTATAATACTGGGCGTTTGCAATGCTTTGCTAGAAGCCTCTTGCAATCTGTAGGTCGTGGACTTACTGCCAGTATTATATGATCCTATAGGGTCACACACCTAAGCGAACTGGAAGCTACGACATGGGAATGATCATTGTGGCAATGATCATGTTATGTGTATTGAAATACACATAAGAATCGATATAAAGGTGTTGTGTCGATCGACACAGCTTGTGTGTCGGTCGACACAGTTCGGATTTTCCGAACAGGCTTTTCGGGTTATGGCTTAATTGAGTCTGGCCCGTTAAGCACGTTTAGGTCGAATAAAAACGTGTTTAGTTCGACCTAAACAAGTGAGCCGTCCAGTTTTCTTGACAGAAACTCTAGACACACCAGAACCTTTCGATCCCCATTGATCCGGCACTAGCATCCCGTTTCCAGCGAGCGTGCGTGTGTATCTGGTAGAGGCAAAGCGTTGCGTTGCTCCACTGATCTCGTTCACCATCTCTTCCGCTGCCAAAAGGTAAGAACGAGGTTGGTTCTAAATTCAATATAACAAACCCTAGATCCATCGGGATCCAACAAACCAAACTTAGACAGGTTTACAAGTTGTGTCAGAACTAACAGAGGAATCCGACTCAAATTATACCAAGCCCCTAGGTGAGAAAATTTAAGTCAAGTTAAAGGTGAAGTCAGTAATGGATTCTCTGAATACCTTAAGTGATATTGGTGTCCTTAGTAGGCTGATCTGCGTTGGGTTTTCTAATAGTCAGAGATCATCTACAAGCTCATCCAATAGTCACTTAAGTTCCTGCAAGTGTAGTGATCTCCTATAAAAGTCCTTGTTTCCTACTCAAATTTGACTCAATAAAACAGGCTCAACTGGCTCTAAGAAAACAGAAAACGGTGCGTCAGTAGCTATCTCCCCCACACTTGAAACACACTGTCCTCAGTGGAATCTAAGCTCGGGCTCGGGAGAACAAGAATCAGATTGAACAGATTGAAAAAGTCAGAACACTTACATGTCGCGGATGTGTGTCGATCGATGCTCAGGACCGCATCGATCGACGCTACTCGTGTTGATCTATTCTCACGCCTTAACATACCAAAACAAGAAAAATCATAGTAACCAAAACCAAAACGAAAAATAAAGTAGAAAAAAGACTAACCAGTGGTTTGCCTCCCACTCAGCGCTTGTTTTAAGTCATTAGCTTGACTATGGGAAGGAGATCAAACTCATTGTGGATTCAACAGACAATGAGTGTCTCTGTGAATGTCTCCTCATCCAAGGTGGTGTATAAGCAGTAGTATCATGAGATTTCCCAAGGAGTGAAGGAATAGAACCAGGGTGGGAGCGAAGCGTGGGTGGGATACTGTGTTTTCCTGCATTCACAGCAAATGGATTAGGAGGTTTAAGTCTGGAGGAATCATACCTTTGCTTGGGTAGAGGAGAGATGTCTGGATATTTCTTCTTAGCAACAGTTGCAGGCTCTGAAGATGTTAGAGCAGGCTCATGATGAACCGCCATCTTCTCTTCTCTAATCTGAATCTCTGGCTCCACTTTAACACTGAAGCTTTGTCCATCAAAGGTGGATCTCTGCATTTTATCCATCTTGAACTGCAAAGTCTTATCTCCCAGGTGGAGATCAATCAGACCATGTCTCACATTAATCACTGCTCCAGCAGTAGCTAAGAAGGATCTACCAAGTAGCAGAGGATCATCCGGTTCAATCTCATACTTCAGCACCACAAAGTCTGTTGGAATCAAGTAATTTCCAAATCTGATAGGAATGTTCTCAAGGACTCCTTCTGGAATCCTCTTTGATCGATCAGCTAGGATAAGAGAGATCCTAGTAGGCTGAAAATCCATCAGTCCCAATCTCACAGCCACAGAGTATGGCATGAGATTCACACAGGATCCTAAATCACACAGAGAACGCTTGAAGCTGTCCTTAAAGATGGAACAGTCTAGAACAAAGACTCATGGGTCTGGAAGCTTCTTTGGAACTGGTTCTATAGCACTGCACTGACCTGCTTATATAGCATCAACATTTCTTATTTCAAATCTCCATCTGTAGAGATCATCTTCTTCCATATCTCTGCAGAGAAGGGTGTTTCTTCAGAGCATCAATTAGTGGGATCTGAATCAGCTTCGTATTCATCCCTGCCATGCAATTAGCTTCATATAACTCTTGTTGGGACCTCTTAGGGGCCTTAGTATAGGGAAAAGGAGGCTTATAGACTAGTTCTGGCACTTTTGCAGGTTTCTGGTCTCGTCTGTGACTTGCGTCGATCGATGCAGAATGAGTGTCGGTCGACGCTATCTTCTCAAAAGCACATTCATCCTTCGTGTCGGGTGTGTGTCGATCGACATTGAGGGTGTGTCGATCGACACTTCCGGCGGACAGAGACAATTCGCCCAGACACGCAGCTATGATGTCTTCTTCCTCATGTGCTAGATCAACCTCATCCTCTATAATGACAGCATTAATGTACTGCTTCTGCTAAGTTCTTCCAGCTCCATTTTGCCTTTGCGTTGCTCTAGCAGTCTGTTGAACCTGAACATCTAGTTTCTTCACATGATTACTCAAAGACTCAATCTTCCCATTCAAATCCAGGTACAGAGCATCTATCTTTCCATTGAAGTTCATTGTACTCTTTTGCTGACCTTCCAAATGTTGTTCCAACAGACCCATCTGTTGGGATAGTGTCCTGAAATCACACTTGTACTCACTCCTAATGATAGTTGTGTGTCGAGATCAGACATTCGTATAATACTGGGCGGTTGCAATGTTTTGCTAGAAGCCTCTTGCAATCTGTAAGTTGTAGACTTACTGCCAGTATTATATGATCCTATATGGTCACACACCTAAGCAAACTGGAAGCGACGACATGGGAGTGATCATTATGGCAATGATCATATTAATGTGTATTGGATGCACATTATAATCGATATAATGGTGTTGTGTCGATCGACACAGCTTGTGTGTCGGTCGACACAGTTCGGGTTTTCGGAAAGGCTTTCCGAATTAAGACTTAATTAAGTCTGGCCCGTTAAGCAAGTTTAGGTCGAATAAAACTTGAGAGTTTCGACCTAAACAGTGAGCTGTCGACTTTTCTTGACAGAAACAGTAGAAACACCAGAGAGATTCGATTCCCGTTGATCCGGCACTAGCATCCCGTTTCCAGCTTGTGTGCGTGTGTATCTGGTAGAGGCAAGGCATCTGCGTTGCTCCACTGATCTCGTTCACCATTCTCATTCCGCTGCCAGTAAAGGTAAGAACGAGGTTGGTTTTAATTCAATATATCAAACCCTAGATCCATAGGGATCCAACAGTGGTATCAGAGCATGTTAGGGTTTAGAATATTGATTCTGATGCAATTAATTCGAAACTTGTTGTTGTTGAATTGAAAATTGCCTGCTAAAATCGTTTTTCTTATGATTAATCTCGGATTGTATGCATGTTGAAAATCGATGAAAACCGATGAAATCGCACTGTGTCGATCGACACAAAGCGTGTGTCGGTCGACACGCCGCGGCTTATCGCGTAAAATATTTAGGGTTTGTCGCACAGTATCGATCGACGCAAAGCGTGTGTCGGTCGATACAGAGCAAAAACTCGCAAATAATTTTAGGGTTTCGATCTGAGATCGAGTACCCGTATTCCTGTTGTGTCGATCGATACACTGGGTGTGTCGGTCGACACAGGAAAAGCGATTAGATAGATCGGTTCAATTGGATTGAACCGGTTATCTCGCTCGGTTAATTTTAATTAACCAATTGGTTCTGATTTGGTAATGTCGATCGACACATAGTGTGTGACGATCGACATAGACCATTAAACCGAACCGGTTCAATTGGATTGAATCGGTTAAGTAAATTCGATCCGGTTTGACCGGTTATCGAAGATCGGTTTAAGTATGGCTGCGTCGACCGATGCCAATGGTTGGCGTCGATCGACACGACGTTCGCAGATGTGCTGGTTGGACCACAAATTTGCATATACCAGAACAATTTAATCCTAAAAGGTTCTAGTTGAATCTAAACTTAATAAAACTGAATGTTTTAAATAAATTAATAACTTCTTGGATGTATATTGGATATGCATCAAGATAAAATGGTTCCTTTCCTCAACTAAATATCAAGTGATCTTGATGTCTTGCCCGATCTTGTCTACTGTTAAGACTCGTGTCGTTTGTTGGATATTCTTGGAGTCCTTGATATCCACTGCAACATGAGTAAGGCAGGTGGTCATTGACAGACTTGCAGTGCAACTGTCAGTAATCACAAGACAGAAAAAAGATTGGTTTTACTTGACTGGGCTGTCAGAAGTTCTGGGCCCAGAGACATCAGAGTGGATTAGGCATAGTTTGTCTTATCCACGACCAAGAGTTGTACTGAGTACAATTGGCAATGATTTGCTTACCTAGATAACTAAAGTTTGAGTAACGGCGAGTCGCTCACTCGAATTTTAGTAATCTGAGGATCTTGGCTCATCGTATTCATCTGAGGAAACATAGTTTTGATTACAATGCGAGTTTTTCTTATTAGATAAGAATTCTCATTTCTTGAGCATTACAACTAAAACTCTATCTCTTTTAATTACAGCTATGTCTGTCTCAAATCACATCAACACTTTCTCACTAAGATCCGTCCTTGAGAAGGACAAGTTAAATGGATCTAATTTCTTGGAATGGTATCGGAACCTGAGAATAGTTCTCAGGCAGGAGAACAAGGAATATGTCCTTGAAAGAGTTCTCACCGAGAGGCCACGTTCCAATGCCCTGCAGACAGAAAAGAATGCTTGGGATAAGCATTCAGCTGATGTCAAAGATGTTAATTGTCTAATGTTGGTGACTATGTGAAGGAATTTCTAGCAGTTCCTAATCCAATTAGCCAACCCTGGTCTGAATTCCAAGCCTAGGATCTAGGGTTCATATAATTGAATCATTGGGATCTCAGAATTACCTGGTGATTAGCAGCGGAAGATTTGCAGATAATCGAGATCTAGAGCGCCTCAAATGCTGCGCCTCTACTGGTATCCACACGCACACAAACTGAACAACAGGGATGCTAGTGCCTGTAGAGATCCAATCTCTTCAGAGGTTTCTATTCAAGTTCTGGTGGCTGTGAATTAGCTTAGTCATCAGTTTAGGTCGACCATATATCTTATATATGTCGACTTAAACCATAACGGAATTAACCAACGATTAAACCGAATTAATCTGATTAATCCGCGAGTTGCATCGATCGATTCACTATCTGCATCGATCGACACTGCCCCAGAATATTGATGTCGAATGCATATCAAATATGCATTCACCAGATCATTACATTAATGATCAACCTCGTCTTTAACGTCCAGTTTGCTTAGGTGTGTGACCCTGTAGGATCATATAACACTAGCAACGAGTTCTAAACTCATTGATCATAAGTGGCTTCTAGCAAAGCATTATGACTTCCTAGTGTCATATGATTGTCTCATCTCGACAATACGACTTTCACTTGGAGTAAGTACAATAGATTTCAGGACATTCCCAACAATCTCCCATTTGTACTGGAATCATCTATTCCTTCAATCCCTTCGTCATTATATCTCGATCTGGCATAAGGCAAGATCTGTGTCACCCTTATTTAGCCAAGATCATGTTCATCGAATTCCGATTTATACTGATAAGACAAACGACTGACAATCACCTCGTTTGAGTGTGGCCACACATTTCTCAGTATCAAATCTTTGATGGGCCCTGAGATATTTATCCCGTGTTATATAGGAGGGACAAATCCCATCTTGTTCCATCCCTGTCTCTTCACACACTTCATGATACGCCCAATCAATGCCTTTATAGTCACCAGTTACGGCTGACGTTTGACAAGGTTAAAGCGGACCAATTCACATGTAAGAGAACATGATGAACTCAGGTCTAAGGACTATACTCTATAGTCGTAATGAAAACTCTCATGACACTTATATAACTATCCCGTAGAGTTCTCATCAGTGGGTCATGTCCGATCCTGTGTTCTCCAACACATATCTATGTGATTGACTTTAATACTCTTATTAATGACTCCATGAAACTTAGTCATCAGTCACCTCACATACTAGTCTCACGCGGTTGTTAATGTCCCACTTTAACAACCTCGACCAGGGACCAACATAATTTATGTCATTTATTATCTATAGGGTTTCATGATCAAGTCACATACTTGATGACCTATAAAATGTCATAAATTACTTTGGGACTATTATTTAATAACCATTATTAAATAATACAGATGTCAGATTTCAATAACATAATCAAATTATGTTTATACGAATATCATATCATAACTAAAATTAATAACAATGACTCCTACTAAAATTAAGATCACATCTTAAGACATCTAATGCCTTTAGCAGTAGCCTGACCCTCATTCGCCCTTGCTCAGCGTGTGTCGTAAAACACTGCGTCTTGCTAAGAGTAATACCAAGAGTCATTTGCACGAAGCCCTTCTTGGAATCCTGCATATTGGACATGTGCAAGGCCTTATCACTATAAGTATCTTGACACAATCCAATTAGCTTATCCAATCTATCTCTATAGATTCTTATTCCAAGAATGTATACGGTTTCTCCCATAATTTTATCGAAAACAACTTTCGAATCAAGTCTTAACAGACTGAAACAATGAAACTTCATTTCCGAGAAGTAGTATGTTATCAACATACAGTACTAGAAATGCAACTGCGCTCCCACTAGTCTCTTGTAAACATACGGTTCCTCTTCGTTCCTGACGAAGTCAAACCTTTTGACTGCTTCATCAAAAACGAAGATTCCAACTCCGAGATGCTTGCTTCAATCCATAAATGGTTTGATGAAGCTTGCATATCTTCCTAGCTTCATTAGGATCAATGAAAAACTTCAGGTTGTGTCATGTACACATCTTTTTTCCCAGAATTCCATTAAGGAAAACTGTTTTCACATCCATCTGCCAGATCTCATAACCATTATGAGTGGCGGTTGCTAGGAGAATCCGAATGGACATAAGCACGGTGACTGGGATTAGGTTTCTTCACAGTTGATACCATGAATTTACTTGAAACCTTTTGCCACCTTCCTTGCTTTGTACATCTGAATATAACCATCCATGTCAACTTTTCTTCTTGAAAATCCATTTACTCACAATGGTTTCTACACCATTGGGTAAATCAGCCCAAGTCATACTTGGTTCTGTGACATGGATCCCATTTCGGATTCAGCGGCTTTCAGCCACTTTCGGAGTCAAGGCCCATCATTGCTTCTTCAAAATTCGCAGGCTCGTCACTTTCAATGATCAGTAGATCACGGCAATTGGTTACGAGAAATCCATATTTCTCGGGTTCGTGACGGATCCTTTCGGATCTGCGAGCTTCAGTTTTGTGTAAAAGTCGTGCACATATCTCATATGTATACTTTTACCACGGCCTAATTAACCAAGATTCAAACCGTAGTTGATTAAGTTATAAACCAAAATATCTTGGTTCACGATCTGTGTCGATCGATGCAACTTTTGTGTCGATCGACACTTCTTCAGAAACTCGCCATTTAAATGTATATCGAATATACATTCACCAGATCCTTTATAAACTCTAGGCACCACAGGTGCAGGTTCTACAACTCTTTGTAGATCCAACTGCTACTCTTCCTCATCAGGTTGATCAGTCTCCTGTGATTTTTGAATTTCTTCGAGTTGTACTTATACTCCCACTGTTCTTCTTGGAAAGAAAGTCTTTCTCAAGAAAACATAGTTCCGAGCAACAAACAATTTGTTCTTGAACTGGTTGTAAAAGTAACATGCCTTGGTTTTGTTAGGACAACCAATGAAGTAGCACTTATCAGATTTGGGTGTGAGCTTATCAGAGATTAAAACGTTTTATATAAGTCTCACAACTCCAAATCTCCATGATGGATAAATCAAAAACATTTACATTCCACATCTCATGTGGTATCTCTGTAACAGATTTTGATGGAACTCTATTTAAAGTAAACTCAGACATTTCTAGAGCGTATTCTTAGAAGGATAATGGAAGATCTAAGTGACTCATCATTGGTCGAACCATATCTAATAAAATCCGATACAGGAGGAGTGAATTGTGAAACACTTTCACAATCTCTCAGATGATCACTAAATTCTTGACCTAAGTATTCACCTTCATGATCTCATCGTAGAGGTTTAATACCTTTGCCAAATTGATTATGTACTTCATTTTTGGAACTCTTTGAACTTTTCAAAGATTCTGACTTATGCCTTATAAATAAGGCATAACCGTACCTTCTGAAAATATCAGTAAAGGTAATGAAGTACTGAAATTTTCCTCTAGCACTAGTGCTTATCGGTCCATATACATCCGTATGTATAAAGCCCAATAAGCTTCTGGCCCTTTCATTTTGATCGTTCGCAACCTGTATCGACCGACGCACCGTTTGTGTCGATCGACACTACCTCTGTTGAAAGGAGCCTTTGTCATTTTACTTAATAAATAAGATCCACTTTACTCATTATGATTCTCAATCAGATGAGCCCAAAAGCCCATCACTATGGAGCTTCTGAATCTATTTCTCATTTATGTAGCCCAAAACGACAATGCCAGAGAGAAGTTTGACTCGTATCATTTGACTTGAATCTCTTGGTATTAATGTTATAGTTAGGCACATTCTGGTTTAGAACATAAAGTCCATTCTCTAATGGATTGCTACTATAAAATATATCACTGTAATCAATTGAATAACACTTATTCTTAACTTGAAAACTGATATCCTTCCATATCCAAACAAGGAATAGAAATAATCTTTCTGCTCATAGCAGGTACATAGTAGCTGTTTTAAGTTCAAAACATGCCATAAAAGGAAAAACAAATGAAATACTCCTACAGTTAATGCAGCAACTCTTGCTCCATTCCCACTCATAGGTCCACTTGTCCTTTCTCCATAGTCCTACTTTTGCTCAGGTCCTGCACATTTTCACAAAACATGAGTACCACACCTGGTATCCAATACCCAATAAGTAGGACTATAAGAAGTAATATTTACTTCTTTAACATAATACCTGAAGAAGAAGTCTCGTACGTCTTCTTCAGCTTCTCATAATCTTCCAAGAATTTATTGCAGTTTCTTTTCAAATGCCCATAACCATTACAATAACGGCACTTAACATCTTCAGAAGGACTGGTTTTAACCTTAGGAGCATGGCCAGACTCGCTTGGATTCACAATCGAGCTCGTCTTGCCATCACCTTTGTTCTTACCAAGTTTCTTAAACTTTTTACCCTTTTGTACCATAAGGACATCTGGGGTGTCCTTCTTGATGTTAGGTTCAGCAGTCTTAAGCATCCCATGCAATTCAGTTAACGTCTTCGTCAAGTTGTTCATGTTATATTTCATAACAAATTGATCATAGCTTGACGGCAGTGACTGTAGAATGATGTCAGTAGCCAACTCTTGACTAATGGGACAATCCAGTTTCCCCAGGTTATCAATATAACCCATCATCTTAATGACATGAGGACTAACTGGTTCGCCCTTTGGTAGCTTGCACTCAATCAGATACCTAACCGTCTGGTATCTCTGAGTTCGTGCCTGCTCCTGAAACATACTTTTCAGGCCAGTGATCATCTCTTTTGGCGACTCCACGTACTCATATTGCTTCTGCAATTCCGAGTTCATGGTAGCCAACATGAGACAACTCACATTCACCGCATCATTAGAATGCTTATCCCAAGCATCCTTATCTGACTGCCAGGCATTGGCTCGGTACTTCTTGGGGAGAACTTTCTCAAGGACATAGTCTTTTTTCTCCTGTTTGAGAACAATTCTCAAGTTCCGATACCATTCAAGAAAGTTTGATCCATTTAACTTGTCCTTCTCAAGGACGGATCGCAGGGAGAAATTGTTACGATGGTTTGTGCTAGACATAGCTGGAAAAACAAGGGAGGTTTAGTTATGATGTTCAAGAAATGAGAAATCTTAACAATTAAGAAAACTCGCATTATATTCAAACAATGTTTCCTCAGATGAATATAATGATCCAAGACCCATACTTCACTAAACTTGAGTGAGCCACTGGCTATCACCCAAATTTTAGCTATCTAGGTAAGCAACAACCTTGCTAGTTATATCCAATATAACTCTTGGTTGTGGATTGACATCTCATGTCAAATCCACCTGATGTCTCTGAGCCCAAAATGATTTTGATGGCCCAGTCAAGTAAACCAATCTCTTCAGTCATGTAATTGTTGATGTCTTGCACTGCAAGTCTATCAACACGATTACCTCTTGTCTTACTCATGAAATTGTGAACATCTTGCACTGCAAGTCTATCGCACAATTAAATGGGTCTTGACAGTTGACAAGATTGGAAAGACATCAAGTATCACTTGATATTTGGTTGAGGAACGAAACCATTTAAAACGTTCAGTTTTATTATGTTTTAATTCTTCTAATTAAATGATTTGTCTTGGTTTGGTTCTGTGGTTTCAGGTTCCATAACCTAAACCATCGAATCTGGTGTCGACTGACACTACTTTAGTGTCGATCGATGTAGATTAACCAAAACCAATCTGCGATAACCGATCAATTCAATTGATCCGGTTTTGAGTACCGGTCAGTGTCGATCGATGCTATATTAGCATCGGTCGATACCAACCCAATCGCAATAAACCATTCTTAGCGTTTAACCATCATTAACCAAGCTCGATAACCGGTCCAATCCAATTGAACCGATTCATCAATCTCGCGAGGTTTGTGTCGACCGACACAACATTTGTGTCGATCGACACTAGGCGAAAAACTAAATTTTATTCGGGTTTTCGCCCTGTGTCGATCGATGCTGGATTGGCAACGATCGACACCATGCGAAAAACCCTAAATTTTATCCGGGCTTTCGCCCTGTGTCGATCGATGCCGGATTTGCATCGATCGACACCATGCGAATAAGCCCTAAAACGTTTTCGAACAGAACCCTAAACTAGGTTTTCATGAAAATGTATTTTAGCAAGTTTGTATCAACCATACACAGATTCAGATTCAACTAATCTAATCAACATGCTACAGATTCAATGGAACCCTAAAGCTCTGATACCACTGAAGGAATTTCTAGCAGTTCCTAATCCAATTAGCCAACCCTGGTCTGAATTCCAAGCCTAGGATCTAGGGTTCATATAATTGAATCATTGGGATCTCAGAATTACCTGGTGATTAGCAGCGGAAGATTTGCAGATAATCGAGATCTAGAGCGCCTCAAATGCTGCGCCTCTACTGGTATCCACACGCACACAAACTGAACAGCAGGGATGCTAGTGCCTGTAGAGATCCAATCTCTTCAGAGGTTTCTATTCAAGTTCTGGTGGCTGTGAATTAGCTTAGTCATCAGTTTAGGTCGACCATATATCTTATATATGACGACTTAAACTATAACGGAATTAACCAACGATTAAAACGAATTAATCTGATTAATCCGCGAGTTGCATCGATCGATGCACTATCTGCATCGATCGACACTGCCCCAGAATATTGATGTCGAATGCATATCAAATATGCATTCACCATATCATTACATTAATGATCAACCTCGTCTTTAACGTCCAGTTTGCTTAAGTGTGTGACCCTGTAGGATCATATAACACTAGCAACGAGTTCTAAACTCATTGATCATAAGTGGCTTCTAGCAAAGCATTATGACTTCCTAGTGTCATATGATTGTCTCATCTCGACAATACGACTTTCACTTGAAGTAAGTACAATAGATTTCAGGACATTCCCAACACTATGAACTCTGAGCTGCAGAAGCAATATGAGAACGTGATGTCACCCATTGAGATGATTAACAGCCTGAAAGCTTTGTTTCAGGAGCAAGCTCGCACAGAGAGATACCAGACGGTTAAATCTCTCATGGATTGCAAGCTGGCTAAGGACAGTCCAGTAAGTCCTCATGTCCTTAAAATGATGGGTTACATTGATAACCTTGGGAAACTGGATTGTGCCATTAGCCAGGAGCTAGCCACTGACATGATTCTGGAGTCTTTGCCATCGTGTTTTGATCAGTTCATCATGAACTACAACATGCAAAACATGACTAAGACATTGACTGAGTTGCACGGCATGCTGAAGACAGCAGAGCCGAATCTCAAGAAGGCAACTCCCAGTGTATTGATGGTACAAGGGGGTAAAAGGTTTAAGAAACCTAAGAAGGGTAAGGGAAAGGCCAAGGTTGCCCAGACTGAAAGTCAGGACAAGCCCAAGCCGAAGCCCAAATCCGGGCCTTCTCCTGAGGATAAGTGCAACTACTGCAAACAGTTGGGGCATTGGAAGAAAGACTGCAAGAAGTTCATGGAAGATTACAAGAAGCTGAAGAAGACGTATGATGCGTCTGACTCAGGTATTTATGTTATCGAACTTAATGTTATGTCTTCTAGTTCTACTTCGTGGGTATTGGATACCGGCTGCGGTGCTCATATTTGTACTGATGTGCAGGCACTAAGAAACAGTAGGACGCTGAAGAAAGGACAAGTGGAGCTACGGGTCGGGAATGGAGCTAAGGTTGCTGCACTGGCCGTAGGCACCTACGAGTTGTCCTTACCATCGGGCATGGTTTTAATTTTAAATAATTGCTACTTTGTACCTGCGATAAGCAGAAACATAATTTCAGTTTTGGATTTGGAAGGTTTTGATTTTGCTGTTAAGAATAAAGTTTGTTCTTTTAATCGTGATGATACGTTTTATGGTAGCGCCCCATTAGATAATGGGTTATATGTTTTAAACCAAGAAATGCATGTCCTTAACATAAATACAAAGCGGTTTAAGTCCAATGACGAAAACCCGACTTTCCTATGGCATTATCGTTTGGGCCATATCAATGAGAAACGCATCCAAAGGCTCCATCGAAATGGGCTTCTGGGCTCATTTGATTTTGAATCATGTGAGAAATGCGAATCTTGTTTGATGGGCAAGATGGCTAGAGCCCCTTTCAACAAACCAAATGAAAGGGCCAGTGATTTATTGGGCCTCGTTCATACTGATGTATGTGGGCCGATGAGTACTGTTGCCAGAGGAAATTACAAGTACTTCATTACCTTCACTGATGATTTCAGTAGGTATGGCTATGTCTATTTGATGAGACACAAATCAGAATCCTTTGATAGATTCAAGGAATTCAAGAATGAAGTACAGAACCAACTTGGCAAAAGTATCAAAGTTCTGCGATCGGATCGCGGAGGAGAATACTTGAGTCAAGAGTTCAGCGACTATCTGAGCGAGTGTGGAATTATTTCACAACTCACTCCTCCTGGAACACCCCAATGGAATGGAGTGTCAGAGAGGAGGAATCGAACCTTATTGGATATGGTTCGGTCTATGATGAGTCATTCAAATCTTCCATTATCCTTTTGGGGATACGCTCTAGAAACGTCTGCGTTTACACTAAATAGGGTACCATCTAAATCAGTGGAAAAGACACCACATGATTTGTGGACTGGGAATGTTCCTAGTCTGTCTTTCCTGAGGATTTGGGGTTGTGAAGCTTATGTCAAACGTTTAATCTCTGACAAGCTTGCACCCAAATCAGATAAATGCTACTTCGTTGGTTATCCTAGGAAAACCAAGGCATACTACTTTTACAACCAATCTGAGAACAAAGTATTTGTTGCTCGGGACTGCTCTTTTCTTGAGAGGGAGTTTCTCTCTAAGAAAAACAGTGGGAGTAGAGTACATCTTGAAGAGATTCAAGATGCACGGGAGGCTACTCAACCTGCAGAGGAAGAGCAGCAACTAGATCCACAGAGTTCTGTGGAACCGGCGCCTGTGGAGCCTGAAGTTCGCAGATCCGGAAGGATCCGTCACGAACCCGAGAGATACTATGGATTTCTCGTGACCAATTCAAATGATCTGATGATCATTGATAGTGACGAACCAGCGACCTTCGCGGAAGCAATGATGGGCCCGGACTCCGAAAAGTGGCTTGGAGCCTCTAAATCCGAAATGGGATCCATGTCAGAAAACTAAGTATGGTCCTTGGTCGATTTACCTAATGGTGTAAAAGCCATTGAGTGTAAATGGATCTTCAAAAGGAAGATTGACGTGGATGGCAATGTATAGATTTACAAAGCGAGATTGGTGGCTAAAGGTTTCAAACAAATTCATGGTATTGACTATGATGAAACCTATTCCCCAGTCGCTATGCTTAAATCCATTCGGATTCTTCTAGCGATTGCCGCTCATTATGACTATGAGATTTGGCAAATGGATGTCAAAACCGCATTCATGAATGGTATTCTGGAAGAGGATGTGTATATGACACAGCCTGAAGGTTTTGTTGATCCTAAGAACGCTGGAAAGGTATGAAAGCTTCATAAATCCATTTATGGATTGAAGCAAGCATCACGGAGTTGGAATCTTCGTTTTGATGAAGCAGTAAAACAATTTTGTTTCATCAAGAACGAAGAAGAACCATGTGTTTACAAGAAGACTAGTGAGAGCAAAATTGCGTTTCTTGTACTGTATGTCGATGACATACTCCTCCTCGGTAATGACGTTCCGCTGCTTCAGTCTGTTAAGACTTGGCTCGGAAGTTGTTTTTCCATGAAAGACATGGGAGAAGCCGCGTACATTCTTGGAATCAGAATCTACAGAGATAGAATGAACAGGCTGATTGGATTGTGCCAGGACACTTATATTGATAAGGTACTGCACAGATTCAGGATGCATGATTCCAAGAAGGGCTTCATACCGATGTCTCATGGCACAAGTCTCAGCAAGAAGCAGTGTCCGGCGACACATGCTGAGCGAGAACGCATGAATAGGATTCCTTATGCTTCTGCAGTAGGATCTATTATATATGTCATGCTCTGCACTCGTCCAGATGTTGCTTACGCGTTAAGCATGACGAGTAGATACCAATCTGATCCAGGTGAAGCTCACTGGACAGCTGTCAAGAATATTCTCAAGTATTTGAGACATACTAAGTATAAATTCCTGGTGTATGGAGGAAGTGAAGAACTTGTGGTGAATGGATTCACCGATGCGAGTTTTCAGACGGACAGAGACGATTTACGATCACAATCTGGATATATCTTCTGTCTAAATGGCGGTGCAGTGAGCTAGAAGAGCTCTAAGCAGAATACCGTAACTGATTCCACGACGGAAGCTGAATACGTTGCTGCTTCAGAAGCGGCAAAGGAAGCTGTTCGGATCAAGAAGTTCATGACTGAACTTGGTGTGGTTCCTAGTATCTTGGAGCCAGTGGCTTTGTTTTGCGATAACAACGGAGCCATTGCTCAGGCGAAAGAACCAAGGTCACACCAGAAGTCCAAACACGTGGAGAGGAGATATCACCTGATTTGTGATATCGTCAATAGAGGTGATGTGAAGATCAGCCGAGTTCCGACAGACGAGAATGTTGCTGATCCTCTGACCAAGTCACTCCCAAGGCCTAAGCATGAGAGTCATACGACTGCTGTAGGCATTAGAGATCTTAAGATGTAATCTTGATTCTAGTGGGAGTTTTAGTTTTATTTTAGTTATAATAAGATGCTCTTGTAAACATTCTTTCAGAAGTGTTTAATGAAATTTGATTTCAGCATTATTTATTGTGATCTAAATAATGGTCCCAAAACAAGTTTATGACATATTATAGGTCATCAAGTTGAGGACTTGATCATGAAACCCTATAAGTTAATAAATTATGTTTTGTCCCTGGTCGAGGCTGTCAAAGTGGGACACTGACAACCGCGAGAGACTAGATTGTGAGGTGACTGTTGGCTAAGTTTCATGGAGCCAATGATATGATTATCGCAGTCAGTCACATAGATATATGTTAGTGAACATATGATCGGACATGACCCGCTAATGAGAAGTCTACAAGATAGTTATATATGTGTCATAAGAGGTTCTCATTACGACTATAGAGTATAGTCCTTAGACCTGAGTTCATCATGCTTTCTTGCATATGAATTGGTACATTTTGACTTTGTCAAACGTCGACCAGTAACTGGCGACTATAACGGCACTGTTCAAGTATATCATGAAGTGTGCGTTGAAACAGGGTTGGAACAAGATGGGATTTGTCCCTCCTGTATAACGGGAGATAAATATCTCAGGGCCTATCGAAGATTGAATATTGAGAGAATGTGTGGCCGCACTCAAACGAACTGTAGTTCAGTTGTTTGTAATATTCAGTATGAGATCAGAAGTTCGATAAACACGATGTTGGCTTAATAAGGATGACACCAATCTTGCCTTATGCCAAATCGAGATATAGAGACAAAAGGATTATAGGAATAGATGATCCTGGCCCGTTAAGCAAGTTTAGGTCGAATAAAACTTGAGAGTTTCAACCTAAACAGTGAGATGTCGACTTTTCTTGACAGAAACAGTAGAAACACCAGAGAGATTCGATTCCCGTTGATCCGGCACTAGCATCCCGTTTCCAGCTTGTGTGCGTGTGTATCTGGTAGAGGCAAGGCATCTGCGTTGCTCCACTGATCTCGTTCACCATTCTCATTCCGCTGCCAGTAAAGGTAAGAACGAGGTTGGTTTTAATTCAATATATCAAACCCTAGATCCATAGGGATCCAACACCATCATCTTATCAGACTGCTCATTTTGTGGTGGAGGAGTCTGATATGAAGAAGAACCATAGTCTTTGGAGAATGAGTTGTTCTGCTGAAATGGTCTTTGAAATGCAGACTTTGGTGTGTAACCAGAAGTTTGTCCCTGCTGATTTCCATATCTCTGACCTTGATAATCAGCTCCAGCTATGTAATTGACGTTCTCAGACTCATCACCATGTCCAAAAGTCTCCATATCTGCAGTGAAATGGACTTGCTTCTTCCTAAGTAAAATACTATGGACATAATCAATCTTGTTCTTCATCTCTGCTATATGTGAACTATCAACCTTTCCACCAGATTTCTTCCTCTCCAGATCAGCATTCTTAGTGCTATTGCTCCACACCAAGTTCTCAATCAGCTCCTTAGCTTGCTCTGGAGATTTAGTGTTGAAGTTCCCATTTCTAGCAGCAACCAAAGCCATCTGATACCACAAATCAACTTCTCGGAAGAAAATACCCAGCAGCTGAACTTCAGAGAAACCATGATAAGGGCAATCTCTCTGGTAAATCTTTAACCTTACCCATGCCACTTTCAAAGGCTCTGTAGGTCCCTGTTTGAACTGTAGAAGATCCTCTCTCAGCTGATCAGATCTAGCATCATCATAAAAGTGTCTAAGAAACTTCCTCTTAACTGCATCCCAAGTAGTCAGAGTCCTAGGTGGAATTTGTTTCAGCCAATTTGCAGATTCTCCTCCAAGAGAGTGCGGGAAAAGCTTACAGTGCAGGAAGTCATAGCTCACTCCATTATGCTTCATTCCGGTAACCGAAGACTCAAAGTTCTCTATATGATCCATAGGGTGCTCATGTGGGTGTCCATGAAAGAGGTGTCGTCCCACAAGCGTATAGTAAGAGGTCTTCAGCTCAAAATTATTCCTCTGAATGGTAGGAGGTACAATCGCAGACATGTTAGCATAGAACTCATCTGGTTTGTTCTAATCAGAAAGTGTCCTCCCAACTGGTGCATCAGGTTGTGCATTAGGTGGTACTTCAACCCGTGGGTTTCCACCATCTGCGCCCCCACCTTGTTGTCCTGCGCCCACATGCACAACATGCTCCTCAACAACTGGCTGGACAATGACATTTACATCAGCATCAACTCTCTGGCCCTGGTTGTTGTAAGCATTGTTCTCTAGATCCCTCAGAACACCATGTTCATCCCGAGTTAATATCATAGCGTTGGGATTCAACATCTTTAGTGGCTTCTGAGCTTTCCTGTTCTCTCTCTCTAGCCTTGCAAGCTCCTGATTTCTAAGAAAACGAGCTCTTTATCCGTATTACTCCTTAGTGCGCGATCAGGCATGAACTGTCTGATATACGCAAAGTGTGTCAACCAACGTTAGCAGAGCGTCGATCGATGCTGAGTCGGGCTGTATCTATCGATGCTGAGTCGGGGCTGTGTCGATCGATGCATGTTTTCTTCGTCAAACCTGAAACGCAAGAACATAGACAAAACAGAAAAATAATTAGTAAAATAAAAACAAAAAGCCTAGTTTAAATTCTAAACTCAAATCTATCGAAGACTCAAAAGAGTCCCCGGTAATGGCGCCAAAAACTTGATATGCTCAAAGTTTAATTCCTAGAGCTACACTGCAAGTCCACAGACATGACTAATAGTATATAGGGGTCAAATCTACAGAGACTCAAGAATCTTACGATAGACTATAGAGGTTCGAATTAAGCTAAGAAGCAGCAGAGAATAAGCAGTAAATAATGCAAGAAAGTAAATCAAACGGGTGTAAACACTACAATAAATGTGGGTATTAATAGCATCGGAAGATAGTGTTTATTACAGTTCTGCTATTGTATACGGACACGTGTTTTTTTCATAGCATTTGTTATTAAAAAACGCTATATTTGTTATCGCGGGAAAATGAAAATTTTAGCCGCGTAAATTTGCTAAGTGTTGGTACCTGACCATTAAAGATCCAAAATTCAACGCTATCTTACGTCTAAAATATCAAACTTTTAATAAATAAAAAATAGACTTTTGATTAGTTTCTTCTGCCTTCTCCTAACATCGTATAAAATATTCAAAAGGAGGGTTACAATTTTTCTTCTTTTCTCTTCATTTTTTTTTTTTTTTTTTTGGTCAAACTTCTTTTCTCTTCATCTAATCTGTTTTTTTCCTTGATTGATACCAATTTGTAATTCTAACCCTTAATCTATCTGGTCATTAACTAAAAAAGTTGATCCTAGCAGAAGAATTTGTTCTTTGATACAACGAAAGATCGATCCCTCCTTGCGTACAAGCAAAGTCTCATTGGTAGGGAGATAGAGAGGCAGAGGGAAGGAAGGATTACAGGTGTTGAGAGAGATGAGAGAGACCTCGACGAGTGGTCTTTCATGGAGGAGTCTGGTATTCTTCGCTTCTATTGGTTTGCACTTCGTCTTTTACAGATCTGTCTGATTTCATTTTCCATGACCTCAGATTGTCAATTTTCCTTGTCAGTTTTCTTTAGAATCATCGGATTTAATGTTCGGTTTCGAATTTTAGCTTCTGAATTGGCGAGATTTAGCTGAACTTGATTCTATAGAGATTTCATATGTTTAATCTCTATTCATAAGGTCAGGTCTTGGTCTTTCGCGATCAGGATTTAAACATTTAGATGGCCACACTATTAGTAGATCTCCAGTAACTAAGAACCGTCGCCACATATATACTAGTGAATTTGATCTTAACTTGTTAGATGACTCTTAAGGGTAACACTTTATAGTCCTCGAGTCCTTAGTTAATCCGTTTTATATTGCAATAGCTCTGAGGAGCTTTTAGATTTTTCTTTCCTTTGTTTCCAATGGTTTTAGATCAAAAATGGGTTAGCTTGATTCAAAACTTTGTAATGTTTCAGGTTCATATGTGCAATAAACTAGCTAGTCGGCATGTACGTGTAGGTTTAGCCGAACCAAGCAATGCGCCATGCTGCGATATCTGCGAAATGCACCTGGTATGATCTGTATTTCCCACACTCATGTTTCAATGTTTTCCCATAGATCTCATTCTCCTTCTTCTCCTAAGCGATCTGAGAAACAAACTTCTTTTACTGTGAGATAGACGGTAGTTCGCTTTGTCTTCTATGTGACATGGTAGTACATGTTGGTGGCAAGAGAACGCACAGGCGGTTTCTCTTGCTCAGACAGAGAATCGAGGTTTGAATCAATTGTTCTGTTATGTTTCTCTCACGCGAACACAATCTCTTGTGACTCAATTTCTTGCTTGTGTTTATTGTTCTTCATGTAGTTTCCAAGGGACAAGCCTAAACCAAACAATACGAGAGAAAATTTGCAAAAACAAAGAGTTTGTGCAAATGCAAACAGTGAAGCTAATGGCAAGACTGATGACGAAATGGTTGATCTTAACGCTAACCCACAGAGAGTACATGAGCCAGCATCAAATAACCAAATACTTGAATCTCTCTATCTATCTGTATATATAGAGATCAATCTCAGTCTTTTTTGTGTTGTCAATTTATTTTGTTTCTCAAATGAGCAGGGCATCGATGTAAATAACGCGAACAATCACGAGACTGCAGGTGTTGTGCCAGTTGGACCCTTTAAACGAGAGCCTGAGAAGTGATAAGGTGAGAGTGAGAATCTGTCTAAAGAAGATTGAAGAAATGGAAAGTTCATGTTTTCGAAGGTTCACGATATTGAGGTTAGGCTCTGTCATACGTGCTCCAAGAGCCACTTTGCGTACCTTTCTTGTGTTGAGTCACCTAAGGAACCTTAATAGCAAATAGTGTTCCTCTTGTTGTAGTGTGTCTTTGTGATGTTATCGACTTTCTTCTACTATGCAAAGAATCTTGACATTTTGAGACTGTAAATGTTTTGTTTCTTGATTGTTGCAGACTGAAGATGAGAATGAGGTGTGTGCAAGAAATATCTACTGCACTAACATTGACAAGAAGGTGAATCAATTCGATATGAAGATCTTCTTCAATCCTTATGTGGACAGGTGAACTAATAAGAATGGAAAAGCTGCTGCAAAGTTTTATTTTTGATTGTGAACTAATTAGATGGTATATACTTGAGATTATTCTATTTTGATAATTCAATAAAACATTAAGAAGAACATTATCATTAAACATTTAATAAATCAAATCTACAAAATAAGAAGAATTTTACCCAAAAAGTCGAAATGACATGATTTTTGATTTAAAGTTTAGACATAAGAGTTAAACCCAAAAACCATAACTCTAAAATCTTAATTCTATACCCTAAACACAAATCCTAAACCCTAAATTTTTAATCCTTAATCATAAACGCTAAATTTTTAAACTCTAAAACTTTAACTATATATCCTAAATACAAACCCTAAACCCTAAAATTTTAATCTTTAATCATAAAACTAAATTTTTAAAACTCTAAAACATTAACTCTATACCCTAAACACAAACCCTAAACCCTAAATTTTTAATCCTTAACCATAAACACTAAATTTTAAAAACTCTAAAACATTAAATCAATACCCTAAACACAAACCATAAACCCTAAAATTTTAATTCTTAATCATAAACACTAAATTTTAAAAAACTCTAAAACATTAAATCAATACCCTAAACACAAACCCTAAACCCTAAACTTTTAATCTTTAATCATAAACACTAAATTTTTTAAACTCTAAAACATTAAATCTATACCCTAAACACAAACCCTAAAATTTTAATCCTTAATCATATAACACTAAATTTTAAAAACTCTAAAACATTAAATCAATACCCTACACACAAACCGTAAACCCTAAACTTTTAATTTTTAATAATAAACACTAAATTTTTTAAACTCTAAAACATTAACTATATACCCTAAACACATACCCTAAACCTAAACTTATAATCCTTAATCATAAACACTAAAATTTTAAAACATTAATATGTTTACAAAAAATTATTTTTTTATAATTTTAAATCACTTTTAAGAAATTGTATCAAATAGGTTTGCAAATAATATTTCAATTTTGTTTTATCTCTATTGTATTAAAAATACTGATATAATAAAAATCTAACAATAGAATGATATTAATTCTTCATTGGCTAATCCAACAAGATGAGGATCACCTTTATTGTTATGATCTACCGTTCATTAAGTTAAATCTAATGGTCCAAATCATCCTCTTTTTTTTTGCAAAATTGTAAATATCATTATCAAATGAAGATTGAAGTTACATATTGGATTTTCCTAAATGCAACATCAAATAGTTGGTCCCATGGCAAAAAAGGATTAAAAACATAGAAGCAAATTCAATCGGTATTCTTGGAACTTCTGCTTGGTAGCATTACATCCAAAATAGCGATACACTCTTGAAACCTTGAAGACTGATGACGACCAAGACGGCAAAAATCGAATGCGAGAAAAGGATGAAACTCGCTAAAAAGGAACTGGGAAGTGGTTTCATCCGGCAACCTGAGCAAAGAGTCATTCCTCAACGATGGCAGAGAGGCCCGATCATTAATTGTCCTCATCACCTGATCGACGCACTAACTAACACACCTAGATCCGACACGAGCCATGATTACACTAACTAACAAAGCTTAATAGCGGCTGTTCATTCTCCCAAGATCTTTCCCCGATGTCAGCGAGAACCGGAACCACGCATCACCACTTCGTAGCCTTACTACCTCCTCCTAGGACTAAAACAACGAACCAAACAAAACCAGCCAGCCCAAACCAATGCATGGACCCATCGGAACCAAGGGAATCAAGTAACCAATCCTGCTCAACAATCAAGGGACAATAAGTCTGGAAAATCCAGAACTATTCCAACAAGGATATGAGCAGGTAAACCAGTGGTCTGGTCAAACCGCAAACCAGCTGGTTTTACCGCAGCTTGAGCAAACCACAAATCGCACCAAGGCAAGCAATTACTAGAAGCCATCGAAGAGCACACGAGCTCGGCGAGACAAGAGACGGTTAGCAAATCCGCACCTGAGAAGCCTAACCCGAAAGCTGCAAGATTTGCCGGAGCTAGAGACGAGGACAGCTCCGACCAACCCATCGACGGCGAATTGCATCTTGGAAGGAACAAAACCGAAGAAGATTTGTTCGCCACATCACCCCGACAGAGAACCAGATTCGCCGGCGGTAGACAGAGACGGAGCCACCGTGGACGTCACACGCCATCTCGCCATGAACCGCCACCAGAGCCGAGCCCAAAAGCTTACCCTAACCACCGCGGGAAAGCAGTTCTGAAGATCAAGCAGAGCCGTCGGCGGCAGCTCCCGATAGTAACCCCCACCGTCCTCGAGTAGGAGTCAACACACCGGAGAGAACCACCAAGGTCGCCGCGATGACAGGACATCAAGAAATGACGGCGACTGAAGAAACCCGATCTCGCCGGAAACAACCGCAGATCTTCTCACCACTTGGACTGCCGGAGCACACGGACCAGGGGGAAGCCACCTCACGACGCCGGTCGAAACCGAACGCCGTAGGGGCGGGACGCGCCGTAGGGGCGGGACGCGCCGTCGACGTTAACTGACTCTGTAAAACGTTTTGGGAGAGAACGATGGGTGTGCGTGTTTACACGCGCGTCTCAAGAATTTTCATTCAAATCATCTTTTTTTCCTCCTTCTCCTTCAACCCTAACCTCTCATTATTCCTGCTTGTTATCGAGGTAAATATTCATCTTTTTGGTACTCAGCGGTTTCGTTCCTGACTAATTTGGCGAAGGCAGCGTTCGGTCTTGGAACGGCGGCGACGGTTCTGTCCACGTCGCTCTACACGGTTGATGGTGGCGAAAGAGGGGTGATGTTCGATTCCTCATCATAGCATCTCATTCCTCTTTCTAAACGTTTCTGTATTTTGTTATGATTATCAGGAGATCGTTCCGTGATTTTGTCACTTTTTTTACCATGATTATCAGGAAATCGTTCTGTGATAATCATATTTTTTGTTTGTGATAATGATTTCAGAGAGGTCATGACTCGAAGAAACGTGGGTTTCTTCATTAGCTCGCCGGGAAAAAAGAGGGTGGAGGTTGTGGTGGAATAAAGATTACGACGGCGGAGGTGTTGCCTACTTGTATGGACTATTGAAAAATGACATTTATATGAAAGTCCTAACAGGATTTAAACTGCCTGAAGCAGTAATTTCCAATTCCCGTAAACAATATTGCATAAAACTAAATCGATCTCTTTATGGATTAAAGCAATCAGGGCGTGTAATACCCTGTTTCCAATGGTCAATGGGCAGAAGAAAAGTCAACATGGGTAAAATTGTAATTTTGCCAAAGTCTAGGGCAAAAAGGTAATGTTGCCAAAAGTTGAGACGGAAGCCGATACTGGCCAAATGTTCTTGTTCTACAACATAAAGAACATTTACAAGACCAGAAGTGGAAGAAACGGAGCCTAAACGGATTTTTTCGGCTTGTCGGGAATGGAAACCGACTAAACCCAGAAAACTTCGGAAATTCATAACCGGAGCTACGGAACTCCAAATGAAGTGATTCAAGTTGCTAAATTCATCTAAATTAAAGGAGAATCAGTTTTTGGAGGTTTGAAGATTTATGAGGACAATGAAGGGGTTTCTAAAATAATAAACGCGAAAACGAGAAAACCAGGCAATAGATGAAAATGGGGATTATGGGTGGTTTAAGGAGGCTAATTGCTGTATTAATGTCACAAAGACACCTCTGAGGTTAGGTGTTCCTCAGAAAATGGCGCCACCTTACCTAGCTGCATGCATTTGCATGGCTTGGTTCATGAACCAAAAGAACAAACCATCCCATCACTTTTACTCCATCAAAGAAACTCATTCTTAATTAGTCTAACCTCTCTCTAGATCCTCTCTGTCTATCTCTCTCCTCTTTCTCCAAAAACTCATGCAAAAACCCAGAACTCTTTGAAGATTCAAAGAAAACCAAGAACAACTTATTAGTGTTCTTCATATCCTCACACCACTTGTTCCAGTAGCTTCATCACACTCTCCTCTACAACCGCCACCACCTTCTTTCCGTCGCCGCCGCCGGTTCGCCGGAGATCTCGCCGGAAAACCTTGCCGGCGAGTCATCACCACCGCATCTCTCTCTTCCTTCACCGGTTCTCACCGCATCTTCTTCTGGTGATCAGTTTTGGTGGGTAGATCTTCATCTCAGTCGCCGGAAAATCTTGAAAGTCGCCGGTCAACGCCGGAGGAAGCCGCCGAAGAAGTCTTCTCGCCACCAATTTTCAGCCGGTTCTTCAGAGATGGTTATGGGTGGATTGGTTCAGCATTGGAGTTGGTTTAGGGTTGGTTAAACCGTGGTCAAAGCCAAACTCAATGCCATTCAACTGTTGACTTTGATCCGGTTTAACTAAACCGGTTTATTGGAACTTGTTTGCTGGTTCAGTCGGTTTAGTGGAGTGGTCAGCTGGTTCGAGTCTGGTCAACGGTCAAAATCAACGGGAAGTCGGTCAACGTTGGTCAACGCAGCCGGTCAGCGCCGGTCAACGCCTGGAACCGAGCCGGTCAACGCGGTCAACGGCCATTCTATGATTCGGAAGTGTTCGGCATTTGTATCGGGGTGTTCGGGGTTCTGTTCGGGGTCTTGGGAATTCATATCCGCATCCGTGCAGTCATTCCGACCTATTCACTGTGAGTCGGCTCAAAACCTGAAAGTAGTTAGAAGGATGTAGGCCGGGAACTGAGAAAACGTAGATTTAGAGTTGCATACCCGTATTTAATGATTGATTGATAATTGATAATGACTGATTAACTGTAAACCAGTTAGGGTTTGGAGATGCATGCTAGGACCTTAGGGTTAAAGAGGATTAAACTGTTGTGTGCCGCTAAGTTGTCAGAGATATTGATTGATGCATGCATGTAGACGTTTCATGGTTAGGACCGTATATGCATATATACGTATTAAGAACGATATTGAATGAGCCTATATACGGGAATTAAGATGACTTAAAATATGGAAGTAAACCTAAACAAACGTATAGAGTATGTAACGGGTTTGGGATTCGGTTTAGTGATGAGTTAAGGGTTTTGGGGTTATTAAATGAATGAATTAAAGTAATTATGAAACGTCAAAGAGTTTAGTAAGTTACTAACTCTAAACCGACAGATCGAGGAGTTATTAAAAGATACTTAAGAAAGGTTAAGTAAAGTCTACAGATTAGCAAGCCGCTAATCCAAGGTAGCGGACGGGATTAAGTTGTGAGCCGTCGACGGATTAGCAATCCGCTAATCCAAAGTAGCGGACATAAATGATTTGTGAGCCATCTATGGGTTAGCAATCCGCTAATCCAAGGTAGCGGACAAGAATGAGTTAAAAAGATGTTAGAAACCCTAATAGGCTTGCTTGTGTGGATGATTGTGTTGTTGTGTGGTTGTTCTTGTTGAGCTTTCTGTACAGGCCTGTTAGATCGTCTCGGTGTTGATCCTTGTGGATACTTAATCCGATCACGGGGCCGGTTAAGTTTGTAGATGCTGACTCGGTACGGCACCGAGTCAAAGTGGAGGTGTTGGCGTGTGTGTAATAGGCTTGCGGGATATTGTGTTGTGGTTATTGCTGTTGTTGATTATTATGATTGGTGCTACAGTCCTAGCGAGTCTGCATGTTTACATTTCTGCACTAGGACTCTAGGGTGCTTTAGATCCCGCAAGTCTAGGTTTTTGAATACCTTCCGGTACTTCTGACCCGATTGGATCCTCGGGCAGCTGCCTAATCGGATCGTGTACCTTCGGGTGGTGATTCCGGTTATGGCGTTAACCTACTGAGTGATGCCGGTAGGTGTGTGGTTCGGAGAATACGGGGTCATGTCCTAGGGTTGAATCTCATGGAAACTTAGGTTACCGTGGGGTAGCCCGAGTCACTGCGTATCGATGGACTGAGAACAGTGTCCTAGGTTTTGAGACTTCGTGTTTAGGAGTCGAGGGTTATTTACCATGTCGGTGACTATGTAAACCCGTGGAAGTTACCGAGATCGTGAAGGTCCCGTGTGTGTGCGTGTTTTTGTATTGCGCGATAGATAGATCGAATTTCAATCGAGAGCATGTGCCGCAGTGCTTCTGATTTCCATTAATCGCTTCTCTTTATTTTGGCAAGTACTTGTGTGTTGTGGGTTTATCACGCCGTGGTAGCACGTGATCGACTGTTTGTTTGTTGGTTGTTATTTTGGGATTTTTTTGCGGGAAATTGTAGATGCTAGATAGACTAGAAGCCGTAGTGGGGAGCCATCTCGTTGGGTGATCTTAGATCGCTCATTAGACTTTTTGTGTTTTTCAGGTTTAGCAGCGACGGACGCGGGAGGTCCTCAGTGTAGTTTCGGGATCGCTTGTGGCAGAGTTTTGATTCGATGATTTTGGGTTTTCTATCGGTTCGGCTTTGGCGCCAATTTGTTATTGAGATTTGATTGTTGTTGTCGATTATTGGCAAACTGTTTTGTAAATATTATCAAACGTTATGTAAATTTTTGATTGCTCAGAAATGAACATGCTTCCCTGATATTGAGTTTAGTCCGAACCGCCACAACTCACGGAAGCGGTAAAAGTTGTGAAGCTTTGTGCTGTGGAAGTGAGGATAGCGGAGTCAAGGTGATATAAGATCAAGACCGATCTCACAAGGATAGATGTGGATCTAAGAAGTTTGACTAAGGTCACTCTCTTCTAAGACAAAAGATGGTCGTTGATGGCTTGATGGCTCTATTCAATTGGACTAAGGTCTCTCCTTGAATAGAAAGTGGATGGAGATGGAATAGATAATGGATTGAAGAACGCCACTCAAGGGTGTGAAAGCCCTTGTGATAAGCTCAAGAATCTAAGCTTTCGTGAATCCACACATAAGAAATAGATTCATAATATTTTCTAAGAAGAGGAATCCGCACAACTTAGAGAAACAAAGAACAAAGCATAAAAGCTTTATAAGAGAGAACTCTTATTTTTTCCAAAAATTTCTATGTTATTTACAATAAAACAATTGAGCTTTTTATAGCCCTTACAAGATGATCTTTACAATAAAATACATTAAAAGAAATGATTTACATTTACACAAAAAGAGAAAAATTAGCTAAATTCAAATATTAGTCTTCTTGCCACCAATTTAGCCATTGTCATTGAATGAGAATCCTTGATTTTTTTTTATGAAGTTATGAGGTTGTGATTCTCATAATAAACCCATGCATTGAAGACCTAGATATTGCATTATTCTCTCACTCTTCAAAGGGTTTTGTCCTCAAAATCATTTCACCTTGAGAATTTTTTTATTTTTTTTTAATGAAAAGAAGAAAAACGAATTATTTTTTTCAAGAAACAAAATGAAAGTAGTTTTTTCTGAAAATTTTTTATGGATGAAATTTTATTTAGGAAAATGAATAATTTTTTTTAAGTTTTTTTTTAAACTGAAAAATCAAAAATAAAAATAATTGTTTTTTTCTTTTAATGAGAAAATAAAACTTTAGGAAAAATAAAGGAAAAAAAAACATTTTTTATTGTTTTTAAATTTTATAAAAAAGAACAAAAACAGAAAATGTTTTTTTTTGGTTTTTGATATTAAGATAAAATGAAAAAGAAAACAATTAAAAACTAAAAAGATAGGTGATAGGACATTCGGCTCTGATACCAAATGATATAAGATCGGGACCGATCTCACAAGGATAGATGTGGATCTAAGAAGTTGGACTAAGGTCACTCTCTTCTAAGACAAAAGATGGTCGTTGATGGCTTGATGGCTCTATTCAATTGGACTAAGGTCTCTCCTTGAATAGAAAGTGGATGGAGATGGAATAGATAATGGATTGAAGAACGTCACTCAAGGGTGTGAAAGCCCTTGTGATAAGCTCAAGAATCTAAACCTTCGTGAATCCACACATAAGAAATAGATTCATAATATTTTCTAAGAAGGGGAATCCGCACAACTTAGAGAAACAAAGAACAAAGCATAAAAGCTTTATAAGAGAGAACTCTTATTTTTTCCAAAAATTTCTATGTTATTTACAATAAAACAATTGAGCTTTTTATAGCCCTTACAAGATGATCTTTACAATAAAATACATTAAAAGAAATGATTTACATTTACACAAAAAGAGGAAAATTAGCTAAATTCAAATATTAGTCTTCTTGCCACCAATTTAGCCATTGTCATTGAATGAGAATCCTTGAGTTTTTTATGAAGTTATGAGGTTGTGATTCTCATAATAAACCCATGCATTGAAGACGTAGATATTGCATTATTAGGACGGGTCAGTGCGAGCCTTTGTCTCAAACCAATCTTTCTCTGACTTTGTCTTGTGGCGAACTTTTCCTATTTGACTTGCTCGGGCTCGACTTCGTCATGTTCTTGTTTGATTGTTGACCGGTCAGCTCGACGGTCAGTGGATAATGGGAAAGGGGCGTTACAGGGCGTATGTGGTAGAATCGTCTTAGTGAGTACTTGTTAAGGGAAGAATACAAAATGATTGTGTTAGTCTTGCATCTTTATAAAGAGATTTGGAAAATGATTTTTATAATTGCAGTATATGTCGATTATTTAAACATTATCGGAACTCATGGAGAGATTTCCTACACAATAGAATATTTGAAGAAATAATTTGAGATCAAAGATCTTGGGAAATTTTGTTTTGTTTGGGACTTCAAATTGAATATGTAAAGAATGGAATTCTAGTACATCAAGAGACATACATAAAATGGGCTCAAAAAGTTCTATGTGGATGAATCCCACCCCTTAAGTAGTCCAATGGTTGTAAGATCATTTGATGTGTCAAAGGATCCATTCCGCCCTCAGGAAAACAATGAAGAAGTTTTTGAGCGAGGATCGTAAACCAACATCTAATGAAGAGTGTATACAAAGAATTGATTGGCCGAAACGGAAAGAAGCAATAGATGCAAAATTAAAATCTATCATTAAAAGATACTTATTTGGACCAGTAGTTTGTACACCTTAAAGTGTAAAACCAGTGGGACATAAATAGGTCTTTTTACGAAAGAATAATGAAAATGGTGAAATTGTGAGGTATAAATCAAGTCGCGCAAGGATTGTCACAAATACCTGAAATTGATTATGAAAAGACATACTCTCATGTGGTGGATACAACTACTTTCTGGTTCCTTATTAGTTTGGCGATAAAAGAAGGACTTTATTTATGTTTAATGGATGTAGTGATGCCTACTTATATGGACAACTTGAAAATAACTTTTATATGAAAGTCCCAACAGGATTTAAATTGCCTCAAGAAGTAATTTCCAATTCCTGAGAACAGTACTGCATAAAAATAAACTGATTTCTCTATGGATTAAAGTAGTCATGACATATGTGGTATAATCCTCTTAGTGGGTACTTGTTAAGAGAAGGCTAAAAAATTCATGTGTTAGTCTTGCATCTTTATAAAGAGATTTGTAAAAATATTCTTATAATTGCAGTATATGTTGAGGATTTAAACATTATTGGAAGTCATGCAGAGATTTCCTACACAATAAAATATTTGAAGAAACAATTTGAGATCAAAGATCTTGGGAATTTTGTTTTGTTTGGGACTACAAATTGAACATGTAAAGAATGAAATTCTACAACATCAACAGACATACAATAAAAATGGGCTCAAAAAGTTCTTTATGGATAAATTACACCTCATGAGTAATCCAATGGTTGTAAAATCACTTGATGTGCAAAAGATTCATTCCGTCCTCAGGAAAACAATGAAGAAGTTCTTGGTTGAGGATCATGAACCAATATCTATTGAAGATTGTATACAAAGAAGTGTTTAGCCAAAATGGAACAAAGCAATAGATGCATAATTAAAATCTCTCGCTAAAAGATAAGAATTTGGACCAGTAGTTCGTATACCTTAAATTGTAAAATTAGTGGGACATAAATGTGTCTTTGTATGAAAAAATAATGAAAATGGCGAAATTGTGAGGTATAAATCACGTTTAGTCGCACAAGGATTCTCACAAAGACTTGAAAATCATTATGAAGAGACATACTCTCAGGTGGTGGATACAACTACATTATGTTCCTTCTTAGCCATGCGATGACAGAAGGAATTAATTTATGTTTAATGGATGTAGTGATTCCTACTTGTATGGACCATTGGAAAATGACATTTATATGAAAGTCTCAACAGGATTTAAACTGCCTGAAGCAGTAATTTCCAATTCCCGTAAATAATATTGCATAAAACTAAATTGATCTCTCTATGGACTAAAGCAGTCATGACGTATGTGGTATAATCGTCTTAGTGAGTACTTGTTAAGAGAAGACTACAAGAATGACTTTGTTAGTCCTGCATCTTTATAAAGAGATTTGGAAAAAGATTTTTATAATTGTAGTATATGTTGATGATTTAAACATTATTGAAACTCATGCAGAGATTTCCTACGCAATAAAATATTTGAAGAAACAATTTGAGATCAAAGATCTTGGGAATTTGGTTTTGTTTGGGACTACAAATTAAACATGTAAAGAATGGAATTCTCCTACATCAACAAACATACAATAAAAATGGGCTCAAAAAGTTCTCATGGATGAATCACACCCTTTAAGTAGTCCAATGGTTGTAAGATCACTTGATGTGTCAAAGAATCCATTACGCCCTCAGGAAAACAATGAAGAAGTTCTTGAGTGAGGATCGTGAACCAACATCTAATGAAGAGTGTACACAAAGAAGTGAATGGCCAAAATGGAAGGAAGCAATATATGCAAAATTAAAATATCTCGTTAAAAGATAAGTATATGGATCAGTAGTTTGTACACCTTAAAGTGTAAAACCAGTGGGACATAAATATGTCTTTTTACGAAACAATAATGAAAATGGTGAAATTGTGAGGTATAAATAATGTTTAGTCGCGCAAGGATTCTCACAAAGACCTGGAATTGATTATGAAGAGACATACTCTCATGTGGTGGATACAACTACTTTCAGGTTTCTTATTAGTCTGGAGATAAAAGAAGGACTTGGTTTACGTTCAATGGATGTAGTGATGCCTACTTATATGGACCACTTGAAAATAACTTTTATATGAAAGTCCCAACAGGATTTAAACTGCCTGAAGCAGTAATTTCCAATTTTTTAGAACAATACTGCATAAAATTAAATTGATCTCTCTATGGATTAAAGCAGTCATGACATATGTGGAATAATCCTCTTAGTGAGTACTTGTTAAGATAAGGCTACAAGAATTACTTTGTTAGTCATGCATCTTTATAAAGAGATTTGGAAAGAAAAAAAAATTATAATTGTAGTATATGTTGATGATTTAAACATTATTGGAACTCATGCAGAGATTTCCTACACAATAGAATATTTGAAGAAACAATTTGAGATGAAAGATCTTGGGAATTTGGTTTAGTTTGGGACTACAAGTTGAACATGTAAAGAATGGAATTCTACTACATCAACAGACATACAACAAAAAATGGGCTCCCAAAGTTTTATATGGATAAATTACACCTCTTGAGTATTCCAATGGTTGTGAGATCACTTGATGTGTTAATGAATCAATTCCGTCCTTAGGAAAACAATGAAGAAATTATTGGTTTAGGATCACGAACCAACATCTATTGAAGAGTGTACACAAATAAGTGTAAACATGGTTTTTTTTTTTTTGGTTTGTATTGAACCGATATTGAACAAGCATGTTTGTTTTGGTTTGTACTACATCCTCTTGTAATAAAAAACCGATATTCGGTTTAAGTTTGATGGTATGATTTTGTAAACATGGTTTTTATATTATGAATTAATTATTTTATTATTATTATTATTACAAATATTCCAAAAATATATTCCAACTAAAAAAACAGAATCCATTTGTAATTTATTTTAATAAATTTTCAGGTGATTAGAAAATAAATTAATAACACAAATAATTTGTTATCCTTGTAAAACAAACTGCTATTATTAATGAGTTTTAATAACAATTATAACACGTTATTATAAATATTAACAATTGCAGAGAGAAGAACGCTATCGTTGTTTAATTAACTATAACGTACGTCAAGTCCGCTATCTAAAGTGCCCAACCTACAATGACGGGAGCTGTCAGAACGTTTTAGGAAACGCTATGGTAGTTGAAACATAGCATTTATCAGACGCTATTAATACCCACATTTCTTGTAGTGAAATCAATCAAGCGAAGCGTCAGGTCAAGGGAGTTCTCAGGAAATCAGGAATACAGGCAAATCAATCAATCGGGATCAAAATTAAGTACGGTTCTAGAACTAGAATCATAGAAGTATTAGAAACCAACTTTCGTTGCGAGTATTATCTATGTCTAGCAACCTAGCAAACCAACTTTTGTTGCGAGTTCTAGAGATCCTAAACATTCATTAATCTCATGTTCGCTCATTCACAATTTCCCTAAGCCAAATTTCTTTGCGAATAAACAAATTGCTCATCTAGGTTCTTTCTAGCTAATTAACCCCCTATCGTTGTGAAAATCGACCTAACAACAATAATCTGGGTAGCTAATTCAGATTAAGCATTAAGATCAACCCTAGACGAATTACTAGAAAGTATGAATCCCTATAGACTGGTTAACCTAATATTCCATGAAATCCCTAATGAGAATCCATAAACCTAACTGGAGAACTACTCAGACATGACAATCATAACAATAGACATGTATGAAATAGAAAGCATAAAGAGATTAATAGAAGAATAAAAGGGGTTTGAAATCTTCTCTATGTTGAGTATCTGATCCGCCCCTAAAAAGCTCTCTAAATCTCTCTGAATAGGTAAAGTGTAGCCTAAACAATGGCTTAGAAACCCTAATATAATAGTCTAAACATGTTTTGGGCTTCTTTGTAATTATGTGAAACTTCTAGGCCAAGATGCAAATATCCAAAGTCTACATTAAATCGGCGAGATATGCATGATCCGCGTCTGTGTCTATCGATGCCAAGCGGTGTCGATCGACACGGTGCTTTGATATCGCCTATGATTTCTTCCTTCTCGCACGAACTCTCCAAATAGCTCCAGAATGCGCCATAATGTCCAAATATGCTCCAAACGTATCTAAACCTATAAAACACCTTAAAGGACTTCAAAACACAATAAAAGACTCGATAATAAAGACATATATCATGGTCAAAAACTCTAAAAAACCATGATATATCAACAATTCGTACCGTTCTGAATATAAATGTGGCGTTGGTCCATCAATTGGATGTCAATAACGCATTTCTTCAAGACGATCTAAAAGAGAATGTATTCATGCACCAGCCTCCTGGTTTTAAAAGAAAGGAGTTCCTAAATCATGGATGCAAACTACAAAAAGCTATATGCGGTCTGAAACAAGCTCCACGAACTTAAATTCTCGATTTGAATCATTTCTTCAGAAACTCGGAATTGTTATTAGCAAAGCTGATACGTCGCTTTTCATTTACAAGAAGGGAACTGATTGTGCTTATCTCCTCTTATATGTCGATGACATATTGTTGACCGCGTCACTACAAGAAAAATGTTTATTCTTAGCTCACGAAAAATGCTATTGTACATGATTGATAGCGTTTTTGAAATGGCTATGTCTGCCCCAGCTATAATAGGTAGGCCACATGTGATAGCGTTTTCATCCGTACTATAATAATGTCCACAAATTATAGCGATATTTTTTCTTGCTATTATTGAAATTACTTATGATAGCTATGTTTTTCTTTGCTATTGAATCTATCTATAATAAATTTTTTTATTTGTCATAATATTATTATAATAATTGGCAATTAGGATTATTTTATATTTTATAATATATTTTTCTGTTTTGTATTCGTACAAAAAGAAATAGATTTAAAATTTTAAAGTTTCATTAATAAATCAAAATGTCTTACACAAACATTTTAAAATCAAAACTAAGGCAAAAAAAACATTAGAAAGGCTCCTCTTAGCGTAGAAAGCATTTCCTTTGTTTGTAGCAGAGAAATTGCCAAGCTTGATTCTTGTGACTTCTCCATCATTGACACAGTGATCCATAGCCCAACTTGAGCGGTAAAGTTCCTCGAACTTAGCTGCAGCAAAAGCTTCACCACAAGAAATCACACACACCATAATCATCATACACATGAACTAACCCATACCCACCATAATCATCAAGACAAAAGAGCAAAAGAGAGAACTTGGTCGTGGAGAAACATGTGGTTGGAAATGCTTCTTGCCATCAAGAAGTTGCAGATTCACTATTACTCTCAAAACTTTAAATCTGCCAAGGAAATAGATCTTAGTAGGAAACTAACAAACCTCAAGCACAAAGGAACCTTTGCTTTAACACCCATGTGGATACCATCAACAGCTTCCATAGAGCATAGTACTACCATCTTAAGTATTATTACAAAATAAAACAGAGACAAAGGATCAGAGCAATCAAAGAGGGAAGAGGTTTATTACCTAGATCTTCGTCATCTTTGTCCCCGGTGAAGGCATTAACCTTTGGTTGCTCAACATCTTTTGTATCGCCTACAAGTAGGAGATGAAACAGAAGACAAAGCAGACTGTTTTAGATTCAAGATTTTGTCTCTTTGCAGCTGTAACAAAGACATGAATGTTGTATTAGTCAAGGATACAATTGAGTCACAAAATAAAAGTAAGTAAGAAAGGAAGAGTTTGTTACATTTTTCTTCATCATTTCCTTCACTTAATTCATCAGTCTTTATTTGTTTCAACTAGTTGACGCAGCTGCAATTCAGAGAAGCAAAAGAATACAAAGTAATACACTTTATAATAAGTGATTTGACAAAAAGACCTTTCTTGATTCAACCTTCAACCATAAACACAATCACTAAGATATATCAAGATCTTAAATTACCTTTGAATTCAAGGTAGATTTGATCAAACATACTCGCACGTTTAATATTTTCATCACTCACGGCTCCAACCTAAGCACAAAAGATGACAAAAGCACTTTAATTCTAAAATGAACTATCTTTGCTGAAATCTCTTAAGAGATACATCACAATCCAACATTAAATCTGAATCTTAACTCTTAACCTAGGTTGAGTTATCAACTGAATCACTGAAACTACCCTCAGAATCATCAGACAGAGATATAGTGTTCTTATCAGACACTGTAGTGTTCTTCTGGTTCTCATTCTGTTTATTTTTAGCTGAAGACACACACAAACACAAGTTGTTCAGAACAAAACCCACGTTATTAAGAGCATAAGATGCCAATTAACTAAAAATTAGGGTCGTGAAACCCATCAAAGTTGGGCCTTCTCTTACATAAAAACACATTTCAATTCGTAAGCTCTTCCTCATTGCTTAGCTATGTCAAATAGAACTTTAGCAACTATACTTTATTTTAATCTGCCGTCTTTAGACATGCAACTATGCAGTTCTTTAATAATCAAGCTGAAACGTAAATACAGTGTATATGGAGGTTAGCTTCCAGTTACAAAACAATCTTTTACTATAAGATCATGGACAAAGACAAGCTAATTCTGAAACATATACAGCAGAAACAAAACAAAGAGATGAGAAGAGGACATGCCTGGTACTGCTTCTGTCTGAAACCAAAGCTTAAAAAAATTGATACCACTCATCAGGGCTTCTCTATTCACCTCATCTTTCATATCTCCAGCTACAGTTTTATCATCATCAGCAGCTTCTTCACTTACATTGTTGTTGGGCTCGTGCTCTTCAGATGCATTTGCTACTTCTTTGACTGGAGTGGCATCGTCTTTCTTCCGAGCTTCTTGAAAATTTCTGAAGCGCCGTCATCATTACCAGCCTCTTCTAAGCACTGTGATCAAGAAAGAAACATAAGTCAGCGAAGATTGAAATAGTTTACACAAGGAAAATAGCAGAAGATACCTTAACCAAATGCTCTTTGACATAGCTCTTATGCACATCCAAAGCATATTTCTCCAATCCCATATCTTCCTCCAGCAGCCTCTGCACACTCGCGAAGGTGAAGGAGCTGCAAATGATTCTACTATTCAAAAAAAAATTCTGAAAAAAATAAAACCAATCCTTTGTGACTTCAAAATAAAAAGGCTAATTTTAGGCATTTCGATATCAAATTAGTCTGCTTTTAAGACATGAAGAGAATCCAAATCGAATTGACAAATAGAGATCAAGGGTTTCAAAAATTTCCAGGAACCAACACCTATAAATCAAAGTGAAACCCTAATTTCAACCCCAGAAATTGATACTGCTGATGCCGCAAAAACACTGAAAATTCACGAAGTAGGGTTAGGAGAAGTAATTGAAAGAAGAATATTTGTTAATACTCTGCTTCATTTCTGAGGGATCGTATAGCTGCCAAACTGGAGATAGAGAGCTTGAAGGAGATATGCCGATGAGTTGCTCCTGTTTGGGGATTGAAGCATCGTAAACTTGTATAAGCCTTCGATTGGAGCTCACTGTTGAGATACCCATTTCGAAATTAGGACCGGCTAGGTTAGGTTCCAAGAAAAGAGCTGATTTTAGTGGCTGGGTAGAATGAGGGAAAATGAGAGCTAATTTTGTTTTAGCTGATTTAGTGTTAGGGTTCTAAAAATGAGGGAAAATGAAAGTTAAAGAGAGAAAATGAATTAAAGAGGGAAAATGAAACATGAAGAGGGAAAATAAAAAGTGATGTTTCAGTACCCTAAATTTTCACAAAGTTTGGCGGTTCACTAATTTTAGTTTCCCGTTTAGTGAAACTCTGTTATAGCGTTTATCCAATGCTATTATAGAGTACGAAAATTTCAGAAAAATCTACGATAACAGTTCGGTAAACCGTGCTATAACAATCTGCTATCAATGTGAACTTTTTTTGTAGTGCGTTCTCACATGATCTTCTTCATAGCGACGAATAAGGTTAAACATCAACGAACGAAGCACATTGAGCTTGACATTCACTTTGTGCGCGAGGAAGTAGCGATTGGTGAAGTCAAGGTCTTTATTTCCCTTCCTCTTTGCAGTATGTGGACATATTTACAAAAGGTCTCCCTTCCTCGTTGTTCAAATAATTTTGGTCCAATATCACCGTCCGGAGACCTGACGATGCGAGTGCATGAGGGTGATAAGATATGGAAATATTCTTGCAAATATTTTGTTAATTAGTTTTTATATTAGATTGATACTTTCCTGATTTTGTAGAACTTCATGGTAATGTCTCAGGCTATTTAATGCATTGTATATTCATTAAACCCTTCAAGGAGAATTCTCCAAACCTTCAATACCAAGAAACAATGACAGTTATATTATGTTGTAAGAACCGAATTGAGTTATCACCCTAATGTTCCAAAATGACATAAGGAATATGGCTCTTTCTCAAATACCAGAAGGCCCAATGTTTAAGTGTCTTATTTTCCGTACAGCTTGTTACAATCTCATCAAGAATCATAGATCCTGACATCTTCAACACAAAAATTATATTTGTGAATTTGAAACCTTATTAGTTTGAGTAAGAAAATAGAAACAAGTTACCACAAGAAACATGAACAAGTCAAGAAAATAAGCATTCACAATCATAGATTACAATCATATTTACAAATCCTGACCACATATGCTATCATCAAATACTATTCACAAAGGCAAAGAAAATGTAGATAGAAACAATTCGATATGATAGTTCAGATAAACAAAGAGAAAACTAACAACACATACGACTTTTCATAAAATATAAAAGAGTGAAAATAATCATAAAGCTCTTGTATCTTGTACCAAGCAAACATCAGTACAAGTTGATGATGATGAAGCATCAGCCTACGTTAAAAAGCAGGGACGAATACATATTACACAACAACCTATTAAAAAGATAAATCGTTCCCCATCAAATAAAAACATCGATGGAAGTCAAAGATAAAAAAAAAGATGCATATTACACAACATTATCATAGTTTATGAAACAAAAATATTATGAAAAAAAAAGATAGCAGAGAAATGTAGGAATTTCTAGCAGTTCTAATCAGATTAGCAACCCTAGTCTGAATTCCGAAGCCTAGGATCTAGGGTTCATGTTATATTGAATCTACAGATCTCGAAGTTACCTGTGATTAGCAGCGGAAGGGTTTTGCAAGTACTCGAGATTCTCAGCGCCTCAATTGCTGCGCCTCTACTGGTATCCACACGCACACGAACTGAACAGCAGGGATGCTAGTGCCTTCAGAGATCAGATCTCTCGAGAGGTTTCCAGTTTCTTTTGGTGGCTGTGAATTAGGTCTTATTTTGGTGGTAAAAGTCGACCATATATCTTATATATGTTGACTTAAATCACGACCCGAATAACCAACGATTAAACCGAAGTTAATCTGGCCATTCGCGATCTGTGTCGATCGATGCACATACTGTGTCGATCGACACTGCTTCAGAAACTCGATATTGAATGCATATCAAATATGCATTTATCAGATCATTACATTAATGATCAACCTCACATTCTATGTTCAGTTTGCTTAGGTGTGTGACCCTGTAGGATCATATAACACTAGCAATGGGTTCTAAACTCATTGATCATAAGTGGCTTCTAGCAAAGCATTGTGATTACCTAGTATTATATGACTGTCTCATCTCGACAATACAACTCTCACTTAGAGTAAGTACAATAGATTTCAGGACATTCCCAACAATCTCCCACTTGTACTGGAATCATCTATTCCCATAATTCCTTTGTATCTATATCTCGATCTGGCATAAGGAAAGAACTGTGTCATCCTTATTAAGCTAGATCATGTTTATCGAATTCCGATTCATACTGATGAGACAAACGACTAACATTCACCTCGTTTGAGCGCGGCCACGCATTTCTAGTATCAAATCTTCGATAGGCCCTGAGATATTTATCTCCTGTTATATAGGAGGTACAAATCCCTTCTTATTTCATCCATGTCCCTTTCATATTTCATGATACGCCCAATCAGTGTCTTTATAGTCACCAGTTACGGCTGACGTTTGACAAAGTCAAGACGGACCAATTCATATGTAAGAAATCATGATGAACTCAGGTCTAAGGACTATACTCTATAGTTGTAACGAGAAACTCTTATGACACTCATATAACCATCTTGTAGAGTTCTCATCAATGGGTCAAGTCCGATCCTGTGTTCTTCAACACATATCTATGTGATTGACTTTAATACTCTTATTAATGACTCCATGAAACTTAGTCATCAGTCACCTCACATACTAGTCTCACGTGGTTGTTAATGTCCCACTTTAACAACCTCGACCAGGGACCATTATAATTTATGTCATTTATTACTTATAGGGTTTCATGATCAAGTCACATACTTGATGACCTATAAAATGTCATAAATTACTTTGGGATACTTATTTAATAACACAATTAAATAATACTGAAACAATTTCATTAAAATAACATAACCAAATTATGTTTTGTGAACATCATGTCATAACTAAAAACCAAATACAACTCCCACTGAAATTAAGATCATATCTTAAGAAATCTAATGCCTATAGCTGCAGTGTGACACTCATGCTTAGGCCTTGGGAGAGGCTTGGTCAGAGGATCAGCAACATTGTCATCCGTCGGGACTCTGCTGATCTTCACATCCTCTGTTTATGATATCACGGATAAGGTGATATCTCCTCTCTATGTGTTTGGACTTCTGGTGTGATCTAGGTTCCTTTGCTTGCGCAATGGCTCCATTGTTGTCACAATACAAAGCCACTGGCTCAGAAATACTAGGAACCACACCAAGTTCAGTGATGAACTTCCTGATCCAAACAGCCTCCTTTGCCGCTTCAGAAGCAGCGAGGTACTCAGCTTCAGTTGTGGAATCTACTACAGTGTCTTGCTTAGAACTCTTCCAACTAACTGCACCGCCGTTCAGACAAAAGACGTAACCAGATTGTGATCGGAAATCGTCTTTGTCCGTCTGAAAACTTGCGTCTGTGTAACCACTTACTACCAGCTCATCACTTCCTCCGTACACCAAGAATTTATCCTTAGTATTTCTTAAATACTTCAGAATGTTCTTGACAGCTGTCCAGTGACATTCACCTGGATCAGATTGGTATCTACTCGTCATGCTTAAAGCACAAGCAACATCTGGACGAGTACAGAGCATGGCATACATGATGGATCCCAAAGCCGAAGCATAAGGGATTCGACCCATGCGTTCTCGCTCAGCAGGTGTCGCAGGACACTGCTTCTTGCTGAGACTTATGCCATAAGACATTGGTATGAAGCCCTTCTTGGAATCATGCATATTGAATCTGTGCAAGACCTTATCGATATAAGTATCTTGACACAATCCAATTAACTTGTTTAATCTATCTCTATAGATTCTTATTCCAAGAATGTACGCGGCTTCTCCCATGTCTTTCATTGAAAAACAACTTCCGAGCCAAGTCTTGATAGACTGTAACAACGGAACGTCATTTCCGAGAAGAAGTATGTCATCTACATACAATACGAGAAATGCAATTGCACTCCCACTAGTCTTCTTCTAAACACATGGTTCTTCTTCGTTTCTGATGAAATCAAACTTTTTGATTGCTTCATCAAAACGAAGATTCCAACTCCGTGATGCTTGCTTCAACCCATAAATGGATCGATGAAGCTTGCATACCTTCCTAGCAGCATTAGGATCAATGAAACCTTCGGGCTGTGTCATGTACACATCCTCTTCCAGAATTCCATTAAGGAAAGCTTTTTTCACATCCATCTGCCAGATCTCATAGTCATAATGAGCGGCTGTTGCTAGGAGAATCTGAATGGACTTAAGCATAGCGACAGGGGAATAGGTTTCATCATAGTCAATACCATGAATTTGTTTGAAACCTTTTGCCACCAACCTTGCTTTATATATCTGAATATTTCCATCCACATCAATTTTCTTCTTGAAAATCCATTTACACTCAATGGCTTTTGCACCATTGGGTAAATCGACCAAAGTCCATACTTTGTTCTGTGACATGGATCCCATTTCGGATTCAGCGGCTTTCAGCCACTTTTCGGAGTCAGGGCTCATCATTGCTTCTTCAAAATTCGCGGGCTCGTCACTGTCAATGATCAACAAGTCATGACAATTGGTTACGAGAAATCCATATCTCTCAGGCTCGTGACGGATCCTTTCGGATCTGCGAATTTCAGGCTCCACAGGCGTTGGTTGTACAACTCTTTGTAGATCCAACTGTTTCTCCTCCTCAACGGGCTGAGCGGTTTCCCGTGGCTCTCGAACTTCTTCGAGTTGTACTTTACTCCCACTGTTTCTCTTGGAAAGAAACTCTCTCTCAAGAAAAACGCAGTTCTGAGCAACAAACACTTTGTTCTCGGTCTGGTTGTAAAAGTAGTAAGCCTTGGTTTCCTTAGGATAACCAACGAAGTAGCATTTATCTTATTTGGGTTCGAGCTTGTCTGTAATTAACCGCTTAACATAAGCTTCACAACCCCAAATCTTCAGGAAAGACAGACTCGGAACATTTCCAGTCCACATCTCATGTGGTGTCTTTGCAACTAATTTCGACGGAACCCTATTAAGTGTAAACGCAGACGTTTCTAGAGCGTATCCCCAAAAGGATAATGGAAGAGAAGAGTGACTCATCATTGATCGAACCATATCTAATAAGGTCAGATTCCTCCTCTCGGACACTCCATTCCATTGGGGTGTTCCAGGAGGAGTGAGTTGTGAAACAATTCCACAATCTCTTAGATGATCACTGAATTCTTGGCTTAAGTTTTCTCCTCCACGATCTGATCGAAGGGCCTTAATACTTTTGCCAAGTTGGTTATGTACTTCATTTTGGAATTCTTTGAACCTTTCAAAAGATTCTGACTTGTGTCTCATCAAATAGACATAGCCATACCTGCTGAAATCATCAGTAAAGGTGATGAAGTATCGAAAATTTCCTCTGGCACTTGTGCTCATTGGGCCACACACATCGGTATGTATAAGGCCCAATAGGTCACTGGCCCTTTCATTTTGTTTGTTGAAAGGGGCCTTAGCCATTTTGCCCATTAAACAAGATTCGCATTTCTCACATGATTCATAATCAAATGAGCCCAGAAGTCCATCCCTATGGAGCTTCTGAATCCGTTTCTCATTTATATGGCCCAAACGACAATGCCATAGAAAGGTTTGATTCGTGTCATTTGACTTGAATCTCTTGGTGTTAATGTTATAGACTGGTGTGCTTTGGTTTAGAACATAAAGTCCATTCTCTAATGGGCTGCTACCATAAAATATATCATTGTAATCAAAAGAACAACATTTATTCTTAATTGAAAACTGGTATCCTTCTATATCCAAAACAGGAATAGAAATAATATTTCTGCTAATAGCAGGTACATAGTAGCAATTATTAAGTTCAAAAACCAAACCAGAAGGTAAAGACAAATTAAATGTTCCTACGGCTAATGCAGCAACTCTTGCTCCATTCCCCACGCGCAGGACCACTTGTCCTTTCTCCAACGTCCTATTGTTGCTTAGCCCCTGCATATTTGTACAAATATGAGCACCACAACCGGTATCTAATACCCAAGAAGTAGAACCTGGAGTAGTAACATTTACTTCTATAACATAAATACCTGAAGACGAAGTCTCGAAAGTCTTCTTCTTCTTCTTCTTCTCTTCCAGGAATTTGTTGCAATTTCTCTTCCAATGCCTAATCTCATTACAGTAATGGCACTTATCAGTCTCAGATGGGCCGGGCTTGGGTTTGGTAGCTGGCGCAGGCTTGTCCTGATTCTCAACCTGGACGGTCTTGCCCTTTCCCTTACCCTTGCCAAGTTTCTTAAACTTCTTGCCTCCTTGTACCATAAGTACGTTTGGAGTGCCCTTCTTGATATTTGGCTCAGCTGTCTTGAGCATGCCATGCAGCTCAGTCAACGTCTTTGTCAAGTTGTTCATGTTGTAGTTCATAACAAACTGATCATAGCTTGACAGCAGTGACTGCAGAATGATGTCAGTAGCCAACTCTTGGCTAATGGGACAATCCAGCTTCCCCAGGTTATCAATATAACCCATCATCTTTATGACATGAGGACTTACTGGACCGTCCTTTGGTAGCTTGCATTCTATGAGAGACTTAATCATCTGGTACCTGTCAGTTCGTGCCTGCTCCTGAAACATACTTTTCAGGCTAGTGATCATCTCCATGGGCGACTCCACGTTCTCGTATTGCTTCTGCAAGTCCGAGTTCATGGTAGCCAACATGAGACAAGTCACATCGACCACATCATTAGAATGCTTATCCCAAGCACTCCTTTCTGCATGTGGAGCATTGGCTCTCGGTTTTTCCGGGAGAACATTTTCCAGGACATAGTCCCTCTTCTCCTGCTTGAGAACAATTCTCAAGTTCCGATACCATTCGAGAAAATTCGATCCATTTAACTTGTCCTTCTCAAGGACGGATCGCAGGGAGAAAGTGTTGTGATGAGTGTTAGTCATAGCTGAGATCAAAGAAAGGAAAAGATTTAGTTATAATGTTTGAGAAATCTTAACTATTAAGAAAACTCGCATTATATTCAAACAATGTTTCCTCAGCTCAGTCTACTTAGCGACGAATAAGGTTAAACATCAACGAACGAAGCACATTGAGCTTGACATTCACTTTGTGCGCGAGGAAGTAGCGATTGGTGAAGTCAAGGTCTTTATTTCCCTTCCTCTTTGCAGTATGTGGACATATTTACAAAAGGTCTCCCTTCCTCGTTGTTCAAATAATTTTGGTCCAACATCACCGTCCGGAGACCTGACGATGCGAGTGCCTGAGGGTGATAAGATATGGAAATATTCTTGCAACTATTTTGTTAATTAGTTTTTATATTAGATTGATACTTTCCTGATTTTGTAGAACTTCATGGTAATGTCTCAGGCTATTTAATGCATTGTATATTCATTAAACCCTTCAAGGAGAATTCTCCAAACCTTCAATATCCAGAAACAATGACAGTTATATTATGTTGTAAGAACCGAATTGAGTTATCACCCTAATGTTCCAAAATGACATAAGGAATATGGCTCTTCTCACATACCAGAAGGCCCAATGTTTAAGTGTCTTAATTTTCGTACAGCTTGTTACAATCTCATCAAGAATCATAGATCCTGACATCTTCAACACAAAAATTATATTTGTGAATTTGAAACCTTATTAGTTTGAGTAAGAAAATAGAAACTAGCTACCACAAGAAACATGAACAAGTCAAGAAAATAAGCATTCCCAATCATCAGATTACAATCAGATTTACAAATCCTGACCACATATGCTATCATCACATACTATTCACAAAGGCAAAGAAAATGTAGCTAGAAACAATTCGATACGATAGTTCAAATAAACAAAGTGAAAACTAGCATCACATACGACTCTTCATAAAATATAAAAGAGTGAAAATCATCATAAAGCTCTTTTATCTTATACCAAGCAAGCATCAGTACAAGTTGATGATGATGAAGCATCAGCCTACGTCAAAAAGCAGGGGCGAATACATATTACACAACAATCTATTAAAAAGATAAATCGTTCCCTATCAAATAAAAACATTGATGGAAGTCCAAGATAAAAAAAAAATTATGCATATTACACAACATTATCATAGTTTATGAAACAAACATATTAAAATAAAATAAAAAGATAGTAGAGAAACGCTATGGAGCTTGCTCAGGTGAACTGATGGTTTCCCAATGGTTGACCTCCAAAATTCTTTCCCGGCAGTCTCAACCCATCACCATCCACTCCACCTCCCTTACACCAGGAACCACCTGACCCTAACCTGTTAAACAGTTCATCCTTCCCCCCCCCCCCCCTCTCACTTTCTATCTCTTTATCCCCTAAAGCAAAAACACATACTGCTTCTCCTAAGCATGTTGCTTCTGCCTCTCCATCATCTCTACCTCCTATATCTAACTCCAATGCAGTTGAAATCTGATCTCTTTTGAAGAAATTTACCTATGTCTTGTCTCTGTCAGGACATGAATTATCTAGGTCTAAACTTACTGTTCACAAATAGATCTCAAATTCTTTGGAATCTCCAATGGCAGTAGTTGAAAATCCCTCAACTAAGGTATCATCTTCTCTCAACCTGATATAAGATCCGAGGTGGATAGTTGTTTGGGTCGTCCAGCTGGTCGGAGACGCTCTCTGGTTGATCCGTGGTCGATGGTCGATGGACGATGGTCGGTGGTCGAATGGGAAAAGCTTGCTGGCCGAAGGCGCTCTCAAGGCTTCTCAATGGAGGGTTAGATGGAGTTGATGATGGATTGAAGAACGCCACTCAAGGGTGTGAAAGCCCTTGTGATAAGCTCAAGAATCTAAGTTTTAGTGAATCCACACATAAGACATAAATTCATAATATTTCTAAGAAGGGGAATCCACAAAACTTAGAGAAACAAAGAACAAAGCATAAAAGCTTTAGAAGAGAGAACTCTTTTATTTTCCAAAAATTTCTATATTATTTACAATAGAACAATTGAGCTTTTTATAGCTCTTACAAGGTGATCTTTACAATAAAAGACATTAAAAGAAATGATTTACATTTAAACAAAAAAGAGTAAAATTAGCTAAATCAAATACTAGTCTTCTTGCCACCAATTTAGCCATTGCTATTGAATGAGAATCCTTGATTTTTTTATGAAGTTATGAGCTTGAGATTCTCATAATAAACCCATATATTGAAGACCTTGATTCACTCTACTTTTTGATATTGCATCATTCTCTCCCTCTTCAAATTGTTTTGTCCTTAAAACTAAAACCAAATATTACTTCTTCTTTTTTGCTTTTCTTAAAAACATTTTTTTTTGAAAAATCTGAAAACAAAAACAAAAACAAATGGAAAACTTTTTTTTTTAATTTCATTTAATGAAAGAAACAAAACAAGAATTTTTTTTTTTTTATGGTTATTTTAGAAGTAAATAGAATCAAAGAACAAAAAAAACAAAAAAAATTTTTTTTGAAAAATCTGAAAACAAAAACAGAAACAAATGGGGAACCTTTTTTTTTGGGTCAACAATGGGGAACCTTTTTTAATTTTTTTAATGAAAGAAACAAAACTATAATTTTTTTTTCTTTTATGGTTATTTTAGAAGTAAATAGAATCAAAGAACAAAAAAAACAAAATATTTTTTTTAAAATGTAATGACAAAAGAAAACAGAAAATCAAAATGATAGTGATAGGAGCGTTTAAGCTCTGATACCAAATGATATAATATCCGAGGTGGATAGTTGTTTGGGTCGCCCATCTGGTCGGAGACGCTCTCTGGTTGATCTGTGGTCGATGATCGAATGGAAAAAGCTTGCTGGCCGAAGGCGCTCTCAAGGCTTTTTAATGGATGGTTAGATGGAGTTGATGGTGAATTGAAGATCGTCACTCAAAGGTGTGAAAGCCTTTGTGATAAGATCAAGAATCTAAGTCTTAGTGAATCCACACGTAAGACATAAATTCATAATATTTTCTAAGAAGGGAAATCCGCACAACTTAGAGAAACAAAGAACAAAGCATAAAAGCTTTATAAGAGAGAACTCTTATTTTTTCCAAAAATTTTTATATTTTTTACAATAGAGAAATTGAGCTTTTTATAGCTTTTATATGATGATCTTTACAATAAAATACATCAAAAGAAATGATTTACATTTATACAAAAAGATGAAAATTAGCTAAATCAAATATTAGTCTTCTTGCCACCAATTTAGCCATTGCCATTGAATGAGAATCCTTGACTTTTTTATGAAGTTATGAGGCTAAGATTATAATAATAAACCCATGTATTGAAGACCTTGATTCACTTTTTGAAGACCTCTCAAGGCTTTTTAATGGATGGTTAGATGGAGTTGATGGTGAATTGAAGATCGCCACTCAAAGGTGTGAAAGCCTTTGTGATAAGATCAAGAATCTAAGCCTTAGTGAATCCACACATAAGACATAAATTCATAATATTTTCTAAGAAGGGGAATCCGCACAACTTAGAGAAACAAAAAACAAAGCATAAAAGCTTTATAAGAGAGAACTCTTATTTTTCCAAAAAAATTTATATTTTTTACAATAGAACAATGAGCTTTTTATAGCTCTTACAAGTTAATCTTTACAATAAATATAATAAAATAAATTATTTACATTTAAACAAAAGGAGGAAAATTAGCTAAATCAAATTACTAGTCTTCTTCCACCAATTTAGCCATTGCCTTTGAATGAGAATCCTTGACTTTTTGTGAATTTATGAGGATGAGATTCTCATAATAACCTATGTATTGAAGACTTTGATTCATTCTAGTTTTTTTTTAATGATATTGCATCATTCTCTCCTTCTTCAAAAGGTTTTGTCCTCAAAACTTTTTTTTCTTTTTTTTTTAGAATTTTTATTTTTTGAAATAAAATAAAAATAAACTAGAAAAATATTTTATTTTATTTTTTAAATGAAAAGAAGAAAAACGAAATTATTTTTTTAAGAAAAATGAAATTATTTTTTTTAAGAAATAAAATAAATAAAAAAATTTAAGTTTTTATGGATGAAATTTATTTAGGAATAGTAATAAAAAATTTAAGTTTTTTTTATTAAACTGAAAAAAAAACAAAAAAAGGAACCTTTTTCTTTTAATGAGAAAATAAAACTTTAGGAAAAATAAAAGAAAAAAACATTTTTTATGGTTTTTAAATTTTATAAAAAAGAACAAAAACAGAAGAAAAAAAATTTTGTTTTTTGATATTAAGATCAAATGAAAAAGAAAACTATTAAACTAAAAAAAACTAAAAAGATAGAGGATAGGACATTCGGCTCTGATACCAAATGATATAAGATCCGAGGTGGATAGTTGTTTGGGTCGTCCAGTTGGTCGAAGACGCTCTCTGGTTGATCCGTGGTCGATGGTCGATGGACGATGGTCGGTGGTCGAATGGAAAAAGCTTGCTGGCCGAAGGCGCTCTCAAGGCTTCTAAATGGATGGTTAGATGGAGTTGATGATGGATTGAAGAACGCCACTCAAGGGTGTGAAAGCCCTTGTGATAAGCTCAAGAATCTAAGTCTTAGTGAATTCACACATAAGACATAAATTCATAATGTTACTAAGAAGGGGAATCCACACAACTTAGAGAAACAAAGAACAAAGCATAAAAGCTTTAGAAGAGAGAACTCTTTTATTTTCCAAAAATTTCTATATTATTTACAATAGAACAATTGAGATTTTTATAGCTCTTACAAGGTGATTTTTACAATAAAATATATTAAAAGAAATTATTTACATTTAAACAAAAAAGAGTAAAATTAGCTAAATCAAATACTAGTCTTCTTGTCAGCAATTTAGCCATTGCTATTGAATGAGAATCCTTGATTTTTTTATGAACTTATGAGCTTGAGATTCTCATAATAAACCCATATATTGAAGACTTTGATTCACTCTACTTTTTGATATTGCATCACAACCTGACCACTCTCAAGTCTCAGGGACTCCTCCCTCTCCCTTCTTCTGCTCCTAGTCTCGATCCCAAAACATGTCGCAGTCCCTTAACCTCCCTCTTTTCCCCAACCCAACCTCTTCTCTCATCACCTTCGGCTGCCTCCCCTCCCCACCCTCTCCCTTATTTTCCCTCATAAACATTAGCAGAAAAGATAAATAAGTCAACTGACAAGACCCTCAGACGGCTTTCCCTGCTTCCACTACTTCTCCTGCACCCAGCTTGCGCGCAATAGTCATCCTTGATGAGTTTTTCCACTGTGGTGCTGCTCTCCACAAAAAAATTATTGTTGGATATTTCTGTGGAACAATTCCATCGTACGGGTTAGTTTAAAGAGTACTTACTCACATGTGGGGAAAAGGCAAGAAAATAGAAATTCACCTTAACCCAAATGAAAGAAAGATGCCGGTGAGGATACCAAATGAGTACATTATAACAGAAGTCCTGTAGAAGAAGTTCCGGTATGTCGATCCATCCATGTTTCATGTTGCGCCTTGGACAAAGAATTCCTCAAATGAAACTCCTACCATGGAAAGTATACCAATATGGTACACCTCAAAGGTGTGCCATTTGATTTGATGCATAACGAGGGACTAACTCTGATAGCAGGAGAAATATGCAAGCCAAAAGAGATGGATGAGTGAACAAAGAAGCTTACTAGTATATGGGTGGCTCATGTTTAGGTGGAAGCCAACCTCACTAAGCCTCTCTATGATGTAGTTGAGCTTGTAAGACAGAGCGGAAGAGTTTTCAACGTAGAAGTTGAATATCCATGGCTACCGTCATATTGTTCCCACTGCAAAGAGCTAATACATGTGGTTAAACATTGCCCCAAAGTCACTCAAACTTGGGTCTAATTATTAAAGGACAAAGTGCATAACAATTCTGTAAAAGCAAAATTTAAGGACAGTGTTCCTGCTTCGTCAACATGGGTCTTTGTCCCACTAAAATCCCATGCCTCTACCTCATTATTTGTGTTCCCTAACCCTGATCTTACTCTCATTGAACCCTCCCTCCCACCACCCGATAAAAAGACCACTTCTACTGTCACATACTCTCTAAGTTCCCACACTATATGCCTAAATTTAACTGTCCCAAACTCACAAATCTCTCATATTATATCCCCATCCTCAGCTCACCATTTTTTGGTTCTTTCTGCCACCCTGCTTCTTTAACCTCTCCTCTCCCTATCTTAAATTGTTTCCTATCAAACCGGACCAATACCTCTCCTTCCTCCTTCGTACAAAATCCTCACCCTTCACCTTTTTTGTCCTCCAAATTTCTCTGAACCTTTCATTCCAGTTTACCCCTTCTTTCCCTTAACCAATCTTTTGTTACCCTTCCTGTTTTGGATTCACTCCTACCCCAAGGAGAGACTCCTAAAAAATCCCTATGATACCTAAACTATTTTTTTGGAACGTTCAAGGTATAAACGATTCGGATAAGCATGGCCCATTTAAGTTTTGGATGCAAATTCATCAATCTTTTTTTGGAGCTTTGCTAGAAACTCATATCAAGAAAATTAATCTGAACCAAGTTAAGACCAACCTTTCCCTGGGTTAGAACTTCTTATCAAACCACATGTCAGCCGATGATGGCCGGATTGTCATTATATGGAAAGGCATGGCCAAGGTAAATCTTATTTATCTGTCAAGACAATCACTTACTGTTATTGTGAATCTTCAAGGTTGCCAGTCTTTCTTCTTCACGGCGATTTATGCGTCAAGCTGTGAGACAGAAAAAAAATGAGTTATGGAAGGAACTATCTCTCCGCAAGTCATCTTTACATCTGGACAATTCAATATGGTCGATCGGAGGCGGCTTTAATCAGATTTCTCACTTTGAGTAAAATTATGCTCTGCATGTAAATCACATCACCAATAGAATGAGGGAATTCAGAGATTGCTTACATGAACTAGATTCGTTTTACTTGAGGAATCAAGGCACGCGTTTAACATGGACGAACAAGCAACCCGCCAACCATGTCTCAAAGAATCTAGATAATCGCCTTTTGGTTAATAGCAATTGGATTCCTGCCTTCCCTTAAAGTGTTACTATCTCCTTACTTCACGTTTTTCTGACCACTCACCTTGCCTGCTTAATCTAGCTTACCCAATCCCCCAATCCGGCTCAAAACCTTACAATTTATTTAACTAACTAACCCTTTACCCCCTCTTTTCACCCACGTTTTAGACTGCTTGGATTCAGGCAAGGAGAGAAGCAAACATGTTGGTTGACCTGTGGTTCAAACTAAAAACGATAAAGGCTTCTCTCAAAAATTTAAATAAGGAAAAAATTTCCCAAATTCAAAGGAGAGTGAGAGTGACTAACGATCTTCATAATGTAGTGCAGGTACAAGCAATGGATTCTCCATCCTCTTTCCCACTCCAAAAAGAGCTCGATCTCCAAGGAAAGCTTAATTTCCTAAAAAGAATAAACTAAGAGTATTTCAAGCACAAATCTCGCATCAATTGGTTAAGAGTTGGCGACCAATGTACCTTGTACTTCATGAGAGTAGCAGAAGCCAGGAACTCCTTCAATTTCTTTCGGATTCAGGGGTCTTAGTGGACGATCCTACTGAGATGAGGCATATGGCAGTGGTGCACTTCCACAATATCCTCGCTCCAGTTGTTTTGCCGCCTTTGTCTCTGACTCTAACCTGGTTCTAGAACCTTCTTAATTTCAGAGTTAATCAACCCATGAAGAATGCCATGTCCATTTTTCCATCAGCCCAAGAGATCGCCAATGTTATTCACAAGCTTAACCCAAACAAAGCGTCAGGACCAGAGGGACTACCTCTAGGGTTTTCAATGCTGCTTGGTCTATGGTTGTAAAAAAAAACTATTGATGGAGTCCAACAGTTCTTCAGATCATCTCAAAGCTCCTCGTTGGTTTCCTAAAGCCTATTCTGCAAGAGCTTATCCTGCCAAATCAAACATCCTTCATCAAAGGTCTACTAATGGAAAACACTATCTTGGCTTTTGAGATAGTAAATGGCTACCACGGAGATAAATGACCAAATAAAATAACCATAAAGGTTGATATAGCGAAATCATTTGACATCATAAGATGGGAATTCATTTTCATATGTCTGAGGTCGTTAGAGGTGCCAAACACTTACCTTCGATGGCTAGAGGCATGTGTATGTACACCTTCTGAGTCGCTTGGCTTTATTGGTTCAATCCATGGAATCTTCAAAGGAAGAAGAGGCCTTAGACAGGGTGACCCACTGTCACCCTATCTATTCGTAATAGCCATGAACTGCTTGTCTCATCTCCTAAATAAGGCTGCAGAAGAAGGGCGATTTGGATACCACGCAAAGTGTAGAGATTCAAAACTAACCCATCTCTGTTTCGCTGATGACCTACTGATTTTCACAGAGGGGACAACTCAATCTGCAAACACTATTGTGGAAATTCTCCATGAGTTTGAAGCAGTTTATGGGTTGGGATTAAGTATAGAAAAGACCTCTTTCTTCTCTTCTGGCCTCTCACAGTCTGAGATTGAAGATGTAGAGAGTGCATCAGGAATTAAACATGGATCGATGTCCATAAGATACCTTGGAGTCCCTTTATGCACTAAGAAGCTCACAATGTTGAACTACGAGTCGCTGCTCCAAAATATCAAATCAAAATTTACAAGATGGACAACAAGATCACTCTCATTCGCAGGCAGACTACAGCTCCTAAACTCAGTGACTGCAGGCATAACGAACTTTTGGTGTAGTACCTTCGTTCTTCCAAAGCGGTGCATCTCAACAATCAACTCCCTTTGTAGCTAATTTATGTGGAAAGGATCTATTGAGGGCAGACATACAACAAGGGGGGCTTGGGAAATGGTGATACTTTCTAAATATGAAGGTGGACTTGGGGTAAGGGATCTACTGAACTGGAATAGAGCGACTATTATTAAACTCATATGGCTCGTCTTCTTTGTTGCGGGTTTGGTATGGGTAGCTTTGTTCAAAAGGGAAGTCTATCTGACAATCTAAGCAGTTCTAGATAGAAAAGCCGGGGGAAAAAACACTCTTGGCTTGCCAATAAACTGCTAAAAGTCAAAAATGAAGCCTGATGTAAGATTGGAAGTGGATAGTTTTTGGGTCACCCAGCTGGTCGGAGACGCTCTCTGGTTGATCCATGGTCGATGGACGATGGTCGATGGACGATGGTCGATGGTCGAATGGGAAAAGCTTGCTGGCCGAATGCGCTCTCAAGGCTTCTCAATGGATGGTTAAATGGAGTTGATGGTGGATTGAAGCTCTAACCCACACAAGTTGTGAAAGACTTGTGATATAGAACAAATCATAGTCTCAAGGATTCCACCAAGAGACATAGATCCAAAAATAATCAAGAACACAATCTTGAATGACTTTTTTATTTTTCCAAAAATTCTATATCACAAGTTTTTCACAACTTGTGTGGGTTAGAGCTTCAATCCACCATCAACTCCATCTAACCATCCATTGAGAAGCCTTGAGAGCGCATTCGGCCAGCAAGCTTTTCTCATTCGACCACCGACCATCGTCCATCGACCATTGACCACGGATCAACCAGAGAGCGTCTCCGACCAGCTTGGCGATCCAAACAACTATCCACCTCCAATTTTACATCATTTGGTATCAGAGACGAATGTCCTATCATCTATCTTTTTTAGTTTTTTTGTTTAATTATTTTCTTTTTCATTTTATGTTAATATCAAAAACCAACGAAAAAAAACATTTTCTGGTTTTGTTCTTCTTTATAAAATTTAAAAACCATAAAAATGTGTTTTCTTTATTTTTCCTAAAGTTTTATTTTCTCATTAAAAGCAAAAAAAAATTCCTTTTATTTTTGATTTTTCAGTTTAACAAAAAAAACTTTTAAAAAATTATTCCTTTTCCTAAATAAAATTCATCCATAAAAACATTTTTTTTTAAATCATTTTTATTTTGTTTCTTAAAAAGAAACTACTTTCGTTTTGTTTCTTGAAAAAATAATTTGTTTTTCTTCTTTTCATTAAAAAAAAATAAAACTAGTTGTTTGGCTCGCCTAGCTGGTCCGAAACGCTCTATGGTTGATCTGTGGTCGATGGTCGAATGGGAAAAGCTTGCTGGCTGAAGGCACTCTCAAGTCCTCTCAATGGATGGTTATATGTAATTGACACAACAGGGACACTTCAGTAGCATAGGAACACGAGCACAAACAAGTAACAAGCCTTCGTCTCAAGGGGGAATCCACACGATTGAAAGAGAGGCTGCGCCGTTAGACTAAATACTTTAGGTTTTAGGTTTAAACTTGCTTAATCTTATTAGCAACGAAAAGAATGGCTTAAATAGCCAATAGTCTAGGTTATAAGTGGGCCAAAAAGGACCTGTCGAAATCATAAAATAAAAGACAAGAAGGAAGGTTGGACGGGCTAGATTCTCTTTCTCTTGTATCGGGCTTTTGGTTTACCTCATTAAAAACCTTAGTGGAAAAACCCAATTGGGATAAAACCACACTTAAGGGAAAAAGAGTATAAACCTCAGCCCAAGGAGATGTTGCACGTGATCCTGGTCGCCAAACATAGTTCTGGAGTTCACTAAATCTGTGAGCTTCCAAATAAGGCAGGTCTAGTAACCTTCGGGTTTAATCTTGCATATCTTCATCGTACGAGCTGGTGTTGGTGTGATTCCAACTCTCATGCATTCCATGATGAATCAAGAATACATAAAAAGTTCCTTTACTCCCTGATTCATCCTGGTTCTTTCAGAGCATTCCAAAATATGAAAGTCGGTCTTTAGCGGGTTCCCTGAAAATCACCTGTCTTGAAACGGGCATAACTTCTTCATAGAAAATGTTCTGGATGTGATTCCACTTCGTGAAGATTCCTTGGTGTGTCAGGTTTCCAGAACATGTTGAGTTGCAGCTTGAATTCTCATGATCAGATCGAAATCCTCTCTTGAATGCACCTATATCCGCGGACAGGGCTAAATGGACAGCTTCTAGACATACCCCAAGATTAGCTCGAACCAAGGCTGATTCCTTCTGACCAAACTCTTCCAAATAGCATACTTTCTGGTGGATATCTAGTATGTTATGATTGTTTCGAACCAATTCTCCTATAGTCATCTTCTAGGCCTTGGCTAAGGCTCTGGGTGGACGGTTGTCGACCATCTCCAAATGGGATCGTTCCATTTGGGTTCTGGAGCAATCATTACTCCTGAAACATGTTGTTGGCTGATGAATCCTCAATCACACGTCATTTGTCCTTGTAGAACATGTATTGGCCTCCTGAACCTCCTCAGGTACGTTCCGCGTAGTCGGGAACAGCTCGATCAGCTTCATGGTCAAGGTAGATACGTACCGCTTGTTGATATATCATGGTTTTTACCGGTTTTATGTCATGATATAGTTGTGTTTTTAGTGTCTTTTGTGTTCTTTTAGAGTCTTTTACAGGTTTAATCAGGTTTGGAGCGGAATTGGAGATATTGGAGCATTTTGGGACTTTTGGAGTGTTTTGGCCGAGAGTTTAAACTCACTGTCCGATTTGATGATCATGCATAGATCGACACACCTTTGGTGTCGATCGACACACTAGCGAGATGGGCCGAACGCGGCGGTTTAATGAAGTTATCAAGACTTTGCACTTTGGCCCCGAAGTTTCCAGTATTTACGAAGAAGCCCCAGCCGAGATTATGCATATATATTTAGGATTTTGGTGTTTATTTTAGATACGCTTTCATACTTAGAGCTAAGAGATTTTTAGAGCTTTTGGGGCTGATCTATTTCTTGTACTTCATCTATTTTGGAGAAGATTTCGAACCCCTTTATCTATTTAATTTCTTATATGCAATCTATTAATTCTATGATTTCTGTTTCATTAATCATGTCTGAGTAGATTCATAGTTAAGTTTAGGGTTTCTCATTAAGGATTTCATGACTTGCTAGACTTGTTTAATTCAGTTAAGGATTCACATGAATAGAATGTTCTTCGATCTAAATTGTGCTTAATGCTAGTTCTAACCTGATCAATTAGAATCTAGATCTTAGGTTGCTAAATACGACACGAGAGTGTTGGTTTAGAATCTGAACTATTTAGGTTGAGCAATTAAATTATTCGCAAAGAGATTTGGTTTAGTTTAATTGTGAACATATCGAACTTGAAATTAATGCTGGTTTAATCTGTTAGTAATTGCAAAGAGATTTGGATTACTGCACTTAGACTTAGAGGATTTTCGCAAAGAGATTTGGTTAATTCTAATTCCGTGATTTGAGTTATAGAACTGTGTTTAATTAGATCATGACTGATTAACTTGTCTGCTTGTCTGATTTCCTGAGAATTCACTAGACTTAGCGCTTTTAGTTAACTGCTTTCACAACCAATCTTGCTACTGATTTATTTTCTTGCTTTGCTTTTAATTCACTTCACATCTACATTCTTCTTAGTAATAATCTCTACGGTTCTTATTCTATCGAGACCAGAGTCTCTGTGGATTCGATACCCTATATACTACAATCACTTAACTGTGTACTTGCAGTAGAATAGGATTAAAACTTAGACCCTATCAAGTTTTTGGCGCCGTTGCCGGGGACTCTTAGAGTCTTCGATAGGATCGAACTTAGGGTTTTTACTAGGATTTTTATTTTTGTTTCGTTTAGTTTAGTTTTTATTTTTAAGTTACTAATTTCTCTATGTTTTCTCTCTGTCGCAGGTACCGATTTCGCTTTGTGTCGATCGTTGCACCTTTTTGTCGATCGTCACTAGGCGATTCTGAGATTGTATCGATCGTTGCACTAATAGCATCGATCGTTGCTTGACGATTACAGACAGTTTATGCAGACGCGTGAAACTCGAAGTAATCAGAACCTGAACTTAGTTAATCTCGGACTTGAAGAGCTTGTACGTCTAGAGAGAACTAACAGAAGAGAAAGAAGAGCAAGGATGGTGGTACAGAAGCTAATCATTATGCCTGATGCTCAAGGTACCCTGAGGGATCAGCAAACCAATCCTTACAATGCTGCTGGGCAGAGGATTGATGCTGAGGGACGTGTGATCCCCGAGGTTGAGGAACCTGAACCACAACCACAGCCGCATGCGCAAGGACAGAACCAAGGTAGACAGATGGTTGTCCATGAAAGGACTTTAGCTGACTACAACAGACCGGATGAGTTTCATGCAAACCGGTCAGCTCTAGTACTTCTGGGTTTTGAGAGGGATGATTTTGAGATCAAGACCATCTACTACTCGCTGATGAGACAGAATGCCTTCCATGGTCATCCTACGGAGCAGCCTATGGATCACATTGATACATTTGAGGACCTAATCAATGGCATGAAGTATGATGGAGTCTGCCAGGATTATATGTTCCTTAAACTCTTTCCGTACAGTCTCGCTGGAGACGCTGCTGCATGGCTGAAGCAACTGGCACCTGGTCAGTATACTACTTGGGCAGCCCTGAAGAGTGAGTTTATGCGTCACTTCTATGATGATGCGCGTTCCGATCAGTCCAGACAGGACATTCTGACATTTACCCAAGGTCCTACTGAGCCACTTAAGACTGCTTGGATGAGATTTAGGAAGTACCAGCGTGACTGCCCACACCATGGATTCACTGAGGTCACATTGCTAGGTATCTTCTTCAGAGGCATAGATCTGCCATATCAGTCTGCGCTGGATAACTCCAGTAATGCAAACTTCAACACCAGGACTCCTGCACAAGCTAAGCAGTTAATTGAGAACTTAGTGAGCAGCAACAGTTGCAAGACTATGGATGATAGGAGGAAGAAATCTGGTGGAAGTGTAGAGAATTCAAAGATGGCTGAATTTAGATCTAAGCTTGACACAATTTGCAATCTCCTGGCTGGTAAGAAAGCTGTCCACTTTTCCCAAGATGTAGAGGTAATTCAGACTGAGGAGGATACTCAGGAAGAAGATGTGAATTACATTGGAGGATCTGGTTTCCAAGGTAACAGATTTGGTAATCAACAGGGAAACAGATTCTTCAATGGAGGACAGAAGAGTGCCTTCACAGGCAATCAAAACTCAGCTGGTTTTGGACAGACTAGTGGTTTTCAGAAACCTTTTGGACAGGGTACTCAGAGGACCTATGGATCTTCATCTTATCAGACTCCTCCTACAGCCACTGCTCATGGAAGTAAGATGGAGGCGATGATGAAAGAACTGCTGGAGAATCAGATTAAGAGTGATGCAGACTTCGACAAGAAGATAGATACAGTCTATGAGGAACTGAATGGAAAAATTGAATACCTGAGCGTACATATGAAGGAGCTTGATGCTAAGGTTGCAAGAACTGCTGGATATGCTTAGAGGGAAGATGGATATCTACCAGGGCGAACTGATGCTAATCCCAAGTACCAATGCAATGCGGTGACATTGAGAAGTGGTAAGGAGCTGTTACTTGGCCAGAAAAGGCAGTTAAGTGTTGAAGAGCTCGTGGAAATTGAGGAATTGGAAGATGGGATCAGTGACATTCGCAATGCATCGATCGACGCAACCAAGCAACGGTCGATGCAAGGCGATGACGAAGAAACTGTCGTTACAAAGTCACCCAGCAACGATCGACACAATACCAGTGACGGTCGATGCAAGGCGACTGCAGAGAGCTCAAAACCAGAAAAACCGAAACAGTCAACCGAGAGGGTTTACAAACCTAAGGTACCTTATCCCAAGAATCCCAGAAAGGCTAAAAATGATAGGCAGTATGCCAAATGTAAAGAGTTCATCAAAAAGGTGAAAGTTGAAGTGCCTTTGATCGACTCCATGGAAACCTCTCCTGTGATGAGAAGATGTCTTAAGGACATGATCGCTGGGAAGTGGTCTGACGAGGAGAGTGTAATGATGATCAATGAGGTGTGTAGTGCAGTGATTCAGGGCAGAATTCCTGAGAGGTAACGTTGTTGACCACGGTCCTGTTGATGATGATGTTGTTGTTGTAACACCGTTGTAAGGGCATTTTCAACCGCGGACTGAAGAGCTTCCTGAAGACCCATCGTGAATGTGGCGAGGGTCTGGCGTAGCTCGTCTTGTTGCTCCTCCGCAGTAGGTTTACGGGGAGCCATGGGCTTTGATTCCAACTGATGTAGTAATCTATAGGTGCGGAGTCGATTGTTTAGTCTGAGAATGCTCAAATGAATCACGCGATCTCGAAGTCGTTGAGAACAATAAGTTCTACCCGAAGACAAGAGTTAAGAGGGCAAAAGCTTCTTTGATTGAATAATAATAACGTACTCTCACAAATCAAGAGCTAACGTTTATATAGAAGTTGTTAAAACCCTAACTACGAGATTTGAGTATATCAGAATCTCTTATTGATAAACTAGAATCTAATAAAACCAACACCAAAAAGAAAATAAGAAAAGGCAACAAGTTAATCCGGATAATCATGTAGTCCACGCTATATCAATAACCCACGAAAAAACTTTTTGAATTAATATCTTATTTAAATGATTAATTTATTACTTTGTATTAAATTTTTGTTTACGAAATTAAAATAATAATAAAAAATAACCAACAGAAAAACTTTTCTATTAATTTCTATTTTAAATGATTTATTTATTATTATTTTATATTAAATATTTGTTTTCAAAATCAAAATAATAAAATAACCAACAAAAAAAGACTTTTGTATTAGTTTCTTATTTAAATTATTAATTTATTAAAACATTATTTTATAGTTATTTCTTATTTTTGAAAATAAAACTAAAAAATAACCAAAGAAAAAATACTAATTTGTGTTAATTTCTATTTAAATGATTTATTTGTAAAACATATTTTTCTATTATTTTTTATTTTTGAAAAAGTAATTTAACCATCAAAGAATGATATTTATGTTTTGTATTTAAATGATTTATTTATAAAATTATTTTTATTAGTTTCTTAACAAAATTTAAAAATGTATCCAACAAATATAATATATTTGTATTACTTTATAACTTTAATTATTTATTCATATAAATATTTTTGTACTAATTATTTGTTTTTGAAAAAAGAATTTTAGAAAACCAGCTACCAATTTCTTTAATGCTTAAATTTTTTCACTTAAATTAGAGAAAAGAATTATACAAAAGAATAATTGAACTAGAAAATTGTTATACAAAATTAAATTACTTAGAATAGTCTTTTAGGAAGAAAAATAAAAGATATTCTAGTAAAAACGGAATCAATGCTAGTGTAGTAGTTATAGATAAAATTGGTGTTATTGGGAGTAATTTTCACTTGATATATTGATTTTTTGTTTAAAATCATTTATCACCAAAGGTTATTCGAAACAAAATTTTAAAAACTTTATTTGCAAATGGCTATGAATATGTTTTCATCTGTAAATACACTTCTTTTGTACTTATTCATTTTATCAAAATCATGGTTTTAACGGTGACCAAAAAATGAACAATATAATGAATAGAAAATGAACGAAATGAATAAAATAAAATAAAATGAATCAAATGAAATAAGATGAATAAATAAAATTTGAGAAACAAATGTGATTTTTTTTGAACAAAATTTTAGAGTAACTAGTTTTTTAAAATAAATAAATAAATAGTTTCTTAGAATGTAAGTAAATAATGTGTTTCTTAAAATAAATAAATAAAACTGAAAAAAAATTCAAAATATATTTTATAAAGTTGTAAGTAATATTAAAATAATTTAAATATTATCAAAATTAAATTTTAATATTTAATAATTAAATACGATTTTTAACCAAAAACAATTATTGTTCTTTTTCAATTTTGATGAGGAAAATATGCTTTATATTTCCTCTAGAGTAATGAATTTAAAGGAATGAAGAAGAAAAACATATCTGAATTTTAAAATTAATTTCTTTCTAAATGGTGTAAATTTTCAAGAACATCAAATCTAAGTAGATCACCAATTGAAGCCCATATCTTATTTTTTTTAATGTAATGTTAAATTAAATTCAAAAGAAAAAATGTTCTTTTTATAACATGTGCAGCCTTTTCCTATTTTAAGTTTGATAGCAAACTGAGAAACAGAATACATAGCTTACAATTGAAAAACAGAGCGTAAAACTTGATCTCCATTGGACAATGATTGGCTTGTTGTCGACCCGAACCAGATTTGACCCTCAACATATCTTCGGTCTCCCGTCAACCTGAGAGTTGAGAGTCTCGCACTTGTTTGCCGATCCACTTGATTGATAAGAGCAGTTTGATGTTTTGGTTTCTCTCCATGTCGAGTGTGTTGTTACGGAATTTTGATCTAGTCTAAAAAGTTGGGTTACGATCAGAGAAGTCCGAACTACGAGGTGAGAAATAAATTTAAGTGAGGTCGAAATTGTTCTTTATTAATCTTAAGGCCGAAGCCGAGCAATGAATAGGATGGTACGAGGTGGGAGTCCGTCGAATGACGTGCTCCCTAAATATTGCTTGAGCTCGGAGCTTTATAAGAGTAGCTCGGGCCCTTCGCAAGTTATAATCTGTGCAAAACGAAGAGTGAAGGGTCCTATTTATAGCGCTGGGAAGCTGACTTCCTGCTGAGGTGTTGACTCCTTAACGAGCTTGTCTTCTTAGGCCGATATGATTTATCAAAATAGCAAGATTTCCGATGGGCTTATGGATGGGTGCTAAACCCATATCCATCATAGTGGCGGAACTATAAATTTTTCTTATAAAAGGCATATATAATCTTATTTAAAATAAATAAATTTATTTATTTATTAAAAATAATATCCAAATAATTATATATTCTTAAATTTATATAGAACAATAATAAATAATTAAAAATGCATAGCTTTTTAAAAAAAAACATAGGAATCACAATTGTAATATTGTATTTTTAATGCATACAAGTTGTTTATTATTTATGGGTTAAGTTGTTTTGTGTATTTATATGATAGATGGTCTTTTACTCTAATTTTATTTATTTTATGATATATATTTTTTATCAAATAGTAGAAACAAGAAAAATATCAACCATATGGCAAGAAAAGTAACATAAATATATTGACATTAATGAAACAGTGACAATCAGATAAAGATTATGCAATTATTAAATAGAATATTCGTCTTTATACTAATAAGGAAATAATTTTAAGAAGAAAAAGACAAAGAAATCAAATTTTGATACACATGTGAGGCAATGACAATTAATCAAGAAGGATAATAACTAAAAAAAATCAACAATTTTATCTAAATATAGAAACAATTTAAAATATTTTTATTAATCCATAGGGGGCAGCTGCACCCCTTCTTCTCACATACATCCGCCATTGCCCATGTCTCCTTGAGTTTCTTTCACTCCATATGGTATGCATGATCGCTTGGAAGACATACCTTGCTATGAAAAGCCGAGTATAGTCCATGCTTCTCCCTTGAAGACATGTTACAAGAATGTCCCATTGATCTGAGAATTACGCATGTAGGGTATTAACTATGAGAGCTTTCCAAATCTCTGATGAATACTGACAAGAGAAGAATAGGTGATTATTTGTCTCCATTGAGCAAGTACGCAAGATGGGTTGATTCCTGCATTCCATGACAGCATTCGGTCTCTTGTGGACAGACGCTCTTTCAAAACCAGCCACGTAAAGAAGAAAAATTTTGGTGTGAAGTTGCCAATAACCAGACCAGATTCTTCCACGCCACTCTGTTTGAAGGAGAGTTTATGTTATGCCAGATCTCTTTTGTACTGAAAACAGGTTTGAAATTTTCATTCTTTCCTTTCCAAAGATAGGTATTCTCTTCGCCTGTCAACTTCTCCCTTACTAATTGTAACATGTTGTCAATCTCGGACAGGATATCTGATATGTACCTTCTTCTCTGGGATTGACTTGCCTCTGCAATTGTGGCTAAGCCGCCAATTCACATATCAATAATACCCCAAAGGCTAGTAATATCCATAAGACTGTCCATACCTGACCAGTTCTCAAACTAGGATATAGTATCCTCCCCACTGTGTACTTCCTCTCTAAATAAGTCACTGCCTTTTGCTCTGATTTTTAAGATTTTGCGTTAGATGCAAAAGCATCATTGGGTTGTATCTAGTGGCAGAGCTAGAAATTTTTCTTATAGAGGACATATATAATTTTATTTAAAATAAATTAATTTATTTATTTATTAAAAAAACAATATCCAAATAATTATATATTCTTAAATTTATATAGAAAAGTAATAAATAATTAAAAATGCATAGCTTTTTAAAAAATGTATAGGAATCACAATTGTAATACTGTATTTTTAATGCATAAAAGTTGTTTATTTTTTATGGGTTAAGTTGTTTTGTGTATTTATATGATATATGGTCTTTTACTCTAATTTTATTTTATTTTATGATTTATATTTTTTTTATCAAATAGTAGAAATAAGCAAAAATATTAAACATATGGCAAGAAAAGTAACATAAACATATTGACATTAATGAAACAGTGACAATTATATAAAGATTATGCAATTATTAAATAGAATATTCGTCTTTTATACTAATAAGGAAATATTTTTAAAAAGAAAATTAAGAAGAAAAAGACGTATAAATCAAATTTTGATACACATGGGAGGCAATGACAATTAATCAAGAGGGGTAATAACTAAAGAAATCAACAATTTTATCTAAATATAGAAACAATTTAAAATATTTTATTAATCCATAGGGGGCAGCTGCACCCCCTTCTTCTCACCTACATCCGCCATTGGTTGTATCGTGCACATACCAGACTGATTCTCGCTTTAACAAATAAATATGAACCCACTTAACCCATAGGGAGTCCTATTTTAAAGCTATTCGCCACAGGAGCTTTAAACAGTTGATCTCATTAGCTTCAGTTAGAGATCGAAGGCCTAAATCTCCCTCTTCCTTAGGTTTGCACACTTCAGTCCATGCTACTTTCACTCACTTGGTATTTTGATCAGTACCAGACAATAGGAACGAAGCACACATGCTTTCAATTTCCTTAATGCAGGTTCTAGGCAACCGGAAAACACCCATCCAGAAATTAACTATGCTCCAAATGACAGATGTAATCAGCTTTAATCTACCAGCATAAGACAGAGCACGGGAGGTCCAATATCGAAGTCTCTTCCTAATTATTTCACGGAGAGGGTTGTAATCCGTAGAAGACATAGACTTTGTGACAAGAGGAAAACCGAAATATCTTACCGGTAATTGTCCATGAGAGAATTAAAACCGGTTATTAATAGCCTGTATACCTTCCTCGTTTATTCTTGCCATATAAATTGAAGTTTTCTCTAAACTGATTCTCAGTCCCAATGCCTTTGCAAATTCGTCAAACATTGTAACAATGCCTTCTATTGATCTCATTTTCCCATCGGATAAGACCATGATGCCATCCGCAAAGCTTACGTGGGTTAGTCTTATGGCTTTGCATCATGGGTGATATCCTATAATTTGAGCATTAGTAGCCTTATCCAATTTCTTTGAGAGCACATTTTTGACGACAGAAAGGTACGGAGATAAAGTGCAACCCTATTATAATTTTTTCTCACTTCGAAAGTATCCAACTAGTTCACCATTTACTTAAACGGAGAAAGAAGTAGTTGATATGCATAAGGTGATCTAGTGAATAAAATGGGTGGAAGCCCATATCTTCTCTCAAATCTTTCAAAGAAAAATTGTTTAATTTTTGTCACCTAATTTGCATTACTTATAATCCTTGTTTTCCGTTTACGGCTTCTTCCCTGAAGTATTACTCTCGAAGTGAACACCATGAATATGGATTGCTTTTTCCATTAATGTTTCATGTAATTGTTTCGGTTAAAAAATTAATAATCATGTTTAAAAATGTATAATGTAATTTTGATCTGTGGTGCAAAATCTGACATCAAAACAGTCGAAACTCTTATCACGTACACCATTCAAAGTAGGCATGTCAAGCGGGTTGAACCTGCGATTCGCGACCCGCCTTGCAGCGGATTAAATTAATTTTGATCTGCATTAATTCGCTCTGCCAAATTCGTGAAGTAAAAAAAAGTCGACTCGCACCCATTCTGCTTAAATTTGCGGATTTCGACAAATAACCCGCAAATTTTAAATACTAATATTTTTTAATTATATATAATTTTAATAAAAATTTATATTAAAAAAATGTAAATTCATAATTTTATAAAAAAGCTAAAATATTTTTAAGAAATTTTTTATATTTTATTTTATTTTTCAATTAAACTAGTAAAATAAATAAAATAATGATAAAATAGTAATTAAAAAATTATGGATATCTGCGAATCTGAGGTTCAAAATACTTTGATCCGCTTTTGCCACACTAAAAAACATTCTAATCCGCAACACACCTCGCCTTAAGATACTATGCCTGAATACAGGCCGGAGTAAAGCGTCTGAGACCGACCCTTTTTTTATAACACCATATCACCTTACATAGTTACATTGCGAGACAAGAGGAAACTTTTTTTTTACGATCAACAGAGGAAACTTGCTCTCTTCAAAACATGAAAGTTTGAGTTTGATTCTTCACAAAAAAGGAGAGAGAACACAAGCTTTCAGTACCTTAAATCTCTCACCTACGATTCCAAGCGACTCGAAACCCTGCTTAAGTATTTCAACACTGATCATAATCAATACTGAGCTTATACGTGTACTCACTTCACGAGCTCGCTTCTGTTCATTTCCCGTAAGATACTTTTCGATATGAGACTTCTATCACCTACATGACTCCAAAAGAATCTCAACACTTCGTTATCACCAGCGTAAGAGGCACTAAGAGATTTATACAGTTTCAAGTTTACCATCAACCTTCGATTATACATTATATCGAACAAGGCAGAAGCTTCAGTGACCTTCCCTGTTCTCCAATACGCATACGCCATGGTTGTGTATATAACGCTATCTCCCATTAAACTCTTCTTTTCCATTGATTCAAACAACACTTTGGCGTAATCCACCTGTTCTAACTTGCAAACCCTTCTTATTAATCCTCTGTATAGAGCAACATCAGGACAAAGACCTCTTTTCTCAAACTCTTCTGCGAGTTTTGCGACTTCGTCTAGCTTGTTCTGGTTATAGAATCCATCCACGAGCCAAGAATAAGTCGAATATCCTGGAGATAAGCCTTTGTCTATCATAGAGAACAACTCCTCCTTTGCACAGTCCAGTTCCAGAACTTTACAAAACCCGTGAATCAATGCTTTGTATGAATACATATCCAGTTTTAGCCCCGAATCAATCATCTTCTTCTTTACCTTCACTGCAGAAACCATGTCTCCAACTTTACAATACGCATTGATCAAAGTATTGCAAGTGATGTTATCAGGTTCTATCTTTTTCCCACTCATCTCAGTCAAAAGCCGGTTAGCTTCTCTTATTCTTCCATCTTCACATAGCTTACGTAGAATCGAGTTATAAGTCACAACTCCAGGAGAAAACCCTCTCGCATCCATTACCTCACGTAGCCTCAAAGCCTCATCTATATCATTCGTTCTACAATACCCGTCAATCAAAGTAGTATAAGTAACATGGTTGGCTGCAACAACGCCTTTGATCTCCCGAAACAGCCTCGTCGCCTCCCTCATTCTACCTTCTCTACAAAACCCATGTATGAGTGAGTTATAAGTGATGATATCAGGAGCAACCCCACTTCTCTCCATCCTATCTTGCACTGATAAAGCCTCGTAATGCATACCCTTTCTGCAGTACACCGAGATCAACGTGTTAAACGTAAAAAGATCAGGAAACAATCCTTTCTCTTCTATCTCACTCAACAGTTTCTCTGCTTTGTCAGGATCTCCGGATTTAGAACAAGCGTGAACCAATACATTATACAAATGGATGTTAGCCACAACACCTAACTTAACCATCTTCTTGAATATCTTCCAAACTGTATCAGTCAATCTCTGCTTCACTAAACTATTCAGTAACACTGTACAAGCTTGCAAATGAGGTTTCAATCCACAACTCCTAATCTGCTCGAAAACCTCAATCGAATCGTTGACCATCCCTGCTTTAGCATAATATATCATCAACCAGCTGAAAATGTGAGAGAGGACTTCTGGGTCTTCAGAAACACCACCAACCAAAGATCTCAGAACTATAGGAGATGACAAAAGCTCTCTCTGAGACAATTTGTCGAGCAGGTGGTGTGCGGTTTTGAAATGTTTGTGTTTTGTAAGAATCAGAATCATTTTCCAAGATGATTGTAAGCTATGTTTGCAACTCGGAAACGAATCAGTCCAGCTAAAGAAACTCCATGAAAGAGAAGGTCCGCCATAACCAGAATAAGAAGAAAGCTCGGAGAGTACCTGTGTGGTTATCGCTGATGTTAATAATCCCGAATCGATTTTGTGTTTCAGAATGTTTTTCCAGTTTCCTTTTACCACAGCTCCACAGATGCTTTGTGCGATAAGGGCTTCTCGATTTGCAGACGCGAAATTCACCATTGTTGCTGCTCAGGTGATGTTTCACAGAGAGATTCGTGCAAGCGGCAATTTTGAAAAGACTTAAACCGGTTTGGACTTCTTTTTGAATGAAAGAAAACCAGACCGGAGCGTTGACCAATTTCTCTCGACCAGGGGTGGGAAAAAGATTGAATTAAGCGAAATTAGGTGTCCCGAGACACAAATAAACAAACTCAAAAGTTTTTTTGAAAGTGTGTCAAAATAACCATTTAGTATATTATCTTTAACTTTTTCTCATAATATCTCTTTTTTTGTATTTTTCTCATTTTTTCTATCGAATTCTTTTAAATTTCTCTTATGACATAATATATAGTGATAGTATACTATTTTTGTTAGTCCAGAAACGGATTCGGATATCCGAATTTTTTTTGGGTATCGAGATCCGGATACGTCGACTCTGTGATTTTACTATCAAAATTCAAATTCGTAGCTCTTGGATATCGGGTTTTGGATATTCGTTTACATATAAAGATATCTGCAAATATTCGGATATAGATCTGTTAACAAATATTAAAATATTAAAAAGTTAAAAATATTATATATAATTATAAAATGATATTTTATCTAATATTTTTAACGACAACTGCTTTTCGTACAACGGTGACTATCCTACTGTCAAAACCAAAAAAAAATTGTTATCATTGTCTTGCAATCTGGAAAAACTAGCTATTTCGAAAAAGCAAAGGTAATATAGGTAGTTTATGTCACAATAATATATGGTGTGATGATATACCTAATTGATATGAAATTGATTTGACCCAAATTTATAATATTCACCTAATTTACTTTTGAATTAAACCCAAAGAGAGATTTATACTCGAAAATAAAAGTTATGTCAGATTTCTTTTAAGAAAATCCTAATCGTAGCTAAATAACTAAACTCGTCAGTTCGCCCTAGTTTCTCTCCCGAGCCCAATTCCCGAGGTGCCGTCGGAGGTTCTTTTTGTGTGCGATTTTGGAGCTCCCCGGTGACCGGAGTCCTTTGTCGGTGCCGGGGAGGAATGTTTGCTTTGTTTTCTTTGTTCGGCGATGAGATTACCATCTATGGCTTCTCTGTAGCTCGGCGATGGAGGTTTCGAGCTCCCCTCCGGTGGTAGTGTCCGGTGGATAACGGTTCGAGAGAGGGTGATGGTCGCGTTCTCTCTAGCCGGCGAAGGGTTTGTGGAATGGCCGGTTGTTGTCTCCGGATCTCCTAGGTGACTCTCCTCTGCTCAGATCTCCCTGTGGGTTGCAGGTCCGAGGGTGGTTGGTGAGGATTCAGGTGAGGACCGTGGTTTGTGGCGAGTGGTGAGTTGTCTCCTCCTTTTTGTGTCGATTGAGCTCAGATTGGTTCTGAAAATGGGTCTCGATTAGAATTTTTTGTTTAAGATCTGTTTCAATCTGAAGTTTTGGATTGAAATTGCGGCTGGTCTTGAAGTGGAACTAGACATGGACATTCTTCGATATCCTATATCAGTTTGTGTGGTCTTGACCGTGTGACGGTATGCCGGGTTAGAGAGGCGGATGTCTTCCCGTGGTTAGCCCGGTTTAGCTCATTTATGTGCTTCATTGTTCTGGCTGTTTTATGCTTCTCATTGTCTGCTTCTCTTGGAGCAATTGTTGCTGTTTGGGAGAGGTTTCGTCCTATATTTGGTTGCTTCGGTTGCTGTCTCTATAGGATTTGCTGTTTCGGTTCTTTGCGCATCTGGCCGTCGATCTTCGAATGATTAAAGTCACTCCTTCGTCTTCCTCGGTTTAGCTGCATACGGTTCTCGTGGCTTCTATGGTTGAAGCAATATAATGAGTTCAGGTGGTTTAAACCCAATAAAGTTCGGTGTTGATGCTGCTCTCTTCTCCTCTCTCGACTAGTGGTGGTGGCTCCAATCTGGGTGTCTTGATTTTAGGATCTTGACATGTTCCTTGCTAGTTTCAAATTGTGACTAAGATGCGTTTATTGTGTATTATGCTTAGTCTCTGAGGATTTTCTTTAAATCCGCCAGCCTTTGTCTCTGGGGGTTGTTCCATTATACCCGCCGGCTTTAGTCTTGATCCGTTGTAATATCTTGGAACTCTTTCAATGAAATATAATCCATCAGTGAAAAAAAAAAAGCTAAATAACTAAACCTAATCAAATTGAACATAAATTTATACAATTGAATCTAACATTTTGTAGTTTTTTTTAAATTGGTCAAAGATAGTTTTCACTAGTAGATAGTAAAGATGCCTTTATATATCTTACAAAAGTATAGTTGTTGATATGGGTTTAGCACTCTATCTATAATCTCATTGAAATTTGTCACTTCATTAAAAATATTTCGGCCCAAAGACTAAAGCCCGCAAAAGAGTCAACAACATAGTAAGAAATCTGACCGCTTTCACTATAAATAAACTATTTACTGTTCATTTCACCCATCTTGTTGATAGGTCAAAGTTTATTCCCTATTATACTGCAAGTGCACAGTTATGCGAATGTAGTATTCAGGGTATCGTATCCACAAGGACTCAAGATTTACGCGATAGACTAAAGGTTGTTTTCAATGGAAGAAAGACGCTAGACTCAGGGTATTCTCAGGAAATCATACAATGCCAGACACTTAGCTATCAGGATTCAATTTAAGCACATGTTCAAGAACTAGAATCACAATGTAAAACAATTCAACTCTCGCTGCAACTGTTATCTATGTCTAGCAACCTAATGATTCAAATATCTTTGCAATCTTAGAGTTCTAGACAAGCATTTTTAGCAAGTCCATAAGTTCACAATTTTTCTAGACCAAATCTCTTTGCATCTAATCAAATTGCTCACACTAAGTTCTTTCAGATTATAACTCACACTCTCGTGCTAAATTAACAATCTCAGATCTAAATCCTAGGTGATCAATCCAGAATTCAGTATTAGTCTCGACTTAGGTGATGAACGGATAGATTTAGAATCCTAATCAATCGGTGATCTAACAAGGCATGAAATCCTATTGAGAATCCCTAAATCTAACTAAAGTTACTACTCAGACATGATATCAAATGAATAACACATGAATGAATAGAAAAGACTGAATAGATAAAAACAGAGGTTCAGAATCCTTCTCTCAAAGATTACAAGTACCAAGAACAGCCCCAAGCAATATCTCTCAATCTCCAGAGCAAAAGCAAGAACAAAAGTTAAGAACAAGATAATGATACTGAGTATGAAAAACCTAATTAAATTGCTAACACGTTTTGGGGCTAGATTAGAATTAGGGAAAACTTATGGGCAACTTTACAATTCTTCAAAAGATGTCTTTATTTCTCTGTCGCCATCAGTGTCGACCGACACCAAAGTGAGTGTCGGTCGACATCCAGTCGTGGTCGACACTCTCACTTCAACTCTTTGCACAAGTCACCAGAAACGTCCTTTAATCCCACTCTTTTCTCCAAACGTAAGCCTACCTGTAGAAGACTCAATAGACTCGAAAAACCAGGTTAAAGACTCAATATATACAACTATATCATGGTTGAAAACCTAAAAAACCCATGATATATCAACTCCCCCACACTTAGCTCTTGCTTGCCCTCAAGTAAGTAAAGAACCAAAGCATAAGAAAGAGGTTTGAAAGCACATAAACTCATTTCGTCCTAGGAACTTTCGCATTCACAATCACTTAGGAAACCACTGAAAACATTCCTACAGAGATCAATACCATAATGTACTTCCCCCACACTTAGCAACTGTCCCAAGTAAACTCCACAATCTAGACAGAGCATTCAAGTTCACCACACTAACCTATGTATACAATTAGGTGCGGTCTCACAGAGGGAGTATCGATCAGAGGGCACATGGACTCAACTCAGTCATTATCTGACCACCAAACTGTCGGTTTCTGGTTCCTTTCTTTTCCCTTCTCCCTTAGCACTGATTTTTCCCCACTGGGTATCATTTTATTTTTTTCTATCAGTGCTCTTCCCTTTTTATCCGGGGTGTAACTTTGGACATGTTTCCATGGATGCACATGAGATAATAGGGGTCTCTACCACTCCTGTGACCACTTCGAAGCTACTAGCTTATCCGCAGTTTTAATCTCTTTTTTTTTTACTTTCAAGGGAGGGGAAAACAGAAAAGATACTTAAACAGGATCATAGGCTGTGTCAAACACATCAGAGGAATCTGATCCAGAGATACCAAGCCCCTAAGTGAGAAAATTCAGTCAGGATTAGAGGTGAAGTTAGTGATGGATCCTCTGAATACCTAGTTAGATATGGGTGTCCTTGGTAGGTTGAACCATGTGGGGTTTTCTAACAGTCATATAGCTACTGCAAGTCTGTCCAATGGTCACTTAGTTCTTGTTCCATTGAAAAATTTCCTCGAAAAATCATAGTTTCATACACATTTTGACTCAATAAAACCATTTTGAAAACAAAGGAAAACAAGGGACTGACTCTAAGAAAACAAAACACAATGTCAGTAACCACCTCCCCCACACTTAGGTTGCACTGTCCCCAGTGCAATCGCGGCTTGGTTTCGCGCAAACAAGGTGTAAATCAACCGAGAATTTGGAAAGCAGAAACCTTACATGTGGCCGTGTTGAGTGTCGACCGACACATGGCTTTGGTCGACACTCTTACGACCTGAATCGAGTGTGCCCAATTTTTCGTCCGTGTTTTCGAGTTTGGCGTCGACCGACACTGTTGTCTGCAAACCTGTTATGTATGATTCTGACACACAAAAACCAAAAAAAAAATCAAAAGACACAAGAACGCAAACCAGAAGGAAAATAAAACTAACCTACATTGGGTTGCCTCCCACTCAGCGCTTGTTTTTAGTCGTTAGCTTGACTTTTGTGGGAAATTAGACTCCCGGTGGTTTTGACAGAGCTTGTGAGTGCCTCTGCGAAAGTCTCTTCATCCATGGCGGTGTGTAAGTGGTATCAGCATGAGATCATCCAAGGAATGTGGGAATGGAATGTTCCCCTGCATTCATAGCAATGAGGTTAGTAGAACTGAGTTGTGAAGATGCATACCTCTGCTTTGGTGGAGCCTTGACGTTTGGAGCTTTCTGCTTATAAGCAGTTGCAAGCTCTGAAGATGTTAGAGTGGAATCTTGAGAAACCACCATCTTCTTTTCTCCAGTATCAGAAACTGAAGCCTCACTAGTCTGAGCTTCTTGCTCCACCTCAATGCTAAAGGCTTGACCGTCAATAGCAGACTTTCGTAGCTTATCCATCTTGAAGTGCAGAGGCTTATCTCCCAGGTGGAGATCAATCAGACTGTGCTTCACATCAATCACTTCTCCAGCTTTGGCTAAGAAAGGTCTACCAAGTATCAGAGGATCATTCGGTTCATTGTAATATTTCAGCACCACGAAGTCTGTTGGAATCAAGTAGTTCCCAACTCTGACAGGAATGTCCTCAAGAACTCCTTCTGGGATCCTCTTAGATTGGTCAGCCAGGACTAGAGAGATCCTAGTCTGCTTGAAGTTCGTCAAACCCAATCTCTCAGCCACAGAGTATGGCATGAGGTTACCAGCAGCTCCTAAATCACATAAGGAATGCTTGAAGCTATCGTTGAAGATTGAGCAATCTTACACAAAGACACCAGGATCATCTAGCTTCTCTGGTATCTGATTATGCAGCATATCACTGATTTTCTTAGGGAGCACCACTACACATTCTATCAAATCTTCATCCATGGGAATCATCTTCTCCACATATCTCTGCAGACATGGGTGAACTGGCAAAGCATCAGCTTGTGGATCCTCATTCAGCTTTTTAATCACCTCCAGGAGTCTGGCATCATCAAGCTCATGCTCAGACTTCGTAGCAACATGAAGCATCGGTGAAACATTGCCTGAACGACCGTAGTGTCGATCGACATTGAAGTGGTGTCGGTCGACACTCGGTTTGCCTTCTGAATCCTTCGTCAGTTTTTCAGCAATGTCAACCATCAAATCGGGCTTGGTCAACTTTCGTTCGTCATGAGAACTCGAAAACACTCTCAAAGCTAGATGTCGACCGACACTGAATCCGTTGCTCACGTACTTCATCCATTGGTAACCCAGCTAGTCTGGCTCATACAAAAAACATGATCATGGGAGGACTCTTGACCTACAACGACTCGGTGAGGTTAATAAAAGAGTAAAAACGAAGAGCCGACACATACCGGCGTCGGAAGCAAAGTATAAATTACGAGCTTGATAGGCTCTAAGTTTTAATCCTATTCTACTGCAAGTGCACAGTTAAGTGATTGTAGTATATAGGGTATCGAATCCACAGAGACTCTGGTCTCGATAGAATAAGAACCGTAGAGATTAATACTAAGAAGAAAGCAGATGTGAAGTGAATTAAAAGCAAGGCAAGAAAATAAATCAGTAGCAAGATTGTTGTGAAAGCAGTTAACTAAAAGCGTTAAGTCTAGGGAATTCTCAGGAAATCAGACAAGCAGACAAGTTAATCAGTCAGGATCTAATTAAACACAGTTCTAGAACTCAAATCACGGAATTAGAATTAACCAAATCTCTTTGCGAAAATCCTCTAAGTCTAAGTGCAGTAATCCAAATCTCTTTGCAATTACTAACAGATTAAACCAGCATTAATTTCAAGTTCGATATGTTCACAATTAAACTAAGCCAAATCTCTTTGCGAATAATTTAATTGCTCAACCTAAATAGTTCAGATTCTAAACCACACTCTCGTGTCGTATTTAGCAACCTAAGATCTAGATTCTAATTGATCAGGTTAGAACTAGCATTAAGCACAATTTAGATCGAAGAACATTCTATTCATGTGAATCCTTAACTGAATTAAACAAGTCTAGCAAGTCATGAAATCCTTAATGAGAAACCCTAAACCTAACTATGAATCTACTCAGACATGATTAATGAAACAAAAATCATAGAATTAATAGATTGCATATAAGAAATTAAATAGATAAAGGGGTTCGAAATCTTCTCCAAAATAGATGAAGTACAGGATTAGATCAGCCCCAAAAGCTCTAAAAATCTCTTAGCTCTAAGTATGAAAGCGTATCTAAAATAAACACCAAAATCTTAATTATATAGGCATAATCTCGGCTGGGGCTTCTTTGTAAATACTAAAAACTTCTGGGCCAAAGTGCAAAGTCTTGATAACTTCATTAAACCGCCGTAATCGGCCCATCTCGCTAGTGTGTCGATCGACACCAAAGGTGTGTCGATCGATGCATGATCTCAAATCAGACAGTGAGTTTAAACTCTCGGCCAAAACACTCCAAAAGTCCTAAAATGCTCCAATATCTCCAATTCCGCTCCAAACCTGATTAAACCTGTAAAAGACTCTAAAAGAACACAAAAGAACACTAAAACACAACTATATCATGGCATAAAACCGGTAAAAACCATGATATATCAGAGCTCAGGAACGACGATGAGATAGCATTCAGCGGAAACGACGAGGAAGGATATACAAACCACACAAAAATCCGCTCGTCGTCGAGGTACGAATAGGCGATTGCGAGGTAACTAGGGTCTTGATTGACATTGGATGCACGGTTGACCTCATATATGAAGAAACCATACAAAGAATGGAACTATGCGACTACGATATAAAGCGCTCAGGAAGAACTTTGACTGATTTCTCTAGCGACACAATCACAACTGTCGGTACGATCAAACTACCAGTTCGCGTCGGCAAGACAAAGATGATAACCAAGTTCGTAATCATAAAACAACCGGCCATCTACAAGGCCATCTTGGGAACGCCATGGATCCACGCAATGAAGGCAGTTCTCTCGACGTACTACCAATGCGTCAAGTTCCCAACTCCAGACGGAACCTTCACACTCCGGGGAAGCCAGGAGGTTTCAAGTACTTGTTTCTTCGTCGAACATAAATTACGACGAAATTTTCTGGCATGTTTGGTCGCCGAACCAAAAATAGATCTACCGCCACATGACAGGCCTCAACACAACACGATTGAACAAGTAAACATCGATATCAGTGACCCAAAACAATGCATATGAATAGGCGCATAACTAAGGAAGGAATTGAAGGACTGGCTCGTCGAATCCCTCCGCTGAAACGCTTTGACTTTCACCTGGTCAACCAACGACATAACTGGTATCAATCCTACGGTCACCTGCCACGAGCTCCACGTTGATCCAATGTTCAAACCTATCAAGCATAAAAGAAGAAAACTCGGCTCGAAACGCTCTAAATCAGTCAACGACGAAGTAGAAAGGATATCCAAAGCGGGCTCAATAACCGAGGTGAAATACCCATATTGGCTAGCAAACCCAGTGGTAGTTAAAATGAAAAATGGGAAGTAGCGAGTGTGCGTCGACTTCACTGACCTCAACAAAGCTTGTCCGAAAGAAAGCTTCCCACCGCCTCAAATCGACAGGCTCGTCGAAGCCACAACATGCAACGAGCTCCTATCATTCATGGATGCGTTTTCTGGGTACAACCAGATAATGATGCATACAGACGATCTCGAGAATACGTCGTTCATAACTGACCGAGGAACGTATTTTTTTACAAAGTGATGCTCTTCGGTCTCAAAAATGCTGAAGCAACATATCAGAGGCTTGTCAACAAGATGTTTGCCGATTAACTCGGACAAACAATGGAGGTATACATAGACGATATGATGGTAATGGTTTAAAAATGAACCTTGTTTATTGACAGATCATCCTCTCGCAACGAAACATGGATTGGAATCAGGTTCTTCCCCAATAGCAGAAATTTTGGAGCAATCTTTCTGACTCGCATTCCATGCATCAAACAACGAAGCAGAATACGAAGCCATGATAGCAGGGCTGCGATTAGCGAAATCGGAGCAAGGTACATCGACGCATTCAGGGATTTGCAGCTTGTTGCTAGTTAATACAACGAAGAATAGATGTTAAAAGCGATAGGATGGGCGTGTATATGAAAATCATTTAAAACTTAGCAGGAGAATTCAGTGTCTTCACGCTCACCAAAATCCCACTAAGCGACAATTCATCAGCCGACACACTAGCAACCCTTGCTTCCACATACGACCCTGATCTCCGGCGAGTCATACCACTCGAATGCATCACTAAACCAAGCATCAACCAAACAAAAAAAAAACATTTTCCATCTCTGAACTCGAAGGTGGAATGGACGACACTGACGAAACGAACAAGTCTGTCATAAAAGAGGCTTCGGAGAAAGCAGACGATTGGAGAGACAAAATCAAATCTTACATCGTAGAAGGAACATTCCCGAAAAACTGGTGGGCGGTCTGGCGCTTTAAGGCAAGGTGCCCACTATGTTGTAAATGATAAGAATCTATTCTGAATAAGCGCATCTAAGGCACTCCTAAGATGCATCCACGGTGAAGAAATAAAATGGGTAGTAGAAGAGACACACGAAGGATCATGAAGTAACCACTCCAACCGTCGAGGGATCGCCACAAATATTAAGAGACAAGGAGATTTCTGGCCAACGATGGTAGTGCACTGCAAATAAATACGTTTCTCGTTGCGAAAAATGCCAAAGACACGGGCCGAATATTCATCAGCCCGCCGAACTTCTAAACACCTCCGCCGGACCCTATCCATTCATGAGATGGGCAATGGACATTGTGGGTCCCTTACTAGATTCCAAGCAGAATGGGTAGAAGTTGAATCGTACGCTAACATTCGAGACCTCGGCGTGCACAAATTTGTATGAAAATACATCATCTGCCACCATAGTTTACCTTACGATATCGTGACAGACAACGCTTCACAGTTTATATCAAGCGTAATTAAGGGCTTCTGCGCGTGATGGAGGATAAAACTAAGCAAATCAACGCCTCGGTACCCCCAGGGAAATGGGCAAGCTGAAGCGACGAGCAAAACAACTATTGACGGGTTAAAGAAAAAGGAGTTTGAGCCGACGAGCTAAACAGAGTTAATTGGTCCCACCGAACAACTCCACGACGAGCTACCGGTCAAACATCTTTCTCATTATCTCACGGAATGGAAGCAATGGCCCCAGCCAAAGTATGCGTTCCAACAATCCAGCAAAAGATAGCACCTGAGCATGAGGACCTAAACAACAACATGATTCTTGATCTCCTCAATCACGTGGAAGAAAAATGTGATCAAGCACTCCTAAAAATCCAAAATCACCAGCAACAGGCTACTCGCTACTACAACAAAAAGGTCAAAGGCAGACAATTCAACGAAGGAGACCTCGTCTTAAGAAAAGTATTCGAAAACACACGAGAGCACATGAGAGGTAAGCTCGGCGCAAACTGGAAAGGACCATACATTATCTCTAAGGTCGTCCAATCAAGAGTCTACGAGCTCGTTACCATGCAAGGCGAAGCAATACCGCGGTCATGGAACGCAAACAAGATCAAAAGATACTACTACTAAATGGGCAGCGACCCAAAAAAAGAGCCAGCTCTCTCTACGAGTCGAGGCTACTCTCTTAAATATGTAAAGTGAACTACGATCGCTTGATCCCTCTTCGAAGGGTACGTAGGCAACCTTTTTCAAGGCCAACTCTTTCAATAAAAATCCCCTTAAGTACATACTTGTACTTTATACTCATCGACATTATGGCCAAATGTTCGATAAAAACAATGTGTCGCATAGCAAAAGTGACCACACGCGTCACGTCATCAAAATTGATATAAGTATTGAACGACCTAATTCGGGCCCAGTCTCGTACAAGTCTTTAACCGAACGGATAAAAGATAAGCCGAACATTACTTCGCACATCCAGTTCAACCAAGACTTCCACATGATAAGCCGAGCACGTACTCACCTCTAAGAGTCATTTGCAGGATAAGCCTGAAGGATTATAGTGTTTTTCAAGGTTTAATTCTCGTATTACAACCTAACACATAATCTTAACAGATCTAGGTTCTTGCAAAACGAATCATAAAACCAAACCTGTAACATTACCTATTGATTGCACAGCGGATTGATGGTAATGACAAGATCAGTCTAGAACAGATGAATCACCTATTCCTCCTTGAGTATCCACACTCTTACAAGCAAGGGATGGCTGCTAGACCAAAGAGATGGATGATCAGAGAGAGAGGTTAGAGAAAGAGAGATGAAGCTCGCGGCTACAAGGAGAAAAAAAATCGCAAGCCCTTAGCTTAGGGTTTCGATTTCTTCATCCTAATTAACTCTCTAATGGGCCCAAGTCTAATGACTAATGACTCATTTGTTATTTGGGCCCAAGACACAAATCAGACAAAAGCCTGCATTTTGTCTGGCCCAATTCTCTGATCCAATACAGTAAATGCAATTGCATCTTACCGTATTAATTCCATTTAACTTTCCCGTTAGCTATGTGATATATCATGGTTTTTACTAGTTTTAGGCCATGATATAGATGTGTTTTAGTGTCTTTTGTCTTTGTTTAGAGTCTTTTACAGGTATAATCAGGTTGGGAGCTAAATTGGAGATTATGGAGCATTTTGGAGATTTTTGGAGTGATTGGCCGAGAGATAGAGTTCACTGTCCGAAACAGAGAAAGGTGTCGATCGTTGCACTCTAGCAACGATCGTTGCACCAGCGAGATGGGCCAAAAACTCGGCGGTTTAGAAGAATCAAGATATTGCACTTTGATCCAGAAGTTCCTGATATTTACAAAGAAGCCCTTGGCCGAGATTATGCCTATATAATAGAGTTTTTAGAGTTTTTATTAAGAGAGCTATATACTTTTTACCATACACTTTATAATTAAGAGCAGAGGATTTTTAGAGCTTTTGGGGCTGATCTGAACCTGATTCATCATCTGTATTTGGAGAAGATTTCGAACCCCTTTTACTCTTATTCTTTTATGCAATTTACTTATCATATGATCATGTTTTCATTATCTATGTCTGAGTAGATTCCTAGTTAGGCTTAGGGTTTCTCACATAGGATTTCATGACTTGCTAGACTTGTTCAATTTCAGTTAAGGATTCAAACTATATCTGTTCTTCAATTTAATTGTGCTTAAAGCTAGTTCTAACCTGATCAATTAGAATCTAGATCTTAGGTTGCTAAATACGTCACGGAAGTGGGGTTTAGGAATCTGAACTAATTAAATTGGGCAATTAAACTTTGCGCAAACGAAAGTTTGGTTTAGGATAATTGTGAACATATCAAACTTGGACTTATTGCTAGTTTAATCTGTTAGTTCTCGCAAACGGAAGTTTGGTTTGCTGCACTTAGACTTAGAGAATTATCGCAAAGGAATTTGGTTAATTCTATATCTGTGTTTTGAGTTCTAGAACTGGTGCTTAATTAGATCCTTGCTGAATGAACTGTTTGCTAGTCTGATTTCCTGAGAATACCCTAGGTTTGACGCTTTTAATTACTTGCTTTCACAACCAATAATCTCTGCTACTGATTTACTTTCTTGCACTATTTTCAATACAATCACATTGCTTATTTCTAGTATTCATTCCCTACGGTTTGATTCTCTTGAGACCAAGTGTCCCTGTGGATTCGATAACCCTATATACTACTTTGACATTGCTGTACACTTGCAGTTTAGTATAGGGATTAAAACTCGACCTATCAAGTTTTTGGCGCCGTTGCCGGGGACTCTTTGAGTCTTCGATAGGACCGAACTTAGGGTTTTACTAGAAATTTTTCGTTTTTCGTTTTTGTTTTTCGTTTTTTTTTATTATTTTTGCTGACTTTTTCTCTTTTTCTCTCTGTCGCAGGTACCGATTTCGCCTTGCATCGATCGTTGCACCCTTTGCATCGATCGTCACTGAGCGATTTGAGATTGAATCGATCGTTGCACTGATAGCATCGATCGTTGCTGGACGATTACAGACAGTTTATGCCAACGCAGAACACTCGAAGTAATCCGAACTCGAGCTTAGTTAATCTCAACCTAGAGGAACTTGGACGTCTAGAGAGGACTATCAGAAGAGAAAAGAGAGAGAGAATGGTTCGAGAACGTCTGATCTTGATACTAGATGCTGAAGGTACCCTGAGGGACCAAGATAACAACCCGTACAATGCTGCTGGGCATCGGGTTGATGCTGAGGGAAATGTAATCCCTGACCCCCCTGAACCTGAGCAACAACCGCAAGATCAAGCTCAAGGTAGAGAGATGGTAGTTCATGAGAGGACACTAGCTGATTACAATAGACCTGATGAGTTTCATGCAAACCGAGCAGCTCTAGTGCTTCCTGCTTTCGAGAGGAATGATTTTGAGGTAAAAACCATCTACTACCAACTGATGAGACAGATTGCTTTCCATGGTCTTCAATCAGAGCAGCCTATGGATCACATTGACAAGTTTGAGGACATAGTCACTGGCATGAAGTATGAAGGAGTATGCCCGGACTATCTGTTCCTTAAGCTATTTCCGCACAGTCTTGCTGGAGACGCTAGTGCATGGCTGAGACAACTGGCACCTGGTCAGTATACTACTTGGACAGCCTTAAAGAGTGAGTTCCTGCGTCACTTTTATGATGATGCACGCTCGGATCAGTCCAGACAGGACATACTCACCTTTTCCCAAGGAGCTGTGGAGCCCTTGAAGACTGCCTGGATGAGATTTAAGCAGTATCAGCGTGATTGTCCACATCACGGATTCACAGAAGTACAGCTGATTGGTATTTTCTTCAGAGGCATAGATCTCCCTTATCAGACTGCTCTGGATAATTCCAGTGATGCTAATTTCAGCACCAGAACTCCTACACAAGCTAAACGGTTGATAGAGAACCTGATTGGCAGCAACAGTTGCAAAACAATGGATGAAAGGAGAAAGAGATCTGGTGGAACCGTAGAGAATTCTGATATGGCTAACATAAGATCCAGATTGGATACAGTTTACAATCTTCTGACAAATAAGAAAGCTGTCCACTTTGCCCAAGATGTAGAGGTGATTCAAACTGAGGTGGACACTCAGGAAGAAGATGTGAATTTCATAGGAGGTTCCGGTTTCCAAGGTAATAGATTCAACAATCAACAGGGGAACAGATTCTCAAATGGAGGACAATCTGGTGGTTTTCAAAAGACCTATGGACAAGGTACTCAGAGAGCCTATGGATCTACATCTTATCATACTCCTCCTGCACCTACAGCCCATGAGAGCAAAATGGAAGCTATGATGGAACAACTGATGGAGAGTCAAACCAAGCTTTCTGTAGACAACAACAAGAAGCTGGACGCTGTCTATCAAGACCTCAATGGGAAGTTTGAGACATTGAGTACTCACATGAAGCAGTTGGACACCCAGGTGAATCAGATGTCCAGCTCACTAAAAGGAAAAGGAGTTGCAGACACTCATATTAAGGCCTGGTCTGTACTGATTAATGATGGATCTTATCTAGGGGAGAAATTTGAGCTAAGTACAGCTGAGTTGGTGACTGAGGAAGAATTTTCGGATTTCTGTGAAAAACTCTCGGGTGGAAGTTGTGATGATCGCGATGCAACGATCGATACACATATGGCATCGATCGATGCAGGTCGTGAACAAGCAGAGAATCCGTGGGGTGAAAATGAGATTGATGCAGAACTAGCCCGCCTATTCCCTGATACATCTGAAATCACTCCAGAGGATGTTTATACACGAGCTATTTGGCACTGTCCCAAGGTGTCTGAAGTGATTAAACAAGAGATTGAAGAGCTGAAAAGGCTAGAGAAGAGTAGTGAAGACTTGGAAGAAATTCCATCATCTGATCCACCTTATCATCCATGTGTTCAGAAATATTTGAACAAGATGTTGCCATTGGATGAAGAGCTGAGAGAATGGGTGATAGTAGTTCCTCAGCATATTAGTGATGTTCTGTTAACTAAGGTCCCAAAGAAACTACCTGATCCTGGAGTCTTTGTACTTGATTGTTCTATCTTTGAAGATAGTTTTAGGCGTTCTCTGTGTGATTTAGGAGCTGCTGGGAGCATAATGCCTTACACTGTGGCAGAGAAGCTGGGTATGTTGGATTTTGCTCCTACTAGGACACGTCTTATCCTGGCTGATCAGTCCATGCGAGTTCCTGAAGGACTCCTTATTGATATTCCGGTAAGAGTTGGAAACTACTTAGTTCCAACGGACTTCCTTGTGCTGAAATATGCCTGCGATCCGGATGAAGCTTTATTGCTTGGGAGACCATTCTTGGCTACAGCAGGAGCTGTGATTGATGTTAGACAGAGTCTAATAGACCTCCACCTGGGAAATGAAACACTGCGATATGAGATGGAAAGGCTGCGGAAGCCACTGATAGATGGACAGACTTTCAAGATCTTGGAAGCAGATGATGAGCAGCTGAATGAGACTGTGATAATAGATCCTGGAGCGCATTTTACTCCATCTTTTCTTGGACTGAAGCGTTCTGCAACAGCCTATTCTCCACCATGGATGAGGAGACTTGAACAGAGACAGAAAAAGTCTCTGTCAGGATCTTCCGGAGCTTGAAAACCCTTGCGCGTCCGGTCAAGCTATTGACCTTAAACAAGCGCTGGGTGGGAGGCAACCCACCATTAGGTACTAGTGTTTTTCTTTTTAATTTTTGGTGTTTTTGTTAGGATTTTACGTTTGTTTTTGTTTCTGGTGCAGTCATGTTTGCAGGTCTCGGATTAAATCGCAGTGCAGCGATCGATGCATTACAGCATCGATCGTCACAACACGAAAGGAATCGCATTGCAGCGATCGTTGCGGTCCTGAGCAACGATCGACCATACACGAAAAATCGCCAGGTAACGGTCGATGCACATAGTGCAACGGTCGTTGCTCGCGCGACAGAGGTAACCCGACAGACATAAACTCACCTTTTCAATTTATTTTTACTTCCTTTTACCGATCCTTCGCTGGACACTACTGGGGACAGTGTGTTTTAAGTGTGGGGGAGGTGCTACTGACGTTTATCTTTCTGTTTTCTTAAGAGTCAATCCGTTTTTCAAAATTTTTTGTTTTATTGAGTCAAAATTGTTTAAGTAAGGAACTATGATTTTCTGAGGAGATTTACAAGACTTGCAGGAACTTAAGTAACCATTGGGATGAATTGCAGGATCTATCTCTGACTATTAGAAAACCCAGACACAGATCAACCTACTGGGAACACCCACATCACTTCAGGTATCAGAGGATCCTTTTACTGACTTCACCCCTAATACTGACTTAGATTTTCTCACCTAAGGGCTTGGTATACTTTATGTCGGATTCCCTGTTAGTTCTGACACAGCCTGTAAACCTGTCCTATTTAGTCCCCTTCTCCCCTTCTAAAAAAAAAAAAAAAAAAAAAAAAATAATATAATAATAAACTGAGGATGAGTTAGTAACTCCGAAGTGGTCATGAGAATAGTAGCAAACACTATTATCTCTCATGTGATCCATGGAATGTGTCCAAAGTACACCCCATAACGGGAAGAACACTGATAAAAAAAATAAAATGATACCCAGTGGGGAAAAATCAGTTGTTAAAGAAGGGAAAGAGAAGAAAGGGACTAGAGAAAGATAGTATGGTGGTCTAGAGCTGATTAGGTAAGAATCCATGTGCCTTTAGATCGATACTCCTTAGGTGAGACCGCACTTAAATACTTGCAGAAGTCAGTAGGGAGAATTTGAATGCTTGAATGTGATTGTGGAGTTTACCTAGGACAGTTGCTAAGTGTGGGGGAAGTACATGTTGGTCTTGATATCCTGTGATTGATTCTTTCAGTGGTTTACTAAGGGGAATCTGAGTATTGTAGCTTCTAAGATGAAATGAGTTTCTGAAGAGTTTTCAAACCTCTTCACCATGTTTTAGTTCTATGTTTTGCTTGAGGGCAAGCAAAGGCTAAGTGTGGGGGAGTTGATATATCATGGTTTTTATTAGTTTTAGGCCATGATATAGATGTGTTTTAGTGTCTTTTGTCTTTGTTTAGAGTCTTTTACAGGTATAATCAGGTTGGGAGCTAAATTGGAGATTATGGAGCATTTTGGAGATTTTTGGAGTGATTGGCCGAGAGATAGAGTTCACTGTCCGAAACAGAGAAAGGTGTCGATCGTTGCACTCTAGCAACGATCGTTGCACCAGCGAGATGGGCCAAAAACTCGGCGGTTTAGAAGAATCAAGATATTGCACTTTGATCCAGAAGTTCCTGATATTTACAAAGAAGCCCTTGGCCGAGATTATGCCTATATAATAGAGTTTTTAGAGTTTTTATTAAGAGAGCTATATACTTTTTACCATACACTTTATAATTAAGAGCAGAGGATTTTTAGAGCTTTTGGGGCTGATCTGAACCTGATTCATCATCTGTATTTGGAGAAGATTTCGAACCCCTTTTACTCTTATTCTTTTATGCAATTTACTTATCATATGATCATGTTTTCATTATCTATGTCTGAGTAGATTCCTAGTTAGGCTTAGGGTTTCTCACATAGGATTTCATGACTTGCTAGACTTGTTCAATTTCAGTTAAGGATTCAAACTATATCTGTTCTTCAATTTAATTGTGCTTAAAGCTAGTTCTAACCTGATCAATTAGAATCTAGATCTTAGGTTGCTAAATACGTCACGGAAGTGGGGTTTAGGAATCTGAACTAATTAAATTGGGCAATTAAACTTTGCGCAAACGAAAGTTTGGTTTAGGATAATTGTGAACATATCAAACTTGGACTTATTGCTAGTTTAATCTGTTAGTTCTCGCAAACGGAAGTTTGGTTTGCTGCACTTAGACTTAGAGAATTATCGCAAAGGAATTTGGTTAATTCTATATCTGTGTTTTGAGTTCTAGAACTGGTGCTTAATTAGATCCTTGCTGAATGAACTGTTTGCTAGTCTGATTTCCTGAGAATACCCTAGGTTTGACGCTTTTAATTACTTGCTTTCACAACCAATAATCTCTGCTACTGATTTACTTTCTTGCACTATTTTCAATACAATCACATTGCTTATTTCTAGTATTCATTCCCTACGGTTTGATTCTCTTGAGACCAAGTGTCCCTGTGGATTCGATAACCCTATATACTACTTTGACATTGCTGTACACTTGCAGTTTAGTATAGGGATTAAAACTCGACCTATCACTATGGTGTGTGACCCTTCGGGATCATACAATACTGGTAATAAGTCCTAAACTTATAGATCAAGAGCGGACTCTAGCAAGCCATCATGATCACCCAGTATTTATGACTTATGTCTGATCTCGACACTTATCATACTTTCTAGAGATAGTACGGTAGATTTCAGGACATTCCCAACAATCTCCCACTTGTACTGGAATCCTACACAGGACATTCCCAACAATCTCCCGATTGTACTAGAATCCTACATTCCCTAGTCCTTTTGTCTTAATATCTCGATCTGGCATAAGGCAAGATGCGTGTCATCCTTATATAGCCAGACCATGTTTATCGGAACAGATTTGATATTGACAATGCAAACGACTTGGGCAAGTCCGTTTGGGAATGGCCATTCTCTTACCAGCTATCAAATCTCCGATTGGCCTAGAGATATTACCTCCGTTAAACGGCAGGGACAAATCCCATCTTGTTCCATCACTATGAACTACACAATTCATAATACACCCAACCAAGGTCCGTATAGCTCCCAGTTACGAAACAGCGTTAGACAATGATCAAAGCGTATCACTCCATGTGCAGCCACATGCATGCGAACTCAGGTCTAAGGATTATACTCTATAGTCATATATGAGAACCTTTCATGACACAGATATTAATATCTTGTAGAGTTCTCATTTGCGGGCCATGTCCGGTCATATGTTCCCCTACATATACCTATGTGTCGACTTTGATGCCGCGCATCTATGACCCCTCGAAACTTGGTCATAAGTCTCAACACAATCTAGTCTCAACAGGTTGTTGGTGTTCCAGTTTCAACAACCTTCGACTATGGACACTATGATTTATGTCATTTCGTTAAATATGGGGTTTCAGGATCAAGTCTACTCATGTACTTCGATGGCCCATATATAATGACATGAATCATTTTGTAACGATTATTTTATATCACAGTTAAAATAATCCAGAAATAAAATTTCATTAACATTTAAAATGTTTACATGAACCAATCAAAATAACTAAAACAAAAGCCCTCACAACTCCCACTCAAAAAGAGATTACATTTGAATATCTCTAATTCCTACAGCAGCAGTATGCAACTCGTGCTTAGGTCTCGGGAGTGGCTTTGTCAACGGGTCAGCTACGTTCTCATCAGTGGGAACTCTGCTGACCATCACTTCACCTCTATTCACTATATCACGAATCAGGTGATACCTTCTCATAATGTGTTTGGATTTCTGATGATGTCTCGGTTCCTTGGCTTGAGCAATTGCACCATTGTTGTCACAATACAGTGCTAGAGGCTCAGTGGCATTTGGGAATACACCGAGTTCAATCAAGAAGTTCCTCATCCAAACTCCTTCCTTCGCAGCTTCCGAAGCAGCGATGTATTCAGCTTCAGTTGTGGAATCTGCCACGGTGCTCTGCTTGGAACTCTTCCAACTTACTGCACCGCCATTCAGACAGAAGATGTAGCCAGACTGTGACCGGAAATCATCCTTATCTGTCTGAAAACTTGCATCCGTGAATCCACTGATTTCAAGCACTTCACTTCCTCCGTAAACCAAGAACTTATCCTTAGTATTCCTCAAATACTTCAGGATGTTCTTTACGGCAATCCAGTGACTCTCACCTGGATTAGACTGGTACCTACTCGTCATGCTTAGTGCATAAGCAACATCAGGACGAGTACAGATCATGGCATACATGATAGATCCTATAGCCGAAGCATAAGGAATCCTACTCATGCGCTTAAGCTCATCAGGTGTTTTAGGACACTGATCCTTGCTTAGTGTAGCACCATGTATCATTGGCGTGAACCCCTTCTTGGATTTATCCATTCCGAATCGATGCAGGACTTTATCTATATAAGCATCTTGACAAAGTCCAATCTTCTTTTTAGATCTGTCTCTAAAGATTCGGATTCCAAGAACATACGCGGCTTCACCCATGTCCTTCATGGAAAAACAACTTCCCAGCCAGTTAACAGACTTCAGCATTGGAATATCATTTCCAAGAAGCAATATGTCATCGACATATAGGATAAGAAACGCCACTTTGCTCCCACTAGTTTTCTTATACACACATTGTTCCTCTTGGTTTCTGATGAAGTCAAAGTTCTTTATTGCTTCATCAAAACGAAGATTCCAACTCCTCGATGCTTGCTTCAATCCATAAATGGATTTGTGAAGCTTGCATACTTTCCCAGCATTCTTAGGATCAATGTAACCGTCAGGTTGTGTCATATACACATCCTCCTCCAAGATTCCATTCAGGAAGGCGGTTTTCACATCCATCTGCCAAATCTCATAATCATAATAAGCGGCAGTTGCTAGGAGAATCCGAATTGATTTCATCATTGCCACTGGTGAATAGGTTTCATCATAGTTTATACCATGAATTTGCTTGAAACCTTTTGCCACCAACCTGGCCTTGTAAATCTGGACATTTCCATCCATGTCAATCTTCTTCTTGAAGATCCATTTACACTCGATGGCTTTTGCACCAGCAGGTAAATCAACCAGTGAAAACACTCGGTTAGTAGACATGGAGTCCATCTCGGATTCTGTGGCTTCACGCCACTTTAAGGAGTCAGGGCCCATCATGGCTTCTGCAAAGTTCGAGGGTTCATCACCGTCAATGATCAAAAGATCATGGCAATTAGTCACAAGGAATCCCTGATATCTATCAGGTTCCTGACGGATTCTTCCGGATCTTCGAACTTCAGGTACTGCAGGTTCAGGTTCTATTACAACTTCATGTAATTCATCCTGCTGTTCTTCCTCATTAGGTTGAACAGGTTCCTGTCCTTCTTGAATTTCATCAAGTTGTACCTTACTCCCACTATCTTTTCTAGAGAGAAACTCTCTTTCAAGAAAAGTACAATCCCGAGCAACAAAGATTTTGTTCTCGGATCGCAGATAGAAGTAATAAGCCTTGGTATCCCTAGGATAACCAATGAAGTAGCATTTATCAGATTTTGGTGTAAGCTTGTCTGAGATTAATCTTTTGACATAGGCTTCACAACCCCAAATTCTGAGAAAAGACATTGCTGGAGCTTTTCCAGTCCATATCTCATATGGTGTCTTTGCTACTGCCTTTGATGGCACTCTGTTCAGTGTGAACGTTGCGGTGAGCAAAGCATATCCCCAAAGGGATATAGGAAGGTCTGTGTGACTCATCATGGATCGGACCATATCTAACAATGTCCGATTCCTTCTCTCAGACACACCATTCCACTGAGGTGTTCCAGGAGGTGTGAGTTGGGAGATAATCCCACACTCACTCAGATGATCACGAAATTCCTGGCTCAAGTATTCTCCTCCTCGGTCCGACCGAAGAGCCTTAATACTTTTACCAAGCTGGTTTTGTACTTCATTCTGGAATTCTTTGAACTTTTCAAAGGTTTCCGACTTATGTTTCATCAAGTAGACATATCCATATCTACTGAAATCATCAGTGAATGTAATGAAGTACTGAAAGTTTCCTCTAGCACTTGTGGACATTGGGCCACACACGTCAGTATGTATCAGGCCCAATAGTTCACTGGCCCTTTCTGTGGGTTTATTGAAAGGAGCCCGTGTCATTTTGCCCATTAGGCAAGATTCGCATTGCTCACAAGACTCAAAGTCAAATGAGCCCAAGAGTCCATTTGAATGGAGCCTCTTGACGCGTTTCTCACTAACGTGCCCCAAACGACAATGCCAGAGAAACGTTTCATTTTCTTCGTTAGATTTGAACCGTTTTGTATTTATGTTATATACTGGAGCAGATTGATCCAGCATGTACAGCCCATTTATAAGAGGGGCACAGCCATAGAACATATCATTGAGATTAAAGGAACACAATTTATTCTTAATAGAAAAATCAAATCCTTGCAAATCCAACAATGAAATTGAAATGATATTTCTGCTTATAGCAGGTACAAAATAACAATTCTCAAGTTCTAAAATCAATCCAGAAGGTAAAGACAACAAGTAAGTGCCAACGGCCAGTGCTGGAACCTTCGCTCCATTGCCAACCCGCAACTCTACTTGCCCTTGCTTTAACCTTCTACTGTTGCTGAGCGCCTGCATATTAGTACAAATATGAGCCCCACATCCAGTATCTAATACCCAAGTGGTATTATCAGAAGTAGTAGTATTTACTTCAATAACAAAAATACCTGAAGATTTAGTCTCCAAGGACTTCTTCTTCTTCAGACTTTCCTGGTATTTCTTACAGTCCCTGCGGTAATGCCCTGCCTCTTTGCAAAAGTGGCAGATATCAGAAGGCCCAGCTTTAGACACGGGCTTGGGCTTGGCCTTTTCATTGCTGACTACCTTGCCTTTCCCTTGTCTGCAGCGGATTTCTTGAAACCCTTGCCCTTCTGAACCATGAGTACAGACGACTCCTTGGTCTTCTTCAGATTCGGTTCTGCAGTCTTGAGCATACCATGTAGCTCAGGCAACGTCTTTATCAACCCATGCATATTATAGTTCAGTATGAACTGGTCATATGCAGGAGTAAGAGACTGCAGGACAATATCACAAGCAAGCTCTTGGCTTATAGGACAGTCGAGCCTAGTCAAATGATCGAGATAACCCATCATTTTCAGAACATGTGGACTCACTGCTGCATCCTTAGCCATTTTACAGTCCAAGAGATTCTTAACAGTTTGGAATCTCTCTGTACGAGCCTGCTCCTGAAACAACGCTTTCAGATTTGCCATCAGCTCCATGGGACAAGTCAGGCCTTCCCACTGCATCTGCAGTTCGGGAGCCATTGTCGCCAACATCAGGCAAATCACGTCATTAGCATCTAAAGAATGCGTATCCCAAGCATTCTTCACAGCTTGTGCGGCATTATTCGCAGGTCTAGGAGAGAGAGCTCTTTCAAGGACATAAGCCTTCTTCTCCTGCCTGAGCACGAGTCTCAGGTTCCTGGACCAGTTCAGGAAGTTTGATCCGTTCAGTTTGTCCTTCTCAAGGGCAGACCGAATCGAGAAAGTGTTTTGAGTTGTTGTGCTTGACATAGCTGAAAATATGAGACAATGGAGATTTAGTTATTATGTTCATAAAAGAGTAATCTTAAAAAAACTTATAAGAAAACTCGCATTGTATTCAAAATTTCTTTGTTTAACCTCATAAGAATACAATGATTCCGAGACCCATGTTCAGCTAAATCCAAAGTGGGCCACTGGCCGTCACCCGGAATTAGCTTTACTTGGTAAGCATACACACAGCTAGTTATATCTCATATAACTCTCGGTTGTGAATTGGACCCAAGGCCCAAATTCACCAGATGTCTCAAGGCCCGGGACTCCCGATGGCCCAGTCAAGGAAACCAATCTCTTTCAGTCAAATAATCACTAAAGTCTGGGACTCCCAATGAAATTAGTGACTATATACTACTTTACTTACGCGAAAACAGACACCTCACACTGTAAGCCATATCTGTAATCGAATAAGTGTTAAGTAGTTGACAAGATTGGAAAGACATCCAAGCTTGATATTGTTTTTGAGGATTTTTAAGTTTTATTTCCAAAAATAGAAGATTACTATTTTGGGAAACTTTCTTATTTTAGAAACTTTCTAAATTTAGTAACTTACTAAAAATAGAAATTTCTAATTTAATATTTTATTAATATTTTGGGTTGGGTCACAAATTATAGGCCCAATTCTTGGCCCAAGACCATAGAATTCCAGCTGGCCCAATAATTTGACATAACCGATCCGGTTTATTAATTCTGGTCCAAGACCAAATTAACTATCAAAACCATCGGTTATTTACTAAACCAGACCAGCTCTAAATTATTTGGTCCAACCAAATCAAACTTAGACCAGCCTTCGGTTTAGGTTAAAATTCAATTTTTGAATTTCAATCCGGTTTAACCAGAAATTAAATAATACCATGTATTAAATTATTTCCAGCAAACCGCGATTTGGGTTAACCGCTTGAACCACCAATTAAATTGGATCGGTTCAGTTAAATCCAAAACCGGGAAGAAACACCTAGTGTTTTAGCCAATTTGATTTAACTTGCGGTTTAAGGCTTTAAACACACAATTAACCGCCAATTAAATGGACCGGTTAAATCGGTGTGGTTTTGGGCAACGAACCGCGAAGCTCGGTTTAACCGATTGACTATTCGCGGGACGTAAAATTTTAACGGGCCAAACAATCGGATCCAAGATCCAACTCGGCCCATTAACGCAATATGTGGCCCATGATTCATCCGAGACCTTGCGGTTGCTCACGATCGCAAACGATCGATCATCGCAACATACGACACGCACGGCTCTCGGCATCACGGCACACGCATCACGCATCACGGCCCATGATCCATCCGAGATATGCCTTGCGAATCACGCTTGGCCAAGCGATCGATCCACTCACCATCACGATCGATCATCGATCGATCATATGGCCATCGATCGCTTGCCTGTCCCGAATGTGCGACCATCGTCACAAGATCAGCGGCCCAAACAAGTGATCCACGATCACACAGTCACGATCGCTAACACACGATCACACGGCCAAAGCGATAATCAAACCCTAATTGATTATCGGCTCAATAAACATGCCGAGACCAAGATCATGCGAATATTAAACAAGATCACATTCGATTAGGGTTTAATGATTTCTTTAATCAATTTTCATTCAAAATTAATTCTAAACCATTAAACATTCATATGATCCAGATTTACAAGAAACCTAATAACCTGGCTCTGATACCACTGAAGGATTATAGTGTTTTTCAAGGTTTAATTCTCGTATTACAACCTAACACATAATCTTAACAGATCTAGGTTCTTGCAAAACGAATCATAAAACCAAACCTGTAACATTACCTATTGATTGCACAGCGGATTGATGGTAATGACAAGATCAGTCTAGAACAGATGAATCACCTATTCCTCCTTGAGTATCCACACTCTTACAAGCAAGGGATGGCTGCTAGACCAAAGAGATGGATGATCAGAGAGAGAGGTTAGAGAGAGAGATGAAGCTCGCGGCTACAAGGAGAAAAAAAATCGCAAGCCCTTAGCTTAGGGTTTCGATTTCTTCATCCTAATTAACTCTCTAATGGGCCCAAGTCTAATGACTAATGGCTCATTTGTTATTTGGGCCCAAGACACAAATCAGACAAAAGCCTGCATTTTGTCTGGCCCAATTCTCTGATCCAATACAGTAAATGCCATTGCATCTTACCGTATTAATTCCATTTAACTTTCCCGTTAGCTATGGTGTGTGACCCTTCGGGATCATACAATACTGGTAATAAGTCCTAGACTTATAGATCAAGAGCGGACTCTAGCAAGCCATCATGATCACCCAGTATTTATGACTTATGTCTGATCTCGACACTTATCATACTTTCTAGAGATAGTACGGTAGATTTCAGGACATTCCCAACAAAGCCGGGCGCAGATGCGCGCCTACGAAAAAACAGTCTACAGGATAAGTCGAGCACAGTCTCTCGCACCTAAGAAACGATTATGGGATAAGCCGCACCAAAGTCCGCACCCCAAAAACAAATACAGTTAAACAAAGTAAAAGTAAAATACATAATAATAACATAATCCCTTCCATTGCCAAGAAGAACATTTTCAATACACAACTAAAAGAGAAATAAAAATAAACAACAAGCTAGGAGTCTTTGGAAGCTCGGATCTCCGAAAAAACGGACTCCTCATTACAAAGTCTCACCGCTTCAACAGCTGAAATAACCCCCTCATTCGAACCATGTACGTCCCATACGGAACGACCCGTCGAAGGATGTCTATGACCATGATCACCAAGAGGAGTCATATAAAGATCCTTGCCAAACAGCTTGGTGTCCTTTGTCGAATAAAGCTCCTCTCTCAGGATCTTTTTGTCAGCAACCAATCGATCGATCTTGGACACTAGAACTTCTAAACCCTCCTCAACAAGAAGATGGTACGACGCCAAAACAGAAACAACCTGGTTCAACTCCAGAAGTTTCTCTTGATATCGAGCGTCCTCTCCCCTAGCCTTTATGATCTTCGACAAATGAGCATCAACCTTATCAAAACTTTCAGCCCTTGATCGAGCAACCTCGTCGGCAAAAAGCGCCCGAAGATTATCACACTCAGATTTATGCGCGTCGGAGCCAAAAGAAATGAATCCTTAGCTTTCGCAGCAGAATCACAAGCCGCAAAAATGCTGACCAAACAACCCTCTTGTTCTTGCGACAAAACGGCAATCTGAAGTTCAAGGACCTTGACATTTTCCTTCTCTCGCTGAAAGGCTTCACTATCTTTCCCGAGCTCTTGAATTTTCCTTGTACCTCAAGAATCCTTGTCTCCAGCTCCTTTTTCTTAAACCTGAGGATCCTAATTTCATGCTCGTAAGCCTCCACCAGAAAATTCTCGTTCGCAAGTGTCTACCAAAAAAAAGGAGAAGAACGAGAGCCTAAAAAGAAGGAAAAACAACAAGAAAACTTCGAAATAATGACTAAAAAAACCCTTACTCTGACTCGACCACAACCCACCCTCCGATGAATCAGGCCTGAACAAGCTGGAAATCGGAGGACACTCTTTGGTTGGACTCGCCCTGACTGACCGAAGAAGTCGAACACAAGAATATGAATCATTAACAATCGCGCGGGTCCCATAGTATTTAAAACGAAAGCAGAAATCAACCGCCTCAGTCCTACAACATCCGCGATCCCCTTGACCAACAGAATTTCGGACTGGTAGCTCAGTTGAAATTGGGACATCCACATCCTTCAACTCAGAATTGGGAGTCGAACCTTTTTGGATGGTTTTCTTTATCCTCTCCTTCTTCGGCACAAAGTTGTGGTCACCATTCCCATCATCCTAAGCAGCAATCGGATCACTCTCTGGCGACCTTTCCTTTTTCTCTTCCTATTCTCTGTTGAGAAATCGACAACCGCTTGATCAGCAATGAATACCTCATGAAACATGCTCAAGCCATTTCCAAGCCCCCCGAGCATCAACAACTGCGGATTTCGCATCAACCATCTAATCATTAAAGCCCTTGCCACAAGGAGGAACACCAACAACAGTTCGTACGAGCGAGAGGTCCTAAAAATATTTTTTTTTCTCTTCAGAATCCCACTCGGCTTAAGTTCCCAAGTAGTAGCCCAGTGTCTATAAGAGAAAAATTATCATGAATCCTCCCAATGTGAACACCAGGCCACTTCAAAGTTTCAAGCGCAATCAACTTCTTCAAATCCACGAGAAAGCTCTTTGGTAAGGAGCAATGAATGATTGACGATCTAAAAAAAAAAGAGGGAGGAAGGAAGAGGGAAGCATAAGACAACTAACAAAAATATATAAAGGGTGGGGGAGAAGAGATATTAACGATCAAAACGTGATCATGATTCCACGACGACTGCTACGGCCTATCTTCGTCAGGAACTAGCGCATCGTTGATCTTCGAAAAAATTTAATGATTATGTCTGTCAGTTATTTTACTCCCTGTCCCAGTAACAAGATTAAGACCATACTGATTTTTGGCCGTAACATACCGCGTCTCGGAGGTTGCCCTATTAGTTGAGATCCTCATCGCTTCTTAAAAAAAGCAGAGAGTCATATCAATATTTCCCTTAAAACCAAGCAGTATAGCGCCTACCATATTATGAATCGCAGTCGGGCAAAGTTGGGAAAGAGCAATTTTGCATTGCTTGCAATAACCAACAAGAAGATTGTGGAGAGGAAACCAGAGATAACAATTAATGAACCAGCAATCATAAAGAAAAATCCACCCATCGGGAACCGACCACGGTCTTTCATCCGCAGTTGGAAGTCGAAGTACAAGACCAGGGAGACGAGCATGAACCCACTTTATTTGATTTAAAGTATCATGCTTGCACAAAGATTTATGAACCTCGTGAGTCACCATGGTTTTCTTCACTCCTTTTTCAAGCTTCGATATCTCCTTCTTCTTTCTCTTTTTCTCGGAAACCCAGTCGGGACGGACTCTTCGGCAAGCTGATCACAAACTTCATTCACGTCCGATGACAGAGCTTTGTTTTGATCAACGCCCACACAACCGATTTGATATTTTAGAACGTCAAAATGAAGATGCCGGATCATGGACGCCGATTCCTTTTCACCGACCCGAGACTCAACCCCTTCATCAGCAGACTTTAGAGCAGATGAGCTCGTACTCGAGGAAGCAGACGAGCAACTGTCATCACCACTACTAGAGGATGACGAATGATTGGACTCAGTACTCATCGTCGACAAACCGAAGTCAGAAATCAGAAAACAAAGCCAAAGAAAAAGAAGCACGCAAGAAAGAGAAAAATATGGCACCCAAAAATGGAAAGAAGAAAATTCGGACGAAAAGCTTTTTTACCAAAATTTTTGGTAAATACCAAGGGAACATCATCATTGATCCTACGCGGCTCTTGATATCCGAGGGTTGCATGTATGTGACGTCACAGGAGATACGCAATATTCTCATATACACAACTATCAACGCTTTTATCTTCCCAAGTATATCGTGACACGTATATGAAGGTGCAATGGAATGCAGAAGCCGTACAAGCCAGATAAGCCAACAGATTTCTACCTAACTTAAATGTTCAAACAAAATTCACCGACTTCGACCCGAGCCAAAGATCGCCGAAATGGGGGGGTGATTAATTGTTGGATATGAGTTTAGGTCCAACCCGACCGTCCGACTAACGCTTCTTCTGACCTTTAAAAAATATAAATATTAATTAAAACTGAATTTTAGAGACAGATTTGTGTCTTGTTATTGATGAAATTGACAAGTATGGAGCAAGTTTAAGAACATATGAAAATCAATGGAGAGCAATAAATAGATAACAATCTAAATAACATAAGCTTTCTTTGCCAACATGGTCAAGAAACAAACATAATTTCAATCCCATATACCGAGGGAAAATAACAAGACTTTTTCTCATTTTCTATCATTTTTCCTCTGCATAGTTATTGAAGATATCTCTGACGTCATCAACCAGATCATGCTCTATCACCCTGAATTTTTCGTGAAGATGAGACACATTATGTAATACTCTGTCTCATAAAATTGGTCAACGGGCAGCAAAAAATCAACCAAAGGCATTTTCGTAATTTCAAGAAGTAAGGAGGCATTTTGGTAATTTTACCAAAATACAAGACGGAAGCAAAGATGGGCCAAATGACTTTCTATTTAATTAAAGAAATCATTTAGAAGATGGAAAACGCTGGAAACAGATTTTTAAAAGAGTTTTACGGATTATTGGGATAGAAACCGATAAAACAAATAAAACTTGTAAAAATTGGTACGGGAGCTATGGGGGGCCAAATTGAATGAAAAGAATTGCAGAACGTTTCTTATTGAGTCTATTAATTTAAAAGGAGCTTTGAGGAGTTTTTTCAGAAGCTACATGAGTTTTTGGATAATTAAAGTGAGATGGCCATTTATTCACCGATTGGGTTGTTTGAGATCCGGGGAGTATTTTTTGGAATCATGGGATGAACAAAAGAGTCTAGAATGGAATATCAGACATGTGTTACCTTCCTCTTCTCCCCTGGCGCCACATAAACCCCTCTTGGTTTCAATGAATCTCAAGATTCATTGAAACCACGAGGGGTTTATGTGGCGCCAGGGGAGAAGAGGAAGGTAACACATCAAGATTCATTGCATGGTTTGTGTCATATCATCCCCTCTCTCATTCCACTCTTCCTCTCACAAAAGATTCAAATAATCCACCCAAGAAATCCTCTATATTCCATACTCTCACCTCTCCCACGAAATCATCCCTTTATCTCTCCATCTTCAAACACATCTTCAAGTTCTCTCTCTATCTTCATGAGTTTCTTTGAATATCTTCTAATGTTCTTGATGTTCTTCATTACTTGGGACTCAAGCTACTAAAATAACTTCAAATCCAAGTTGAATATTCATAAGGAAGTTGCATATTTGGAATTCCCACCTCTCACTCATCAACTTCCAGTCTTCTAGTTGTCGCCGCCGCCGGATCTTGTAGGATCTGTTGCCGGAGATTCGCTGCCGGTGACCTCTGTCGCAGCTCTCTCTCTCTCTCCTCAGCTGTGTTCTATCTTCAGCCGCTGGTTCTCCAGCTCTCTCTCTCTCTCCTCTCACCGGCCTCTTCTCTAACCAAAGATCATTCGCCGCCGGAGATCCTCGCCGGAGTTATGCCGCCGTCGCCGGATTTTCTTGCCGCCGCCGCATTCTCTCTCTCCTTCCACACTGTGAGATCTTCACCGGTCAGCCTCACTCCACTCCGGATTCATCACCGGAGACAACCTCTTCGCCGATTAGTTCACCGGAGAAGCCTCTCCTCCACTGGTCAACGCTCTCTCCGCCGTGGCCAACGTCGGAGCCACCGCCGGTCAAAGCCCTCATCTCTCGCCGGTCAAAACATGCTGATCATCTCTCAGCTAGGTAAAAGTGAATGCGGATCAAACTTGGTCAAACTCGGTCAACGCTTGGTCTACGTCGGTTTAGTTTGGTCAAAGCGTTTGGTCAAGCCAGTTTAGCTCGGGATTTCAGTTGGTTCAGTTGGAAAGGGTTCGGGAAGGGTTCAGCTCGGTCTTGGGAGTTTGGAGTTGTGACTCTCGGGAGTTCGGAATTCCCTCACATCACCATCCGCCATTCCTTATACATTGTGAGTCAGTTCAATTGTCTGATGCATTTAGTTAGGTCATGTAGAACCGGGATTCATGAATCATAGTTTTAGGTTGCATACCGGATTGATTGAATTGGTTAGAACTACTAGGTTCCTTGAGAACTCAATTGACTCATTAAACGGTTATGTTAATGACATAGCAGGTAGATAGCTCGTATAATTAAGTTATTGTTTAATTTATTGATTGATGGTTATTGATTGATGCATTCATTTTAGAACGGCATGTTAGGACGTATATGCATATATATTGTATTAGGAATGTATTATATGAAATTATATACGAAGAATTAAGAGTTAATTAAAATGCGGATTAAAACACACATTTAGAATATAATGACGGGGTGGAATAATTAGATAATAGTTGGGGTTATCGGGTTAATGAACTTAATTAAGAACAATGAGACGTCGGGAAACTTACTAATCTTAATTTGTCGGATCAAGGAGTTTAAAAATAAAATTTAAGAAATATAATTTAAAAGTTGTTAATTGGAATTGAGCCGTCTACGGGATTAGTAAGCCACTAATCCCAAGATAGCGGATTGAATTATCTAGGGATTGAGTTAAGATTAAAAGACTAATTAATCTAAGTGTTTATTTGATTGATATTATGACGGTTGGTTTGTGATTACTTGATGCATGCTTGTGTTTGGTCTACTCCGGTGTTGGACCGGGTAGACGGATTTATTGTGTGGGGTTTAGTCTATTGCGGTGTTGGTCCAGATAGACCGCTTGTTTGTTACTTACTCCATCATGGGACCGAGTAAGTTTTATAGATACTTAATCCGGTATGGAACCGGATAAGGTCGGGTGATGTGGTGGTTGGTGATAGGACTTGAGGGATAGATTGGGTGATGATACTGTGTTATTTAATTATGTTGACCTTGTCGGTATGTGTTGTGGTAGAGTCCCAGAGAGTCTGTGTGTTTATCTTTATTGTTATTAGGACTCTAGGGTGCGTTAGATCCCGAAAGTCAAATGGTGGTGTTCCGGTACTTCCTTCCTGATTGGATCCTCATGTAGTTACCTGAACGGTTCACGTACCTTCAGGTGGGTATTCTGGTTATGGTGTTAACCTACTGAGTGACGCCAATAGATGTGTGGTCCAGAGAATACGGAGTCATGTACTAGGGCCGGACTGCATGGAATCTTAGGCTATCTAAGGGTAGCCCGAGTTACTGTGTATCGATGAACATAGAACAATGTCCTAGGTCGTAGGAAAGAGAACAATGTCCTAGGTCGTAGGACTTTGTGTTTACGTCTAGGAGTCATGGGGTAGTTTTAGTTACCATGACGATAGCTAAGTTTTCCCGTGGAAGTTACCGAGTTTGCATAGTGGGCCCAGTAGTGTGGAGTTAGTGATAGTATTGTGATAGTTAGATCGAGTCCAATCGAGGTCATGTGCCGCAGTGATCTCGATTTCCGTGGTTACCTTTTGTTGTTAGAGAATGCTTGTGTGTTGTGGAGCTCATCACGTCATGGTGGAACGTGATCAGCTTTTGATTATTGTTTGCTTGTTATTTTGGGGTGAGATTATTTTAGTAGATCATTGGCTGCATGTTAGTGGGGAGCCGACTCACTGGGTAATCTTAGATTGCTCATTAGACTCTTTTTGTTGTTGTTTTCTGGTTTGTCTTAGCTCGGCGGACGTGGGAGGATCTCGGTGTAGTCTTGGGGTAGCATTTGGCTACGGTTTGATTTCGATATTTATTTGGTTATTCGGTTCGGGTTTTATGCCTAAAAGATTTTTGTGAATGTTTTGGAACTAGATCTAAATAGGCTAAAGGATTTTAAAGACTTAAAACACTTGTAAATGAAATTATTTCCCTGGTATTTGGTTTAGTTCGAACCAATAAAACTAGTAGAAGCAATACTGGTTGAAAAGCCTTGTATTGTTGAAGCGAGGTAAACGAAATCAATGACGGTTTAGTTTCTAGCCATTGACTCAAATCAGACTGTCTCTGGCTTTGTATTGTGATGAACTTTTCTCGTTTGGTCTGCTCGGATTCGATCGATCATATTCTTGTTGATTGTTGGCCAATCAGTTCGATGGTCAGCGGATAACGGAAAAGAGATGTTACACATTATATATGTATATGTATGTATTTCGTCGTTTCTCATGTTAATTGATATATTTGTTGTTATTTATATTATTGGTTGACAAAAAGAAAATTATATTATTATAATTATCGTATTTGCAAAATAATGAAGTGTTTGGTGGCAGAAAAGTTGTGTTTCAAACCTTTAAGTCTTGAGTTCGGTTATGTTCAAAGGTTATTTAAAAAAAAAAATTATGTTGTTTTGGTCTCATAAATTTAAATTGGTTAGTTTTGATGGGGTAATGAATATTAAAGTTAGTTTATCCCTACTCCATGCAAAATTTGAAGCTCTTGTATAGGCTAAAATATATGAAATATCATCAACATATCCACATTATATTTGCAACGGACTGTTCAAATTTGGTGAAGATAGTGTTGAAACCAAAAGAATGGTCAGCTTTCTCGATCCACTTGGAAGAGTTCCAAAGAAGAAAGAATTAACAACTTTTAAACTCATCCATATACCATGCATAAAAAATTTGATGGCATACAGACTAGCACGGAGTATCCGCCTCAGACTGTTATATACAATTCATGTTGGACTGGAACCATTAACTTGGTTTAGTGAAAGTTAAGTTTCTTTAATGTATCTTGTTGACGAAAAAATTGGCTATTTAAGTATCATTCATATCAACATTAATTAACAAAAAAACTAATATATTTTTACGGTTTTGATAGAAATGATCATATTGTTATTTTAAAATTTTAACTAGTTCTAAATTTTGATGGAAATGATCATATTGTTATTTTAAAATTTTAACTAGTTCTAAATGTTTTATTATTATTTAAAAGGTCGTCCACCAAAAATTATTTTTGACAATGCAAAATATGCAAAATTGTTTTGATTAAGAGGGTCTTATTAGATTAAGGATTAGAAGATTTGGAGGGTTTTGGATTTGGTGGAATTTTAAATGGATTTCGAAGATTTTGGTAGTATTTTTGTTAAACTTTTAAGGATTTTAGTGGAGATTTTATGATATTTGAGATCTATTTTTTAAAGAACATTAAAATGATATATAATTCTATAAGCTTATAGAGGAATTAGATACCGAACCAAATCGATTGAATTGCATATACCGGGAACGTTCCGGTTTACGAGAAATACGCATATGTCATCTCGTCTTGCAACGATTTACAACCTTACCCTCTCTGAAATTGCTTTGACGCGAAAACCTCACAAAAAGCAAAACCCTAATTTACATCGTCGTGACCTGACAAATTCTTTTTTTTTCTCTCCAGAGAGCGTCGTCGCCGACAGTCGCCGTCATAGTTTCGGATCTTCACGAGATAGAAAGAGGCGAGAAGCGTAAGATGAAAGAAACCAGAAAGCTGAAGAAGAGAAATCTCCACGACGGTAAGTCTAAAATTTTCGCGTTTGTTTTTTCCTCTCTCTTATCTCGATTCTATCATTAGGATTTGTATAATGTTTGCTTAATTGGGTTTTGTTCTTAGAGTTACTTGTTTGGTTTGGGAACTTGAGACCTTCAATTTATAACGGCCTTAAACTCAATTACAAAGGATTTCAGCAAAAAAAAGCTCTTCTTTCTTGTTTCAGCTGAAGTGGTTGAGAAAATCAATGGAGAAGAAACTGATAGAAAGAGAGTTGGAAAAATGCAGAAGAAGAAGAAAGAGAAAGTGAGCAATGTTGACTCAAGTGAGCATCCTCAAGCTACAGTACATGGTGAAAGTTTTGGCTTTGATGGATTTACAAGTTTCATCTGAACAAAGCTTTGCAGATTATGTTATAAATATGTTCTTGTGCTAAGGTTAGTATCTTTTGATTGTCTTTCAGCTGTTACAAGTGAGAAACCTAAAGGAAAGAAGGCTGAATTGAAGAAGAAGATTGCCGAGGAAACAAATCTCTCACCAGTTGATGGTAAGTTCAATGAGAAAATGCAGAAGAAGAGAAAAGCAAAGGGAGGTAATAGTGATATGGACGAGCATTCTCAAGTTATGCCAAAAGGTGAGCAATTTTTCATGCTATAGCCATCTTGTTTGTTAGGCTCGGGTATTGACCTTTAGTATCTTTGGGTTCTTGTTACAGCTATTTCAAATGAGAAAATCAAGGCAAAGTTGAACAAGAAGAAGAATAAAAGGAAGGCCGAGGAAATATCTAGTGGTCTTGTCGATCATGAAGATGGTCATCTGATTAAAGAAGGTATGTGTTGAGTTCATTACAATATTAGTTATATATTTGTGTTCATTTTTTATTGTGTTGGTGAACTTCAGCTAGTTTCAGGTTCTTGTATAATATTTTCTTTTAGTAGAATGTGAACTTTACTGTCATTCGAAATCTGTCACATGACTCTTCTTTATGTTTGACAGCTGTGAATGCAGACGTGGCGGACAATGGAACTGAAATAAGGAACCGTAAGTTAAAGCAAATATTTGGTGCAATCACTGTGTGTGTGTTTATGTTCTGATTAAAGAGAGTGTAACTTGTCTTCTCCAGGAAAGTCTAAGAAATCAAATAAAAAGAAAAAGATGAAGCTGACCTCTACAAAAGAGAATGAAACTTCTTTAGAAAAGATGAACAAGGAGGAAGATGTTTATCAAATATCTTCAGGCGATGAGGATTGCTCAAGAGGAATGAAAAGTATGCACGTTATAAATATTACTAGCTTCATATGATTAGATAAGCTAGCTGTCTTCACTGTTTTTTTGAAAATTCTTGAATTTGTTTAAGTTGATAAGTCCGCTGTGAAACTGCAGAGTGGGTTACTGATTACTATGAGAGTAGACCCGGTTTGGACGAGCTGCAAAAGAGAATCGATGATTTCATGACTTCTCATGAAGAACGCCTTGAGCAGGTTCTTCTGTCTCTCCTACATTTTGAAGCATTCATGTCGATTGTCTAGTGGTTACAACATTTTTTGTATATTGTTGTCAAATGTATTGAACAGGAGAAACAAGACCGAGAAGCTAAAGCTGCAGAAGGTGGATGGACTGTGGTGGTCCATCACAAAGGAAGGAAAAAGACAACAGACGCCGAATCTGGAACAGTCGTTGGATCTGTTTCTCAGGCTGCTTTGGAAAATAAGGTAGCTAAGAAGAAACAGAGTGAGATTGTCGGTCATGGTTTCTACCGTTTCCAAAGGCGAGATGCACAACGCAGTGGTAAGTCTTGGCTTTTCTATATTCAAAAGTTTTATTTTGTGTATATTCGGATCCTGATGATTGTTTCTTGGTTGATAGAACTCCTGGCGCTTCAGAGTAAGTTCGAGGAAGACAAGAAGAGGATACAACAACTTCGAGCTGCTCGTAAGTTTAAGCCTTACTAAGAAAGAAGAGATCCCACATGGGACAATTTCATTAGCTTTTGTGGGTTAGCTAGCCTCCTCTCTTGATGCAATTTTGTTTTATGATCAAGTTTTGTAATTGATTATCTTCAGTCCGTTTAAACAAAAGGAAACTATTTTTACCCTTGAAAGATTAGATTTGATCAACCTTTTGAAATCGAATCCAGAATTATCGACAAGACAAGTCCAAAATTATCCACCTTTGAGGACTTGCAATAACAGCTACTTGAACTCCAAAAATAAATATAAAAAATGGTGTATTGATTGGTACGGCTGGGAGCTCTCTCTCTCTTCTCTCACATCTATCTTTCAGAGAGAGAGAGGAGATTTCCGGCTTATCGGACTTCTTTCCGATTTGCTCCGGATTGTATATATTTGGTTGGGGTTTTTTCTGATTCGTTTCTCCGTTCGTATTTCTCTCTTTCTGAGAACAATCTTTTTCCCCAATCGTTTTGTTTCTTCGCCGATCGTGTTCTGTCTTCTCGATCCTTTTGAATCGGCTTTTGTTTTGTGTTTGCTCAATCGGTTTTTCCGATTGTGACTTTTAATAATTCCGGTGTTACTTCTATGGCTGGCTGACTTTATTCCGACTCATCGGATCTTCCCGGGTTCTCCGGTTCCTCTGGGTTTTCCAGACTTCGATCTAGTTTCCCTTTTCTCTTTGCCCCGTCTCCTCCGTCTTGCATGTGTCTCAGCTTGTCTCCGATCTTCCATCTCTCAGGGATTAATATCGTCTTCGTCCACCGCTTTAGAGGACAAGCGTATGGTGGCAATTGATGGGTTTTCTAACCGCATCGGCGTAGGCGTCTCCTTGGTCTTGGCTGTTTCCGGCAGCGTTGGGTCACTGGTTCTTTTGTTGTAGGAGGTTCATCGGTGGTTTCTGGAAGCTTTGATCGCCGAATGGTGTGCAGCGGCTACATCGATTTGGTCCGGCGTGGGTTAGCGGCGTTTTCCTCCACGGGTGCTAGCTGGCTCCAGCGATGCTCGCAGATCTCGACGCGTGTCTTGCATGTCCGACATCACGCAGGATTGACATCTGTCGATCTTATCTTTGATTTTGGGCTTGTTGGCCCGCGTTGTTTAATTCGGTTGTAGGCTTCGGCCCATTCGTTACTACGGCCCTGGCCCATGAAATAACACTGTTGACAAAAAAAAAAAAAAAAAAAAAACTCCAAAAATAAAAAATGTTGACTGCCGACAAGACAAACGAATCAGTGTCTTAGAAGAATCACTCTCTCAGTGTTTAGGCTTTGTGTCTAGAAAAATCACTGTCATATTAGGCTTTGTCAAGAGTTCTTATATTAATTTGGTCACAAAACTACTCGTTTTATTATTTTACTATTCAAGTATAGTTTTGAGTTAAATCTAAGTGTAAACTTGACATAAATGTTGTTTCATAATTTGCATCCTTAATAAAATATATATAAGAGACGAAAATGAAGAATACACTATTAAAGTCATAGCGACTCAACAGAAATATAAAATTATTGATTAAGCAGAACAAAAAAAGACGCTAATAACATTATAAAATATCATGAATGCCTCCTTCCATTGATTCATATGAATTTCCTTCTTCACCCAGCCATTATTCTCCTCTTAAGCTCAATCCTTCAAAGACAAAACACAACACATCGTTAATACCAAAATCTAGACCGAAAGCGACGTTTTCTAAACGGGTACCGTTGAGTTAGTTACCTCATAAGTTGGCGGTCTAAACCACCGGTGGACATCATACCGCGGTTCTCATATGCTCGTCGGATAAGGTATGGGACCGCGGTTGCAACCGGCCCGTAGGGCATGTACTTGCTGACATTGAAACCGGCCCTTTTCAGTCCGAAAGATAAAGCATCCGACATCCCGTAAAGCTGAGCAAACTCAATCTTCCCGTTCTCTTTATCGATCCCAAGCTCACTTGCTTTCCTTGCCCCTAGTTTACCTGTGATGAAATCACAAATGGGACAGTAAAAACATATCAATATATAAATGCATATGGACAATATCATCCTAAAATAAAAGGGATGAGCAAAAAAAAACAACAACCAAAACAAATATAAGGAATTGAACCAAACCGATATTCTTATCCCAAATAAACCGAATAAATATTATCCATTTTAATATAATAATTTATTATTTTATTTTTTTGGCATCTTAGAACCAACTATATTTTAATTTAATTGATAAAGAAAATATGTTCAGTCATACTAAAATATAATTTAGTTAATCTATATTATTTTCTATCCAAAACAAAACAGAGTTCTTTTTCTTTCAAATCGACCTGTTTTCCAAAACCGGAAAAATTTGAACCAAATGAAATCAAATATTGGTACCAATAATTCGTAGTGAGCGCACATGTCATACATTTCAATAGGTTCGTTCATATTTTCAGCTTTCCAATTTCTAAATGCAGGACTCTTAAATAACAAAGATGGTTCAGTGGCTTACCGGAATCAGTGTTATGAGTTGCTAGAATAACGGCAATGCCGGATCCATTCGAGGCTTTCTCCATGAGGAAACTCATACATTCATTATAGCAAGCATGTGTCTCTTGAATGGTGACGTGGACCGGTGACTTGTAACCCAAGGAATCTGCTAACTTAGCTTCGCTAGACATATATGCACCTCTCACCAATTTAAACCCAATAGGAACATTCATTTTCTCGGATTCTCGTAAGGCCAAGTGCAACCTCTCTCCTGCATCTTTCAGATAAGCTTGAATCGTGTTGTACACAATGGGTCTATCGTTGTCGGAATTGAACATTATCGCTGACCAATACGCCATGTAATCGATCGCCGGTTGGAGAATCGTATCTTCGGCGTCGATTAGTAACGGTACGTTCGATTCTTGGCATCTACGACAGACGGATTTGATGCGCTCGTGAGCTTTGTCAAGCTCTTGTTCTTCCTCTACGGTTAATGGTTCCGGTTCGGAGGTTGTGTGGTAGAGAGGACTTAAACCGGAGAAAACCGGAAATGAATCGAGTTTCCATGGAAGTTTGAAATTTGGGTTCTTGTATTGCCATCGGAGCAAATCGCTCACACGTTTCAGGAGACTCATTGGACAGATCGCTGTGATTTTCACCACCACTGAGCTTAGCTGTGTACGCAAAGACAAATAAAATTTAGTTAATCACTGAACCGGAATAAACCGGGATATTTGTGAACTAAAGAATATTCTTCGAATGTAGTTGACATTACAGATTTCCAAATAAGTCCACATTGCGTGATTAACGTGTTAACTTTAAGTCTGACGAGAATCTGACGTGGCTTTGATTATTCTTCTTTTAACTAGAAAAACAATATTAAAATTCAGACAAGTTGGTATTTCTTTTTGTGCTTATTAAGGTTTTGGTCTTTCTTTTGTTTGACAGCAACGTTTTGGTCGGTTTTAATTATATAAATATAACTCCACGTTTCTTACTGCATTTGCATATAACACAATATATATGATTTTTTAGATCCAACTTGCACAAACTAATTATAATATATGTCCCACTAATATATTTGATCTCTATAAAATGTGGTTGAATCGACTAATGAAATTGTTCTTTTAAACCAATAGTTAATAAATTGTGGCAGAAATTTCATGTAAAACAAAATAAAAATGGATATTTGTGACTTTACTCAAAATTATTTTACACAAAAAAATGTTTCATCAATATAAAGTTTTTTTTCATTAATATACATTTTGTTTATAGAATAGTGATTTTCATCAATATACGCTTTTATTACTCCAATAGTTTTCCGTTATAGAGACTAAAGAAAATGTTTTATACCAAAAAATGCTTTGATGAAACTATGTGAAGGACTGTTCTGAAAACAAAACAGAAAAAATGAAATAGAAATAGTCGAAAACTCATTAGACTAGAAAAATGAAGCATAAAAATAAAATGAAGATATCTTACGTGAGAAGTAGGTAGGGTTTTCGCAGCTTCAACAGTCTCAATGAATTTCTCGATGTTGTTATCACACTCTTCATCGTCTTCTGCGTGTTCGACGCCGTACACCAACATTCCTTTAAGTCCCCTCGACTCATACACGCTCCTCACGCGCCTCGCAGCGGCAGCGGCGTCTTCGCCGGCACAGAAATGGTCGTAAAATGTTCCTTTCACGAAACGGAGGACTAAATCTCGTGTAAAGGTCGCGTCCATGAGTTTTGAACTCATGACCCACGATCCAAGATCGACCATAGGGCCTATGGCCGTAGCGTGAAGAACGGCAGTTGAACGAACTAGGTCGGAGATTGGGACAGCAGCAAAGAGTCTAGCTTGGTCAGATAGATCGAGGTCAACGTCTGGTTTTGGTTGGTCCAGGGTAAGAATCTCCGGAACGACTGTGGCCGGAGGACTGACGGGACTCAAGGTGGAGAAACGGTGGATGAGGTGTGGCCGGAGGAAACGATTTGCCATTTAAACTATGTGAGAGAGTTTTTGCTTTCTCTCTTTTTTCTTCACAAGCGTTTTTGTGTGTCTTGGCGTTTGTGTGTATGTTATTTCTTGCTAGTTGTTATATTTATACATATAAATGGTATATATAAAATGGAATTGTTGGAATAATATTGAATGGAATAAGATGAATAGAATTTCATGAAAAAATGAAATAAATTCATTCAATTCATTTATCATAAAGATTGTAAATAGATTGCATATAATAAAATTATTGAAATAATATTGAATGGGATGAGATGATGAATGAGATCTAGAGAAAACTTGAATAAATCCATTCCATTCATTCCTCATCAAAATTGTTGAAAATGTTTTTTTTTTTTGAATTTTTATGTTGAATTGATAGAATTATCATTTTATTCCAAAAAATTGATTGTAATCCATTTAGAATTAAAAGCTTTATCTGTGTACTCTATATGGTGACATATGTCTATATATAATATATGTTAATGTATGTCTGAATATGAATGAGATAAATAGAAGTTCTTTTTCTTAAATTGGAATGGAATAGGAAAATGATATGCAAAAATTAGGAGATAGTCTTTTCAAAATTCAAAAATTGACTAAATTTTGGTTTGGCTATAAATTATTATTATTATTATTATTATTTTTTTTTTTTAAATTTTGATGGACGAGTCATTTCTTCTTCTTTTTTTTTATTTGTTTTCATTAATTAATATGTATTATAAATTTAAATGAATACTCCCTCCATTTTAAGTTACTTGACGTTTTAGACATTTTGTTTGTTTCAAATTAGATGACGTTTTCGATTTTCAATGTAAAATTTATTAACCTTTTAAGTTTTATTGTATTATGCAGTTTATTTTATTATTGGTTGAATTGAGTTTAAGTGGATAATTAATGATGTTTTGTTTAGGAAAAAAAAATTAAATGTTTTCTTAATTTGTGTGCTTGAATCTAAAACGACAAATAATAAAAAACGGAGGGAGTATCTACTAAGAAAATTAAAGATTAAAGATTTTTATGGCTATTCAAGGAAATAAACTTCATATTGCAATTTTCATAGCCAAAATTACGTGGCTTTTTGTGCTGTTAACGTCAAAACTACGTGGTTTTATATTCTTAATTGCTATTTATGGTTTCATTTAGTATAGGAATATTTTTTTTTTTTGAAAAAAGGGCAATTTAGTATAGGAATATTGATAACGCATAATTCTTGATCGTAGATTTCACATTTGTTTGTGTCAAAGAACCGTTATGAAGTTAATTAACGCGAGTAATATGATTGGGACTGATTCACCCCAAGAGTTACCAAACGTGAGAAGTAATGTATATCTTTGCAGATAAGGATTTGTCTATGAAATGGAATCAAATACTCATCATGTTTGGATATAAATGTCGTTTTACCATTTTCAGACAAATTAATCTTCTTTTTTTGTTAATTACACGATTAAATTAAACAAACGGATTTATAACCCAAGACGATGATTTATTATTATTATTATTATAAAATATATAAGCTATGCTATTTTGGATATTTTCTGATTTTAATAACTATATTTTGGTGATTTTAGTAAAAGATAAAAATTTCGGCGTAATTTCTGACAGAACATATTTGTTCTGGATAAAAGTAATCTATTAAGAAAGTCTGAGTCAGAGACACCAAGGATATATAAGATGTGATTGGATAGATCATATTATTAAATTGAATTAATAATTTAGAAAAGAAGAATTAAGTTCTGAAGATTTGTCTTCGGGGTCGGTGGATGGTGAATTGGATTCAACATTAGGACCTAACTAGTGAATCTTTGACTTTACTCAATTGGAATCTTCAAATATGACATATCATGATTTAGAAAGATTCTTTCCCCCAAAATTGCAAATACTTTTTTTGAACTTAAAATTGCAAATATTTACTAAATATTTGTTTTGCTTAGGTTTGATACTCTCCAAAATCAATTTTATTCATCAACCATACGTTTATTCTTCTTCGTTTTGTTTCTTTCTTATGAAACTCAAATGCTGCTTATTGGTGTTCTACAACTGGACGTTATCAATACATAAAAGTAAATAGCCGGGAAAAGTCATGTATTACCTTTTCCGTAAAACAAGTTTTATTTTTTTGTGATGATAAGAAAATATATTATTTAAAAAAGAAAAGAAAATAGATTAATTCAAAAACATTATATTAAAATTTAGGAAAAAATCATTTTAATGGTAATCGTTCATCAATGAACATGTTTCATTTATTAGCCATATCATATTATGTGGAACATTATCGTCTTCTTATCTTAATCTTAATATCTACATTGCCAAAAAAATAAAAAAATCTTAGTCTTAATTGTATATATATATATATATATATAAAATTAATTAAGGGTTTCACTCTTTCCTTATTGGTTCACTTGGCATGTCCTTTTATATTTTTTTATTTTCAGCAAATTTATAATTATATTAAAGATTGACGAATGACTCGTCCGCATCTTGTGCAGCGTGAATGATTTTATTGAAGATAGTTTAAATTTCTTTAGAAAAAACATGTATAAATATTAATATTTATACAAATTTGATTTGATTTTGTTGATGATTGTTTCACTTTATTTAGAAGAAAACATGTATGAATTTTAAAAACCGTACAAATTTGAATACATCAATAGTATAGTTATAGAAATTAGAATATGTAAATTAATATTAAATCTACTATGTTAATGGGTAAAATATCTCATTAGTTGTCTGCTTAATCTCTATTTGTTCCTTTTATATAGTAGAATTCTATTATAATTTTATTTACATTTGGTAACTAATTTCATAATTCAAGTGATAAAGATTGGCGTATATTTTGTAAACCGCGAGTATAATTTACAACATTATTTTATCTAAACAAAAGGAATTAATGAAGCGATTTTTTGCGGCGAAGTTCATATATTTGTTTGGTAGGTTCTTATTTATCAATTTCTATCATTTGATAAATTTTGGTATCTACTAGATATAGAAAAGCAATTGTATGTATAAATCTTAACAAAGGAGTTGTAAGAAATACATAAAATCCGAGACATACACTTAACGTAGACATAAACATGAGATAAAATGTACAACAATATAAACTAAAAGAACATCAAGTGCAAGTATTGTTGTTTGATCAGAGCATTAACCAATGAGTTGTTAGGTTTTCCTGGAGTAACTCCAACACGAAAGTGTTGTTTGCCTTGATGTTGTTTTCCTTTACAAAATCGGTTAAGAAACATGTTAAACGAAAACGACGTCTAGTACTTCTAAACTCCATCACTAAAAATACAGGCCACCAATCACCACCCCCATTCGCCAATATAATTCTTTTTTCCTACAACATTTTCCAAATCATTTCTTTGAACAAACATGTGAGGAAGAAACTACATGAACAAATAAATTGTTCGTTACAAATATTTTGAGTTATCACTAATGTGCAATAAGTACAAACTTATGAGAATGATATATGATGAAAACTTACAATTCTGCTATTTCTTAATGTGTCTTTGGTGGCTTTTAGAATCACAAGGTTGTCTTTGATTCAGATATTCTACAATAAAGAAAAAAGTGTAAGATATAGATTAAAGTAACTAAAATGATCCGAAAATGAAGATAAAGATAGTGGAACAACTTCAATTACATACCACATCATCAAGGGATTATATAAACATTTGTTCGAACAGAGCAAGTTTTTTTTTTATAATTTTAGCAAATGATTCCATCACTAGAACATAATGAGTTACTTATCTGATTTTTGTTGTTGATTACAAAACAGTGGAAGAACTATTCATAGAGAATAGTTTGTCATGCAAACCAATGAAGCCATAAAAGAAAAGAGCCTAACGATCATATATTGTAGTGCCTAATTTGATTTTCCAGACATCATCTTCAGATTCCAATGTCTTTGACCAATAAACAACACTCTAGACCCTCGAGGAAGACTGCGGTTTTCTATGATATGCGATGAATAACCGGATATCTCTTTGTATAGTCAACATCTTGAAGAGTATCTTGAAGACATGACTCAAACATATATCATTAGTGTTCTGACTATTACTGGGAGGCAGAACCCAAGATGACATGACTCACTGCGCTAGCAATTGCCATTGTCACTTTATACAAAAACATGAATATGCTAACCTACCCTAATATCCTAATTATTATACTTCACAGTTATGGAACAAGCACATTATTCAAGTTACCTTCTGTTACCACATTTGTTTCTTATCATATATTGTTGCTTGTAACATAATGTTTCATCATGTTAGACAGAACATTAAACAATTTGTTTTCTCGAAAAACCATTAAAAAGTTACACAAACATGTAAAACTAACACAAGTTAGTTGACTCTTGTTATGGAACAAGCACAATATTCAAGTTACTTTCTGTTACCACATTTGTTTCTTATCATATACTGTTACTTGTAACAAAATGTTTCATCATGTTAGACAGAACATTAAACAGTTTGTTTTCTCGAAAAACCATTAAAAAGTTACACGAACATGTAAAATTAACACAAGTTAGTTGACTCTTGTTGCAGGGTTATGCTCCACACAGACGCTGATATACTCTTCTTCTTTATGTAGGTCGAAAGTCATTGTAACATCAAAATAACTGTAACGTTAAAAACATATAATCAAATTCTTTGTAAATCAGATAATTTTTCAAATAAAACATAATAGTATTCCTATTTATTAATGTCATAGATTCTGAAACAAAATAACCCCATAAATCCAACGATTTAAAAACTCCAAACACGAAAAATAAAAAGAAAACAATGGACTATATTGGTCTGTCACAAGTTGCCCTGTTGTAAACTTGTATTCCACACCAGCTGTATTTGATTTTCTTAGACATTTGTGATCCTTGCGATGATCGTATCTTGTCTTCGACAGTTTCGTATCTTCGTTTTCTTCGCCCACAAGCAGCTCTCCGGGTTTCAGGCTGTAGAACTTGGGCGTATTCGACATCATGTGGGACATGCCAATCATATTCAGGAACAACAACTGGATTAATGATCTCTTCATAAGTTGTCTTCCATGATACATTTGTATACAATTCATCTGTGAGTGAGTGCGCTTCCTTTCCCACATAAAATCCACCTTTGATAGCGTGTCTGCAGGGAATTTTTAACAAATTATATGTTTGACACGTACATGTTCTTCTTCCCAAGTCAACAAGGCAATCATCCTGATCCCCTCTAACAAGAAATTTGTCTCCGATGATCAGGTGAATGCTGAAAGTTTTACCCTTCTCTATCCTTCTGTCTATCTTTTTCTCCACCTCAATGGTTAAAGGATGCTTACGCTTGAAGCTTAATATTCTCCAATCGTAAAACCATCGAGTAACCATTTCTATTATGTTGTCCAACAAAGGAATAACAAGAAACTCTCTCGGTGATCTCAATGCAGAATTCATCGACTCTGCCGGGTTAGTGGTCCTGATATCGTACCTGAAATCAGAAAATCCACAACGAGCCCATTTTGTAACATCAGCGTCAACTAGATATTTTCCAATACTGGGACTTATGTTGCAAATATCAGCGAACCTCCTTTCGAAATCTGCAAGCTTATATGCTTTTGAAGCCTTCGCAACCAAGCTAAGTAGACCCTTCACATCTTACAAAACAAATCTTCGTATCATATTTTACCACCTTGAAATCAAAGTTATGCTTCATTTCACATGTTTCCAATTTTGCCTTCAGCACATTCTTGCTTATAAAATGTTGATGTTTCTTTACATCCTCCAAAGAAAACCGAATTTCGTTTCCGATGTCTTCTTTTTTTACAGACAGTACTTCATCACCATCATCACAAGTAACTGATATATCATGGTTTTTACTAGTTTTAGACCATGATATAAGTGTGTTTTAGTGTCTTTTTGTGTTCTTTTAGAGTCTTTTACAGGTATAATCAGGTTTGGAGCTGAATTGGAGATGTTGGAGTATTTTGGAGATTTTTGGAGTGTTTGGCCGAGAGATAGAGTTCACTATCCGAAACAGAGTACTGCGTCGATCGTTGCACACCTGCAACGGTCGTTGCACCAGCGAGATGGGCCAAAACTCGGCGGTTTATGAAGAGTCAAGTTATTGCACTCTGATCCAGAAGTTCCTGATATTTACAAAGAAGCCCCTGGCCGAGATTAGACCTATATTATTGAGTTTTTGGTGTTTTAATTAGATACGCTTTGATAATTAAGAGTAGAGGATTTTTAGAGCTTTTGGGGCTGATCTGAACCTTTACTTCATCTGTATTTGGAGAAGATTTCGAACCCCTTTAATTCTTTATTATCTTTTATGCAATTTATTCTTCATATGATTATGTTTTCATTATCTATGTATGAGTAGATTCCTAGTTTGGTTTAGGGTTTCTCACATAGGATTTCATGACTTGCTAGACTTGTTTAATTCAGTTAAGGATTCATAACTATATCTGTTCTTCAATCTAATTGTGCTTAAAGCTAGTTCTAACCTTATCAATTAGAATCTAGATCTTAGGTTGCTAAATACGACACAAAAGTGTGGTTTAGGAATCTGAACTATTTAGGTTGAGCAATTAAACTTCTCGCAAACGAAAGTTTGTTTTAGGTTAATTGTGAACATATCAAACTTGGAATTAATGCTGGTTTAATCTGTTAGTTCTCGCAAACGAAAGTTTGGTTTGCTGCACTTAGACTTAGAGAATTATCGCAAAGAAATTTGGTTAGTTCTATATCCGTGTTTTGAGTTCTAGAACTGTGCTTAATTAGATCCTTGCTGAATGAACTGTCTGCTTGTCTGATTTCCTGAGAACGCCCTAGACTTAGCGCTTTTAATAACTTGCTTTCACAACCAACAATCTCTGCTGCTTGTTTACTTTCTCGCATTGCTTTTATTTACATCACATTGCTTTCTTCCTAGTTTAATCTATTGTTCTTTAGCTATCGAAACCAGAGTCTCTGTGGATTCGATACCCTATATACTACAATCACTGAACTGTGCACTTGCAGTAGAATAGGATTAAAACCTGACCCCTATCAAGTTTTTGGCGCCGTTGTCGGGGACTATTAGAGTCTTCGATAGCTTCGAGCCTAGGGTTTTACTAGGATTTTTCGTTTTCTTTTCGTTTTTGTTTTTGTTTTTGTTTTTTTTAGTTACTAATTTTCTCTGTTTTCTCTCTGTCGCAGGTACCGATTTCGCACTGCGTCGATCGTTGCACCCTTGCATCGATCGTCACTAGGCGATTCTGAGATTGAAACGATCGTTGCACTGATAGCATCGATCGTTGCTGGAGGTTTACAGACAGTTTATGCAGACGCAGAAAACTAGAAGTAATCCGAACTTGGACTTAGTTAATCTCGAACTTGAAGAACTTGGACGTTTAAAGAGGACTAACAGAAGAGAAAGAAGAGAAAGGATGGTACGTGAGCGTTTGATCCTGATACCAGATGCTAATGGTACCCTGAGGGATCCGCAAAACAATCCGTACAATGCTGCTGGACAACGGGTTGATGATGAGGGACGAGTGATCCCTGAGGTTGAGGAAGCTGAACCACCACCGCAGGCGCAAGGCCAAAGACAGGCCCAAGCTAGACAGATGGTTGTCCATGAGAGGACTTTAGCTGACTACAACAGACCGGATGAGTTTCATGCAAACCGGTCAGCTCTAGTGCTTCCTGGTTTTGAGAGGAATGATTTTGAGATCAAAACCATCTACTACTCGCTGATGAGACAGAATGCATTTCATGGTTACCCAACGGAGCAGCCTATGGATCACATTGATCAGTTTGAGGACATAATCACTGGCATGAAGTATGATGGAGTCTGCCCGGATTATCTGTTTCTCAAGCTCTTTCCATACAATCTCGCTGGAGACGCTGCTGCATGGCTGAAGCAATTGCCACCTGGGCAGTTTACTACTTGGGACACCCTTAAGAGTGAGTTCCTTAGACATTTCTACGATGATGCTAGATCAGATCAGTCTAGACGGATATTCTGACATTCTCGCAAGGCCCTGTGGAGCCTTTGAAAGCTGCCTGGATGAGATTTAGGAAGTACCAGCGTTACTGCCCACACCATGGATTCACTGAGGTCACATTGCTAGGTATCTTCTTCAGAGGAATAGATCTTCCATATCAGTATGCACTGGATAACTCCAGTAATGCTAACTTCAACACCAGGACTCCTGCACAAGCGAAGCAGTTGATTGAGAATCTAGTAAGCAGCAACAGTTGCAAGACTATGGATGAGAGGAGAAAGAAATCTGGTGGAAGTGTAGAGAATTCTCACATAGCTGATATTAGATCTAGGCTGGACACAGTTTGCAATCTCCTAGTAGGTAAGAAAGCTGTCCACTTTGCCCAAGATGTAGAGGTAATTCAGACTGAGGAGGACACTCAGGAGGAAGATGTGAATTACATAGGAGGATCTGGATTCCAAGGTAATAGATTTGGTAATCAACAGGGAAACAGATTTTTCAATGGAGGACAGAAAAGTGCTTTCAACATCAACTCATCTAGTTTTGGACAGACTAGTGGTTTTCAGAAGCCTTTTGGAAAAGGTACTCAGAGAACCTATGGGTCTTCTTCCTACCAAACACCTCCTGTAGCAACAGCTTATGAGAGTAAGATGGAGGCAATGATGGAGCAGCTGCTGGAGAATCAGACCAAGATTTCTGTGGACTGCAATAAGAAGTTGGATGCTGTCTATGAAGACCTTAATGGAAAGTTCGAGTCTCTAAGCACTCATGTGAAGCAGTTGGATACTCAGGTGAGTCAGATTTCTAGTTCTGTTAAAGGAAAAGGTGTTGTAGACACTCACATGAAGGCTTGGACATTATACATTGATGAGGGATTGCATCTAGCTGAAGGAATTGAGATCAAAACAGCTGAAGTGGAAGAAGAAGCTGAAATTTCGGATTTTCTGGAAAAACTCTCGGGTGAAATCTGCTGTAATGCGTCGATCGATGCAATATCTGCGTCGATCAATGCACCTGTCCGGATAGCGACGATCGATGCTCCCGTAGCGACGATTGTTGCAGGGCGAGAACAGACACAAGGTTTTTATGGCATAGATGCAGAAGGAGATTTAGAACTTTATCGGTTGTTCCCTGGAGTGTCTGAAATAACTCAGGAGGAGATTTATACACAAGCTGTCAGTCTGTATCCTAAGGTGTCTGAAGTGATTCGACAAGAAATTGATGAGCTTAAGAGGTTGGAGAAGATGAGTGAGGAGTTGGAAGAAGATCCTCCATCTGATGATCCACCTTATCATCCATGTGTACAAAAGTACTTGCAGAAAATGCTGCCAATGGATGAGACACTAAAGGATTGGGTTATAGTTGTTCCTCAGCAGGTGAGTGAAGTACTATTAACCAAGGTTCCTAAAAAGCTGCCTGATCCCGGGATCTTTATTCTAAGTTGTTCAATCTTTGAGGATAGTTTTAGGCGCTCTCCGTGTGACTTAGGAGCTGCTGGAAGTTTGATGCCATATTCTGTGGCTGAGAAACTGGGGATGCTTGATTTTACACCTACTAGGACCTCTCTTATCCTAGCTGATCAGTCTATAAAAGTTCCAGAAGGACTTCTTGAGGACATCCCGGTAAGAGTTGGGAACTACTTGGTTCCTACAGACTTCCTAGTGCTGAAATATGAGAGTGAGCAGGATGATGCTTTGATACTTGGGAGACCATTTCTAGCTACAGCAGGAGCAGTAATAGATGTTAGACACAGTCTGATTGACCTCCACCTGGGAGATGATCCGCTGCACTTTGAGATGGACAAGCTGCGCAAGCCACTGATAGATGGGCAGACCTTCACCATCATGGATGGAGATGATAAGCAGCCAAGTGACATTGTGATTTTGGATCCTGGAGAGCATTCTACTCCTTCTTTTCTTGGACAAGTTCATTCTGATACAACCTATTCTCCACCTTGGATGAGGAGACTTGCACAGGGACAATCAAAGTCTCTGTCAGGATCTCGAGGTGCCTGATTCTTGTTCGTCCGGTCAAGCTAATGACCTTAATCAAGCGCTGGGTGGGAGGCAACCCACCATTAGGTACTGGTGTTTTTCTACTTAATTTTTGGTGTTTTTGTTAGGATTTTACGTTTGTTTTTGGTTTTGGTGAGTTTATGTTTGCAGGTCTCGGACAAATTCGCAGTGCGTCGATCGACGCACTTCTGTGTCGATCGTCACAACACGATCGGAATCGCATTGCAGCGATCATTGCATTACTAGCAACGATCGACCATACACGAAAATCGCCAAGCAACGGTCGATGCACTTAGTGCAACGATCGATGCCTGAGCGACAGAGGTAAACCCGACAGAACTCAACAAACCATTAACAATTTTTATTTCTTTTTACCGATCCTTCGCTTGACACTACTGGGGACAGTGTGTCTTAAGTGTGGGGGAGGTGTTACTGACGTTTATCTTTCTGTTTTCTTAAGAGTCAGTCCATTTTTTTCAAATTTTTTGTTGAGTCAAAATTGTTTAAGTAAGAAACTATGATTTTCTGAGAAGTTTTAACAGCACTTGCAGGAACTTAAGTAACCATTGGGATGAAGTTGCAGGATCTATCTCTGACTATTAGAAAACTCAGACACGGATCAACCTACTGGGAACACCCACATCAATTCAGGTATCAGAGGATCCTTTTACTGACTTCAACCTTAATACTGACTTAGATTTCTCACCTAAGGGCTTGGTATACTTTGTGTCGGATTCCCTTGTTAGTTCTGACACAGCCTGTCAACCTATCCTATTTAGTCCCCTTCTCCCCTTCCATAAAAAAAAAAAGATAATAAACTGAGGATGAGTTGGTAACTCCGAAGTGGTCATGGGAATAGTAGCAAACACTATTATCTCTTATGCATCCATGGAATGTGTCCAAAGTACACCCCATAACGGGAAGAACACTGATAAAAAAAATAAAATGATATCCAATGGGAAAAATCAGTTGTTAAGGAAGGGAAAGAGAAGAAAGGGACTAGAGAAAGATAGTATGGTGGTCTAGAGCTGATAAGGTAAGAATCCATGTGCCCTTTGATCGATACTCCTTAGGTGAGACCGCACTTAAATACTTGCAGAAGTCAGTAGGGAGAATTTGAATGCTTGAATGTGATTGTGGAGTTTACTTAGGACAGTTGCTAAGTGTGGGGGAATTATATGTTGGTCTTGATATCCTGTGATTGATTCTTTCAGTGGTTTACTAAGGGGAATCTGAGTGTTGTAGCTTCTAGGATGAAATGAGTTTCTGAAGAGTTTTCAAACCTCTTCACCATGCTTTAGTTCTCTGTTTTGCTTGAGGGCAAGCAAAGGCTAAGTGTGGGAGAGTTGATATATCATGGTTTTTACTAGTTTTAGACCATGATATAAGTGTGTTTTAGTGTCTTTTGTGTTCTTTTAGAGTCTTTTACAGGTATAATCAGGTTTGGAGCTGAATTGGAGATGTTGGAGTATTTTGGAGATTTTTGGAGTGTTTGGCCGAGAGATAGAGTTCACTGTCCGAAACAGACTACTGCATCGATCGTTGCACACCTGCAACGGTCGTTGCACCAGCGAGATGGGCCAAAACTCGGCGGTTTATGAAGAGTCAAGTTATTGCACTCTGATCCAGAAGTTCCTGATATTTACAAAGAAGCCCCTGGCCGAGATTAGACCTATATTATTGAGTTTTTGGTGTTTTAATTAGATACGCTTTGATAATTAAGAGCAGAGGATTTTTAGAGCTTTTGGGGCTGATCTGAACCTTTACTTCATCTGTATTTGGAGAAGATTTCGAACCCCTTTAATCCTTTATTATCTTTTATGCAATTTATTCTTCATATGATTATGTTTTCATTATCTATGTCTGAGTAGATTCCTAGTTAGGTTTAGGGTTTCTCACATAGGATTTCATGACTTGCTAGACTTGTTTAATTCAGTTAAGGATCCATAACTATATCTGTTCTTCAATCTAATTGTGCTTAAAGCTAGTTCTAACCTGATCAATTATAATCTAGATCTTAGGTTGCTAAATACGACACGAAAGTGTGGTTTAGGAATCTGAACTATTTAGGTTGAGCAATTAAAATTCTCGCAAATGAAAGTTTGGTTTAGGTTAATTGTGAACATATCAAACTTGGAATTAATGCTGGTTTAATCTGTTAGTTCTCGCAAACGAAAGTTTGGTTTGCTGCACTTAGACTTAGAGAATTATCGCAAAGAAATTTGGTTAGTTCTATATCCGTGTTTTGAGTTCTAGAACTGTGCTTAATTAGATCCTTGCTGAATGAACTGTCTGCTTGTCTGATTTCCTGAGAACGCCCTAGACTTAGCGCTTTTAATAACTTGCTTTCACAACCAACAATCTCTGCTGCTTGTTTACTTTCTCGCATTGCTTTTATTTACATCACATTGCTTTCTTCCTAGTTTAATCTCTTGTTCTTTAGCTATCGAAACCAGAGTCTCTGTGGATTCGATACCCTATATACTACAATCACTGAACTGTGCACTTGCAGTAGAATAGGATAAAAACCTGACCCCTATCAGTAACATGAGAGTGATGAAGATTGTGTTGCAAGAGTTCTTCTTCTTTTCTGTTTGTTGAATTAGATGGCTCGTTGTTTTCGTTCCCAATCGTAGCTTTGAATGTCACACACAATTGTGTCGATGTTGTCTTCTTCATATACCCAACAAAATTTGTCAACTGACGATCATTGGCGATAATAACCGGGGGAAAGTTCGTATTGCTCAAATTTCTAGGTAAATAACTGAACTCGATATCACCAATGCTCTATTCGATTCCATAGTCTTCAGAAACCATGTTCTTAAGCTCATCAAGGGTAGTATTATAATCCACAATAAATAATCTCCCTCTTTTTTCCTCATCAATATTAAATCTCCACTGTAATACCCTGTCTCAAGATAACGTCATCGGGCAGATTACAAGTCAACGGAAAGTCATCATATGTCATTTCGCTAAATTTGGAAGCTCGGCGGTATTTTGGTAAATTTACCAAAAGTGAAGACGGGAAGATTTGTCGTTCCAAGTAATCTTAATTTCATTTAAAAAGATTGCTTAGAAGATGGAGAGCACTGAAATAAGAATTTTGGAGACTTTACGGGTTGTCGAGAATGGAAACCGATAAAACCGAGAAAATATGGAAATGCCTCTAAAGTGATCCGAAAATTATGAAATTTTGACCACATCTCTATTACATTATTTATGATCCATGGTTAAAAGGATTTGTAAAAATTTGGCTTATGAATTAAGATATTAATTTTGGATCAATTAGAAGTAATTAATAACCAAAAATTCAAAGTAAAAATATGTGGGCTTGGAGGTGGGTCAAGGGAGCATGGGCTGATATATGAATTGTTATTGGGCCTTAAATAAAGCCCAATAATGAGCTTGGGCCACAAAATATTGTTAGAAGAAAAAAACCCATTGTTTGTGATATTAGGTACATTGAACCAAAAATGTGTTGGCGTCCATCCATGAAGCTTCTTGAAGAGAGCTACAGATGTAAGGTGAGTGATGAAATGCAGTGTTTTGGCCTGAATTGTGTGTGATGTCGTGGAGAGAGATGGAGAGGATAGGTGAGACAAGTGGAGGGTGAAGATCATCTCACTTTTACTATAAAAGAAGGCCTCCACACCCCTTATTCTTCACACCAAAAACTCAAAGGAGGAAAAGAAGAGAGAAAGAAGAAAGGAAGAAGGGAGGAAGAAGAATAAGAAGGAGGAAGGAAGAAGAAGAAGGAGCCGGAGTGAAGAAGAAGAAGTCGGAGGAAGGAGGAAGAATAGAAGGAGAAGGAGGGAGGAAGAAGGAGGAGAGCCGGAGGAAAGAGAGAGAGAGAGAGAAAGGAGAGAAAGAGGAGAGAGAAAGGAGAGAAAGAGGAGAGAGAAATTTAGGCTAGAGAGAGATAAGAGATGGGATGGTGACGGAGGAACGGTGAAATATTTCCTAAGCGGAGATTTTCAACGTTCATCTCACGTACCGACTTTCTCTTTACTTATAAACGGTTTGTAGTAGACGTCGTATGAGATTGGTCTGGAGGTTCGTGTGGACGAACGATCAGAATTACTAGGGGAAATGCTTGGGTCAAGTTCGGGTCAAAGCAAGTCAATGGTTTGGGGAAGGTCCGGGTTAGCGTCGGGTTCATCTCGGGTCTCGTGGTTCCGTCAATCTGTCCATCCGTCGTCATGATATCACTGTGAGTTGGCTAACTATTGTGTGATGCATTTAGGTAGATCATATAGACCTCGAAATTATGGAACCATAGAATCGTAGGAATGCATACCCATTACTAAAATATGATAAAACTGCTAGGTTGATTAAATAACTCGGGAATTAAACAAAATGGATAGGACATATATATTGCATATAGTTATCACTCATTGGTTGATTGAGTATTATTGATTGCTTGATTGGGTGATGCATACATATAGAATGACATGCTAAGGAATATATGCAAATATATATATATAGTGTCTAAATAAATCTATATACGGGAAATTAAGAGTTAAATTAAAATACGGATTAAAATACATAACACACCTAGAATATGATAATCGGGTTAGGTTAAGTAATTAATTATGAATTATTGGGACGTCAGGAGATTAGTAATATTACTAATCTCAATCTGACGGACTTGAGGTAATTAAACATAGAACTATTGAAAAAGGGATTTAAAAGATATAATTTGGGGTTAAACCGTCTATGGAGTTAGTAAGTTTACTAACTCCAATCTAGCACTGAAATAATTGAATAATTAAAACTAAAGAATTAAGATTAAAATGAATTAAGGTTTAAAATAAAAGATTAATTAAACATAAATAATTATCTGATTGGTGATGTGATTGATTGTGTGATTGTTATCTACTCCGATGTTGGGCCGAGTAGACTGTTCTGGTAGATACTTACTCCGGTACGGGACCGGGTAAGTCTGTTTATAGATACTATTTCGGTGCGGAACCAGATAGGTCAGGTTGTGTTGATGAATGGTGGTAGGACTTGCGGGATAGACTGGGTACGGGGATTGAGATAGTGTTTCTAACTGATCTTTTCGGTCTTGCGTGATAGAGTCCTAGTGAGTCTGCTTGTTTACATTACTGTTATTAGGACTCTATAGGGTGTGTTAGATTCCGCAAGTCTAGAGATAGCGTTCCGGTACTTCCGACCCGATTGGATCCTCGGGTAGTTACCTGATCGGTTCACGTGCCTTCGGGTGGTGATTATGGTTATGGTGTTATCTTACTGAGTGACGCCGGTAGGTGCGTGGTCCGGAGAATACGGGGTCGCGTCCTAGAGCCGGACTGCATGGAAGCTTTGGTTATCTAGGGGTAGCCCGAGTCACTGCGTATCGATTGACAGAGAACGGTGTCCTAGTCATAGGACTTCGTGTTTTCGTCTAGGAGTCGTGGGAGGTTATAGTTACCATGGGGTAGCTAAGTGTTCCCGTGGAAGTTAACAAGTACGTGTTTGGGGCCCATGGTGTGGAGATTGCGTTAGAGATGCTTTTATTGTTTATCGAGTCTAATCGAGGGCATGTGCCGCAGTGTTCTCGATTTCCTTCGTTGATGATATGTTTTGTTATTTGAATGATTGTGTGTTGTGGAGCTCATTACGTCTTGCTAGCACGTAACAAGCTATTATACTTTACCGCTTGTTATTGTTTGTTATTTTGGGTTTGGGTGGGAATCGCTTAGCTTGTTTAGAAGCCTTTTTAGTTTGGGAGCCAACTTGCTGGGTAATCTTAGATTACTCATTAGACTCTTTTTATGCTTTTTAGGTTTGGAATAGCTCTGCGGACGCGTAGGACACTCGCAGTAGTCTTGGTTCGGCATTTGGCGTTGGTTTGTTTTGAGAGCATTTTGACTTTATTTTCGATTCATGTTTTTTTGGGATCCCGCTAAATGATTTGTATAAAACCGTTAATTGTTATAAATAAGATTTATAATTTTAAAGTAAAAAGAACGGAATAATTCCCTGAGATACGGTTTAGTCCGAACCAAACACAACACGTGGAAGCGGTACGGGTTGAAAAGCCTTATATCGTGGAAACGAGGTAAACGGAGGCAAAGACGGTTTGGTTCAAGCCATTGACTCAAACCGGACTGTCTCTGGCTTCGTATTGTGACAAACTCTTCTCGTATGGCTGCTCGAGTTCGATCGGTCATGTTCTTGTTTGATTGTTGGCCTGTTAGTTCGTCGGTCAGCGGAAAACGGGAAGGGGACGTTACAAAAGGTGGTATCAGAGCATGGTTCGTCATGGGTTCGAAAATTCCAATTTTTCAAAGTTTTCAATGTTTTATCGAGTCGAAATGTGTCGCCAATACAACCATTAGGAATCCGAGCCGTGTCCGTCAAACCGGGGAAATTGGTAAGTTAGAAATTTTAATAGGATTGTGCTAATCATTTGCTTTTGTTGCAGCCATACAGAAGTGTTGTCCCAGGAGGATTGGTGTGTGTGTGGTTTAGACGATAGTATGAGCGATATCAGTATGGATGATCGTGAGTCCGTTGGATCTATCCCAACTAGCCCAGGACCACAGTTCCAGCCTGCAGAGTGATTCTCATATTTTTCAGCCTATCCAAGATCAGGAGTGGGTGGACATGATGGTTGATTATCTGTTCAAATTATCGGAGACTCAGGAGTTCGAGGTCACTCAGCGTCAACCACCTTTACCGACTGTTCGACTACCGGTGTGACTTACTTCTCTTGCACCGTACCCTTCGTGCCTTGCATGCGCTGCCACAGATCTTTCATTTTATTCGGTGTCAGTTGTTTGGCCAAGCATATCATCCACCACCACATTGACGCAGCTTCCTCCTTGTCACATTTTGCGGCCGAGTAGGACACTGTGCTCCTTCCCGTCATGATGGACCATTCTATAGAGATCGCGTTGCTCCGCCACAACCACACCCATTACGTTCTCCTGGCGCACCTGCCGGTTAGGATCCACATGAGCTGTACCGCTCATGTTGGAAAGTTTAGATTAGGCCCAAGTAAGTAAGGGCTCTAACTCACCTTTTGATGTGTATATCGGATTGTATTCGTCTCTGACGATTCGGTTGTGTATTTTGGGGTGGATGGGTAACCACTAGTATGTAGACTCCAAAAGACCTATGTATTTAAAACTCTATGTGGCGTATGGAAGTTTTCTTTACATAGTGGATGTGGAGTATTTCGGTTTTTCATTTTGGGGTGAATGCAATATGATTACAACGTGAGATCAAATGATGATCCGAACAGACGGTTACTAGGACCCTAAGAGGCAACCGTATTTGCCGATTTGTTTGATTGATTGCATGTGATTGATTGCCTTGCTAGGGTGTTAGAATGTTGATGTGATTAATGCATTGATTGATCGCTAGGTTGTTATTCATTAATTTGAATCCTTGCATTTGATGGATCATTAGGTCATTCGAATGTTGTGTTTGATATCATTGCATTGCTCGTTGATTAATTCGATTGGTTGGGATAGCAATGCATTTGTTTAATCGCTAGGTTGCTAACATTGCATTTGTTTAATCGCTAGGTTGATAGATTGTTAATTGAGATTTGTTGCATTAATCATCTCGTTCGGTTGTTAGTGAATGCTGAGCATTTTTGCATTATTTGGTTCGCTAGGTTGTTAGATGGTAGCTTTCGAGCTTGGGTTAGTAAATCGTAGAGGATGGTTGGTTCAAGTAATAGATGTTTCGGTAGATCAATAGACCGATAGATCCGGATTTTGTAGGAAGATTATTTGTGGTAGAGCGCAGTTATAAGATATTGTTAATTAGTCATGTGTGACCGTTGGGTACATGACTAGTTAACAATACCTATATAAGGAAGTGATATCGATGAATGAGTTAAAAGGGTCTAACCATTCCAGTGTTTTTGAGTGTGTTGATACAGGACGTGATGGACGATAAAACGCGAACACGAGACCGAACCCGAAACCGAAAGTCAAGATGTTGTTTTCAGGAAGTAGTTTGACAGAGCCGCAAGAAAGATAGTGGGGATTCGTAAAAGCATGGGTATCAGTGACAGCGGTTTCAAGGCAAGCAGTTGGGTATGATGAGTTAGCAAAGAGATTTGGAAGGCATCAGTTTCAGTGAAGGAATCAGTTCAGGAGTATCAGTGGGAAGAGAAGTTTTGGAGTCAGTGAGTCATGGAGTTCAATAATCGAGGAAGTTCGAGGCGTGTGGGTATGGCGATTCAGTTAGATGGAAGGAAGGAAATCGATATTAGCAGAATGTCGATTGGAGGCAATTAGCATTGGATCAAGGCAAACAATGGAATGGAGGACGAGTAAGTATTTCACGATTTGAGGAGACAAAGCAAAGTGGGGAAGCCTGAAGTGTTGGTTAAGAAGATCAACAATTGGCGCAAATTTTTTTGAGGAATCAGAGTGGAGCAGTTTAGATGGAATCATCGGTTTTAGAATCAGAGATTTTGGAATTAGAGTTGAAGTTCAGTGAAAGCTATCAAGATGGAGAACCAGGAAGCAATCAGGAGTCAAGCCATTCAGTTTGGGAATTTTAAGACATCAATATGTTGAGATTTTGTTCAAGACCGTGTTTCATTTGGGCATCGGGAGTATGGTTTCAGTTAAATTCAGAGTTTAAGCATCAGAGCAGTTGGATCAGTTTCAGGAGTGGCGACTTACAAAGTTCAGTTTCCGATTCGAGGTTTGTCAGTAACAAGAATTTGGGGACCGAATACCTGTAAGTGGGGGAGAATGTAATACCCTGTCTCAAGATAACGTCATCTGGCAGATTACAAGTCAACGGAAAGTCATCAAATGTCATTTCGATAAATTTGGAAGCTCGAGGGTATTTTTGTAAATTTACCAACAGTGAAGACGGGAAGCTTTGACGGGCCAACGAATCTTAATTTCATTTAAAAAGATTGATTAGAAGATGGAGAGCACTGAAATAATAATTTTGGAGACTTTACGAGCTGTAGGGAATGGAAACCGATAAAACCGAGAAAAATATGGAAACGCCTCTAAAGTGCTCCAAAAATTATAAAATTTTGACCACAGTTCTATTTTATTATTTATGAGCCATGGTTTAAAGGATTTGAAAAGATTTGACTTCTAGATCAAGATATAAATTTTGGATCATTTAGGAGTTAATGACCAAAAATTCAAAGTAAAAATATGTGGGCTTGGAGGTGGATCAAGGGAGCGCTGATATAAAAAGTGTTATTGGGCCTTAAATCAAGCCCAATAATGATCATGGGCCACGAAATCTTGTTAGCAGAAACAAAAACCCATTGTTTGTGATATTAGGTACATTGAACCAAAAATGTGTTGGCATCCATCCATGAAGCTTCTAGAAGAGGACTACTGTTGGGATTATGTCCTGTAATCACACTGTACTTACTCTAACGATAGTTGAGTGTCGAGATCTGACATGTTGTATGCTACTGGGCGGTTGCAATGTTTTGCTAGAAGCCTCTTGCAGTCTGTAAGTTGTATACTTACGACCAGTATCATATGATCCTACAGGGTCACACACCTAAGCAATCTGGAAGCTAACATATGGGAATGATCATCATGTGATGATCAAGACGATGTGTATTGGATACATATCAATATCGATAAAAGAGAGGTGTGTCGATCGACACAGTTGGTGTATCGATCGACACAGGGTCGATTCCGAGACTGATATTTCGGTTTATGACTTAAACTTTTGGTTAAACCCGAAAGATGGTTTTAGTCATGACAGGTCGTATATATAGGCTTATATGGTCGACCTGAACCCTAAGCCATTCAGTTTTTCTTGATAAGAAATACAGAAAACTCTCTCTTCGATTCCCAGATCCGGCACTAGCATCCCGGCGTTCCAGGTTGTGTGCGTGTGGACTACGATAGAGGCGAGGCATCTGAATCGCTCCAGATCTCGTTTATCTGACCATCTTCCGCTGCCAATCTCCAGGTAAACATGAGATCAGATCCATGATTCAATTAACTAGACCCTAAATCCTAGGCTTTGGGAACCTGACAGCAATTCTGAATCTGGTAGAATTGGCTCGAAGTTCCTACAGTGGTATCAGAGCCTTAGGGTTTTATCATTGAATCGAACCTGTTTATTGAATTTGATGATTTAGATTCGCAAACTAGGTTGTTTGGTTAGAACAGGTTAGATCGATTCTGATCAAAATCGATTCTGTGTTTTCGCACTGTGTCGATCGACACACTAGGTTTGTCGGTCGACACAAAATGGCGAATTCGACAAAATTGGCGGCTAGGGTTTTTCGCGAAGAAAACCTGAAAGCCTACTGTGTCGATCGACATAGGTTGAGTGTCGGTCGACACAGAGCAGATTCGGTACAGTGTCGATCGACACATGTTGAGTGTCGGTCGACACAGACCTAGCGAATGGTTAATCGGTTCAATTGGATTGGACCAGTTATCATGCTTGGTTAAGTCCGAACAGATCGGCTTAAATTGGATGAATTGGTTCAATTGGATTGAACTGATTATCTCAATTAGCATGAACCGATGGGTTGAATCAGTTTGATTGGATAAAACGGTTCAATTGAATTGGACCGGTTATCGCAATCAGTTTGAACTGATTAAAACGGTTTAAAATTGGATAAATTGATTCAATTGGATTGAACCAGTTATCGCAATTAAGAATAAACCGATATGAATGGTTAAGATCAGTTTGATCCGATAAGTCGGTTCAATTGGATTGAACCGGTTATCAAAACTGTCTTCGGTTAAGGTCTATGTCGACCGTCACACACGGGTTGTGTCGATCGACATGACCGGTTCGATGAACCAGGTTAATTGGATTAACCGGTTATTGAAGTCCGGTTTTGTTTGGTGGTGTCGATCGACAGACAGAGTCTGCGTCGATCGACACAGTGCTCGAAATTCTGGTTATTGAACCTTGAATTTGCAGAAACCAAACTCGACCCAAACCTTGATCAAAGCTTAGCTTCAATATGGTCAACTATCAAGACTCATTTCGTTGTGTGATGGTCTAGCCAAGAGCTTGGTGTCCACAATTACGTGAGTAAGGCAGGTAGTTATGTGGATGGATTTGCATTGCTAAACATCAACAATTACATGACCTAAGAGATTGATTTGCTAAACTTTTGGTTTAGTTTCCTCAACTAAATATCAAGTAACCTTGATGCCTTGCCCAATCTTGTCTACTCTCAAGACTCGTGTCGTTTGTTGGATAGTCTTGGAGTCCTTGGCATCCACTGCAACATGAGTAAGGCAGGTGGTCATTGACAGACTTGCAGTGCGACTGTCAATGATCACAAGACAGAAGAGATTGTTTTTTACTTGACTGGGTTATCAGAAGTTCTGGGCCCAGAGACATCAGAGTGGATTAGACATAGTTTGTCTCATTCACAATCAAGAGTTGTACTGGGTACAATTAGCAATGATTTTCTTACCTAGATAACCAAATTTTGGGTGGTGGCGAGTCGCCCACTCAGATTTTGGTGAAGTATGGATCTTGAATCATTATATTCGTAGAGGAAACACTGTTTGAATATAATGTGAGTTTTCTTATTAGATAAGATTTCTCATCATATACATAACTAAATCTTTGTTTTTCTTGGATTTCAGCTTATGTCTATGACTACTTTCTCGTTGCGACCCGTCCTTGAGAAATACAGGTTAAATGGATCAAACTTCCTGGATTGGTATCAGAATTTGAGATTCATTCTCAAGCAGGAGAGCAAGGACTATGTTCTTGAAAAGGCTCTTCCAGAAAGGCTTGGGTCCAATCGCTCACATGCATCATATAATGCTTGGAATAAGCATTATATTGATGTGGTAGATGTGCGTGGTCTGATGTTGGCTGCCATGAACTCGGACTTGAAGAGTCAATACGAGAACATGGAGTCGCCAATAGAGATGATCACCAGCCTGAAACTGATGTTTCAGGATCTGGCACGAGTTGAGAGATTCCAGATGGTGAAGTCTCTCACTGAGTGCAAGCTACCAGAGTATGCTCCAGTAAGTCCTCATGTCATTAAAATGATGGGTTACATTGATAACCTGGGGAAACTGGAATGTTCTGTCAGCTTAGAGTTGGCCACTGACATCATTATGCAGTCACTGCCGTCAAGCTATGATAAGTTCATTAAGAACTATATCAAGAAAGGCTTGACGAAGACGTTGACTGAGCTGCATGGCATGCTCAAAACAGCAGAGCAAGACATCATAAAGGGTAAAAGATTTGAGAAATCTTGTGTTGGCAAGGGTAGAGGCAGAGCCGTCTAGATTTGGAATCAGGATAAGCCTGTGTCATCTTATAAGCCCAAGTCAGGCCCGTCTGGTGTTAGAAAGTGCTTCTACTGCGATGAGTCAGGGCATTGGAAAAGAGATTGCATTAAATTCTTGGATGATTCACAAGAGATGAAGGAGATGTATGGTACTTCTTCTTCAGGTATTGTGTTATTAATTAAAGTTCTACGTTAGTATTGGATACTAGTTGTGGTACTGATATTTTTGAAATATGCAGGACCTAAGCGACAGTAGAACGTTGAAGAAATGACAAGTGGAACTGCGTGTCTGGTATGAAGCAATGGTTGCTGCATGAGCCGTAGAGATTCTCCACTTGTAGGAGCCTTTCATACTTGGTTTTAGAAATTAAGTAATTGCTACTATGTATCTGCCTTGTGCAGAGATGTCTTTCATTTTCTTGTAAGAATTTGGATGTTTTTCATTTTGATAAAAGACAAGTTTTGTTCTTTAAATCTTAATGAAATATAATATGGTAGCACCCCGTTTGGAATGGGTTTTATATCTTAAACCAGCGTAAGTTTGAATATAACACAAATACTAAAGGTTTAAGTCTGATGACTCGAACTCGACTTTTACTTGGCATAGTCGTTTAACCACATAAAGTGAAGCGGATTCAGAAGTTCCATAGTTTTGGACTCATTTGATTATAAATCATTTGAGATATGAATTCTGTTCACTAGACCAAATGACTAAGGCCCTTTTAGCAGAACTAAAAGAAACGGGCCAGAGGCTTATTGGGCCTTACACATACTGATGTATGCGGCCCGATGAGCATTAGTGCCAAAGGAAATCTTTTTGTACTTCATTATCTTATTGATGGCATCAATAAGTATGGCTGTGTTCATTTGATGAGACACAAGCAGGAATCCCTTGAGGAGTTCCAAGATGAAGTGTAGAACCAATTTGACAGAAGTATTGAGATCCTCAATTGAATCGTGGAGGAAAATACTTGAGTCAAGAATTGGGTGATCATCTGACAGAATGAATCGGATCTTATTAGATATGATCCGAATAATGATGAGTCACATGAATCTTCCATAATCATTTAAGAATACGTTCTAAAATGTCTATGTTTACGCTAAATAAGTTTCTATCAGAATCAGTGAAAAACACCACACTGGATGTGGACTGGGTGATTTCCAAATTTGTTTTTCTGATTAATTGGGATTGCGAGGTTTGGGTAAGACAGTAGTCAACAAACAAACTTGAACCCATATCTGATAAGTTCTACCTAGCTGGTTGTCCTAAGGAAACCAAGGCTTGCTACTTTTGCAACCAATCTGAGGACAAAGTATTGTTGTTCGGAACTGTGTCTTTTGAGAAAGATCGTACTTTCAAAAGGAACAGTGGGAGTAAAAGTACACATCGAAGAAATTCGATAAACACAGGAGGCTGCTCAACCTGTTGAGGGAAAGCAGCGGTGAGATCTACAAAGTGCTGTAGGATCTACACCTGTGGAGCCTGAAAATCGCAGATCCGAAAGGATCCGTCACTAACTCGAGAGTGATTTCTCGTAGCCGATTGTCGTGATCTATTGATCATTGAAAAGTGACGAGCATGCGAAATTCAAAGAAGCGATGGTGAGCCCCAACTCCGAAAATTGGCTGGGTATGCATGTTAGCTTCACCGATCCATTTCTGGATTGAAGCAAACATCTTGGAGTTGGAATCAACATTCTGATAAAGTGGTCAATAGTTTTGACTTGATCAGAAAAGAAATGAAACCATGCGTTTACAAGAAGACTAGTGGGAGCGTAATTGCAATTCTCACACTGTATGTAGATAACATACTTAATCTCATGAACGACGTTCCGACGCTGAAGTCTTGTCAAGATTTGGGTCGAAAGTCAAATGCAACAATGGACATGGGAGAAGGCCGTGAAAGTTCTTGGAATTAGGATCCATTGGAATGGATCAGAAAGGCTAATTGGATCGTGTCAAAATCCTTATATTAATAAGGTATTGGACAGTTCAAATGTGCTTGATTCCAAGAATGGCTTCACACCAAAGGTCTTATGGCAATAATCTAAGCAAGATGAAGTGTCTTGGACACTGGCTGAGCTAGTAACAATATTAGCAAGATGAAGTGTTTTTGAACACTGGCTGAACAAGTATTAATGAGTGTGATTTCTAATGCTGCTGCAATAGAATCCATCATGAATGCCATATTTTGCGCTCGTCTAGATGCAGCTTACGCATATGGCATGACGAGAAAATACAAATATGTTCCGGTAATAGTCACTGATCAGTTGCCAGAAATATCCCAAGTGTTTGAAGAACTCTAAGGATAGTTTCGTGGTGAACTGAGGAAGTGACGAACCAGTTGAAAGTAGTTAGACGGACAAAGACGATTCCCGGTTCCCACCTGGTTATGTCTCTTTGTCTGAATAGCGGTGATGTCTATTGAAAAGGCTCCAAGCAGTGGACCGTAGTGCAGTGCTTTTATCTGAATGGCGGTGTGGTTTGTTGGAATTGTTTCAAGCAATGACACCGCAGTCTCTCCCACAACCTAAGCACGAAATTTATTCTGTTGCTGTAGGTATAAGATATCTGAAGAGATGATCTTGATTCTAGTGGGAGTTATTTTAGTTATGTTGTAATCTTTACATAGACATGATATGGCAGTGATTGTGTAAGTTAAAACTAACATAGGTATTATTTAATTATTGGATAATTGAATAATGGTTCCAAAGTATTTTATGGTCATCATATAGGTCATCAAGTTGAGGACTTGATCATGAAACCCTATGAGTAAAAGATGATATAAATTATGATTGTCCCTAGTCGAGGTTATTGAAGTGGGGCACCAATAACCGCGCGAGACTAGTATGTGAGGTGACTGTTGGACTAAGTTTCATGGAGTCAATGATATGATTATCACAGTCAGTCACATAGATATATGTTGGTGAACATATAATCGGACATGACCCGCTTAATGAGAAATCCACAGGATAGTTATATCAGTGTCATGGGAGGTTCTCATTACGACTATAGAGTATAGTCCTTAGACCTGAGTTCATCATGTTTTCTAGCATATGAATTGGTGCTTTTTGACCTTGTCAAACGTCGTTCTGTAACTGGCGGCTATAACGGCATTGCTTATGCGTATCATGAAGTATGTGTAGAAAACAGGGATGGAACAAGATGGGATTTGTCCCTCCTGTATAACGGGAGATAAATATCTCAGGGCCCATCGAAGATTTGATACTGAGAAAATGCATGGCCGTGCTCAAACGAGGTGATTGTCAGTCGTTTGTTTTATCAGTATAGATCATGAATTCGATGAACATGATGTTGGCTATAATAAGGATGACACAGTCTCTTGCCTTATGTCATATCGAGATATAGCGACGAAGGGATTATAGGAATAGGTGATTCCAGTACAAGTGGGAGATTGTTGGGATTATGTCTTGTAATCACACTGTACTTACTCTAACGATAGTTGAGTGTCGAGATCTGACATGTTGTATGATACTGGGCGGTTGCAATGTTTTGCTAGAAGCCTCTTGCAGTCTGTAAGTTGTATACTTACGACCAGTATCATATGATCCTACAGTGTCACACACCTAAGCAATCTGGAAGCTAACATATGGGAATGATCATCATGTGATGATCAAGACGATGTGTATTGGATACGTATCAATATCGATAAAATAGAGGTGTGTCGATCGACACAGTTGGTGTATCGATCGACACAGGGTCGATTCCGAGACTGATATTTCGGTTTATGACTTAAACTTTTGGTTAAACCCGAAAGATGGTTTTAGTCATGACAGGTCTTATATATATAGGCTTATATGGTCGACCTGAACCCTAAGCCATTCAGTTTTTCTTGATCAGAAATACATAAAACTCTCTCTTCGATTCCCAGATCCGGCACTAGCATCCCGGCGTTCCAGGTTGTGTGCGTGTGGACTACGATAGAGGCGAGGCATCTGAATCGCTCCAGATCTCGTTTATCTGACCATCTTCCGCTGCCAATATCCAGGTAAACATGAGATCAGATCCATGATTCAATTAACTAGACCCTAGATCCTAGGCTTCGGGAACCTGACAGCAATTCTGAATCTGGTAGAATTGGCTTGAAGTTCCTACAACTACATGTGTAAGGTGAGTGATGAAATGCCTTGTTTTTGGCCTGAATTGTGTGTGATGTCGTGGAGGAAGATGGGGAGGATATGTGAGACAAGTGGAGGATGGAGTTCATCTCACTTTTACTATAAAAGAAGGCCTCCAAACCCCTTATTCTTTACACCAAAAACTCAATGGAGTAAAAGAAGAGAGAAAGAAGAATAAGAAGGAAGAAGGAAGAAGGAAGAAGAAGAAGGAGCCGGAGGGAAGAAGAAGAAGAAGCCGGAGGAAGGAGTAAGAAGAGAAGAAGAATGAGGAGGAAGAAGGAGGAGAGACAAAGGAGAGAGAGAAAGGAGAGAGAAAGAAGGAGAGAAAGAGGAGAGAGAAAGTAAGGCTAGAGAGAGATAAGAGATGGGATGGTGATGGAGGAACGGTGAAATATTTCCTAAGCGGAGATTTCCAACGTTCATCCCACGTACCGACTTTCTCTTTACTTATAAACGGTTTGTAGTAGACGTCGTATGAGATTGGTTTGGAGGTTCGTGTGGAGGAACGATCAGAATTACTAGGGGCAATGCTTGGGTCAAGTTCGGGTCAAAGCAAGTCAACGGTTCGGGGAAGGTCCGGGTTAGCGTTGGGTTCGTGTCGGATCTTGTGGTTCCGTCAATCTGTCCATCCGTCGTCACGATATCACTGTGAGTTGGCTAAACTATTGTGTGATGCATTTAGGTAGATCATATAGACCTCAGAATTATGGAACCATAGAATCATAGGAATGCATACCCATTACTGAAATATGATAGAACTGCTAGGTTGATTAAATAACTCGGGAATTAAACAAAACGGATATGACATATGTATTGCATATAGTTATCACTCATTGGTCGATTGAGTATTATTGATTGCTTGATTGAGTTATGCATACATATAGAATGGCATGCTAGTGAATATATGTATATATGTATTATAAGTATATAAATAAATCTATATACGGGAAATTAAGAGTTAAATTAAAATACGGATTAAAATACATAACACACCTAGAATATGATAACCAGGTTGGGTTAAGTAATTATTATGAATTATTGGGACGTCAGGAGATTAGTAAGATTACTAATCTCAATCTGACGGACTTGAGGTAATTAAACATAGAACTATTGAAATAGGGATTTAAAAGATATAATTTGGGGTTAAACTGTCTAGGGAGTTAGTAAGTTTACTAACTCCAATCTAGCGGTGAAATAATTGAATAGTTAAAACTAAAGAGATAAGATTAAAATGAATTAGGGTTTAAGCTAAAATGATTAATTAAACATAAGTAATTATCTGATTGGTGATGTGATTGATTGTGTGATTGTTATCTACTCCGGTGTTGGGCCGAGTAGACTGTTGATTGCTTGATTGTTTATCTACTTCGGTATTTGGCCGGGTAGACTGTTCTGGTAGATACTTACTCCGGTACGGGACCGGGTAAGTCTGTGTATAGATACCTATTTCAGTGCGGAACCGGATAGGTCAGGTTGTGTTGATGAATGGTGATAGGACTTGCGGGATAGACTGGGTACAGGGATTGAGATAGTGATTCTAACTGACCTTCTCAGTCTTGCGTGATAGAGTCCCAGTGAATCTGCTTGTTTACATTATTGTTATTAGAACTCTATAGGGTGCGTTAGATTCCGCAAGTCTAGAGATAGCGTTCCGGTACTTCCGACCCGATTGGATCCTCGGGTAGTTACCTGATCGGTTCACGTGCCTTCGGGTGGTGATTCTGGTTATGGTGTTAACCTACTGAGTGACGCCGATAGGTGTGTGGTCCGGAGAATACGGGGCGCGTCCTAGGGCCGGATTGAATGAAAGCTTTGATTATCTAGGGGTAGCCCGATTCACCGCATATCGATGGACAGAGAACGGTGTCCTACTTGTAGGACTTCGTGTTTTCGTCTAGGAGTCGTGGGAGGTTTTAGTTACCGTGGGGTAGCTAAGTGTTCCCGTGGAAGTTACCGTGTTCGCGTTTGGGGCCCATGGTGTGGAGATTGCGTTAGAGATGCGTTTAGTGTACATCGAGTCTAATCGAGGGTATGTGCCGCAGTGTTCTCGATTTCCTTCGTTGATGATATGTGTTGTTATTTGAATGCTTGTGTGTTGTGGAGCTTATTATGTCTTGGTAGCACGTAACCAACTATTATACTTTACAGCTTGTTATTGTTTGTTATTTTGGGTTTAGGTGAAAGCCGTTTAGCTTGTTTAGAAGCCTTTTTAGTTGGGAGCCAACTCGCTAGGTAATCTTATATTACTCATTAAATTTTTTTTTTTTTTTAATGTTTTTCAGGTTTGGAATAGCTCGGCGGACGCGTAGGACACTCGGAGTAGTCTTGGGTTGGCGTTTGGCATTGGTTTGTTTCGAGAGCATTTTGAATTTATTTTTGGTTTCGGGTTTTGTTGGGATCCCGCTAAATAATTTGTATAAAACCATAAATTGTTATAAATAAGATTATAATTTTAAAGTAATAAGAACGGAATAATTCCTTGATATACGGTTTAGTCCAAACCAAACACAACTCGTGAAAGCGGTACGGGGTTAAAAGCCTTGTATCGTGGAAACGAGGTAAACGGAGTCAATGACGGTTTGGTTCGAGCCATTGACTCAAACCGGACTGTCTCTGGCTTCATATTGTGACAAACTCTTCTCGTATGGCTGCTCGAGTTCGATCGGTCATGTTCTTGTTTGATTGTTGGTCGGTCAGTTCGTCGGTCAGCGGAAAACGGGAAGGGGGCGTTACATCCACCCTGTACTAGCACACGAAATCCATACGCCACAAGTTGTATAGATATGGAGCATTATGATCAATCAAAAACTAGCAAAACGAATTAACAAAAGGATTTTAAGAGGATGAGCTAAAAATTTCATAAATTTTCAAAATATTCAAGCAAGTTTCAAAAAATTTAGTATAGATCATGATCAACATACTCAAATATATCCCTAAATTTTTTCAGATTTTTGTAACAACCTCGGCAGAATGTACATTCCACCAATGGTAGATCACAGTGAAAGCGGTAGATTATATTCTGCGGTCGGTAGAATATAGAAAAAGTGGTAGAAAACATATACTACCAAATGTGACGATTAGCAGAAGAAAGAGTAAATAGTAGAATATGTATTCTACGAATGGTAGATTACAGTGAAAGTGGAAGATTACATATTCTATCATTGGTAGATCGTTGCGGAAATGGTAGAATACTGTAGAATGTGTATTCTGCACTTCGTAGAACAAAATTTATTTTTTTAAATAAAATCGAATGTTCAATAAGAAATAAAATTTGAAGTTTTCATTGGTGTCTATTTACTTTATCTTATTTTTACTGTTTTTTGGATTTGTAACTATTAAATTTGATATTTATCAAATATATATAAGGATAATAATGTAAAAAATGAGTAAAAATTGAAAAATGTGTAGAGGAACAAATTCTTTTTTTTTTTATCCAATTAGCCAAATTTCTCAAAATAAAATTAACCTTATTTTTTGTTTTTGTTATTCTCATTCTCGTTAGAAATTATAGTCATGTCTCATCATTTAAAAATTCTAGGGAAAATGTAATTCTTTTATATTCTTCGGTGTTTTTATCTTAGTTCTGGTATGAGTAGAGTGCAATGTCTTAAATTTGCGGTCGGTTCAGAAATCATGAATTACTTCTCTTTTTTGTATATTTATTTCTTGAATTCATTGATACCTTTATTTTCTTTTATACAATGTCAATTCTTTTAAAGTTGATGATTTAGATGATGTAAAAAGAGAATAATTAATTCATTGTAATGAATGAAAATATTTTATGTTAATTAAATATGATGAAAATCTAATATATATGTATATAATTAAAAACATATACTCCCTCCGTTCCTTAAAGAATGATTTTCTAGATTTTATTTTTGTTTCTTAAAGATTGATGTTTTATATTTTTTTTTGCATTTTTTTATTAATTATCCTATATATAATAGGAGAAGGGGGGCTCTTTCAAGCCGCCACATCAGCTCCCCTTTGATTGGTCAATTTATAACAAAAATTTTCACATCATCATTTAAACTAAAATAAATATATATTTAATGTATGAGTATTTAATTTAATTATAATTAGTTAAAATCATGTAAACATAAATTATAAGTTTGAATTTAATTTAGAATATTATAAATATATAAATATTATAAATTTTAAATACATTTTTCATATTATTATACATTAAATAAACAAAACTAAATAATATCAATAAAATTGATCTTATAAAACTAAAAGTAAAGATAACATTATTAAAAAGTTTACAAAAATTGAAAAATATAAACAAAGAACCATAAAAAAAATATGAATGATAAAAATAATAATTATTACTAATAGAAATAAAATTATTATTAAAAATAAGAGACAATGATCATAAAAAGTATACAAAATATAAGGACATAAAAAATAAAATAAAATCAATGAAATATATATAAAAATTAAAGAAATATAAAATGTTCATAAAAATATTAAAATATAGAAATAATTATTACTAAGAATAAAAATAAAATGTTACAAAATGAAATAAAATGATAATAAAACAAGAAATTATGTAAAATATAAGAACATGGAAAAGAATGAAAATGTATAAATAACAAGTATATATATATATATTAAATAGTTTATAAAATATAAAGGGATGATAAATTCAAGCAAAATCCGCGCATTTGCGTGGGTTCTCTCCTAGTATATATAAAAGAAGGATGTCTCTCCAGGAGCATGACACCTCGGCAGTTGGAGAGATTTTGGAGGCGACACATGTATTAATGAATTTTTTTTTAAGCCAATCAGATTTAATGATTTGTCCATGTCATATACAACTATCAAGTGTTAATAAAACAAGCATAAAAAAACTCTTCGTGATGACAAAAAAAAACTCTTCGTAGTCTGCGTCTCTGAAACTCTAAAAAAAAACTCTAAAAAAGCATGATTCAGGATCCAATAGCACGTAAGGTCACTCTCTCTCTCTCTCTCTTTATTGTTTATGTAGTTTCTGATGATCTCTCTCTCCGGTGAATCTCTTTCTCTCTCTATCGTTGTGTCGTTACTGTCGATCTCTCTCTCTCCGGCGAAAACTTGCGATTTCTAGATGATCTACCTCCGTTCGACTGCCGTTAATTAACCGCCGACAATCGCAGCCACCGAACGCATACAAACCGTCGACCATGATTCATCCATATTTGGAGACGATATCCGAGACCGATCATATTTTCTCACTAAATTTTGCAGGTTCGATGAAGAATCTCTTCGGATTCTTCAGCTTCAAAGCGGTTATGTTCTTCTTCTCCGGAAACTTCATCGTCACGGCCTACCAAACGATCCAAGGTTAAGATCGGAGACCAAACTTACTGCTTCAATTCTCATATATGCGGATTTTCAATTGAGGAGGAGGGCTTGTTGCTCGTCTCCTCGATTTGAAATCTGGGTTTTTGATTTTCGAATTCGACTGTTTGCGAGGCAGACTGAGATATGAACGTCTAACTGTTTGGTTAAGTTTTTTTTACTACTCGAAAGGACTCGAAGCCTTTTTACTTATAATGTTTTTGTTTTTGTTATTGGCAGCACGGAGGTACATTAGTTGCCTCCCTGGAGATAACAGGGAATGTAGTTTTTGTTCAGGTCAATGGAAATATTTACCAAAGAAGTACTTGTGTTCATCTGCGGGGTGGCGATGAGGTTGTCTTCAACGCCCCTGGGAAACATGATTATGTGTCCTTTTAAGAATGTTCCGGAAAGTTATCCACACTGTGATTAGGGATCATATAATTTTCCCTTTTATCTATCTATCTATCTATGATGTTGTTGCTATATTTTTTTCGTTTCCTTGACAGTGTGCTCAGATATTTCAGCCTCTTAAAGATGAAAATATAGCTACACCAGGTAGAGCTTAAGCTTGTAAGTCAGAGTTTTATACAGCCATTTACGTACCTCTGAGTTCATTAGTCAATCAGGTCCACCGATTATGTGATAATTTCTGCTTTGTTTGTGAAGCTTACTGATTTTCTTAGAAGCATCGTTGGTTATAGTCTTTGTAATTTTTCTTTAATTAAGAATCGCAAACCATAATTTTGAGTTGGCATCTTGAGAACATGGTGTTTTTAAGTATTTTAATATGACCCGTGACGATCTTCATACTTTGTTGAAGTTCTTCACAAAGTATAAGCATGACTCTCTTCTAAATCAATTTGATTGTGCGCCTGTTTACATGTGATCAGGGTTTTTTGTTTCCGGGAATTTCTGTCAAAGACTCTGCTTTGACATGGTAAGTTATCTTACATTGATGTAAAGTAGTCATTGTTATTATGTTTGAGTCAATTGGGTTAGTCCAGTCTCCAGTGTATGGTTTTTTCTGTTTTTTTCCGTCACAGTCGGGAAGAAAGGAAACAGTGTTAGATTTGGCCAAGTTTGTGGATAAGGGTGTGCAAGTTAAGTTGGCTGGTGGTAGACAAGGTAAAAAGAGAAGATTGTTTATGTTTTATGCCTTGAGATTTGATGGTTGTTTCATGTGTGTTTCTTTTTTTTGTCAGTCACTGGAACGCTTACGTGTTGAACGTTTGGTGGATCTATTCGTTTGCGTTGCTAGATTTGAAACCGATACAGCTTCCTTATTTTCTTGTCTTGTCCGTATGAACTCTTATAACACTGTTTCTTTGATGACATGCTTTAGAAAATGATAGACCTTTGATGCTATTTCTACTGAGTAACCAATGAGGTTTTGTGAGCACCATAAAATAGTTTTTGGTTGTTTTCTTTTTAGCTGAATCAAGTTGAGTGCTAAGTAGTTTAAAATATGAATAACTCTCAGATTGTTAGTGACTAAATATGCGATATTAAAATGGTTGCTTTTATGTTCTTAATTTTTAAGTTATATAAAAGGTAATGTGACTTTCTTATGTACGATATGAAGCGCCCATTTACGGAGATGAAGGACCTTGATGTGGAACAGGTCGTTGCAGACATTGTAGAGAAGCTTAAATGAAAGACTTCAGATAGGTTCTACGATAAATGCCGAACCTTTTTTTTCTTCCTTCAGCCCTCGGCATAATCAAATAGCTGTCTAGAGCAACTGCAGTATCTTTAGGCTTTCTTTGAGTAAGATTAAGGTTAAATATTTCAAATATCACTTGTTACTTTGAGTTTTTGCTTTAGGAAAAAAAATATCTTCTAACCCTTTCTGATATTGTAACAGGAAATGGTGCTACCTCTACGGTTGTCAGTCAGATCTGCAGTCTCAACTCACTGATCAAGGTGATCTGATCAAATTGTCTCCTCAGATTACATGTATTACGATTTTTAATTATCAGTTTGGTGTAGATTGATTTGATGGAGACTCTTTCCTTGTCGAGTGGAATGAGAGTGAAGGTGCCATGAAGAGGACCTATCTAGGCTTTAAGAAGTAAATCTATTGGAGTTGTCCAGTTTGATACAACTCATAACCGTTTCTTGGCTGTTGGTGAAGACAATCAAGTAAAATCCTGGGACATGAACAATACAAATCTGTTGACAGGGCTGAAGGAGGACTTCCGGTATGAAATTCTTGATCAAGATATTCCTCTTTGCTCTATGTTTATATTGATTGATTTAAGAAGATTAGAATCGTGTTCCAAGTGAAAAAATGACCTTTGGGTTATCACCATCATCGATGATAACAAATGTATGCAAGGTTGATCATATATCAAGTAATTAGGACCAAAGATGTGTGATTCAGGGCCGGTCAAATGAAATAGCGGTTCAGATCATGGACTAAAATTGTGGCCCTTTCATATTTGTTAGTCAAACTATTAGCTATATAAAAAGTAACAAAGCTCCATCCGCATCATTTGATTTCTGTTGGAAATAACAGAAAAATAAAAGAGAGATAAGAGAGACTTGTTTAGTGTATTATTATTATTATTATTGATTGATACTTGGCCTTTAAATTTGGTTTTTATTTATCAAGCATTCAACATTTCGTCTCTGACTTTGTTTCTTGCATTTACTTTTCAACGTGCGCTACAGAGTTGAGGTCAGAAGACTCTTTTTATTGTTCATACGAACATGAGAACCTGCAGTAAGAATGCCTTCTTCATATCCTGTGGATTCTTAATGATGTTCTTCCTATATGATGAAACGATCTGGACATGGCATGTCCTAAACAAGCTCGATAAAAATTCTAGGAAAGGAAGGACATCTGACGTCGAAGAATACATCTGATTCTCAGCCCAGGCGACGAGGACATGAATTCTTAATCGCAAATGCGTCGAGAGAATCCAGGAGCAACAAAATACTATAAAACCATAACCGTTATATTAGCCAGTGTACTATAACATCCATAGCGGCTGCTGCATTTCTTGTTGGTTCGTGCTGTTGTTACTTGCCCAGAACAATAGCACAAAAAGGTTATATTTGTGTTGCAGAAACTGTTTCACCATACAAAGTTTGTTTGTTTGTTTTTTTTTGGTTTTTACTGAAGCCGGTAAAACTTGAAACAGAGAATGATGGTGAAGAAGAGATGTGTGACCTAAGTTTACATACAATAATTAGAGCAACCTGGATGGCTTGCGATATTGAACAACTCATTAGCTTCAGTATGGATGCAAGTAGATATAGATCTTCCATACTAGATGCATTGTATTTTTGCCAAACAGAGTCCACGACATCATCAGAACTAGCTCTAAATATCACGCAACCAAGAACATCAATTTGCTCTAAATATCACGCAACCAAGAACATCACAGAAGTTGAGCACAAAAAATAAGAGAAAGCAGAAGAACCAATAAATCAATATACATACATTTGAATGTAATTTGTCTTTCTATTTTTAAATAAGCCAAAAACATAGTTCTCGAAATTGTTTTTAGCTCTTTCTATTGCTATTAATCTAAAAGAATTTATTAGCAAATCTTAGAATACTTTACGCCATTTGTATATCCTTAAAAAACATATAAATTTTCTTTTTCTAAAAAAGTTCCGCGGCGTAGCGCGGGTAATTTCCTAGTTAATGATAATGAATTGTAAACTTCAAAAAATATAATAAAATTTTTTGAATTATTATTGGCTTAAAATTATAGGGAATTGCTAATAACAAAAAACGATGCACTTATAAACATGATTAAATTTGTCTTCTTAATATGTGTGAAAAACTTAAAACATCAATCATTTAGGAACAGATGGAGTATTTGTTTATTTGAAACATTCAATATTAATATTAAGACCAAGTAAGCCCTATTGCTTCATTGATACGAAATTTCAAAGGGTAGCCGTACAACGAAAGGAAAGAAAACAAATGCCAGCACGCACCACTCAAATAAAGATTACTACAAGAGATAGGAACGATTTGTTCAAGATGTACTCTTGTAGAGAGATAGCGAAGAAAAACAGACAGGATCCATCTGGGTCAAGCGGCTGCTGCATCCGTTCGGAGTATGTGTCGGATCCATCTGGGTCCACTCTGAGCAATGTAGGATTGGAGCCTGTGATCGATCAGTGTGACACTCACGGCAATTTCCATTGCAGCAACATTGCTAGCAGTCGATAAGTGATCCAAAGACCATAACTGAATCATACTGAGATTGTATGAGATGTTGTCAATGAGATGTCTGAGCTGCGGGTAGTGGGATGGCTGAAATAAGGCCTCTCTTTGAAAATATAAAAATGTAAAATATATTAGTACTTTATTATTTTTTTAGTAAAGAATGTTAATTTTTTATTATATTAAAATGACAAATGATCTTTTATGTTCTTTATATATATTTATTTCTAATTCATTTTAAAAATACTATTAGATATTTAAAATAAATATTAAATTGATGTGGTATTAATGTAGATGACGATGTAGCATTACCACACAAAATCTAATTTCATATAGATATAAAGTGAACAAATGAGGTCATTTTAGGGGTGAACCCAAGTATTATTCTAAAACTTTTTTCTCTAACTATTTATCCACATATGAAAGTAAATATTTATTTCTACCCGAAATAATAGTTCGAGACGTATTTCCCCACGTTTTGAAGTATCAAAACGTCAGACCACATAAACAGATTTAATGATGGTTAGCAAATGTTTTATCGCACTTAAACCGAAGTTAAACGACATAAGACCCGATTAGAGTTCACTAAAATCAGATTATGACCCGTTTATTTAATAAACCAGAGCTGACTACCATCCTTAACATTTATCCCCAAATGAAAACCCTAATAGAGAAACCCCAAATTGATTTACTAATGGACAAATCGCATTAATAGCACAAAAACATGACTTGTCAAAAATATAGCACCAAAGAAGAAAAATCATAAAATAGCATAAAAATATGTTTTGTCACTAAATTAGTCTTAACCCTAAATCTTAAATACTAAACCCTAAAATCTAAATACTAAACCTTAACCTTGAATAATAAACCCTAAATCCTAAATACTAAACCCTAAACCCTAAATAATAAACCCTAAACTCTAAATAATTAACCTTAAACCCTAAATTATATAATGCTATAAAAGTCTTTGTAATTAAAATAATGCTAAAAATGTGAATTATTTTCCGTGGTGCTATATTTATGATAAGGTATGTTTTTTGTGCTATTTTATGACTTTTCTCTTTACTATTCTTAATCCTTGTTATGTGGACATTTGATACTAGATATTTCTCGTGAGAAAATAGTTTATTAACTTATATTTAAATTAAATATTAAAATCATGTGATATTAATGTAGATGACATCACCACGAGAGAAAAACTAATTATATATATATAAAATAAACTTTAAAAAATAATATAAGATTATGGGTGTGATTGGCGTAAGGACTGTGAAGGCTTTATGATTTTTAAAAGTCCTCAAAGCTTATTTTTTACCAATCAAGCTGTAGAAACTTTATTTAGTTTTAAAGTCGTCACAGCCTAAACTCTCTTTTTCCTTCTTTGTTACGATCTTTTTTCTACGGCGCAGGGCAAGAGGCTTTTAAAAAAAAAAGGCAACTCCTTTCACTTTTTAGTTAATTTGTTAACCATTTTCAATAAAAATTTATTTAACTGTATAATAATAATATTCTAAAAAAATGAAAAATGAAAAAGCCAATAACTTTATTACGCATGATTTTGTATTTTTGTTTAACTAAAATAAAAGTATGTAAAAATAGTGGTAAAATAATCTAGGTAACATGGAAGTATCGTCATATTCACGCTTCGAAATCGGAGTCGGAATTGGAAGCTTGTGGAAGCTTTTAGAATCTCGCTTCCAAAACTCTTCTAAGAAAACTCTTTAAAAATGCATTGGAAGTTTACGCTTCCGTTTTGGAAGCTTATGCTTACACTTTGAAATCATGATAGCGTAAACAAAGAAGAAATATAGAGTTATATTTTACATGTTTTTATTTAAAAAAAATCTAGAACTAGAGAAAATAAAATTATATATAGAACGTTTGATATTTATGCATAATAAATTTAATCATTTACTTACAATTTTTTTTGTTTAAATATGCTATATTAATTATTTGTGAATTACTAGAAGTGATTAATTTAATTAGTTGGACGATGTTATCTTTGAAAATTGAGAATTTTTAAGTTATTTTTACAATATATTTTGAACTCGTTTTATTTGATATAGTTAATTAAGAATGAATAGAATATTTTGATATTTAATTCTAAATCATATAAGTTTTAATTATAGGTTATATTATATTTTTAATATATATATATATATATATATATATACGATTCTAACACGTCCCCGCTTCCTATATATTTCTAAAAAATTGCTTCTGCGCTTCCACACGATTCCGCTTCCGCGTACCTGATTCTGATTCTATGTAACGTAGAAATTAATAATTATATTATTAGCTTTAAAATTTATTGGAGATATATTCACACCAAAATATTAAATAATCAAATACTACTTTTAGAAGATCAGGAAATATTATATATACATTGAAAAAGTTTTATTAAAACTTGTACATTCAACAAATACTTTAATTTACGTGTATTTTTAATTGATTTTCTTTTCCAAATAATAGATAGCTATATTATATATATATATATATATATTATATTTTATTGATTTAAAATATTTTGTTAGAAATGACATCATCATCTTAGAACAAAATCTTGATTTGAGAAAATACATGGAAAGAGTTGGTGATGAAATTGTTAACATTATGTAGACTAGTTTTTATTTGATCTTTGCTATTTTCATTTTGTCTTATGCATTTAATAAAATGTTATTTTAGTTAGTTTTTATATTTTCAATTATTTTTTATAACGATAAATTTTAATAATTAAAATATTAGTCACAGTTTTCACAGTTTTATTGTTAACAATCAGAATTTTAAAATTTTTAAAAATAACAATCACAGTTTTCATAGTCAAAATTTCTACAGTCAACAGTCACAGTCCTTACCAATCGAAGCCTATATTTCAGTTATGTACTCTCGTAGTTAAATGTAGATTTTATATTCTCACATTCAATTTTAATTTATATTATATGCCACAACTTTCTAATTCAATTTAAATTTTAATGATTCATTTGACATCTATTTTCATATTTTTATTTTCAGTAAAATTATAATTGTATTAAGGTTGGCAAAAATAAGAATGACCAATTGCATTGTGTGTAACTTTTACTCTTTTTAGTTCAATTCAGTATTTTTTGATGTTTGATTGCAAATTTCTATCTTTTTATTATTGAAATTGGTTGGTGAGACCAAAATACCCCTATTTTAATAAGTGAAAATTTTCATCATATTCTTTTGTATATTTTTTTCTTTATTTTCTATACATTCTCTCTTACTTTATTATTTTTTCTCATCCCTCAAGTTTTTGACGGTGGATATGATTACAGCGATGATCCAGGCACAAAGACAATCGTAATGGAGATATAATCGATCGATATACCAGAATTCCAAAAAATAACAAATCTGACTTAATAAGAAAGATTCGAGTGGACAATCTAGACTAGGTGTCTACCTTGTCGGCTATTCATGGACACTATCACGATCATATCACATGCTAGGCGCTTCCGATGGATATATAGCATGTGGCCAAGCGAATGTTGCTTTTGGCTGGATAGTAAGGCCCGGCGTACTATGTGTCCACGGATTTCACGATCATGTGAACTCTTGGCCCCTTTATGTCCATCGGAAGCATCTAGCATGTTATATGATCGTGGTAGTGTCCATGAATAGCTGACAAGGGTGAACACATATCTAAACTGTCCACCTGAGCTCTTAAAACTGTGTTTACTAGATATGTTATCCGCCAATTGTTTTCCATGTGAACACTTAGTCTCTAATGCATGTGTTCTCTGTAGACAAATTATTAATAATGTGGACGCTTGGCCACCTACTATCCGTTGAAAGCATTTAGCATGTGATGTGATTGTGATAGTATCCACGAATAGTCGATTTTGTCCACCTGAACTCTTAAGACTGTGTTTAATAGGTATGTTATCCGCCAATAGTTTTCCATGTGAACACTTAGTCTCTTATTCATATGTTCTCTATTCACAGTTTCTTGATAATGTAGATGTTTGACCACCTGTTATCCATCGAAAGTGTCTATCATGTGATATGATTGTGGTAGTGTCCACGAATAGTCGACAAGGTGGACACCTAGTCAAAACCCCCCACCCGAATCTTCTGTATGTTGTCTGATTTGTTTTTTTTTTTCTAATTACAGTATGTCGACCGCTTATATCTCCATTGCGACGGCCTCCGTAATTTCACCGCCGTCATCCTATCTACCGTCATAAATATGATAAGTGGAAAAATGATAAAAATATGAGAGAGGATGGATAAAGAATTAAAAACTAAAAATAAAATACAAATAAAATAAAATGGGAAAAATGCCAAAAAAAACCTGAACTATTCAAAACTGGCCACAAAATACCCAGACTAAGAGGCTTCTCATAACAAACCCAAACTAAATGTTGACTTTCCAAAAAATACCCCAACTTGTAGTTGACCTGGCCAAAATGGTAAACCGTTAATTAGACTAACAGAATGGATAGAAGGCGTTAAACCAACCGTTTAGTTGTTCCGTTATCATATACGACGTCGTTTTGCTTTAATTTTTTTTTAATCGAATAGAAGGAAACGACGTCGTTTTGTTATAAACGAAAAATTAAAAAATCCAGCTTTAGCTAGACTCGAACCGTGTACCTGAGAGCCAAGAGTAGGTAACCTGTAACAAATGTGCCATTTGTGTTTCGTTGCCTATACTTACAGACAATTAATTATAAACGTTTCTTTTCGTTATCTCTTATTAAAATCCCAAAATCAAAACTTAGAACCCTAAAATCCCAAAATCAAAAATAAACGTTTTAGTAACAGGTCAATTTTGGGATTTTAGGAGAACTCAGCATTGGATTTAGTAGACCGAGAAAAAGAAGAGTATGTATCTTCTGAAGAAGACGAAAAAGGAGAAGAGAACCATCCGGTCCATCCCCAACTATGGCATATTATTGGAGAATCTAAAAGAATAATTAATAGAAACAGAAGAAATCTTCTGTTAAAGCGATCCATTTTATCAGGGCTTTTTAAAAAAGATTTTTCTTCCTCCTCTGTCTTCCCTTTTGATATTCTTCTTATCGAGAAGATGTATTATTAATTTACCTACAAGAAGAAACGAGTCAAAATCAAAACTAAACGTTTTAGTAACAGGACAATTTTGGGATTTTAGGGTTCTAAGTTTTGATTTTGGGATTTTAATAAGAGATAACGAAAAGAAACGTTTATAATTAATTGTCCGTAAGTATAGACAACGAAACACAAATGGCACATTGGTTACAGATCACCTACTCTTGGCTCTCAGGTATACAGTTCGAGTCCAGCTAAAGCTGGATTTTTTAATTTTTCATTTATTACAAAACGACGTCGTTTCCTTCTATTCGATTAAAAAAAAAAATTAAAGCAAAACGACGTCGTATATAATAACGGAACAACTAAACGGTTGGTTTAACGCCTTCTAACCATTCTGTTAGTCTAATTAACGGTTTACCATTTTGGTCAGGTCAACTACAAGTTGGGGTATTTTTTGGAAAGTCAATGTTTAGTTTGGGTTTGTTATGGGAAGCCTCTTAGTCTGAGTATTTTGTGGCCAGTTTTGAATAGTTCAGGTTTTTTTTGGCATTTTTCCCAAAATAAAATACATAACATGAATTCTGCCATACACCATAGGTAATTTTTTTCCAATAGTGGTATAACATTTTTTTAAATGTCTGAAACATTAAAAGATACAAAATTACAATTAACTTCTGAAAAATATAACTTTATTATTATAAAAATAAAAGAATACACTAACTATTATTAATTCACTATAACAAACAAAAAATTGACTTTCAGTTTTCTAAACACTACTAATAAATCAACGTTAAAGTAATTAAATGTAACTTTATGGTATTCACAGTCATTTTTGTTTATAACACATGTCACAAAATTTGTTTTTATTTTTACTGCAATTTTTGGAGTCTATTTTTATTTTTATTTTCAACGAAATTATTATTACATCAAAAGTTGGTCCACTTAGCATCTGTTATTATTTTATTAATATGAGAGTGGAAACTAGCTAAAAAAATCGTAATTTATAGTTTTCCTTTTAAAGATTCAAAAAATTTCTAGTTAGACATACAAAACAAAAATTCAAAGATGATTTATTAACTGCTGATTAGATAAGCTTTTACAAGTATTGAATGAGATCAAACAAATCTAAGTGCTTCTGCTAGATGATATGCTCAAAGTTTCAATTTCTTAGAGATACATCGTATGTGCACATAATGTAATTGTAATATATAATGGTCGAATCTAGAGAAATTCTAGATTCCCATTATCCGTAAACCGTCGAGCTGACCGGCCAACAATCAAATAAGAACATGACCGATCGAACCCGAGCAAGTCAAACAGGAAAGGTTCGCCACAAGATGAAGCCAGAGACAGATCGGTTTGAGACAAAGGCTCGCACTAACCCGTCTTTGACCCCGCTATCCTCACTTCCGTAGTACAAAGCTTTACAACCTGTACTACTTCCGTGAGTTGTGTCGGTTCGGACTAAACACAATATCAGGGAAGCAAATTCATTTTTGAGTAAATCAAACGTTACATAACGTTTAACCGTTTTTACAAATCAATTTGCAAATCATTAAGAACAACACCCAAATCTCAATGCAAAATTGGCGCCAAAGCCGAACCGAAAGAAAACTCAAAATCATCGAATCAAAACCCCGCCACAAGCAATCCCGAAACTACACCGAGGATCTCCAGCGTCCGTCGCTGCTAAACCTGAAAAACACAAAAAGAGTCTAATGAGCGATCTAAGATCACCCAGCGACCCACTACGGTTTCTATTCTTTCTATCATCTACAGATTCCCACCCGAAAATCCCAAAATAACAAAAAACACAATAAATGGCCGATCACGCACTACCACGTCGTGTCAAACTCACAACACACAAGCACTTGCCAAAATAAAGAGAAAGCGATTAGAGGAAATCGGGAGCACTGCGGCACATGCTCTCGATTGAGACTCGATCTATCTATCGCGCAATATCAACCACACCAACACAACACTGGGCCCCTACGATCTCGGTAATTTCCACGGGTTTCCACCGTTACCGACATGGTAACTAACCCACGACTCCTAGTCGTAAACACGAAGTCTCACGACCTAGGACGCTGTTCTCAGCCCATCGATACGCAGTGACTCAAGTTACCCCCGATAACCCAAGTTTCCATGCGATTCGGCCCTAGGACATAACCCCGTATTCTCCGAATCACACACCTACATGCGTCATCCAGTAGGTTAACACCATAACCAGCACCACAACCCGAAGGCACATGTCCGATCAGGTAACTACCCGAGGATCCAATCGGGTCAGAAGTACCTGAACGTATCCAAACACCTAGACTTGCGGGATCTAACGCACCCTAGCGTCCTAGTGCAGAAAAGTAAACACGCAGACTCGCTCGGACTCTAGCAATCATTCCCAATCAATAATCAACAACAATCTCAACACCATATCCCGTAAGTCTACTCACACACACCAACACCGCTCTGACTCGGCGCTGTACCGAGTCAGCAACTACGACTTAACCGGTCCTGTGACCAAGTTAAGTATCCACAAGGATTGCTCGGCCCAACACCGAGACAATCTAACAGGCCTGCACAGAAAGCTCAACAGCAACCACACAATAACACAACAACATAATCACCACACAACCAGGCCTATTAGGGTTTCTACAGTCTTTTAACCCATTAACGTCCGCTACCTTGGATTAGCGGATTGCTAATCCGTAGACGGCCCACATCTCATTAACGTCCGCTACCTTGGATTAGCGGATTGCTAATCCGTAGACGGCCCACATCTCATTAACGTCTGCTACTTCGGATTAGCGGATTGCTAATCCGTAGACGGCACACCAATCACATCACGACATCTTATCTTACTAAAATCCCGACGTCTCATCTTTCCTTTACTTAATTCGTTTCTTCTCTGTAACTCTTATTAAACCTAATCCCGATAACAATCCATATACCAGAACATTCGTTAGGTTTAATCCCATATTTTAACACCGTCTTAATTCCCATACTTAGATTCATTCGATGCCGTCCTTTACATACATATAAATGCATATACGGCCATATCATGACACGACTATATGCATGCAACAATCAACAGTTCTAACAACCTAGCGGCACACAACATGTTTAATCTGTTTAATTCACACGATCCTAACATACGTCTTAAACCCTAAACGGTTTATCGTTAATCATTTCCTGATCCAACCATTCAGTTTTCAAACACAATCAAATCACATCCGGGTATGCAAACCATAACTCTACGGTTTCTCATTTCCTGATCTACATGCTTCTAACTACGGTGTTTGAGCTGACTCACAGTGATTTAGGTCGGAATGAACGGCATGGATGCGGATACGACTCCCCGACCGAACTAACCCCAAACCTCCTGAACATACGAATACAAACCATGAAGCTTCCCAAACACCCATAAACAAACCGTGGATGAGAACAGGCCGGAGTCAACATGTTGACCGGCGTTGACCACAACATTGACTTTGACTGTTGACCGTTGACTTTGACTTTGACCAATCTTGGACTGATTGACCACTCTGAACCAACTGAACCAATGCAATCGAACCGACCTTCTGAACCGGTTTCCAATTGAACCGGTTAGGTTAAACCGGTTTTGAGTCAACCGTTGACCGGGTTGACCGGTTAACCTAAACCAACTCAAATCAAACCAAACCAACTTAAATCTTGAACCAAACCAATGCTAAACCAACAACAGTGTACCGGCGGAAGAGAGAAACGGCGGAGGAAGGATTCCGGCGACTTCTCCGGCGTTGACCGACGGTGGTCCGGCGTTGACCGGCCGGTTCACACCTTTTTCTGGTGACTCAGACGATGATCCAACCACCAAACTGACCGTAAAGAAGATATCTGTCCATTGCTAGCTTCAAAATGCCAAGATCTGGTGAAGGAAGAGAGAGAACCAAAGAAAACCTAGACGTGGCGGATCTCCGGCAAGATTATTGTGAGAACCGGCGACGGCGGTGGTGGAGGGTGACTGGCGGTTGTAGAGGAGGGAGAGAGGAAGCTACTGGGATTTGCAGAAGTAGATTTGGGTTCATAATGAAGAAGTTATGGGATTTTTGGGGTTGGAAGGTATGAAGAACACTTTGAAGATGTTCTTGAGTTCTCTTGAATATTCAAAAGTGCCTGGGTTTTTTCTGGATAAATGATATGAATCTGATGAATAGAGAGAGATGAGAGAGAGCTCGTGGTGAGAGGGCTAGAGAGAGATTTTTGGGAGCAAAAATGAGAGTGTTTTGAAACAATAATCCTTTGATTCATGAACATACCCATATAAGTGCATGCACCCAAGAGATGTGGCGCCTCCATGGGTGAGACATATGTTCATGCAGTGTAATACCCTGTATCAAGAAATTGTCAACGGGCAGCAGAAAAGTCAACAGAGGGTCAACAGAGGGTAGTTTTGTAATTTTGAGAAGTTAAGGGCCATTTTGGTAATTTTTATCAAAATATGAGCCGGAAGCTAATACGGGCCAATTGTTATTCTTTTTAATGAAAGAAAACATTTAGAAGATCAAGATTGGTGGAAACGGACCGTAGATGAGTTTTTCGGGTTATCGGGAATGGAAACCGATAAAACTGACAAAACTTGTAAAATTCATAACGGGAGCTACGGGTGTTTGTTTACGGTGATTTAAATTTCTAAATTCATCTAAGAGCATCTAGAATCTGAAAATGAGGTGTGGTGGATTGATAGAAGCATCTAAAGAGTTTTTAAAATATTAAACATAAAACTGGTTTTTCCGAGAAACCGATACAATGTTCGGGCAAGCAAGAAGACCCTCTAAAGGCCACCAAAAATTATGAAATTTCGACCACAGATTCATGAGAAGATATAGAAGACATGGTTGAAAGGATTCATCAAGATTCAGTGCCTATATTAAGTTATATATTTTACATCATTAATGAGTGATTAATGACTAAAATTCCAAAATAAATTCAAGGGAGCTTGGACTTGGTTTGGGATGATTAGAGCTGATGTCTGAAGTCATTATGGACCTAATTCAAGCCCATTTACAAGATTGTGCCACGAAATTATGCAAGAAAAAAAATAAAAGGGGCTTTGTGAGCTAGATTCAATGGATCTCCAAAGGTTGGTGGTCCAAACTCAAGAGGCTTCTTCATGGGCTTTCCAGGTGTAAGAAGGAGGCTAAATAAGAGTGTTTTTTTTGCCAACAGCTGGAGGGGAGTCGTGGCTTGGAGAAGAGGAGGCTTGCTCTCCAAGGTTTCACATGCAAAAGTGTTGATGTGTCATGAGAAGGAAGGGGACACTCATGGGACACTTGTCACACCTCAGCACAATGGGTTTTGCTATAAATAAGAGGCTTCAGCTCCTCATTTTACACACACAACAAAGAAAAGTAAAAGAGTGAAAGGGAGGAGAAGAGGAGAAGAAGATCGTAAGAAGAGAGGAGGAGAAGAAGAAGAAGAAGAAGAAGGAGGAGGAGGAAGAATAGAAGAAGAAGAAGGAGAGAAGGAGGAGAGAGAGAGGAGAGAGAAAGTAGAGAGAGAAAGAAGAGATAGAAAGTGGAGAAGAGAGAGAGTCGGAAGAGAGCAAACCGGAGGAAAGAGAAAGAGAACCGGAGGAGAGAGAAGAGATTATTCCGGAGGCTCGGTCGGAATCACGAAGGTCAACGGTATGTTCAAGTACGGGTGTTCGTGACGTTTCGGAGTTCGTGTCTGTGTGTTCGGGATGTTCAGGTTTAGTGTGAGGTATCGGGAAGCCGTATCCGCATCCGTGCCGTTCGTTCCGTCATAAATCACTGTGAGTCGGCTCAAACACCGTAGTTGCATATAGAACGATAAATGGGAAACCGTAGTGTTAGGATTGCATACCCGAATATGAATTGAATTGAAGTGAGAATTGATTGATTGATTGAATGAACGTTAAACCGGCTAGGGTTAAAGAAGCATGTTAGAATTAAACGGATTAAACCTGTTGAGTGCCGTTAGGTTGGTAGTAATATTGCGTGATGCATTCATATAGTCGTTGCATGATTAGGGCCGTATATGCATATATATGTAAGTAAAGAACGGTATGAAATGAATCTATATACGGGAATTAAGACGAGTTAAAATACAGAAGTTAAACCTGAACGAATGTATAGAATATGAATGGTATCGGGGTTTCCCGAGAATAAATGAATTAAGTAATGAAAGATGAGATGTCGGGGAGTCTAGTAAGCTACTAGCTCTAAACCGACGGATCGGGGAGTTGATTAAAAGATGTTTAGGAAAGGTTAAGGAATGCGAAGTGTTGTGATTGATGAGCCATCTACGGATTAGCAATCTGCTAATCCAAGGTAGCGGACGTGAATTGATTAAAAGACGTTAGAAACCCTAATAGGCCTGTTTGTGTGGTGTTTGTGTGATTGTGTATCTACTTCGGTGTTGGGCCGAGTAGACTGTTGATTGTGTGATTGTGTGATTGTATGATTCTGGTTGTTGTTAAGCTTTCTGTGCAGGCCTGTTAGATCGTCTCGGTGTTGGGCCGAGCGATCCGTGTTGTTACTTAACTTGGTCACGGGACAGGTTAAGTCGTGGTTTCTGACTTGGTACGGTGCTGAGTCAGAGCGGTGGTGTGTGTGAGTAGACTTGCGGGATGCGGGGTTGAGTTGATTGTTTTTATTGATTGAGATTGATTGTTAGAGTCCAAGCGAGTCTGCGTGTTTATATTTCAGCACTAGGACTCTAGGGTGCGTTAGATCACGCAAGTCTAGGTGTTTGGATACGTTTTGGTACTTCCGACCCGATTGGATCCTCGGGTAGTTACCTGATCGGACACGTGCCTTCGGGCAGTGGTGCTGGTTATGGTGTTAACCTACTGAGTGACGCCGGTAGGTGTGTGGTCCGGAGAATACGGGGTCGCGTCCTAGGGCCGGACTGCATGGAAGCTTGGGTTATCTAGGGGTAGCCTGAGTCACCGCGTATCGATGGACAGAGAACGGTGTCCTAGTCGTTGGACCTTATGTGGACGGCTAGGAGTCGTGGGTTAGTTACCATATCGGTAACGGTGGAACCCATGGAAGTTACCGAGATCGTAGGGGCCCAGTGGTGTGTTGGTGTAGTCGGTAGTGCGCAGTAGATAGATCGAGTCTCAATCGGGAACATGTGCCGCAGTGCTCCTGATTTCCTCTAATCGCCTTTTTGTTCTTTTGGCAATTGATTGTGTGTGGGCTCGACACGACGTGGTAGTGCGTGATCGGCTATTTGTTATGATTGCTTGTTATTTTGGGATTTCGGGCGGGAATCTATAGATGATAGATAGATTAGAAGCCTTAGTGGGGAGCCGACTCGCTGGGTGATCTTAGATCACTCATTAGACTCTTTTTGTGTTTTTCAGGTTGAGCAGCGACGGACGCGGGAGGTCCTCGGTGTAGTTTCGGGATTGCTTGTGGCGGGGTTTTGATTCGATGATTCGGGGTTTTGGATGTTTTACTTCGGTTCGGCATTGGTGACATTTCGTGTTTTGATTGATTGTGTGTTTGTATTGTTGATTGACGAACGATTTGTAAAAATGACGATTAAACGTTGTGCTGAACATTTAGTTACTCAGAAATGAATATGCTTTCCTGATATTGTGTTTAGTTTGAACCGACACAACTCAATGAAGTGGTGCAAGGTGTACAACTTGTACTATGGAAGTGAGCATAGCGGAGTCAAGGACGGGTTAGTGCGAGCCTTTGTCTCAAACCGATCTGTCTCTGGCTTCGTCCTGTGGCAAACTTTTCCTGTTCGACTTGCTCGGGTTTGATCGGTCATTTTCTTGTTTGATTGTTGACCGGTCAGCTCGACGGTCAGCGGAGAATGGGAAAGGGGCGTTACAAAGGTGGTATCAGAGCATGGTTCTGCATGGGTTTCGAAGCTGTTCATTTCTGAGTGTTTTCCGTGGTTTTATCTGTAGGAACTGTTTAGTTGATCCTGATGTAATTCACAGATTCATATCAACCTAAACATACAGATCTAGGTTCTCTTGATTAGAAACATTAGATGATCTCACCTTTTACCTGTTTGTTGCAGCGGAAGGAATAGAACAGGTCAGAGATCAGAGAGATACACCGAGGGATGAATCCTCCAAAGGTTCACACACGCTTCACAAGGAAATGGCTGCTAGACCGAGCAGGAGAGGAGGCGCAGAGAGAGGCTGTGGGTGGCGCAAATCAGCTGAAGAATTAGAGAGCTTTTAGGTCAAGTTTTATTCATTAAAACTCCCTTTAGTTCTCATGGGCTTTTGGGCCCAATTCTCAGTTCTGATTAAATCCCTTGGATTTAATCAGGCCCTTTAGTCTCTCCAAGTACCGTAAATGCCTAGCACTTTTACCGTACCTCTGCTAAACCGTTCCTTCGTATTTTCCCGTTAGCTTAGGCGTGTGACCCATATGGGATCATATAATAAAGGCAATAAGTCCAAGACTTATAGATCATGAGCGGACTCTAGCAAGCCATCATGACCCCCAGTATTATATGACTTATGTCTGATCATTGACATACTCTTACTTTCTAGAGACAGTACCGAGATTACTGGACACAATTCCAACAATCTCCCACTTGTACTGGAATCTCTCTGTATTCATAATCCTTTTGTCTCAATATCTCGATTAGTCATAAGGCAAGATTGGTGTCATCCTTATAAAGCCTAATCTTGTTCATCGGACTCTGATTCGATACTGACAATCCAAACGACTCGGGAAAGTCCGTTTGAGCATGGCCATGCATTTTCCAGTATTCAAATCTCCGATTGGCCTAGAGATATTCACTCCATTTATATTGGAGGGACAAATTCCGTCTTGTTCCATCACTGTAAACTGCTCATTTCATAATGTACCCAAACAAGGTCCTTATAACTATCGCAGAACGATAGCGTTAGACAATGATCAAAGTGCATCAGTCCATGTGCAGTCACATGCATGCGAACTCAGGTCTAAGGACTATACTCTATAGTCGTAGTAAGAATCTCTTATGACACAGATATAAATATCCTGAAGAGTTCTTATAAGCGGGTCATGTCCGGTCGTATGTTCCCAAACATACACCTATGTACTGACTTTGATGCCGCGCATCTATGACACACCGAGACTTTGTCATAAGTCACGTACCAATCCAGTCTCACACGGTTGTTGGTGTTCCAATTTCAACAACCTTCGACTGGGGACGGGATGATATAAAACATCTATCAAATATAGGGTCTCATGATCAAGCTAAATGACTTCGATGACTCAAGATCAAGTCATTTACTTCGATGACCTATAAAATGGTTCATATCACTTTGGAACGATTATTTCATCACAGTTAAAATAATCTTGAAATAATAATTTCATTAAACATAAGAATGTTTTACAAGAACATATCAATAACTAAATAAAGCCCTTTAATAACTCCCACTGAAATTAAGACTACATCTTAATTTCACTTATCCTACAGCAACAGTCCGCGACTCGTGCTTAGGCCTATGGAGTGGCTTCGTTAATAGATCAGCAACGTTCTCATTCGTTGAAACTTGCTGATCTACTTAACATCTCTGTCATTTATCTCACGGAATAGGTTATACCTATCCTCAAGGTGTTTGGACCTCTGATGTGCAGCTAGTTTCATCTATGCTGGAATCACATCAAGTTCAGTGATGAACTCTTCTTTCCAAACAACCTCTTTCGCCGCTTCCCAAGCTGCGAAAGATTCAGCTTAAGTCATGGAGTCAGCAACAGTGCCGTGCACCGCCAGACAAACACAAGATATAACCGGACTGTGACCGGAAATCATCTTTGTCTGTTGGAAACTTGCCTTTCAGACTCTATTGACTTATAGCACCTCACTTTCTCCGTAAATCAAGAACTTATCCTTAGTATTCCTCAAATACTTTAGTACATACTTTAGGAAACTTGATTCTTTGCTGGATTTGACTGGTCTTTATTTGTCTTGCTTAACATTAAAGCAACATCAAACAAGTATGTTTCATGGCATACATGATAGATCCAATTGCCGACGCATATGGAATCTTATCCATGCATTTAAGCTCAGCAGTTATCGTAGGATACTGTATCTTGCTTAATTTAATGCCATGTGACATTGGCATAAAACCCTTCTTGGATTGCTCAAAATGTGTAGGACTTTGTCAATTTTAAGAATCCTGACTTTGTCCTACCAGCTCTTTTGGATCTCTATCTTTAGATCCAAAATCCAAGAACTACGTGGCTTTACCCATGTCAATCATTAAACCAACTCCCAAGCTAGTCCTTTACCGACTACAGCGTTGGGACGTTATATCCGAGAATCAGTATGTCATCGACATACACTTTGAGAAATGCAATATTGCTCCCACTTATCTATTAGTAAACACACAGTTCCGCTTGGTTCCTGTTCAAGTCAAAACCTTGACTACTTCAACAGAACGAAGATTCCAACTCCGATATGTTTGCTTCCATCCATGAATGGATCGATGAAGCTAACTTACATAAAATGTAATTTTTTCGGAGTCCGGGCTTACTTTCGCTTCTTTGAATTTCGCAGATTCGTCGCTTTCAATGATCATCAGATCATGCGAACTTTCAATGATTATCAGGTTCAACTAATGACGAGAAATCACTCTCGGATTAGTAACTGATTCATTCATATCTGCGAACTTCAGGCTCCACAGGTGTAGATTCTACAGAAATCTGTAAATCCTTCCGCTGCTCTCCCTTAATAGGTAAAGCAGCCTCCTGTATTTCTCGAATTTCTTCGAGTTGTACTTTTACTCCCATTGTTCTTCTTGGAAAGTAACTTCCCTTCTTAGAAAACAAAATGGTCGTAAAAGTACCGAGCCTTTGTTTCCCTAAGAAAACTTCGAGTTATGCTTTTACTCCCACTGTTCTTCTTGGAAAATAACTTCCCTTCTTAGAAAACAGATTGGACGTAAAAGTAACAAGCCTTAGTTTCTCTAGGACAACCAGCGAAGTAGCACAACTACAAATACTCAGTAAAGATAAATTTGGATCGATTCCAATCCACATTAACGTGGTGTCTTTCAACCGATATTTGTGGAACTATTTCAGCGTAAACTTAGATATTTTAGAGCGTTATTCTTAAATAATATCATGGAAGACTCGTGTGACTCATCTTTAATCATTTCTAATAAGATCTGATTCTTTCTCACAGAGACACCTTCAGGTTTTCAGGAGAAATGAGCTGTGAAACGATTTCACACTCATTAAGATGATCACACAATCAATGACTTAAGTATTCTCACTCGTGATTTAATCCAGAGTCTTAATACTTTTTTCATTCAGATCCTATACTTCATTCTGGAACTCTTTCGACCATGTCAAAGAATTCCGACTTGTGTCTCATCAAATGAACACAGTCACACTCACTGAAGTAATCAGTAGAGACAATGAAGTACAGGAGATTTTTCTCTGGCATTACTGCTCATTGGGCCACATACATGAGTATGTTCCAGGTCCAATAAGCCTTTGGGCTTTTCTCTAGCTCGGCTAAGATAGGCCCTTTACTTTTTGGTCTAGTAAACAGAATTCAAGTCTCATAAGATATTTTATCAAATGAGCCCAACAGTCCATGACTATGGGATTTCTGAATCCGACTTACTCTATGTGACCAAGACTTTTGCCAAGAAAAATCAGGTTTAATTCATCAGATTTAAACCAATTCGGTATTTATGTTACATTTAGGCACTCTTTGGTTTAAGATATAAAACCCATTCCATGAATAGGGTGCTACAATTAATATTTCATTAAGATCAAAAGAACAAAGCTTGTCTTTTATCAAAACGAAAAACATTCAAATTCTTACAAGAAAATGAAAGACAACTCTGCTTTAAAGCAGGTACATTGTAGCAATTACTTAATACAAAACCAAGCCTCAAAGGGATCTATAAGTGAAAAACCCTACTGCTGAGGCAGCATCCCAAGCTCCTTCCAGACATGTAGTTTCACTTGCCCTTCCTTCAACGTTCTACTGTTGCTTAGGCTCTGCATATTATCACAAATATCAGTGCCACAACCAGTATCCAATACCTTTAAGGACGTTCTACTGTTGCTTAGGCTCTGCATATTATTACAAATATCAGTGCCACAACCAGTATTCAATACCTTTAAGGTAGAACTTGAAGTAATAACATGAATACCTGAGGAAGTAGTCTCATACATCGACTTTAACTCCTCATCATCTTCCATGAATTTAATGCAATCTCTCTTCCAATGCCCTGTCTCCTTACAGTAGCAGCACTTACCAACGTAAGAGGTATCTGACTCGGGCTCAGAAGACACACGCTTGCCATGATTCAAAATCTGGACAACTTTGTCTTCACCCTTGTCAGCATTAGGTTTATCAAACCTACCCTTCTCATTCATGAGATTTTTCTGGGTACTCTTCATGTTTGGCTCAACTGTCTTGAGCATATCATGCAGTTCAGTCAGCGTCTTCGTTAAGCCTTTCTTGATATAGTTCCTTCTGAACTTATCATAGCTTGACGGCAGTGACTGCAGAATGATCTCAGTTGCCAATTCTTGGCTAACTGGATAATCCAGTTTCCTCAGGTTATCAATGTAACCCATCATTTTACTGACATGAGGACTTACTGGATGATCATTTGGTAGCTTGCAGCTAGTGAGAGATTTAACCAACTGGTATCTCTCCACTCTTATCTGCTCCTGAAATTTCAATTTCAGGCTGCTGATCATCTCTATTGGCGACTCCATGTTCTCATATTGCTTCCGCAAGTCTGAGTCCATGGTAGCCAATATCAGACCACGCACATCTACCGCATCATTATAATGCTTATTCCAAGCATCATATACTGCATGAGAAGCATTGGACCCGATCCTCACGGGGAGAGCTCTCTCAAGAACATAGTCCTTTCTCTCCTGTCTGAGGACTAGCCTCAGGTTCCGCGACCAAGTCAAGAAATTTGATCCGTTCAGCTTGTCCATCTTAAGGACAGACCGGATCAAGAAAGTGTTTTGATCGTTTGTGCTAGTCATAACTGAAAATTAAGATAAAAGGATTTTAGTTAATATGTTCAATATGATTAATCCCGTATTAAATTTAATATGATTAATCATGCATTATATTCAATAACATCAGTTACCCTCAATAGAATATAATGATTCCAAGATCCACATATAACTAAGATTAAAGTGGGCCACTGGCCGTCACCCATCCTTAGCTTATATCGGTAAGCCCTATGTCGGCTAATTATATCCGTGATATAACTCTTGGTTGTGAATCTGGGCCCGAGGCCCAATTCACTCTGATGTCTCAAGGCCCGGGACTCCCGATGGCCTAGTCAAGAAAACCAGACTATACAGTCATGTAATCATTAATGTCTGGGACTCCCAATGACATTTATGAATCACAAACCGTCTTACCCATGCAAAAGTAGACACCCTCACACTGTAAGGCCATGAATACAATTGAATGGGCTTTGACGGCTGACATAGCCTGGACAAGACATCCAACGCTTGATATTATTTGAGGTTCGTAGGTTTATTAAAATTCATTCCCAAAATAGAAGATTACTATTTCGGGAAACTTTCCATTTTTGGAAACCTACTATTTTTGGAAACTTTCTAAAATTGGAAACTTTCTAAAAACGGAAACTTTCTAACTTTAGAAATTTCTTAAAATCCAAAACCCGCAAATCCAGAAACTTCTATTTTAAGAAACTTTCTAATTTCAAAATTTCGGAAACTTTAATTTAAAATCGACTTTATAATTTTATAAAATAAATTTTAAATTGATCTGAAGAAAGACTCAAATAATTGGCCCAATTGTTTTAACTTCTTGGCCCGAGGCCCAAGAATTGGTCCATGTCCAAGACATGACCCAATTGTCCAATTATTTGACATAACCGGTCTGGTTCATTAAAATTGGTCTAACCAAATTTTAATTACTACGATGACCACAATTGTCAACCGGTTATTTACTAAACCGGATTTTCTCAATTTATTTGGTCCAACCAAATCAAATTAGAAAATCCTGGTTTAGGCACAAAATCCAATAATTCTTTCGACATTGGATTTCTTATCCCAGTTTAACCAGATTTAATAAAATTATTAAAATCTGTTTATTAAACCAGGACGTATCAATTTTAATTAAAAATTTTAAAGCGAACCGTACCGAAACATCATTCGTCAAACCCTAACCGGTCGACAAACAATCGTCCAGCCGCAAGCCGCATACGACGATCCGAGATCGAGATGCTCGGGACAATGGCCGGACGGGACGCTCGGGACGCTCGGGACGATGCTTCCACGATCTCCGAGTGATCGGGACGCAACGCACGTGAGCTGGACGGGCAGGACGCGACGATCGATCGAGATCGATCCTGCGATCGGACGATCCGATCCAATCGATCGGCCCGACGTTTCGTTCGATCCGACCATACCGTCCGCCTAAGCCCACGATCGTTTCGATCCAACCGGACGACGCAGTCCATGCGATCCTTACGGATCCATGCGACGCTTGCTTTGCGGTCGATCGAAACGGCCGATCGCTTACCAAGTCATATAGCTTGGTTTGCGATTTAAAATGTTTGTTCAGGATTCAATTCAGTTTCTTAAGTGTTTTATCTTATCAATAGTTGATTCAAAACACTTCTAAACAGATTAAACAACCTAAACATGAATCTAAAACAAGAAATCCTAAGAACCAATGGCTCTGATACCACTGTAGGAACTGTTTAGTTGATCCTGATGTAATTCACAGATTCATATCAACCTAAACATACAGATCTAGGTTCTCTTGATTAGAAACATTAGATGATCTCACCTTTTACCTGTTTGTTGCAGCGGAAGGAATAGAACAGGTCAGAGATCAGAGAGATACACCGAGGGATGAATCCTCCAAAGGTTCACACACGCTTCACAAGGAAATGGCTGCTAGACCGAGCAGGAGAGGAGGCGCAGAGAGAGGCTGTGGGTGGCGCAAATCAGCTGAAGAATTAGAGAGCTTTTAGGTCAAGTTTTATTCATTAAAACTCCCTTTAGTTCTCATGGGCTTTTGGGCCCAATTCTCAGTTCTGATTAAATCCCTTGGATTTAATCAGGCCCTTTAGTCTCTCCAAGTACCGTAAATGCCTAGCACTTTTACCGTACCTCTGCTAAACCGTTCCTTCGTATTTTCCCGTTAGCTTAGGCGTGTGACCCATATGGGATCATATAATAAAGGCAATAAGTCCAAGACTTATAGATCATGAGCGGACTCTAGCAAGCCATCATGACCCCCAGTATTATATGACTTATGTCTGATCATTGACATACTCTTACTTTCTAGAGACAGTACCGAGATTACTGGACACAATTCCAACATTATCGAGTCAAAATTGTGTCTTACCCAAGCATCCATTAGGAAACCGAGCCGCATCCGTAAATCCGGGGTTGGGATGGGATAGGAATTTGTATTATGTGAACTAATGTTTATTTGTGTTTTGATTGCAGTCAGCAGCAGCGTGTCCCTGGACGGATTGTGTGTGGGTGTGTGCATTGGGTGTGAGAGATTGCAGCGAGCAGTATGGGTGAGCATCGGATGACACGGTCAGAGTATCAGGCTCTGGTAGACCAACATCAGGCAGGTCTGAGGGTAGTATAGCAGGCACAGTCGCAGGGTTCTCGGATATCAGATCGACCTCCAGTTGTTCCGCGAGTGCATCAGGGAGCGAGATCAGCCGCTGTAGATTGGAGGCCGTTACCAGATCCGTTACCTCCATCTCTACAGGATGACGCAGGTACCGCAGACTCGACCGCATGAGTGATGAGATATTTGGGATTTGCAGATTACGAGTTGCCGCCATTGCCACCTTAGTTTGAGGCGCCTACAGTACCACCGGGGATGCAGCCGCCAGTGCTTGAGGCAGGTGACGTGCCGTTACCCTTTAGCTTACACGAGTCAGATTTCATTCCGCTCATCGGGGAGGAGTTTAGGGTGGACTAGTTGTATGCAGCAGTTGACGTGGATATGGAACCGATAGACCCGGAGCAGCGTTTACAGTGGGAGCAGCATATGGATGAGCAGATGGCGATACTCGGAGACATGCTAGAGCAGCAGATTGGACCGCACCATCAGCCAGGATCGCCCCAGAGATCAGGATCATTATCACCCGGCTTCACCGAGCCACTCTCAGCGATGGAGTCAGCGTCAGGAGTTGAGCCGATGTTGATGTCGGAGGTAGATACACAGTTTGAGCCCGTTACGCCGCCATGTACACCGCCGACCAAGCCAGTTACGCCGCCAGATATGTGGAGTTCAGGGTCATCGAGCGGCCGAGTATTTTCAGGATCCTTCTTCGGATTCTACTTCCTTCTGTCAGTTATGTGGTGCTATGGATCATCAGGCACCAGCCTGTTACTGTGGGCCACGCCCAGCGCCCGTTGTCGTTTGTCAGCTTTGTGGTCGCAAAGGTCATGTAGCGCAGTTGTGTGCGACGGCCGAGCCGCAGCGAGTTGGAGCACCATCTAGAGATGCACACCCACCACACCCTCCCGGCGCACCTGCCAGTGGTTACCACCACGAGCCGCAATGCTCTTTGTGTTTGGCATTCCGGTCGTGTTGGGGCTGTTAGGGTTAGGATAGTTAGGCCAGGTAAGTTGGGCACTAACTATGTTGCTTTTGTGTGTATCTAGATCGACGATCTTCACATGTTGTTTCTGACATCTCCGAGGTATGACGGTGCAGTTTGGGGGTTAGGGTATCGATGACGGACGTCTTGTGGTTGTACTTCTGTTTTATCTATGTATGTAAAAACCTCGAAACATGTGTGTGTTGTCGTTTTATGAATGTATGTGATGCAGGATGTTCTACTTATCATTATGGCTTACGTAGTAATTGTTTGCACGCGTGTGATGGTTTGGGGATGCAAATGAATTTCCATGTGAAGTCTAATGATGCGCGGAACTGACGACCGTTCATCATAACCTAAACCCAGACTGACGACATATCTGGAGCGATTTAGTGATTGCTTGGCTGTGTGTGGTAATTGGTTGCTTTTATTTTGATTGCTTGCGTGTTTTATCTAATGCTTGAGTGGTGCATTGGTTAATTAGGGTTGTGTTTTGTTTGTGGTGTAGCACTGTGAAAGTGCTAGTTTTTATGGCATGCTTAGCATGTGCGGAGCGTGAGTGGAGTGGTAAGGTGTTTGGTTGAGTAGTTTTAATTTGTTAGCAATCGCTAGTCGTTGCAAATAGAAGTGTATGAACCTTTTCGTTTAAGGTGTTGAGCTAACTCGATTATGGTTGTAATCGACTGTCGATTCACGATAGAGCGGAATTATAGAATATCGTTACTTAATCATGAGTGACCATTGGGTACATGATTAACTAACTATATCTCTATGAGGAAGTGATATCGAGGGATGGACTGGTTTGAATTTCACCGCTCCAGTGAAAGTTGTTGTGTTAAATGTAGGACGGAATGGACGATGCGATACGAATACGAGACCGAACCCGAACCCAAAAGCGAGGTAGAATGTAAAGAGACAACGAGACAAGTTGACCTGGGAAATAAAGCAGTTGAGAAAGAATCGCCAGTGGAGATTATGTCAGTACAAGGCAACTGGAAGAACGAAGCGGATAGTATGATGAGTTAGCAAAGAGATTTGAAGTAATGTCAGCGACATTGTGGAAACTAGAGAAAAGCGGACAGTGTGAATGGAAGGGAGGTTTAGCCACGTCGGAATCAGAAATCAAAATTTTTAAGAGTGTTCAAGAAAGAAGATGCCGTACCAAAATCGGAGTGGAGTTGTCAGTGTGGAAGAAGTTAGAGTCATAAGAGCGTCGGGTATGAAATACAGATTTTTTTTAAAGAGTGTCTCGGGGAGACAAACCAATATCGTGAAAGACGTGGAAGTCGGAGCAAAGTGGGGGAAGTCAGAAGTGGGAAAGCAAGTAAAGAAGCTAGCAGCGAGTGAGTCCGAAGTTCAAGACAGATGAAGTCAGTTAAGAAGGAAACGAAGCAAGGTAGACAAGACTAAGAGCCTGGGCAAAGAATGGTCATTGGGGAATCAGTGCAAATATCAGTTAGACGGAAGGTTTGGAAGGAGCGCAGGAATGTCAGAAGTCAGAAATATGCAGCAGTGTTCGAGTAAGGAAGCGTTGGAATCAAGTGACGCAGCAACTTGCGGAGTTTGGTCCCGATTCAAAGTCTGGTAGTGACGGAGAATTCGGGGACCGAATTCTTATAAGTGGGGAAGAATGTAATACCCTGTATCAAGAAATGGTCAACGGGCAGCAGAAAAGTCAACAGAGGGTCAACAGAGGGTCAACAGAGGGTAGTTTTGTAATTTTGAGAAGTTAAGGGCCATTTTGGTAATTTTACCAAAATATGAGCCGGAAGCTAAGACGGACCAAATGTTATTATTTTTAAATAAAGAAAACATTTAGAAGATCAAGATTGGTGGAAACGGACCGTAGATGAGTTTTTCGGGTTATCTGGAATGGAAACCGATAAAACTGACAAAACCTGTAAAATTCATAACGGGAGCTACGGGTGTTTGTTTACGGTGATTCAAATTTCTAAATTCATATAAGAGCATCTAGAATCTGAAAATGAGGTGTGGTGGATTTATAGAAGCAGCTAAAGAGTTTTTAAAATATTAAACATAAAACTGGTTTTTCTGACAAACCGATACAATGTTCGGGTAAGCAAGAAGACCCTCTAAAGGCCACCAGAAATTATAAAATTTCGACCATAGATTCATGAGAAGATATAGAAGACATGGTTGAAAGGATTTAGCAAGATTCAATGCCTATATTAAGTTATATATTTTACATCATTAATGGGTGATTAATGACTAAAATTCCAAAATAAATTCAAGGGAGCTTGGACTTGGTTTGGGATGATTAGAGCTGATGTCTGAAGTCATTATGGACCTAATTCAAGCCCATTTACAAGATTGTGCCACGAAATTATTCAAGAGAAAAATAAAAGGGGCTTTGTGAGCTAGATTCAATGGATCTCCAAAGGTTGGTGGCCCAAACTCAAGAGGCTTCTTCATGGGCTTTCCAGATGTAAGAAGGAGGCTAAATAAGAGTGTTTTTTTGGTCAACAGCTGGAGGGGAGTCGTGGCTTGGAGAAGAGGAGGCTTGCTCTCCAAGGTTTCACATGCAAAAGTGTTGATGTGTCATGAGAAGGAAGGGGACACTCATGGGACACTTGTCACACCTCAGCACAATGGGTTTTGCTATAAATAAGAGGCTTCAGCTCCTAATTTTACACACACAACAAAGAAAAGTAAAAGAGTGAAAGGGAGGAGAAGAGGAGAAGAAGATCGTAAGAAGAGAGGAGGAGAAGAAGAAGAAGAAGAAGAAGAAGAAGAAGAAGAAGAAGAAGAAGGAGGAGGAGGAAGAGTAGAAGAAGAAGAAGGAGAGAAGGAGAGAAGGAGGAGAGAGATAGGAGAGAGAAAGTAGAGAGAGAAAGAAGAGATAGAAAGTGGAGAAGAGAGAGAGTCGGAAGAGAGCAAACCGGAGGAAAGAGAAAGAGAACCGGAGGAGAGAGAAGAGATTATTCTGGAGGCTCGGTCGGAATTACGAAGGTCAACGGTATGTTCAAGTACGGGTGTTCGTGACGTTTCGGAGTTCGTGTCCGTGTGTTCGGGAGGTTCGAGTTTAGTTCGAGGTCTCGGGAAGCCGTATCCGCATCCGTGCCGTTAGTTCCGTCATAAATCACTGTGAGTCGGCTCAAACACCGTAGTTGCATGTAGAACGATAAATGGGAAACCGTAGTGTTAGGATTGCATACCCGAATATGAATTGAATTGAAGTGAGAATTGATTGATTGATTGAATGAACGTTAAACCGGCTAGGGTTAAAGAAGCATGTTAGAATTAAACGGATTAAACCTGTTGAGTGCCGTTAGGTTGGTAGTAATATTGCGTGATGCATTCATATAGTCGTTGCATGATTAGGGCCGTATATACATATATATGTAAGTAAAGAACGGTATGAAATGAATCTATATACGGGAATTAAGACGAGTTAAAATACGGAAGTTAAACCTGAACGAACGTATAGAATATGAATGGTATCGGGGTTTCCCGAGAATAAATGAATTAAGTAATGAAATATGAGATGTCGGGGAGTCTAGTAAGCTACTAGCTCTAAACCGATGGATCGGGGAGTTGATTAAAAGATGTTTAGGAAAGGTTAAGGAATGCGAAGTGTTGTGATTGATGAGCCTTCTACGGATTAGCAATCTGCTAATCCAAGGTAGCGGACGTGAATTGATTAAAAGACGTTAGAAACCCTAATAGGCATGTTTGTGTGGTGTTTGTGTGATTGTGTATCTACTTCGGTGTTGGGACGAGTAGACTGTTGATTGTGTGAGTGTGTGATTGTATGATTGTGGTTGTTGTTAAGCTTTCTGTGCAGGCCTGTTAGATCGTCTCGGTGTTGGGCCGAGCGATCTGTGTTGTTACTTAACTTGGTCACGGGACCGGTTAAGTCGTGGTTTATGACTCGGTACAGTGCCGAGTCAGAGTGGTGGTGTGTGTGAGTAGACTTGCGGGATGCGGGGTTGAGTTGATTGTTTTATTGATTGAGATTGATTGTTAGAGTCCAAGCGAGTCTGCGTGTTTATATTTCTGCACTAGGACTCTAGGGTGCGTTAGATCCCGCAATTCTAGGTGTTTGGATACGTTTCGGTACTTCCGAGCCGATTGGATCCTCGGGTAGTTACCTGATCGGACACGTGCCTTCGGGCAGTGGTGCTGGTTATGGTGTTAACCTACTGAGTGACGCTGGTAGGTGTGTGGTCCGGAGAATACGGGGTCGCGTCCTAGGGCCGGACTGCATGGAAGCTTGGATTATCTAGGGGTAGCCTGAGTCACCGCGTATCGATGGACAGAGAACGGTGTCCTAGTCGTTGGACCTTATGTGGACGGATAGGAGTCGTGGGTTAGTTACCATATCGGTAACGGTGGAACCCGTGGAAGTTACCGAGATCGTAGGGGCCCCAGTGGTGTGTTGGTGTAGTCGGTAGTGCGCGGTAGATAGATCGAGTCTCAATCGGGAACATGTGCCGCAGTGCTCCCGATTTCCTACAATCGCCTTTTTGTTCTTTTGGCAATTGATTGTGTGTGGGCTCGACACGACGTGGTAGTGCGTGATCGGCTATTTGTTATGATTGCTTGTTATTTTGGGGTTTCGGGCGGGAATCTATAGATGATAGATAGATTAGAAGCCTTAGTGGGGAGCCGACTCGCTGGGTGATCTTAGATCACTCATTAGACTCTTTTTGTGTGTTTTCAGGTTGAGCAGCGACGGACGCGGGAGGTCCTCGGTGTAGTTTCGGGATTGCTTGTGGCGGGGTTTTGATTCGATGATTCGGGGTTTTGGATGTTTTACTTCGGTTCGGCATTGGTGACATTTCGTGTTTTGATTGATTGTGTGTTTGTATTGTTGATTGACGAACGATTTGTAAAAATGACGATTAAACGTTGTGCTGAACGTTTAGTTACTCAGAAATGAATATGCTTTCCTGATATTGTATTTAGTCCGAACCAACACAACTCACTGAAGTGGTGCAAGGTTTACAACTTGTACTATGGAAGTGAGGATAGCGGAGTCAAGGACGGGTTAGTGCGAGCCTTTGTCTCAAACCGATCTGGCTCTGGCTTCGTCCTGTGGCAAACTGTTCATGTTTGACTTGCTCGGGTTCGATCGGTCATGTTCTTGTTTGATTGTTGACCGGTCAGATCGATGGTCAGCGGAGAATGGGAAAGGGGCGTTACATGCAGAGCTTATCTTGTACCAAAAACCCTTCCCAAACCGAACTAAACCATTCTTTAACCCATTTTATCCATTGCTTCGTTTTCTTTGGTTTCACGGTTATTGTTTTAATAAATCTTGAATGATTCTCATAAATCCCCAAACTTCCATAAACTGATTCTCCATGATTTTAGATGAATTTATCAACTTGAATCACCTCATTTAGAGTTTCCTAGCTCCGTTTATGAATTTCTGAAGTTTTCTCGGGTTTCTCGGTTTCTATTCCCGATAAGCCGAAAAACCTGTTTCTGCTCCGTTTCTCCCAATTCTGGTCTTTTAAATGTTCTTTATCTTTTAAAATGAGAAAATTTGGCCCGTCTCGGCTTCCGTCTGGAACTTTAGCAAAATTACCATTTTGCCCCTGGGTTTGGCAAAATTACCATTTTGCCCCTGTTGACTTTTCTTCTGTCCGTTGACCACATTTTTGAATACAGGGTATTACATTCTTCCTGACTTACAGGAATTCGGTCCCCGAATTCTTCGTCATCAAGAGACTTCGAATCGGCACCAAACCCTGCAAGTTGCTTCACTATGCCATTTACTGTTCCTTTTTCTTACATACACGTCCCTTTACTTGATCTTTGACACTTAGAATCCACTTCCCCTACTCTCTGGCGGTTTCTCTATCTCATTCCAACTTTCCATCGTCCTTTGCACTGTTTACCCGACTACTTCTCTATATCGAGTCCCTGATCTTGACGACACTCTTTCACTTGCTCTTTATTCTTCCCACTTAACTGTAACTTTATTTCTCGATCTCTGGTCTCACTTTACTGTGTCACTTCTCTCTTTAACTGATCTTCCTTGAACCTCGATCTTCCACAAATATTTACTTTGTTCTGATTCTCACTTCTGACTTCCCCACTTTTCTTCGACTTCCACGTCCTTCCCGTCACTGGTTTGTCTCCCCGAGACATTCTTCAAGAATCTGTATTTCTAACCTGACGTCTTGATAGCTCCAACTCCATCCGTACTAATAACCCCACTCTGTTCCCGCTACTGACTCTTCCTTTCCGAACACTCCTCAAGGATTTTGATTTCTGAATTCGACTTTGCTACACCTCCATTCCAATTACACCGATCGCTTCACTTTGGTTTCCACACTGTTGCTGACGTTACCTCAAATCTTTTCGCTAAAGTCTCATATCAACAGCTTCGTTCTTCCAAATTCCTTGCACTGATACATTTTCCACTGTCAATCCATACCAACTGCTTTACCTTCCGGGTCAACTTGTCTCACGGCTCGTTTACATTCCATCTCGCTTTCGGGTTTGGGTTCGGTCTCGTAATCGTATCGCATCGTCCATTCCGTCCTACATTCAACACAACAACTTTCACTGGAGCGGTGAAATTCAAAGCAATCCATCCCGATATCACATCCTCATAGAGATATAGTTAGTTAATCATGTACCCAATAGTTACCCATGATTAAGTAACGATATTCTATAATTCCGCTCTTCTCGTGAATTGACGGTCGAATACCACCATTCTCGAGTTAGCTCAATACCTTAAACAGAAAGGTTCTAACACTTTCTATTTCTACCAACTTAATGATTGCGATAAAATTCAAGCTACTCGAGCCCACAAAACACAACTAGCAATCGAATGGCTCACCACTACCATCAACGATCTTCAAATGCTATGCATGCCATAAAAGAAAACAAGCTCCCTAACATTGCTACACCAATGAACGAAACACCACCCTACCTATCCAATGCACCACTCAAGCATTAGATAAAGCACGCAAGCCATAAATACAGAAGTAAACAATTACCACACACAACCACGCAATCACAAGATCGCTCTGGATATGTCGTCAGTCTAGGTTTAAGTTATGATGAACGGTTGATATTCATACATTTTCATGCATGTAGGCTTGTATATAGTTCTTGTTTTGACTTCTTTTCTCCATCATTCTCACCATTTCGTCGAGTCATTGTCTCATCTAGATTCTAGAGTTGCTTAGGACTAGGAGTAGGAATTATAGGCTTGCATTTGGAGTGTTTCTTGTGTTTTACAGGTGAATGGAGGTGTCTAGGAGCATTGGTGAGCTTGGAAGTGGAGTCTTGAGCTCAGAAGACCAAGGAAGAGCCAGCAGAAGCTCATATCGGCCTGAGTATCGGCCAGGCGGGCCGATACAACTCTTCGTCAAAGTTCCAGAGAGCCATATCGGGTCACATATCGGTCCACCCAACCGATATGGACTCTCGGATTAATTTTCGGGACTTCATATCGGGTCACATATCGGTCCAGCCAACCGATATCGTCCCCAGTTTTTCACTTGGATCCGGGTCAACACCCGGTTTGTTCCGGGTTGACCCGGCTCGCACCCTAATGACTATTTAAGCCAAAAACCTATTTCTATTTGTTTCTAAAGCTGTTTTTGATGTTCTAAACTCTTTTGTAAGAACAAATTTGATTCTTGGATTAATCTAGTATTTCTCTTGTTATTCCTTCAACAAATCTCTCACTCCCTCACCAATCTACATGATCAACTCTATTTCTATGAGTTTTGTTGGTCTAGTTATGATTAGTGAGTAGTTCTCCATAGGCTTATGGGTTAGGTAGGATCAGGTTGATTTGGGGTGATCAATGGATTTCTAGTGGTTAATTGTTTAAGATCTCATCTAGCAAAGTGTGCTCGATGCCTAATTAATCTTGATCACATTGGTTAGGATGTTTAGAATTTCTTGTTCACAACATGTTCGATGAAATTCCAGTATTTAACTTTGTTAGGACTTTCACATTCTAGCACATGAAAATGTATGTCTAGAGTGATTGTTTGCTAATTGGAACCTGTTTGAATGCTCATTTGATTTTAATTCACAAATGATGATTTGTTCTTGAGTTAAGATTAAGTGAAGAATTGGTATTAAGAGATCAAACTGATTTACTTGGTGTGTTCCTTGCTAGGAGATTAGCTTTTAGAAGTTTGAATTAGGATTCCTTGATCATCCCGAGTCACCTATCCGTTGACCTTAACCCTTGGGCCTTATTCTTGTCATTGATTGAACCATTTGTTTATTTGCTTTTGTTTACTTCGGTTTGATTTGCTTTTGTTAGGATTGTTAGAAACTAAAAACCAAATTGTTTGATTTGACTCTGAAGGTTTAGTGTTTGCTTATTGGTTTTATCCATCCCAGAATAGGTTCGATACCTCAAAGCTACTACGATAAGCTTGAGGAATTGGTAGCTACTATGATGCAGCAACTCCTTCAAGGGCAAGCCTCAGGAGCCATGGAAGTACGAGATCTTAAGAATGAGCTGCAGAATTTGACTTCAAGGGTCACAAACATGGAAAACAAGACTGCTTCTACATCTCGCACACAAGGTACTCTACCCGGAAAATCTGAGCAAAACCCAAAGGAATACATCAGCGCTATCACCCTGCGAAGTGGAAAGGAGCTGCAACAAAGTCAAGTGCCCAAGCCTAAGCTGACATCTTCACTCAATGAGGACATTGAAGTTCAAGAAGGGGAGGAGAATTCTGAAAATTCTGCTCTAAACAAAGAGAGTGATAGTGATATGGCCAAGAGAAAAGGAAAGGCTGTAGTTGAAGAAGTAGTGAATGATACACTCAAGAAGAAGGATAGTGTGTTTATGCCACCACCTTATGAGCCCAAGCTACCCTTTCCGGGCAGATTCAAGAAGCAACTCCTAGAGAAGTACAAAGCTCTTTTTGAAAAGCAGATGAAGAATGTTGAGTTGACCATGCCTTTGATTGATGCCTTCTTGCTAGTTCCTCAGTATAGCAAGTTTCTCAAGGACGCAATCAAGGAAAGAACCAAGGAAGTGCAAGGGATGGTTGTGTTGTCTCATGAGTGTAGTGCGATCATCCAGAGGAATATTGTTCCAAGGAAACTTGAAGATCCGGGCAGTTTTACTCTTCCATGTGCTGTCGGTCCATATCGGTTTGAGGGTTGTTTGTGTGATCTTGGAGCAAGCGCAAGCTTGATGCCCTTCTCAGTAGCCAAGAGGCTAGGTTTCTCTACCTACAAAGCATGTAGGATCTCCTTGGTTCTTGCAGATAGATCAGTGAGATACCCAATTGGTCTCCTAGAAGATCTTCCGGTGAAAGTAGGAGGATTTGAAGTACCAACAGATTTCATTGTATTGGAGATGGACGAAGAACCAAAGGATCCTCTAATCCTTGGGAGACCTTTCCTTGCCACAGCTGGTGCGATTATAGATGTCAGGAAAGGGAAGATAGACCTCAACCTTGGCAAGGACATAGTGCTCAAATTTGACATTAACAAGGTGATGAAGAAGCCAACCATTCAAGGTCAAATGTTTTATATTGAGACTATGGATGAGCTAGCTGATGAACTCCTTGAGGAATTGAACATGGATGATCCATTAGAGGTTACCTTGACCAAGGAATGTGGGGAGTATGGGTATCTTCAAGAAGAGAGCTGGGCTTATATGAGAGCGCTTGATTCGCACAAGCCTTTGTTAAAAGAGGTTGAGTTCATTGAGATGGGATCAGATTCAGTGTGTAAGGAGCTGGAGGTGTTTGCTGTAGACATGGGTGCTGATGGCGCCAATGGAGTAGAGCTGTGCAAGGAGCAGCTTGAAGCTGATGATTGGAGCGAGCTTAATATCGGGCACCGTATCGGTTGGCCAGGCCGATACGGATTTCCCAGAAAGATCGATATCGGTCCCCGTATCGGTTGGCCAGGCCGATACGGGATGCAACAGAAAAAACCGAGAGTTGATATCGGTCCCCGTATCGGTTGGCCAAACCGATACGGAACTTTGGAGTGAACAGATATCGGTCCCCGTATCGGTTGGCCAGACCGATACGGGATGCAGGAATTAAATCCGAGAGTTGATATCGGCTAGCGTATCGGTTGGCCAGGCCGATACACACCTTCGCCCGGGTAAGTTTTCTCGAACCTAAACCGTTTTAAACCCGAATTTTCACCCAAAATCGATTTAATGAACCGGTTTGAACCGATTTCCTCCTTGTTTTCTCCTCCAAGTCGCGACTCTCTCTCTCTCTTTTCACTCACTCTTGCGATTTCACTAAGAGATTTTCAAAGAACTTCAAACTCTTCAATCTCCATCAATTCTCATCAGATTTTCGTGATTCAAGGCTCTGTGTTTCCGATTTCTCAAGCTATATCTTGTTATCCCCTTGTTTCTCTCATCATCTCATCCTCCAAATAAGGTAAAGCTCTTCAAATCCGAGTTTATGGTTCATGCAAAAATATTTTCGATTTTTTTTTCTAGAACTCGAATTTGTGGCTGTTGGTTGATGATGCTTGTTAGAAACCTTTGCTAGGCTGTTCCTAGATGATTACCCAACTCAATTTCGCCCTAGGAATGAATGAATTTGACTTTTGGTGAATTAGGGTTCTTGAGAAATTTGGAATCCGAAATTTTTTGGGGGTTTTCTAATTGGATGGTTTCTAATGATGCATTGGACTGTTAAACGCTTAATTTTGTGATACTACTTGATTTGGATGAGTTTTGTTTCACAAAAGTTTCAAAAATGTGCGTTAAGGACCTTTGGTTGATGAGATTGTGAATTGCTCAAGAAAGTGATTGATTTGCTTGTACATTGTGCTTATGCTGAGCTAGAATTGAGTTTGGTTAAGAGGCTTAAGCTTGTTTACTCCATTGAATTTGAAAAAAGTATGAAATTGTTAAGCTCCCACAATTGTTGATCATCAATGCTTTAAGCCCCTATTGATTGTGTTGGTAGATTGTACGATGTGCTTATTCGTTCTTTGAGTTGTCTTTTGCAGGACAATGACAAGGAAGCGCGCCAACCCGAAACCAAACCCAAAGGCACAAGAGCCGGTACAAGATGTGGGAACATCATCAAAAGGAAAAGGGGTAGCAGTTGAGGATGAGGTACAAGAGGCCCCAGTAAGGATGATCCAGGTGCCACGTAAGTACTCCACCTCTGAGATATATGACAAGCTGGAGGGGATACCATTTTGGCCAACCCGATACCCTCACACCCCGACACTTACTGCACTTGGGCTACTGGATGACTACAACGAGATTGTAGAGAACATGGGCCTTAAGGAGTTCTTCAACCTTGCCAGTGACTCCTACCAGAGCTCAGCATGCCAATTCCTCTTATCCATGAAAGCAACAGTCAATATGAGGAGAGCCGCTTTGGCAGGGGAAGTGAGTCGAGGGAAGATTGATTTCCAAATGGGTAGGAAGAAGTTCAGCATGACGTATGAAGACATAGCTGCAGTTTTTGACTTTCCAGAGAATGGTGCTCAGCTGGGAACTTTTATCCCCATTGATAAGGACGACCTCGAGGGTGTTTGGCAGATGATAGCTGATGGGCCCTTTAAGCTGGGAGCTATGAAAGCTGCAAGGATCAGGCACCCGACTATTAGATACGTGCACAAGGCATTAGCTCACACTTTCTTTGCTAGGAAGGAGGCAAACCAAGTCCACGAACTGTAGATGAAGATACTGTACATTGGGTTGCAGCCTCTCCTGCTCACATATCCCAACGGTCAGCCCATACCACCAGTTGAGCGCCTCCCAAGCTACACTTCCATTTTGATAGAGCAGTTTGCTATCCACCGAGATTGGGCAATGTCAGTGAGGGACTCTAGTCCAAAGTTCAGCATGGGTGGCTTGATCACGCCGTTGCTTGTGAAGAAGAAGGTAAAACTGGAAGGAAGTCTGGATGAGAAGACATTTGGGGAGCCTACACCAGTAGCATGGCTGGATGTTCCGCAGCTTATCCGAACTCACTACCTCGCCTCCAAGCCGCCTCCAGAGCGCCATCTCTACCGGATGTGCTCGGGTACTTCCCACGAAGAAGGGTATCTCCTCCCAAACCCCGACATTACGAGCTTTGCCAACAGAGCTCATATCAGATTTTTACCGGGGGTGGAGCATGTGTTTGGACCTCCCGGGTCCCAGAGAGCGACTGCAGCAGAGCCTGATACTTCCGACGCACCTGCTGGGGTGTATGGGCTGCACAGATACCTTATCGAGCCTCTAGATGATCCTATCGCGAACAAGACAGTAAGAGCACTGAGGGACCAGAACCGAGACCTCCAGAGGCAGAGCAAATGGCACGGGAGGAACATTAAGAAGATGGCTTCCTGCTTGAAGAAAGTGACCAAGGTTCTTAAGATGATTGTGGGGAAGAAAGACAAGAGTAGCGCTGCGGGACAGACCTCCACATCCCGAGAGGCTCATGCTGGTGTAGATGAGGAGATTCAGGAAGCGGCTGAGGAGGTGATAGCTGAAGCCGATGTTTTGGTTGAGCAGGCTGAATTGGAGCAGGGCAGGTACTCGGTTGCTGGACACGAGACATCAGGATCTGCACGCATGGCTCACGACTCCTACTATGAGGATCCTCACCGCCACTCTACTCGCGAGGACAGAAGGAAGAAGAGGAGAGCCATGAGGACACCTTCCTGCTCCTCCTCTAACCCGACTTACTCCATGGGGGACTCATCACCTCCGTACCTCCACTACTAGCCAGGTTACACTCCACCTTTGTATATAGTTTTTCTTCTTTCTTTCTTTTGCTTTTTGTGTGTTTTCGGTCTTTCTTCCTTGCCTAGATCACACAAGGGACCGTGTGATTTAAGTTTGGGGGAGAGACTAGTTGCTAATCTAGTTTGTTTTGTCTCTTATTTTTGATTTTATCACTTGAGTCTCATGCATTCATCTAAGGCATAGAAAAATCCAAAAAAAAAATTGAAAAATTTCAAAAAAAAATTCAAAAAAAAAAAAGAGCATGTAGTTGCAATAGCATATTAGGATCGAGTCTAGTTGCATCATATAGGACGCATGCATTGGGAACAATGATTTGACTTCCTCGTAAGGTTTAACTGGGTAAAACTTGTTTCATGCGCTAGCTTAATGCTAGATAGATCACACTAAAGTTGTAACTCGAGAATCGCATTGAAAGCTAGAACGAACCATACTTGGACAACTTGCTTTGAAACTTGATTTGATGCTGAAACTTGTTGTGATTTGAAGCTAGCTCCATCTAAGTGAGAACTTTAATTGAATAATCTAATTATCCTTGTTCATGCTTTGTGTGATAAACTCATGGGTACCCCAAAATATTAGAGCAAGCTTATCCTTTCTACCCCTCTCTACCTGCTCTAATAGATTTCCACACCTTTCACCACCCTTATTTCAAACCCCAAACACTATCTTGAGTGGTAGGCCTATTTGGAACAAGCTCGGTAAAAAGTGTTGAGTATGAGGCGACTAGGAGAAAATTTCCATTGTAGATGCAAGCTCTTCATCTTTGGCTTTGCAATAGGCTAGAGTTCAAGTTTGGGGGTTTCTTGGGAAGGTTTGGGAAAGGAAAAAGAGGGTTAAAAGAAGAAAGAAGTTTGAATGGGATCAAGGTTTATTGGTAAACAAAAGAATGAAAGCTCTTATGTGTTTTGAAAAAGAAAGTGTCTCAAGTTTTGTAACGAAAAGAAGCCAATGTGCTCACCAAAATGAGACCAAAGAAAAAAAAAGTTTGAGCTGATTTGAAAAGAGTAAAGTTACCAATGTTTTCAAAGTGTTTTGAGTGATCCTTTGGGGTTCTTGGGAAGTTTTGAATTGTGAAAGAAAGAAAAGGCATCAATAGCCTTGAAAAAGGGTAGAACTCATTTAGGAGGATTTAGACTAGGAGTTGAAGTTCTTGGGGTATGGGTAGATGGGAATCTATCCTAGTATGCACCTATTGCCTCTAACTCTTAGCATTTTACTATAGCTTGTTCATATTTCCTCCGAGAGAACCTAAATGATTGTGGATAAGCCTTTCTTTCAGTTGAGACCATTTTTGTCTCAAGACCTTGTCCCTTAAGCCAAATGAGTTTGATCACATTGTTTTGAATAAGGATTCACTTGAAAAATCTAATGAATGTCAATGAGCTAGTGGATTTGAATGCTTGTGTAGGTTGAAGGTTAAGCTAGAAGTTTTGTTTTGATGAGTATGTCTATATCCTTGGAGTAGGCTTTTCTCGGTTGCACTTTGGTTGTATAGACTTGAAACTTGTTGAAACTTGATTGAACCTTTGGATATGAGTTCCCGCTTTCAAACCTTTTCCCCAACCTGTTGTGATTGACTTATGCTTGCTTGTGTACAAGCAAGATTCAAGTTTGGGGGAATTGATATTCATACATTTTCATGCATGTAGGCTTGTATATAGTTCTTGTTTTGACTTCTTTTCTCCATCATTCTCACCATTTCATCAAGTCATTGTCGCATCTAGAGTCTAGAGTTGCTTAGGACTAGGAGTAGGCATTATAGGCTTGCATTTGGAGTGTTTCTTGTGTTTTACAGGTGAATGGAGGTGTCTAGGAGCATTGGTGAGCTTGGAAGTGGAGTCTTGAGCTCAGAAGACCAAGGAAGAGCCAGCAGAAGCTCATATCGGCCTGAGTATCGGCCAGGCGGGCCGATACAACTCTTCGTCAAAGTTCCAGAGAGCCATATCGGGTGACATATCGGTCCACCCAACCGATATGGACTCTCGGATTAATTTTCGGGACTTCATATCGGGTCACATATCGGTCCAGCCAACCGATATCGTCCCCAGTTTTTCACTTGGATCCGGGTCAACACCCGGTTTATTCCGGGTTGACCCGGATCGCACCCTAATGACTATTTAAGCCAAAAACCTATTTCTATTTGTTTCTAAAGCTGTTTTTTGATGTTCTAAACTCTTTTGTAAGAACAAATTTGATTCTTGGATTAATCTAGTATTTCTCTTGTTATTCCTTCAACAAATCTCTCACTCCCTCACCAATCTACATGATCAACTCTATTTCTATGAGTTTTGTTGGTCTAGTTATGATTAGTGAGTAGTTCTCCATAGGCTTATGGGTTAGGTAGGATCAGGTTGATTTGGGGTGATCAGTGGATTTCTAGTGGTTAATTGTTTAAGATCTCATCTAGCAAAGTGTGCTCAATGCCTAATTAATCTTGATCACATTGGTTAGGATGTTTAGAATTTCTTGTTCACAACATGTTCGATGAAATTCCAGTATTTAACTTTGTTAGGACTTTCACATTCTAGCACATGAAAATGTATGTCTAGAGTGATTGTTTGCTAATTGAAACCTGTTTGAATGCTCATTTGATTTTAATTCACAAATGATGATTTGTTCTTGAATTAAGATTAACTGAAAAATTGGTATTAAGAGATTAAACTGATTTACTTGGTGTGTTCCTTGCTAGGGGATTAGCTTTTAGAAATTTGAATTAGGATTCCTTGATCATCCCGAGTCACCTATCCGTTGACCATAACCCTTGGGCCTTATTCTTGTCATTGATTGAATCGTTTGTTTATTTGCTTTTGTTTACTTCGGTTTGATTTGCTTTTGTTAATTAGGATTGTTAGAAACTAAAAACCAAATTGTTTGATTTGACTCTGAAGGTTTAGTGTTTGCTTATTGGTTTTATCCATCCCAGAATAGGTTCGATACCTCAAAGCTACTACGATAAGCTTGAGGAATTGGTACCTCAAAGGATTGTAAAATCCTAGTTATCAACGGTCATCAGTTCCACTCATCATCAGACTTCGCATGGTAATTCGTTTACATCCCAAAACCATCACACGCATGCAAACAATTACTACGCAAGCCATAATGATAAGTTGAACATTTTGCGTCACACATATATACAAAAACGACATAACACATGTTTCGAGGTTTTTAATACATAGATAAAACAGAAATACAACAAGACGTCCGTCATCATCACCATAACTCCCAAACCGTACCATCATACCCTGGAGATGTCAGAAACGACACGTGGAGATCGCCGATCTAGATAAACAGAAAACAACATAGTTAGTGCCCACACTTACCTAGCCTAACTATCCTAGTCCTAACAGCCCCAACACGACCGAAATGCCCAACACAAGCGACATCGCGGCTCGCGGTGGTAACAACTGGCAGATGTGCCGGGAGGGTGCAGTGGGTGTGCATCTCTGGACGGTGCTCCAACTCGTTGCGGCTCTGCCGTCGGACACAAACGTGCAACATGTCCCCTGCGACCACAAAGCTGACAGACGGTAACGGGCGCTGGGCATGACCCACAGTAACAAGATGATGCCTGGTGATCCGAACCACCACACAACTGACAGGAGGAAGCAGGCTCTGAAGGAGGATCCTGGAAACACTCGGACGCACGATGACCCTGAACTCCACATATCTGGAAAACTATTGGCGCTGAGCGAGACCTACGGGAACAACCAGATGCTCGATGCCCCTTATCTCCACACCTCCGGCAAGTCCTCGATAGTCGCGGCAGCTGAACTAGTGGTGGCTGCGCTACAGGTAACTACGCATCTGGTGGCTGAATGACCGGCTGCGGAATGAGCTCGGTGTCTCGGCGACTAGGTCCGGGTCGGTAGCCCTCAAGCAATGGGGCGCGATATGGTTCTGCGTCAAACATACACAATCCAATATGTTGTTCTAGAACGTCCCCGAGTATCGCCATCTGCTCATCAACATGCTGCTCCCAATACGGATGTTGCTCTGGGTCTATCGGCTCCATATCCATGTCGACTGCTGCATGTAACGGGTCCAACATAAAGTCCATCCCACTGAGCGGAATGAATTCTGAAGAATGCAAGCTAAAGGGTAAGGGCACATCATGCGCCTCGAGCATCGATGGCTGAATCACTAGCACCTCTAACTGTGGCAGTAATGGTGGCAATCCACTGTCCGCGTATCCCAGGTAACCCATCATCCCTGCGAACAAGTCTTAGGTACCCGCATCGTCCTGTAAAGCTGGAGGTAATGGATCCGGCAACGGCCTCCAATCTACGGAGGCTGCTCTCACTCCCTGCTGCACTCGCGGAAGAACCGGTGGTTGGTCAGATATCTGGGAACCCTGTGACTGCTCAGGCTACGCCCTCAAACCCTCCTGGTGCTGCTCTATCTGAGCACGATACTGTGCCGCACTCATCCGACGATGACTCATACTGCTCGCTGAAATCTCACACGATGCAAACACCCACACACACAATCCGTCCAGGAAAACTCTGCTGCTGACTGCAAACAAAACACAGATAATCATTAGTACAGATAATACCAATTCCTACGCCATCCCAACCCCGAATTTACAGACGCGGCTCGGTTTCCTAATGGATGCTTGGGTAAGACACAATTTTGACTCGATAAAACACGGAAAACACTCATAAATGAACAGCTTTGACACCCATGACGAACCATGCTCTGATACCACCTTTTTGTAACTCCCCTTTCCCATTATCCGCAGAACGTCGAGCTGACCGGCCAACAATCAAACAAGAACATGACCGATCAAACCCGAGCAAGTTAAACAGGAAAGCTTCGCCACAAGACGAAGCCAGAGACAGATCGGTTTGAGACAAAGGCTCGCACTAACCCGTCTTTGACCCCGCGATCCTCACTTCCGTAGTACAAAGCTTCACAACCTGTACTACTTCCATGAGTTGTGTCGGTTCGGACTAAACATAATATCAGGGAAGCAAATTCATTTCTGAGTAAATCAAACGTTACATAACGTTTAACCGTTTTTACAAATCAATTTGCCAATCATTAAGAACAACACCCAAATCTCAATGCAAAATTGGCGCCAAAGCCGAACCGAAAGAAAACTCAAAATCATCGAATCAAAACCCCGCCACAAGCAATCCCGAAACTACACCGAGGATCTCCCGCGTCCGTCGCTGCTAAACCTGAAAAACATAAAAAGAGTCTAATGAGCGATCTACGATCACCCAGCGAGTCGGTTCCCCATAACGGCTTCTATTCTTTCTATCATCTACAAATTTTCGCCCGAAAATCCCAAAATAACAAAAAACACAATAAATGGCCGATCACGCACTACCACGTCGTGTCAAACCCACAACACACAAGCACTTGCAAAAATAAAGAGAAAGCGATTAGAGGAAATCAGGAGAACTACGGCACATGCTCTCGATTGAGACTCGATCTATCTATCGCGCAATATCAACCACACCAACACAACACTGGGCCCCTACGATCTCGGTAACTTCCACGGGTTTCCACCGTTACCGACATTGTAACTAACCCACGACTCCTAGTCGTAAACACGAAGTCTCACGACCTAGGACACTGTTCTCAGCCCACCGATACGCAGTGACTCAAGTTACCCCCGGCAACCCAAGTTTCCATGTGATTCGGCCCTAGGACATGACCCCGTATTCTCCGAATCACACACCTACAGGCGTCACCCAGTAGGTTAACACCATAACCAGCACCACAGCCCGAAGGCACATGTCCGATCAGGTAACTACCCGAGGATCCAATCGGGTTGGAAGTACCTGAACGTATCCAAACACCTAGACTTGCGGGATCTAACGCACCCTAGCGTCCTAGTTCAGAAAAGTAAACATGCAGACTCGCTCGGACTCTAGCAATCATTCCCAATCAATAATCAACAACAATCTCAACACCATATCCCGTAAGTCTACTCACACACACCAACACCGCTCTTACTCGGCGCTGTACTGAGTCAGCAACTACGACTTAACCGGTCCTGTGACCAAGTTAAGTATCCACAAGGATTGCTCGGCCCAACACCAAGACAATCTAACAGGCCTGCACTGAAAGCTCAACAGCAACCACACAACAACACAACAACATAATCACCACACAAACAGGCCTATTAGGGTTTCTACAGTCTTTTAACCCATTAACGTCCGCTACCTTGGATTAGCGGATTGCTAATCAGTAGACGGCCCACATCTCATTAACGTCCGCTACCTTGGATTAGCGGATTGCTAATCCGTAGACGGCCCACATCTCATTAACGTCCGCTACTTTGGATTAGCGGATTGCTAATCCGTAGATGGCACACCAATCACATCACTTTCCCTTTTCTAAGTATCTTTTATTAAATCCCCGATCCGTCGGTTTAGAGCTAGTAGCTTACTAAACTCCCTGACGTCTCATCTTTCCTTTACTTAATTCGTTTCTTCTCTGTAACTCTTATTAAACCTAATCGTGATAACAATCCATATACCATATGTTCGTTAGGTTTAATCCCATATTTTAACACCGTCTTAATTCCCGTACTTAGATTCATTCGATACCGTCCTTTACATACGTATAAATGCATATACGGCCCTATCATGCCACGACTATATGCATGCAACAATCAACAGTTCTAACAACCTAGCGGCACACAACAGGTTTAATCCGTTTAATTCACACGATCCTAACATGCGTCTTAAATCCTAACCGGTTTATCGTTAATCATTCCTGATCCAACCATTCAGTTTTCAAACACAATCAAATCACATCCGGGTATGCAAACCCTTACTCTACGGTTTCTCATTTCCTGATCTACATGCTTCTAACTACGGTGTTTGAGCTGACTCACAGTTATTTAGGTCGGAATGAACGGCACAGATGCAGATACGACTCCCCGAGACCCCGGACTAAACCCGAACCTCCTGAACACACGAACACGAACCCCAAAGCTTCCTGAACACCCATACACAAACCGTGGATGAAAACTGGCCGGAGTCAACACGTTGACCGGCGTTGACTTTGACGTTGACCATTGACTTTGACTTTGACTTTGACCAATCTTGGACCTGTTGACCACTCTGAACTAACTGAACCAATGCAATTGAACCGACCTTCTGAACCGGTTTCCAATTGAACCAGTTAGGTTAAACCGGTTTTGAGTCAACCGTTGACCGGGTTGACCGGCTAACCTAAACCGACTCAAATCAAACCAAACCAACTTCAATCTTGAACCAAACCAATGCTAAACCAACACCAGTAAACCGGCGGAAGAGAGAAACAGCGGAGGAAGGATTCCGGCGACTTCTCCGGCGTTGACCGACGGTGGTCCGACATTGACCGGCCGGTTCACCCCTTTTTCCGGCGAATCAGACGACGATCCACCCACCAAACGGACCGCAAAGAAGAGATCTGGCCATTGGTAGCTTCAAAATGCCAACATCTGGTGAAGGAAGAGAGAGAACCAAAGAAACCCTAGCCGCGGCGGATCTCCGGCCAGATTCCGGCGATCTCCGGCGACAGCGGTGGTGGAGGGTGACTGGCGGCTGTAGAGGAGGGAGAGAGGAAGCTACTGGGCTTTGCAGAAGTAGATTTGGGTTTATAATGAAGAAGTTATGAGATTTTTGATGTTGGAAGGTATGAAGAACACTTTGAAGATGTTCTTGAGTTCTCTTGAATATTCAAAGGTGCCTGGGTTTTTTCTGGATAAATGATATGAATCTGATGAATAGAGAGAGATGAGAGAGAGAGATCGTGGTGAGAGGGCTAGAGAGAGATTTTTGGGAGCAAAAATGAGAGTGTTTTGAAACAATAATCCTTTGATTCATGAACATACCCATGTAAGTGCATTCACCCAAGAGATGTGGTGCCTCCGGGATGAGACACCTGTTCATGCAGAGCTTATCTTGTACCAAAAACCCTTTCCAAACCGAACTATCCGTTGCTTCATTTTCTTCAGTTTTGCGGTTATTGTTTTAATAAATCCTGAATGATTCTAATAAATCCCCAAACTTCCATAAACTGATTCTAACTGATTTTATAAGAATTTATCAACTTGAATCACCTCATTTGGAGTTTCCTAGCTCAAGTTATGAATTTCCGAAGTTTTCTCGATTTTTTTGGTTTTCTCGGTTTCCATTCCCGATAAGCCGAAAAACCCGTGTCTGCTCCGTTTCTCCCAATTATGGTCTTGTAAATGTTCTTTATATTTTAAAATGAGAATATTTGTCCCGTCTCGGCTTCCGTCTCGAACTTTGGCAAAATTACCATTTTGCCCCTGGGTTTGGCAAAATTACCATTTTGCCCCTGTTGACTTTTTTTCTGCCCGTTGACCACATTTTTGAATACATGGTATTACACCGCAGACTCAGCAAGTTTCTTTCAATCCACGGTTTCATCTCATCAATATGTTCTATCCATTCTGTTCTTCATCTATCAAACAACTAGACTCACAAAATGCATCAAAGGGCAATGATCTTCTCCATTAAGATCGCATTAAATACATCATATTGTATCATTGTAGGTTTTTCGATAATAACATCTATTTTATTACACTTTAAAAATAAAATGTGAAGAAAGCCAAATCATGTGAATGGTCAAATTAAATTGTAAATAACAAAAGGTTAATCTTAATGATTCATCCGCAAGAATTTGAAAATTTGAATGGTAACTTGCATTCACCGACTATTTATGCACAATTTTTATATAAATGGTTGGATTAGTTTGAGTAAATCACAAATCCTTAACATTGACATAATATGATATTTTGAGTAGGAAAACTAAACAAATAATATGACCTAAAATGATTTGTGTTTATGAATGTTTTGAATGAAATTTGTTATATATATACACGTAAGTCACTCGTGATAAAGTAGTTGAGATAAAGTCGCTATAATAGATTTGTACTAAAATCATTCAAAATATTTTTAAGAATATTCTCATACACCGAATAAAAATTCCCAAGTGAATTATATTATCTTATATTGTAAACAATATAATCGATGAAGTGAATTTTATATATATATATATATATATAATATTCCCACAATCCGAACAAAATCTGAAAACAAAATATTCTAACCATAGTTGGGAAGGTTATCAAATTTTATTTTGGAAATTTTTAATACAAAATTATCCTTAATGATCTTAATATTTGGTTATAAATTTGAGTGACATTGAATCTAAAATATAATTAGGCACTTATCTATAGAGAGTGTCCTATATTGATGGTCCCAAAAAAACAAAAGTCCAAAACCATAAATAAATCCAATACGTATGATCTATTTTTCCTGCGTGCCTCTTAACCTTCTTCTCCAGAAGAAAAAAGAATAAAATCTAACAAAGGGAAGCACAAAAATATTTCAAAATCTGCTCTCATTTCTTTCAAAATCCTTTATGTTTTGATCGAGAGTGGTGATCTATTGTCTTTCTTCATATTTTTCTTCTTCATAATTTTGTTGACAGTGGCTTCTAACAATACCGAGAAAAAATGTTTTCTGAAAACTAAAATAAAAAACTGAGAGAAAGCTTCGGATTTTCTGAAATTTCTCCCCATTTCTTTTTCGATTTATGTTTCTTTGTTCATTAAGAAACGTCTACTTGATCATATATCGATGTATGTCTAGATCTGGGAGTTTGACTAAAGGGTCTTATTCGTTCATGTATTTTAATTGATTTAGAAATTTATATAGCATTTACAAATCTCTATAAATTCATTGATTTCCAAATCTAACATGTCAATTTTAATTAGTATTTATAATTCCGTAGATTTTCCTTAAGATTTCAGTGTTTATATTTTTAACACATAAATCCTTCAAAATCCACTAAAATCAAATCCATAAATAAATTTGTAGGATTGAATAACATGTAATTTGAATTTAGATTTTTAAATCATAAAACCAATAACACATGATTTGAATATGGATTTTAAAATCATAAAACCAATAACACATTATTTGACTATAAATTTTAAAATCATAAAACCAATAACACTGGATTTGATTTGAATTTCCAAATCAATTAAAATGCATGAACCAATAACCCCCCCCTACTAGATCTTCTATTTGGACGAGGTACGTTAGAGAAAAAAGCGAAATAAGGATCTAAGTGCGACAGATTTCGCTTCTCAAACTCCATGTGATCGATGGCAAAGTTGAGATCTGGTTCCAAGTTTCAGCGAAAAGTTTGAGTAACGTTTCCTCTTCTCAAGCAATTCACCATATGTTTCTTTTGCATATTCAGCTCTTTTTGTAACAATTTTTTTTCACTTTGCTTTATGGTTATTATGTTTCTTGGAATGGGTTCTTGAGTTATTGTCACATTCATCCTTTGGCATTGTGGGTTAATTAGCTGAAAGGTTTAACCTTTACGTATTTTCTGTCGAAGAGTTGGTTGCGTATTAAGTAACCTGTAATCTAAATGATTACATCTCATCAAGCTAAAAGGGCTTAGTTCTCAGGTGTTCACATGGTATGGTGCAAGTGCAACAATTGAAATAGATGGGCTCGAATAGACTGAATATACATATGATGAGGTAAATCTATGGTTTCCACTGCCATCAGTTCATATAACTTAGTTGTTTTAAGTATATACTAATAATGTCTTTGTTCTAGACACCCATGATAAGCTATCTTAATGTGCATAACTCTCAACAAGTACAAATACATCGTGTTATGTCCTAAACAAGTGATTCGGTATCTTTGCATGTGTATTTATTTTATTCTTACTAAATATTGCTTATATTCATGAAGCAACCTGAAGTTGTGGGTTTTTTTTTAATACAGTTTTTCATGTAGGGACCAAAGGTTATCATTGTAGGGACTAAAGTCTCGTGGAAGAGCGCATTGGCTAAGATGCTTCTTAGTTGGGCAGTAAAAAAATGGTTGTAAACCGATATTTGATGCATTGAATGCCGGACAAAGCTTAATAACCATACCATGAACTATTGCTGCTACCAGGGGCGGACCTACTTGGGAGGTTGTGGGGTCACGTTCCCCCGGTTAAATATATAAAGTTTTTGTTTAGTTAGTAAAGTATTAGGCAAATGTCCTAGTGGCTGTTGAGGAGTGAGTTAGTGTCCCTGTTGATCTTCTGTTCAGGTGTTCGATGCCCCCCTCCCCCCGGCCTCCATTTTTATTGCCAACGGATTTTGATTATATAAATAAAGGGTCAAGCCCATAAACCAACCATTACATCAGATAAAACTACACTACAAAACCCAAGGTAAAAGATATTACCGTTACAGCAACACACCCTGTTCTCCTTATTTTCTCTTTTCTTCTCATGTGGTCTTTTATCGAACAAATTATTTTTCTTATTCGGGTCACATATTTAAATATTCCAAAAATCCATAAAAGGCATATTTTCTGTAATTAATTTACTATCAATTTTAATTTTATTGATCATTTTTCTTTTATTTTGTCAGCTAACTATTTTTCTTTTCATTTTTTTCTATTTAACTCATACCACCAAATTTATCTTATATTTTAGGATAAACTTGTAACGCCCCATCCGCCCCTACCGGTGAGTCACCCATCCCTCTATCGGGCTCGTGGGCCTCACCTCTGTCCGACGGTCGGTGCGTTATTTTTCGTAGGCCTGCCCGAGTAATTTACTGACCATGCAATCACCACGTGACCTTTTCCCATGTTTTGTCCTCACTCGCATGATACCGTGAGTCACTTCCCGGTACGTCACCCATCTTTTGACTACTCCAGCTCAAGCACGCTTAACTCTGGAGTTCTCTCTGGACAAGTGACCGAAAAAGTAAGTGCACTTTGGTGATATAGGTAGCCAAATTAATTCATTTAAGCCTTTCTCAAATGGGTTGGACCCAGTATGTTACAATTCTCCCCCATTTAATGGGAATTCGTCTCCGAATTCCGCATCTCATAACCGGAGCAACCATAACCCTCAAACCCCAGGATTGTCTCCCGAGACAGAATCGGTTACTTTCCTGAGCTCTGATACCACTTGTAACGCCCTTCCACCTCTACCGGTAAGTCACCCATCCCTCTATCGGGCTCGTGGACCCCACCCCTGTCCGACGGTCGGTGCGTTATTTTTCGTAGGCCCGATCGAGTAATTTACTGACCCTGCAATCACCACGTGACCTTTTCCCATGTGTTTTATCCTCACACACATGCTACCACGAATCACTTCCCGGAATGTCACCCATCCTGGGACTACTCCAGTCCAAGCACGCTTAACTCTGGAGTTCTTTCAGGCAAGTGATCGGAAAAGGTAAGTGCACTTAGTGATATAGATAGCCAAATTAATTCATTTAAGTCTTTCTCAAATGGGCTGGCCCAGTATGTTACAAAACTGTCTCCAACGCCGGCTCTTGAGCGAATATGACAACTCAATGTCCGATTCAACCAAGTTATAACTTCACATATCGATTCGATATAACTGGACAAGAAGGTACACTCTCACGTCGTCGCTATTCACGGGGCTCTAATCATTCGTCCTTGATCCGGTCGTCCCTACCCTTTTCATAAACCTTACAAAGAAGTTCCAATCATTTTTGGTAAGCATTGCCGTTTTTAAAACCGAAATCAAATAACAATATATATATATATATACACATTATATTTAGAGATATATCATAAATACATTTTATTTATAGAAAAATTTTAAACATATTACAGTAATTTTCACACTGATTTTTTTTTGGTAACAAAATATTGAGTCAATGTTTAAAAGTAAAACCAGCTTGGCTAGGCCGGGTTTAACGTAATCCAATTTCAGTTTTTTTTTTAACTCTTTGTAGTTGATAAATATTTGCGTTTTAAACATTCGATATAGAATAATATGATATTATTGAGATGCTTAATTAATGTTTGAAAAACAATGTTTATTCAAGAACAATGGTGGGACGTTGATCTTGCTCTTCTCCAATTACGACCAGCTCCAATTGACGATGCATTCCTGATAAATGGCCTTGCCGGAGATTCATATTCTTGCTCTAAGAACAGTAATACCCATTCTCTACATCAATTGCTTATTGCTTGGTTTCTTAAAAACATCTTATTAGTTATTTAATAGAAATAAGTAATTACGTGGGTTTTTTCTTGGATCTTGTCTTGGATAGGGATGTTTGACCTCAAGGTAGTACAAGGAAAACATACTTGCTAAGGATCATAAACGCGGCACTCAACACTCACCTCTTCTTCAAAACAGCCAATCACAATGTAACAATTGTTGCCGTAGATGCTGCCTACACAACGCCTTACGTCACTGATGTGATGATTTTAACAACCATCAGCGCTTACGTTGGTGCCCACCCAATTGTTTATTGTCCCCGCTGATAGAAGCATCAGAGGTCTGATCGTTTACGACGGTGCCAATATCATCACCCGATCGAATCTATCCCGCATCCGGACCTGCAAGAAAACGGGGACAGGGGAAAAGGGAAAAGGAGGTCTGAGCAATTGTTTCAAACACAATTACCCAGTGAGGGGCGGATTTAGGGAACCCGCGATCCCAGCTTACACTACTCAATTACGAATCACAAGTCCTAGGCTAATACCACCTTGCAAACATCACCCGAAGGCTTTCATCACGCAACCTATGTCCCAATGGACTTCTACCTAATGAAGCGCAAACAAATCGACCAAAGAGTGCATTAAAATAAACAGCCCCCGGAGCCCGCCATTGGCCCCGGTGCCCAACTCCAACTCCAACTCCAACTCACACTCGAGGAGCTCGCCGAAACCCCCCTTACGACGATTCAAGGGTTGCGCACCAAAACTCGTTATACGCAAGCCGTCACCAAACACCCTTTCGGGGGCCCTACCACAGTTCTAAGCAATACATGTCCATCACGCACAATCAACGTTTTCAGTTTAAGCGATAACCTAGACTTTCTACGTTCAACAATCAATCACATAGTGCACATTACTAATCCTAAACTACTTAGGAAAGAATTAACGAAGGACTTGAAGGATTGTTTAGTGTTAATCCTGATTCAATTCTTCAGATTAAACTCACCTAAACAGATTGGATCTAGGTTCTCTTGCAGAATCATAAAGGATCTCACCTAATACCTTGTTTATGCAGCGGAAGGAGAGGTATTGTCTGAGATCAGCAGAACCACCAAGAGATAGCTCCTCCAAAGGCTCACACACGCACACTGCAGGAAGTTGGCTGCTAGACCAAGCTGGTGGGAGGCGCAGAAAACGAGAGAGAGAGGCGCAGAAAGCTTTAGAAATTAGAGAGCTAGGTCAGGTTTTATTCATTAAAACCCCTTCTAGTTCTCATGGGCTTTTGGGCCCAAATCTCAGTCTGATTAAATCCCTTGGATTTAATCAGGCCCTTCTATCTCTCCAAGCACAGTAAATGCCTAGCACTTTTACCGTACATCCGCTGTGCCGTTCCTCCATAGTTTCCTGTTAGCTTAGGCGTGTGACCCATATGGGATCATATAATAAAAGCAATAAGTCCAAGACTTATAGCTTATGAGCGGACTCTAGCAAGCCATCATGACCCCCAGTATTATATGACTTATGTATGATCATTGACATACTCTTACTTTCTAGAGACAGTACAGAGATTACTGGACATAATTCCAACAATCTCCCACTTATACTGGAATCTCTGTATTCATAATCCTTTTGTCTCAATATCTCGATTAGTCATAAGGCAAGATGAGTGTCATCCTTATAAAGCCTAATCTTGTTCATCGGACTCTGATTTGATACTGACAATCCAAACGACTCGGGACAGTCCGTTTGAGCATGGCCATGCATTTTCCAGTATTCAAATCTCCGATTGGCCTAGAGATATTCACTCCATTTATATTGGAGGGACAAATCCCGTCTTGTTCCATCACTGTAAACTACTCATTTCATAATACACCCAAACAAGGTCCTTATAACTATCGCTTAACGACAGTGTTAGACAATGATCAAAGTGCAGCAGTTCATGTGCAGTCACATGCATGCGAACTCAGGTCTAAGGACTATACTCTATAGTCGTAGTAAGAATCTCTTATGACACAGATATAAATATCCTGAAGAGTTCTTATAAGCGGGTCTTGTCCGGTCGTATGTACCCAACATACACCTATGTACTGACTTTGATGCCGCGCATCTATGACAAACTGAGACTTTGTCATAAGTCACATACCAATCTAGTCTCACACGGTTGTTGGTGTTCCAATTTCAACAACCTTCGACTAGGGACAGGATGATATAAGCCATCTATCAAATATAGGGTCTCATGATCAAGCTAAATGACTTTGATGACTCAAGATCAAGTCACTTACTTCGATGACCTATAAAATGGTTCATATCATTTTGGAATGATTATTTCATCACAGTTAAAATAATCTTGAAATAATAATTTCATTAAACATCATAAAATGTTTTACAAGAACATATCAATAACTAAATAAAGCCCTCAAACTCCCACTGAAATTAAGACTATATCTTAATTTCACTTATCCTACAGCAACAGTCCGCGACTCGTGCTTAGGCCTAAGGAGTGGCTTCGTTAATAGATTAGCAACGTTCTCATTAGTTGAAACTTGCTGATCTACTTAACATCTCTGTCATTTATCTCATGGAATAGGTTATACCTACCCTCAAGGTGTTTGGACCTCTGATGTGCAGCTAGTCTCATCTATGCTGGGAATCACATCAAGTTCAGTGATGAACTCTTCTTTCCAAACAACCTCTTTCGCCGCTTCCCAAGCTGCGAAATGTTCAGCTTAAGTCATGGAGTCAGCAACAGTGCCTTGCACCGCCAGATAGACACAAGATATAACCGGACTGTGACCGGAAATCATCTTTGTCCGTTGGAAACTTGCCTTTCAGACTCTACCGACTCGTAGCACCTCACTTTCTCCGTAAATCAAGAACTTATCCTAAGTATTTTCCAAATACTTGAGAATATTCATTACGTCTATCCAGTGATTCTTTGCTGGATTTGACTGGTCTTTACTTGTCTTGCTTAACTTTAAAGCAACATCAAAACAAGTACGTGTCATGGCATACATGATAGATCCAATTGCCGACGCATATGGAATCTCATCCATGCATTCAAGCTCAGCAGTTATCGTAGGACACTGTTTCTTGCTTAACGTAATGCCATGTGACATTGGCATAAAACCCTTCTTGGATTGCTGAAAACGTGTAGGACTTTGTCAATTTAAGAATCCTGACATTGTCTTACCAGCTCTTTTGGATCTCTATCTTTAGATCCAAAGTCCAAGAATATACGTGGATTTACCCATGTCAATCATTAAAAACAACTCCCAAGCCAGTCCTTTACTGACTGCAGCATTTGGGACGTTATTTCCGAGAATCAGTATGTCATCGACATACAATATGAGAAATGCAACATCGCTCCCACTTGTCTATTAGTAAACGCACAGTTCCATTTCGTTCCTGTTCAGGTCAAAACCTTGACTACTTCAACAGAACGAAGATTCCAACTCCGATATGTTTGCTTCCATCCATGAATGGATCGATGAAGCTAACTTACACAAAGTGTAATTTTTTCGGAGTCCGGGCTCACTTTCGCTTATTTGAATTTCGCAGATTCGTCGCTTTCAATGATCATCAGATCATGCGAACTTTCAATGATCATCAGGTTCAACTAATGACGAGAAATCACTCTCGGATTAGTGACTGATTCATTCATGTCTGCGAACTTCAGGCTCTACAGGTGTAGATTCTACAGAAATCTGTAAATCCATCCGTTGCTCTCCCTCAACAGGTTGAGCAGCCACCTGTATTTGTCGAATTTCTTCGAGTCATACTTTTACTCCCACTGTTCTTCCTGGAAAGTAACTTCCCTTCTTGAAAACAGAATGGACGTAAAAGATAACAAGCCTTGGTTTCCCTAGGACAACCAGCGAAGTAGCTCAACTACAAATACTCAGTAAAGACGAATTTGGATCGATTCCAATCCACATTTACGTGGTGTCTTTCAACTGATATTGGTGGAACTATTTCAGCGTAAACTTAGATATTTCTAGAGCGTTATTCTTCAAGAATATCATGGAAGATTCGTGTGACTCATCTTTAATCATTTCTTATAAGATCTGATTCTTTCTCACAGAAATACCTCAAGGTTTTTCAGGAGAATTGAGCTGTGAAACGACTTCACACTCATTCAGATGATCACACCATTAATGACTCAAGTATTCTCACTCGTGATTTAATTCAGAGTCTTAATACTTCTGTCACTCAGATTCTATACCTAATTCTGGAACTCTTTCGACCATGTCAAAGAATTCCGACTTGTGTCTCATCAAATGAACACAGTCTTACTCACTGAATTAATCAGTAGAGACAATGAAGTACAGGAAATTTTCTCTGGCATTACTGCTCATCGGACCACATACATGAGTATGTTCAATCTCCAATAAGCCTTTGGGCCTTTCTCTAGCTCGGCTAAGATAGGCCCCTTTGTCTTTTGGTCCAGTAAACAGAATTCAAGTCTCATAAGATATCCGATCAAATGAGCCCAATAGTGCATAACTATGGGATTTCTGAATCCGACTTACTCTATGTGACCAAGACTTTTATGCCAAGAAAAATCAGGTTTAATTCATCAGATTTAAACCAATTTGGTATTTATGTTACATTTAGGCACTCTTTGGTTTAAGATATAAAACCCATTCCTTGAATAGGGTGCTACAATTAATATTTCATTAAGATCAAAAGAACTAAACTTCTCTTTTATCGAAATGAAAAACATTCAAATTCTTACAAGAAAATGAAAGACAACTCTGCTAAAGCAGGTACATTGTAGCAATTACTTAATAAAACCAAGCCTCAAAGGCATCTACAAGTGAAAACCCTACGGCTGAGGCAGCATCCATAGCTCCTTCCAGACATGCAGTTCCACTTGCCCTTCCTTCAACGTTCTACTGTTGCTTAGGCTCTGCATATTACAACAAATATCAGTGCCACAACCAGTATCCAATACCTATAAGGTAGAACTTGAAGTAATAACATGAATACCTGAGGAAGTAGTCTCATACATCAACTTCAACTCCTCATCATCTTCCATGAATTTAATGCAATCTCTCTTCCAATGCCCAGTCTCTTTACAGTAGCAGCACTTACCAACGTAAGAGGTATCTGACTTGGGCTCAGAAGACACACGCTTGCCATGATTCAAAATCTGGACAACTTTGTCTTCACCCTTGTCAGCACTAGGTTTAATAAACCCACCCTTCTCCATTATGAGATTATACTGGGTACTCTTCACGTTTGGCTCAACTGTCTTGAGCATATCATGCAGTTCAGTCAGCGTCTTCGTTAAGCCTTTCTTGATATAGTTCCTTCTGAACTTATCATAGCTTGACGGCAGTGACTGCAGAATGATCTCAGTTGCCAATTCTTGGCTAACTGGATAATCCAGTTTCCTCAGGTTATCAATATAACCTATCATTTTACTGATATGAGGACTTACTGGATGATCATTTGGTAGCTTGCAGTTAGTGAGAGACTTAACCAACTGGTATCTCTCCACTCTTACCTGCTCCTGAAATTTCAATTTCAGGCTGCTGATCATCTCTATTGGCGACTCCGTGTTTTCATATTGCTTCCGCAAATCTGAGTCCATGGTAGCCAACATCAGACCACGCACATCTACCGCATCATTATAATGCTTATTCCAAGCATCATATACTGCATGAGAGACATTGGACCCGATCCTCACGGGGAGAGCTCTCTCAAGGACATAGTCCTTTCTCTCCTGCCTGAGGACTAGCCACAGGTCCCGCGACCAAGTCAAGAAATTTGATCCGTTCAGTTTGTCCATCTCAAGGACAGACCGGATCGAGAAAGTGTTTTGATTGTTTGTGCTAGTCATAACTGAAATTTAAGATAAAAGGATTTTAGTTAATATGTTCATTATGATTAATCTCGCATTCAATGTGATTAATCTCGCATTATATTCAATAACATCAGTTACCCTCAATAGAATATAATGATTCCAAGATCCACATATAACTAAGATCAAAGTGGGCCACTGGCCTTCACCCAACCTTAGCTTATATCGGTAAGCCCTATCTCGGCTAATTATATCCGTGATATAACTCTTGGTTGTGAATCTGGGCCCGAGGCCCAATCCACTCTGATGTCTCAAGGCCCGGGACTCCCGATGGCCTAGTCAAGAAAACCAGACTATACAATCATGTAATCACTAATGTCTGGGACTCCCAATGACATTTATGAATCACAAACCGTCTTACCCACGCAAAAGTAGACACCCTCACACTGTAAGGCCATGAGTACAATTGAATGGGCTTCAACAGCTGACATAGACTGGACAAGACATCCAACGCTTGATATTATTTGAGGTTTGTAGGTTTATTAAAATTTCATCCCAAAATAGAAGATTACTATTTTGGAAACTTTCCATTTTGGGAACCTACTAATTTTGGAAACTTTCTAAAATTGGAAACTTCCTAAAATTGGAAACTTTCTAACTATAGAAATTTCCTAAAATCCAAAACATGCAAATCTAGAAACTTCTATTCTAAGAAACTTTCTAATTTCAGATTTTGGAAGACAGATTAATTTAAAATCGATTTTAATTTTATATAAATAAATTTTAAATTAAATCTGAAGAAAAGACTCAAATAATTGGCCCAATTGTTTTAACTTCTTGGCCCGAGGCCCAAGAATTTGTCCATGTCCAAGACATAACCCAATTGCCCAATTAAATGACATAACCGGTCTGGTTCATTAAAATTGGTCTAACCAAAATTAATTACTACGATGACCACAATTGTCAACCGGTTATTTACTAAACCGGATTTTCTCAATTTATTTGGTCCAACCAAATCAAATTAGAAAACCACTGGTTTATGCACTAAATCCAATTTTACGACTTTGGATTTCTTATCCCGGTTTAACCAGAACTTAATAAATTTTATTAAGTCTGTTTATTAAACCGTGACGATTAATTTTTAAATTAATTCAATAATTTTAAGCTTGTTGAATAATTCAAAATCACCAACAACTTAACAATTATTTTTGGTTCACGATTTCATGATAATGATTTTCTTAGATTTGCTCGTCCGGCGTGAATCATCACAAACAACAAGACCTTTAGCGAAATCAATAAACATGATTGTTCAATTCATTATTCGATGACATCATCATCATTCATCAATAACGAGTTACAAAACGTATTTGACTAACGTTTTTTTTTTTTGATTTTGCTTCTTATAAGCAAATCAATAGTTAAATTCAATAAAGCATCGTGACATTTAATTCTTTTCTAGTTTTTGAGACTTGTTAATCACAACCTTACTACTAGTTTGATTCAACAATTTCAAACAACTATATGATTCAAAACAAGAAATCCTAACAGAACCAATGGCTCTGATACCACTGAAGGATTGTTTAGTGTTAATCCTGATTCAATTCTTCAGATTAAACTCACCTAAACAGATTGGATCTAGGTTCTCTTGCAGAATCATAAAGGATCTCACCTAATACCTTGTTTATGCAGCGGAAGGAGAGGTATTGTCTGAGATCAGCAGAACCACCAAGAGATAGCTCCTCCAAAGGCTCACACACGCACACTGCAGGAAGTTGGCTGCTAGACCAAGCTGGTGGGAGACGCAAAAAACGAGAGAGAGAGGCGCAGAAAGCTTTAGAAATTAGAGAGCTAGGTCAGGTTTTATTCATTAAAACCCCTTCTAGTTCTCATGGGCTTTTGGCCCCAAATCTCAGTCTGATTAAATCCTTTGGATTTAATGAGGCCCTTCTATCTCATGCACAGTAAATGCCTAGCACTTTTACCGTACATCCGCTGTGCCGTTCATCCATAGTTTCCTGTTAGCTTAGGCGTGTGACCCATATGGGATCATATAATAAAAGCAATAAGTCCAAGACTTATAGATTATGAGCGGACTCTAGCAAGCCATCATGACCCCCAGTATTATATGACTTATGTCTGATCATTGACATACTCTTACTTTCTAGAGACAGTACAGAGATTACTGGACATAATTCCAACAGGACTATCGTCCGGAACGGAACAGGGCAAGCGAAGATAGAACCGAAAACCTCACCTTAGCCAAAGAAGGGCATTTTCGTAATTTAGAGACTTCATGAGACCGAATGGACGATAAATCTGGAAAAAGGGCGAAAAGAAGCGGTTTAGGCTTTTGAATCTCTCAAATCGGGTTTAAGACGGGCTAGTTATGATCGAAAGAAGTTGAAGGTTCAAATCATAAACCAAATCAAACCGAATTGAAATCGAATTGGAATTGGTTTGGATTAAACCGGAAAATGAAATTGATTTAGGGAAAACCAACTAAACCGAATCGAATTGAAATCGAACCAAAGGAAAACCGAAATCAAAATTGGATTAGGTAAACCGGATTAAACCGAACGAAATTGATTTAACACGAAATCAAATTGATTTGGAAATTAAACCGAACCGGACCAACCTAACCGGACCGGCGGTCAACGGCGGTGGCGCTCCGGCGGATCTCTGGCAATGGACGGCGGTTCCGGTCGGCGGTGGCGGCGGCGCGTGACGGCGGCGAGCGGCTCCGGCGGTCGGCGGGTGGCTCCGGCGCGTCGGCTCCTCTGGCACGCGTGGATCTCACGCGCCTAGCTCCTCTTCGGCGCGTGGGGCGCGAGCGGGCGCGTGCGGCGGCGCATCGGGGTCGGCTCGGCGGCTCCGGCTTCGTCTCGGCGAGGCGGTCACGGTGGTATGCTCGGTTTCTCGGGATTCGGGGTAGTTTTTAAAAACCGAAAAGAATAAAACGTTTTTGATTCGAAAGCCTCGATCTACTGGTTCGGGAGTTACCTGGATCAAGGGAAAGCTCAGAAACGTGAATAGTGACTCCTAGGGCTTCGAACTGCTCCACACACCGACAGGGCTTCGCAGCAGAAAGAGAAATAGGTTTTTTAGAGAGGAGGAGGCTCATATTTATAGGGAGAGGCTAGGGTTTTCAAAAAGGAAAATGGGCTTTTGGTGGTTTGGGCTTGGGCTTTCTATTTCTTTAAAAAAAAATTGGGTTACTGGATTTGGGCCATTACAATTCTCCCCCCCCCCTTGAAAAGAATTCGTCCCGATTCTGAAGGACTCGGTTTCCCGGTCGCTACAGAACTCAAGGGCTCTATCAATACGAGATGCTGGAATGGCTACGGAACGTCCGAACGGAAAGGCACGAATGAATAGTATAATGAATAGATGAACCAATGGCGTAGGCTACAAGGTCCGAATGAATAGAATAAAGAATAAGCTGACTACTCGAGATCCTGGTCGCCATGGTACAACTGGCCTGTCTCGCCTCCATCCTCTGACGGGTCTGAATCCGGCTCTGAATCTGTGATAGTGATCACGGGTGGTACTGCTGCCTGCTCCTGACTCGGTGCAGCCTGCTGCTGATCAAATCCCTCCGGTCCTTGCTCCAGAATGTTCAGCTGCTCATCCAACCAGGCATAGCCGTGGTCATCCTGCCCCTGTCGTATCCTCTGCTCTCGCTCCCGCTCCCAATCAGCCTGCTATTGGGCCCGCTCTGCCCGTTGCTGCTCAAAACTCTCTCGGATCCGTCCTATGGCGGACCTCTTCTCTCTCAGCCAGTCATGATCTGCAATCTCCTGCTCTCGCCTCAAACGCAGCTCCTTATCCCAAGTGGCTTGCTGCTCAGCCATTACCTGTCGTCGAAGGTCCACATCTCTGCGACGCCTCTCTCTCATCTGCTGTCGATATGCTGGATCCCTCTGGTTCCTTTCCACAGCCTCTGCATACCTAGCAGCCATCGCAACCAGACCGTACTCTCCGTACTCACTCCCATCAGTCATCCCCTGACGGATCTCCGGTGATAGCCCATCCATGAACATGGTCATCATATGGATCGGAAGTCTGGGGTAGGTGCAGCCAGCTCTGAAGATGAATGCCTCCAGGTAATCATGCACGCTCATGCCTGCCATCTGAAATGGTCGGGGAACGTCCCGAGGGGGTGCCTGCGCCGGTGGCCTCACGGTCGACGCTCCCGGGGTGTCATCTGCTTGCGGTATCGCCTCTAGTCCAAAGTTCGGGAAAGCCGGGTCACGCTGGGATGAAGGTCGCACAGTCATGAAGCACACATGGGATGGTGAATCCAGATGACTCTCCTCCACTACATGATCCTTCCCTGCCCTCCTCGCTCTGGGTGCATCCACTGGGTCCACAGATGCTGCCGGGCAACGATGGGCGTCTTCCGTGGTCGACCCTTGCCTCTCACTGGTCTCGTAAAGGTCCTTGCTGCATGAATCACAAGTCTGCCCCTAGGGTGCGGGGTGGGTGGCCGGACAGGTCCCGGGATCGCAGCTGGGGTCCCAATCGTGAGTCTTCTCCTCTGGCGCGGTGGTGCACTCCTTCTGGTTGAAGCACGGATGCGTAGAACACTGGTGGGGGTAGGTGTGTACTCAGACCCATAATCAGTGCTCGAATTAGAAGACATCCTGCATAACAAGATACTATAAAAGGTCACCATAGGAGATAATCAGTAACGTATATTGGTGTTTGAAAACGTTTTCACAATGTATCCGTTTATAAAAAGTTTCGCAAACGCTTTTGAAAAAGATTGAAATCAGGGTTTTGGGAAAACAACGAAAGCTGATCTCCCAGGATAGGACTGGGAGATCTTAACCTGGCTCTGATACCAAATTGTAACACCCGCCTCCCGATTAAACCGGAGACGCGGCATTAGGACACCCGTGGAGCCCATTTCGGTCCAACCGGGATGTCACTTAACTTGTCCCAGGACCCGGCGCTCTCTTCGGATTCAAATACATCAATGTCATCACCCGATCAAATCTATCCCGCATCCGGACCTACAAGAAAACGGGGACAGGGGAAAAGGGAAAAGGAGGTCTGAAAAATTGTTTCAAACACAATTACCCAGTGAGGGGCGGATTTAGGGAACCCGCGATCCCAGCTTACACTACTCAATTACGAATCACAAGTCCTAGGCTAATACCACCTTGTAAACATCACCCGAAGGCTTTCATCACGCAACCTATGTCCCAATGGACTTCTACCAAATGAAGCGCAAACAAATCGACCAAAGAGTGCATTAAAATAAACGGCCCCCAGAGCCCGCCATTGGCCCCGGTGCCCAACTCCAACTCCAACTCACACTCGGGGAGCTCGCCGAAAACCCCCTTACGACGATTCAAGGGTTGCGTACCAAAACTCGTTATACGCAAGCCGTCACCAAACACCCTTTCGGGGGCCCTACCACAGTTTTAAGCAATACATGTCCATCACGCACAATCAACGTTTTCAGTTTAAGCGATAACTTAGCCATTCTACGTTCAACAATCAATCACATAATACACATTACTAATCCTAAACTACTTAGGAAAGACAATATTAATGAAGGACTATCGTCCGGAATGGAACAGGGCAAGCGAAGATAAAACTGAAAACCTCACCTTAGCCAAAGAGAGCATTTTCGTAATTTAGGGACTTCATGAGACCGAACGGACGACAGATCTGGAAAGAGGGCGAAAAAGAAGCGGTTTAGGCTTTTGAATCTCTCAAATCGGGTTTAAGACGGGCTAGTTATGATCAAAAGAAGTTGAAGGTTCAAATCATAAACCAAATCAAACCGAATTGAAATCGAATTGGAATTGGTTTAGATTAAACCGGAAATTGAAATTGATTTAGGGAAAACTAACTAAACCGAATCGAATTGAAATCGAACCAAAGGAAAACCGAAATAGAAATTGGATTAGGTAAACCGGATTAAACCAAATGAAATTGATTTAACCTGAAATCAAATTGATTTGGAAATTAAACCGAACCGGACTAACCTAACCGGACCGGCGGTCAACGGTCGGCGGCTGCGGCTCCGGCGACGGCGGCTCCGGCGGCTCCGGCAGATCTCCGGCGACGGACGGTGGCTCCGGTCGGTGGTGGCAGCGGCGAGCGATGGCGGCGGCGGCGGTCGGCGCGTGGCTCCGGCGCGTCGGCTGCGTGGATCTCACGCGCCCAGCTCCTCTCCGGCGCGTGGGGCGCTTGCGGGCGCGTGCGGCGGCGCGTCAGGGTCGGCTCGGCGGCTCCGGCTTCGTCTCGACGAGGCGGTCACGGTGGTATGCTCGGTTTTTCGGGATTCGGGGTAGTTTTTAAAAACCGAAAAGAATAAAATGTTTTGATTCGAAAGCCTAGATCTATTGGTTCAGGAGTTACCTGGATCAAGGGAAAGCTTGGAAACGTGAATAGTGACTCCTAGGGCTTCGAACTGCTCCACAAACTGACAGGGTTTCGCAGCAGAAAAAGAAATATGTTTTTGAGAGAGGAGGAGGCTCATATTTATAAGGAGAGGCTAGGATTTTCAAAAAGGAAAATGGGCTTTTGGTAGTTTGGGCTTGGGCTTTCTATTTCTTTAAAAAAATTTTGGGTTACTGGATTTGGGCTACTGGATTTGGGCCATTACACAAAGTCTCCAGCAGCATCGTTGATGCCAGAGTAATGGATGACTCATCCGAGTTTTATAACAAGACATATACCTAAAGTGTTGATAAAAACAAAAACATTCCAATAAATTTGTTATTATATTCCAATAATACACCATACAAAAATATTCCAATAATTGTTTTTTAATCATAAAAATGATTGTGCTTATAATTTGATTTAGAAACAAAATTTTGACGACTAATTTAAAAATTTAATTTAATGTTATTTCCTAAAATCTTAACTTCTATCTTAAATTTTAGATTACAATTAATATTTAGTCCATAATATCTTTCCTTATTTTCAAATTTAAAATAACACCCCATTGAAACTCACTCACAATAATATCTTTTCATAAACGTAGGATATATAATAATATCATCTTAAATTTTGCAACTAATAACTATTTATATAAATTTTTAAATTTAAAAATATATTAAATTAGACGAAGCATACATAGCAAAATCTATTTGTAATCGAATATCTTATAGCCTAAAATATTTCAATTTAGTTAAAAACAATATTCTCTAATGGAAGCTATGATTTTATATATACGGAAATATTTTTATATTATTCGAATTTGGTTATAATATTAATATAGGATTCATATATACACATATTATAAGCACATTAATTTAAAAATAAAAAATGGGTTTCAAAGTTGGAATTATTTACAATAAATGTTATTATTTATTTAATAAATTCATTGATTTTTTTTATAGAAACAATGATAATCATATAAATATACATAAAATTTATTTCTATAATAGATACGATTATTTACTATAATAATACTACATTAAAAATAAACGAGTTTGTCTTTATTACAAACCTCGAGAATGGAGATTAACAAGAAACGACAGTAATACATATCCTTTGTTTAGACTATTAAAATATTATTTAAAAACCGATTGATGGTATTCTTTGCAATCTTTATATTAAATGAGAAGTGCTTTTGGCCTTATATTCAATCTCAAATCGGTTAATTATTAAGTTACCATTAATGAAATTAAATCTTTTACAATATTAACCTTAATTTATTTTTTAATTTTATTTTTTATTATATTAGTTTTTATTTTAAAGATATACATCATTCAGATAAAATAAATAAAAATAAAACGATAAATATGGATAATATTTTGAATAATAAGTTTTTTTAATTCTGATAACAACGATTATTGTGTATAAAAAAATTATATAGTAAATTATTATTAGTTATATGAATTTTAAATATGGATAAAAGTAAACGATAAAATATTTTTAAAATTAAAATATTCATACATATATAATTATAATTATTTAAAATTTTATGTATGAAATATATGTAAATTTTAATAAAAATTTAAAAATAAGATGATAAGTATGACAATATTTATGAATATTTTCAAATATTAATAAATATGGTTGTTATAGATAATAAATTTTATATAGTAAATTTTTATTATTTGTATAAATTTTAAATTTATATATAAATGATAAAATATTTTTAATAAAGTATTATATATTGTAAAAATATATAATTATAATTTATTTTGTTGCTATTAATTTTATTTTAGAATAAACTATAAAATATTTTAATTAGAAATTATGTATAATAATGTTTGCATCTATATTTAACAAGAAATAGTTTGATATAGATTTTTTATAATATTATTATTAAATTAAATTGATAATTAATTTTTTTTAAAATTTGTATGTTAATAATGTTTGTGCTCGCAAATGGTGCGAGCGAATCATACTAGTAGTACATATTCTTTGCGTTTAACACTAAAGTGTACATATGTAAAAGTACATTTAATTTTTTTTTGAATTATTTTGTTTAAAATATAAATCTAGAATATATTATATTTAAACACAAATTGATCTAAAATATTATTATATCATGAAATATGCTAACTAGAAATCCATTGATTTTAAAATCTAATACATAGATTTTACTTATATTTGCGAAATCCGTAGGTTTTCACTCGGATTTGAGTCTTTGTATTTTTAGCTTTAAAATCCTCAAAAATCCATTCAAATCCATAATAAAATCAAATCCGTATATACATTTTTACTATTGAATAACACTTGATTTTAATTTGGATTTCGAAATCATAGAACCAATAACATATGATTTTAATTAGGATTCTAAAATCATAAAACCAATAACACGTGATTTTGGAAAGGATTTTAAAATCAGTGATCCAATAACACCTGATTTCACTTGGATTTAAAAATCAATTAAAATTCATAAACCAATAACCCCTACTAAATGTCAAATTACATAAACGAGTAAATCTTAACTAAATGTAACAATAATAAATATAAAATATTCAAATTTCATATAATTTTCATTTTACTAATTTTTATTTATATGCTTGAATTTAGGAATATATTCAGCCATAAAATGAGGTTAATTAAAAAAATCGGATCCTAACAACAATATATCACATCAACCAATATAATCTTTAGATTTTAATCGAATAGGTTTAAAACAATTATAAGTTGGACTTTACTATTCTCACTTTATTAATTTGACGGTTGTATTAATTAGAGCAGTTGCCTATGAAAACTTGATTGGTGTAAAACTAAAATGGGAAATGTTTAAAAAATAAAAATAATAACCTATGAATACTAAAAATGTTGGACTATCGATTTTTGTTGCATCAATTTAACTATTTGAGTGACTTTTAACTATTTGAGTGACTGTATTTACTAGAATAGTTGAGTATGAAGACTTAAAGGGTAAAATACTAAAACGGGTGAACTTTTGAAAAAAAATATACACCTACCAACACTAAAATCGGTAAAATTTACAATTACTTAATATATATTTTAGTTATAAGTTTGTTGTGCCTTACTTGATTATTGAGGAAATCTTAACTATGTAACAATAATAAATCTATAAAATATTAAAATTTTATACAATTTCCATCTAACTATTTTTTTTGTTTACCTGAATTTAGAAATGTATCCATCCATAAAATAAGTTTAATTAAAAATCGGATTCTAACAACAATAAATCAACCCAACCAAAATAATCATGTGAAAAGATCACAAAAGTTACTATATATTTGTCTAAGAAACCTTAATATCATTGTGCTATATATTTTAATAGTGTATTCTGATTCATGTCTTTGATTCTTTTTTATTATTTTTAATTTTGACCTATTATAAAATCATGCTTTAATTCAAATTTATATAGTTTCTAATATTTATACGTGTTTAATTCCGGTACGGACGAGTCATCTAATATATATATTACACAATGACAAAAATCTCAGTAAACACCGGTCGAAAATTTGATAAGACTACGGCGTTGACTTTCACTCCTAGATAACCAGATGAAGAAACGGAACCAAAATTAACGGTAGGTATATTATTGAATATATTGACCCGTTTTTGTAGACCGGTACCAGAATAAGGTGTCCCTCATGAGTCATGCGTGAGACACGTAAGCCAGAATTTTAGCACCTGAAAGTTAAACCGTCCCATTTGTATGGTTTAGTGCTAACCGGTTGAGATATTAACCAGAAGAGATGTGTGATACGAAGTGTCTTGAATCGACATGTATGAATGGATTGAGCCGGTTTTCGTAAACCGAGGAATCTGGCCCTCGTGAAACACGTAAACCAGAACTTTGGCGGCTGAAAGTTGATCACACTGCCTCAGCCTCACATTACTCTTCCCAAAGATTCAGACAGAGAGAGAGAGAGAGGAGGAGAAATGGGATCCATATCGGCAGCTTCGGGAACCACAGTCTTATCCTCCAATATCCGTCGCCAAAACAACCGGCGATTGGGTCTCTACCATCGTCGCCATGAGAATCTATCCGTCGTTTCGTCTTCACAAATGCCACCGCAGAGATGGCTCTACGTCCCCGAGACGAGGTTGAGAAAAGAGATTATGCGGCTCGATTTCGTTGCAAGAGCTGCTGATTCCACGAGCTCTTCTCCTTCCGTGGCTTCCGGTGATAAAACTTTGATCCCTGATGATGAATTCACTTTAGCCAAGGTTTAACTCATTGTCGACCCTTTTAAATCCGTTAAATCAAGATTTTTCTTGAAATTTCCACTGTGTCGATATGATTAACTGTTCGTGCAACAATTACTACCTTCTTAGTGAGTGAGGATTCTTGGGTTTCGATTGTGAAGTGGATGAGAGATTCATGGTGAATTTGAGAATTAGAAAGGTTTTGAATTTTCAGGATCTTATAGCAGAAGGTTTGATTCAAACTTGCTATCAAAATTGTTTGATTCTATTAAAACCTCAGGAAAATGGTATTACAGTATATGGTTTCTCGTTAGTACAAAACTAAGATGCATTTTGGTGTAACATAGAGACATACACACTGAATAAAAATTTCCATTTGTTTTGCATTTTGCAGATATCATTTGGTGTTATTGGGCTAGGTCTCGGAGTTTCATTACTCTCGTGAGTTTCTTTCATCCCTTGTTTGTTGCTATAGTGAACTGTGTTTTTTTTTTTTTTCATTGTGGATGTGTTTACTCCTGCAGGTACGGCTTCGGGGCCTACTTCAACATCCTTCCTGGATCTGAGTGGTCTGCTATTATGCTTACATATGGATTTCCTCTTGCTATAATCGGAATGGCACTCAAGGTATATGCCTTTCTCTTGTGTTCGCTAATGTTCTTCATTTCTTTCTTTGGTCCCTATGGATCTGTTTTGCTTCCTTTGCAGTACGCAGAACTCAAACCAGTTCCTTGCTTGAGCTACGCAGACGCCGTGAAGCTTAGGGAAAGCTGTGCTACTCCTATTTTAACGCAGGTATTTTACTAGTTCTGGTTCCTCATCCTGATGATTCTTTATCTCTTCTCTCTTACTTACAATTCTAAAACTTATTCGTGTTTCTGATTGAAGCTGCTCAAAAATTTCTACAACTGAAAATTTACATGATCAGATGAAGGGGGTTGTTAATAGTTGTCGACATTAGTATTTGGAAATTCAATCTAAGAGCTAGCTTGATTTCAGTGTAGTATGTTCACTTGCAAAAGCTTCTTGCTTATATAAACGTTCAGTTTAGCCTGCCTATATGACATGCACATAGTAAATGTGTTGGGCTTCTTCTTTGGTTTATCAGGTTAGAAATGATGTCACAAGATACCGTTATGGAGATGAACAACATTTGGAAGAAGCACTCAAACGGATCTTCCAATATGGACTGGTAAGCTATTTTTATTGAAACAAAATGAAGCGTTTGCTTTAGCTCCTCTTTCGATTTTGTTTTGGGCATTAGGGTGGAGGAATCCCGAGACGTAGTGCACCCATCTTAACGATGATAAGGGAAGAGGTAAATTGCTTCTTGTCCATGAATATACTCAAGATATAAAGATGTTACTTGCATTTGGCATGGAAACTAAATATACCTGGATCAAATAATGGATAACTCGTGTCTGCAGGTCCTGACCGATGGTCGTTACTGCCTGGTCCTTGTATTTGAGGCCAAAGCTCTGAAATTGTCAGATTTTGAACAAAGACAGGTACGTAGGAATATATAGCTTTGGATTCATCAAATGTAGCCCCCAAGAAGAAGTAGAAAACATAAATGATCCTTTAATGTCTCAAAAATCTTGTTTTTTTATAGGCGAAATTCACTTCCTTCTTTGGACCAAACATCACTGCAGAAGTTGGTAAGTTCATATCTTAAATTTCTTGTTCTCGGATCTTAAATTGATTTTTGTTATTTTCGTTTTGAAGGTAAAGGAGAAAGTGAGAATCTGTATGAAGTAAGACTGATATCTAACGTCTCCACCAACTCTGTATCTTCTACTACGACCTCTTGAACATAGGACAAAATCAAATCATGTCATTTTCATCATTGTATATCTTCAACTCTGTATAAAAAGTTCAATATCCCTCTTCTTGGCTACTATTGTCAGTCATTATTGATGTATTCGAAGAAAATAATAATTTAACGGCAGAGAAAAGGAGCGATCCAAATGCGTAAATATCTTCTTACATTCAACTAAAGTTACTGTCATCCTTGAGTAAAATCTTTTTGGTTGATTCGTAGAGATGTTAGAAACTCTAAGAACTTTTGTATGTTTTTCTCTTTTTCATATTTGAATATTACTCATGTTCTCGCCTTACGGCTCTGCTCTCTAGAAATAATCATAATGCATAAACTTTAATTTGGCTGTATAGCATATCATTCTATAAATGGTCTCTACCCCTTTTTGTCTATTGGTTAGGTAAGATATTTGGTTAAATATGTGAAACCCGAGAAGGCAAATCATCGAAAAACAAAAGTAGTTCACGTGGAAGTCGCTTCTCTCCTCTTCTAGTGAGAGAAAAAGCTCTCTAAATTCATCTCATCCTTTCTTCTCCGATTCAATCTTTCAGAAAAGGAGATGCTAACTTAGTCTGCGCGGCCATCTTTCTTTGTGTTCTATATGTTTTTGTTGTGTTGACCGATGGGATTTGGATTTGTCCATACGCTTTCACTTCCTTTTCTGTAAATAATCTCTGATCCAGTCTTTTACTGGTTTCGGCTTAGCTTGCCGGTCTTTCCCGGCTTTGCTCGATTCGTTTTTCGAGCCTCTAGATCTCTTATTCCCTGATTTTCATCCCAACAGAAAGATCGCTTTTCTTCTCTTGCTTTGTTGGGTTTCTCCAACTCTTGGATTAATATCTTTGCAGCCTCTCCACCTTGGCTTGTAATCAATAGTCCAGAGCGCTTGTTCGCGTCTGGGCGGCGGTGAAGCCTCCTCGGTTTGAGTTTTCCGGCGAGCGACAAGAGCTTTTCTTCCTCTTCATGCATGCAGTTTCTTTCTCTGTTGTTCTTTTGCAGGAAGGCGGGATCGGTAGCTTGGGGTCTTGGATTTGCAGAGACGTGGCGGTGGTGGTTGTTCTGGCGCTTCTCCGATGTTCATCGGCGGTGTGCATACCGGCATCTCCTTGGGAATGACACGTGGCCATTTTGATCTTATCTCCAAATTTGGGTCTTGTTGGACCTGTTTTATTTTCTCTGTATTGGGCTTCATAATTTCCCAGCTGTAAACTTTTGCCCTATGGGTTTTTCTCAATGAAAATATTGCCAAAAAAAATCATCGAAAAACCAAACAACTTTTAATAAATATCTTTTCAAATATGTTTAAAATACAAAATAGTTACTAAATAAATACAAAATACAAATCTCAGTAAAACTAGCATTATGATAAATATCACTTTGAACTACTATTTTGAAAATTCTCTAACATCTGAAAAGAATGAAGAAAAAGGGGATGAATAACAAGTTTTCGGTGAGGATACTATCCACGAACTTCAATACTCGAAAAACAATATGTAATCCAAACACACTAAAACTAAAAATAGTCCATACTTCACCTAATTTATTACCAACAATCATGTCATTCATATTTAACATTTCTATAATATAATCTCTTATTCGTATCTTAAATATTTCACATTGTTTACTTAACTTTGCACATACTTTACTTATTCACTTACGGTGAGGCCAAACCATTTATCTTGTTTTGGGATTGTCCTCCTCGTCGTTGGCGGTCTAAGGCCTAATGGAACTACAACGTACTTACTTACTCGATCGTACGTATTCCAACAAACAAAATTCTATAATAGGCTAACATATGCGATCGTCCGCATACCCACAAATAAATTCTTTTAACTATCATTAACTTCTAACATTACTTCTCTACCTAGCACCCATACAACTTAATCAAATAGTTTTTATTTCTAAGCTAGAATGTGAAAACATAAAATTGCTAACAAATTTCAAAATAGCAGCAATTCCACCATCACCATCGTTTTGGAATCGCCGAAAAAATAGTTGTTGAAACAGCTAGGAAATAGAGTTTCAAGCGATTGCAGTTGAAACATTATTTCTAGTGACATATGGTTTAAGCAACTTGCATTTATCGGTTGAAAAATATCGTCTCATGCAGTTTAGAAATAGGGTTTCTCTCAATGTAAATATCATATTGCAGGAGCACTTTACTTCTGAATGATGAACCAAAACTTGTTGTGGATTCTTTGAAGCGATATTTATCTACGCATATGTATATCATCTCCTAACTCCTTTATATGTGATTGAAATTTTCTTCACAAAGTCACTACCTGAAACTGGAAACAGATTCTTAAAACAGAGTTGTCTTAAAACGGATTCGACTATCCATACTAATAATACGATAACCTTTGGAAGATATCTTCAAACTGAGCGAGACCAGCGGCTTTGGAAATCGAGAGATAGATCTTTCCAATGGTACCAAGATCTCAATGTAGTGCTTTAAAAGTCAATATCAATATGTATTTCAAAGTAGCGTCTCAGAATTTTGTACTAGTCCAACGAAAACTGTGACAACTTTTTACACGTACCTCTGATGAAAACAAATCGGTGGCTCTGGAAATCCAAGGTTCATGGATTTCCCGAGGATATGCAGAACGTCTTCTGGTCCTTCTGGATCACCGGAAATACACTCGCAAGTCCGATGATCGTTGCTGGGATTAAATTTCGGTTTAAGAAACAACGATTTTCTGAATATTAAAATATGAATTGCAAGCAGACTATACCTCATAATTAAGATCTGAAATATGCTATAGAAACTAAAACTGCGACCTTCCCATAGACACTAAGATCGTGATATAGGACCTTCTGAGTTGTCAGAAGTCTGGCTTCCAAAGTAGCAACTTGCAACTGGCTTTAGAAAATGCTCATGAGACTAAGCTTGATCTGCGAATTTGAGCTGCGTTTTGGAGAAGGAGAGACGTGAGAAGAGGAGAAAGAAGATATTTTTGGCTGGAAGAAAGCCAAATAAAGGAGATGATATTTTGAAATAATGATTGTAATACTTTTGTTTTTTTTCCTTTTAACTTTTAATCATGTTAAAGGGATGGGTCATGACAAAACAGTTTGACACAAAGCCTGAACTTATTTTATGTTAAAAGGATTCATATGTGGACGCAAATACATCAATTTAGCCACCACCTTACCACCAAATGTTATCGGTTGTGACATAATAGCCACCGATTAGCCACTGAAATATTTTTGACATATTGGTGGCTAATGGTGGCCAATCTGTATCTATTTAACTACTATTATAATCGGTGTCCAGACCAGTGCATTATCTTAAGCGTTACATACTTGAGTATTTCTTCACCTTTGATTTATACAGTATTGTAGGAGAATGGTCTTGACATAGCTAAGGCTGATAAGCGCAATGTTGAGTATAATAAGAACATGAAAGCCCATAACTGTTAAATTTTGTTTTTAGTATACAACATAAACTAATTCTTTTAGATAACAGATCATGTTCTTAGTTATTCAAGAATGGTACTAGTTGACCAACATTGATGTGTTGGTGATTTTCAGGAGGAAGGTCCCAAAAGAGGACGAGGAATATGACAAGTTCGTGTCTGAGGTGAAGGATGAGGATGATGCGGATGATGGGAGTGATGATGAAAGAAGCAGAATACAAGCTGCCAAGATGATGAAGCTATACTTAATCTGCTTTTTTATACCTCTATATCCTTATAACTTCAAATCTACTATATTTTGTGGGTAAACCTATGTTATGTATATGCTAATGACTTTTTAGTATAATGATCTTGTATTTTAATAGCTAATGGATGCTTTAACTGTTTTGTTATTTTTTGTATAAATATTTTCTGATTTCGGTAAAATGCTATTTTGGTTTATATCTAATTTCAAATTTGATAATAAAAAAATTTGACATACTTACGAGAGTAAAGAGTTTGTAAAACTTCGCGTCTCTTCTCTCCTAAACGATTATCAAAGTGACTTTCAATTTTAGACTTTTTTGGCAAATTACACCCGCCGGCATGTACTTCGGCGTCAGCCGTACTCAATCATTGTTAATTTACTTTTGTTTATTTAAGAATCCTCCAAATAAAAATGCACAATTGTGACAGTTTCTTCTTCTTCACCAGAAATATTTGCCATTTTCCATCATTGTTGTTAACAAAGGGTCTATCAATGATAAGATATTGATGGGGTTTGGCTTTGTGATGAGTTTGTCAGTCATGTTGTGGTTGCTTTCCAGATCTGTTCATATGACTGCAATTGAGATAAAATCGACGAAGTGGTTAAACCAGATTTTGGTTCAAACATCATTAGAAGAAAACCAGATTGTAGTTCACTCTCTCTTATTTCAGATACGTGGATAGAAACATAAAGCGGTGGTTTTGTTTCTTTCATTGTGTCTTCTCCCTTGGGGAGAGAAATTTTCTGATAAGTGCACGTCGTTTTTGGCGTCGTATTATTGCTGGCGTTTTTCCAGGATAGTCAAAGCCCGACGTTTGTCTTCCACAGCTAAATTTCAACGGTGGTTGTATTTTTCACTTTTTCTTGGATAAAGTGTCGATATAAACCATATTGGCCGTGGATTAGAGACGTGATAATGGAAAATAGATGCAATAACAAGACAAACGAAGGGTCATTCCAATGGAAAGATGGTCATACCTGTTAACGAATGTCTGGAAGGAGAACTGATAAAGTTGATTGTGTAGGGAAGATGTCTGATTATATCAAAGTCCAGTTAAGGTCTACGATATGTACAAAGACACTGACGTGGACTAATTGGTATTAGATCGTCATATTTTCAAGGCTTGTACCAAACGTAATAGATTTTACTAATGCGATTAAAAAGAAGTCTCATGATGAAGAAAGGCAAAAGAATCGTATTGGAACAAGATGGTATTCGAATAAATATTACGAATATGCAATATTTGTTAGCGAGTAATACGTTTTCGACCAGAACACATCGTGAATATTGTTTTTTTTTTATTGTTTTCAGCATATAGCGCACATAAGATGCTTGTGAAATAATTTGCATTATTTAATTTTATATGATTTTAACATTATAATTTGGATATAATAGAATAAAATTTAGTCGGAAAAAATAATAAAAAGTTAATAAACAACAAAAATATAATTAATTTAAATGTACAACCAAAAATATGATAATAGTGACTGAAAGTAGTGATCATATGAATGGGCGGATCTAGAACTAATTTTAACTGGGGCACAATATTATAACTGCTAAAATAATTTAAATGAAAAAATATTATTAAAAATACCTTACAAATTTATCCTACGAGGTTCCATATCTTGGAACCTTTTCATTACTACTTCATTTGTCACCTTCTCATCCATTTCTTTCTCAACAAAACAAACAACACAATCGTTTAAAAACTGATCGCTTATCCTGTTCCTTAAAGTAGTCTTCACTATTTTCATTGCAGAATAACATCTTTCAATGGTAGCAGTGGCTACATGAAGAGTCAAAGCTAGCTTCAAAAGTCGATAAACCAGAGGATGTGAAAGATTTTTCTTTGTCTCCACCATCATACGTGAAAGATCTCCAAGATCCTTCAAACTTGAAAATCTTTCATTTTCCCGGATGTTGTCGATGTAGAGACCAAGTTGATGCTCAAGAGATATCCGCTCGATATTACTAAAATCTTCTGGATATAACTCAGAAAATCTCATAACTTTCAACTGATCAAACTCATTGAATGAATCAATAGGGCTCAAAGACGCAATGCAACTAGGTAATTCAGTGTTTACCTCATCAAAACGGTCATTAAACTCCTGAATTTGCATATCTAATACACCATAAAAGCATTCCACCTTGTAATGATGTAAATTGGTTATATTGCTTCTTTTTCTTGGCTTCTTTGAATCAATAAATTCTTCTTCCACAACCAGCAACTCAGTCTTATAGCTCTCACAAAACGAAGAAACTTTGTTGATCAGAGATTCCCATCCATTATCTCTGAGCTTATACAATTGTTGCTTGGTGGATTTCACAAGTGACATCGCATTCAGAATATCTTGGTCTTTCTTTTGAAGAGCCTTTGATAAATTATTTGTGATCCCCACTACAAGAAATATCGGCATTAGTAGTACACTGAAAACGCTACTATAGGGTTTTGGTAGCGTTTTCATGAACGCTATGTCAGCCGCAGCTATAATAGACCCCCCCCCTTACCATAGCGTTTTTTTAAATGCTATGATAGTCTAACCTATTGTAGCGCTAATCACCTGTTACAAAAAAATATTTACTAGCATTTGATTAGTGCTGTGATATTATTTTCCATGACATTTTTTTATTGCTGTAATATATTTTATAATGGCTAATGTAAAATACTAATAAATATTTTATAATGACAAATATAAAGTGTCATTGAATATTTTATCATGACACTTTATTCGTGCTGAAAAATATTTTAGTATACCATTAATTTAGTGCTATTGTATATTACAATAAACGACTAAAAATAATTGTACTGTTCAAAATTCTTTTATTTCTTTTATTGCATAAATTATCCAAATATACATAAAAATACTATTACATTAACCAAAACATGTCTTTACATAAGATTATTTCAAATCCTATACTAACATACAAAATCATTGTAAGTCTTATACCTAACATCATAAGTCTCGAGTCTTAAGTCTTTAAAAACTAACTGTGGGACGATACTTCTGTAACCAAACATGAAGAAGTGAAGACGAGGGAATGTGATCATATCCTAGTCTTCCAGTACACAGTCTTGACACCACCACCACCACCATTGTTCATTGGAGAAAAACTTCTTAGCATGGTTTCTGATCTGAACAGTTGTTATCGTACCTATTTGTTCTGCAGCATAAAAATAAGACTTAGAAATCTCTCCAAAAATACACATCAAGCTAGATAGTTGCGTTGTGGTAAAGCAAAAACTGACATAGATTAATGGAATAATACCTTCTATTTGAAGGCCAAGAAAGACCGTAAAGCTTTATAGCTTCAAGGAACCTCTCATGCTCACGAACCTGTAAAACAAAGATGACAAAAAATGACAATTTCAGTCAACTAGTAAGAACATTGAAAGCCTTAAAAACCAAGGACGGCATTTTGAAATCAAATAGGACTTGAAAAATTAACCTTGTAAACAAGAACATGAAAGAGGTTAAAGTAGCGAGGAACCATACATGAGCAAGAAAGATCAATCCACCAAAGGAAAGTTGCTATGAACCAGTTTCATCTGAAGACACCTACTTTTATAGCTCAACTAATAAATGATGAACGATTAAAGTCTTAAACTTTAGGAGATAGGAGACAAAACCCAGAAAAGGACTTACAAAGTATTTGCGTGTTGCACATCAGCTTCCAAAATCTTCAAATATTCAATGTATCTGATAAGCTTTCTTGCTGCAGCGATATTTACACATTTCCGACCTGAAACGAACAAGCAAAGCATAACTGAATCAAGCGTGTCTTGTATTCCTGAGTTAGCTTGTATGCAGAGAAGAGGTCTTGGTTCGTTGTGATAAACTATTATATGATCTTTACCTGAAAGCAAGATTGATATAAAGCAAAACCCAAGTAACTGCTAGATTCCGAGGATAACAATGCTAACCTATGGCAAGAAGAATACAATCTGGGACTTAAAGATACTTAAAGAATAATACAATCTGGGAATCTAAACTGAAAGCAGGATTGATATAAAGCAAAACCCAAGTAACAAGGCTGAATGGAGCAAAAACAAACAGTCACACATGATTTGAAGAATACAAAACCTGCTGATTGCGGAAGGAAAAAAACCCAAAGCCTCTTGAGCGTCCAGTTTTCTGGTCCCACATTTCTAGCAAATATCTCTTGAAGAAGAACCTCAGTGACCTGCATAGGGATGTTGCCAGCATACCTGCAAATCCAAAATCAGTATTTACAAATCACATTGAAACTAAATGTTTGGTTCCAATATATCAGAAATTCAAAGAAATCGAAAGAAAACAATTTGAAACAAAAAACTCATACACTACGGCAAGTATTTGGATAAAAACCAGGAGGAAGGTTTCCACTAGGAAGAGGCTCCATCTACAAAACAAATGCGAAAGCAAAATTACAGTTTTTCTACATATAATCGAAGACTCAGCGAAATTAAATAAGGAAATTAAGAATCACTAACACGAAACCCTAACCCACAATGAAAAGCTCAAAACTTTTTATGATATTAACCACACAAAAAAGAGAGAGAGATTGAAAAGACAGGGAACATAACACAATGATAAATACCCAAGAATCAGAATACCCAAGAATCAGAATAATCAGAAAAGATAGAACCTTAAGGATATGGCAGATTCCGAATCTCGTCGTGTTCACTGCCACGAAAGTAGAGTTGAGTCAGCAAACGGAAGCGTCAACGAAGGAGAGCTCTTCGTGGGTAAAAGAAGAAGCGAAGGACATGGCAGAGTGGTGAAACTTCTTCGCCTATGTCAAAGCTCAGAGGGAAAGGAACGGGATTTTGGAAAAGGAACGAGATTCGTAAAAGCACCCGAATGAAAGATCAGAGACAAATAAAAGCTGAATCCTACGGTTTGAGATTGTGCCACGTAAACAATCTTGGGGATCTCTTCCTATTGGTTATGTTTTTTGAAAGTTTATTTGTTTTTTTGATAAAAAGTGTATTTGTTTCATATTTTTAACAATGTTTTGTAAAATATTTTATTTACATTAGTAATGGAAAATTATTCTTGTTAATGAATTACTGATAATTTTTTATTTTTCTAATAATATTCTTAAATTTTTAAAATTATAAAACTTAAAACATAACACAAAAATTGTACATGAAATACTAAACTATATATGAAAGACTTAATAACTTTTTTTGGATTGTATGTTTGTATTTTTTTCTTTTCTAAATTTATGTTCTTAGAGTAAAGAAATAATTTTATTGTATTTTTAATGTTAAGTGACAAATACAAAAATTGTATATACCCTTTATTGTATTTTTAATGGTTAGAATAATAATTTTAGGGTTTAGTAATTGAGTTTTTTTTTTGTATTGGGGAGTGAAGACTTAAAATTGAAAATATTATTAGAGTTAGAATTCACAATTTAGTGTTTATAAATGTTAAATCTTGTTTTTGGGATATGTTATAGTAGTTACATTTTTTGAAATCCTAAACCCTATTTATTTGGAGTTTAAGATTAAAGGGTTAAATTTCATAATTTAGAATTAATGATTGAGTTTATAGCTTATGAAAGAATTTGCAAGGTCAATATTATTATATTTATAATTTACATCAATTACAAAGGATTATATTTTAGTTTATAGCTTATGATATGATTCAAGTTTGGAGGTTAGGGTTTAGGGGTTTATGTTTAAGGTTTGAGATTATTGTTTGAAAAATATTAATTTTATGTATATACAATTAAGAATTTAAGGTTTAAAGTATGATTTATGGGTTTGGGATATATGGTTAGAAGTTTGAGGTATAGGGTTAGGGTTCAAACCCTAAACCCTATCTATACCCTAAAATTATTTTTTTTTCCCAAAAAATCATAACTTTTCTATTTATTTTTTTGTAAGTTTTAGTTTTTGGTTTTAGATAACAATAACATACTTAAAAACAAAAATGCCTATTTAGTATAATAAAAAACTGTGAAAATAAAGAGTTTCATGACAACATGCGTTTAGAAGAATTGATATTTTATTTTCAGTAGTTTACATATTTATAACACTCGGGATTGTGTGATCACATTCTCAAAGATGGTGTCATTTTATAAATATGAAACCATGGTACAAAAATCATTAAGTAAAATCATCAAATACATAACTACACTACAAATTGGATCATATCAATCATCAACTAGAATCAACACATAAGGAAAACTGTGTATGCCACACATTTCTCAATCCTCCCCCGGAGAAGCTCATCGATTTGCAAATCTCAGCTTCTGTATTCAATCAGATTTGTGTTGTCTTTACAAAATCAAGATCAGTAATCAATGAAACTCGTATAAAACAGAGAAGTTGTAAATCTGCTTACATAACGGAGAAAACTTATCAGCAGCAGTTGGATCATAGAGGTGGTAACCCGATGCATCCTTCACCAAACTCACTCGAAAATGAAAACACCTATTAGCATCTTGACATTTAACATATGTAAAGGAAAGGAATTCCAGTGGAGCTATCTACAAATAATAGATAAACCAGTTTAAGATAATCATCCATATTTCATATAGCACATTACCACATAGTCTGTTGCGTTTCCACCGTTTTGTGAATCTGAAACGGCCCACCACTCTTTCCTTGACGTAGACGGCGACGGAGTCTGAAGGAGACTTGATTATAGTCAAATAACAATTCTAAGCACATGGCCTATATGACGGTGTTTATCCAACCATGTTACTACATGAAAGAAACGGGATCTTAATTAGTTTGTAAGTTGAAACAAGTGACCAACTTTGGATTCAGGCTCAAAACAGTAAAACTTAGGAATCAAAGATCAAAGTGTCTTGCTAGTAAAGTTAATATCCCAGATATGGTTTCTTTTTTTTTTTTTTGTCACAAATCATATGAGATCCTATAAATATGCAACTTAAATAGAAATAGAACTTAACCGGTAGTCAAATGACCAACTTTGGATGATTCAACTTGTGAGGAAACATCAGATGTAGTAATGTTGAGATCCAACTAGTCTCAACACACATGCAAAAGAATCAGAACCGAGAATCATTCAATAAACATAAACTCAAATTCGGCAACTAAAATCAAACACACACCAAACACAGGTATCATTCAAGAAACATAAACTGATGTGATCCTAGATGTATGCAACTAAACTCGGACACACATGGAATCACTCAAGAAACAAGAACTCAAATTCGCTAACCTTGTGCCTGGATCAACTTGTTTGAGGAGAGTATTATTAGGGCAAACAACCGCAGAGACAAGAATCTTCATAGCTTGTTCTTCTTGCAAACACTCGCTCTTAGCCAAAAAAGCAACGATATCCAGAGAATTCAAAATCCCCACGAATCTATGTTGCCTCATCTCGCTGTTCTCGACGAACCCAGGCGTCGATCTCTTCCTCCATACCGGAATCCCACACTCGGTCGACTCTCCGATCGCTCGAATCGCAGATTCCACAGTCTCAGTCTCGTAAAACTCAACCATCTCTGGTTTCCCCACCGTTAGATCTCCCACCACGTGATACAAGAAAACCGACGCCATCACGATGGAGGACTGAAAAAGGGAAAGAGTTATAAGAAAGATCGGAGAGGGATTAAGAGGAGAAGGAGAAGACAATTCGACATTGAAATCCCATCAACGATTGTTGTTGGTCACGCTCAACAGAGACTCTGATCAGACTTGCTGAATAGAGATCAAACCACGGCCATACTAAATCTCATCTCAGATCTTAATCAAATAACCTAATCTAGAAAAGTTAAAGACAGAATTAACAGAAGATTCAAGATAATAACCTAACCGAATATCTAAATCGCGGACTATAATCTCAAACGTGAAGTGGTTGTCGCTGATTTTAGACGACGAGGGATCCAGCGACGGAGGAGGTGGTGCTGACGAGGAAGAGGAAGCTTACGATGTGAAGAAAAAGATGAAGAGGAAAGCCAAGTAATTGCAGGAGATGAATGAGCTGGAGATGAATGAAACCCTAGTCTTGGACAAATAAAACGATGGAGAAGAAGAAAGATACAGAGAAAGAGATGAATGATTTTTTTTTTTTTGTCTTGAAGAGAAAATGATTTTTTTTTTCTTTTTGTTCATTCTGAAAATTTTGGCTAAGTGGCGGAAAACTAAAAATTTCTCCAAGTTTTACAGCTACTGTTAATAAAAGTGGTTCTACAATGGATTTTTGTCATCCCGCTTGATGAAAATCTTTCCTAGCGTTGAACTAATGCTATGATAGAGTTGACGTCCCAACTTGTTACTTTTAGTAGCAGTTTGTGAATCCGTGCTACCGTGAACTGCTACCAATACCCATATTTCTTGTAGTGCCCAAGAAGAAGTAGCATCAACTGTAAGTAGAACACAAAATCAAAGGTGTGAAAGTATTTGAGAAAACCATTAGCTTGACGTCTTTTGATACTATCAGTCCCTTCGCTTTCGACATACTCAAGCACTTTGATAATAGAAGGAAATAAATCAACCAACCGCAGCAATGTTTTGTAGTGAGAACCCCAACGAGCTTTACCAGGTCTTTGAAATGAAACCTCTTGGTTTAAGCCCTTTCCTGTCTTAAGTTCACCTTTCTTCGTTCTTTCCTCGATTTTTTCCCCGATGGTCTTCTCGAACCATATATTTTCTCTTGCAAGAAGCTCCAACCACATTTAGCAAGACATCAATCATATCAAAGAAATCTCCCACTTCAAAATGCTTTTGAGCAACTGCAATGACAACTAACTGAAGTTGATGGAAAAAACAGTGGACATAATATGCAGAACTGCTTTCTCTCAAAATTAGAGATCTCAACCCATTGAATTCACCTTTCATATTACTTGCCCTATCATAACCTTGCCCTCTTAACTTTTTCATACTCAATCCATGTTTAGCAAACAATGAATCCACAACACACTTCATAGATAAAGAAGATGTTTCCTTCACATGAATAAGACCAACAAATCTTTCTTTAACTATCCCATGTTTATCAACAAAGCGTAAAACTACCGCTATTTGCTCTTTATCAGAAACATCTGAAGATTCATCCCCAACAAGCAAAATACATCACGACCAACTTCTTGAATAATAGATTCAATAACTTCTTCCGCAAAGCAGTGAACTATATCAGTCTGAATTTTGTGAGACACCATCTGATTTTTTTTGGGAGCATTTTCCAACACAACCTTACTCACAAGCTCATTTTGCTCTGCACTATACTTCACAAGCTCCAAAAAGTTTCCCCTGTTAGCTGAATCCACCGACTCATCATGACCACGAAACGATAATCCTTGTCATAACAAAAACCTACAAGCATCGATTGAAGCACTCAATCTGATCTTGTATTCATTTTTAGCCGCGTCATCTTGCTTAAAAAAAGCATGAACAATTGATTGTTCTTGTTTCATCAGATCATCGGCCTTTTTCATTGCACTATTGTGAGAACTATTCACTGCTCCTACATGATCACGTAATCTTTCTGTCATATTTCAGTTATCAAAGCCATTAATCACAAATGCATCACTTCCACCTTTGTTTTCTGTGTAATCTCTAAACAAGTAGCAGAACAAGAAAAATGCTTAGTCTTTTTCACACTATATTCCAACCAATCACCATAGAGATCAAACCAAGATGGATTGAATCGTCTCAGTTTATTCCCAAACTGTTTTTCAGGAAAATCATGACCACGAGGTTGACAAGGACCTCTAATCAGATATTTGCGTCTTACCTCGTCTCTTTCGTTTGGATGATATTCCAAAATTCTTTTTCTGTCTGCAGGATCAAAAGGTAAATTCTCCAAATTATTTTCAGATGTGGATGCAAACTTTCTTTTGGACGTAAAATATTTTTCCATTAAAACCCGTAACAAATCAAGTAAACAATCAAAATTAAATGTGAATTAGTCTCTCTTAATCAAATAAACAAATGACTAATAAATCAAATAACCTACTACTATATGATATTTATATACTTTTTCTTTCTATTTCCCTATATTCGGTAAAATACTTATTCGACTAAACTCTTTTATAATTTGTAGGTGGAATCAATCTATATGAATATTGATTTGTTTACTCTACAAATAAATAACTGGATCGAGATAAAGTGTTCAACTACCATAATTTTATTAATTAAATAATGTAAACTAAAGAAAGAATAAAAATTATAACACAAGTCGATGCAGAACATACCATTTGGGAAGAAATAGTCTAATGTGAAGTGACCACGTCTGCGATTTTGATTTGAGCTTTAACAGGAAAAAAAGAAGAGAGAAAGAAGACAAATTCGTTTGTGTGGCTAGGTTAGAATTTTTTTTTAACTTCTATTATTGTTTCATGGTTAGAGAATGAGTCCCTAATTGGGCTTTTAATTTTTAATTTTGGGTTGATCTATGGATTATGTTATATAAAAATTATCTGAAAATAAATTAAAAAGGCCACTTTTCTTTATAACTTTCTCGGTCGGGGGAGACTGACAATATTTGACCGGGGGCACTGACATGATTTGACCAAACAAATAACAACAATATAAAAAATTTTGGTTACAAAAAAAAAGTAACCGGGGGCACGTGACCCCGTTAACGAACATGTACATCCGCCCCTAATCATATCGCTGGTGGCCAATGGCAACCATATCAATGGTAGCAAAAAAATAGTCTTTGAGCCACCATTTTTTGTAGCAGTGATTCACCATTTTCTTGTAGTGAGGTATTCCATTTCACATTCCTCTTTAGCAGTCATTTGTTGTCTATTTGTCACATAATCTTGCTTAAACCGGGTTTGTTTTCTGTTGGTGTTGTAAACAATCATACTTTTATCGGAAATCATTGTCCCGTTTAGCTTATTTTGGTTTGGTTGTCTGTATAGTATAGATGTATTTTTGGTGGGCCTTTAGGTGGGCTTGGAATGTTTAGTTTGTATCTTATAATAGTATATGAACCAAACAAATATTCAAACCAAACCCTAAGCTATTTAAGCCTCACGCGCTCGGATTCTCTAAAACCACCTGGAAGACCTAATGGTAAAGAGTCACCTTTTTTTACTGAATTGTTGAGTATGCGTTTGATTAAGTTTAACATTCAACCAATTAGGGTTTGATCGAGAACTATCGAAGTGGTTTTCAGGTATTTTACTGTGATTCTCAGTCGTAATTTGTTTTAGTTTATGCATGACTACTCTTTATTGAGTTAGGATTTCGTTTTGCTTACGTTTCTGGATAATTATGTACCTCGCTAGGGTTTAGGGTTTTGACGCGTCATTAATTGCTTGGTGTTTTTCAGGGAAAGTATCTAGCATGGATAAGATAAGTGATCTGCCTGATACTCTACTCTTGCGAGTATTGTCTTTGCTACCTACTGCTCAAGATGTTGTGGCCACAATGGTTTTGTCTAAACGATGGAAGTTTCTTTGGATGTACGTGCCAAGACTCGTGTTTGATGATAGCTATCTGAACGTCGAGTATGGAAAGTTTTCTCGGTTTGCAGATAAGTATTTGCTTATGCATGATGCTCCAGAGATTGAAACTCTGCATTTCAAACTTAGTAAAGCCTGTGCTGCTCGAGTTGCAAATAACTTCTTCGTGCGTGAGATGATTATTGAAATCGACAGCTCTTCTTGTGCATCTCCGATCATACTTCCAAGTATTTTATACACAGGATGTACAATGCTTGTCACACTGAAGCTAAACAACGTGATTCTTGCTGACTTCTCCACACCGGCATGTCTCAAAACTTTGAGCCTTTTATCTGTGAGGTACCCTGATGAAGAATTTGCCAGCAGTCTTTTATCTAATTGTCATGTTCTTGAAAGCTTGGAGGTTGAAAAATGTCGAGACGACAATGTGACTCTTTTGGCCGTGAGAGTGCCTTCTCTAAAGAGGTTTGTCTTGCATACCTCAGAAAACAGAGATAGAGATGATTCAGATGGATTTGTGATAAACGCTCCTTCTTTGGAATACTTCAACATTATTGATCATAAGAGTGGGTTTTGTGTCATTGAGAATGAAATGACTAATATAGATGAAGCATATGTTGACGTTACGCATAGTCATCCTAGGAAGATTTTGAGCTCTATTACTTCAGTCAATATTGATCATGGAAGAAAATCCTGAGTTTGTGTGTTGTTGACAGTGTCGGCGACATGGATATACAGAAAAGAATTCTGAACTACATGTGTTGTTGACAGTGTCGGCGACATGGATATACAGAAAAGAATTCTGAACTACATGTGTTGTTGACAGTGTCGGCGACATGGAGTCTTGACAGGCTGTCTATTTTGTCTTGTATCTAATTAGGTCTAAACTTGGTTCTTTTGTATCCTTTAAAAGGCCTTGCAGCCACCAATGAAAAAAATGACGTTGGGAAATAATTCTCCCCAATTTTCTCTTGTTCAAATTCTCTCATCTCTCAAATCTCTCAAGTTTAAATCTTTCTTAAATCTAACATGGTATCAGAGCAATAGAGTTATTGTTCTTTGATTCTCTCTATTCTCTTACTGATTCTACTCATTCTTAGTTCTAAATCTGTGTTTTTCTCTTCATCTCTGCTCTTCAAATTGTTTCTCTTTTCTGAAACCTTCAAGCTTCATCAATGGAAGACACTGTCCAAGTAAACTCAAGCCTCAAGCCTACTGTCATTCCGGTGGTTCTCAAGGGTTTAAACTACAGGACATGGCAGAGAACAACCAAGACCGCAATTTGTGGCAGAGGACTTTGGAAGCATATTCTTGAGGACAAGACACCGCCTGATGAAGATCCAAAGGAGAAGAAAGATGAGGCAACAAAGAAAGAGGAGGCAAGGTGGTTTCAAGAAGACCAATCAGTTCTGGGTTTTCTTCAAAACTCACTAGATCCTTCCATCCTTGAAGCTTACTCATATTGTGAAACTGCTAAATCACTTTGGGACACTCTGAAGAAGGTGTATGGTGATGCCTCTAACCTCAGCCGTGTGTATGAAGTGAAGATGAAAATCAGTGACCTTCACCAAGAGGATTGTGAGTTCACCAAGTATCTTGGAAAGTTCTCATCTGCTTGGTCTGAGCTTGACATGTTAAGGCCAAGCACCATGGACCCAAAGGTTCTCAATGAAAGGAAGGAGCAAGACAAGATCTTTGGTCTCCTCCTCAATCTGAATCCGGTCTACAATGATGTTATCAAGTCTATCTTAAGGGAGACTACACTCCCTGACTTTGAAGAGGTGTGTTCAAGAATCCAAAAGGAGCAGGGAAACATTGGATTGTTTAGAGGAAAAGGGGACCTTGTCACTGCCAACAAGAGCGTGTTCAAGCAAGAGGAAAGGAAGGGTGTCTTCTGTGACCATTGAAAGAAGAAAGGACATGCGAAGGACAAGTGTTGGGCCCTTCACCCTTATCTCAAGCCATCCAAGTTCAAAGACTCAAGTGCCAACATCTCTCAAGAGAATGTGAATGAGCAGACGACTTCATCCTCTCAAGGAGGAAAGCTTGCACTCTTCACCAACACTGATTATGTGAGAAGGAGTGATTTGGAGGACCTCATCAAGGCTTATGCCTCCAAACTCTCTGGTATCACCTTATTGTCTCATAAACTACTTGCTAAAACTGATCAGAACTTGGTAGTAGATTCAGGAGCATCTCACCACATGATTAGTAATGCTAAGTTGTTAAAAGACATCAAACCTGCCCTAGGAAGAGTAACTATTGCTGATGGTCAAGGTATTCCCATTGAAGGGACAGGAAAGTTAAGACTGTTTAACAAGGATAGTGATGCCTTCTTTGTGCCTAAGTTTAAATCCAATCTGCTATCAGTTAAAAGGATTACTAAAGACTTGGACTGCAATGTTATCTTTGGACCTAATGAGGTGTGCTTTCAGGATATTAAGAATGGAAGGGTACTTGGCAGAGGTGGAACACAAGATGAACTTTATCTCATTGAAAACACCTCTCCAAGCAATTTGGGTTCCTTAGCTTTCAATTCCTGTTTTCCAGTTAATCAAAATAGTTTGTGGCATGCTAGACTTGGACATCCTCATGCTAGAGCTCTGAACTTGATGTTGCCTAACGCTACTTTTGATCATTCGACTTGTGAAGCTTGTATTCTTGGCAAACACTGCAGAACAGTCTTCCCTAAATCTACCACTATCTATGAAAGCTGCTTTGATCTAGTGCATTCTGATGTTTGGACTTCACCTTGCCAGTCTAGAGATGGGAACAAGTATTTTGTGACATTTATAGATGAAAAGTCAAAATATACTTGGGTCACCTTGCTCCCATCGAAAGATAGAGTTTATGAAGCTTTCATTCATTTTCAAAACTACATTACTAATCAGTTTAATGCAAGGATCAAAGTGTTTAGATCAGACAATGGGGGAGAGTACACAAGTCAAAGATTCAAGGCTAATCTGAACAAACATGGAATCCTACATCAAACAAGTTGTCCACATACACCTCAACAAAATGGAGTGGCTGAGAGAAAGAACAGACATCTCATGGAAGTGGCTAGGTCCATGATGTTCTATACCAATGTGCCTAAAAGATTTTGGGGAGATGCAGTCTTAGCAGCTTGTTATCTCATCAATAGGATTCCAACGAAAGTTCTCCAAGACATCTCACCATTTGAGGTTCTGAACAAAACTCAACCCTTTATTGAACACTTACGTGTGTTTGGGTGTGTGTGTTTTGTACATATTTCAGGTGATCAAAGAAATAAGCTAGAGGCTAAGAGCACAAAGTGTATGTTCCTGGGATACTCTACAACTCAGAAGGGTTATAAGTGTTTTGATCCAAGCAACAACCGCACATATGTGTCAAGAGATGTCAAGTTCATTGAGGGGCAAGGGTACTATGAGAAAAGGGATTGGGAAGGATTGAAGGATCTTTCAAGATCACCGTCTGACCTTGCTACAAGTCTGAGGTTTCTCTTGAATCATTTGGGAAATGATCCTACTAAAGTACCAAGACAAGGGGAAACAAAAACGAGAAGTCATCAAGAAGAGTTGCAAGAAGAAGAACAGTTGACAGCTAATCAAGAACCCACTCAAACTCAAGAGGAAGTTCTACCTCAGAATCAAGATCAAGACAACTTGAATATGAATGATGAGGAGATTATTCATCATGAAGAAGAAGAGATGGGTGTAGAGGAAGCTACTCAACCGGTCCAACAACTCAGAAGAAGTACTAGAGAAAAGACGGATCTATCAAGCTACATCAACAAGAAGTTCTACTTCAACAATCAGGCTGTTGCTCATCCCAACCAGTCCGTGTGTTCTATTGACTTGTTGCCATCAAGTCATTGCGCTTTTCTTGGGAAGATAGAGATGAATCATGTTCCTAAAACCTATGAAGAGGCTAAAGACACCAAGGAGTGGATGGATGCTGTGATTGATGAGAAGGGAGCTATGGAAAAGAATCACACTTGGAATGTGGAGAAGCTGCCAAAGGGAAAGAAGACTGTCAGCTCAAAATGGGTCTTCACAATCAAGTATAAGAGCAATGGAGACATTGAAAGGTACAAGGCAAGGTTGGTTGCAAGAGGGTTCACGCAAACATATGGAGAAGACTACACTGATACCTTTGCACCAGTAGCTAAACTCCATACAGTAAGAGTTACACTGTCCTTGGCCACAAACCTTTCATGGAACCTATGGCAAATGGATGTTAAGAATGCCTTTTTACAAGGAGAGCTTGAAGAGGAAGTGTACATGACTCCACCACCGGGACTAGAGCATTTGTGTAAATCTGGTGAAGCATTGAGACTAAGGAGAACAATCTATGGTTTGAAGCAATCACCAAGGGCATGGTACCATAAGCTAAGCCATACACTCATGGACTATGGATTCAAGAAGTCTCAATCTGATCACACATTGTTTACTCTTCAAAGCTCTTTAGGAGTGGTGGTGGTTCTTATCTATGTGGATGATTTAATCATTACTGGAAGTGATAATGAGGGAATTCAGTCCACAAAGGCTTTTCTCAAAAGTTCGTTCGACATCAAAGACCTTGGAGAGTTGAAGTATTTCTTGGGTATTGAAGTATGCAGATTCAATGATGGGTTGTTTTTGTCCCAAAGGAAGTATGTTAAAGACTTGCTGACAGAAACAAGAATGAATGATTGCAAGATAGCAAAGACTCCTCTTGAAGATGGCTACCAAGTCAATAGAAAGGGGGAGAAATCAGATGAGGAGAAGTTCAAGGATGTCTCCTTGTATAGAAGACTGGTTGGGAAGCTTATCTATTTAACTCTCACTAGACCAGACCTATGTTTTGCTGTGAATCAAGTCAGCCAGCATATGCAATCACCCACAATTTATCATTGGAGTTTGATTGAGAGGATCCTTAGATATCTCAAAGGCTCAACAGGACAAGGAATTTGGATGGGTAAGAATGATAGCACTGAGATTGTCGGCTACTGTGATGCAGATTGGGCTGGTGATAAGAGTAACAGGAGATCCACAACCGGTTATTGCACCTTCATTGGAGGTAACTTAGTGACTTGGAAGACGAAGAAGCAGAAAGTGGTCTCGTGTTCAAGTGCTGAAGCTGAGTATAGGGCTATGAGGAAGCTGACAACAGAGTTAACTTGGTTGAAGGCTCTACTCAAGGACTTTGGCATTGAGCAATCAAGTCCCATTACCTTTCATTGTGACAATCAGGCTGCAATACACATTGCTACCAACTCTATGTTTCATGAAAGGACTAAACACATTGAGATAGATTGTCACAAGGTAAGGGAGAAGATTGAAGATGGGACGGTTCTACCTTGCTACACAAAGAGCGAAGATCAGCTAGCAGACATCTTCACCAAGGCTGCAAGTCTCAAAGTTTGCGATCATATCTTTAGCAAACTAGGACTTGTAGACCTCCCTACTCATGATTAGAACTTCCCTGATTCATGTGCAGCATACTCTTTTTCCCTTGGTATGGTTTTGTCCCAAGTGGTTTTCCATATCAAGGTTTTTAATGAGGTGTTGCCATGATCATTCCAAGTTCAGTCTTTAGGGTGATTCCAAAGTCTGAACTTGAGGGGGAGTATTGATCATGGAAGAAAATCCTGAGTTTGTGTGTTGTTGACAGTGTCGGCGACATGGATATACAGAAAAGAATTCTGAACTACATGTGTTGTTGACAGTGTCGGCGACATGGATATACAGAAAAGAATTCTGAACTACATGTGTTGTTGACAGTGTCGGCGACATGGAGTCTTGACAGGCTGTCTATTTTGTCTTGTATCTAATTAGGTCTAAACTTGGTTCTTTTGTATCCTTTAAAAGGCCTTGCAGCCACCAATGAAAAAAATGACGTTGGGAAATAATTCTCCCCAATTTTCTCTTGTTCAAATTCTCTCATCTCTCAAATCTCTCAAGTTTAAATCTTTCTTAAATCTAACAGTCAAGCGTCTCTATTTATGTTTATCAACCTCTAAGGTATTTTTCACAATCATGTTTCGAACAATGACTAAAAACATGCACTACTTATTCTGTCTTGTATGCGCAGAACGTGTATCCTGATTATACTGTCTTCCATCGTCTTGTGCGTTTAACACTATGCACATGTGAGACAGAGTGGTTGAATCTACTTATGTGCGTGCTCAGAGATTCGCCTAACTTACGAGCTCTCAAACTTGAGCAGGTATATGTATATATTTCAACTCATGTTCATTCAGTGTCTTTGACCATGCTGCTATTTTCCAATCTTCTGTACCGTTTTGTCTCTCAGTACCATGGCCTTCCGGCTCGCCACCTGCGAGCTTTCTGGGATGAACCAAGTTCAGTTCCCGAATGTTTGTTATCAAGTCTTGAAAACCTTGAATGGGTAAACTATGAAGGAACAGAAGAAGAGAGAGAACTGGTGGGATTTATTTTGAGAAGCGGAAGCTGTTTGAAGAAGGTGACTATTTCCTCCAAAACGAGTGACTGCAACAAGAAACTTGAGATGATTAAGGAGTTGACATGGTCCATCAGGCTTTCACCTACCTGTCAGCTTGCGTTTGACTGAACCTATCACTTAACTATTTTATGTTTCCTTCCTTTTTATGCATCGTTATCACATTTGATCTTAATTATATGGTTTTTGCTCCATTTGGTGTTTACTTTATTTCTTTGCACAAGGTGGGTTTGTTTGTGCTGTAACGATCTCAATCAAATTATAACAATAACCATGTTCCACCTCTTTTGTAATCCATGTCTGCTCTATAATAAACCAGATATCCGCAAAAGAAAAAAAAATTAAAAATTTGGCTAGATATCTGATTTGTTTTTTTTTTTTTTAAATAACTATAAAAAATTCAAAACTTAATCCAAAAATCAAAAATATCTTATATAACTATGAAATTATCTATATATATCTAGTTTTAAAATTTGTTAAATTTATATATATGTCGAGAGTTAGCTGCTTAGTATTATGGACTATTTGAAGTTTTAGTAATATTGAGAAGATTGCATACCAATTGAAACTTCCAGATTACTCAAAAATACATCATGTTTTTCATGTGTCTCTAAAAACGGCACCTCAATAAGGCCACTACCTCCATAACTTTCGGTGACAGATGAATTAATGCTGGTACCAGAAAATCTTTTGGAATCAAATATGATACAACGAGACTGCAAAAGCGTTGATTAAATGGAAGAATTTGCCAACCCATGACAATAGTTGGATGAGAATTTAAAATTTGAGTCAACAATTTCAGAAAATTTCACTTTAGGACAGGTGATTCTGTGCAACCAGGGTATGGATATGCCATGGAAGGTGTTTACAAGAAGGCAGATGAAGAATGGAAAAGAAGCAGAGAAGAGAGATGATCATAGTTGAATGTCTAAGTAGAGTCATTGTGAACATGGTTTATATAAAAATTGACTCTTATTTTGTTTTACATGGGTTAGTTTTGTTGTGAGTCAGTTATGAATCGTGTGTTGACTTGTCTTTTTCGTGTGTGGAGATTCAAGATTAGGGGAACTTGCAAGGTTATAGTTTTGAGTTCTTTGTAATTCTTCTTTTCACAATGATGAAACAAGATTCCTACCCACTTTATACCAGTCATGAGGAGATAATTCTTTGTTTTTCGACCTATATCAGTTAAGAGGAAATTATTGTAAGTTTTTTTTATATATGGGTCTCACACACCTTCCTCCTTTTCTCATGTATTAAGGAACTAATGAAAAAATATTTCCGTCCTTAAATTTGATGAGGAACAAATTAAATTTTTTTTTAAATATTTTTATTCAGTTCTTTAAATGAAATTTTGTTAAGTTTTTGTTCATTTTTGTTCATCTTTTTTTTTCTTTCAAAAAGCGATCACCAAGAAAGCCTAAAAAGGTTACAAAAGTTAATTCGAGCTTTGATGGTGAGAAATTAAGTTCTCTTTTTGTACTCTATCCATTGACTTTTCTTAGTGATGGCTGTGGCCATGGTGGTTGGAATATTGTTTGTTGTATAGTCTAGATATATATTTTTTGTAGGCCTTTAGGTGGCTTTGCAGTATTTTTTCCACATTACCTATTTGAATTATGCTTTGTATTTTAATCATATTAAGTGATCAGCCCACATGTATATACGATATTATATTATGTAGGGATAACTAGCAAATATGACATTTTTTTTGCATAACATTTAGGGAACTAACACTTTCTACTTCGTATTATGCTGCGCGACATTTTTTCACTGCTTACATTATTGAAACGCGATTATATCCCTGATGTATATGTCACCTTCCAAGCAAAGCGTGTGTGATCGTGGCGTGAAGGAGCAGCACGTGAGGTTTAACAATCTAAATGGTGCGTGATTCAGCTAAAAATGACGCATGTAGCTATTAGATACTCCCTCTGTTTTCAAATAATTGATATTTTAGGATTTTTACACATATTAAGAATACAAATAAACATGTTGATAAATGCATTGATTTTTTTGTTATTAACAATTTTCTATAATTTTAAACCAATAACAATTTAATAAATTTAATTATATTTCTTGAAGTTACATTTCATTATCATTAATTTATAAAAATACATAGAAAACCTAAAACATCCATCTTTATGAAACAAAAATAAAATCTAAAAAATCAATCCTATTGGAACGGAGGAGTATAATTTTTTTCCCGCCAAGTCCAGTCCACTAAATGCTTAGTAGGGTAATGAGTGTATTTAATACATGGTTGATGAGTTAGTTTAAGAGCTCACTTCATTACAACATATCTAGTTTTATCTCTTTTGGAGCTTGTTGAAGACAGAAGTTGGGAATTTAATTTAGGTGGAGGAATCTACTTTCGTTTCAGAGTTGCATTAAATGGTCGAGGTAAGATTTTTGTTTGCTTTGGTGTTGACCGTTTCTGATTTGTTTTTAAGTTATTAATTGCCGTTGTAGCTGAAGAAACAACAAACCATAAATTTCAATATAAAAATATCTCAATCATGAAATAAACAATTATTAGTGTTGTGGTTTGCGAATTTGGAATAAGATATTTGTTAAACTGAAAGTATGAACATATCTTAGTTGTTTACAGTTAGTATGAACGTATCTATGCTGTGTAATCTAGTTATGAAAAAATTTCCTGACATCTGAGCTTAAAATCACATGGAATAAGTTGACGGACTATGTATTCTCATATCTGACCTTTGAAAATATATCTTAAGATCTTATGAACATTCATGAGTGGTAGGACAATGAATATGAATGTGTGTTCAGCTTTTAAGAAGTTATCTAATTAGGTTTGAACGTATGCTAACGAAAACATGTTGTATTATTTTGTTCAGGTTCAGCGTGATCATGTTTATGTGGTGGCAGGGAAGTGGAATCGTTCCGCGGTAGGACAATGAGAATTCACCATAGATTCTGAGGCCTATGGGAGGTGCATTACACTACGTAGCGGTGATTTAGCGGAATCATACAAGTGGAGAGTCTTGAAGGAGTTCGAGGTTGGACGTGGCACAAGTTGTAGGCTGACTTATGTGGCACCGCCCAATTTCAGCATCGAAGATGCCGCCAATTCTTATTGGGAGTGAAGATGGTCTATACACTTTCAAAGTGATAAGAAAAAAAAACTAGGGTATTAGCTTGTACGCGGAGTTCGAAGAAGGGTGTAACATGTCATGGAGAAGTAGTAAAACAAAAGAAGGGGGTAACGTGGCAGAGAGAAGTAGTACAACAAAAGAAGCAAAAGAAAGTGCCATGGATATACTTCCACAACTTAGTCAAACTCGTGGGATGGTTCTTTCCAGCAGTTTCTTCTAAGTAAAAGCCTGAGTAGCGTCTTTGGAGCAGAGTGTTCAAATGGGATTGGAACAAATTCATGAAGCATGGAAGGCATTGGGGCCTTTGTTGAAAAGGGAAAAATTTGATTGCTGCAGCTCTGGATGCCGTGGAGGAGCTTGGACATATTCAGAGAGTTGAGACATTTGTGAAAGAAACACAAACATTTGACGATCTTTGCACTAATGGTGAGGACAAAAAATCTAAAGCCGTAATATGTTTGAATGGTGTAGACCAGTATTTGGGGACCATTTTGCCTTGTGAAAGTGAGAGATCATCGGGTAGATCTTACAATACAGAGGGGTCAGCTAGCGAAGATGAAGATGACGATGAAAGGGAACAAACATCGGCTGATGCAAGTATCGGAGGTGACTATGATAGTCTAGAACCAATTCAATGGACGCAGCAGCTTAACAGGGCGTTCAACGATGTTGAAGAACCGGGTAATGAGACATCCTCGGGTAATACTCAGAACACAATGGAACCCACACCATCCGGTGGTATGCTGATGAGCCTACATAATATATATGAAGATATTCGTGATCAAGCTACAATGTTTGCACAAGATGCTCCACCAATGTTTGACGACGAGATAAAATGTGGAAAAGAGCTTGCTGATATTGATATAATAGCGGAAGATGATGGCATATATAAGGGGCGGTTGTTCAAAACCAAGAAGGATTTACAGGCAACAATTTGTGTTTTTTATATAAAGAGGCTGTTTCACTTTCGTACTCCGTGGTCGACAAATAAGAAGATATGCAATGCATTGACCCACGGTGTGATTAGAGGGTAATGGCTAAAGTTGTACCCTATTCTTATTATTTTGAGATAAGGTAAGTACAATTGCACCACTCTTGCGATATTAATTCGAGAACCGAGAACAACAAGCATGCTACGGCACAAGTTATAGTAGAGTTGTTGAAGAAAAAGTTTTGGAATGGCAGAACTTGGTTTAGGACAAGAGACTTGCTGCTAATGTTGATGGAGGAGTTTGCAATCACTGTGTAGTATTGGAAAGCGTGGAGAGCACGGGAGATTGCTATTGAGACAATACACGAATCTGAAGAGGGCAGCTACATGTTACTTCCTGCGTATCTCTATTTTATGCGAAAGGAAAATCCAAGAATGATTTATCATCTCCAGACAATAGATGAAGAAGATTGTGTGAAGAGGTTTCAATATCTTTTTCACATTTGGTGCTTGTATTGAAGGTCTTTCATGGGTACGGAAGGTGATCGTTGGTGACGGGACGCAAATGTGGGGTAAATACATTGGGTGCATGATGACAGCGAGCTTCCAAGATGGGAACTTTCAGATTTTTCCCCTTGTGTTTTACATTGTCGACGGTGAGAACGATTCATAATGGGAGTGGTTCATGCACAACTTTGCCGAGATTGTACCTGATTCGTGTGATCTTTTCATTGTCTCAGATCGCCATTCATCGTTTTACACAGCCATAAAGCAAGTCTACCCCCTGGCCAACCACGGAGCGTGCACTGTCCACTTGGAACGGAATGTAGGCCAAAAGTTCAAGACAAAGGGATTGTCAGAACTAGTTTTAAATACTGCTCGGGCATATAGGACCGAACACTTCCTTGGGGCTTTTCAAGAGATACGTTTACGCAATGCTAAACGTGCAAAATGGTTAAAAGATATGGGGTTTGAGAACTTGACACAGGTCCATGGAAAGGAGGATAGGTACAATCTGATGAGTAGCAATATTGCGGAGTCATTGAATCTTTTGCTTGGGAAAGAGAATGATTTTTTTGATTACATTGACGGTTGAGTTCATAACGACTATGCTAATGCGGTGGTTTTGTCTCAGAGAAAATGTGGCTGCGTAGAGTCAGTAGATAGTGACCCCGTAGGTGGATCAATTGCTTGTTACGTTGGATGAGGATTCTACTAAACACTCGGCCACCCAAGCTTCATAGTGGAGTGTGCTAGTTACATCCCTCACCAATCGACGATAACATGTTACCTTAGACCGTGGACAATGCACCTGCAAGGTTTTCGACAAGCTGAAGCTTCCTTGCTGTCACGCAATTACCACATCGAAACTTCTCAAACTCAACCCCATCACATTGGTTCATGAATACTATGCATTACATACATGGAAGCGCGCTTATGCTGGGAGCGTCCTACTCGTACCAAATTCCGTGGAAGCTGATGAGTGTGTACCTGAGGAGCTGAAAAATATAAAGATGATTCTACCTTACGAGGAGACCCCTCTGGTAAGCTGCCAAAAAAGAGGAAGAGATCTGCATTCGAACTATTTGTAAGTTGTTAAGTTGTTTTTGAGAAACTGCTTTCATGAGAATGTTTGACAAGGACAGTTGTATAACTTTGTAGGGGGTAATATGCCAACTAAGAGAAAGAAGCCCAAAAAATGTGGAAGATGCCGCCATGTAGGACATAATATGACGAATTGCAAGAATCCCATCTGATATGGGTTGTCTGGTTCAGAGAATACTACATATGAATTTTCACGGTTTTCGAATGTACGTGCATAAGAAGTTTATGCACCTTCACATATTAGGATGATATTTTATCAGTACGGTTCTGTAATCTCGCTACATATGAATGCCACAGTCTTTTGAAATGAACGTGCATAGACTTGTTATGCACGTTTACATATCAGAATATGCTTAAATAATTATGTATAAGTGCATATTTGTTTTATCACTATTGTATTAAACTACTGTTAGTTTAATTACTTTTGCCATGCTATACTGTCAAAGGTATATAGGCACGTCCATTTGATTCACGATTACAATAGTTAAAGATTATGGCTAAACATATTTTTGCCTACTGGAGGTTGATAACGTAGAACATTAAGACAAAAGAGCCAATGTGTATGAGGTACAGAAAACCCAACAGCTCAAACAACCAGGATTTACGTTTGGTCGGAACCTACAACCACCGCACGGTGGATTGGAAAAGTGTAGGATGAAGGAACGATCCTAATTTATGCGGTCCCAAATCGGTAACACCCTTTATTATATATCCTGCTATGTCACCGAGCGTTCAAAATCGTCCCACCATCGCATGTTCTCTAAACGTTCTAAACCGTCAACCCAGTTCTCAGTCAAGATTTTACACATGCCTTGCGAGAAGATGATGTACGAACGATCTTGAGGGGCTTTCTCAAACAACGAGAGTTCTCGTTGCGGATCTAGCTCTGAAAATAGTGTCCAGAGGCCCTCCAAAAAAGCCGGTGGGGTACTTTGCAACCAATAACCTTCCCACATGTACGAATGAGATACAAGTTACCTTAAAAACCCTACCAAAGCAGGAATAAAAGATTTTGTACGTTCACAGGTAATAGAGATTTTAATAACCTTTGAAAAAAGGGGCATGCATCATTTCGGATAAGAGCTTTGGTGGCGTTATCCAAGAAGGAGTTTAGGTTGACTATCTGCAACACGCTTCTCTGGTTAGCTAGCCGATTGGTGGTTTTATTGACTCACATCAACAATATGAGGTCGGTCAATCCTGAACGTGCAACGCGATTTATGAGATCGCGGTTTATACCGCCTGGAAGTGTGAAGAACATATTGATATTTTGTTTGAACAAAATGAGTAGAAAAATAGTTTAATCAACAAAGGTCGTTATCCTACTATACTTATAGCCGAGGTGGATATTGTGGTGGTTGGGTGTGGGTGTAAAGGTAGTAAATGACTTTAATTACTCAAGCCATTTAATTATCACAATTGTGATTGGGCATTTAATGCACTTGAGATATCCATAATATTTTTTTGCATCTGACACCAGCACTGACTTTTATAACATATTACATTATCCTTACATATAAATACAGAGGGAAGGGTAGCCAGGTGCTTGAATAGGAATAAGTAAGGATCTAAGCTGTAAACGTTCCAGAGAATAAAATGCACGTTCACTAATAACCGAGACATCTCCAAAATACGACGATTAATGCCGATCTTAATTTTCTACCACATAATCATTAGCTTGTTGGTGATGCTACATGCGAAATAGTGTTCGTAGTCGTATTCCACCCCTCCCCCCTCAAATCTGCATTCACACTCGTACCCGTGGTATCGAAAAGCTTAAAAAGTTTTGAAGAAACCAACATAAGGCCTCATTTCATTCCCTCCCTCATATCCATGACCTTGTGCATAATCCAACGCCCAACACACGCCGAAAACTCTAAACCGTCCCAACAACACAAGGTCTCTAAGATATCATAGCCCTCGTCGGACCTTCCGACAGTTAGGTGGCACATTCCTGAGCTAGTACGTTATAAGGACGTGTAGTGAGGCCTTGTTGTAAAATGGTAATTTTCCTATCGCGTTCCACAAAGGCAACACATATTCCTTCCGTGAGCAATTCTGTTGTCTATCCCGCGTCTAGGCACCTACCACATGTATATAGTCATCATAGGCTTCTGCGGTAAATGGCATGTAAATGGTATTGGCATCATAGGTACTATACCAAACAAAAACCAGTCCTGAAACACATTATTGTTACCTCTGAAAGAAAGCCCTGCCCGTGCTTTCTAAGCAAACGTATTCGTCATTGAACATGAAGTGATCTATGTTGGCCACCTTTAGTACCTCCGGTAAACATGACAACTCATAAATTTTCTTTTTTTTTACGGAACCAATAGAAAAAAAGTCAATGATGTGGCTTGACCGAGCGACACATTCAATGACGTCAACTTGGAGTGGTTGTGGTAGTTGAAGCATTATTTCTAAGTCAACACTCACTTGGAAATGGATAAAAGCGGTTTGATGTATAACAAAGTTGCTACTAATATAATCTATTTATACTAAAGTTGAGGGAAAGTTATAAGGCACAATGGTAGCTCGAACAAGGTGGGTGTATGACAAAATGGCTCTTATTTAAATTAAAGCCTCATATGACAATTAACCATAACCAAATTACTTACAATATTAATGTCTCTTTTAAGAGGGAAAAATAGGTAAATTTATAAGGGGTAATAATTATTGATTGGAATTAAAACTACTATATTAAGTACTGACTAGTAGTAATAATTAGTCCTAATAATTATTGAGGAGTGTGCTAACCACATCGTTAAGGATTAAAAAGTATCCATAATTATTGAGTGGATTATAACCATAAATTTGGTTCTTAAAAGTGATTACACGTTTGTATTAAGTAAATTGAGATTGCATATGCTGGTATATATGAGCAATACTTATTGATAAATGAACGTTCATTATAATAATAAGAAGCAGCGTACAAATAGTTAGCAAGCTAATAATAGAAAGAGAATTATAAAGCTAGAAAGGTATGGCCAATCGCTGAAGTTCGATTTCACAATATCGCAAAACGCAAGTGCTTCAATTATCCAGAAGCACTCGTCGCACATATTTGGGCTCTTCCGCACCATCCACCTACCAATACCTTCAGTTATCTATGGTACCACACTTATATCCGCGGACCTTATCGAGATCGAGAAGATCTTGCTTCTCCAAAAAAATCACACGGTTTCTTCACCCAAACCCTCCTGTCTTGCGCGACAATCTTCCAATGGATTTTGCGTGCAAATTCCCTTGTTAACGCTAGTCCTCTATTCCCAAACTCTGATGCACCATAGATGACCCTGACCAACATGGAATAGGTGTACACGACAGTATCCCATCTGCATTTCGAGGATTTCTTTATCATTGCTTCCCCTGCCTTACGCCGACCATTGTACATGAATTCATACATACCTTTGAGGAGAAGGGCCGAGGGGATATTGTGTTCTATGCAAGTGTTTATGAAGTCCTCTGATGGTCGGTAGCGGTGGAAGGATATGATATTGTAGAAGAAATCAACGCTTTTGTAAAAAGGAGGGGTTTGTGCTATGTCACTTAGTGCATGGCAGGTGGATGTTGCCCTTACAATATCTCCGAAATCATTGTGAAAGAGCAGAATAAGTAGAGTAAGCAACATGTCATCTGGAACTTAAAGAATCTGCATATATTGGGATTTTTGGTAAGTGAATTAGGATCATATTATTTCGTTTAACTTAAACAGAAATAGTAGGGGTTCCAACAAGCAACAGTTATGTGAGTGGGTTATCGAAAGGTCGCGAAGAGAAGACGCAAAGGTTATGTGATTCAATTTTCAAAGGGTCGCAAAGATAAAAGGCAACAATTATAGGATTGAGTTATCGAATGGTCGCCAAGAGAAGACGTAATTGTTATGGGATTCGGTTAATGAATTGAAATCCGAGCATTATATGAAAATTAAACAGAAATAATTAGACGAAGAGAAGACGCAATTTAAATTTTATTAAATTTAAATAGAAATTATAACTGCTCCAGTTGACACAGATTTAAATAAAAATCTAATAAGTTGTATATGATGAATGAACGCTCATAAGTTAAACATATATTCACATAACTTAAACTGTTGATAGTAAATAAACAACTGAAGTTATTAAAAACAAGTCGAACATCTAAACTAAGCTTTACATTATAATAGTGCCAAATAAAACAAAGATGAAACAAACCAACCAGAGATAGTTATAGCTTATTTCAGGGGAGACCGCAAGGATTACCAAAATCAACTATCATGTTGATCAGATCACAAGAATATTTTGCGCGGATTTGAGTCATTGTGGCATCATTGATCGACCGTATCTCTTCCAAAGTACAAAGCTGCTGAGCATCTCGAGATACTTGATGATAACCGGTCTGATGTTTCCTCCGAGTTCGTAGCACGAGACCTAATCAGCTTCCCTGAACTTCCATGGTTTCATTGGTTTTGTGATATGTTTTCCACAACCAACCTGGTTCACTAGGTAAGGCATCATCGTAGTGATTGGGGCCATAATCTGGGTAACATTTTCTTTGTCACTGTCACCACGCCTTGTATCCAATAAATCGATCGATCTAGATGCTATATGGATAACCAGACCTACCCACCTATCATCAACCCACCGCACGACATGTAAATGGTATTGGCATATTTTTACCAACGGAGCTGCGACAATCCATTGCTCTGCCGGCCCGATACGTATTCAACCAACAAAGTATCCCACTTGAATAAATCGTCGTCTGCACCGAAGCCAAAATTAAAGTACCCGGCTTTGAAGTCATCAAAGGTCCTCGCCAACGTATCCGGGAAAAGAGATTCCGTCATGGTTATTTTGCTTTTAACGTATGCTTCTTTCCGTATGCTCCATATAAGCGACACCAAAAGCCTCATTTGCTGTGTATATACCAAAAACGAAATGTTATGAATGCATAATAATGTAGTTTGCAACTCTTAAACTTTCGAGTCTACCACATTAGAAAACTCACCTCGTAATTGAGATTAACTCTTGCCGTTCAAAGTTCATGGAACACCGTAGTATACAAAACTTTCCCCATTGATAGGTGTAAGTTTTAATCCCTATACTAACTGCAAGTGCACAGCAATATCAATGTAGTACTTAGGGTATCGAATCCACAAGGACTCAGGGCAACGATAGATTTAGAACAGAAAAGATTAAACTAGGAGAAAGCAAATGTGATTAGAAAACTAAAGGCAAAACAAGAAAGTAAATCGATAGCAGGATTGGTTTGAAAGCAATTAACTAAAAGCGCTAAGTCTAGGGAGTTCTCAGGAAATCAGACAAGCAGATAAATCATTCAGTCATGATCAAATTAACTACAGTTCTAGAACTCAAAACACAAATATAAAATTAACCAACTTTCGTTGTGAGAATTCTCTAAGCCTAATTGCAGAAATCCAAATGTCTTTGTAATTCGTAACAGATTAAACCAGATTTAACAACCAAGTTCGATATGTTCACAATTCAATTAAACCAAATTTCTTTGCGAGTAATTCAATTGCTCAACCTAAATAGTTCAGATTCTAAACCACACTTTCGTGTCAATTTAACAACCTAAGATCTAGATTATAAGTGATCAAGTTAGAACTAGCATTAAACACAATTTAGCTTGAAGAACATCTATTGATATGAATCCTTAACTGAATTAATTATACCTAGCAAGTCATAAAATCCTTAATGAGAATCACTAAACCTAACTATGAATCTACTCAGACATAGAATATGAAAACATAATCAATGAATTAATAGATTGCATAAAAGAGAATATAAAAGTAAAGGGGTTCGAAATCTTCTCCAAAATAAGCAGAAAGCAGTACAGGAATCAGATCAGCCCCAAGCTCTAAAAACTCTATGCTCTAAGTATGAAAGCGTATGTTAAAACTGATGTAAAAACCTAATTATATAAGCTAATCACGTCTTGGGGCTTCTTTGTAATTCTTGGAAACTTCTGGGCAAAACTGTGAATACTTCATTCTTCATTAAACCGCCGAGTTTGGCCCATCTCGCTCGTGTGTCGATCGATGCACATAGTGTGTCGATCGATGCATTACTCTGTTTCGGACAGTGAGCTCTATCTCTTGGGTCAAAACACCAAAATGCTCCAAAAAGCTCCAGTAACTCCAAATCCACTCCAAACGTGCTAGTACCTAATAACACCTGTAAAAGACTCTAAAGAAACACTAAAAGACTCTAAAACATACTTATATCATGGTCTAAAACCGGTAAAAACCATGATATATCAACTCCCCCACACTTAGCCTTTGCTTGCCCTCAAGCAAAACAGAGAACTAAAACATTGTGAAGAGGTTTGAAAACTTTCAGAAACTCTTTTTTCCTAGAAGCAACAACACTCAGATTCCCCTTAGTAAGCTACTGAAAGAATCACCTGCAAGACATCAAGACCAACATGTACTTCCCCCACACTTAGCAACTGTCCTAAGTAAACTCCACAATCAATCCAAGCAATTAAAATTCACCCTACTGACTTCTATAAGCTATTAAGTGCGGTCTCACCTAAGGATTATCGATCAAAGGGCAAATGGATTCTTACTTTGTCAGCTCTAGACCACCATACTATATTTTTATGGTTCCTTTTCTTCTCTTTTCCCTTCCTTAGTATTCTGATTTTTTCCCATTGGGTATCATTTTTTTTATCAGTGCTCTTCCCGTTAAGGGGTGTACTTTGGACACATTCCATGGATCGCACAGGAGGTAATAGTGTTTGCTACTGACCACTTCGGAGCTACTAGCTCATCCTCAGTTTATTACTCTTTTTTTTTTATTTTATGGAAGGGGAGAAGGGAACCATACTCGGACAGGTTTACAAGCTGTGTCAGAACTAACAAAGGATTCCGACTCAAGGTATACCAAGCCCTTAAGTGAGAAAATTAAGTCAAATTAAGGGTGAAGCCAGTAAAGGATCCTCTGAATACCTGAATTGATATGGGTGTCCTCAGTAGGTTGATCCGTGTTGGGTTTTCTAATAGTCATAGATAGTTCCTGCAATTTCATCCCAATGGTTACTTAAGTTCCTGCAAGATGTTGTTAACTTCTCAAAAATTCACTGTTTCTTACTTAAACTTGTTTTGACTCAATAAAACATTTTTTTTGAAAAATGGACTGACTCTTAAGAAAACAGAAAGATAATAGTCAGTACCACCTCCCCCACACTTGAAACACACTGTCCCCAGTAGTGTCAAGCTAAGGATCAGTAAAAAGAAAGAAAATGTTATGGATGTGTTAAGTTCTGTCTGATTTTTACCTCTGTCGCTCATGCATCGATCGATACATAAATGTAACGACCGTTGCAAGGCGATTTGCGTCATGTGTCGATCGTTGCTCAGGACCGCAACGATCGCTGCAATGCGATTTTCGTATTGTGACGATCGACACACAGGACCGTGTCGATCGTTGCATTGCGATATCCGAGACCTGCAGAAAAAACTCACAAAAACCAAAAATAAACGTAAAACCCTAACAAAAACACCAAAAATGAATAGCAAAAACAAAACAGTGGGTTGCCTCCCACTCAGCGCTCTTTTAGCGTCAATAGCTTGACGTTTTAGCTCAATCAGACAGAGGGTGCAACATCCAGAGGCAAAATCTGACCTCCTGAAATCTCGGCCTTAGCCCAATAATGCTTTACTCTCTGTCCATTTACAGTAAATTCCTTACCTTCCTGGCTGATTAGAACGACAGCTCCATAAGGACGTACCTCCTTGATTGTGAAAGGACCATACCACCTTGATCTCAGCTTACCTGGAAACAATTGCAAACGAGAGTTATACAAAAGTACCTGATCATTAGGCTCAAATTGTCTAGAGACAATCTTCTTGTCATGATAAGCTTTAGTCCTCTCCTTGTACAGCTTTGAGTTCTCATAAGCAAAATGTCTAATCTCATCCAACTCATTAAGCTGCACCAATCTCCTCTCTGCAGCAGTCTTAAGATCAAAGTTCATCTGCTTTACAGCCCATGCTGCTTTGTGCTCTAGCTCTACTGGAAAATGACATGCTTTTCCATACATAAGATGGAATGGAGTAGTCCCAAGTGGTGTTTTAAATGCAGTTCGGTAAGCCCATAGTGCATCATATAGCTTTGCTGCCCAATCCTTCCTTGTTTTCCCAACTGTCTTCTCTAAGATCTCTTTGATCTGTCTGTTAGACACTTCAACTTGTCCACTAGTCTGAGGGTGATAAGGAGTAGCAACTCGGTGATGAACTCCATGCTTTTGTAGCAACTTCTCGAAGACCTTATTAATGAAATGAGATCCTCCATCACTAATCACTATCCGAGGTACTCCAAATTTAGGGAATATGATGGTCTTAAACAGCTTAATAACCACCGAAGAATCATTGGTTGGACTAGCTATTGCTTCTACCCACTTAGATACATAGTCCACAACAACCAAGATAAACTTATTTCCATAGGATGAGAGAAAAGGACCCATGAAGTCTATGCCCCAGCAATCGAAAACCTCAACCTCAAGAATTAAATTCTGAGGCATCTCATGCTTCTTACTGATTTTCCCTCTCCTCTGACAGGCATCACACTGACAAACGAAGGAATGAGCATCCACAAACATTGTAGGCCACCAGAAACCTGCTTGCAGAATCTTAGACACAATCTTGAAAGTAGCAAAATGTCCAACATAATCTGATCCATGACAGTGGAATAAGATATCTGGAACCTCTGATTCAGCAACACATCTCCTGTAAAGACCATCCGAACAATGCTTGTAGAGATAAGGCTCATCCCAGTAGTATCGCCTGAGCTCCCTGAAGAACTTCTTCTTTGCATACCCCTTCAAATCATCTGGTTCAGTCTCTGCAGCCAGGTAATTAGCTATATCTGCATACAAGGGTCGATTGGTGGTTGTGACAGCATCTACTTCGAAGACATAGTCTCCAATTTGAACCGTGAAAGGTTCTGGGTTCGTATTCGCATTGCAACGATCGTCGCATAGGGTAGCATCGATCGTCGCACTCTCGACACTTGCATCGATCGTCACAGATGTTGCATCGATCAACGCAATGCGATTAATCCGACAGTTTTGCAAGTTTCTGTCCAAATCCATCTGAAACACTGTCCCAATCATGTTGACGTTCTCCTCAGGCAAGTAATCATTAATGGGCACGTCTTCCTCAACCAGCATCCTTGAAAGATGGCCAGCAACTCCATTATCAACTCCCTTCTTGTCCCTCACTTCAATGTCAAACTCCTGAAGCAACATAATCCATCTCAACAATCTTGGCTTAGCATCTTTCTTCTGCATCAGATACTTCAGGGCTGAATGATCAGTGTGCACAATCACCTTGGAGCCAACAAGATAGGGGCGGAATTTCTCAAATGCAAAGACAACAGCCAACAACTCCTTCTCTGTAGTGGCATAGTTTCTCTGCGTATCATCTAGTGTTCTGCTGGCATAATAGATAGCATGAAGCTTCCTGTTCTTCTTCTGCCCCAGAACAGCTCCTACAGCATAGTCACTCGCATCACACATAACCTCAAAAGGTAAATCCCAATCTGGTGGCTGAACTATAGGAGCACTCACTAATGCCTGCTTGATCTGTTCAAATGCAGTCTGACAATCTGCATTGGACTCAAACTTGGTATCCTTACACAGCAAGGCAGTTAGTGGTCTAGAAATGTTACTAAAGTCCTTGATGAACCGTCTATAGAAACCAGCATGTCCAAGAAAGCTCCTTATAGACCTCACAAAATCAGGCGCCTGAAGGCTGGTCATTACCTCAATCTTAGCGCGATCTACTTCAATCCCTGCTTCAGACACTTTATGTCCAAGTACAATGCCATCTCTGACCATGAAATGACACTTCTCCCAATTAAGAACCAAGTGCTTCTCCTCGCATCTAGTCAATAACTTGCACAGATTATCCAAGCACTCATTATAAGATGACCCATAGACTGAGAAGTCATCCATAAACACCTCCATAAAGTCCTCAATTATATCAGTGAATATGGACATCATGTATCTCTGAAAGGTGGCAGGTGCATTGCAGAGTCCAAAAGGCATCCTGCGGTAAGCAAATGTGCCATATGGACAAGTAAATGTGGTCTTTCCCTGATCCTCTGGATGGATGGGAATCTGGAAGAAACCTGAATATCCATCGAGGAAGCAATATTAAGGGTGATTTGCTAACCTCTGCATCATCTAATCAATGAAGGGTAAAGGGAAATGATCCTTCCTTGTCGCAGCATTTTGCTTCCTGTAATCTATGCACATCCGGTGTCCAGTCACAGTCCTTGTAGGAATCAGCTCGTTCTTCTCGTTCTTCACTACTGTAACTCCGCCTTTCTTAGGCACTACATGGACTGGACTCACACAATCACTGTCTGAAATTGGATAGATAATCCCAGCATCTAGGAGTTTCATAATCTCCTTCTTAACCACATCCTTAAGGTTAGGATTCAGCCTTCTCTGATGCTCAACTGATGTCTTAGACTCGTCCTCAAGATGTATCCGATGCATGCACAGCTCTGGAGAGATACCTGAAATGTCATCAAGAGAATAGCCAAGAGCTTTGCGATGCTTGTGCAGCTTGCTTAGCAGTAAAGTGAGCTCTGCGTTGTTCAAACTAGCATTAACAATCACTGGATATGTTGAATTAGGTCCAAGAAATGCGTACCTTAGCCCAGATGGAAGTTGTTTCAGCTCAATTTTCGGAGCTTTTTCCTCTGCCCAGTCTCTGTCGACATGCAACGATCGATGCCCGGAATGTGTCGATCGATGCAATGTCGCGTCAGACACATCCACTTGCATTACTTGCTCAGCAGAGTCCATTAGCCTCGCCTAGCAGATTGCGGGCTCGTCTTGCAGATGTTCCAGCTCCATTATAGAGCTCAGTAAGGCTCTCTCCAGCGGATCCTCAGCATGTGACCTATGAAAGTACTCTACAGCCAAATCACTGAGTGTGTCCACATAGAAGGTCTGTCCGTCGATGGTTGGTCTCTTCACCAATTTGTCCATATCGAAGCTCATCTTCAGATCACCCACATTCAGAACTATCTTACCTCTTTGGCAGTCAATCATCGCACCCGCAGTAGCTAAGAAAGGTCTACCCAAAATCAGTGGATCCTTTGGTTCCTCTCCATATTGCAGAACCACAAAATCAGTAGGAATCATACATTGGCCAATCATTATAGGCACATCCTCCAATATTCCTTCAGGAATTCTGATCGTTCTGTCTGCTAAAACCAATGAGATCCTAGTGGGCAAGAAATCAGTCATCCCAAGTCTCTTAGCAACAGAGAAGGGCATAAGGTTCACACTAGAACCAAGATCACATAGAGATCTTTCGAATCTATCCCTGTAGATGGCACAATCCAACACAAAGCTTCCTGGATCTTTCAACTTCTCGGGAATTCTGCCCTGAATCACTGCACTACATACCTCCATGATCATCATTACACTCTCCTCATCAGACCACTTACCAGCAAGTAAGTCCTTAAGACATATCCTCATCACGGGAGTAGTCTCCATAGAGTCAATCAAAGGCACTTCAATCTTCACCTTTTTGATGATCTCCTTGCATTTGGTATACTGCTTATCGTTCTTAGCCTTCCTGGGATTTTTAGGATAAGGTACTTTAGGCCTGTAAACCCTTTTGTTTGACTGTTTCGGCTTTCCTGCGTCCGAACTCTCTGCAGTCGCCTTGCGTCGATCATTGCTGGTGTTGCATCGATCGTTGCTGGGCGACTGTGCTACGACCTCTGGTTCTATGTTTTCGCTTTGCATCGACCGTTGATGAGGTGCGTCGATCGATGCATTGCGAATTCCATGGATCTCATCTTCAAATTCTTCAATCTCCACGATTTCTTCGACACTCAACGGCTTTTTCTGGGCAGGAAACATCTCCTTACCACTTCTCAATGTCACTGCATTGCACTGATACTTAGGATTAGCATCAGTCCGTCCCGGAAGAGACCCATCTGGCCTCTGAACATATCCAGCAGTCCTTGCAACCTTAGAATCAAGCTCCTTCATATGTGTGCTCAAAGATTCAAACTTCCCATTCAGCTCTTAATAAACAGCACCTATCTTCTTGTCGAGGTCTACAGCGTTCTTAGTCTGACCTTTCAGCAACTGCTCCATCATACTCTCCATCTTGCTCTCATGAGCATTAGGAACAGGAGGTGCTTGGTAAGAGGAAGATCCATAAGTCCTCTGGTTACCTTGTTGAAAAGGCTTCTGGAAACCAGCATTCTGTCCAAAGCCAGAAGAGTTTTGATTGCTTGTGAAAGCACTCTTCTGTCCACTGAAAAATCTATTACCTTGCTGTCCTCCAAACCTATTTCCTTGGAAACCAGATCCTCCAATGTAGTTCGCATCCTCTTCCTGACCATCTTCTTCAGTATTGATCACTTCAACATCTTGAGCAAAATTGACAGCTTTCTTCCCAGCTAGAAGATTGCAAACAATGTCAAACTTACTCCTAATATCAGCAATCTCCAGGTTCTCTATCTTCCCACCAGCCTCTTTCCTTCTCCTATCAGTAGTCTTGCATCTATTACTGCTTACTAAGTTATCAATCAGTTGCTTAGCTTGCTCAGGAGTCCTAGTGTTGAAATTTGCATTGCTGGAATTATTCAACGCGGTCTGGTATGGGAGATCTATACCTCTAAAGAAAATGTTTAACAATGTTACCTCAGTGAATCCATGATGCGGGCAGTCACGTTGGTACTTCTTAAATCTCATCCAGGCAGTCTTAAGAGGCTCTATAGGACCTTGGGAGAAAGTGATAATGTCCTGTCTCGACTGATCCGAGCGAGCATCATCATAGAAGTGTCTTAGAAACTCACTCTTAACAGCATCCCATGTAGTAAACTTCCCAGGTGGAAGTTGTTTCAGCCAGGCAGCAGCATCTACAGCGAGAGAGTAGGGGAAGAGTTTGAGAAACAGATAGTCATAGTTCACTCCATCATACTTCATCCCAGTGACTATGTCCTCAAACTCATCTACATGATCCATTGGCTGCTCATTAGGGAAACCATGGAAGGCATTCTGCCTCAGAAGAGAGTAGTAGATGGTCTTGATCTCGAAATCATTCCTATCAAAAAAAGGAGGACCAAGAGCTGACCGGTTAGCATGAAACTCATCCGGACGGTTATAGTCAGCTAAGGTCCTCTCATGAACAACCATCTGTCTATCTTGACCTTGTCCTTGGTTTTGTGGCGGTTCAGGCTCAGGGATAACATTCCCTTCAGCATCAATCCGTTGCCCAGCAGCATTGTACGGATTGTTTTGTCGGTCCCTCAGGGTACCTTGAGCATCAGGCATTATAATCACACGTTCAACAACCATCCTTGCTCTTTGAATTTTCCTGTTAGTCCTCTCTAGTCTAGCAAGCTCTTCAAGTTGGAGGTTAACGAGATTAGTATTCGGATTACTTCTGGTATCACGCGTCTGCATAAATCGCCTGTAATCGCAGTGCAACGATCGATGCTAAGAGTGCAACGATCGACTCAACTCCAGTCGCTTAGTGACGATCGACACAAAAGGATGCAACGATCGATGCTAGGCGAATTTCAAACCTGCGACAGAGAAGAAACAGAAAAATCAGTAACTAAAAACAAAAAAATAAAAATCCTAGTAAAAACCCTAAGTTCGAATCTATCGAAGACTCCAAAGAGTCCCTGGCAACGGCGCCAAAAACTTGATAGGTGTAAGTTTTAATCCCTATACTAACTGCAAGTGCACAACAATATCAATGTAGTACTTAGGGTATCGAATCCACAAGGACTCAGGGCAACGATAGATTTAGAACAGAAAAGATTAAACTAGGAGAAAGCAAATGTGATTAGAAAACTAAAGGCAAAACAAGAAAGTAAATCGATAGCAGGATTGGTTTGAAAGCAATTAACTAAAAGCGCTAAGTCTAGGGAGTTCTCAGGAAATCAGACAAGCAGATAAATCATTCAGTCATGATCAAATTAACTACAGTTCTAGAACTCAAAACACAGATATAAAATTAACCAACTTTCGTTGTGAGAATTCTCTAAGCCTAATTGCAGAAATCCAAATGTCTTTGTAATTCGTAACAGATTAAACCAGATTTAACAACCAAGTTCGATATGTTCACAATTCAATTAAACCAAATTTCTTTGCGAGTAATTCAATTGCTCAACCTAAATAGTTCAGATTCTAAACCACACTTTCGTGTCAATTTAACAACCTAAGATCTAGATTATAAGTTATCAAGTTAGAACTAGCATTAAACACAATTTAGCTTGAAGAACATCTATTGATATGAATCCTTAACTGAATTAATTATACCTAGCAAGTCATAAAATCCTTAATGAGAATCCCTAAACCTAACTATGAATCTACTCAGACATAGAATATGAAAACATAATCAATGAATTAATAGATTGCATAAAAGAGAATATAAAAGTAAAGGGGTTCGAAATCTTCTCCAAAATAAGCAGAAAGCAGTACAGGAATCAGATCAGCCCCAAGCTCTAAAAACTCTATGCTCTAAGTATGAAAGCGTATGTTAAAACTGATGTAAAAACCTAATTATATAAGCTAATCACGTCTTGGGGCTTCTTTGTAATTCTTGGAAACTTCTGGGCAAAACTGTGAATACTTCATTCTTCATTAAACCGCCGAGTTTGGCCCATCTCGCTCGTGTGTCGATCGATGCACATAGTGTGTCGATCGATGCATTACTCTGTTTCGGACAGTGAGCTCTATCTCTCGGGTCAAAACACCAAAATGCTCCAAAAAGCTCCAGTAACTCCAAATCCACTCCAAACGTGCTAGTACCTAATAACACCTGTAAAAGACTCTAAAGAAACACTAAAAGACTCTAAAACATACTTATATCATGGTCTAAAACCGGTAAAAACCATGATATATCAACTCCCCCACATTTAGCCTTTGCTTGCCCTCAAGCAAAACAGAGAACTAAAACATTGTGAAGAGGTTTGAAAACTTTCAGAAACTCTTTTTTCCTAGAAGCAACAACACTCAGATTCCCCTTAGTAAGCTACTGAAAGAATCACCTGCAAGACATCAAGACCAACATGTATTTCCCCCACACTTAGCAACTGTCCTAAGTAAATGTTGGAATTGTGTCCAGTAATCTCGGTACTGTCTCTAGAAAGTAAGAGTATGTCAATGATCAGACATAAGTCATATAATACTGGGGGTCATGATGGCTTGCTAGAGTCCGCTCATGATCTATAAGTCTTGGACTTATTGCCTTTATTATATGATCCCATATGGGTCACACGCCTAAGCTAACAGGAAAATGTGTAGGAACGGTTTAGCAGAAGTACGGTAAAAGTGCTAGGCATTTACTGTACTTAAAGAGAATAAAACGGTTTAGCCACTGTGTGTCGATCGATACACAAGGGGTGTCGATCGACACAGTGGGCGAATACCGTCGAGTTAATTGGTGTTTGGGCCAAATGGCCCAAACGGAACCGGACAAGTTTTATGAGATAAAACTCGAGTTCAGTGTAATTAACCCTAGTTCTCCCAGCCGAAAACTCTCTCTCTCTGCGCCGAGTTCCTCTAGTGGTCTAGCAGCCATTTTCCTGTGATCGCGTGTGTGAACCTTTGGAGGATTCATCTCTCGGTGTTTCTCTGATCTCTGACCTGTTCAATCTCCTTCCGCTGCAACAAACAGGTAAAAGGTGAGATCATCAATTGTTTCTATTCTGAGAAGAACCTAGATCCGCATGTTTAGGTTGATATGAATCTAAGAATTGAATCAGGATCAACTAAACAATCCTTCAGTGGTATCAGAGCCATTGGTTCTGGTTTTTCTTGTTTAGATTCAAGTTTAGGATTGTTTTTCTTGTTTAAAAGTGTGTTGAATCAACTATTGATAAGATAAATCACTTAAGCAACAAGGAATTAAAACCTAAACACACTTAAAATCGCAGAAACCAAGCTATATGATTTGGTAGAATGCGATTTTCAAAAGTCAGTATCGACTGCGATCGCATGGATCGATCGATACGATCGCATGGATCGGTCGATACAGTCTATCGGCTAACCCTGTTAACGCGTGAAAGCATCGATCGATGCAGGATCGATGCAGGTTCGATGTTGGTGCATCGACCGATGCGGTTGGTGCATCGATCGACACGGTTAGGGTTTTGGCTCGGTTCAGTGCATGCGTGAGAGCATCGATCGATACAGGATCGATGCACGATCGATGCAGGATCGATGCTAAGAGCATCGACCGATGCGGTTGATGGATCGATCGACACGGTTGGTTCATCGATCGACATGGTTGGTTTAAGGCTCGGTTTAATATTTTGATTAAAATTAATTCGTCCTGGTTTAATAAACAGATTTAATAATTTTATTAAGTCTGGTTAAACCGGGACAAGAAATCCAATGTCGAAAGAATTATTGGATTTAGTGCCTAAACCAGGATTTTCTAATTTGATTTGGTTGGACCAAATAAATTGAGAAAATCCGGTTTAGTAAATAACCGGTTGACAATTGTGGTCATCGTAGTAATTAAAATTTGGTTAGACCAATTTTAATGAACCAGACCGGTTATGTCATTTAATTGGACAATTGGGTCATGTCTTGGACATGGACCAATTCTTGGGCCTCGGGCCAAGAAGTTAAAACAATTGGACCAATTATTTGAGTCTTTCTTCAGATTAATTTAAAATTTATTTTATAAAGAATATAAATCGATTTTAAATTAAAGTTTCCGATATTTTGAAATTAGAAAGTTTCTTAATTTATAGAAGTTTCTAGATTTGCATGATTCGGATTTTAAGAAATTTCTAAAGTTAGAAAGTTTCCGTTTTTTTAGAAAGTTTCCAATTTTAGAAAGGTTCCAAAATAGTAGGTTTCCAAAAATGGAAAGTTTCCCGAAATAGTAATCTTCTATTTTGGGAATGAATTTTTTTAAATAAACCTACGAACCTCAAATAATATCAAGCGTTGGATGTCTTGTCCATTCTATGTCAGCTGTCGAAGCCCATTCAATTGTATTCATGGCCTTACAGTGTGAGGGTGTCTGCTTTTGCGTGGATAAGACGGTTTGTGATTCATAAATGTCATTGGGAGTCCCAGACATTAATGATTACATGACTGTATAGTCTGGTTTTCTTGACTGGGCCATCGGGAGTCCCGGGCCTTGAGACATCAGAGTGGATTGGGCCTCAGGCCCAGATTCACAACCAAGAGTTATATCACGGATATAATTAGCCGATATAGGGCTTACCGATATAAGCTAAGGTTTGGTGACGGCCAGTGGCCCACTTTAATCTTAGTTATATGTGGATCTTGGAATCATTATATTCTATTGAGGGTAACTTATGTTATTGAATATAATGCGTGATTAATCATATTAAATTTAATACGAGATTAATCATATTGAACATTTTAACTAATAACCTTTTTATCTATATATTTCAGCTATGACTACTACAAGCACTCAAAACACATTCTCAATCCGGTCTGTTCTCGAGAAGGAGAAGCTGACTGGAACGAACTTCCTGACGTGGTCAAGGAACTTGAGGCTGGTCCTCAAGCAGGAGAAGAAGGATTATGTCCTTCGTGATCCTCTCCCCGAGAGGCCTCCTGCCAATGCCGCCAGGACTCTGCATAATGCTTGGGAAAAGCATTCGTCAGATGAAAATGATGCCTATTGCCTGATGTTGGTGACAATGACTCCTGAGCTGCAAAAACAGTTCGAGAGTGTATTGTCACCCATCGAGATAATGGCAAGCCTGAAATCGCTTTTTCAGGAGCAGGCTAGGACTGAGAGGTTTCAAACAGTTAAGAACCTCTTGGACTGCAAGTTGGCTGCGAATGCGGCAGTGAGTCCTCATGTCTTGAAGATGATGGGTTATCTCGATCATCTTCAGAAACTCGACTGCCCAATCAGCCAGGAACTTGCCTGCGACATCATTCTGCAGTCATTACCTGCAAGCTATGATCAGTTCATTCTGAACTTTAACATGCATGGCTTGAGTAAGACATTGCCTGAGCTTCACGGAATGCTCAAGACTGCGGAGCCCAATTTGAGGAAAACCGCCAAGGACCCCAATGTGCTTATGGTGCAGAAGGGCAAGGGGTTTAAGAAATCCTCTGCTAAGGATAAGGGAAAGGCCAAGGCTGTCCAAGTCGCGGACAAGGACACGCCAAAGCCCAAGCCCAAGTCCAAGGCTGGGCCAACTGACATATGCAGGTTCTGTAAAGAACCAGGGCATTGGAGGAGAGAATGTAAGAAATTCCAGGAAGGTCTAAAGGAATTGAAGAAGAAGACTTTTGAGACTTCTTCAACAGGTATTTTTGTTATAGAAGTTAATACAACTACTTCTGATAATACCTCATGGGTTATGGATACTGGTTGTGGGGCTCATATTTGTACTAATATGCAGGCACTCAGCAACAGTAGAAGGCTGAAGCAAGGACAAGTGGAGCTACGAGTTGGGAATGGAGCGAAAGTTCCAGCGCTAGCTGTAGGCACTTACTTGTTGTCTTTACCTTCGGGATTGATTTTAGAACTCAATAATTGTTATTTTGTACCTGCTATAAGCAGAAATATTATTTCAATTTCTTTGTTGGATTTGGAAGGTTATGATTTTTCAGTTAAGAATAAATTATGTTCCTTCAATCGCAACAATTTGTTCTATGGTTCTGCCCCTCTTATGAATGGGCTTTACATACTCGATCAATCCGCGCCAATTTATAACATTAATACCAAACGGTTCAAACCTAATGAGGAGAACCGAACGTTTCTATGGCATTGTCGTTTAGGGCACATCAGCGAGAAACGCATCAAGAGGCTCCATTCGAATGGACTTCTTGGCTCATTTGACTTTGAGTCATGTGAGAAATGCGAATCCTGCATGATGGGCAAAATGACACGGGCCCCCTTTAATAAACCTAACGAGAGGGCCAGTGACGTATTGGGCCTGATACACACTGATGTGTGTGGCCCAATGTCCACAAATGCAAGAGGAAACTATCAGTACTTCATTACCTTTACTGATGATTTCAGTAGGTATGGATATGTTTATTTAATGAAACATAAGTCTGAATCTTTTGAGAAGTTCAGAGAATTCCAAAATGAAGTACATAACCAACTTGGCAAAAGCATTAAGGCTCTTCGGTCCGACCGAGGAGGAGAATACTTAAGCCAAGAATTCAGTGATCATCTGCGAGAGTGTGGGATCGTATCCCAACTCACTCCTCCTGGAACACCTCAATGGAATGGTGTGTCTGAGAGGAGAAATCGGACCTTATTGGATATGGTTCGATCTATGATGAGTCACACAGACCTTCCAATATCCCTTTGGGGATATGCTCTGCTAACAGCAGTGTTCACTCTAAATAGAGCGCCATCGAAAGCAGTAGCAAAGACACCATATGAATTATGGACTGGAGAAGCTCCAGTGCTGTCTTATCTCAGAATTTGGGGTTGTGAAGCCTATGTCAAGAGATTGATCTCAGACAAGCTTACACCAAAATCTGACAAATGCTACTTCATTGGTTATCCACGGGAAACCAAGGCTTATTACTTCTATCTACGTTCCGAGAACAAGATCTTTGTTGCCCGGGATTGTAACTTTCTTGAGAGGGAGTTTCTCTCTAAGAAAGACAGTGGGAGTAAGGTACTGCTTGAAGAAATTCAAGATGAACAGGATACTGCTCAACCTAATGAGGAAGAGCAGCAGGAGGACCTACAAGAAATTGTAGAGCCTGAAACTGTAGTACCTGAAGTTCGAAGATCCGGGAGGATCCGTCACGAACCCGAGAGATATCAAGGATTCCTCGTGACTGACTGTCATGATCTTCTGATCATTGATGGTGATGAACCATCGAACTTCAATCAAGCCATGATGGGCCCAGATTCCTCTAAGTGGCGCAAGGCCACTGATTCCGAAATGGACTCCATGTCGGTCAACCAAGTGTTTTCGTTGGTTGACTTACCCGCTGGTGTAAAAGCCATCGAGTGCAAATGGATCTTCAAGAAGAAGATTGACGTGGATGGAAATGTCCAGATTTATAAAGCCAGGTTGGTGGCAAAAGATTTCAGACAAGTTCACGGTGTGGATTACGATGAAACCTATTCACCAGTGGCTATGATGAAATCTATTCGGATTCTACTAGCAACTGCAGCTTTTCATGACTATGAAATTTGGCAGATGGACGTGAAAACCGCCTTCCTGAATGGTATTCTGGAAGAGGATGTGTATATGACACAACCTGACGGTTACATAGATCCAAAGAATGCTGGAAAAGTATGCAAGCTTCATAAATCCATTTATGGATTGAAGCAAGCATCGAGGAGCTGGAATCTTCGTTTTGATGAAGCGATCAAGCAATTTGACTTCATCAGAAACGAAGAAGAACAATGCGTGTATAAGAAATCTAGTGGGAGCAAGATTGTATTTCTTATTCTGTATGTCGATGACATACTGCTTCTCGGAAACGACATTCCAATGCTGAAGTCCGTAAAGGACTGGCTTGGAAGTTGTTTTTCCATGAAAGACATGGGTGAAGCCGCATACGTTCTTGGAATCAGGATCTACCGGGATAGATCTAGAAGGCTGATAGGCTTGTGTCAAGATTCATACATTGACAAAGTCCTACAAAGATTCAGCATGAAGGATTCCAAGAAGGGCTTCACGCCGATGGTACATGGCACAACGCTAAGCAAGAAGCAGAGCCCTACGACGGCTGCTGAGCTTGAGCGCATGAAGAATATTCCTTATGCATCTGCAATAGGATCTGTCATGTATGCCATGATCTGTACTCGTCCTGATGTTGCTTATGCATTGAGCATGACGAGTAGATACCAGTCAAATCCAGGTGAAAACCATTGGATTGCCGTAAAGAATATCTTGAAGTATCTAAGACATACTAAGGATAAGTTCTTAGTGTACGGTGGAAGTGATGTGCTTAAAGTCAGTGGATTCACGGACGCAAGTTTCCAGACAGACCAAGATGATTTCCGGTCACAGTCCGGTTATATCTTTTGTCTGAATGGCGGTGCAATCAGTTGGAGAAGCTCCAAGCAAGACACCGTTGCTGATTCCACTACAGAAGCTGAATATATCGCCGCCTCAGAAGCTGCGAAGGAAGCTGTTTGGATACGAAAGTTCATTATTGAACTAGGTGTGATACCAGATGCGGCTGAGCCTCTGGCACTGTTTTGTGACAACAATGGTGCTATAGCTCAGGCAAAGGAACCAAGATCACACCAGAAATCCAAGCATGTTCTAAGAAGATTTCACTTGATACGTGACATCATTAATAGAAAGGAAGTCAAGATCAGCCGAGTTCAGACAGATGATAACGTCGCTGATCCGTTGACAAAGCCACTCCCAAGGCCTAAGCTCGAGTTTCTGACTGAAGCTGTAGGCATTAGAGACATAGAAATGTAATCTAAATTTGAGTGGGAGTTTGAGGGCTTTTATTTAGTTATTTGATATGTTCTTGTAAAACATTCTTATGTTTAATGAAATTATTATTTCAAGATTATTTTAACTGTGATGAAATAATCGTTCCAAAGTGATATGAACCATTTTATAGGTCATCGAAGTAAATGACTTGATCTTGAGTCATCGAAGTCATTTAGCTTGATCATGAGACCCTATATTTGATAGATGTTTTATATCATCCCGTCCCTAGTCGAAGGTTGTTGAAATTGGAACACCAACAACCGTGTGAGACTGGATTGGTACGTGACTTATGACAAAGTCTCAGTGTGTCATAGATGCGAGGCATCAAAGTCAGTACATAGGTGTATGTTTGGGAACATACGACCGGACAAGACCCGCTTATAAGAACTCTTCAGGATATTTATATTTGTGTCATAAGAGATTCTTACTACGACTATAGAGTATAGTCCTTGGACCTGAGTTCGCATGCATGTGACTGCACATGGACTGATGCACTTTGATCATTGTCTAACGCTATCGTTCTGCGATAGTTATAAGGACCTTGTTTGGGTACATTATGAAATGAGTAGTTTACAGTGATGGAACAAGACGGAATTTGTCCCTCCAATATAAATGGAGTGAATATCTCTAGGCCAATCGGAGATTTGAATGCTGGAAAATGCATGGCCATGCTCAAACGGACTGTCCCGAGTCGTTTGGATTGTCAGTATCGAATCAGAGTCCGATGAACAAGATTAGGCTTTATAAGGATGACACCAATCTTTCCTTATGACTAATCGAGATATTGTGACAAAAGGATTATGAATACAGAGATTCCAGTACAAGTGGGAGATTGTTGGAATTGTGTCCAGTAATCTCGGTACTGTCTCTAGAAAGTAAGAGTATGTCAATGATCAGACATAAGTCATATAATACTGGGGGTCATGATGGCTTGCTAGAGTCCGCTCATGATCTATAAGTCTTGGACTTATTGCCTTTATTATATGATCCCATATGGGTCACACGCCTAAGCTAACAGGAAAATGTGTAGGAACGGTTTAGCAGAAGTACGGTAAAAGTGCTAGGCATTTACTGTACTTAGAGAGAATAAAACGGTTTAGCCACTGTGTGTCGATCGATACACAAGGGGTGTCGATCGACACAGTGGGCGAATACCGTCGAGTTAATTGGTGTTTGGGCCAAATGGCCCAAACGGAACCGGACAAGTTTTATGAGATAAAACTCGAGTTCAGTGTAATTAACCCTAGTTCTCCCAGCCGAAAACTCTCTCTCTCTGCGCCGAGTTCCTCTAGTGGTCTAGCAGCCATTTTCCTGTGATCGCGTGTGTGAACCTTTGGAGGATTCATCTCTCGGTGTTTCTCTGATCTCTGACCTGTTCAATCTCCTTCCGCTGCAACAAACAGGTAAAAGGTGAGATCATCAATTGTTTCTATTCTGAGAAGAACCTAGATCCGCATGTTTAGGTTGATATGAATCTAAGAATTGAATCAGGATCAACTAAACAATCCTTCAGTAAACTCCACAATCAATCCAAGCAATTCAAATTCACCCTACTGACTTCTATAAGCTATTAAGTGCGGTCTCACCTAAGGATTATCGATCAAAGGGCACATGGATTCTTACTTTGTCAGCTCTAGACCACCATACTATATTTTTCTGGTTCCTTTTCTTCTCTTTTCCTTTCCTTAGCATTCTGATTTTTCCCCGTTGGGTATCATTTTTTTTTTATCAGTGCTCTTTACGTTAAGGGGTGTACTTTGGACACATTCCATGGATCGCACAGGAGGTAATAGTGTTTGCTACTACTCCCGTGACCACTTCGGAGCTACTAGCTCATCCTCAGTTTATTACTCTTTTTTTTTATTTTATGGAAGGGGAGAAAGGAACCATACTCGGAGAGGTTTACAAGCTGTGTCAGAACTAACAAAGGATTCCGACTCAAGGTATACCAAGCCCTTAAGTGAGAAAATTAAGTCAAATTAAGGGTGAAGCCAGTAAAGGATCCTCTGAATACCTGAATTGATATGGGTGTCCTCAGTAGGTTGATCCGTGTTGGGTTTTCTAATAGTCATAGATAGTTCCTGCAATTTCATCCCAATGGTTACTTAAGTTCCTGCAAGATGTTGTTAACTTCTCAAAAATTCACTGTTTCTTACTTAAACTTGTTTTGACTCAATAAAACAATTTTTTTTGAAAAACGGACTGACTCTTAAGAAAACAGAAAGATAATAGTCAGTACCACCTCCCCCACACTTGAAACACACTGTCCCCAGTAGTGTCAAGCTAAGGATCAGTAAAAAGAAAGAAAAATGTTATGGATGTGTTAAGTTCTGTCTGATTTTTACCTCTGTCGCTCATGCATCGATCGATACATAAATGTAACGACCGTTGCAAGGCGATTTGCGTCATGTGTCGATCGTTGCTCAGGACCGCAACGATCGCTGCAATGCGATTTTCGTATTGTGACGATCGACACACAGGACCGTGTCGATCGTTGCATTGCGATATCCGAGACCTGCAGACAAAACTCACCAAAACCAAAAACAAACGTAAAACCCTAACAAAAACACCAAAAATGAATAGCAAAAACAAAACAGTTGGTTGCCTCCCACTCAGCGCTCTTTTAGCGTCAATAGCTTGACGTTTTAGCTCAATCAGACAGAGGGTGCAACATCCAGAGGCAAAATCTGACCTCCTGGAATCTCGGCCTTAGCCCAATAATGCTTTACTCTCTGTCCATTTACAGTAAATTCCTTACCTTCCTGGCTGATTAGAACGACAGCTCCATAAGGACGTACCTCCTTGATTGTGAAAGGACCATACCACCTTGATCTCAGCTTACCTAGAAACAATTGCAAACGAGAGTTATACAAAAGTACCTGATCATTAGGCTCAAATTGTCTAGAGAAAATCTTCTTGTCATCATACTTTCCCTCTTGAAAAGGTTTCGACCTCGAAACTAGATAATCTGCACCAAGAGAAAGCAAGTTAGCTTTCATTCTCCTTTTGGAGTTTAGGGTCTTACCTTGATGTGTATGTGGTCTGGTGATGAGTGGAGTGTCTGGTGGTTCTCCTTTGAGCAGATAGGATAGTAGTACTCCTCTTTTTTGAGCTGGTATGGCGTCTCCTTTGCTTATCTTGGTCCTGCTCTCCTTAAGACCTGAAATATGTTCAACACTTTGGCAAAGAGACAAGTGCATTGTGGGTTCTTTATCACAGAATAAACAACTTGAATCCTTCTCCTTAGAATTAATTTCCTGTGCTAGTGATATCTCATCTTCTTGCAAGCTTAACAAGTTCTTTAACACAGCTGTTGAATCATTGGAAATGAAATGTATCAAAGAAAGACTTAGCTTGTTAATAGATGTTGTGTCCTTGCTTTGGTATGGAGGTTTCTCCTTGATGTTCTCCTTTTCTCTACTGCCTTGATCAGCCTGATCACTTAGTGTAAGGGCTGTTTCTGAGCTTTTCTTCACGTTCTCTTCTCCCTTGTGCTTTATATCTGTAGAGATGCTCATTGGGAAGAACAAGTGCATTATATCTGTTCTTGGAGTTATAAAAACAGATTGTATGATGCATGTACTTACATTGTCAGTTTCAGGGCGTTGTATGAGGGTTTGGACCTGGTCATCTTCTTTTCTGATCACCAAAACATGTTGCTCCGGCTTCTTCAATTAGAGTTTCTTCAGCAATGGTGGTCTTCTCCTCTTCTGGAACTTGATTTGCTTGAAACCAGTTATCCATATCTCTTTCCCACCTTAGATAAGCTTCTGGTCCCTTCACACGACCTGAAAAACATATGTTATATTGAAGGAATTTCTAGCAGTTCCTAATCCAATTAGGAAGCCCTAGTCTGAATTCCAAGCCTAGGATCTAGGGTTCATATAATCGAATCAATAGGATCTCGAGATTACCTGGTGATTGGCAGCGGAAGGTTTGCAAGTAATCGAGATCTAGAGCGCCTCAATTGCTGCGCCTCTACTGGTATCCACACACACACAAACTGAACAGGAGGGATGCTAGTGCCTTTAGAGATCAGATCTCTCGAGAGGTTTCTCTTACCTTTCTGGTGGCTGTGAATTAGGTTAGATTAGTGTTTAGGTCGACCATATATCTTATATATGTCGATTTAAACCACAACCGAATTAACCAACGATTAAACCGATTTTAATCTGGCAATTCCCGAGTTGTGTCGACCGACACACTTGATGTGTCGATCGACACTGCCCCAGAAAATTGGTATCGAATGCATATCAAATATGCATTCATCAGATCATTACATTAATGATCAACCTCGTATACTACGTCCAGTTTGCTTAGGTGTGTGACCCTGTAGGATCATATAAAACTAGCAATGAGTTCTAAACTCATTGATCATAAGTGGCTTCTAGCAAAGCATTATGACTGCCTAGTGTCACATGATTGTCTCATCTCGACAATACGACTTTCACTTAGAGTAAGCACAATAGATTTCAGGACATTCCCAACAATCTCCCACTTGTACTGGAATCATCTATTCCTTTAATCCCTTCGTCACTATATCTCGATCTGGCATAAGGCAAGATCTGTGTCACCCTTATTTAGCAAAGATCATGTTCATCGAACTCCGATTTATACTGACAAGACAAACGACTGACAATCACCTCGTTTGAGTGTGGCCACACATTTCTCAGTATCAAATCTTCGATGGGCCCTGAGATATTTATCTCCTGTTATATAGGAGGGACAAATCCAATCTTGTTCCATCCCTGTTTCTTCACACACTTCATGATACGCCCAATCAATGCCTTTATAGTCACCAGTTACGGCTGACGTTTGACAAGGTTAAAGCGGACCAATTCATATGTAAGAAAACATGATGAACTCAGGTCTAAGGACTATACTCTATAGTCGTAATGAAAACTCTCATGACACTTATATAACTATCCCGTAGAGTTCTCATCAGTGGGTCATGTCCGATCCTGTGTTCTCCAACACATATCTATGTGATTGACTTTAATACTCTTATTAATGACTCCATGAAACTTAGTCATCAGTCACCTCACTGAAGGAATTAGTTTGGTTGATCCTGATGTAATTCACAGATTCAGATCATCCTAAACATGGATCTAGGTTCTCTTGAATAGAAACATTAGATGATCTCACCTTTTACCTGTTTGTTGCAGCGGAATTGATAGAACAGGTCAGAGATCAGAGAGATACACCGAGGGATGAATCCTCCAAAGGTTCACACACGCACGCTCGGGAATTGGCTGCTAGACCAGACAGAGAGGAGGCGCAGAGAGAGAGGAAAGGTGGCGCAAAAGAGGCTAAGGAAATTAGAGACCTAGGTCTGATTTTATTCATTAAAATCTCTCCTAGTTCTCATGGGCTTTTGGGCCCAATTCTCAGTTCTGATTAAATCCCTTGGATTTAATCAGGCCCTTTAGTCTCTCCAAGTACCGTAAATGCCTAGCACTTTTACCGTACCTCTGCTAAACCGTTCCTTCGTATTTTCCCGTTAGCTTAGGCGTGTGACCCATATGGGATCATATAATAAAGGCAATAAGTCCAAGACTTATAGATCATGAGCGGACTCTAGCAAGCCATCATGACCCCCAGCATTATATGACTTATGTCTGATCATTGACATACTCTTACTTTCTAGAGACAGTACCGAGATTACTGGACACAATTCCAACAATCTCCCACTTGTACTGGAATCTCTGTATTCATAATCCTTTTGTCACAATATCTCGATTAGTCATAAGGCAAGATTGGTGTCATCCTTATAAAGCCTAATCTTGTTCATCGGACTCTGATTTGATACTGACAATCCAAACGACTCGGGAAAGTCCGTTTGAGCATGGCCATGCGTTTTCCAGTATTCAAATCTCCGATTGGCCTAGAGATATTCACTCCATTTATATTGGAGGGACAAATCCCATCTTGTTCCATCACTGTAAACTATTCATTTCATAATGTACCCAAACAAGGTCCTTATAACTATCGCAGAACGATAGCGTTAGACAATGATCAAAGTGCATCAGTCCATGTGCAGTCACATGCATGCGAACTCAGGTCTAAGGACTATACTCTATAGTCGTAGTGAGAATCTCTTATGACACAGATATAAATATCCTGAAGAGTTCTCATAAGCGGGTCGTGTCCGGTCGTATGTTCCCAACATACACCTATGTACTGACTTTGATGCCGCGCATCTATGACACACTGAGACTTTGTCATAAGTCACGTACCAATCCAGTCTCACACGGTTGTTGGTGTTCCAATTTCAACAACCTTCGACTAGGGACAGGATGATATAAGCCATCTATCAAATATAGGGTCTCATGATCAAGCTAAATGACTTCGATGACTCAAGATCAAGTCATTTACTTCGATGACCTATAAAATGGTTCATATCATTTTGGAACGATTATTTCATCACAGTTAAAATAATCTTGAAATAATAATTTCATTATTAAACACCTCAAATGTTTTACTAGAACATATCAATAACTAAATAAAGCCCTTTACTAACTCCCACTGAAATTAAGACTACATCTTAATTTCACTTATCCTACAGCAACAGTCCGCGACTCGTGCTTAGGCCTAAGGAGTGGCTTCGTTAATAGATTAGCAACGTTCTCATTCGTTGAAACTTGCTGATCTACTTAACATCTCTGTCATTTATCTCACGGAATAGGTTATACCTATCCTCAAGGTGTTTGGACCTCTGATGTGCAGCTAGTTTCATCTATGCTGGAATCACATCAAGTTCAGTGATGAACTCTTCTTTCCAAACAACCTCTTTCGCCGCTTCCCAAGCTGCGAAAGATTCAGCTTAAGTCATGGAGTCAGCAACAGTGCCGTGCACCGCCAAAACAAACACAAGATATAACCGGACTGTGACCGGAAATCATCTTTGTCCGTTGGAAACTTGCCTTTCAGACTCTATCGACTTATAGCACCTTACTTTCTCCGTAAATCAAGAACTTATCCTTAGTATTCCTCAAATACTTTAGGACATACTTTTAGGAAACTTGATTCTTTGCTGGATTTGACTGGTCTTTATTTGTCTTGCTTAACATTAAAGCAACATCAAACAAGTATGTTTCATGGCATACATGATAGATCCAATTGCCGACGCATATGGAATCTCATCCATGCATTTAAGCTCAGCAGTTATCGTAGGATACTGTATCTTGCTTAACTTAATGCCATGTGACATTGGCATAAAACCCTTCTTGGATTGCTCAAAACGTGTAGGACTTTGTCATTTAAGAATCCTGACTTTGTCCTACCAGCTCTTTTGGATCTCTATCTTTAGATCCAAAATCCAAGAACTACGTGGCTTCACCCATGTCAATCATAAAACCAACTCCCAAGCTAGTCCTTTACCGACTACAGCGTTGGGACGTTATATCCGAGAATCAGTATGTCATCGACATACACTTTGAGAAATGCAATATTGCTCCCACTAATCTATTAGTAAACACACAGTTCCGCTTCGTTCCTGTTCAAGTCAAAACCTTGACTACTTCAACAGAACGAAGATTCCAACTCCGATATGTTTGCTTCCATCCATGAATGGATCGATGAAGCCAACTTACACAAAATGTAATTCTTCGGAGTGTGGGCTCACTTTCGCTTCCTAGGATTTCGCAGATTCGTCGCTTTCAATGATCATCAGATCATGCGAACATTCAATGATTATCAGGTTCAACTAATGACGAGAAATCACTCTCGGATTAGTAACTGATTCATATCCGCGAACTTCAGGCTCCACAGGTGTAGATTCTACAGAAATCTGTAAATCCTTCCGCTGCTCTCCCTCAATAGGTTAAGCAGCCTCCTGTATTTCTCGAATTTCTTCGAGTTGTACTTTTACTCCCACTGTTCTTCTTGGAAAGTAACTTTCCTTTTTAGAAAACAGAATGGTCGAAAAAGTACCGAGCCTTGGTTTCCCTAAGAAAACTTCGAGTTATGCTTTTACTCCCACTGTTCTTCTTGGAAAATAACTTCCCTTCTTAGAAAACAGATTGGACGTAAAAGTAACAAGCTTTAGTTTCTCTAGGACAACCAGCGAAGTGGCACAAGTACAAATACTCAGTAAAGACAAATTTGGATCGATTCTAATCCACATTAACGTGGTGTCTTTCAACCGATATTTGTGGAACTATTTCAGCGTAAACTTATATATTTTAGAGCGTTATTCTTAAATAATATCATGGAAGATTCGTGTGACTTATCTTTAATCATTTCTAATAAGATCTGATTCTTTCTCACAGAAACACCTTCAGGTTTTCAGGAGAAATGAGCTGTGAAACGATTTCACACTCATTAAGATGATCACACAATCAATGACTTAAGTGTTCTCACTCGTGATTTAATCCAGAGTCTTAATACTTTTGTCATTCAGATCCTATACTTCATTCTGGAACTCTTTCGACCATGTCAAAGAATTCCGACTTGTGTCTCATCAAATGAACACAGTCACACTCACTGAAGTAATCAGTAGAGACAATGAAGTACAGGAGATTTTTCTCTGGCATTACTGCTCATTGGGCCACATACATGAGTATGTTCCAGGTCCAATAAGCCTTTGGGCTTTTCTCTAGCTCGGCTAAGATAGGCCCTTTACCTTTTGGTCTAGTAAACAGAATTCAAGTCTCATAAGATATTTTATCAAATGAGCCCAAACGTCCATGACTATGGGATTTCTGAATCCGACTTACTCTATGTGACCAAGACTTTATGCCAAGAAAAATCAGGTTTAATTCATCAGATTTAAACCAATTCGGTATTTATGTTACATTTAGGCACTCTTTGGTTTAAGATATAAAACCCATTCCATGAATAGGGTGCTACAATTAATATTTCATTAAGATCAAAAGAACAAAACTTGTCTTTTATCAAAAATGAAAAACATTCAAATTCTTACAAGAAAATGAAAGACAACTCTGCTTAAAGCAGGTACATTGTAGCAATTACTTAATACAAAACCAAGCCTCAAAGGGATCTATAAGTGAAAAACCCTACGACTGAGGCAGCATCCCAAGCTCCTTCCAGACATGTAGTTTCACTTGCCCTTCCTTCAATGTTCTACTGTTGCTTAAGCTCTGCATATTATCACAAATATCAGTGCCACAACCAGTATCCAATACCTTTAAGGTAGAACTTGAAGTAATAACATGAATACCTGAGGAAGTAGTCGCATACATCGACTTTAACTCCTCATCATCTTCCATGAATTTAATGCAATCTCTCTTCCAATGCCCTGTCTCCTTACAGTAGCAGCACTTACCAACGTAAGAGGTATCTGACTCGGGCTCAGAAGACACACGCTTGCCATGATTCAAAATCTGGACAACTTTGTTTTCACCCTTGTCAGCATTAGGTTTAGCAAACCTACCCTTCTCATTCATGAGATTGTACAGGGTACTCTTCACGTTTGGCTCAACTGTCTTGAGCATTTCATGCAGTTCAGTCAACGTCTTCGTTAAGCCTTTCTTGATATAGTTCCTTACGAACTTATCATAGCTTGACGGCAGTGACTGCAGAATGATTTCAGTTGCCAACTCTTGGCTAACTGGATAATCCAGTTTCCTCAGGTTATCAATGTAACCCATCATTTTACTGACATGAGGACTTACTGGATGATCATTTGGTAGCTTGCAGCTAGTGAGAGATTTAACCAACTGGTATCTCTCCACTCTTATCTGCTCCTGAAATTTCAATTTCAGGCTGCTGATCATCTCTATTGGCGACTCCATGTTCTCATATTGCTTCCGCAAGTCTGAGTCCATGGTAGCCAATATCAGACCACGCACATCTACCGCATCATTATAATGCTTATTCCAAGCATCATATACTGCATGAGAAGCATTGGACCCGATCCTCACGGGGAGAGCTCTCTCAAGAACATAGTTTTTTTTTTTTTTTTTTGAGGACTAGCCTCAGGTTTCGCGACCAAGTCAAGAAATTTGATCCGTTCAGCTTGTCCATCTCAAGGACATACCGGATCGAGAAAGTGTTTTGATTGTTTGTGCTAGTCATAACTGAAAATTAAGATAAAAGGATTTTAGTTAATATGTTCAATATGATTAATCTCGTATTAAAATATAATATGATTAATCATGCATTATATTCAATAACATAAGTTACCCTCAATAGAATATAATGATTCCAAGATCCACATATAACTAAGATCAAAGTGGGCCACTGGCCGTCACCCAACCTTAGCTTATATCGGTAAGCCCTATATCGGCTAATTATATCCGTGATATAATTCTTGGTTGTGAATCTGGGCCCGAGGCCCAATTCACTCTGATGTCTCAAGGCCCGGGACTCCCGATGGCCTAGTCAAGAAAACCAGACTATACAGTCATGTAATCATTAATGTCTGGGACTCCCAATGACATTTATGAATCACAAACTGTCTTACCCACGCAAAAACAGACATCCTCACACTGTAAGGCCATGAATGCAATTGAATGGGCTTTGACAGCTGACATAGCCTGGACAAGACATCCAACGCTTGATATTATTTGAGGTTCGTAGGTTTATTTAAAATCATTCCCAAAATAGAAGATTACTATTTCGGGAAACTTTCCATTTTTGGAAACCTACTATTTTTGGAAACTTTCTAAAATTGGAAACTTTCTAAAAACGGAAACTTTCTAACTTTAGAAATTTCTTAAAATCCAAAACCCGCAAATCCAGAAACTTCTATTTATGGAAACTTTCTAATTTTTTTTGGAATTTCGGAAACTTTAATTTAAAAACGACTTTATAATTTTATAAAATAAATTTTAAATTGATCTGAAGAAATACTCAAATAACTGGCCCAATTGTTTTAACTTCTTGGCCCGAGGCCCAAGAACTGGTCCATGTCCAAGACATGACCCAATTGTCCAATTAATTGACATAACCGGTCTGGTTCATTAAAACTGGTCTAACCAAGTTTTAATTACTACGATGACCACAATTGTCAACCGGTTATTTACTAAACCGGAATTTCTCAATTTATTTGGTCCAACCAAATCAAATTAGAAATTCCTGGTTTAGGCACTAAATCCAATATTTCTTTCGACATTGGATTTCTTATCCCGGTTTAACCAGATTTAATAAAATTATTAAAATCTGTTTATTAAACCAGAACGAATCAATTTTAATTAAAATTTCAAACCGAACCATTAACCGAACCGAACCGATTGAACCGTGATCACTCAACCCTAGCTTTCGGATCAAGCAATGATCGTCCAGCCGCAAGCCGTGCGCTACGATCCGAGATCGATACGCTTGGCATGCTCGGGACGGACGGACGGGACGCTCGCGTGTGATGGTCGGTCGATCGTCGAGCTCGGGTCGGCTGCTTCTCTCGATCGCCGAGCGATCAGGACAGCGTTGGACGAGAGCGGGACGAGGCCGAGGCGCGACGGGACGAGATCCATGCGATCGCGTTCGTGCGATCCATGCGATCGGCCCGTTCGCCGGCTGAGACTTGATCGGGACGGACGGGATGAAGCGCGACGATCCGACCATGATCGATCGATCGATCCGCCATCCATCCGACCCAAAACTCTCGGCCGATCAACAAACCCGAGTCATATAGCTCGGTTTGTGATTTCTTTAGTGTGTTTAGGATTCAAATTCAGTTTCTTAAGTGTTTTTCTTATCAGTAATGGATTCAAAACACTTCTAAACAGAATAAACAACCTAAACATGAATCTAAAACAAGAAATCCTAAGAACCAATGGCTCTGATACCACTGAAGGAATTAGTTTGGTTGATCCTGATGTAATTCACAGATTCAGATCATCCTAAACATGGATCTAGGTTCTCTTGAATAGAAACATTAGATGATCTCACCTTTTACCTGTTTGTTGCAGCGGAATTGATAGAACAGGTCAGAGATCAGAGAGATACACCGAGGGATGAATCCTCCAAAGGTTCACACACGCACGCTCGGGAATTGGCTGCTAGACCAGACAGAGAGGAGGCGCAGAGAGAGAGGAAAGGTGGCGCAAAAGAGGCTAAGGAAATTAGAGACCTAGGTCTGATTTTATTCATTAAAATCTCTCCTAGTTCTCATGGGCTTTTGGGCCCAATTCTCAGTTCTGATTAAATCCCTTGGATTTAATCAGGCCCTTTAGTCTCTCCAAGTACCGTAAATGCCTAGCACTTTTACCGTACCTCTGCTAAACCGTTCCTTCGTATTTTCCCGTTAGCTTAGGCGTGTGACCCATATGGGATCATATAATAAAGGCAATAAGTCCAAGACTTATAGATCATGAGCGGACTCTAGCAAGCCATCATGACCCCCAGCATTATATGACTTATGTCTGATCATTGACATACTCTTACTTTCTAGAGACAGTACCGAGATTACTGGACACAATTCCAACACTCACATACTAGTCTCACGCGGTTGTTAATGTCCCACTTTAACAACCTCGACCAGGGACCAACATAATTTATGTCATTTATTATCTATAGGGTTTCATGATCAAGTCACATACTTGATGACCTATAAAATGTCATAAATTACTTTGGGACTATTATTTAATAACATAATTAAATAATACTGATGTCAGATTTCATTAACATAATCATATTATGTTTACACGAACATCATATCATAACTAAAATCAACAACAACAACTCCCACTAAAATTAAGATCACATCTTAAGACATCTAATGCCTGTAGCAGTTGTCTGACCCTCATTCGCTCTTGCTCAGCGTGTGTCGAAGGACACTGCGTCTTGCTAAGAGTAATACCAAGAGTCATTTGCACGAAGCCCTTCTTGGAATCATGCATACTGGACCTGTGCAAGACCTTATCACCATAAGTGTCTTGACACAATCCAATTAGCTTGTCCAATCTATCTCCATAGATTCTTATTCCAAGAATGTATACGGTTTCTCCCATAATTTTATCGAAAAACAACTTTCGAGTCAGGTCTTAATAGACTGAAACGATGGAACTTCATTTCCGAGAAGTAGTATCATACAATACTAGAAATGCAACTGCGCTCCCACTAGTCCTCTTGTAAACACACGGTTCCTCTTCATTCATGACGAAGTCAAACCTTTTGACTGCTTTATCAAAACAAAGATTCCAACTCCGAGATGCTTGCTTCAATCCATAAATGGATCGGCAAAGCTTGCATATCTTCCTAGCTTCATTAGGATCAATGAAAACTTCAGGTTGTGTCATGTACACATCCTTTTCCAGAATTCCATTAAGGAAAACTGTTTTCACATTCATCTCCCAGATCTCATAACCATTATGAGTGGCGGTTGCTAGGAGAATCCGAATGGACTTTAAGCATGTTGACTGGGGAATAAGTTTCTTCATAGTCAACACCATGAATTTGCTTGAAACCTTTTACACCAATCCAGCTTTGGATATCACCATTCACATCAATTTCCTTTGAAAATCTATTTACACTCAATGGCTTTTGCACCATCGGGTAAATCGACCAAAGTCCACACTTGGTTCTGTGACATGGATCCCATTTCGGATTCAGCGGCTTTCAGCCATTTTCGGAGTCAAGGCCCATCATTGCTTCTTCAAAATTCGCAGGCCCGTCACTTTCAATGATCAATAGATCACGGCAATTGGTTACGAGAAATCCACATTTCTCGGGTTCGTGACGGATCCTTTCGGATCTGCGAGCTTCAGTTTTGTGTAAAAGTCGCGCACATATCTCATATGTATACTTTTACCATGACCTAATTAACCAAGATTTAAACCGTAGTTAATTAAGTCATAAGCCAAAATCAATATTTTGGTTCACGATCTGTGTCGATCGATACAACTTTTGTGTCGATCGACACTTCTTCAGAAACTCGCCTTTTGAATGTATATCGAATATACATTCACCAGATCCTTGCAAACCTTAGGCATCACATGTGCAGGTTCTACAACTCCTTGTAGATCCAACTGCTGCTCTTCCTCATCAGGTTGAGCAGTCTCCTGTGATTTTTGAATTTCTTCGAGTTGTACTTTACTCCCACTGTTCTTCTTGGAAAGAAAATCTTTCTCAAGAAAACATGGTTCCGAGCAACGAACAATTTGTTCTCGGACCGGTTGTAAAAGTAACATGCCTTGGTTTCGTCAGGACAACCAATGAAGTAGCACTTATCGTATTTGGGTGTGAGCTTATCAGAGATTAAACGTTTTATATAAGCCTCACAACCCCAAGTCTTCTTGAAAGACAAATCAGGAACATTAACAGTCCACATCTCATGTGGTGTCTCTGTAACTGATCTTGATGGTACCCTATTTAGTGTAAATGCAGACGTTTCTAGAGCGTATTCCTGGAAGGATAATGGAAGATCTAAGTGACTCATCATTGATAAAACCATATCTAATAAAGTCCGATTCAGGAAGAGTGAATTGTGAAACACTTTCACAATCTCTCAGATGATCACTAAATTCTTGACTTAAGTATTCACCTCCATGATATCATCGTAGAGCTTTAATACCTTTGCCAAATTGATTCTGTACTTCATTCTGGAGCTCTTTGAACTTTTCAAAATTCTGACTTATGTCTCATTAATAAGACATAACTTTACCTACTGAAATCATCAGTAAAGGTAATGAAGTATTGAAAGTTTCCTCTAGCACTAGTGCTCATTGACCCATATACATCCGTATGTATAAAACCCAATAAGCCTCTGGCCCTTTCATTTTGATCGTTCGCAACCTGTATCGACCGACGCACCGTTTGTGTCGATCGACACTACCTTTGTCGAAAGGGGCCTCCGACATTTTACCCAATAAACAAGATTCACTTTACTCATTAAGATTCATAATCAGATGAGCCCAAGAGCCCATCACTATGGAGCTTTTGAATCTGTTTCTCATTTATGTGGCCCAAAACGACAATGCCAGAGAGAAGTTTGATTCGTATCATTTGACTTGAATCTCTTGGTATTAATGTTATAGTTAGGCACGTTCTGGTTTAGAACATAAAGTCCATTCTCTAATGGATTGCTACTATAAAATATATCATTGTAATCAAATGAATAACACTTATTCTTAATTTGAAAACTGATATCCTTCCATATCCAAACAAGGAATAGAAATAATCTTTCTGCTCATAGCAGGTACATAGTAGCAGTTTTAAGTTCAAAACATGCCATAAAAGAAAAAAAATGAAATACTCATGCGGCTAATGCAACAACTCTTGCTCCATTTCCCACGCGTAGATCCACTTGTCCTTTCTCCATAGTCCTACTTTTGCTCAGGCCCTGCACATTTTCACAAAATATGAGTACCACAGCTGGTATCAAATACCCAATAAGTAGGACTATAAGAAGTAACATTTAATTCTATAACATAATACCTGAAGAAGAAGTCTCGTACGTCTTCCTCAGCTTCTCATAATCTTCCAAGAATTTATTGCAGTTTCTTTTCAAATGCCCATAACCATTACAATAACGGCACTTAACATCTTCAGAAGGACTGGTTTTAACCTTAGGAGCATGGCCAGACTCGCTTGGATTCACAATCGAGCTCGTATCGCCATCACCTTTGTTCTTACCAAGTTTCTTAAACCTTTTACCCTTTTGTACCATAAAGACATCTGGGGTGTCCTTCTTGATGTTAGGTTCAACAGTCTTAAGCATCCCATGCAATTCGGTCAACGTCTTTGTCAAGTTGTTCATGTTATAGTTCATAACAAATTGATCATAGCTTGACGGCATTGACTGCAGAATGATGTCAGTAGCCAACTCTTGGCTAATGGGACAATCCAGTTTCCCCAGGTTATCAATATAACCCATCATCTTAATGACATGAGGAATAACTGGTTCGCCCTTTGGTAGCTTGCACTCAATTATAGATCTTACCGTCTGGTATCTCTGAGTTCGTGCCTGCTCCTGAAACATACTTTTCAGGCCAGTGATCATCTCTATTGGCGACTCCACGTACTCATATTGCTTCTGCAATTCCGAGTTCATGGTAGCCAACATGAGACAACTCACATCCACCACATCATTAGAATGATTATCCCAAGCATCCTTATCTGACTGCCAGGCATTGGCTCGGTACTTCTTGGGGAGAACTTTCTCAAGGACATAGTCCTTCTTCTCCTGTTTGAGAACAATTCTCAAGTTCCGATACCATTCAAGAAAGTTTGATCCATTTAACTTGTCCTTCTCAAGGACGGATCGCAAGGAGAAATTGTTACGATGGTTTGTGCTAGACATAGCTGGAAAAACAAGGGAGGTTTAGTTATGATGTTCAAGAAATGAGAAGTCTTAACATTTAAGAAAACTCGCATTATATTCAAACAATGTTTCCTCAAATGAATATAATGATCCAAGACCCATACTTCACTAAACTTGAGTGAGCCACTGGCTAGCACCCAAATTTTAGCTATCTAGGTAAGCAACAACCTTGCTAGTTATATCCAATATAACTCTTGGTTGTGGATCGTCATCTCATGCCCAATCCACCTGATGTCTCTGAGCCCAAAACGATTTTGATGGCCCAGTCAAGTAAACCAATCTCTTAAGTCATGTAATTGTTGATGCCTTGCACTGCAAATCCATCAACACGATTACCTCCTGTCTTACTCATGTAATTGTGGACATCTCGCACTGCAAGTCTATCGCACAATGAAATGAGTCTTGACAGTTGACAAGATTGGAAAGACATCAAGGATCACTTGATATTTGTTTGAGGAACGGAACCTTAAAACGTTCAGTTTTATTATGTTTTAATTCTTCTAATTAAAATGATTTATCTTGGTTTGGTTCTGTGATTTCAGGTTCAATAACCTAAACCAGCGGATCTTGTGTCGACCGACACTACTTTAGTGTCGATCGATGCAGATTAACCAAAACCAATTTGCGATAACCTATCAATCCAATTGATCCGGTTTTATGATAACCGGTCTGTGTCGATCGACACTACATTAGTGTCGGTCGATGCGAACCTAATCAAACCAATCGCAATAAACCGTTCTTAGCGTTTAACCATTATTAACCAAGCTCGATAATTGAACCAATTTATCAATTTCGCGAGGTTTGTGTCGACCGACACAACTCTTGTGTCGATCGACACTAGGCGAAACCTAAGTTTTATTCGGGTTATCCTTCTGTGTCGACCGACACCGGATTGGTGTCGATCGACACAGGGCGATAAACCCTAATCGTTTTCAAGAAAAAAACCTAAAACTAGATTACTTTCATGAAAACGAATTTTAGCATGTTTGTATCAACTATACAGAGATCCAGATTCAACTAATCTAATCAACATGCTACTGAATCAATGGAACCCTAAGGCTCTGATACCACTGAAAGAATTTCTAGCAGTTCCTAATCCAATTAGGAAGCCCTAGTCTGAATTCCAAGCCTAGGATCTAGGGTTCATATAATCGAATCAATAGGATATCGAGATTACCTGGTGATTGGCAGCGGAAGGTTTGCAAGTAATCGAGATCTAGAGCGCCTCAATTGCTGCGCCTCTACTGGTATCCACACGCACACAAACTGAACAGGAGGGATGCTAGTGCCTTTAGAGATCAGATCTATCGAGAGGTTTCTCTTACCTTTCTGGTGGCTGTGAATTAGGTTAGATTAGTGTTTAGGTCGACCATATATCTTATATATGTCGATTTAAACCACAACCGAATTAACCAACGATTAAACCGATTTTAATCTGGCAATTCGCGAGTTGTGTCGACCGACACACTTGATGTGTCGATCGACACTGCCCCATAAAATTGGTATCGAATGCATATCAAATATGCATTCATCAGATCATTACATTAATGATCAACCTCGTATACTACGTCCAGTTTGCTTAGGTGTGTGACCCTGTAGGATCATATAACACTAGCAATGAGTTCTAAACTCATTGATCATAAGTGGCTTCTAGCAAAGCATTATGACTGCCTAGTGTCACATGATTGTCTCATCTCGACAATACGACTTTCACTTAGAGTAAGCACAATAGATTTCAGGACATTCCCAACATATATGGTTCTTCTTGACAAAGCTCACCTTGGTATTCTTCTTCTTCACTGATTTCAGAACTGGTGTTGCTTTCCCATGCTTCTTCAATGGGCTCTTCTCTTGTCTCTGTCTCAGCTTCACTTAAACAGCATTGGGAATCAGCTTCTTCACCATTAGGATCCTCTTCATAGTATGTGCTATAATAGTCCTCTCCTTGTGCTTCTTCTTCAAGCTCAGATCCTTCCTGATCATGTTCAGCATCTGTATCAAAGCTAGCTTCTGATGCTGCTTCTACTGTCCAAGATGCTTCAGAGAAGTCTTCTTCTCCATTCCATGAGTGCTCTTCATCACCCCAGTCAATCTCTGAGGTAGTGTAGACACTTGGTTCATCTTCATCCTCCATGTTTTAGTACCTGAAAATTGATACAGGAGAAGACAAGTATCAATAGGTTCTGAACTTTTCTGCTTCTAAGTTGTACCAAGCTATGCACTGATCTTATTGATGCACACAAGCTCCAAAAGCAAATCAGAGAATCAAACAATCAACCACACTATTTTGAATCACTTTAACAAAGAAAATAAAAGATCAAAGTCGTTTTAAACAGGTTTAGGAAGTTAAGAAACAAATTTTTGGGAAACCGGTTAAAATCTCTTCAAAATCAGAAAAGCTGGTTAAGTATTTGCTCAAATCAAGTTGCTCTTGGTTTAGAAACTCTAACAAATTGGTTTCTGGTCTAGATTTTTTTTCGAAAAGTTAAAGAGTTGGCTAGTTTTGGTAAACAAAATTGTTCTTTCCTTTTGGCAAAGAAGGTACACTGTTTTGGAGTCTTTAAAAAGGGAAACAAAATTTTCTGTCCAAAACAGGAGGAGTCTATGCAATATTTTCGAAATTGAGGATGCAAAATAAGGTAACAAACAACTTTTTTTTGGGTCTTGTAATGAGAAAATCGAACCAAACAAGTAAAAACCCTTCTTCTTCAAAATCTTTTTCTGGTTTTATGAAAACAAAAACAAGAACTCAGAAAACTGAATCTAATGCAATATGAACTTTTCTTTTTGGTTTTTGAATGTAATGAAACTAAGAACAGAAGCTATATATGAATGCAGTCTACTTTTTCTTTTGTTTTTGATGATAAACTTAAAACACAGAAACAATCTAGATGCAAAAATGATGATAAACAGAATGAACTAGTGAATGAATGCAAGACAAAACGATTTTTTTGGGTTTTTTCTTATGAATATGCAACAAATCAGAAACTATAAACTAGGCAGAATGATAAACAAACGATTTTTATGAGTTTTTGATTTAAGATGCAATGAAACAGAAACTGAATGAATGAAACTATGAATCTGATGCAATGAAAGAAAAGAGTAATGGATAGATAACACCTGTTAGGAGCCTTCGGCTCTGATACTAGATGATGTAGGCACGGATAGATGGATGGATTCAAGGCTGCTGGTTGTGTAACTCTCTCAGCTTCGAACAGAAGATGGATGGTGAGATGAACAACTCACTTGTTCAATTGGGCTGATTGACTCTCTTAATTTGTGGTTGAACAACTTATTTGAATCACACAAACAAGTTAATCCAAGGTTTTCTAGTGAATAGATGAATCACACACTTATTCAAAAGAAGGGAAAACTCTAACAAAGAACTCTCTTTGAATAGAAATTGAAAAATACTTTTATTGCCTGACTGAAAGGTGATTTACAAATGAGAATGACAATGAGACTTTATAGTCTGGACTACCAACGGTCTAATGACCAGAAATAAGAGGAAAATCAACAAAATTAAAGAAAAGAGCTGTTAGAGAATTGATGAGCAAATCTGTCCGAAAATAAAAAGTCTGGTGGCTTGTATCTTGAGAGCTTGGGGAGGTAATTGCACGACCTTGGGACATTCTGAAGGCAATAGAAAGCCTCTGATTCGTGCATAAAGGCATAAGAAAGTAGCTGTTGGGGTTTAATGCCATTTAAATCCAAAATAGGCAAGTCGGTCCATTTGATTCTCCAAGTGGTTGTGTGCATTCTGTATGGACTTAGGACGTCTTCTAGATTCTTTGGTTTGTAGTAAATGTCTCCTGGTCGCCAAGTCTTGGTTTGAGAGGTGATAAACCAAGTAGTCTTCATAGTTTCCTTAAATGGCTCCGGGTTGGCAATTTGAATAACTTGTGATCCAACATGAACCGGGGCTGTTCTGGCTTGACCAATGATTTCAAGAAAGGCTGTTTGATACAAGTCATTGATGATGAGTTGGTTGGCATGAGTGGAATCTCCATGGCTGAGTGGTTGAGCTCCTGGTTGCTTATCTCCAATGGCATGGACCGGCTGGTTGATGTCTCCTCTATGCATCTTGGTTGATGATGGCTTGATGCCCTCATCATAAGTTAAGTCCATACCGTTTACTCCATGGACTCCTTTACGATTTCTTCGTCCATGGTTGTGTCCACCGGCTCCTGCACAATTGTAGCAAGTGGTTCCTGCAAAACGAATGTTCATATATAGATAAGTGTACGTTAAAAAATATCCTTGATCGTTCACAGACATAAGTTTAGTCCATATTGTTTCCTCCATGGGCTCCTTTACGATTTCCTCGTTAGTCATGTGAACTTGTTCACAACTGCTCTTGGCTCCATCGTCTATGGTACATTCCACCGGCTCCTGCACAGTTGTACCTGCTAGTTCCTGCCAAATAAATGTTCATATATAGATAAGTGTATGTTCACAAATATCATTGATCGTTCACATACATAAGTTAAATCATACCGTTTCCAACCCACTATAGGCGGAAGATTTATCTCCCAAGGATTGCTCACCCGCCGTAGTGTCTTCTTTGACCTCCTTCTCCAGCGGTCCACTTAAGTGTTTGTTCACAACGCGTTCATCCTGATGAGATGTATAGGTTTAACCATCGCTCTGTTTTTAAGAATATCAAACCGAAAACATACCTTATCCAACGGCTCCTTAGTCACCTTCTTCTTCTTTGAAGGTCTTCCAGACTTGCGCTTCTTTCGATTTGCAGCCGGCTTCGCAGCCTCACCTCTTCCAACTCTCTTAACACTTCCAGAAGATGTTTTGGGATTGGGCTCTACATCTTCATCCGAAGAGAGCTTTTGGGGGAAGTTAGATAGCGGGTCCTATAAGAATAAAACATTGCAAGTTAGACATGAATTAACTAGAAATGCACGTTCATATACGGGTTAAGGGATTCTCAAAATATTCCCAATGAAAAACAACCGGAAAACCTACCTTATCCGACGGCTCATCTCCTATATTAGGATTAGGATCCGACTCTTCATCCGGAGAATAATAAGAGGGTAGGTTAGAAGGTGGCTCCTATAAGAATCACACATCGCAAGTTTACACATGTATTAACAACAAATGAACGTTCATATACGGGATAAGTGATTCATAAAACATGTCACAATGAAAAGTTCAAACCGTAAAACATAAATTATCCAACACATCTTCATCCACATGAAGCTCTATTGGCGAGTCAGAAGCACTTACATGCTCCTCAGCCAGCTTATTCTTCTTCTTCCTAAGAGATCGTGACTTGCGCTTCTTCTGCTTATGGGCCGGCTTCGCAGTCTTAACACTTACCCCCTCCTTTATCCACATTATCCACATTTCCAGCACGTGTTTTGGGATTTGGATCAACCAAATCATCTGAAGATACCTCTCCGGGTAAGTTAGATGGCGTCTCCTATAGGAATCAAACATCGCAACTTTAGACATGAAAAAACTACAAATAAACGTTCATATACTGGTTATGGGTTCACAAAATATTTACCCTGCTTCTTAGCCTTCTGCTGCTTACTGGTACTTCCTCGGGACTTTGTTACTCTCAAGGACCGCCTCGTAGGGACAACCGGGCTTCCGATGCCTCGGTGGCCTCCTCTGTTTCAAACCGAACCCGTTTTCCCTTCTTTTTCCCCACTTCCAACAGGGATACCCAGACCAGCGTCTGGAATTAAGTCCTCTCTATTCTCCCTCTCCTCGTCCTTTTCCACCAAAACGAATTTGTGCTTTTTAAAAAGCGTCTCAACAGTATCCTTTACAATTGCCTCCACCTGCGGATGCCAATCTTCTGCCCACATAGATTGGCTCTTTGCAAAAGCCTCTGCCAAGGCTTCATCAATCACCGTCTCCCGCTCCTTAACCCACCCTTCATCCCTTCTAGAGAAGGTCCTCCAGCACCATCGTCATCAGTGCCCCTTGCTATCTTCTTTCCCTTTTCCTTCGGTTGATTCTTCTTACGTTCTTTCTCCTCTTTGTTCTTGAGATATTGTTCCATCTCTTGTGTTATCAGCACTCTAGGCCATGTTTTGTCTCCTGAATCCATTTCTTCATCATCAACATGAAGAATTGAATCAATAGTGAGCTGCAACAAGTAATATAACATCGACAATGAACAATGTCTATAACACTCAAACTACTCTTACGCGTTGCTATATAACTTGACTATGTATATACGTTCACACACACACACACACACACACACACACACACATATATATATATATATATATATATAAATGTCTTATATGCGTTCATATCCCAAAATCAAAATGTCTATACGTGCACACTGAGAACTACAATAGGTTTATATGGTCATGTATTTCCTATACATTTACCCAATGAAATGCCTTAGGTTTACAAGTTCATATCTATTAATTTTAGTTTCATTCATACTTCAGGAAGGCTCTCGACATTCATGACATATTTGTAGTCGATAGTCTTATTTTTATAAAATCCGCTGCAGGAACGCGGAGTGAAATCTAGCTCAGCAGATGCATTTGGGAGATTTGCTCGTAACTCCTGGATTGTTTCTAGGGAAAGGAGCTGAATTGCTATTGGAAATCCTCACATACTTATCGAGGACTTTGTCACCTAATCCTTCATTCCCTTCTTTTTGAAAATATCCGTGAACTTTAGCATTGTTAGTTCAAATGCCTTCCGGCCCCATGGATATGCTAAAAAGCTTTCCACTTCGTTGACAAATTAACAGTTTTCTTCGACACTTTCCCGTATTGATTCTCCACGGAAACCACACCGTCCGCAAGTATGACAAGAGCTAGCTGCAACCTTGAGTCATCTTCCATCCGTTCCTCCGATTTCAGACGGATGATGAGCTGATCGATATTTCTAGCATTGCCAGTCCCAATCAGTGTGTCCCAATGAGTTGGAGCAACTGTTTCAAGCCAGAAAACAAATAATTAAATGATATTTCAACAATTAAACCAAATTTAAATATCCACACAACGCACACCAAATAAATACTTTAAATTCACTTTTTACTAAACAATATTTCTCACACATACCTTGTGTTACTTCTACAGGCTGTTCCTCATCAAGGTTCACGATCTCACTCTCGGCTTCATCTACTCTGGTTTCTACCGATTCCGAAGATGTTTTCTCATACATATCACATTTCAATCTGATTACTAGACTAAACTCCCTTAAAAGAGAAATTTATCGGTTTAGGGCTGAAGACAAACCAAGCCTGATGACGTCTCGCACATTGCAGTTGACGTGTAAGTAATCTATGTACGAGTTTCCCCGAGAATGCGAATCGCCTCATAGGTATATTGAATAACTTACCAAACTGCGACTTCATTATTCTCTCCATCACTAACTTGTGATCTTTAAAAGTCAATGATAATTCAACTAAATAATCAGTTTTCGAGTATGAATGGAGTTTCCTCCATGTTGGATAGCGATTCCGAATGAACCACCTCTCCGGTACCCGACGGTCACACACATCGTCATCGTACTCGAACGGTGGGATGCAGTCTTTATCAAGGTCACCTGCGTATGAGGAACATCGAATAGAAGTCAGTTATTTTATAGTGAACGTTTATACAGTACTATAACGTTCATATGTGGGCTTAAAAATTCTTTCGACGAAAATAATTTCATTAAAAATAACAAACACCGAGCGGGAAACAAAAAACGAACCCAATAAAGTATCATCACACATTGTAAGATTTAGAAAGTGTGGGCTTTCAATTAGCAATAAAAAAACTATTACTTACTTCAATTTAATCCGATCGAAAACCTGATCGAAAACCCAATCAAACAAAATTGATACGGAAACCAAATACTTAGTTCAATTTCATGCACCCAAAAACATTTACAAAACCTTCAAGTTCTCAGGCCAATTCGGCTAACCGGAAACCGGCAAACCCTATAAATACACATATAAGTTGAAACTCAAAATTATTCACAGTTTTCGACTTTCTTACACAAATCGGCGACGTCGTCGACGTTGTTTCTCCTATTAGACATTGTTATTAGGCTACAATGACTTGTTTCCTTCCGGTTATGATCTCCGAGAAAGTACAATTAACACTTCTATTCTCCCCGACGAACACGACATAGAGTAAATCGTTTCGTTTACCAAATTGCTTGTAAAATTTTATAGTTTATGTTTTTAAATTTTGGTGAAAGCAATTGTAAAAGGTAAATAATAAAGGGCTCAATAATAAACTGCCCCCTTATTCTAACCCACGCGCAAGACCTTTTCGATTTTTTTTTAAAAACATTAATTATGGCCTTTATTAAAAGGAACCACGCGTAGGTGAGTTGGAGAGAATGAGAGACAAGAGCATGAGTGACATTACACAGCAAGAAGTGTTACTTCCTTCATGACACTTGTGAAAACTGTTGCGAGATTTTATAGCAACTCAATAAGTGTCACCCAATCATAATTCTCTATTATATAATAGTTAATCTAGGTTATTTTTCGCTCTGTGTCAAAAGAAATGTGGTTTAAGGTTTCATTCCTTGTTTTATATGCACACCCGAATTGTTACATATATATTTATTTTGAGCTGTTGGTTTGACATAGATTTATTTATACTTACAAACAACCACACAATCATCATAACATAACCCAAAAATGCATAATATCATAACATAAAATAGCAAAACAATTTCTTTAAAAATGAAATAACACATAATTCATTTTTCGAATATATAAAAGATAAACAATAGTCTAACAAAAATAACAGCGATTACAATCTAATAAAAAAACTACTTAAGGTTATTGAACACTTCTGAGTAAACACCATTCTTTGTTCTCTTCACTGTCTTTCCTTCTTTATCTGTGATCAGTATCTTTAGACCACTTCTAGAAGTTACTCTTGAAACGGCAACATACAACTACCCATGAGTAAAAATAGGTCTTGGAAGATACAAACCAACTTTCTCTAGTGTGTGTCCTTGACTTTTTTTATATTCATTGCAAAAGCAAGAGCCACATAAAACTGTTTATGCTGCATTCTGAAAGGAAATCTTGCTTCAGACAGTGTCACAAACATCTTATGGAGTGCAACTTTAGGACCAACCTAGATCTAATTATTATTCTAGCCTAAAAATTTTGATTACCCAACTTAGTAACTTGTAACCTAGTGTCATTACATGAACTATTCCTCTGATCAATGTTCCTAAGTAACATAAAGTGAGTACCAACATGTAATTTCAAATCATGGTTCGGCAGTCCAGATAGTTTGATGTTTTTCAAAATTTCTTGGAAGTATACTGTATCATCATTTGTCCCTTTATATGAAGTATCAATGTTGTCAAAATTGAGGTAAGATTTTTCTGCACATGTTATCAAAAAACATAATTTTCAATTTAAATATATTACAATTTAAACAACTAAACGATAAATATATATTATTGAATTAAACATTACCATATATATATAAAATAAACAGAATACCTTTTTAATAATTCATATGGTCATTAACGTTATAAACATCTTGGTTGGTTGGACTCAAAATTTCTCTTCCTTGAGAAAATTGGGTCAATCTCAACCGCATAAGAATCTCCATATACTTCTTTAACAATTGCTTTGATACGTTCAACATAATCAGATATGAGCAAATCTTTTGGAATATATATCTCAAAATCTTCATCATCTCCACCATTGATTTTTCTGTTTCCTATATCCAAAATCCACTTCAGACCATCGACGAGTAATCACATGTTTTTAGTGAGCTTCATAACAATGCATTTGTTCCAAAATAACGACAAATTCAGAGCCGCCATAACAGTCTTCACTCTTCCACCATAGGTTATTACTGGTAAAATCTGTCTAAAATCACCAAAAAAACAATAAGCTTACCTCCAAATGGAATATCACATCCCTAAATATCTCGCATGCTCCTATCTAGAGCTGTCAAATGGGTTGTCCGCGTCCATTTGGACATGTCCAATATTGTTCATTTCGATATGGACAAATAGTGACCATGTCCACAAACGGCCATGTCCATTAAACGTATATGTCCATTAACGACCATGTCCAAATGGGCTGTCCATGGTCGTTAATGGACATTTCATTATCATTTTCAAAATAATAATATTTTAAATTTATATTTAATATAAAATACAACATTAAATAATTTATTTAACTAAAAACACGAAATTTAACTTTTTAGAGGAAAAATCTAGAATCACATTTTTAGAGAGGGGAAAATACGAAATTGCTGTTTTGACGGAACAATCCAGACTCACGTTTTGGCGGGAAAATACATAATCACATTCTTTGCGGACAACATGGAATCGTGTTTTTGTGAAAAACGCATAATCGTGTTTTTGTGAAAAACGTAAATTTGTGTTTTTGGCGGGAAAAATTGAATCACGTTTTATGCGGGAAAACAAGATTTTGAATGTTTGGCGGGAAATGAGATTTTGCTATTTTCGGCGGCAATCTCGACTTTGTGTTTTTGGTGAGAAAACGATATTTGGAATCTTTGGTAGGAAAACAAGATTGTAGGTTTTTGACGAAAATCTTGATTTTGCATTTTGGCAGGAAAACAAGATTTTGCGTTTTTAGCGGGAAAACAATATTTTACGTTTTTGGCGGGAAAACTTGATTTTGCGTTTTGGCGGGAAAACGATATTTTGCGTTTTTGTGGTGAAAACAATATTTTATGTTTTTGGCGGAAAACTTGATTTTGCGTTTTTGCAAGAAAAATCCAAATTAATTTTAACCGAGAATATTTAATGTATTGGGATGTCCATGTCCAAAAAGTCCAGTCAACTTTGCACATGGACAATATTGGTCTTAGCCCATTTTAATCCATTCAAAATATGGGGTTGTCCATGACCATCCCCGCCCATTTTGACAGCTATACTCTTATCCAGAGTCTAAAAATAGTGTTTACTCATCACTGGTGCTTCGTCCCATATAATAAGTTTAACTAACTTTACCAACTCTGTTTGATCTGTTTCAGGTTAAAAAGTAGAACATATCGTCCATTCATTTGCTAGAATAGGGATTCCAAATCCAGAATGAGACGTTGTACCACTTTTTAGCAACAATACCACTAGATGCAACATTTAATAATATTTGACCCTTAGATCGAATAGTCTATCCAAGAACACTCTACAAAAAAAAGTTCATGTTCCTCCAAATCCATAAACGAAAAAGCCACCATTTCCATTGTTAACTACATTCATAATCTCGTTATAAACACCTCTTTGTTCTTCTGTAAGTTTGGGCAGATTTCTATCTAAGTCAAATTTCAGCTCATCACAATTGTATGCTAACTCTTCTGATATCAATGTGGTGTAAATTCATTCAAATATTTAAATTTAGAAAAGTAAGTAAAATGCAAATTGATAAATAAAACGTTTGAACTATAATTAAGAATTTACTCTAAAGCTTTATTTAACCCACTATAATTTATACGCCAAAATCTTAAGACGGTAACAACCTCATAGTTACTAATTGAATACCAGTATTCATAAAACTAGATAGTCAATTTTCCTCTAGCAATGCATTTTACAGACGTTCCACTATAGCAAATATGATTATAATATAAGTACTTCACTGGAAATCCTCATATAAATATTTATAATAAAAATATATTATGAGGAAAAACAATAGAAACTTACTCTATCTCTTTGATATCAAAGTCAATTATTTTTTCAAATTTGTTTCGGTCATGCCATGGACATTGCATGTCTCCAACATAGCAGATAACTCCAATCAAATCTATCAACAAATAATGAAACAAAAATGATTTAACATTGAAATCAACACATCAATTTGTTAATCTAAGAAATTTGAACATGCATATGTAAACAAATTACCAATCGTGTATGCTGGAGAATGTCTGCAATCCCTAATACTCCACATGCCAACAAAATGATAAAACTGTTTCGGATTTATCGTCCAATAGTTTGTAATGAGCGTATTCTCACCCACGATGATCTCATTCCTAGTGATAGTATTTCTAATATCAGTGTTACTATACATCTGAATCACTTTGAAATTTTCTATAAATTTCCAGTGACCAACTTGAAGATGCCATACATCTAGGGTTCCAAACAACCTACATGGGATGTCTGATTGGATTTGAAAACCTACGGTTGGAAAAAAATATCGATAAATGATTAAAACTATTTTAAAATTTACAAAGAGATTGAATTTTATGATACAAAATCTTACCAGATCATCATCACATGGCATCCTTCGCCATCAAAGGAAGAATTTGTCAACCATTTTCTTACGGTCTTAACAAGAACTCTCCAATTGGTTTTTGTGTTATCAACTTCCGAAAACAATGAAAAAGCTTCCATTTTCTGTGATATCACTACAAGAAAACATGCAATAACCGACATACGAAATCGACGGATTTCCGTTGTAAATGGTCCTTTCTGATGGATTTCCAACCAAAACAATACGTCACTTCTATTTCGTCGAAAAAAGATATCCGTCGCTTTTTTGTCGGTAATTACCGACGGATTATCGATGGGAATCAAACTGACGGATTATCGATGAATCATCGCTGGGTAAATAACCGACGAATAACCGACGAATAACCGACGGTTTACCGATGGAAGATTACCGACGGTTTCCCGAGGGAATATTACCGACGGATTACCAACGACAGTAAACCGACGCTTTGCCGAGGAAAATAAACCGACGGTTTTCCGAGGGAAATAAACCGACGGTTTACGAATGGAAATAAACTAACGGTTTACCGAGGGAAGTAAACCGAAGGTTTCCCGACGGAACCTTACCGATGGATTACCGACGACAGTTAACCGACGGTTTACTGAGGGAAGAAAATCAACGGATTATTGATGGCAGATACCGATGGTTTCCCGACGGAATTATACCGACGGTTTTCTGATAGATTTTACTGATGGTTCCTCGACGAGAACAAACCGAGAGTTTACCGACGGATTACCGAGGAATAAAAAATTATTTAAATAACATCATTTTTCCAAAACTATATACTTATTTTATTAATATTATAATTAAAAATTTAATACAAATGAAAATTTATTATAAAATTTAATTATTTAAATTAGTCATAAAACAAAAAATGTTTTAAATTACATTTGACGGGGATGGATTGCGGATCCCGATCCCGTCTACGTCCCCAACCCCATCCCCGTCCCCGAAGTTCCCGTTCCCGCCCTCGGTGCCGCTCTTGGAGCTACCGCTCCCACTCCTTTCGGAAAAGTGATGTATTGGATGTAGTACATAAACCGATCATTCATCGCCTTCATCTTCCGCTCGGTTTCCGCCTTTTCCTCTGCAATCTGGGCTTCAATCCATGCTTGATTGACCTTCAACGCTTCGATTTCCTCATCTTTCTCCCTCAAGGCTTCAGCTAAGGACTCAGTTTTTGGACAGAAGCAAGAATGCGGTGTGGAGACACTCTCCGCCAAGTTTCCCAAAACCAAATACACGGCCTTTTCTCTTCTCTGTTTCCTGCAAAGTTTTTTAATGTTACAAGTTAGAAATCAAGTAATCTAAGAATTATATCATATTTTAGTAACATAAAATCTTACCACGACAAATATTTCGTTGACCTTTTCTGGCGGTAGATCCTCTGTTAAGCCGACTTCCTAGAATTGTTGGGATAGCACCTCATCTACCCGCCTCTTCGCCGACTCAACAATTCTCCGAGTGATTGTATCCTGGATCTCGCCGGTAGTCTTGTTTTTATGGCCACCCTCGACGAGCTCAACAGACATTGGGTCTCGTCCTTCTCGCCGTTTCCGCCCCAAAAAAAATCTTGATAAGAAAAAAATATTAAATTATGGAAAAATATAAGTAAGGAAACTTACAAACTCAATTTTCCGCTTTACGGTTCTCTTTGCTCCCGCATTATGGATCGCTATCTTGACACCGCCTCTTTGACTTTTACGGTTTTGGGAGTTCGTCGAAGATGTTGATGCTGTTGCAGGCAACGACCAAAGATGGACCAGCCCCTTCCACACCTCGTCGTTCACTCCCTTCTGGACCTCTTCCGCCACCCACTTCTGTTCCACTTGTTGATGACGTTCGAGTAATGTGATTTTGCCTTCATGTGGAACCCCTTTTCCACAATAATAGTATACTTCCTATCCCAAGTATACTCTTGCTACAAAAAGAATTAAAATTTGTTATTAACAATTAATAAAATAATAATATAAAATATATACCAAACAATGTTAACAAACGAAGATATGTACCGCGAACTGGCGGAATCAGTTATGCATATCGGATAAAGGCATATGCATGTAGGTCGGATATCCGATACTGAGCATGATGTACATCATGCCCAAGATGCTCTCTGTGATCTTCGATTCCGTCATCGGAAACCTGATAAGGCAAAAAAAATTAAACGTTAAAAGTATGTATCATAAATAAGTTCAATTTGAAAATCTAGAAGTTAGAAGACCTACCAATAAGTTCCCGGGATAATCTCGTATTTGGGATTGAGACGTTTGAGCAACTCTCATCCCAGTTGGTCGACTAACGCCGCTATCTTCTCTGCAATAGACGGCGGAACATGCTGTATCTCTGGTACCTTAGACACCAAATGGCTCCCACTAGGAGCTTCCTGCCAAGGATGAGACTTTTCTGTTGTGACGGTCTCGGTTGTGTCTGTCTCGGCTGAGCCGAGCGAGACCGTCGTGCCGGTCTCGGTTGTTGTTGAACCGTCTCTATCTGATCCGGTTGAGCGGCCAAGTATTCCTAGTCTTCAAAATTGTCCCTACAAACAATAAAAGAATATAAAATTTTAACAATTCTATAAATATTTTTAAAAAATTTACAAAATTAAATAAATCTCCGATTAAAAATTAAAGTTTATAATGATTTTATAAAATTATTATATAATTCCAAAATGTTTTTAATAAATAGTTTAAAATTTTCAAAAATTCTTGCACACTCAAAAATCAGAAAATAAAATTCCTAAAATTACTAATATCATACAAAAACATATATCTCAAATATTAAATTACTTTTTACTTCAGAAATTTTTTATAAAATTTTAAAAACGTTTTAAAACTATTTTACTAATCAAAAACGTTTTAAAAATTTAAAACTAGTATAAGAAAAAATTAAAAATATAAAAACAATTACAAAACCTTTTTAGAATGTTTTTAAATGGTGAAAACGTGTTAAAACGTTTGGAAAATTGTTTAAAACGATTAAAAAAATTAAACCGTTTTTAAAAAATACACAAGATATTAAAAACCTAAATAACATCCTAATTCACTAAATCCCACCCTAAACTACCTAGAACTATCTTCGAAACAACACATGCAAAATTAAACCGATAATCTAACACTTAAAAAACCCGATTGAAACGAAATTAATGGGTTAAAAGGAAACTTACATGATTATAAAGCTAGTGACGGTCGGATTGTTCATTTGACGGCCGGAATTAGAGCGAAACGGTACAGAAAAGGTAGAGCATGATTTAGGGGAGAGAGAGAAGTTGCAGAGAAATGAGGAAGAAGAAGATGTTGTCGGTTCATTAATTCTCGATTTCCGACGGAAAATAGGTGGTCCAATTATTTGGCCAGCGGTTTCTAAAACAATTTGGTAAAAATTTGGCGGTATGAAAACCGACAGAAAACCGACGGTAACTTCAGTTTCCGTCGGTAATAAAAAAAACAAGTTTGACACGACTCGAACCCGGGTCTATTGAACGAGAACAAGACCTGAAACCATTTTGCTATGTCGTATTTATCGAAATATTTTATAACTAAATATTTTTGTATGTTAATATCTGTTAAAAATAAACGGATTAAAACCCGTTACAGGCGTCACTCGAACCCAGGACAAAAGGGAATTGTAGTAAGCTCAGAAACCAATGTGCTAAGTTTTTATATTCGTTAAGTTAATGAATAACAAATGTTAATATGTTGATACATTTATTTGTTATTTTAAAAAAAACAAACATTCTTATGTAATTACTGAAATTTTAAAAACTTAATATTTAAAAAGATAACATAATTATTTTTTTAATAGTACAAATGGATGAGTTATAATTCGGGAACTGGTTCCCAAACCAATCCCCGACGTCCGTCTCATCCCACAGATCGATCGTGCGCTTCCATTGCCTCACTGGAATCCATGATGTCTTGGGTCTCTTCTTTCTCAGAGCAGCTTCATCCGCATCATTCTGGTTTGGAAAACCCGCCTAGCCGTCCTGTGGAATTCCGGCCAAGCAGTGAAGATTATGTCTGGCCTAAAATTAAAGTAGACTTGTAATTTGAAAACAAAATAGATATAAGAAATCTTTATATAGTTTAAAAAGACTATATGCATGTGGAAATTATAACTTACCAAAAAATCCTCGAACCAGGCCGCCTTAAGGTGGTCGGGAACATTGTAGTATGCAAGATAACTTCAGGACCAGCGAGTCTCAATGACATCGCTTATGACAGACAGGATGTCCGCGTTATGGCGGGGCGGGTCAAGAACGGGAAGACTATCCCGACCCGGTAGACTGATTTCCCGAATGAAGGAGGAGCGGTTTTCTGGGGACAAATACACGAAATCCATAATACTGAGTGCAAATTCGGTGTGCACTAAGGTCGTCACCTCATCAATCCTCGGTTCGTCCATCCACGATATGTGATAATTAGCAGAAGATATATTTCTCGGTAATCAACAATATTAGAGTGAGAGAGAGAGAGTTATGGATGGATAGGTGTGGATGAGAATAGAGGAGCAGTGAGGTATTTGTAGGAAATTAAGCGACAAAAAAACCGGCGGATATAGCCGTTATCTGTTTGTTTTTTTGTCGGTCAACGGATACCTTAATGGCTATATTAACGTATCCATTAACGGTTACATAGAACCGACAATTGACCGACGGAAACTAAAGCCATCGGAAACCCGTCGGAAATTTTTCCGACGGATATAAAAACCGTCGGGAATTACTGACGAAAAACCGACGGATATAAAAACCCTTGGGAATTACCGACAAAAAACGGACAATTACATCTCTGTTGAGGATCCATCGGTTTACCGACGGAATTTTCTTTGTCGGTAAAACCGTCGGTAATGCCTCTGTTTTCTTGTAGTGTATATTTGTGAAATATGTTGATGTTAAAACAGATAGGCGATCTGGAAATAGTCCGAAAGACATACAAGGAAAAAATTATATAAGGGAATGGGAATATGGTTAAGTTTGGTTGTTATTACTAATAAATTTAGCATTAGTTTGACCAAACATAATATCTAAGTAATTATTTTAATTAATATAAAAATATTATCAATAAAATAAAATGAAATTAGTCAATCGTATATTACAAATCAAAAACACTTAAGTATTTTCTCAAAGGATTGTAGAATATATTATTTTCAAATCACCAATATTGTAATGTATTACCAAAAATTCACATTATATTATTTTTCAATGTAAAATTAATTTATCTCTTTTTGTTTTATGACCATTTGTATTCTAGAATTGATTTTATTGTCGGTTGATTTGTGTTTATTTACTCAGGATAATTACTAAAGTTTTGATAACCGAGACCAACAAATTAATATTGTTTTCTTAATATGTGTGCAATATGAAACTTAAAGAGTCATTAGAGGTGCCGGCTATAATGAAGCTCATGATCACCTATGTTTTTAAATTAAGTGATAATAAATTTGAGAGGAATTGAGAATCCTAAAGATCTCATAGAAAGAGAGATTAATGCATGATATAATAAAACAAGATGAAAAATTCAAAATAAAATACCTCATCCATTTCTCAATATAGGACGTTTTAGAATACTTTTTCACAACATAAGTGTTTGTCACATTTGTACTTTATTCTAGTATCATAAAAATTGAAAAGCCAAAATACAGCAAAAGCAATTTCTTGAAAATCTTGAATAACCAAAATATTAAATGATATTTTTGTTTAAAATGGAAAAGTTATTTTTATAATATTGTTTAAAATGGAAAAGTTATTTTTATAATATGTGTGCCTTTTACTAAAAACTCTTATATTAAACGAAACTAAACATGGAAAATAAGAGTTATATAAAACTTAAAGGAAAAATTAAAGTTCAACTTAGTGTCTATTCTAATAAAACATAACAAGAAATGTGTAAAATCTGTTAGATTCATTATTTGTCATAACATTTTCAATTTATTAGTTTCTATACAACTCATTCTAATTAATTAGGTTCCATACATTCTATAATTGTTATTTGTGGTGAAATTATACATTCTTGATCTATTAATAATGGGTTGATTGCAAAATTACCTTCAAAATTGAAGTCAACCCTAAAATTACCCTATCCCTTCTCCTTCCTCTCTTTCGCTGATATATCTCGCTAATAATCTGGGTATACACGGTAATGCCATCATCACTGATATTTTTACCAAAAGACAAAACACCCGAAAATATTTTGGGTATTCACGAAAATGTCATCGCCATGAATGCTCAACAACCACGACAACCACCATCGCCGACGAGTTAATGTGTAATCCAACTCGTTTTTCCGCTATTAAAGTTCAAGAATAGAGCTCGAACATTCTCCTCTCCAATTTCTCCCTTTTCCCCTCCGATTTTTCGATTCAAATGTAGCGAAATCGTTTATTATCTTATAAAAACAGCAAAACTGGACTCGGATTCCTGGTTTTCGGTGATATTAGACGTTTTGGGCAATCGACGAGGCTAAAAACAAACTAAAAACAGACAATGATAATAATTTTGTATATCATCGATTTTCAGATCTGAATTGTAATCTCAGACTTCCGTTTATGTCTAATTTTTTCGTAAACTTCAATATGGTCAATGAGAGGGTAGTTTTGCAATTGATTTGAATTGACAGACCTCCATTGAAGTCTGAGAAATTTCTTTGAAAACAAAAAAGAATTATCAGACTTCACCAAGAAGTCTAAATAAGAAGAGGGTAGTTTGCAATTGATTCAAATTTGATTTTTTATTGAGACTTGTTGTGTAGTCTGGCAAAAAATTTGAGTGAATTTGACCGAATCTTGACTTTTTGTCAGACAAAATTTGATGTCTGAAAATAAAAAGGGGTAGACAAAGTAGTTGACCGAAATTTTTCAGATGTTGACCAGAATAAGAGGAAAAAACGCCATACTTCTAAATCCGTCTGAAAACAAGGCAAAAAATATCATACAACACTAGACGTCTGAAATTCAAAACTTTTGCCAGCGGCTATAAAAATCTAAAAAATCGAATTTTGGTCAACGCTGGAAATACCGCAAAAATGCGAAGTTTTTTATCTGACTTTCCTCGCTGTTTGAAAATCTTTTCAGACTGCAATAGAAGTCTGTTACAAAAAAGTCAACCCCAATTTTTTTGATCAACCCCAAAAATACCCCCTACTTTTTGTCAGACAGCAATAAAAGTCTGAAAATATCAAACTTCTTGGAGAAGTCTGATAAAAAAGTCAAATTCAAAAGTCAATTGCAAAACTGCCCCTTTTTGTTCTTAGACTTCAAAGCCGTCTGACAAAAATGTCAATTTTTTTTAAAGCAGACTGCATATGCTATCTGATGGCTGTCAGACTGCATCCACTGTCTGCCAATTTAATTTCAATTGCAAAAATGCCCTCTTTTCAGACTGTCATAAAGGTCTGGTATAACTACTATCAGAATGCTATAGAAGTCTAAAATGTTAAAACTTTAAAAACACATTTCGTATATTTGTGATTAATTTCGTTGATTTTAATTTTTATAAATGTGTGCTAGTTGTATATGTTCCTCTTGCGAGAGTTTTATATTCTTATGTTTGGTAATCAATTTTTAATCAATTTTTGAATAATAATGGCAATGTAGCTAATAGAATTAGACTTCGCAAAGAAGTCTGGATTTTTCTATAAGATCTCTAATGTGGTTTATACGTGATTGTTTATACGGATAATGGTTCATTTACATGTTAATTTTGGTGAATGGGTTGTGAGAGACAAGATTTGGCATTTTGCGGTTGATAATCTCAAAGGAGGGCGGTTTATCACTTTGTGTGATGGTTCTACACATCAAGAACTTGTTGAGATTGTACAAGATGATTATATGCTGGACAAGAAAACCGATCTGGTGGAGTTATCATACCCATTTACGGAAGCACTCTTGAAATAAATGGATCCGGATAGCCCTCCGGCTTATGTAATAAATGATAGGCAAGTACGGAGCATGGTCGAGTTAGCTAATACACATTTAATCCGTCTTTGTGTCTCGAGCTGATCCGGTATGGAAGATGAGATGCGGTGAATCATGATGAAAAATATGAAGCTGAAGATGTAGACGAAGATGACAAAGAAGAAGACTGGAATGAGGAAGATGTGGACTCTGTATCGGATGATTCTGTTTGTGGTGGTGGTGGTGGTGATGGTGTTGGTAACTTTGATGTGCATGAGAATGTTTTCAAGAAACACGCTGAGGCTTACTGTGACGATGCTGATTATACCTTGTATGGAAAAGTGAAACATGAAGATGTAGATGTGGAAGAAGATGAGGATTATAATAAATATGAGTTGGAGGGTTCGACTAATCGGTTTATTGGAAAAGGGACTCGTCCGAGGGTATCTTTCTCAACAAGTTTTTTGATAGCAAGAAATACCTAATATCAGAGCTGTAGGATAATGAAGTCTGATAATGTAGAAATTCGCATTCAGGATAGAGAAGTCTGACAAGAACGTTTGTGGCTAAATGTCGTGTGGAAGGATGCAAGTGGATGCTTCGAGCGTCTATGAAGAGTGAACCAAAAAAGTACTGAGTGATGATTTATTCAAAAACCCATACATGTTCGGTGGTGGACCGGATGTCTACGGGTAAACATTATACTCCAGTTTATATTGATTGGTTGTTTATTGAATTCATTGGTATAATTGAACAAATAACACCAAAGCATGTCAAAGTATCAATGAAGAAGCAGTTTGGGATTAATATGAGCTACACAACCGTATAAAGAGCATTGTTACATGCTCAAAATATTGTGAGAAGAACATCGGAAGATGGGTACGAGAGACTGCCTTCTTTTTTGCATGGAATCAAGCAAACCAACCCGGGAGCAATAACTTCTCTTGAACTAGATGAGAAGAATAGATTTAAATATCTATTTGTAGCATTTAGAGCTTCCATACATGGGTTTATGTTTCTTAGAAGAGTCATTGTGGTGGATGGTACTCATCTTAATATGGCGGTGTTATGCTAGTGGCGGCCGCACAAGACGAAAACTTTCAAATATTTCTGTTGGCTTTCAGAATTGTGGACTTTGAGAATGATGACTCGTGGGAGTGGTTTTTCACCAAGATGAAAGAATGCATTTCAGACCAATATCCTTTGGTCATAGTCTCAGATAGATGCGAGTCGATCAAGACTGCGTGTGAAGCGGTTTTTCCTTGGGCACAATGAAGGATATGCTATTACCATCTACAAAATAACATAGTTACCAAGTTCAGGGGAAAACATCTTTTGTACTTGGTGAAAAACGCGGCTTACGCATATACGATTTACGATTTTGACCGAAACATGGCCTCCTTACGAGCAGTAAATCATGCACTTGCTGATTACTTGGAGGAGGCGGATGTGAGTCTATGGTCACACGTGCATTTTGGCGGAGATAGGTACGTGTGCGGTCTGACAATATAGTGCCAGACTTAATATTTTCTACTCGGACTTCTCGTGATGTCTGATTTTATAGTTAGACTTCTCCTGCTATCTGATTATTTATCAGACTTGCCCTGCAAGTCTGACAGCGTAGTGTGTTTTCTTAATACTTTCTAGCTCTCACTTGTGTTAACCTCTTTCAAATTGTTGGAGAAAGGTACAACATAAAGACGAGTAACATTGCCGAATCTATAAACTCCGCAGTTAAGAAGGCAAAAGGATATCCCACATTTTTCCTTTTGGAGTTCATACAAGAGAAGCCAGGGACGTGGTTTTGTAAAAGGTGGCTAGATTCAATGAGTCTCACAACAACATTTACCCGAGGAGTTGAATATTTGCTGGCTATTCGTGAATATTATGCGGATATGATGACGGCAGAACGCGTAGATACGTATCAGTTCGTTGTTAAGAGAGGACATAGGGTTTGTGTTGTCGATTTGGAACATCAAAAGTGTGAATGTGGTGTGTGGGATTACGAAAAGATACCTTTCTCACATGCCATTTGCGCTGCACCGGAACTTGAGCTACACATTTCTACGCTTGTAAGTCCATATTACATAACGGACTATTTGTATGCAGCATACTCGCGCAACATCCTACCAAATAATTGTACTGGCACAGCTGATCATAACACTGTACATGTCCTTTCACCAGAATAGAGGCGGAAGCCTGGAAGACAGAAGAAGTCGAGGTGGAAATCTTGGCTAGAAATTGCCAAGAAGAAGGGCAGTAAACCGCAGAAACTACACAAGCAATATTGTTGTTCAAATTGCAGACAACCATGCGACAAACAACCTAATTGTCCAGAACCTGAAGCTGATTAGAAACAGTTGAAGTCCGATAAGTTTTAGGGTTTACTGAAGTATGATATGTTTTAGTGTTTAGTGAAGTCTGATAAGTTTTAGGATTTACCGAAGTCTGATATGTTTAGGGTTGTAGTGATGGATGTATTTCAGAAGTCTGATATTAAAACTTGTTGTCTCAATTGTTTGGGTTCTGTTTCATCAAGCGTATTAGCACATAAACATAACTAAGAACAAGTAATGAGTTTGTTACATAACACCCAAATACTCTACATATACCCAACTACCCTACATATATGCCCAACACCCTAGAACTTCCATAACAACATTCCCGCACAAGTAAGCCAAAAGATGGATGTGTTTTTCTTACACCTACAAAAGATAATATATGCAAGAAATCCATTGTTTCGGGAATCCAAAATATATCGGGGAACTCTATTTCCCATCATAGGTGTCTAGCAATTCATACTCGGTAGGTCTCTCTTTACATGTTCGCCTGAGTTCAGTCATTATGTCAAAAGCTAGCATGTCCCTGATTTGCTTGATGTTCTTATCACAAAGATACTTTGGAAACGCCATTCCAAGTGAATGGAACTCGATGAACTTCAAACAGAACACTCCACAGTCACATGTTTGCTTGTTTTTGGGAAGATCTTCGCTCATAACAATCGTGTAGGTATATCGATCCAAGTTATAATACCACCTATCATCAGCTGGGGCCAATATGTGCAACACATAAGGAGACATCTCACAGATTGGTGCCACTCATACCAACTCATCAGTTCTCGGTCTAAGGATGCTTTCCTAGCATGTTACGTGCCTATCCTGGATAGAAATCATAATTGCTACCCAATGATATCCGCCAATGTGCAATGCAGTGTATATATGATCAATTTTCAGCCCCAAGGCTTCATTGATTTGCAGAATAAGGGCAGATGACCAATATGGTAATCCCAAACACCAGGAGGCAGCCTTCTAGTTGTGGCTGAAATATTCTCCTCTGCACCGCTCTTCAAAAAATCTGGATAGTGTTGACGCCACAATGCTTGATGGAGTGTGTCAGTGAAGCACAACCTCTCGCTCTTGAACCATTCCGGATGGTTGTGTTGGCGAAGCCTCAGCAGATCAATCCCGACATCAATTTGATGTATTCAGCCAAGAATGTGTTAATGTATTTATAAAAAATTAATCACAACCAGACTGCTACGGAAGTCTGAATATACAACTAGACTGCTACGGACGTCTGAATATACATCCAGACTGCAGTGGAAGTCTAAACTTACAACCATTGGAGTGATACTGACCATGTCATACAGTCATTCCTTCGGAGTGCGCAAATCATAATACCATTGGAGTGATGTGTTCACTGTCCTAGTCGGATAACCCCTACAAAGAACAATACGCATGTTAGACTTCAAGTTAAGAGATTAGGTATACAACTTACTCGTCTAGGTAGAGTGTTAAGACATACGGCTGTCTTTTGTTATAATTATTAAGTGCCTTCACTTGCATCTTGGTTAGAGCAGCACAAGGGTCATATCTCGGTGTAACCTGCGCTTGGACAACATGTTTAATTGGAGTCTTCACCTTCTCCTTTTGTTTAACCTGTTTTGCCTTTGCATGAATATATGCTTCAGCTACTGCATGCTTAGCGTCTTGTTTAAACCTCCTGGCAGCATCAAATTCTACGCCCGTAGCCGACTGTGCAATGATTAAAACACTAGGATATCTGCCCCCGAGACTACTTTGCATATAGAATTTCACAACCCGTGTTAAACATAAAGTTCGATTTAAAATTCACACCAGAGTGAGCCTGCAATAGAAGTCTAATTACTAAAATACTTCTGAATGTTGATCTGGTTAAAAGTCACACCACTGCAATATAAGACTAATACCAGAAATCCATGTTCAGAGCAAACAAAAGAACAAGGGAAAAAAAAGAAATACGGTTATGTTCATGTTTTACAGACAACAATATTTATACTTTTAACAGGTCTACTTCCCCTAAAAGTCTGCTACTTCTCTTAGGCTCATCTTTCTTTTCTTAATTTGCATTCAGGGTATGAGGGTTTGGAGACTAACCCCATCATCAGCCGCAGTCTGTTTGTTGGCCTCAGCCGGCACGGCAGGTTTGTCTGCAACCACCACTTTCTTTCCCTTCCCTTTCTCTGCATGTTCATGTTCGGTATCAACAACATGTTTATTCATCTTCATACCACTTTCTTCGGGTTCCGTGTAGCTCTTTACTTTTTCTTTTTTCATCCCTCTTCATCAACATCAGCAACAGTCACTTCATCTTGATCATGAAGATCTACAGCTTTCTCATCTTCATCCTCATCACCTCCGGCCTTCTTCACATCACCAACCGCACCACTAGCATCTTTCTTCTTCTCATTTCCCTTCCCTCCAGTACCATATTTCTTCTTCTCATTTCCCTTCCATCCAGTAGAATCTGTCTTATTCTCATTTTCCTTCTCAACTCTAGCATTTTTCTTCTTCTCATCACCATCATCCTTGGCTCTTTCTCCCTTCAAATCCTTGCCAAGATCATCCATCCTGATTCCCATCAGGCGAAAACCTTCATTAACAACATCTGCCAATTTATTAATCCGAGTATCAAATGATTGTTTCAAACCCACAATCATTTGAACAACATCACCATGCGCCGGGTCAGCCCTGCCTGATCGAGATCTCTTATTAACAACCTCAACCTCTCCTTCCTCATCCTCATCATCATCCGGCAAATGTACTAACTTCCTCTTAACTCCCAATACCTTTCGCTTTTTATGACCAACCTCATCGTCCACACCCTCAGACTTAACAACCTCAAGCTTAACAGGACCGACGACTTTGATCCTGAACACACCTTCATTTTTTTCAGTTTTTAGTCCACCTCCAAGCTGCAGTCCCAAGTTGTCCATGCATTGCTTTCACAATGTTCTCAACTTTTTCATCCTATTCATCATCATTGCCCCACTCGGGGAACATGTCATCAAAATCCTTGAGTATGAAGTTGTTGACGCGGGCTGCAAGTTACAAGTCACATAGCAATATGAATATAAGCATTTATAAAATCACAACGTCATACATCATATTTAGTATGTGAACAATATGCCAGACTTCATATTAAGTCTGGTACACAATGCCAGACTTCATATTCACTCTGGGTAAAATATTTCAGACTTCAAATCAAGTCTAAGAAATACCTGTATGCGTAAGGTTTCGTCGACTTTCTTCCGACTCCTTGATCCTTGGTACGCCAGCAGTGGTGGGGTTGGGTCATTCAGAAAGGGCTCTCCATAAGTTGTAGCCATCGCGGGACATGCCCAAATATACCCAAATGTTTAAGACCTGAGAAAAACCTCCAATCTGATAATTTTTTCCCTTTATGAGTTTTTTGTTTGCATCCTTGACAGATTCTATCAGAAGTTTAAAGGCCAATCTTCCCCATGGATATGATTGTAACGATCCTGGAACCAACATAAGCTTAATAATTTCAGCCGTTGTGGAATTTGTCCAGTGTTGAGTCTCAATGAAGGATAGATAGATGGCTGAAGAGCCCAACCAAATTCGTTGTTGCGGTTCCCTACCAGCACATCTCTTACAAGCTTCATATAATTGTGAATAATTTGGGCCTAACTCGAAATCCACCCCAATAAGCTCCCATATTACTCTCATCTGGTATGTATACTCAACTTCAGGGTACTCCAAATTCTCAACATAGTCGCAGTTGAGTCCGGTTATGGCATGTAACTCATTCAAGGAAAACCTAGCTGGCTGAACACCGAGAAGAGACCATATCTCATACTTCTTCTTGCAATCTAAATGCAGAAAGAGCATGTAGTGCACCATCCTTGAACACCATTTGAAGTGCATGTCATGGAATCTCAAAAAAATCCCAAGGTCTGAATCGAGGAGATCTTGCCATTCTGCTGGTAACAACGGTACTCTAAGATCATTAATCAGATATCTCCTACAACTGAAGTAGTGTATGATTTTATTCGGAATAGGCTCATAACCGGGTGTGAACATCCTTTGTGGGAATTCATGCTCTGCCATAACGAAAACCTGCAACAACAACCACCCAAATCATAGTCATACTTCATATGCAGTCTGAATACTACTAGCCAGACTCCATTTGCAATCTGAGTTATACAGTCAGACACCTTATGCCGTCTGGATACTAATAGTTATGTTAAGTATATAGACGAAAGAAGAGTCGATGAATCTTACCGTCGAAGGACAACGGCAGAGGAGAGAGAAACCATATCTGGAATTTAAAAAACAAAAGCTCAGCGCAAGTATGAGAAAAAGTAAGAATCCATAACGAATATTCAGACTCCATTAGCAGTTTGATTACTACAGTCAGACATCTTATGCCGCATGGCTACTAATAGCTATGTTAAGTATATAGACGAAAAGAGGAGTCGATGATTCTTACCGTCGAAGAAAAATGACGGAGGAGAGAGAAACAAGATCTGGAATTTAGAAAAACAAAAGCTCAACGCAAGTACGAGAAAAAGTAAGACTCCATTTGCAGTCTGAGTATTAATAGCCAGGCTCAATTTGCAGTCTAAGGACTATAGTCATACACCATAAATCGTTTGACTACTAATATTTATGCTAAGTATACTGATGAAAAGAGGATTCGATGAATCTGACCGTCGAAGGACATCGGCGGAGCAGAGGGAAACCAGAATTGGAAACGAGATGACAAACAAGTTGAAGATATCGGTTCAGTAGCTTTGAGAAATAATCGGTTTTTTTATTTTATCTTTACTTGGGAACTGTAAAAAAAAGGATAAAAATCCTTTTATATGCGGGTCTTAAGGGGCAGTTAAAAATGACGGTTTTACCACATGTGACGTTTTTACCACTGACGAAATTGCCGCGCATTTTTCGTTTCCTTTTTACAAAACCGTCGCGCATTTTTGCGTAATTTACACAAAAAAAAAATTAACTGCCACGCATTTTAACATAGTCAGACATCATATGTAGTCTGACAACATAGTATTTATTATTTAGACATCATATGCAGTGTGACAGTTTTAACTGCTACTTGTGAAAGTACTAGAATTTAACTGCTATTTATACATCATATGCAGTCTGACAGTTTTAGACATCATAGAATTTTATAATTTCAGACATCATATGAAGTCGGACAACATAGTATTTATTATTCAGACATCAAATGAAGTCTGGCGATCGAGTATTTTAGTAGTTTAAAAAGAGGACAATTCGCATAATGAAATTTTGTCTTACAATACATAAATTGTAGTTGGATACATAGGACTAACATATTACAAGAATCCAACACAAATGTAGATGATCAGGACGATAATAATAGCACCAGCAAACATCAGATACTCCAACTTGACACCACACTTTATCTGGTTAGATGGCTTCTCAGTCAACAGCTCCTTTAATTGAGCTATCTCTGCTTGCGCTATCTTGAGGTCATTGTGCAAGGTGGTAACATGCTCGTTTTCAGCATAAGAAAGGAAGATGTGACCAATTTGTTCACCATGTTGGTCCACATACAACTTTAACTCGTGAAACTCCTCCATCATAGCCTCATCCCACCACTTTATTATATGGTAGCCACCATCCTATACAACCACATTTCAAATATACAATCATATTCGGGTTCCAAATATAAGCTCGAATAAGTAAAAAAAAAACTGGCTACATAACAGAGAAAGGCCATTACATCCCAGTTAAGACATCAAAAGAATCTTCTTCCCGGATTATCGGCAGTAGTGGATGTTCGCATGACAAGGTCCAGACCACAGAAACATTTCTTGGGGAATCCATTGCATGATCCGTATCGTTGTCGAACTTTGGAACTGATACTTGAGTAAGAACTACTACTCGACGTTGGAAGGTGATTGAATTGCCCCATCCTGTGTACCATAAAACAATTGCGAACAGAGTTTAATTTTCAGACTTTTAGTAGAGTCTAATTAAAAAAAAAACCAATTTTAGACTTCTAATAGAGTCTACTTCAGAACAAGTAACTTTCAAACTTCTTGTTGAGTGTATCAAAGACATTAGTAGCAAAGAATTCTCCAACCAAGCATCAAAATCCATATTATACCTAGATCTTTTGTTTGACAAAAGATTCAGACTGAGGAATACCGTTTAGATCTAAAACGAGAAAAAAAATCCATCTTTTTGTTTAGATCTGAGAAAGAACATAAGAAAAAGGGGATGAATCAGACTCAAAATCGTATAGATCTAAAACGAAAAATATATAAAAACCTATCTTTTTGTTTAGATCTAGACAAAGTACATAGAAAATGACTTCTTTCGTATAGATCTAAAACATTTGCAGAAAAAGAGATTAGAAGATGACGACGGCGGAGTAGGGACTTGTCAGGAGACACGAAAAATGAGAGATAATTAAAAGAATGAAGAAGATGACGACGGCGGTGGTGGTGGCGGTGGCGAGAAGGGTTTCCAGAGAGTTTTGAAAGTGTTTAGAGAGAGAGAGAGAGTCTTTCCATTTTAGAGAGAGAAATTTGATAATGTCTTTTACAAATTAGGGTTGGTAACTTTCATTTATATATGGGGGTAAATTCCCAAGTAGGGTAACTTATTTAATGTTTAGTTAGATTTCTTCGGTAAGTTTGACAAATCATGTACTTGAATCAGATTAACATGGAAGTCTGAGATGCTCTAAATCTAATAATTACTACTTAAATACCAACATATTATATAGAAAACTTATAAAAAATATCAAACTCGTTTAATATAGTAACAAACTAACCAGTATATGCAAATGTAACAATATGGATGAAATTTCACGAACTCTCAATCTAACCCCACAAATAAAAACATGATATCCAACTTTATATGTCAAACATAGATCAAGCTACATGGTGTTTTTAACCAAATACACCTTAAATGGTTAAATTTGACTAAAGTTTATGTAATTATAATTTATATACGTCAAAAATTCTTATGTTTAATTTATGTATCAAAAATTTGTATCAAATTATTTTTTTTTATAATTAAACATAAGAATTTTGACATATATAAACTAAAATTACATAAATTTTAGTCAAATTTAACTATTTAAGTTATATTTGGTTAAAAACACCATTAACCAAATATACCTTAAATGGTTAAATTTGACTAAAGTTTATGTAATTTTAATTTTTAAAAGTCTGACACAATCGAATGTTATAATGGTAATTGCGGTTTCCGTTTTTTTATTGGTCATAAGGGCTTCGCGGTAATTTCCTTAGGGAAAAGGGCAGTTTTGCATTTGATTCAATTTCGGCGTATACTTTTATTTAAACTCGATTTTGGGGGCATTTTTAGCAATTCCTCCCATTAATAATTGATCTTGTCAATGAGATTTCGATAATAATTTTTTATGTGACGAAAAACCTTAAAAAACGTTATGGTCGACTTTAAAGAAGACATTTACATGTAAATAAGAAGAATAATATAAATAGATAAAATTTTATATACATCAAAAACGATATTAATTATAGTTGCCAAATCATAAAAACATTATACAAATTCGATTGGTAAATATCTTCTAGGGACATCTCTCTATGCTGCAAGGAAAGCTTGAAACAGCTCAAATTTATGAGTTAATTTCACCCAGTGTATCTTTCTGAGAAAGTAATAACACAATTGTTTCATTCAAAAAGTTTGTGCATTTTATATCTTTTTGTCTTTTAGTGCGTTACAAAGATCATTTTAGCCTTGTAGACAAGAATAACTCATAGATAGTTAATGTCACATGACATCTACGCTATCTTTCTATCCATTCCTTTTTATTATTATTTTCTTTTCTCTTACACTCTCTTTTTTACTTTATATTTATTTTTCATCCCTCATTTTTTTGACGGTGGATAGGATAGCAGAGCTGATGATTCCGACAATATAGACCGCCGGAATGGAGATAAAATCAGCCGATGTACCGGAATTCAAAAAAAAAATCATACTTAATACGGAAATTGCGAATGGACAGTTTAGACTAGATGTCCACAATATCCATCCACGTGGATACTACCACGACCATATCACATACAAGATGCTTACCATGGGTAGAAAGTGGCCAACAAATTTTTTATGGTTCCTAGCCACTCAAATAAACATCACATGTTAAATGCTTTCTATGGATATGGTGGACAATATCGACTATTCGTAGACACTACCATGATCTCCTCACATGCTAGAAGGGGCTGATGGACAGAAGGTGGCTAAGAGTTCACATGATCGTGAAATGTACCTGGTAAACACAATTTTAAAAGCTCAAGTGGACGATGTCTATTATTCATGGACACTACCACGATTATATCACATGCTAAACGCTTCTAATTGACAATAGGTGGTCAAGCGCTCACATTATTGTGATCCGTGGACATAAAAGTATGTTGGGTCGATTATTCGTGGACACTACCACGATTATATCACATGATAAACGCTTCTGATGGACAATAGGGTGGTCAAGAGTTCCCATTATTGTGATCCGTGGACACAAAGTAAGTGTAGACCACTATCCATGTGGACAATTAATCTAGACTATTCATTCGAAATTTCCGTATTAAGCCCGAATTTATTTTTTGAATTCCGGTAGATCGATCGATTATCTCTCCATTCCGGCGGTCTATATGGCCGGAAACCTCACCTATTGCATCCTATCAACCGTTGAAAAAAATAAAGAGTGAAAGAAATGTAAAAAAAGAGAATGAAGAGGAAAAGAAAAGAAAAAAAAGAATGGATAGTTTTCGTATGATGTGACACCTATCCACCGAGAGGGTGTCTTGATCCTTTTCCCTTTTTTCCTATTTGTGAGGGATAAAATGATCTTTTTATTGGTGGGACCTACAAAAAAGATACTAAAACGCAAAGACTTTGTGAAAGGTATAAGATTGCACGGAAAAAGAAAAAAAGATATAACTGGTGCAAGACACCCCAAATTCATCCCTCATATCTTCAACTTCAGGAAAGGAGGGTTGATTAGGATATCAGCCAATCCATCTTGAATATCTACTTCAATATATTCTTTATCACCTAAATAAAAACTTATAATTACTAATAGACGTATAAAGCTTCTAACAAGATAGATATGATACATTTAAAATAATGAAAACTTACTTCTAAAATAAAATAAAAAATCTTCCAAAATTTGATAACACAGATAACATCTTGATCATTAGAAGCAGTTGATCGATTTGTAAAATCATGGGCGTGAGTACCTAAAGCTACACACCTTAGCCGGCTACCCCTACAAAAATAAAGCCAAACTAAATAAAATATCATTCTCAAAATAATTATAAAACGAATAACTACTCTAGATATCCAAACCGATATTACTGTGAGTCTTTGATATGCAAAAATTCTTTTTGATGTTGCATGGGTCCGGAACTGAACATCATACCCATTATATCTGCAAAATCATGACTATGTTAAAATAGTAAATAATAAATAAATAATATTATTTACCAAAAATTATATCTTACATCCATACCAACAACAACATTAGCGAAGTTGAGTAGATTTCTTGTATAGTTAAAAATCCAAAATGCATATCATTAATGGAATCAGTCTTCCAGATATTAGATTCTAGAATTACGCAGAGGATATATTCCGACTTCGTTGGACAAAAACTTGAAGAATCGTAGGTAACCTTGACATATTTTATTTGAAGCCACTTCCCTTCATGTTTCTCTAACCCCTTAAAGTTAGAAACTTCGTTTGGTGTAATAAGCAGTCCCATATTTGTACCCTACATAAACAATGATTGACATTAAATTTATATATATATATATATATATATATATATATATATGTATTCTACTATATGACCACTATTTATATTGTGCAGAAAACAAATATTATGTATTCACTTACCATTTGATCAGAGAGAACATAATTCCAGAAGAAGCCTTGACCAACGACGTAATACTCATATACACTTAAGATTTTAACTCTAAAATGTCAATCATTTGTTGATCTGTTGCCCTCTGAAAGAAGATTGATTTGCTCCATCGATTTGTTTTTGTTGAAAAAAACAATTTTGTAAACGGTTTTGCTTTCGAGACAGAAGTGCATAGTTTTTTATGAATAATTAAAGTTCAAGAGACCTTATTTAAATTTAAAGACATTTATAGTCTTTTTAAAAACAAACCACTATATGAATTTAATAAACACAATATCTGTAAAATATTTCGGTCATTATTGTTTTTTTCCTAGATGGTGATAAGAGAGGCATCATATCGACTAAAATATCATCGATAATATTTATGATTACGTATCTAACACTGAAAATGGTATATAGGAGTAGATAATATTGATAATTGTAAATATTGTCACTTTATAAAATAAAAAACTGAAAAGCACATATCGTCCAAAACACACAATATCATGTATGCGCTTCAAATCATATTCATATATTTAAGATTTGGCTTAAAAATGCATTACAAGTGTTTATTAATAAAAAAACAGGAAGAAAATATAGTTTTGATGACTATAAAAAACAAATCATATTCATTATTTATTCTTCTCTTGTGCGCTTGCGTTCATCCCTTCTCGTATCTTTCTCTTCCACTCAACCATATCTCCTATACGATCTTGGAGATTGTATGACCGACAACAATACTTTCCATGAGTTAACCTCGTTTTCGGTGTCTACAAATTTTATAAAAATATGCATGTATTGAACATACTAAATAAGATTAGAATCTAAATGAAGAAATAAAGAACTTGATAAATATTACAAACATTAATACTTACATTAAGGATCTTCTACTCTTGTACCTCTCTCTTCCACTCAAATTCATCTCATATACGATCCTGGAGATTGTATGACCGAAAGCAGTACTCTCCTTGAGTTAACTTTGGTTTCAGAGTCTAAAAATTTAATAAAATATGCATGTATTGAAAGTGCTAAATAAGGTTAAAGTAAACATAAATAAATAAAGAACTTGATAAATAATAATACTTACATTAATGAGCTACCATGCTTCAAATTTCGAAAGTGACAAAGTGTCTAAAACGTGTTGGTAGTTTGGAGATTCGACCTATTGAGATTCGTTTACCAAATCATTTAAAGGCAAATTCATATCTGAATCATGATAATGATAAGAAATCTATATCGTTTTGTAATGCTTGGTATGAAATTAACCTGCAAAATCATAAATAGCACAATATAAAAAATTAGAATCCTGATAATTATAAGAAATCAATACTTTTTCTTTGGAGTGGAATGAACAAACTAGGAATTTCATCAATACTACAATACAATGTTAAAAACATACTAATTTAGAAAGAATAGAAAGAAATGTTCGATATGTGAGTGTTCTATGAGCGTTATATATGCATTATATATAAGGATCAATTGATTTATGGTTAAACTAATTTGCAGAAATCTTCTATAAGATATTGTTTTATATATTTATAAGATTACTTTTAATACTAACAATCTTATGTTGGAAGAACGAAATATTCTATCTAACTAACTAAGATATTCACTAAGATATTGTGATATCATTTTGAAAACTTAATAAAGCTACAAATTTTTAAATGAAAAATGACATTCACCGTAATTAACTCCAAATTTAAACTCATTCTTATATTTTTAGGCATTGTATGTCATCATGTCACGTCACACTTTTTTTCTACCTAAACTCATTCTCGTGATGTGATACGATCTTAGACATGATCAACCCAAAATCAACACTTGAAAGTTGATAAAAGGAAAGGCTTTGCAAACAATCAGATTGTTTTAAGGGATGTGGAGTGAATGGTCACACAAAGGCTGCGGAAAAGCCTTTGATTCACCTCTTGATCTCTTCAGGATATTACACACCAAAAGAAAACAAAGATTTTGCTGGATATTACACACCAACAAGATGATCTAAAAATTTCAGAAGGTTTTTTGATAAAAAGACTAGATAGTCTTTGAAATGAAGTACAAGGAAAATAAATAGAAAAAGCAACAAGGCTGCATGAGCAGCATTAAACACTCATAGGGAATGAAACAAAGACTAAACACTTAAACAAGTTTGAATTCGAAATCTTGGCTCCTCATAATCTTTAGGCCACGAAAATGGTCTTCAAAATGAAATGGGCCAGAAATAAATCAATGAAATGGGTCTAAGGAACATAATTCACTTGCCTCATTAAAAACCTTTCTTTGGAAAATCCAGTGGGACAAAACCAAAGAGAAGGGAAAAAGAGTGAAAATGGATCATGTACCCATTCATTGATCTCCTTGGACCTTTACCAAAACCATTGAGGTTTGATAAACTTCTCCAACCGAGTCCAAGGGCAATGGCTCTCTCCAAATGTGATAAAGTAATCCTCCAATTGCTTCTTTGAGCTTCTTAGCTTTATACCGGGTCATTGGTCCTTATGGTACAAGCAATGCATCTTCAGCTCCAAGTTCCTCAGCTACAAGCTCATCCTCTGGTTATAGCTCAGGTTCAAGCTCATGTTCAAGCTCCTTATCCATGATGCTATCCAATATCGCATCATGATGACACCTCAGATTTCACTTAAAATCACTTCTTATTTATATGTATAGATATGAAAATATTATGACTAAAAAAACTATATTAAAACCTTAAGCTAGCTTTCGGCATCGGTTCCGGGCTGGATCTTTCAGATATCAGGTATTTTAGGTTTATGATTTAGGACTCATTTAGTATTTTATTTATTTATTGGATCTAGTTCGGATCAGATTCAGGTATTCGTTTGAGATCCGCTTCTTCCCTAATTACCCACTGGATGCAATTCAAATAGATGACATTTATCCGAAGTAACAACGGATACAATTCGGTTCAAATATTTTGTATCCAAACTACCCAAAAACACTCAAAATACCCAAAACACCCAATTACCGAAAAATAATTAAAATATTCATATTTATTATTATAATTTTATATATTTAGGTTATTATTCAATTAGTAATATTACTAATACTAATAATTTTAGGATACATACTTATATTTCGGGTATTATCGGATACTTATTTGGTTCTCTGTTTGGGTCGTTTTTGGTACCTTTTATTTTTGTAAAGAAGTTTAGGATTTGTTCGAGTATTTACGCCGGATCTGGTCCGTTTATAAACTTTCCAATTCAGATCAGTTTCGATTCTGTTTTTCGAGTCCAAATATTTTGTCCAGCTACCCTAAGCTATTTAAACTACAGTAGCTGGTTCTCTCTATCTATCGAATCTGAATCGATTGATGAAGTTTAACATTCTTGTGAATTAAGAGAATGTGTAGATCATATTAACAAACTTCGTTGCCAAAAAAAATTACTTCTATTGATTTATATTCAACTCTATTAAACTTTGTTTCTAAGATAATATGTATCTCTAATTTTTTAAACTTATATGTAAGATATATATACAAATATGGGGTTGATTGGTTGCTTGGACAGCCAAAAATAATTCTACATCCACATATGAGAACTAATCAAACTTTACTTTAAATTTGCGAACTCACAACACAATCTTTTATTTATTTATTTATTTATTTTTGTTGTAGGAGAATATTTTTCTACAGCTCAAAAATGGTGCTCTGGAATTTTTTTACTAGTCATCATCATGTCTCTCTCACTTATTTATTTATATATTCAATATGATAATAAATTATTTTCATTTCACCACATACATATAGCCACATAAATTTGTGTTTTTGGTTCGAAAACGTGATTTGTAGTTTTTGCGAGAAAATAAAATTTGATGTTTTGTCGAGAAAATCAAGATTTATGTTTTCAGAAGGAAAACATAGTTTTGCATTTTTAGCGATAAAACATAATTTTAATAAATAACTGAATGAATGATAATAACATAAATAATGTATTTTTTAGTAATTTGTATTTTAATCGCACCTAAGTCACTTTTCTATTCAAAAGTATATGGTAACTGCATCGCATCCAAATCCTATGTCCATTCATAATTTTAGCAAATCACATCATTTCCAAAGCGCATCGCTCCCACATACAAATCAAAGTCACACCTAAAATGGAGGGCCATCCGGAGCCTTATAGCGTGGAGTTTAAGACTACTTGCCATTTTTTTGTCGGCTAACGGATTCATTAACATATGAAAATTACATAAGAGCTAATACGAATTCTCGCGTCCATAGCTAACCTATCAGCTTCAACATTTGATGTTCTTTTGATATGTTTGAATTGAAAAGAAAAGAGGATTTTGTAACAACTGTCTACTTCACTCTCAAGATATGATAACGTATCACCAATCTTAACGTAAGATTCAAATATTTCCATTCAATTACAATAACCAATATAAACCGATTAATCTAACAATGTCCCATAAATGTAACTAAACATAATACAACATCAAAATAAAAATGTGGAGAAAACGGTAAAACCCCAAAGACCCCAATCTAGCTAGACATTCATTTACTCGGCATACTCACATAAAAGAGGGAAAGAAGGAGGAGTGGACAGAGGAGTTAATCCGTGAGGTATGAGATGCTAAAACGCAAGTCCACAAACTCTGTCCAAGTACTCCAAATAGAATAGTCTAGCCTGAAAATACACGATCACGACACCTAATGTTTCCAAGCAGCAAACAAGGTTCCTAATGTATCAAATGATCGCCCACACCCTTCCACTGAGGCTCAATGATGGATGTTGTGTCCACCGCACCGCCTAGAGGAAGCTTTATCTATCTTATGATCTCGGCAACAGATGGACTTAGACTGTTATGTCCCCGTACATAATATGACCCAAATGCAGAACTTTGTCTATGTACCCCCGCAATCTCACCTACTCGCATCACCACATGTCTATCTATATCTGTATATATTTATATATACATATGTATAACAATAAGTATCATTTAAACGGCAACGCAATCAAGAGGATGAATCCTCTATAATCATATCTTCAATTTAACATACAACGTAGTTAGACCTAGCAAACAAACAGAACACATTAAGATACTATACTACTGATCTGGAGGCTTTAAATAGAAAATAAAGAGTTGTGAAATAGCCCTCATCTTAGCCTAATCAAACATGGGAAAAAGACGATTGAAGAATATCGATTAAAGCGGTTGAGGTTAAGGAAATGCCGCTTCGAAAACTGTAAACTGTGATTATAATAGAGTTTCCATAAATATACTTTTCATAAATATACTTTTCATAAATATACTTTCCATAAATACATTTTATAAATGGAAACACTAAAAAGGGAAACTTTCCTAAAATAAATTAGGGTCTTGGATGGACAGAAAACTTATCTGGAAAGAAGTAGGCACAACTTTCTACCAATATCACATAATGGAGATCGGAAAGCAGATCTTTAAAATGAGTTCAAGAGTTTTGAATCGATATAAAATTGTTATTTGGTTCCTCCTGGTTCACCGGAAAACACTTCCCAAATTGGTTGCTTGCATATTCGATCTACAAAGATCTCCTCAAAAAAACACTCATTACTTTCAAAGCAAAATTCTAAAGGAAAAACTGCTTGCGTCTATGGATAGAAATGAGGGTCAAGGAAATCCTTACCGAAATTCAGATTGATACGATTCAATTTGGCTATTCGTTTCTCTTTTCTCCCAAAACGCATTCATTCACAAATCTACATTGCACATATATGTTTTAGAAAAATGAATGTCACTTTTAATTTGTTTCTCTGATTTGGACGAAACTACTTTTATTAAAGAAGAAACTTGGGGCTTACAGATCGATAGGTGCATTATTTTGTGGCTAAGCACGGTTCTCTGGGAAATCGCTCCACAAGTTGACAGAGGATTTCTGACTAGATCTCGACAGGGCTTCGACAACAAGTTTTGTGCAAGGAAAAGAATAAAGAAGGGATATTGATAGGAAAAGTAGCTTAGAATTTTCCCTAGAGATATTGGGTTTGATGGGCTGAAAGAAAGGAAAAAAATGAAAAATCGGATCGTTACAATTCTCCCCACTAACAAAAAATTCGCCCTTAAATTCAGATTTGGACTCGGCTGCTTGTTTACAGTTCTTAAATCTCTGGATACTCTAATCTCATTTGTACCTCGGGCTCTCAGGTTTCCTCCAGAATTTTGTTTATCTCCCCATGGTCTCTATCTATCGTAGTTACTTCTCTTGAAATTTATTTTCCTAAGGCTATATAACCACCATTGGTTTGTTAGGCACTGAAAAATCCTTACTGAGATTGCTTTGCGACTGCTGACTTTCCTCAATACTGACACATAAAAAACATCGTAAAAACCGACCAACTCTGCTGATAAACCTATATGATATGCTACTACCTCAATCTGCTCAAAAATAGAATACGTTCCATGTACCTCGGCTTACGCTTCTTCAGCTTATGAATCTTAGCTCCTCTCTGAAATGTCTTCTTTTTCAGGTATACTAAGTTCCCCTCCTCAACCTCAAAATCTCTCATGCGCTTATCTGCATAGCTCTTATGACGACCATGGAATTCCTTTAGCTGCCTCTTGAGAATGACTTATCATTTGATCTGCCATCCCAATGTGGTTTTATGACTTATCACTCTCCCACTTTTGACCATCACATGGTGTACGAAACCACCTACAATAAGAGCTTTATATGGTGCCAACTCGATGCTCGAATGATAATTGATCTCCAAACTGTAGTATGCTAACAATTCAATCTATCGCTGCCTCAAATTAAATTCCCACTAAGTATGGCCAGTACCTTTCGATGAATGAATACAACTCCAAACTTTTCTGTCACTACAAGAAATATGGGCCTTGATAGCACATAAGGATAACACGATTTTGTTAAATGCTTTTATAGAGGGTATCTTGAGGTGTTATAGTCTATTACAGCATGATATCAACAATGTACCGTTATTTCTCTAAGTGGGAAACCAAAATTGTGGGTTTGGAGCCGAAATTCTACTACGAGTGCCAAAAACGTGTTTTGGAGGTAAAATTTTGGTATGATCGCTAAAATTAGACAAAAATAAATACTCTTAACATTTTCCTTTTACATTTTGGATATTAAAGAAAAAACTCTTAGAAGGAACTAAAAAATACTTCTTCACGATATTTCAATCTTGCTTCTGCGAAACCTGGTCCCAAATCTCATCGATTTTGAGCTTCTAAGGCCTCAATCTCTAACTGAATTTTGAGAAATTAGAGTGTGAAATCGATAAAGATGAAGTGAGGATGAGCGATTACGAGTTTCCCAGCGATGGAGATAGGGTTCTGGAATGGGAGATGGGGATACCTAGCGACAAAGATTTTGCATCGCTTTCTCAGTCTCTTATTCCAAAGAATCTCGCGATGGCTTTTAGCATAACCCCGGAACGGAGCCGAACGATACAGGGTGTCAATCGTGCATCAGAGACCTCTTCCTCAAACAGGAACATCAATATTTTTTCGATCTCCTCCTTCTCCTCCGCCTTTGACGAGGTCCATCGTCATATCACAAAACTCTTGTGGAACGTCTTACAGTCTTTGCTCCTTGCATGTTTTGATTTATTCTCATTAGGGTTCCGATTTGATAAATCTTTTGAATTGGCGTGCTAAATAGCTCAAGTTGTTGAACCAGTACAATACACTTCTACAGAGTCGGTTGGAGTTGATATATAACAAGGCGAGTAGCAAACCAACACTCAAAGTAACTGTTTATGATTACTTCCTAAAGCTAAAATGTTAGATTCCCCCAGGCTTGCTGTGAGATCGTGATTAACACCAAGGATTTGTATTACATGGATATGGACTTTGAAAGAATGTAAATATCGATTTCCTAGGAATCAAAGATGTGTTTAGGATTGATCGTCGAGATAAGAACTTAGACAATCAAATAAGAAGTATACAAATATGATCTAAGCTATTGAGTCTCAGTGTTTTCTCTTGAAGTTGGAATGTCCGTGCGAATGATCTCTCTTCCTCTTTAAATAGCCTTGACTTCGATCTTCTTGTTCCGATTTCTTGGTATCTCATTAGCGACGATCTCTCCTTTTCTCCTCGATTCGCGGAGATCATTTCAACAAAAAACGATTCGGTCGTCAAATGAGACATCCTCTTTTTGTCGAGGTCGAGCTCGACGTTTTGTCCAATGTATTGTTCCATTTGGGCTTCTATCGACTTATGGCTAAACGGGCTTTGAACCACAATTGGGCCTTTCTGTTAGTTAAGGGGCCGGATCACGAGATCCAGCACCAACAATAGCCCCCCAGCCCATTAGTTCGACGTTTCGAGACTAACGGGCGTTAAACAGCCTAGGGAAGATGCGCGCCTCCGTCGGTATTGACACTTAATGATTACCCCGTTGGCGCCGTTGATCCCGCCTCTAGATGAACGGTCTGGATGCAATATGTGGATTATCTGACAAAGCGTGGCGCGTGAACCCAATCTCTGGGAATTAATAATGATACTTCCATATTCATCCGTCGATCTGGTCGGTCATCGAACGGTTGGGATTTGATATCCCAACTGATTTCGTCGACCTCGATCCACGGGAGAACAAATTGATTCTCCTCCATTTATCAGTGATCATTAGTCGGTTCTTATGAGGAATACGAGAGGTCCCTAGATTCTCGAACTCAACTAGATACCGATTAGATTCGCGGTTATCATTAATGATTTGAAATGAACTGTTAAGATTTTGGGATATCGAAAATCACGTCGATCTTGAGGAGGAAAATCATTAAACCTGCTTTAAAAAGGGGGTTACTTCCTTCACGACTCCCACTACGGATCGCACTAGTTACTCAGAGGTAACCTCTTCTTCCCTTCTATTTACAATTTTTCTTTCTTTCTTGCTCTTGTTTTGCAAAGATTTTGCAGCTTTCTCTCTCTAGATTTTTTCTCCTTCTACTTCTTTTTCTCTCTTCGGTTTCGATATCAAATCGCATGGTTGCGAGGGACACGATGGCGGCGAGTAGTATTTCAGCGGCGGAGTTGTACGGTCTGTACCCGAAGTCTTCTCTAAATTTCGGGTATTTGCAGAGACTGAGGACGAAGTATAGGATTCCGGAGGTAGTGGAGATGGTGATTCCTCTTTCGACGGAGTCGCCGGAAAAAGTCAGGGAGGGCTACTGCTGCGCCTCCTATACTTACTTCGATAAATGCGGGATTTTCTTCCCGATCCCCGCCTCCTTTCATGGGTTCTGGTGCAGCTTCAACTGGCCTTTCCCTAGATGACCCCCAACTTCGTCTGGTATGTTTGAAATTGGAGTCAGGGCTGCCGAGGAAGGGATCGAGTTCGGGGCCGAAGAACTCATGAGGGTCTGCCAGGTTAAACACAACGTTCGGGTCCCGAGAACGTACTACCTCTCCCCCCATTTTTGGAAGGTTCTTGAGGAGACCCTGGGGAGAGACGTCTGGAGGGACCATTACTTCCTTTTTAAGATCAACAGTCATTCGGTCGGGGACTTCGACTTCTCGGTTGTTCCGACGCGATGGGCTGTCAGCGTTGGTTAGATTTAAGGTTTTTCTCAGTTCGATCTGCCTTTTATTATCATCGAGCTATTATTAACTCCTTTTTGTTTTGCAGAGGCTCCTGATTCAATTTCTTTGAATTCGATCATCAGCTCGCCTGAAGCAGGGCAACGTCGACCGGAGACACTTTTCCACAGAGCGCATACGAGCTGCTCTGGGGTCCGAGCCCTCACGAACTCCTCGAGCTCAAATGAAACTACGGCTTTCTCCAAGTCCTGGCCTGTCAATGTCTCCTCACATAATTCCGCCTCCTCGCCGTATTGTAGAGAAAGTCGGAACGAGTAAGGGATATTTTATTGTGTTTTTTTTTGAAGGTCGAGTTGTAGAGGTAGACTAACTCGTTATCCTTCCTTTTGATAGGACGGACCGTCTCAGACAGTAACTCAGTAGCCAGCACCTCTCCACAAGAAAATATGTCTTAAAGAGGAACTACGCGTCGCCACGGGAAGGACCCCATCGATCTGGCGAAAAAAGTGAAGAAAGGCGATTTGAGCGACTTCATTTTCTTCGCTCTCAGGGCGAATCCTCCTCCGCCAGCTCCCCTTCCAGAAGAAACGGCCCAGGAGATGGAAGCCGCACCCACCGTACCGGTTGGCCAAGAGATGGTCCCTGCTCCTTCGAGGGAGTTGGTTCATCTCAGCTCCCACTTGAACGGGTCGAGGGGCTCGAATGGTCAAAATTGGGGCGGTTCTCGCCCTCCTACTCCCAAGCGCCAGCAAACTGATTTTGAGGTGAGTTTGCGACGGACGGGCCAAGAAGTAGAAAGGAGGCCGGCTTTTTCGGGATCTTTCGGGACATTCAACTAGCACTTTAGGCACCAGAAAGAATGTCCCATTGCGGGCGATCCGAAGGGGGTGGCCTATTTACTTAGGCATTTTAAGCATGCCGGCGATCAGATCCCGGCCGTCGGTGACATGGCGCTCGGAGAGGCCTACACCGAAATGATGGCGGCGCAAGGAAAAGTAAGGATCTCCTCCTTGTGTCTTTTTGTTTAATGCATGATGTTTTTTTTTTGCACTGCTTTAGCTTGTCTTCTTTGTTCGATGTACGCATTCTCTGGAAGATGCGAAAAGGTTCATGGCTCAAGCGGAGCGCGAGCTGCGGGATGTTCCTCAGACCAGCAAACTCGAGGCCGCCAAGAAGGCGGTGAGTGATTTGAATGCTGGGCTCTAGGCTGCCAAGGCCAAGGAAGAGGAGCTAAAGGCGAAACTGGCCAAGTATGTCGGCATGGAGGCTCTAATGATGCTCCTCGAGAATCAAGAAGAGGACCTTATGCAAAAGCTCAACGTGGCGACGACCCGGACCTTGGCGGCTGAAGAATCAAGTCGGGTTGCGGCTGCGCAGGCCGCTAAGGATTGGGATGCAGCGGAGATCACAACATCAAGGTCGCGGTTCACGCTGCGAGGAAGGAGCTCAACAACAGTACCTCGAGATCCTAAATGGGATTAAGGAAAAGAGCGATAAAAGAAAGGTTGAAACTAGCGCTGAGATCCATCTTCAGGAGGCTCTCGCGAACATCGAGCTCATTGCCGAGATTGCTACTGGCGAGCTGGACTTAACTCAGGAAGTGTTGAAGTTGGCCGAGAAGAAGCGGATTGCGACCGAGGATATGAATGCTGCGGCCGTTTCAGACTTCAGCATTAGAAAGCTCAACCTTCCCGCGATGTCCGAGGATTCCGTCGTACTGGCGAATCCTCAAGCTCAGACCTCTCCCCAGCTTGACCGGTATCGCTCGAATCTCCCAAGGGAGACTAGAGTTAGCTCGAGGGTGAGCGACGAGGTCGAGGGTCTGGTTGCTGAGGAAGCCGCGAGGGTCGATGAGCAGATGGGCGACTGAGCCGGTGGCTTTCTTTTAAAATTTCTGTAAGTGTTTTGGTGTTGCCCGAAAGGGATTTTAAATCTTTTTTCGAACCTGTGTTGCCCGAAAGGGCTTTCTAATCTATTGGTGTTGCCCGAAAGGGCTTTTGTAATTTCGAGGACATCACGTCCTCTTCTTTTTATTAATCGAATGGTCTTTCGATTTTTAACTTTCCATGCCTTACTCATTTTTGGACATGAATTCCTTTCAGAGTTGGTCGAATAGTCGAACTGTTAGCGTTTTGCCTTAGGGATATGAACGATCGTCTAAGTATGAAAATGAATCGAACTCGAAGTGTAGTCGCTAAAGATATGATATCTCTGAGCTTAGCTCGAACTATCTCGGTTTTTCCTTAGAGAATTTGGGAAAATAGTGTTGAGTTCGAGCAGATTTCGATTTGTATATTCGAGCTCAAATGATCGGTCTTAATTTAGGCATGCCTTAGGAAACAAATCTTAAAGAAAATATTGATCCGCGAGAGAGTAGAATTCGAAAAACTTTCTAAGTATCAAACGATGTAATATTGGGTACCTCGAGGTGTTGTTGTGAGGTTGTTTGTGTAGAGCTCCTTTGTGTCAGAACTATTTTCTGGATTCGACCAGGCGCGAGGTCGAAATAAGATTGTTTTGCTTATGGGAGGAGGTGCCCCCCAGTTCTTCTAGCTGCAAAGGTTGAAGAATTTGAAGTTAGATGTTTTGAGCAAGCGTTTTAAGTCGAGCTCGCATACTATTTCGGGGACCGTTTCTAAGTCACTTTTTCAGGATCGTATTAGATCTTTGTTTTGAGGGATCATTTCAGATCACTTATTTCGACGAAATCATTTCAGATCACTTTATTTTGGGACCATTTCAGGTTGCTTATTTGAAGTGATCATTTCTGATCGCTTTATTTTGGGACCATTTCAGATCGCTTATTTGAAGGGATCATTTCAGATCGCTTGTTGTTTTTATTTAAGAGATCATTTCAGATCACTTTTTTTTTTAAGAGATCATTTCATATCGCTTGGTTTGAAGAGATCATTTCAGAACGCTTGTTTTGGAGAGATCATTTCAGATCACTTGTTTTAGAAATAAAGAATTTTATTAAAATGATTTTGGCTTTACGAAATTGGTAAGTTAAGTGCTGGCTCTCGAGCGAGAGTTCAGAGTAGGATTGTAGAATGATCTTCGGGTTGTCCGAGATCGTAGATCTCGATGGGAGTTTTTTTAGAGGGGCGGCTGTACTCGAAGTCGAGATGCCTATGTACCCTTTGAGGGGATCAAGCCATTTCATATTTCAATTGTGGGAAGTATTCTCAGCGAAAATACTTTTTGAGGTTGATGATATTCTAGGGTCATAGCTCGGATTTTTAGGTTTCCACCGACTTGAGTTGGTAGACCCCATCCCGGACGACATCGGTGACCTTGTAAGGTCCTTCCCACTTTTCCCCAAACTTTCCAGCGTGTTCTTCCTTTTTATGGTCGAACACCTTCCGTAAGACGAGCTCTCCTACCTGAAACCTTCGGGTTTTAATCCTGGAGTCATAATAGCGAGCTGCAGCTTGTTGGTAATTCTGAATTCGGGTTAATGCGAGGTTCCTTCTTTCATCGACAAGATCGAGCTCGTCAGTTATCATTTTATTGTTCAGCTCCTCATGTTGTGGGCATTATTTTTGGCGAATGTTGGACACAAGGATTTCGGCAGGAACTATGGCCTCGATACCATATGCCAGAGAGAAGGGAGTTTCTCCGGTGGATTTGGGAGGAGTAGTCCGATATGCCCAAAGCACAGCTGGAAGTTCATCACTCCGGCTTGATTTGCATTCGTCGAGCCTCTTCTTGAGATTTTTCATGATCGACTTGTTGGCCGCCTTTGCTAAATTGTTTTCTTGAGGGTAATGGAGTGTTGAGTAGGTCAGCCTGATGTTCCAAGTTCTGCAGAACGTTTGGAAAGTGTTCGATATGAACTGGGATCCATTATCGGTGACGATCTCGTGGGGTAATCCATGGCGACAGATGATGTTACGCCAGACGAACTCCTTTACGTGGACGTCTTTGATTTTTTGGTATGACTCGGCTTTGATCCACTTGGTGAAGTAGTCAGTTATAACCAGTAGGTGCATGGCTTTCTTTTTGCCTGACTCGACTAAAGGTCCCATGATGTCCATTCCTCATCGCATAAAAGGATAGGATGATGAGATCAAAGAAAGTTTCTCGGATGGCTGATGGATAATCGGGGCGTGCCTTTGTCACTTGTCAAATTTATTAGAAAAAGATTCACACTCGGCTGCCATGGGTTGCCGAAAAAGCCTTGCCTCTTGATCCAGATGGCTAGAGCTCGTCCTCTGGAATGACTTCTGCAGGATCCCTCATGAGCATGTGTGATCACTGTTCGAGCCTGCTTGCCGTCAAGGCATTTGAGATATGGCCCGGAGAGGCTTCTTTTGAAGATCTCTCCTTCTGTGACGCAGTATCTCACGTTATGTGCTTTATGTTTTTGAGCTTCCCATTTGTTGTTGGGTACCTCGCTGTCGGTGATACCGAATAATCGGAGTTCTCCAATCTTTTTTGGTGTCGGGCTCGGGCCTCGACTGGTGGAGGAAGTTTTGATGGGACCGTCAGGCACGTTAGCTACGCAAATAGCTTTTATGGGGTCAATATCATCATCAATCTCGATAACGTCGGGGCATGTCTTTTTGTGTGTTTCTTGTTTAACGATATCGTCTTCCTCGATGGGACTGTTTCCTTTTAAGGATTGAGCTTTTAACGCTATGTCGATGCTTGGCTTTTCGATTCCTTCGACTGGAAAGATCCTTTTCAGATTGGGATCGGATGTCGAAGCCAATGCGGCGAGAGCGCCAGCTGGTGTTCTCTCCTTGCGGGATTCGGGTTAGATCGAAGAAGTCGATCTGATTGGCGAGACTACTAACTACTCGTAGATATGCTTCCATGCGCTCGTCTTTGGTTTCGTTGTCACCATGGAACTGGCTCGTTACCAGTTGGGAGTCGCTTAAAGCGTCTACTTTTCGGGCTCCTATTGTTATAGCTAGCCTGAGTCCGGATATCAACGCTTCGTATCCCACTTCGTTGTTCGATGCAGCGAAGCATAGCTTGAAAGATTGTTCCAGTACTTCTCCTTTGGGAGAAACCTGTTTTACTCCGACCACGGATCCTTGCCTTGAGGACGCGCCATCGACATGGAGATTCCATCTCTTCGCAAAGGTTGGATCGAGATCGATGGTAGGGGGAGTTCGACTATGAAATCGGCCAATACGTGGGCTTTTAAGCATGTTCGAGTTTTGAACTTGATATCGTATTTGCATAGTTCGATGGCCCATTTAACCAGATGACCTGACTGGATTGGACTGTGGAGGATAGTCAACGGTTGAGAAGTCATAACAATGATTGAGTGCGATTGGAAGTATGGTCGAATCTTTCGAGCTGATGTGTCTAACGCTAGTGCAAGTTTTTCCATCGCGGGGTACCTCGGTTCGGCATCGATTAGGGTCTTACTGATGTAATAGACTGGTTTTTGATCGTTTTTTTCTTCGCGAACTATGAATTCGATTACCGTTGCCGAAGAGACAGCTAAGTAGAGGTAAAGGGGCTCCCCATCTACTGGCTTTGCCAGTATCGGTCGTTCGCTCAGACACGCTTTGAGCTGGGTGAACGCCTCTTCACACTTTTCGTCCCAAAAGATTTTTTTGTTCGCTTGAGGAGGTGATAGAAGGGATGAAATTTATCAGTCGATCTAGATATGAAGCGATTCAAAGAAGAAATTTTGCCAGTCAGTCGCTGGACTTCTCGCGTTGTCTTCAGAGATTGCATCTCCAAGAATTTTGCGTTCTGTTTAAGGTTCGCTTTGATCCCTCTTTCAGTTACTAGGTAACCTAGGAATTCTCCTGATGGGACACAGAAGGTGCACTTCACCGGATTGATTTTCATCCCATACTTTTTGAGAATGACGAAACATTCCTTTAGCTAGGGGATGTGATCCTCGCCCCTGGACGATTTGACTAGCATATCATCGATGTATACCTCCATGGTTTTACCCAGTATCCCGGAAAACATCTTGTTGACGAGACGCTGGTAGGTGGCTCATGCGTTCTTTAGCCCGAGAGGCATGAACTTATAGCAGTATGTGCCTCGATCGGTTATGAACGAGGTCTTTTCGTGGTCTTCGAGGTTCATCAGTATCTGATTATACCCATGGAATGCATCCATAAAGGATAGTAATTGGTGGCCTGCTGTAGCTTCGACCAATCGGTCGATGTGTGGGAGTGGGAAGTTGTTTTTTGGACATGACTTGTTGAGGTCTTTGAAGTCAACGCAGACTCTCCACTTCCCATTCTTTTTCTTAACCACCGAAGGGTTCACGAGCCAGTCGGGGTATTTCACTTCCCTGATCGATCCGATTTTCAGTAAACGGTCGACTTCATCATTGACGGCTTGGGCTCGTTCTAGGCCGAGCTTGCGACGCTTCTGCCTGATTGGTTTGTAAGTCGGGTCGACATTTCGCTCGTGACTGGTTATGTCGATATCGATTCCTTTCATGTCCGCCGAGGACCAAGCAAAAGACTCAATGTTTTGTTTGATGAAGGTGATCAGTTTGTTTTCAACTGATTCTGATAGGTCGGCTCTGATGCCAACGAGTCTCTCAGGATGAACTTCGTCTATACAAACTTGAGTCGTGAGGTCCTTTTGGGGTCCTCTTTGACCGGGGTCGTTGTGCTTTTTAGTTCGCATTTTAGCGAGCTCCTCTTCTTTCTGTAATTGCTATGCATGGGATTTTTCGATTATATTCGTTCATGTAGCAGTTTCTGGAAGTCTTTTGACTTCCGTAAACGGTTTTCACTCCTTTCGGAGTTGGCAAATTATCGCACTTATGGTAGGTCGAGTGTACGACTTTCATATCGTATATCCAGGGTCGACCCAAGATGGCATTATATAGAGCTGGTCAATTGATATATCATGGTTTTTACCCATTTTATACCATGATATAGATGTGTTTTTAGTGTCTTTTGTGTTCGTTTAGAGTCTTTTACAGGTTTAATCAGGTTTGGAGCTAATTGGAGATATTTGGAGCATTTTGGGACTTTTGGGACGTTTTGGCCGAGAGCTTAACTCACTGTCCGATTTATTGATCAAGCATCGACCGACACACCTTGTGCATCGGTCGACACACTAGCGAGATGGGCCGTACGCGTCGGTTTAACAAGTTATGAAGATTTGTAAAGAGGCCCAGAATAGTTCCAGTATTTACACAAAAGCCCCAGCCGAGATTAGGCCTATATATAGAGGATTTTGGTGTTTAATTTACTTACGCTTTCATACTTAGAGCTAAGAGATTTTTAGAGCTTTTGGGGCTGATCTATTTCCTGTATTCACTTATTTTGGAGAAGATTTCGAACCCCTTTGATATTTTATTCTCTTATATGCAATCTATTATTTCTATGATTATGTTTTCATCAATCATGTCTGAGTAGATCCATAGTTAAGTTTAGGGTTTCTCATTAGGGTTTGATGACTTGCTAGACTTGTTTAATTCAGTTAAGGATTCATATGATTAGAATGTTCTTCAAACTAAATTGTGCTTAAAGCTAGTTCTAACCTGATCAATTAGAATCTAGATCTTAGGTTGCTAAATTCGACACGAGAGTAAGTTTTAGAATCTGAACTATTTAGGTTGAGCAATTAAATTATTCGCAAAGAGATTTGGTTTAGTTTAATTGTGAACATATCGAACTTGAACTTAATGCTAGTTTAATCTGTTAGTAATTGCAAAGAGATTTGGGTTACTGCACTTAGGCTTAGAGAGTTTTCGCAAAGAGATTTGGTTAATTCTATTTACGTGATTTGAGTTCTAGAACTGAGTTTAATTTGATCCTGACTGATTAACTTGTCTGCTTGTCTGATTTCCTGAGAACACCCTAGGCTTGACGCTTTTAGTTTATTGCTTTCACAACCAACTTGCTACTGTTTACTTTCTTGCTTCGCAATTTATTTACTTCACCATCTGCTTATTTCTAGTATTAATCTCTACGTTTCTGATTCTATTGAGACCAAGTGTCCCTGTGGATTCGATAACCCTATATACTACTTTGACGATACTGTGCACTTGCAGTTTAGAATAGGATAAAACTTAGAACCTATCAAGTTTTTGGCGCCGTTTCCGGGGACTCTTAGAGTCTTCGATAGGACCGAACTTAGGGTTTTTACTAGAAATTTTTCTTTTTGTTTTTGCTTTTTTTTCGTTTTTATTTTCATAATTTGCTAACCTTTTTTTTCTCTATTTCTTTCTGTCGCAGGTACGACTTTCGCCTTGCGTCGATCGTTGCATCCTTTGTGTTGATCGTCACTAGGCGATTCTGAGATTGAATCGATCGTTGCACTGATAGCATCGGTCGTTGCTGGACGATTACAGACAGTTTATGCCAACGCAGAAAACTCGAAGTAATCCGAACTCGAGCTTAGTTAATCTAGGACTAGAGGAACTTGGACGTCTAGAAAGAACTATCAGAAGAGAAAAGAGAGAGAGAATGGTACGAGAACGTCTGATCTTGATACCAGATGCTGAAGGTACCCTGAGGGACCGAGATAACAACCCGTACAATGCTGCTGGGCATCGGGTGAATCAGATTTCCAGTTCTATGAAGGGAAAAGGAGTTGCATACACTCACATTAAGGCCTGGTCTGTGTACATTAATGATGGGTCTCACCAAGGTAAAAAATTTGAGCTGAGTACGGCTGAATTGGTAGAGGAGGAAGAATTTTCGGATTTCGGAGAAAAACTCTCGGGTGAAAGTTGTGAACACAGTGTTGCAACGATCGACACACCCTTAGTGTCGGTCGTTGCAGGGCGTGAACAGACAGAACTGTCGGATGATAATGGCATAAATGCTGACTTGGAGCTTGATCGCCTATTCCTTGGAGTTTCTGAGATCTCTCAACAGGAGATTTATGCGCAGATTGTTAGACAACACTCCTCAGTGTCTGAAGTGATTAGGCAGGAAATTGAAGAGCTTAAGAAGCTAGAGGAGATTGGTGAAGAATTGGAAGAAATTCCAACTTCTGATGATCCACCTTATCATCCCTGTGTGCAGAGGTACTTAAACAGGATGCTGCCTTTAGATGAAGAGCTGAGAGACTGGGTGATTATAGTTCCCCAACACATTAGTGAGGTGCTACTGAACAAGATCCCGAAGAAGCTGCCTGACCCTGGAGTCTTTGTGCTTAACTGCTCCATCTTCGAGGACAGTTTTAGACGCTCTCTGTGTGACTTAGGAGCTGCTGGAAGTATGATGCCTTATTCTGTGGCAGAGAAGCTGGGGATGCTGGATTTTTCTCCTACTACGACCTCTCTTGTCCTAGCTGATCAGTCTATACGAGTTCCGGAAGGACTCTTAAAGGACATTCCAGTGAGAGTTGGAAACTACTTAGTTCCGACAGACTTCCTTGTGCTGAAGTATGACTGCGATCCTGATGAAGCATTGCTGCTTGGAAGACCATTCTTGGCTACAGCAGGAGCTGTGATTGATGTTAGACAGAGTCTAATAGACCTCCACCTGGGAGATGAGCCGCTGCGATATGAGATGGAGAAGCTGCGAAAACCACTAATAGATGGGCAGACATTCACAATCATGGATGCAGATGATGAGCAGCCGGATGACACTGTGATTCTAGATCCTGGAGCTCATTTTACTCCATCTTTTCTTGGACATGAGCATTCTGCAACAGCCTATTCTCCACCTTGGATGAGGAGACTTGAACAGAGACAGAAAAAGTCTCTGTCAGGTTCTCTTGGTGCCTGAAAGATCTTGTGCGTCCGGTCAAGCTAATGACCTTAAACAAGCGCTGAGTGGGAGGCAACCCACTGTTAGGTTTAGTTGTTTTTCTTTCTTATTTTTGGTGTTTTTCTTAGGATTTCACGTTTTTGTTTTTGTTTTTGCTAAGTTTCAGATGCAGAACTCGAATCTGGAGAGGTGTGACGATCGATGCACTTGTGCACCGGTCGTTGCAAGGAGATTTGACGAAGATGGGTAATCGCATTGTAACGATCGTTGCTCCTAAGCAACGGTCGTTGCAATTGGTTCAATTGCAAAACTAAGGTATGCGCTAAACCGGAAAATCAATTTTGATTTGACCAGCAACGGTCGTTGCCCCTAAAGCAACGATCGTTGCACCCACGACCAGGTAAGTGCCTTAAACCCTTTCTCTTCTCTTTTCTTTCTCATTTCCGATCAGCCGTACAACCGAAAGCTCCACACCCAAAATCGAAAATCCTCATCATTTTTCTTTGTTTCAATTACTAATACTTCCTATTTCACACTCTAAACCCTTGTCTGTAGCTCATATCTCACGAATCCAAGGTAAAGAACTTCTATTTCTCAAATTTTCGGATTGGACTTTAGGGTTTTAGGGTTTTAGATTTTTGAACTGAAAATTGATGATGCATGCGTAATTAGACTGATTTAGGGTGATGGATTATGATTTTGAACTGATTTGAGGCAATGCGGCTTGGATTTGGACTGATTTTGTTGATATTGTTTGCGGCAAAATCGCCTTGCAACGGTCGTTGCTTTCGAGCAACGGTCGTTGCTTTGCGATTTTGGGAAATGTTCGATAAAGTGAAATCGCTTTGCAACGATCGATGCCTTAGATGCAACGGTCGATGCTTCGCGATTTCACAGAGAGTTGCCGAGACTTATATTGTTTAAATTTTATTTCTTTTGCAGATGGCATCTCGTAGACAGCCCCGCAAGAAGTAAGCAACAGCATCAACGGCTGCAAGACAGTACATTCCACCTCCAGAGTGGTTTCACAGACACTCTGACCCACCTGAGCCATATGTAAGAGATGGACCGCCAATCGCTTTGCCTTGGCCCCGAGAAGACGCTACAGAGATCCCGACAGCCAGACAGTGGCCAAGGGACATTCGCTCGTTCCTTAAGACTGCAGACTTCACAGAGCGACCACTGCTTGACCAGTGGGATGAGTTTGATTCACTTCTCTACAGTGGTTGGTGTGGGATGACCATCAAGCCAACCAAGTTTGCTGACTACTCTACCTGCAAGAGTCTGGGGATTGATGAGCAGGTACTTGATATGTGCAGAGACATTGGTCTAGGGACAATGCCAATGCGCCCTTATGATCTCTATCCTGAGCTGGTCAGACAGTTGCTAGCCACTTGCAGAGTGGTTTACCCAGATCCCGATAGGAGGAGCGGTACAGGAGATATCTTTACCTTCATGAGTTGGGGAGTCAGGTATCGGATTCCTCTACTTGATCTTTGCAGGATCTACGGGTTCAGTACTGAGCCGAGGCGCATTGCTATGGCACTTGAGTGGGATCCAGTTGAGGCTCGCACATTTTGGGAGAGTATTGGCAGCGGTCGATACAACTCCAGGATCACACCAGTGAAAATGATGAGGCATCCTGTGCTGAGATATGTCTCGCGTATCTTGTGTTGGAGCTTGCTATGCAAGTTTGAGGCCAACAAGATGCGCAAGTATGAGATGGAGATGCTGTTTATGGGGTTGAGAGATCAGTTTAGAGGTTCTGACGTGAGAGATCCTACTACGGGTCTCAACTTGGGAGCTGTCTTTGCTTTACATTTATGTGATCTGCAGACGAAGCCTTTTGATGGAGCTAGTACAGAGACGGTAGGGAGCTTGCTTACTCCCATTTTTATGCATTGCGGGATTCCTCTACATGGCACGGAGCGTGATAGAGCCCAGGAGTTCCTAGACTTCAGTCATTTGCAGAGCGCTACCTAGCTCAAGGAGGGGCGCATTTGGGTTTATCAGGACCCGGATACTGGGATGTGTGGTATAGAGCTTCCTGCTGCTAGGTGGACACGGATTGATACATTGGTGGCTCTGAGATTTCAGCCTCCAGAGACTGAGCAGCGTGGGATTCCGACTATGGCTCATCCGCTGGGAGAGCCTTCCACACGAGCTTCGACTTCTGCTGCCCCTGCGCCTGCTGCTGCTCCGTTTGACCTTGGCCCTTATCCTGAGATGTCAGTTCCCTATGGAGATATGTCAGAGGCTGAGTGGAGAGAGCGTAGTGATGGGATCTGGAGGACCGTTTGGGAGTGGATGCGTGGCTGCACTTGCAAGAGACAGCCACCAGTTCATTAGCCCGTCCCTGCTTCACGACGTAGACAGCGTTCTCCTACGGACGTCAGTGACACTGAGCGCTATGGAGGGATTGATGATAGCGAGTGAGCGTAGCTGTCATCTCTGGATTATCGGTTCTGTACTCTGTTTTTTCTTTTTATTCTTGCACTTTTTATTTTTATTAGTTTGCTACTATGTTTGGATGGTTTATGCTTGATTAGATACATTTGTTGCATGGGTTTTACTCTGTTTCTAGTGTTTTCAGCTTGCAGGATTCGAAACTGACAAAAACCGACAGATTAACCTGCTAACTTGCTGACTGTTCGTGAAATCGCAGTGCGTCGATCGACACACCATTGTGTCGATCGTTACAACGGAATCGTTGCGGTCCTGATCGCACAGCAACGGTCGGTGCACCTAGTGCAACGATCGATGCCTGACTGCGACATAGGTAAAAACCCGAGAGAACTAACCATTCCATTAACAAATTTTTATTTTCTTTCTTTTAACCAATCCCTTGCTTGACACTACTGGGGACAGTGTGTCTTAAGTGTGGGGGAGGTTCTACTAATTACTTTCTTTTGTTTTCTTAGAGTCAGTTAAATTTTAAAAATTTGTTTTTTTTGAGTCAAAATTTGTTTAAGTAGGAAACAATGATTTTTTGAGAAGATTAGCAGCATTTGCAGGAACTTAAGTAACCATTGGGATGAAGCTGCAGATTATCTATGACTATTAGAAAACCCAGACACAGATCAGCCTACTGAGAACACCCACATCGCTTCAGGTATCAGAGGATCTTTTACTGACTTCAATTTAATCCTGACTTTAGATTTCTCACCTAAGGGCTTGGTATACTTTATGTCGGACTCCCTTGTTGGTTCTGACACAGCCTGTAAACCTGTCCTATTTGGTTCCCTTCTCCCCTTCCATAAAAAAAAAAGATAATAAACTGCGGATGAGTTAGTAACTCCGAAGTGGTCATGGGAATGGTAGCAAACACTATTTTCTCTCATGTGATCCATGGAATGTGTCCAAAGTACACCCCAAAACGGGAAGAACACTGATAAAAAAAAACAAAATGATACCCAGTGGGGAAAAATCAGTTGTTAAGGAAGGGAAAGAGAAGAAAGGGACTAAAGAAAGACAGTTTGGTGGTCTAGAGCTGGCAAGGTAAGAATCCATGTGCCTTTAGATCGATACCCCTTAGGTGAGACCGCACTTAAATATATGCAGAAGTCAGTAGGGAGAATTTGAATGCGTGAATGTGATTGTGGCGTTTACTTAGGACAGTTGCTAAGTGTGGGGGAAGTATATGTTGGTCTTGATATCTTGCAGGTGATTCTTTCAGTGGATTACTAAGGGGAATCTGAATGTTGCTGCTTCTACGACAAAATGAGTTTCTGAAGAGTTTTCAAACCTCTTCACTGCATTTTAGTTCTCTGTTTTGCTTGAGGGCAAGCAAAGGCTAAGTGTGGGGGAGTTGATATATCATGGTTTTTACCCATTTTATACCATGATATAGATGTGTTTTTAGTGTCTTTTGTGTTCGTTTAGAGTCTTTTACAGGTTTAATCAGGTTTGGAGCTAATTGGAGATATTTGGAGAATTTTGGGACTTTGGGACGTTTTGGCCGAGAGCTTAACTCACTGTCCGATTTATTGATCAAGCATCGACCGACACACCTTGTGCATCGGTCGACACACTAGCGAGATGGGCCGTACGCGTCGGTTTAACAAGTTATGAAGATTTGCAAAGAGGCCCAGAATAGTTTCAGTATTTACACAGAAGCCCCAACCGAGATTAGGCCTATATATAGAGGATTTTGGTGTTTAATTTACTTACGCTTTCATACTTAGAGCTAAGAGATTTTTAGAGCTTTTGGGGCTGATTTATTTCCTGTATTCACTTATTTTGGAGAAGATTTCGAACCCCTTTGATATTTTATTCTCTTATATGCAATCTATTATTTCTATGATTATGTTTTCATCAATCATGTCTGAGTAGATCCATAGTTAAGTTTAGGGTTTCTCATTAGGGTTTGATGACCTGCTAGACTTGTTTAATTCCGTTAAGGATTCATATGATTAGAATGTTCTTCAAACTAAATTGTGCTTAAAGCTAGTTCTAACCTGATCAATTAGAATCTAGATCTTAGGTTGCTAAATTCGACACGAGAGTGTGTTTTAGAATCTGAACTATTTAGGTTGAGCAATTAAATTATTCGCAAAGAGATTTGGTTTAGTTTAATTGTGAATATATCGAACTTGAACTTAATGCTAGTTTAATCTGTTAGTAATTTGAAAGAGATTTGGGTTACTGCACTTAGGCTTAGAGAGTTTTCGCAAAGAGATTTGGTTAATTCTATTTACGTGATTTGAGTTCTAGAACTGAGTTTAATTTGATCCTGACTGATTAACTTGTCTGCTTGTCTGATTTCCTGAGAACACCCTAGGCTTGACGCTTTTAGTTTATTGCTTTCACAACCAACTTGCTACTGTTTACTTTCTTGCTTCGCAATTTATTTACTTCACCATCTGCTTATTTCTAGTATTAATCTCTACGTTTCTGATTCTATTGAGACCAAGTGTCCCTGTGGATTCGATAACCCTATATACTACTTTGACGATACTGTGCACTTGCAGTTTAGAATAGGATAAAACTTAGAACCTATCATCAATCTACCACGACAAACTCTGTCATTCTTCGTACTCCTCCAGCTATTACTGGGATGAAGACGGAGCCCATTGAGTATGTTGTTTCGCTAGCGAACCCTACTAGGGGTGTCTGTCCTTCGACGACCTCGGAGTACTTGAACTCCATATTTTTGAATGCGGCGTAAAAGAGGACGTCTACAGAATTTCCAATGTCGATCATTATCCTTGAGAGTTCGACATCTCCGACAACTAGGCACACGAGGAGTGCATCGTCATGCGGTTTGTCGAGGTTGAGTCTCTCGCTCTCATAGAAGGTGATCTCATTATTTGGGCTTTACATTGGGATCTTTTCCCGTTTTATCTGTTTCGACCTTTCTTTGGAGAGCTTTGATCGAATTGATCGAGTCTCGGCATAGCTTAGAGCCGCCGAATATGAAGTCAACTCGTTTAGAAGGTATAAACCGTACACCCCCCCCCCCCCCCCCCCCCCCCGCACAAAAGCGTGGGAGATTGATTCGTGAGCTTAGTTTTTTCTAGGGGCTGGACGTGGGGATAATGCTGATCCTTCCGGGGCGCCGCATAAACTGAGTTCGCCGAGAATGATCTCGACTTGTTTTTGCGACCCCTGAGGAAGAGCATCAAGCGACCCTGCCTCCGTAGATCGCTCCCTTTTGTTCTGAGACGGCTTTTTGATGTTCGACTCTTTGGTCGATCTAGTTTCCTTTTTATCAGAAGGCGTTTCTTCTTCGACCTCAGACTCATGGTTATTTTTGGCCTCTTGTTTTTTGGCTTCGACCTTGGCTCGGGTGTAGCATTCTTCTATTGAATGACTCTTCTTGTTGTGAAAATCACAAAATTTATGTTTGTCGAACTCGAACTTTCGCGAGCTCTTTGGGCTCTCCACCGCGTTGACACTCCCGGATTTACGAGAATCCTTTTTGGTGTTTGAGTTCAGTGAGCCCGACTGGTTTTTCTCCTTTTGGTGCTTTTCTCTGAGGGTCGTAGTTTCTTCCTCGAGGCGGGCGAACACCAAAGCATGATGTACATCATCGTCAAGAGTTAGTGGTTTGCGGATTGTTATTTCCTTGCGGAACTTGGTTGAATACCACAACCCACGTCTCGGCGCTTCTATTGCTACTTCGTCGTTTGGATTCGCGAATTGAGATTTGATTTCTTTGAATCGTTTGATGTACGAACGAAGTGTCTCTTCGGGTCGCTGAGATACACCGAACAGACTGCCTCAGTAGTTTTGACTTCGATATAAACGGAGTATTGCTTAAGGAAAGCCGTCATAAACTAAGTGAAGTTGTCAATAGACTTTTCTTCCAGTCCGGCGAACCACTATAATGCTGAGCCCGATAAGTTCTCGGCGAAGAGCCTGCAGAAAGCGGGATCCCTTTCCTCGTCAGTCAGGTAGACTGTAGACGTTGCTAGTCTGAACGCTCTTATGTGAGCTTGGGGGTCCGACTTCCCCGAGTAATCTGGGAATTTGGTTTTCTTGATTTCACGTAACCTCGCAAACGCGATTCGGTCTGTGAACGGCGTTTGACTCGTTTCTTCGATCACTCGATCGATGTCGTGTGTTTTGCTTGTTGCCATGTGAACTCGCGAGCTCAAGATCATGAATTGGGCGTTGGCCTGCTCGATGTATTGCCTAAGCATGCCATGTTCGTCGCCTTCTACGGGAGCGAATTGTGTTTGTGGTTGAGTCGACGATTGTCCGTTAAGGATCGGTTCGACTAGATCAATTGTTGGGATCGATCTCGTCTGGTCGACTCGAGGCATTTGGAATGATATCGGGTTAGGCCCGATTGGAGGCTTGGAGCTTGAAGCGAAGGCCAAACCGCCGAGCCACGTTGGTATGATGCCAGGATTGTTAGTCAAAGGGGGTGGTCTGGGCAGCGGCTGGTTCGCTGAACCACTTAAACATGTAGTTTGCGAGCTTGTACTGAAGAAGATTGGTGTTGCCGTAGGTTTCATCGTAGGATAGAACCCACTATTCCACGTACCGGTGACATTTCCCGAAGTCCCGAGAGGATATACCACTTGAGAGAAGTCCGGACGAGTGCGAGGCGGAGGACTCAGAGGAGGTATTTGATCGTTTATGGATCGATCTCTTGGATTCTTGTTCGGCGAGTTGGGTAGCCAGAGCGCGATTGGGGATTTCTTGGGCCCGAGGGTTTGCCTCGTTTCTTCTCGTTTGTCGCGGAGGCACAGGAGCTTGTGGCGAACTGGATCTAAGTGTTCCCGATCCGCCTCCAGGCGTGGAAGCAGAGGGAGATTCGGATCTGATCCAGACCCAGTTCTTGTTCGGATCATTTGTTCCTGGCAAAACTTTTTTTGGAGTTTGGCATGTTGCGGGTGTTTAAGCGACCGGTCGGTTTGTGCCGATGTCGTGGAGACAGAGGCTGAGCTCGTCATCACGCCATCGGTCTGACCCGTGGTATTTGCTTCGATGGTGTTATGAGGAACGGTGCCGACCACTTGCTGGTGATCGACTGGAGGTGTGGCGTTGGAAGAGCCCTAGATCTGATTCTTAAGATAGGAAGATCTATGGTAGTCCCCAGAATCAGCGCCAAATATTAGATCGTGATTCACACCAAGGATTTGTATTACGTGGATTTGGACTTTGAATGAATGTAAATATAGATTTCCAATGAATCAAAGATGTGTTTAGGATTGATCATCAAGATAAGAACAAATACAATCAAATAAGAAGTATACAAATATGATTGAAGCTATTGAGTCTTGTTGGTACTGGATTTCCCTCTAGGAAATCCGGCCCATAAACAAATAAGACAAAGGCCCATATTCATGAGCCCGTTCCAAAATCAAAGACAGAGAGATCGGCCGATTCCTTTGTTGGGCCCATACGATTGACATCCGGACAAGGCCCAAGCAACGCCGAAGTGAGAGGCGATCGATATCGAGCTCGATAGGAGACGATGCGGAGATAGAGCAACCCGGTCTTCGTCAGTTCAATAGATCCACGCAAATCTCGGAGATCGTTATCACGACGAGGCCAAAATATCGGAACAAGAGGATCAAATTCGAGAGTATTTAAAGAAGAAGTGGCGATTCATTCAAGACATTACAACCCTAATTAAGAACACTTCGACTAGATAGCTCGATTGTCATACTTTGTACTCTCTTTTTCGACTGTGTTTGTTCTATTTCGACGATCAATCTCAATAAAGTCTTTGATTCATTAGAAATCTATACCATTTATATATCCAAAAGTCCAAATCCACGATTACAAATTCTTGGTGTGAATCTCAGATCTCACATTTGGCGCCGACTGTGGGGACTATCTATAGTTTTTCTTGTCTTAAGAATCAGATCTTAGATCCGATAGATCGAGATGAATCCCAACCAATCTGGCTCTCCCAGCGCCACACCACCAGTCGACCACCCTCAAACGGTTGACAACGTTCCTCAGAACACAACGGGGTAAGAATCATGGGTCAGACCGATGGCGTGTTGACGAGCTCTGCCTCAGTCTCCACGACTTCGGCACCAGCCGGCTCAGTCGTCCAAACGGTCGCGACGAGCCATACTCCGACAAATGTTTTGTCAGGAACTAACGATCCGAGCAGAAATTGGGTGTGGATGAGGAATGATTCCATTTCCGCCCCCACCTCAGGAGGTGGATCTGGAATAACCAGACCTAATTCGCCACTGCCTTCTGCTCCGCAGCGACAAAGACCAGATGACCTCGCTGAAATCCTTTCGATGTTAAGCCTGTTGGTAAACCGAACGAGAAACAACGAGGCAAGCGCACGGGCCCAAGAGATCGTAAACCGTTCTCTGGCCGCGCAGCTCGATGAACAGGAACAGCGCATTAACGCCCGTCTTGAAGAGCTCGCCAGCCAAAACCAGGGGGTAGATCAACACATGATCTACGAACCCCCATAAGTCCTCCACCATGGACACGCTTGGACTTCTCCCAGGTAGTAACTCCCCCGGGAGCATCGGGAAATTTCACTAATACGTCAAGTAGCGGCTTCCGCCCTATAATGACACCCATGTACGATACCGACTCCATTCAGTTCGAGTTCAATGGTCACAGATCCGACCGGATCGGGAAACCAACCATTACCCGGACCACCACCTTTCCCGAATAACTCTAATATCCAGCTGAGGCAACTAGGAGGCTCTGCTTTAGCCTCGAGCTCAGGACACCTTAACGGGTCAAATACGATACAGTTCCAAACGCCGCAGGTCGACCAGACGAGATCAATTCCAACAATCGATCTTCTCGACCCCGTTTTCCCGAAACAAACATCCAATCAGGCACAAGCCCAGTTTGCGCCTACGGTAGGCGACGAACACGATATGCTTAGACAGTACATTGAACAAGCTAAGGCCCAGTTCGTCAGTCTGAGCTCGAAAGTTCACATGGCAATAAGCGCGGCGCCCGACATCGATCGAGTGATCGAAGAAACGCGACAAACGCCGTTCACAGACCGGATCGCCTTTGCGAGAATCCGGGAAATAAAGAAAATGAAATTTCCGGAGTTCTCTGGAAAATCGGACCCGAAAGCCCATATCAGGGCATTCCGACTAGCAATGGCAAGGGTATACCTTACCGATGAGGAAAGAGAGCCGGCTTTCTGCAGGCTCTTCGCCGAAAACCTATCGGGCTCCGCCCTAGAATGGTTTGCCGGACTGGAAGAAAGGTCCATCGACAACTTCACCCAGTTCATGACGGCTTTCCTTAAATAATACTCCGTCTTTATTGAGGTAAAAACTATTGAGGCAGCCCTGTTTGGCGTCTCTCAGAAACCTGACGAGACACTTCGCTCGTACATCGACCGATTTAAGGAAATAAAATCCAAAATCGCAAACCCACAAGACGAAGTGGCTATAGAAGCACTGAGACGTGGACTGTGGTATTCGACCAGATTCCGCGAGGAAATAACAGTCCGCGAACCTCAAACACTCGATGACGCCCTTCATCGCGCATCGGCCTTTGCTCGCCTCGAGGACGAAACCACGGCCCTCAGAGAAAAGCATCGAAAAGAAAAGAACCCGCCGGGCTCCCAGAACCCGAACTCAAAAAAATATTCCCGTAAATCAGGAAACGTCAATGCGGTCGAGAGCCCGAAGACCTCGAAGAAATTCGAGTTCGGTAAGGAAAAATTATGTGGTTTTCACAACAAAAGAGGACACTCGACTGAAGAGTGCTATACTCGAGCTAAAGCCGAGGCTCAAAAGCGAGAGTCCGAAAACAAATAAGAATCAGAAGTCGAGGAGGAAACTCCATCTGACAAAAAGGAAAGTAAGCAGACCAAAGAATCAAACACCAAAAAGCCTTCTCAGAACAAACGAGAACGGTCAAAGGAGCCGGAATCTCTCGAAACACTCCCTCAGGGGTCGCGAGCTCAGCCTGTGCGGAACCCCAGGAGGTTCGGCGTTATCTCCACCTCCGGCTCCCGTCAAGAGTTTACGCTCATGGATCAATCTCCCTCGTCTCTGCGGGGGGGGGGGGGGGGGGGTGTATGGGCAAAACCCCCTAAACGATGCAACTTCATCTTCGGTGGCTCCAAGCTATGCTGAGACTCGGTCAATTCAATCAAAGCCCTTCAAAGAAGAGTCGAGACCGACAAAGGGGGGAAAATCCCAATGTTAGGTCCAGACCACGAAATCACTTTCCACGAGAGCGAGACAAGTAATCTCGATAAACCACACGACGACGCTCTCCTCGTTTGTCTAGTATTGGGAGATGTCGAACTCTCGAGGATAATGATCGACACAGGAAGTTCGGTGGATGTCCTCTTTTACGATGCGTTCAAAAAGATGGAGTTCAACGACTCCGAAATCGTTGAGGAAAAGACACCAATGGTAGGGTTTGCTGGCGAAACAACATACTCAATGGGCTCTGTATTCACCCCAGTAATAGCTGGAGGAGTTCGAAGAATGACAGAGTTCGTCGTCGTAGATCGGCCAGCTCCCTACAACGCAATTCTAGGTCGACCATGGATATATGACATGAAAACGGTACCATCGACCTACCATCAATTCGTAAAATTTCCAACTACCAAAGGAGTAAAAACCGTTTACGGAAGTTAAAAGATTTCCCGCCATTGCTACATGAACGGATACATGCAAATTGAGAAATCCCCCGCGTAGCAATTACGGAAAGAGGAGGAGCTCGCCACCATGCAGACCAAAAGGTCGAACGACCCAAGTCAAATAGGACCCCCAAAGGACCTCACGACCAAAGTTTGCATAGACGAAGCTCATCCCGAAAGACTTGTTGGCATTGGAATCGACCTATCAGAGCCAGTCAAAAATGAATTGGTCTCTTTTCTTAAACAGAACGTCGACTTCTTTGCCTGGTCTTCAGCAGACATGAAAGGGATCAACATCGACGTAACCAGCCACGAGTTGAATGTCGACCCAACCTACAAACCGGTAAGACAGAAACGTCGAAAACTAGGCCCGGAGCGAGCTCAAGCCATCAACGACGAGGTCGATCGGTTACTAAAAATCGGATCGATCAGAGAGATCAAGTACCCCGACTGGCTGGCAAATCCCGTAGTGGTCAAGAAAAAGAACGGGAAGTGGAGAGTCTGTGTAGATTTCACAGATCTCAACAAAGCATGTCCGAAGGACAGTTTCCCACTCCCACACATCGATCGACTGGTCGAAGCTACCGCTGGACACCAACTACTATCCTTCATGGATGCCTTCTCGGGGTACAACCAAATACTAATGAACCCTGAGGACCAGGAAAAGACTTCGTTCATAACTGATCGAGGCACGTACTGCTACAAAGTCATGCCCTTCGGACTAAAAAACGCAGGAGCGACTTACCAACGCCTCGTCAACAAGATGTTTTCAGGACTCCTGGGTAAAACCATTGAAGTCTACATCGACGATATGTTGGTCAAATCTTCCAAGTACGAAGACCATATCCCCCAACTAAAAGAATGCTTTATCATTCTCAACAAATATGGGATGAAACTCAACCCAGCAAAGTGCACCTTCGGGGTCCCCTCAGGAGAATTCCTTGGTTACCTAGTGACCGAAAGAGGGATCGAATCGAACCCCAAACAGATCGCAACATTTGTAGAGATGAAATCTCCCAGAACAACGCGAGAAGTCCAGCGCCTGATTGGCAAAATAGCTGCTTTGAACCGCTTCATCTTGAGGTCGACTGATAAATGTCTACCCTTCTATCACTTGCTCAAAGCGAACAAGAAGTTCCTCTGTGACGAAAAGTGCGAAGAAGCGTTCGCCCAACTCAATTCTTATCTAAGCGAACCACCTATACTGGCGAAACCAGTAGAAGGGGAACCCCTCTACCTCTACCTAGCCGTTTCTATGGCAGCAGTAAGTGGAGTCCTGGTTCGCGAAGAACAAAACGAACAACGGCCGGTGTATTACATCAGCAAGACCTTAATCGATGCCGAAACCAGATACCCCGCCATGAAAAACTTGCTTTGGCATTGGTGACATCAGCTCGGAAACTCCGACCATACTTCCAATCGCACTCAATCATAGTGATGGCCTCTCAACCACTGAGAACCATCCTTCACAGTCTAAGCTAGTCAGGTCAACTGGTCAAATGGGCTATCGAACTCAGCGAGTATGACATAGAGTACAAGGCTCGGACGTGCCTAAAAGCGCAAGTGCTGGCCGATTTCATAATTGAACTCCCTCCGACTATCGAACTCGACCCGACCTCAGCCAAGAGATGGAAACTCTGCGTCGATGGAGCCTCCTCGAGGCAAGGATCCGGAGTCGGAGTAAAACTGGTCTCCCCCACGGGCGAAATATTAGAACAATCATTCAGACTGGGCTTCGCCGCATCAAATAACGAAGCAGAATATGAAGCGTTAATAGCCGGGCTCAGACTAGCAATAGCGATAGGAGCCCGAGAAGTAGACGCCTTCAGCGATTCCCAATTAGGCACGAGTCAATATCATGGCGACTACGAGGCCAAAGATGAACGGATGGAAGCATACCTACAGGTAGTCCGTACGCTCGCCGAACAGATCGAATTCTTTGATCTAACACGGATCCCGCGAGGGTAAAACACCGCAGCCGATGCCCTGGCCGCTTTAGCGTCAACATCAGATCCCAACCTCAAAAGGATCATACCAGTCGAGGGGATCGAAAAACCAAGTATTGACATAGCCCTGAAAGCTCTGTCCTTGAAAGAGGACAAGCCTACCATAAAGGAAGATGTCGAACACAAGGAACGCCCCAAGGACACCAGTCGCGACATCATCGAGATCGATGATGATCTCGATCCAAGAAGCGCCGTGTACGTCGCGAACGTCCCCGATGGACCAATCCAAGCTGCATCCACTAATCAAGGACCTGAGCCTAACGATGACGAAGATTGGAGAACTCCGATCATTCGATACATTACAAATGGAGAAGTCCCCGACGACAAATGGGAGGCACGGAAACTCAAGACGCAAAGTGCAAGGTACTGCGTCACGCAAGGAGAGCTCTATAAAAGAAATCTCTCCGGACCTTACCTCAAATGCCTCGATAAAAAGCAAGCCCTAGCCGTGATCACGCAGGCCCACGACGGATCTTGCGGAAGCCATTCCGAAGGACGAGCCCTGGCCGTACAAATCAAAAGGCAATGCTATTTCTGGCCAACAATGGCCACCGAATGCTAATCTTTTTCCAGCAAATGTGACAAATGCCAAAAGCATGCCCCGATTATCCACCAAGCATCGGAGAAACTCTCCTCTATCTCATCGCCATACCCATTCATGCGATGGGGAATGGACATCGTAGGACCTTTAGTCGCATCCGGCAAAAATAAAGCTACACGCTTATTAGTGATGACAGACTACTTCACTAACTGGATCGAAGCGGAATCATACCAAAAGGTCAAAGACGTTCACGTTAAGGAGTTCGTCTGGCGAAACATCGTGTGCCGATATGGACTACCCCCACGAGATCTTCACTGATAACGGATTGCAATTCATATCAAACATGTTCAAGGAGTTCTGTAGAACCTGGAACATAAAGCTGACTTACTCAACGCCCCGCTATCCTCAAGGGAACGGACTGGCAGAAGCAGGTAACAAGGCAATCATGAATAACCTCAAGAAAAGACTCAATGAGTGCAAAACGAGCTGGAGCGACGAGCTCCCAGCGGTACTCTGGGCTTACCGGACTACCCCCCGCAAATCCACCGGCGAGACTCCTTTTTCGCTGGCTTATGGAATCGAGGCGGTAGTACCAGCCGAAATCCTCGTGTCAAGCATCCGCAAAGAAGAATTCCCACGTCAAGAGGAACTTAAAAACAGGATGATAACGGACGAGCTCGATCTCGTCGACGAAAGGAGGAACCTCGCACTAGCTCGAATCCAGAACTACCAACAAGCCGCAGCTCGCTACTATGATTCCAGAATTAAAACTCGAAGGTTTCAAGTAGGCGAGCTCGTCTTACGGAAAGTATTCGACCATAAAAAGGAAGAACACACTGAAAAGTTAGGAGCAAAGTGGGAAGGTCCTTACCAGGTCACTGATGTTGTGAAGGACGGGGTCTACCGACTCAAATTGGTGGAAACCCAAAAACCTGAACTACGACCCTGGAATATCATCAACCTCAAAAAGTATTTTCACTGAAAGTACGAAACCTAATCGAACTACGAAATGGCTTGATCCCCTTAAAAGGGTACGTAGACAGCTCGACTTCGAGCGCAGCCGCCCCCCCCCCCCCCCCAACACAAAGCCCTTACCGAGCTCGATAACTTCAAAATCGTACTAGCTTATCTTTGTGAAATCAAAATAAGTATCTCGATCAATGTCTCTTTCGGTTTTAAAAGTCAGAGTCGTTGCGAAATACTTCGCCATTACATTCTACAAAGTGATATGAAATTATCTCTTCAAAAATTAAAGTGATATGAAATTATCTCTTCAGAAAACTAAAGTGATATGAAATTATCTCTTCAGAAGCAAACGATATTAGGTTATCCTTCCCGAGCGACCTGAAATGGCCTCCTCTAAAATCAAGCGATATGAAATTATCTCTTCAAACCTAAGTGATATGAAATTATCCCTCCCAAAATAAAGCGACCTGAAACGGTCTCTCTACAACGAACGAACTGAAATGATCGTCCCAAAATAAGCGACCCGAGATGGTCCCTTCAAACTGAACGAACTGAAATGATCGTCCTAAAGTAAACGATCTGAAATGATCTCTCAAAGCCTAAAATTCTTCCAACCTTATACAGATTATAACAATTGGGGGGCTACCCCCTCCCATTGAACGAGGTCAAGTCTACGTCAAGATTGATAAAACGAGACAACCGTTCGCACAAAGCGACCTCCGCACACACTCAGAATAATTCTATATAAGTTTACCTCGATTCATCATGTACTTAGAAATTTTCATTGAACGCCAAGCTCGAACCCTACACCTTGAGCGAGTTGAACCTCGAACATATTTGAGGAAGAACTCGAACTCGAATATGTTCGAGCTAAATTTCATTGAAAATTTCCTAAGGCAATTCAATCCAAGGTATTTATTCGATCTCTCTGAAGAGGTTTGAACTGCCACGACGTCCAATCCTACGCAAAGGCGTTAAACAGTAAAATCTATGCTAAGGCATGAAAGATTGAAAAGCAATTCATGAATAAAACAAGGACTTAACATCCTCAGGTTCGAACAAAAGCCCGCTAAGGGCAACACCAAAGACAAAAAAAGCCCCCTTGGGCAACGAAAAATCCGAAAAAGGAAATAAAAGGCCCTCAAGGCAGCCTCGATTAAAATCTATTAGAACTGCTTGGAAGGAGAGGAAGCCTCGTCCCGATCCTCTGCCTGATCGCCGGTGTTATCCTGTAGCTGAATCCTCTAGAACCACAAGAATCCTTAGTTGGAATGGGCCCCTTCCTCCTCGAGTCGACCCTCAACCTCATCGCTAGCTCGTGAGCTAACTCCGGTTGGAAGATTCGACCCATACTGATCGAGACGATTAGCCACCTGGCTCAAAGGGCGCGCCAAGATCACCGAATCGTCCGACATCACCGGCAAGTTGAGCTTGCTGATGTTGAAGTCCGACACTGCCGCAGCGTTTATCTCCTCCATAGCTAATCGTTTCTTCTCAGCCAAGTCCATCACCTCCTTGGTCAGATCCAGTTCACCTCTTGAAGCCTTATCTCAGCACTCACGGCAACCTTCCTCTTGCTTTCCTTAGCCGCAATTCCCTCGAGAATCTTGAGGTATTCATCATTTAGACCTTTCCTTGCCTCATGGGCCGCCACCTTGACGTCAAGCTCTCGGTCGGCGAGAGCCTTGTCCATACCAGCCTGGCATTGCGCAGCCCGCATGTCCGCAACCCGACCTGCCTCAACAGCGGTTCGACTCGCCTCCTCCGCGACCAAAACCTGAGTCAAGGCGCCCTGCAACTGCGCATCTAGGTCACTCACCGTCTTCCGTAGCTCCTCCTCCCGAGCCAAGGCCCCTTGCAACTGCGCTTTCAGGTCACTTACCGTTTTCTCGCCGGTCTCGAGCTCACTCGCATGCGGTATTTTTCGCAGCTCACGCTCAGCCCTAGCCGCAAACCTGTTCGCAGCCTCCAAGGCCTACAAAAAAATAATAATTAAGCATGAAACAAACCAAGAAAGTGAAGGAGGGAAATCGTTACCTTCCCAGCGGCCGCCATCATCTTGGTGTAAGAATCACCGAGGGCCATATCCCCAATAGCCGGGAGCTGAACACCTGCGGGCATAAAATGCCTCAACATATAGGCAACACCCTTCGGGTCATCCGCAATCGGACATTCCTTCTGGTGCCTGAAGCGCCAGTTGAAAGATCCGGAGGACCCGGAAGAGGCAGGCCTCACCTCCACATTCTGGCTCGATCTTCTCGAGCTCACCTCCGTGTCGGTTCTTTGACGCTTCGCCGCCGGAGGAGGAGGGCCGCCCCCCGACTCCGACCATTCGCCCCTCTCGAGCCATTCGACCGGGAGTTGCGCAAAGCAGGCTCTCCAGACGGGACCTGGACTAGTTCTTGCCTGGCCGAAAGAGGAGGTAAATTCTCCACCTCCATGTTTGCTTCCCCGGATCCTGTGGCCAGAGGAAGAGAGGCCTGAACAGGGTCAGGAGGAGGGATTGAAGTAGGAGGAGGAGGACCCTCGCCCATAGCGAAAAGAAGGGCGTTGCTCAAGTCGCCAGCCTTCATTTTATTCGCCAGATCAACGGGATCCTTCCCGTTCCGATGGCTGCTCGATCTTCGTGACATCTTTTCGAAAGGAGGAGTACTGGCGGTAGAGCTGTTATCCGAGACAGGCCGATCTGCAGGCAAAACAGATTCGAGTCAAGTCGATAAACAAAAAGGCGCATAGTACAAAAACCCTTGTGAAAACCAACCAGAATACTTACTCTCTCCAGTCCGCTCGATAATCTGAAGCGGAGCCTGAACAGTTCGGTTTGAAGCGGGCTGATGAGGGAGGCACGACTCGTCTTGTGAAAGTCGCGATTGGTACGTAGAAGGTCGTCGGGACGCGGAACCCAAGGAAGCCCGGATTCACTGGTCTGGAAAATTAGACCAGCGGATATCTCCTCTCCGGAGACGAGCTATCAAACTTGATGTGATCGGGTTCAGAGACAGTGATTTGGGAGCCTCTACAGAGAAAAACCGAAAATAAGTTAACAAACAGCTCGGTGTCAACAAAGAACATCGAAGAAATCAGGGAAACTAATAAACCCTAAAGGCTAACCGACACTAGCCGCCCATCTTTTCGGGATAACCGAATAATCAAAGCCCTCGACCGAGTGATGGTTGATCCTGAAGAAAAAATATTTACTCTTCCACACATCCCTCGTCGGGATCTCGTCAAGGATCTTCCCATGACGAGGGGAAAGGTAGTAAGTCCCGGGAAAATGAGTGTTATGTTTTACCAAACAAACCCTCATCAACTCCTCGACTCCGAAATCAACGCCCTCCTCGACGGCTCTGACCCCGAGTCCGATGACATACCGGACGAAATTCGGGGTCATCTGATGAAAGGCCAGCTGAAGCTGAGCCAAAACCCATGAGATAATGCGAGGGATTGGAAAAAACAATCCGCATTTATCAAAATAGGTGTAAGAGGCACAGCAATAGCCCTCAATAACGGTCTCCGGAGACGGGATTAGTATCTCCACCTCCGGAGGGATCCGGCACTTCGTCCGCAACCACTATATATGGTCCACGGTCAAGCTGGAAGGCGGGTGGGGACCGAACGGTCCCGCCGCCGCGTTTGTACTCGCCTTGACTGCATTTTTCCGAGCCATAATGGTCGATGATCAAAAATTTCTTTCTTTTAAAGGAAAGGGGAAAGATAAAATCTCTAGATAGAAGAGTTTCGAAGTAACAGTGAGAGCGAAAAGCAAAAATCCTAAAATAAGGAAGAAGAAATTACCTTGTCGATTTGTAGTGCGAGCAGTAATGGGAATCGTGCTAGGTAACTTCCCCTTTTAAACTGACTTGCGCTACCCTACCCTCGAGATACGTGGGATCTTTTGTATCCCATAATCTCAACCGCTCAATTCGAAATTTGTAAATGATTACAAACAAGAAAGTCGAGACAGTTAGGATCCTCTGATTCTTTATAATCTCGACCGTCGACATAAGATCTAAGGGCAGAAGTAAGTGGATGATGATTAAGCCACGTCCGCACGAACCGAGGCTGATAAAATTTATCAAACCCGAGAGATCTCAACCGTCGACGATCAACCAGATCAACGGTAGAATGGATCATACTAGTTGAGGCAACGGATGCACCACGAATAGGTTAATTCGACCCACACCGTTGGATCGAAACAAGATCTACGTACGGGGCGAAAATAATCATTAGGTCTGTCACGTCCAAGGCGTATGCTTCTTCCCGAAAACGCCAACCTCCCATCAATCCCGATTTGTCAAAATTAATGGGCTGGGGGCTATTTTTGGTACTGGATTTCCCTATAGGAAATACGTCCCATAAACAAATAAGACAAAGGCCCATATTCATGAGCCCGTTCCAAAATCAAAGACAGAGAGATCGGCCGATTCCTTTGTTGGGCCCATACGATTGACATCCTGACAAGGCCCAAGCAACGCCGAAGTGAGAGGCGATCGAGCTCGAGCTCGATAGGAGACGATGCGGAGATAGAGCAACCCGGTCTTCGTCAGTTCAACAGATCCACGCAAATCTCGAAGATCGTTATCACGACGAGGCCGAAATATCGGAACAAGAGGATCAAAGTCGAGAGTATTTAAAGAAGAAGTGGCGATTCATTCAAGACATTCCAACCCTAATTAAGAACACTTCGACTAGATAGCTCGATTGTCATACTTTGTACTCTCTTTTTCGACTGTGTTTGTTCTATCTCGACGATCAATCTCAATAAAGTCTTTGATTCATAGGAAATCTATACCATTTCTATATCCAAAAGTCCAAATCCACGATTACAAATTCTTGGTGTGAATCTCAGATCTCACAAGTCTCAGTGTTTTCTCTTGAAGTTGAAATGTCCGTGCGAATGATCTCTCTTCCTCTTTAAATAGCCTCGACTTCGATCTTCTTGTTCCGATTTCTTGGTATCTCGTTAGCGACGATCTCTCCTTTTCTCCTCGATTCGCAGAGATTGTTTCAACAAACAATGACTCGGTCGTCAATTGAGACATCCTCTTTTTCTCGAGGTCGAGCTCGACCCATTTTGTCCGATGTATTGATCCGTTTGGGCTTCTATCGACTTATGGCTAAATGGGCTTTGAACCACAATTTGGCCTTTCTGTTAGTTAATGGGCCGGATCACGAGATCTGGCACCAACACTTGCCATATAATTTATCAGTTAGTCCGACTCTATGATATAATTAACTCTTTTCTTTTTCTTTCTTCGATTGGGTTACGCTCTTGTTCAACTGATGGAAAAATCAAGTTGGTAAGCCTGATAATTGCACCTAAAAGTTCAGCTCCTATGGCGTAAACATTCTTAATCGTTTCTATATTTAATATATTTTTATTGTTGTTTCATAAGGTTGAAAAATATATAGAAACGACTGGTACATGCCTTGATTTCTCTGAGAAGGGTTAGTTCCAGCTCAAGAAGGTTCTCTGTATGGGAGTTGCTGTAAGACTATAGTAGTGAGATTGATGTTTTTACTGCTTATTAATTGTAACAGCGTATTCACATTACATATGTGGTTTTGAAAATATGGTATTGTTGTAGGTTGAAGAGTAAGAACCCCCTAAGGATGGCAAAGAAGAAAAGAGGTAAAAATTTCATGATTTATAATTTTTGCTAGGCTGTCTGAATTTGAACATTGTATTTCACTTCTCATGTTTACTGATAAGATTTTGTTACTGGTTTGTTTCTAGGGTGAGTCAAAGAAGAAGAAGAAAACCAGATGTGTGGGATGTTGTTACGAAAATTCGATCTAGTAAATAAAGCCGGACTACGATCTGAAATTTCCGAACTACGAGGTGAAATATAAACTTAAAGTGAGGTCGAAACTGTTCATTATTAATCTTAAAGCCGAAGCCGAGCTGTGAACAAGATGGTACGAGGTGGGAGTCCGTCTAATTACGTGCCCCCTAAATATTGCTTGAGGTCGGAGCTTTATAGAAGTAGCTCGGAACTGTCGCAAGTTACAAGGTGTCTAAAATGAAGAGTGAAGGGTCCTATTTATAGCGCTTGGATGCTGACTTCTCTTTGGGACGTTGACTCCTTAGCGCGTTTGTCTTCTTGGGCCGATGTATATGTGGTTATTAAACAAGGTTTCCAATGGGCTTATCGATGAGTGCTAAACCCATATCCAACAGTTAGTCTCCCCCCCCCTAGTTCGTCGAGCCGAGGTGTTTAGTCGAGGTCGTCGAATTTCTTCGAGTGTCTAAGTCAGGCGGAAATCTTGTTAGGTCGCCTTGCTTCAATCTGTCCTTTTTGCGTCATCGGGATCTATTTCGTTTTAGGGAAGCAAAAAGGCGTAATCTTTGAGAGGCGCGATTCTTCGTGTTTTTGTAGGAAGAGAAAAGGGCCTTCCTTTTGGTACTTAAGATCCGTTCCTTTCAGCTTCCGCTGCTTTTCCTGGGTGATTGCGAGTTCTGCTTTGTTATCTGTTTTCGTGGATTGCCTTGCTCGCGAGTCGCTTGAGAAAGAGGAGCGTGTTTTGTCTTGCGGTGCAATCGCATCTTTCTTTCTTTAGGATTTTCTTGTGTCTTTGTTCGGGGTTTTTTTTTTATCTCATCTTCGTTTTCTTTGTTTGGAGAATCTTTTTAAGGAAATGAGTTGGAGAGAGGTTGTGTTGTCGTATTACATTCAAAGGGTCCTTGCTTCCGTTATGAACAACCCTCCGGTTCGTGATTCGATTGAGAGTGTTGAAAACGTTCAATCGTCCGTGCAGTTGACCGGGATGTCCTTGGTGTTTTCGTGTCATATTGGAGTAAGAGAGGTGGTCCCTATGGGTGGTCAGACTGCTGATATTGCCGCTCTCGATGATGAGGGAGACAGGATTGGCGGTGAAGAAGGTGACACTGGTGTCGAAAGAAGCGGCGCTGGTGTTGAAAAGGAATTATCTCTTGCTGAAGGAAGAAATATTGGTGTCTAGAGAGAATTGTCTCTTGATGAAAGGGGACATTGATGCTATGAGGGAGTTGTCTCTTGCTTATAGGGACAATGTGGGTGTTGAGGAGGAGTCGTCTCTTGCTGAAAGGGAAGATGTTGGCGTTGAGAAGGAGTCGTCTCTTGCTGAAAGGGACGATGTTGGTGTTGAGAAGGAGTTATCTCTCGGTCACCGGTTCTTTTGAGAAGATGAGCGATTATTCTGGTTCTGGTGGGGATGATGATCGTCCGAATAGGAAGAGGCGTAGATCAGAAGCTGATGATGTGTCTGCTGAGGAGTTGGGCCGTTTGGGAGAATCTGTCAATCCAGATGTTCGGATGGCTCTTGACCGCGTTGCAAAGCGTCATGCGAGGGGGTCGTCGACAGGAGGTGGTTCGTTGGTGATTGATAGCTCGAAGGTGGCGAAGAGTTTGAAGACTTTAGATGGCTCGTTCGATTTTCATCATAATGGCCCTGACTTGATCATCTTTGATAGGATTTCTTGTATGAATCTCTTTCGTCATCTGTCGTTGAATTCCCGTCCTATCTTTGTTCCTGCTGACCAGTTGTTCGAACCCAAGATCCAGCAGGACATGAGTCAACATTTCGCGATGGTGAGCGTCTTTACTGACTTTATTCTTTTCGGTTTGCGAGGGTGCTATTTCTTATGCCATTGTGTTTTCTTTGGTCTTGCCAGGCCTTTGCCAATCTTAATCATCTCAGGGATTCCTATGCGGCGGAGCTTGGGGTGTCCAAGGCCAGAGAGGGGGATCTCGAGAAGAAAGTCTTGTTGGAATCGCTAGGATCCAGGGTCTAGGTAATTGAATCTAAGAACTGACCTCGTGATTACCTGGAGATTGGCAGCGTAAATTGGAGCAGGTAAACGAGATCTAGAGCGCCTCAATCGCTGCGCCTCTATCGTAGTCCACACGCACACAAGCTGGAATCCGCCGGGATGCTAGTGCCGGGAATCGGATCTCCTGTGGATCTTCTGAGTTTCTGTGTCTCTGCTTTCTCTCTGAGAAGCGACACTTACGGCTAGGGCTCAGGTCGATCATATAAAACATTATATATCGACCTGGGATGATCAAAACGATCTACGGGTCAAACCCGACTCGTTTAAGTCATTAATTCGAAACGTCAGTCTCGAGGCCCATTGTGCATCGATCGATACACATACTGTATCGATCGACACACCCATTCGAAAACCTGCGTCGATCGACACACTTATTGCATCGATCGACACACCTCTTCTAAACTCAATTCAATGTGTATCCAATACACATTGATCGGATCATATGTCAATGATCAATCCCACACAAAGTGTGTCCAGCTTGCTTAGGTGTGTGACCCTGTAGGTTCACACGATACTAGAAATGAGTTACAACTCATTTGTCATAAGCGGTTTCTAGCAAAACATTATGACTACCCAGTATCACATGAATTGTCCGATCTCGACAATACAACTATGTTTAGAGTAAGTACAATGTGATTTCAGGACATAATCCCAATAATCTCCCACTTGTACTGGAATCATCTATTCCCATAATCCCTTTGTCGCTATATCTCGATATGGCATAAGGCAAGAAATTGTGTCATCCTTATTATAGCCAATATCATGTTCATCGAACTTCTGATCTATACTGATAAAAAAACGACTGACAATCACCTCGTTTGAGCACGGCCATGCATTTTCTCAGTATCAAATCTTCGATGGGCCCTGAGATATTTATCTCCTGTTATATAGGAGGGACAAATCCCTTCTTTTTCCATCCCTGTTTCCACACATACTTCATGATACACCTAAGCAATGCCTTTATAGCCGCCATTTACGGATCGACGTTTGACAAGGTCAAAGTGCACCAATTCATATGATAGGAAGCATGATGAACTCAGGTCTAAGGACTATACTCTATAGTCGTAATGAGAATCTCTCATGACACAGATATAACTATCCTGTAGAGTTCTCACTAGCGGGTCATGTCCGATCATATGTTCACCAACATATATCTATGTGACTGACTGTGATACTCATATCATCGACTCCATGGAACTTAGTCAACAGTCACCTCACAAGCTAGTCTCTCGCGGTTGTCAGTATCCCACTTTGACAACCTTGACTAGGGACAATCATAATTTATGTCATCTTTTACTTATAGGGTTTCATGATCAAGTCCTCAACTTGATTACCTATAAAATGAACATAAAATATATTTGGGATCATTATTCAATTATCCAATAATCAAATAATGCTGATGTCAGTTTATCACAAACATGACTACATCATGTCTATCTGAACATCATAACTAACATAACTCCCGCTAGAATCTAGACCACGTCTTCAGATATCTAGTACCTACAGCAACAGTACGAAACTCATGCTTAGGTTGTGAGAGATGCTGCGGTGTTCTTGCTTGGAACCATTCCAACAAACCACACTGCTATTCTTTAATAAGCACTATACTACGGTCCACTGCTCGGAGACCTTTCCAACAGATAGCGCTGCTATACAGACAAAGAGACATAAACAGGTGGGAACCGGGAATCATCTTTGTCCGTCTAACTACTCTTAATTGATTCGTCTATTTCTCAGTTGTACAAGAACCTATCCTTGGTGTTTCTCAAACACTTGGGGATATTCCTTTACAACTGTCCAGTGACTCTTACTAGAACAATTGGTATCTACTCGTCAGGCTTTATGCGTCAGCTGCATTCAGACGAGCACACATATGGAATTCATGATGGATTCTATTGCATAAGCAAAAGGAATCACACTCATAGTCACTAGCTCAGCCAGTGTCCAAGACACTTCATCTTGCTAAGATCATTGCCGTAAGACCTTTGGTGTGAAGCCATTCTTGGAATCTTGCATATTGGAACTGTCCAGTATCTTATAATCATAAGGATTCTGACACGATCCAATTAGCTCTCCTGATCTATCTCAATGGATCTATATTCCAAAAGCTTACGCGGCTTCTCCCATGTCCATCTTTAAATTTGACTTCCGACCTAAATCTTGACAAGACTATAGCGTCAGAACGTCGTTTATGAGATTAAGTACGTTCTTAACATACAGTTTGAGAATTGCAATTACGCTCCCGCTGGTTTACTTGTAAACGCACTGTTTCTATTCGTTCCTGATCGAGTCAAAGCCTTTGACCGTTTTAACAGAACATAGATTCCAACTCCAAGATGCTTGCTTCAACCGGTGAAGCTAACATGCATAACTAGCCAATTTTCGGAGTTGGGGCTCACCTTCGCTTCTTTGAATTTCGCATGCGCATCACTTTTCAATGATCAACGGATCATGACAATCGGTCACGAGGAATCACCCTCAATTTAGTGATGGATCCTTTCGGATCTGCGAATTTCAGGCTCCACAGGTGTAGACCCTACAACACTATGTAGGTCTAACCGCTGCTCTCCCTCAACAGGTTGAACAGCCTCCTGTGTTTCTCAAATTTCTTCGAGCTGTACTTTTACTCCCACTGTTCTTCTTGGAAAAACAGAGTTCCGAATAACAAAACTTTGTTTTCGGATTGGTTGCAAAAGTACTAAGCCTTGGTTTCCTTAGGACAACCAGCGAAGCAGCACTTATCAGATTTGGGTTCAAGTTTGTTTGTTGACAACTGCCTTACACAAACCTTGCAATCCCAATTAATCAGAAAAACTTATTTGGAAACCACCCAATCCACATCCAATGTGGTGTTTTTCACTGATTCTGATAGAAAATTTATTTAGCGTAAACATGTTCATTTTAGAGCGTAAAGAATAATGGAAGATTCATGTGACTCATCATTAATCGGAGCATATTCAATAAGATCCGATTCATTCTCTCAGAAACACCATTCAGGTTTTCTAGGAGAAAAGAGCTGTGATATGGCTTCACACTCACTTAGATGATCATTCCGTCAAATCGGTTCTATACTTCATTCTGAAACTCCTTTGATCATTCCAAAGGATTCTGACTCCTGTCTCATCAAATGAACACAGTCATACTTATTGAAGCCATCAATAAGTCAATGAAGTATTGAAGTTTTCCTTTGGCGCTAATGCTCATCGGGCCGCATACATCAGTATGTGTAAGGCCCAACGAGCCTCTGGCCCGTTTCTTTAGCTCTGCTAAAGAAGCCTTAGTCATTTGGCCCAGCAAGCAGAATTCATGTCTCAATTGATTTACAATCAAATGAACCTGAAGCCCATGACTATGGAACTTCTGAATCTGCTGCGCTCTACTTGGTCAATTTGACTATGCTAAGGAAAAATCGAGTTCAAGTCATCAGACTTGAATCATTTGATATTTGTGTTATATTTAAGCGTATGTTGGTTTAAGATATAAAACCCTTTCAAAAGGGGTGCTACTATATGATATTTCATTAAGATCAAAAGAGCAAAACTTGTCTTTTATCAGAATGAAAAACATTCAAATTCTTACACGAAATGAAAGACATTTCTGCATAAAGCAGGTACATAGTAGCAATTACTTAATTCAAAAACCAAGCTTGAAAGGCTCCTACAAGTGCAGAATCTCTACGGCTTATGCAGCAACCATTGCTCCATACCAGGCACGCAGTTCCACTTGTCCTTTCCTCAACGTTCTACTGTTGCTTAGGCCCTGAATATTTCCAAAATATCAGTACCACAACTAGTATACAATACATCTGTAGAACTTGAATTAATAACACAATACCTGAAGAAGAAGTACCATACATCTTCTTCATCTCTTGTGAATCTTCCAAGAATTTAATGCAATCTCTCTTCCAATGCCCATACTCATCACAATAGAAGCCTTTTCTAACATCAGACGGGCCGGACTTGGGCTTATAAGATGACACAGGCTTATCCTGATTCCAAATCTGGACGGCCCTGCCTCTACCCTTGTCAACATAAGATTTCTCAAATATTTTACCCTTCTTGATGCTTTGCTCTGCTGTCTTGAGCATGCCATGCAGCTCAATCAACGTCTTCGTCAAGCCTTTCTTGATATAATTCTTAATGAACTTATCATAACTTGACGGCAGTGACTGCAGAATGATGTCAGTTGCCAACTCTAAGCTGACAGGACAATCCAGTTTCCCCAGGTTATCAACGTAACCCATCATTTTAATGACATGATGACTCACTGGAACATCCTCTGGTATTCTGCACCCAGTGAGAGACTTCACCAACTGGAATCTCTCAACTCGTGCCAGATCCTGAAACTTCAGTTTCAGGCTGGTGATCATCTCTATTGGCGACTCCATGTTCTCGTATTGACTCTTCAAGTCTGAGTTCATGGTAGCTAACATCAGACCACGCACATCTACCACATCAATATAATGCTTATTCCAAGCATTATATACTGCATTCGAGTGATTGGCTCCAAGCCTTTCTGGAAGAGCTTTCTCAAGGACATAGTCCTTACTCTCCTGCTTGAGGATTAATCTCAAATTGCGATACCAATCTAGGAAATTTGACCCATTTAACTTGTCCTTCTCAAGGACGGGTCGTAACGAGAAGGTAGTTTTAGACATAGGCTGAAAATTTTAATCAAAGAAAATTTTAGTAATGAAGCTCAAGAAATGAGAAATCTTATCTAATAAGAAAACTCGCATTATATTCAAACAATGTTTCCTCTATGAATATAATGATCCAAGATCCATATATCACTAAAATCTGAGTGGACGACTCGTCATCACCCAGAGTTTAGTAATCTAGGTAAGCAAACCATTGCTAATTGTACCCAGTACAACTCTTGGTCGCAGATAAGACAATCCATGTCTCATCCACTCGGACGTCTCTGGGCCCAGAACTTCTGATAGCCCAGTCAAGTAAACCAATCTCTTCAGTCTTGTGATTATTGACAGTCGCACTGCAAGTCTATCAATGATCACCTGCCTTACTCATGTAATTGTGGATACCAAGGACTCCAAGACTATCCAACAATGAAATGAGTCTTGACAGTAGACAAGATTGGGCAAGACATCAAGATCACTTGATATTTAGTTGAGGAAATGGAACTTTAAAAGATTAGTAATTCAATCTCTTAGGTCATGCAATAGTTGATGTCAAGCACTGCAAGACCATCAACACTACTACCTGCCTTACTCATGTAATTGTGGACACCAAGCTCTTGGCAAGACTATCCAACAACGAAACGAGTCTTGACAGTTGACCATATTGAATAACTAAGCTTCGGTCTAACACACATCCAATGTGTATTAAATAGGTTCTAATTTAAGTGGGTTAGGTCATTTGGTTCGGTTTTTCAATCATCTGGTTCAAAACCAAACGATTACGGTTCGCATCGTCACCACGCGCATCGACTGACACACTTGGTCGACATTTGATATGCAACCTTTACCAACCCTATAACCGGTCTTAGACCAATTGCGATAACCGGTCCAATCTAATTGAACCGACTTATCCAATCAAACTGATCTTGACTAATCAAATCGATTTATTCCGATTGAGATAACTAATTCAATCCAATTGAATCAATTCATCCAATTTAAACCGATCTGACCTACCTTAACCAAGCATGATAACCAATTCAATCCAATTGAACCGATTAACCAATCGCAAGGACTGTCTCGACCGACACTAAACCTGTGTCGATCGATACAGTAGGGTATCAGGGAATTTTAATCGAATTAAACCGACATAACCATGCGAGATAACCGGTTCAATCCAATTGAACCGATCTATCCTTTCGCACAGCCTGTGTCGATCGATGCACCCAGTGTGTCGATCGACACAGTGCGATTTCTTAATCGAAACCCATTGTTTTAATTAGGCGAATTCGCGGTGCATCGATCGACACAAGTTTGTGTCGATCGACGCTATGCGAAAACACAATTGCTATTGCATTTTCGCGCTGCATCGATCGATGCACCCAGTGCACCGATCGATGCTGTGCGAAAACCCTAAATCATTTTTGCCGTTTTCGCACTGCATCGATCGACACACCCAGTGCATCGATCGATGCTGTGCGAAAACACAGTTCTTCGTTTTCGATATTAACAAATCCGAGATTCTTATTAACAAAACGAATCCTAGCTAGCATCAATTCAATCAAAATGCCATTTAATCGAATTCTAGGCTACTGATTCAATCTATTAAACCCTATGGCTCTGATACCACTGTTTGAATCGCTAGGATCCAGGGTCTAGGTAATTGAATCTAAGAACTGACCTCGTGATTACCTGGAGATTGGCAGCGGAAATTGGAGCAGGTAAACGAGATCTAGAGCGCCTCAATCGCTGCGCCTCTATCGTAGTCCACACGCACACAAGCTGGAATCCGCCGGGATGCTAGTGCCGGGAATCGGATCTCCTGTGGATCTTCTGAGTTTCTGTGTCTCTGCTTTCTCTCTGAGAAGCGACACTTACGGCTAGGGCTCAGGTCGATCATATAAAACATTATATATCGACCTGGGATGATCAAAACGATCTACGGGTCAAACCCGACTCGTTTAAGTCATTAATTCGAAATGTCAGTCTCGAGGCCCATTGTGCATCGATCGATACACATACTGTATCGATCGACACACCCATTCGAAAACCTGCGTCGATCGACACACTTATTGCATCGATCGACACACCTCTTCTAAACTCAATTCAATGTGTATCCAATACACATTGATCGGATCATATGTCAATGATCAATCCCACACAAAGTGTGTCCAACTTGCTTAGGTGTGTGACCCTGTAAGTTCACACGATACTAGAAATGAGTTACAACTCATTTGTCATAAGCGGTTTCTAGCAAAACATTATGACTACCCAGTATCACATGAATTGTCCGATCTCGACAATACAACTATCTTTAGAGTAAGTACAATGTGATTTCAGGACATAATCCCAACAAGTCTCGAGCTTGTGACAGTCCTTGCACAGACTTGAGGGTGGTGAGAGGAGGCTCGTTGAGGTTGAAATTGCGAATGTCGAGCTCAAGGCTTGGATTCTCAGCCTTAAGAAGGAGAGGCGGGGATCCGAAGATGGGAGTAGAGATTTGGTTGGTTCTTTGAGGGCCGAGGACAGGCCCTTAACTACGAACGTGATTGGCTACGCTCTTCGAGTGAGGAAGCTGTTCTTCTTAAGAGGTGGAGGATGTATTAGAAGGCTTTTGAATGCCTCTACAAGATTAGGATTGAGAAGAGGGATGACGCCCTGGCGATGAGTAAATCGCTGGAGTTATATCAGGCTGTCGTTGTGCTTGGCGATTTTCAGCTTCTTGTGGAGGAGGGAGTTGAGATTCCTTCTGCTCGTTTTGAACAACTTAAAGAGTATGATACCCGCTTGCGGGCTGAGCTATCCACTTTTCCGGTTTCGGAGCTTGGGAAGGATGATTTCTTCATGACTCCGCTTAATGACCCCGGGTATGAAGACGTATTTTCCGAAGCGTTGGTCGACTTCCCTTATGGGTCGAACGCCGTGTTTATTACTTCCGAGGTGGCTGCTGGTTTGCGAGCTCTGGGGATTTCCAAGTGACTTAGTACCTCGTTGTTGTAAATGCGTTTGTCATTGTGTTTGGTTTTTAGTATTCTCTCCTTTGTCTGTTTTTCGTAGTAAGGGAAAAGATCCAAGCTTGATATGTTTCTTGTTGTTTTCTGCTTTTTTGTAAGTGTCGTAATGTTATTGTATCCATGGTTTTTGGCAATCCCATGTGGACTCGCGAGGTGCTTCCTCGACTTTTTTTTGACGAGGTGCGGAGAGGGTTAAGTCGCCTGGTTTTTGCTGACTCTGTTCTTCCTTTTCCCCTTTGGTGAAGGTATTTGTAGAAGCGTAATGGCTTGAGCGGATGTCGTGTTCATCCTTATTGGGAGGCTCGGGGTGTGGGCCTTAGTTTTTGGCTTTGCCGGTGTTGGTTTTTTGATAGGTTCTAAGTTTTACCCTATTCTAAACTGCAAGTGAACAGCAATGTCAAAGTAGTATATAGGGTTATCGAATCCACAGGGACACTTGGTCTCAATAGAATCAGAAACGTAGAGATTAATACTAGAAATAAGCAGATGGTGAAGTAAATAAATTGCGAAGCAAGAAAGTAAACAGTAGCAGAGATTAACGGTTGTGAAGCAATAAACTAAAAGCGTCAAGCCTAGGGTATTCTCAGGAAATCAGACAAGTAGACAGTTCATTCAGCAAGGATCTAATTAAGCACAGTTCTAGAACTCAAAACACAGATATAGAATTAACCAAATTCCTTTGCGATAATTCTCTAAGTCTAAGTGCAGCAAACCAAACTTTCGTTTGCGAGAACTAACAGATTAAACTAGCATTAATCCCAAGTTTGATATGTTCACAATTATCATAAACCAAACTTCCGTTTGCGCAAAGTTTAATTGCCCAATTTAATTAGTTCAGATTCCTAAACCCCACTTCCGTGACGTATTTAGCAACCTAAGATCTAGATTCTAATTGATCAGGTTAGAACTAGCTTTAAGCACAATTAAATTGAAGAACAGATATAGTTATGAATCCTTAACTGAATTTGAACAAGTCTAGCAAGTCATGAAATCCTATGTGAGAAACCCTAAACTCAACTATGGATCTACTCAGACATGATTAATGAAAACATAATCAAAGAAATAATAGATTGCATATAAGAAATTAAATAGATAAAGGGGTTCGAAATCTTCTCCAAAATAAGTGAATACAGGAAATAGATCAGCCCCAAAAGCTCTAGAAATCTCTTAGCTATTAGTATCAAAGCCTTTCTAATAAAAACAACTAAAACTTGATTATATAGGTATAATCTCGGCCAAGGGCTTCTTTGTAAATATCAGGAACTTCTGGATCAAAGTGCAATAACTTGATTCTTCTAAACCGTCGAGTTTTTGGCCCATCTCGCTGGTGCATCGATCGATGCTAGAGTGCAACGATCGACACCTTCCTCTGTTTCGGACAGTGAACTCTATCTCTCGGCCAAACACTCCAAAAATCTCCAAAATGCTCCAATATCTCCAATTTAGCTCCAAACCTGATTATACCTGTAAAAGACTCTAAACAAAGACAAAAGACACTAAAAACACATCAATATCATGGTCTAAAATGGGTAAAAACCATGATATATCAACTCCCCCACACTTAGCCTTTGCTTGCCCTCAAGCAAAACATAGAACTAAAGCTTGGTGAAGAGGTTTGAAAACTCTTCAGAAACTCATTTCATCCTAGAAGCTACAATACTCAGATTCCCCTTAGTAAACCACTGCAAGAATCAATCACAGGATATCAAGACCACAATGTACTTCCCCCACACTTAGCAACTGTCCTAGGTAAACTCCACAATCACATTCAAGCATTCAAATTCTCCCTACTGACTTCTGCAAGTATTTAAGTGCGGTCTCACCTAAGGATTATCGATCAAAGGGCACATGGATTCTTACCTTACCAGCTCTAGACCACCATACTATCTTTCTCTAGTCCCTTTCTTCTCTTTCCCTTCTTTAACAACTGATTTTTCCCACATTGGGTATCATTTTTTTTTTTTTTTATCAGTGTTCTTCCCGTTATGGGGTGTACTTTGGACACATTCCATGGATCACATGAGAGAAAATAGTGTTTGCTACCATTCTCATGACCACTTCGGAGTTACTAACTCATCCTCAGTTTATTATATTTTTTATTTTTTTTACTTTACAGAAGGGGAGAAGGGAACTAAATAGGACAGGTTTACAGGCTGTGTCAGAACTAACAAGGGAATCCGACACAAAGTATACCAAGCCCTTAGGTGAGAAATCTAAGTCAGTATTAAGGTTGAAGTCAGTAAAGGGATCCTCTGATACCTGAAGTGATGTGGGTGTTCCCAGTAGGTTGATCTGTGATGGGGTTTTCTAATAGTCATAGATAGATCCTGCAACTTCATCCCAATGGTTACTTAAGTTCCTGCAAGTCTTGTAAATCTTCTCAGAAAATCATAGTTTCTTACTTAAACAATTTTGACTCAATAAAACAAAAAGTTTTTGAAAAACGGACTGACTCTTAAGAAAACAGAAAACAAAAGTCAGTAGCACCTCCCCCACACTTAAGACACACTGTCCCCAGTAGTGTCCAGCGAAGGATCGGTAAAAAGAAAATAAAAATTGAAAAGGTGAAATTATGTCTGTCGGGTTACCTCTGTCGCTGAGCATCGATCGTTGCACTAAGTGCATCGACCGTTACTTGACGATTTTCGTGTATAGTCGATCGTTTCTCAGGACCGCAACGATCGCTGCAATGCGATTCCTTTCGTGTTGTGACGATCGACACAGAAGTGCGTCGATCGTTGCACTGCGATTTAACCGAGACCTGCAAACATAAACTTACCAGAAACAAAAACAAACGTAAAATCCTAACAAAAACACCAAAAATTAAGTAGAAAAAACACCAGTACCTAATGGTGGGTTGCCTCCCACCCAGCGCTTGTTTAAGGTCAATAGCTTGACCTATAAGAAAGAGATTGAACTCATGGAGGTTTCAACAGAGACTTTGAGTGTCTCTGTGAATGTCTCCTCATCCAAGGTGGCGTATAAGCATTCAGATCATGAGATCTTCCAAGGAATGAGTAATCAGAATCAGGGCGGGAGCGAAGCTTGGGCGGTCTACTGCGTTTTCCTGCATTCAAAATAATGTGGTCAGAAGGTTTAAGCTTAGGTGATTTGTACCTTACCTTTGATGTATATCTGATGTCTGGAGCTTTCTGCTTATGAGCAGTTGCAGGTACTGAAGATGTTAGAGCAGGTTCAAGAGGAACCGCCATCTTCTTCTTTTCACTATCAGATACTGTAGTTCCACCAATCTGAACTTCTTCTTTTAGATGACCATCAGTGGAGATCATCTTCTTTGCATGAACTCGCGAAGTTTCAACTGGTGGTGTTTTATTCACCTTCTTATCCATCACTTTTATGCAGTTAGCCACTTCTAGCTCTTGTTTGGAGGGTTTAGGAACCTTAGGATATGGCACTGGGGGCTTGTAGGCTCGTTCTGGCACTGTTGCAGGTTTCTGGACATGGCTGCGTTCTGTGTCGATCGTTGCATGATGTGTGTCGATCGATGCAAGGCGATTCTGTTTCTCGAAAGAACTCGAAATTGCCGTCAGAATGGCGTGTCGATCGTCACTGAGGGGGTGTCGATCGGTGCATGTATCAGGCAGACAATATTCATCCAGAAAATCCGAGATTATGCTCTCTTCTTCACCTAGCAACTCAATCTCATCCCTTATGTTCACAGCATTGATGTGCAACTTCCGTTCAGCTCTCTTAGCTTCATTCTGCCTCTCTATTGCTACATCTCTTCGTTCAATTTTGATATCCAGCTCCTCCATATGCGTGCTCAAAGATTCAAACTTCTCATTAAAGTCTTCATACAAAGCATCCATCTTTGAGTTGAAGGACCTATCAATCTGTTGTTGTCTCTCAAGGTACTGCTCCATCATGATTTCCATTCTGCTCTCATGAGCTGTAGGTGCAGGCGGTGCTTGGTAAGAAGAAACACTACAACTCCTTGTAAAGGGTTTCTGAAAAGCAGATCCGTGACTATAGAATCCAGTTCCTTCAACGCAATGGTTAGCTTCTTGTGCATACTTTCCAAGTAGAAGACTATGCAGAGAGTCAACTTGGTTCTTCAACCTAGCTATCTGTGAACTGTCAATCCCTGAGCTGAAAATATCATTCCGACACATCGTCCTGATGATCTCTTAGTGTTCTTGGTGATTCAGCGAAGTGTGTCGATCGATGCAAGAAGGGCGTCGATCGATGCAATGCGAAATCAGAGAAAACAGAAAAATAAATCAGCAAAAATAAAAAAAATAAAAACAAAAACGAAAAGAAAAAGAAAAATCCTAGTAAAACCCTAGGCTCGAAGCTATCGAAGACTCAAAGAGTCCCCGGCAACGGCGCCAAAAACTTGATAGGTTCTAAGTTTTACCCTATTCTAAACTGCAAGTGAACAGCAATGTCAAAGTAGTATATAGGGTTATCGAATCCACAGGAACACTTGGTCTCAATAGAATCAGAAACGTAGAGATTAATACTAGAAATAAGCAGATGGTGAAGTAAATAAATTGCGAAGCAAGAAAGTAAACAGTAGCAGAGATTAACGGTTGTGAAGCAATAAACTAAAAGCGTCAAGCCTAGGGTATTCTCAGGAAATCAGACAAGTAGACAGTTCATTCAGCAAGGATCTAATTAAGCACAGTTCTAGAACTCAAAACACAGATATAGAATTAACCAAATTCCTTTGCGATAATTCTCTAAGTCTAAGTGCAGCAAACCAAACTTTCGTTTGCGAGAACTAACAGATTAAACTAGCATTAATCCCAAGTTTGATATGTTCACAATTATCCTAAACCAAACTTCCGTTTGCGCAAAGTTTAATTGCCCAATTTAATTAGTTCAGATTCCTAAACCCCACTTCTGTGACGTATTTAGCAACCTAAGATCTAGATTCTAATTGATCAGGTTAGAACTAGCTTTAAGCACAATTAAATTGAAGAACAGATATAGTTATGAATCCTTAACTGAATTTGAACAAGTCTAGCAAGTCATGAAATCCTATGTGAGAAACCCTAAACTCAACTATGGATCTACTCAGACATGATTAATGAAAACATAATCAAAGAAATAATAGATTGCATATAAGAAATTAAATAGATAAAGGGGTTCGAAATCTTCTCCAAAATAAGTGAATACAGGAAATAGATCAGCCCCAAAAGCTCTAGAAATCTCTTAGCTATTAGTATCAAAGCCTTTCTAATAAAAACAACTAAAACTTGATTATATAGGTATAATCTCGGCCAAGGGCTTCTTTGTAAATATCAGGAACTTCTGGATCAAAGTGCAATAACTTGATTCTTCTAAACCGCCGAGTTTTTGGCCCATCTCGCTGGTGCATCGATCGATGCTAGAGTGCAACGATCGACACCTTCCTCTGTTTCGGACAGTGAACTCTATCTCTCGGCCAAACACTCCAAAAATCTCCAAAATGCTCCATTATCTCCAATTTAGCTCCAAACCTGATTATACCTGTAAAAGACTCTAAACAAAGACAAAAGACACTAAAAACACATCTATATCATGGTCTAAAATGGGTAAAAACCATGATATATCATTTTTGCGTTGCTTTGCTCCCCGTCTTTTCTTCCTTTCTTTCTGCGGAATTGCGCTCGGCCTTGATATTGGAAGGCGTTCCTTTGCGCTTATGCTCATGACGAGGGAAGAGTCGAGCATTGCTGCTGACCCATCCCCCCCCCTTTTTTTGGGGGGGGGGGGTTTAGTTATTGTATTTGTCGTTTTTTTTGTTTAATAGTTTTGTTCGAATTTGTGAACACTTGGTAAGGGCAAGTTCAGTCTTTGACTTGCTCTTTTGTGGTTTTTAAGTACGAAGCTGAGTTCGCCTTATATACAAATGTTTGTAGGTGCAGGCTTGGGCCCGGCTTATGTTGTCATTTGTTGGGTTGAGGTGCGAGTACGTGCCCAGCTTACCCTATGAAGTCTTTGAATTGGGCTGTGCGAAGGGGGTTCGGCTTATTCAACCTATCCGAAGACTTGTGGGGGTCTGGCCCCGGCTGTCGAAATTGACAACGTGGCGCGATGCCACTGCATCTTGGGACGCGTTCTAGTTATATCGATCATTTGGCCAGAATGTCGATGTTAATATTTTGGGCAATCCGAGTATGTTTCCGACAGAAGACATGCTTAATTTTTGAAGTAGAAAAATGATTGGGCCTCATAGAGGCTGCCTACGTACTCTTGAAAGAGAGATCAAGTCGAGCGTAGTTCTTTGTTTTTACAAAAAAATTTGCGATATATATATATATGAGAATGATAGTGGCTCTTATCTATGAGCTCGGATCTTGAGTTGTGGCTTACTCTGAGGTTGTTTCCATGTCTGGTTGCTTTGGACCTCGTGTAATGGTTATGGCTGCTGATGTTTTGCTTTTGTTTGCGAGGTCGGTTTTTTGCTTCCTCTGTTCTCCCCGGATCGTATAGGTTTCTCCTAAGGTCGGGAATTTTAAGCATTGGTGGTAAGTCGAGGCGACTGCTTTCATTGCATGGAGCCACGGGGTTCCTAGGATTGCATCGTAGGTCGCTGGTCGGTCTATGACAAGAAATGTGGTGATACGGGTAGCTGGCCCGGCATGTACCGGTAGTCGGATTGTTCCAATTATCGTTGTCGTTTCACTGCTGAAGCTGGTGAGTGTTCTTTTTGGCCTTCTCACCATGTACCTGTTGAGTTTTGTTTCCTGCAAGGTTCTTTTGAAGATGAGATTGATCGAGCTTCCGGTGTCGATCAGGGCTTTGGCGACCCTGTGCTTATCTATCCGAAGCTTGATGACGAGCAGGTCGTCGTTTGGCCTACCCGGTCTTTCTTCATTATTTGCGGTGAAAGAGACCTTGTCACGGTTTTTCATTTTGCTGACGTGGTTTCTTTTAGTTCCTCTTCCACGCCTGTTTCCTGGTTGAAGGTATGTGTAGAGCCTGTTGAGTCGTCGTAATCGGGAAACTCCCCCAATATCATGTTGATGCAATTTCTAAGTGGGGTGTTCCTACTTCTCCGTCGCTTTGAACTCGTTTGTGTGACTCTACGTCGGCGTTGTCCTGCTCAGTTCGTTGTACGCTTCCGGACCTTTTGTTTTTTCCTCTGACGAGTCAGACTCGGCCGTTGTCGTCCATTGTTTGGTTTTCGACAGGTTTTGTATGTATGTTTCGATTCGTTATGTTTGTATCTCCCTTCTGGTATTCTCCGAGGAGGAGGTTTTGTAGGTGACGGCATTCGTTGGTGTCGTGTCCTGACCTTTGGTGGTACGTGCAGAAAGGTCTGTCCTTATCGCTGGTGTTCACGCCTTTGTTTCTGGCGCGGTTTTGAGGGTTACCTGGTAGGTCGTGCTTGCTAGCAAAGTAAGCCGCCGTTTTCTTGGTTGACGTGGTTTGACATATTCATGCGTCGACTCCTTTCCCTTTGCGGGTTTTGCTGTCCCAAACTTTTTGGCTACCAGTTCCTTTTCCTCTTCTATTTCGACGAAGATGGCGGCTCAATGGAGGGCGACTTCGAGGCTTTATCGCTTATTCAGGGCTAGTTCGTTGCAGAAAGGTGACTCATACCAGAGTCCGTTTCGTAGCGCTGGTAGTCCCTCACTGTCAGTCACCGAGAGTTTTGAGACGATGGCTTTGAATCTGTCGATGTATGACCTTAGGGATTCATTTGGTCCTTGGCTGATTGCCCAAATGTCGGCGTTTGATGCTCCCTCATGGATAAACATTGAGTAGTGTTTGAGAAAAGTGGTCGTTAGTTGTTGATAGCTGTCAATGAAGTGTGCCTCCAGACGCGAGAACCAGTGGAGGGCGGCGCCGCTGAGGTTTTCAACGAAGAGCTGGCAAAGGCCGGCATGGCGTTCCTCGGGAAGGAACTGGGTTCGTCCCATTGCGATGCTGAAAGCTGTCAGGTACTGCCTTGGATCCGAGCTGCCGTCGTAGGTGGGCAGTTTGATCTTTCCTTAGTGTGTGACCGGTGTTCCTATTATTTTACTCATGAACGGGGTGTTTTGTGTTTCCTTCAAGACTCTGTCGATCTCGGGGGCTGAGCTTGTCGCATGGTGGACTCTTGATGTCATTCTCTCTAGCTGCGCCTTCGGGAGCTCGATCTCACTGCCGCTGCTCGGTTCCTCCCCATGTTGCGTAAACTCGATGGATGGCATTTGGTTCTCTTCAGATTCATGTACCGATGTCAGTCGGGGTATGGTTGGTCATTCGCCTGGTCTGATGGTTGTGTTCGGGAAGGTATCGACGTGGATTTTCGTGCCTCGAGGTGCTTGATATTATGTCGTTCGAAGGCTGTCAATTTGCTCGTGGCACACATTTTGTGCGTTTGCGAGTTGCTCCAAGCGATCATTGTTGCATCGTGTTAGCTCGTCGATATGCATCATCAAAATCCTTATTAGAGGAGACGGCCTGCCGGTTTTGAGCGGGGGCTTGCGTGGTGGTTGTCGTTAGTTCGACATCTTCGTGTGCGTTCGTCATTCTTGTTTGGTTGACTGGGCTGTTGACCGTCGACACCTTCGCACGAGCTAGCGCAGTGTTGGGTCCGAAAGTTTTTGGGAGACTTGAGAGAACATGAGGGTTTGACTTCGGGTTTGAGGAGCTGGTTGGTGGGGGCGGTAGGTCCGTCCCTTTGTCTGAGTTTGGGGGTTAGAGCTCGGCAGCTGGCCTATCGTCTTTTCCGACCTATCGCTGGCTGAGAGAGGTCCTGTCATCTCGGCTTCATCTTAGAGTGTAGAAAAATTCCTCGGTCCCCACAGACGGCGCCAATTGTTGTTACGGAAATTCGATCTAGTAATCAAAGCCGGACTACGATCTAAAATGTCTGAACTACGAGGTGAAATATAAACTTAAAGTGAGGTCGAAACTTTTCTTTATTAATCTTAAGGCCGAAGCCGAGCTGTGAACAGGATGGTACGAGGTGGGAGTCCGTCTAATGACGTGCCCCCTAAATATTGCTTGAGGTCGGAGCTTTATAGAAGTAGCTCGGCACTCTCGCAAGTTACAATGTGTCTAAATGAAGAGTGAATGGGTCTTATTTATAGCGGTTGGATGTTGACTTCTTTTTGGGTCGTTGACTCCTTATCGGGCTTGTCTTCTTTGGCCGATGTAAATGTGGTTATTAAACAAGATTTCCAATGGGCATATGGATGGGTGCTAAACCCATATCCAACATGGGAGAAGTTAAGTATTTGGTACTTGATGAAGTTGACCAGATTCTATATGCATAAATTATATATGATTTTTATGTCTTTTATTCGATCTTATTGTACCTGAAGTTTTGTTATAAGCCATGGAACATACTTGCTCCATGTTCTTAATTCAAATGGAGTTGTTTTGATACAGTACTTCTTTGTACTGTGGTATTGTAGGATTATGTGTTTTTCCATGGTTCAATTCTCAGATTGCAACCTAACGCATAATCTTAAACAGATCTAGGTTCTTGTAACTGAATCATAAAAAAAACCTGATCTTTACCTTTGCAGCGGAATGATTGGTGGTAATGACAAGATCAGATTAGAGCTGATTATCACCGGCTCCTCCTAGGTATCCACACGCTTACAAGCTACGGATCAGGCTGCTAGACCGAGGTGGAAATCACAGAGTAAGAGAGGACGGCACAGCTCAGAAACTCGCAGAAGGCTAGGGTTTCTGGCGCCTCTCTCTCTTGCCTTATATAGGCCCAAGTTATTAACTAATGGCCTATTAGGTTTTTGGGCCCAAAACACAAATCAGACAAAAAGCCCGTTTTTGTCTTGGCCCAATTCTCTGTACAAATACAGTAAATGCCTTTGCATCTTACCGTATTATTTCCATTTAACTTTCCCGTTAGCTATGGTGTGTGACCCTTTGGGATCATACAATACTGGTAATAAGTCCTAAACTTATAGATCATGAGCGGGCTCTAGCAAGTCATCATGATCACCCAGTATTTATGACTTATGTCTGATCTCGACACTTATCATACTTTCTAGAGATAGTACGGTAGATTTCAGGACATTCCCAACAATCTCCCACTTGTACTGGAATCCTACAAAGGACATTCCCAACAATCTCCCGATTGTACTGGAATCCTACATTCCCTAATCCTTTTGTCTCAATATCTCGATCTGGCATAAGGCAAGATGCGTGTCATCCTTATATAGCCAGACCATGTTTCATCGGACCAGATTTGATACTGACAATGCAAACGACTTGGGCAAGTCCGTTTGGGAGTGGCCACTCTCTTACCAGCTATCAAGTCTCCGATTGGCCTAGAGATATTACCTCCGTTAAACGGCAGGGACAAATCCCATCTTGTTCCATCACTATGAACTACACACTTTATAATACACCCAACCAAGGTCCTTATAGCTCCCAGTTACGAAACAGCGTTAGACAATGATCAAAGCGCATCACTCCATGTGCAGCCACATGCATGCGAACTCAGGTCTAAGGACTATACTCTATAGTCGTATATGAGAACCTCTTATGACACAGATATTAATATCTTGTAGAGTTCTCATCAGCGGGCCATGTCCGGTCATATGCTCCCCTACATATACCTATGTGTCGACTTTGATGCCGCGCATCTATGACCCCTCGAAACTTGGTCATAAGTCTCAACACAATCTAGTCTCAAGTGGTTGTTGGTGTTCCAATTTCAACAACCTTCGACTAAGGACATTATGATTTATGTCATCTCGTTAAATATGGGGTTTCAGGATCAAGTCTACTCATGTACTTCGATGGCCCATATATAATGACATGAATCATTTTGGAACGATTATTTATATCACAGTTAAAATAATCCAGAAATCATAGATTTCATAAACATAAAATATTATGTTTACATGAACCTTTCAAAATAACTAAATAAAGCCCTTTACAAACTCCCACTGAAATTAAGACTACATCTTAATTTCACTCATCCTACAGCTACAGTCCGCGACTCGTGCTTAGGCCTAAGGAGTGGCTTCGTTAATAGATTAGCAACGTTCTCATTCGATGAAACTTGCTTATCTACTTAACATCTCTGTCATTTATCTCACGTAATAGGTTATACCTATCCTCAAGGTGTTTGGACCTCTGATGTGCAGCTAGTCTCATCTATGCTGGGAATCACATCAAGTTCAGTGATGAACTCTTCTTTCCAAACAACCTCTTTCGCCGCTACCCAAGCTGCGAAATGTTCAGCTTAAGTCATGGAGTCAGCAACAGTGCCTTGCACCGCCAGACAGACACAAGATATAGCCGGACTGTGACCGGGAATTATCTTTGTCTATTGGAAACTTGCCTTTCAGACTCTATCGACTTGTAGCACCTCACTTTCTCCGTAAATCAAGAATTTATCCTTAGTATTCCTCAAATACTTTAGGATATTCTTTACGGCAATCCAGTGATTCTTTGCTGGATTTGACTGGTCTTTACTTGTCTTGCTTAACATTAAAACAACATCAAACAAGTATGTTTCATGGCATACATGATAGATCCAATTGCCGACGCATATGGAATCTCATCCATGCATTTAAGCTCAGCAGTTATCGTAGGACACTGTATCTTGCTTAACGTAATGCCATGTGACATTGGCATAAAACCCTTCTTGGAATGCTGAAAACGTGTAGGACTTTGTCAATTTAAGAATCCTGACTTTGTCCTACCAGCTCTTTTGGATCTTTATCTTTAGATCCAAAATCCAAGAACTACGTGGATTTACCCATGTCAACCACAAAACCAACTCCCAAGCCAGTCCTTTACCGACTGCAACATTGGGACGCTATTTCCGAGAATCAGTATGTCATCGACATACACTATGAGAAATGCAACATTGCTCCCACTTATCTTTTAGTAAACGCACAGTTCCACTTCGTTCCTGTTCAAGTCAAAACCTTGACTACTTCAACAGAACGAAGATTCCAACTCCGATATGTTTGCTTCCATCCATGAATGGATCAATGAAGCTAACTTACACATAGTGTAATTTTTCGGAGTCCGGGCTCACTTTCGCTTTTGTGAATTTCGCAGGTTCGTCACTTTCAATGATCATCAGATCATGGCAACTTTCAATGATCATCAGGTTCAACTAATGACGAGAAATCACTCTCGGATTAGTGACTGATTCATTCAGATCTGCGAACTTCAGGCTCTACAGGTGTAGATTCTACAGAAATCTGTAAATCCATCCGCTGCTCTTCCTCAACAGGTTGAGCAGCCTCCTGTATTTCTCGAATTTCTTCGAGTTACACTTTTACTCCCACTGTTCTTCTTGGAAAGTAACTTCCCTTCTTAGAAAACAGAATGGACGTAAAAGTAACAAGCCTTGGTTTCCCTAGGACAACCAGCGAAGTAGCACAACTACAAATACTCAGTAAAGACGAATTTGGATCATTTCCAATCCACATTTATGTGGTGTCTTTCAACTGATATTGGTGGAACTATTTCAGCGTAAACTTAGATATTTCTAGAGCGTTATTCTTAAAGAATATCATGGAAGATTCGTGTGACTCATCTTTAATCATTTCTAATAAGATCTGATTCATTCTCACAGAAACACCTCCATGTTTTCAGGAGAAATGAGCTGTGAAACGACTTCACACTCATTCAGATGATCACACCATCAATGACTTAAGTATTCTCACTCGTGATCTAATCCAGAGTCTTAATACTTCTGTCACTAAGATTCTATACCTCATTCTGGAACTCTTTCGATCATATCAAAGAATTCCGACTTGTGTCTCATCAAATGAACACAGTCACACTCACTGAAGTAATCAGTAGAGACAATGAAGTACAGGAAATTTTCTCTGGCATTACTGCTCATCGGACCACATACATGAGTATGTTCAATCTCCAATAAGCCTTTGGGCCTTTCTCTAGCTCGGCTAAGATGGGCCCTTTGTCTTTTGGTCCAGTAAGCAGAATTCAAGTCTCATAAGATATCCATTCAAATGAGCCCAAAAGTCCATAACTATGGGATTTCTGAATCTGACTTACTCTATATGACCAAAACATTTATGCCAAGAAAAATCAGGTTTAATTCATCAGATTTAAACCAATTCGGTATTTATGTTACATTTAGGCACTCTTTGGTTTAAGATATAAAACCCATTCCTTGAATAGGGTGCTACAATTAACATTTCATTAAGATCAAAAGAACAAAACTTGTCTTTATCAAAATGAAAAACATTCAAATTCTTCACAAGAAAATGAAAAACAACTTTGCTTAAAGCAGGTACATTGTAGCAATTACTTAATACAAAACCAAGCCTCAAAGGCATCTACAAGTGAAAACCCTACGGCTGAGGCAGCATCCATAGCTCCTTCCAGACACGCAGTTCCACTTGTCCTTCCTTCAACGTTCTACTGTTGCTCAGGCTCTGCATATTATAACAAATATCAGTGCCACAACCAGTATCCAATACCTATCAGGTATAACTTGAAGTAATAACATGAATACCTGAGGAAGTAGTCTCATACATCGACTTTAACTCCTCATAATCTTCCATGAATTTAATGCAATTTCTCTTCCAATGCCCAGTCTCTTTACAGTAGCAGCACTTACCAACGTAAGAGGTATCTGACTTGGGCTCAGAAGACACATGCTTGCCATGATTCAAAATCTGGACAACTTTGTCTTCACCCTTGTCAGCATTAGGTTTAGTAAACCTACCCTTCTCCTTCATGAGATTGTACAGGGTACTCTTCACGTTTGGCTCAACTGTCTTGAGCATATCATGCAGTTCAGTCAACGTCTTCGTTAAGCCTTTCTTGATATAGTTCCTTTTGAACTTATCATAGCTTGACGGCAGTGACTGCAGAATGATCTCAGTTACCAATTCTTGGCTAACTGGATAATCCAGTTTCCTCAGGTTATCAATGTAACCCATCATTTTACTGACATGAGGACTCACTGGATGATCATTTGGTAGCTTGCAGCTAGTGAGAGACTTAACCAACTGGTATCTCTCCACTCTTACCTGCCCCTGAAATTTCAATTTCAGGCTGCTGATCATCTCTATTGGCGACTCCATGTTCTCATATTGCTTCAGCAAATCTGAGTCCATGGTAGCCAATATCAGACCACGCACATCTACCGCATCATTATAATGCTTATTCCAAGCATCATATACTGCATGAGAGGCATTGGACCTGATCCTCTCGGGGAGAGCTTTCTCAAGGACATAGTCCTTTCTCTCATGCCTGAGAACTAGCCTCAGGTTCCGCGACCAAGTCAAGAAATTTGATCCGTTCAGTTTGTCTATCTCAAGGACAGACCGGATCGAGAAAGTGTTTTGATTGTTTGTGCTAGTCATAGCTGAAATTTAGAGATAAATAGAGTTTTAGTTATTCAGTTCATAAAAGAGTAATCTTAATAACTTATAAGAAAACTCGCATTGCATTCAAAATTTCTTTGTTCAACCTCATAAGAATGCAATGATTCCGAGACCCATGTTCAGCTAAAACCAAAGTGGGCCACTGGCCGTCACCCGGAATTAGCTTTACTTGGTAAGCATACACACAGCTAGTTATATCCATATAACTCTCGGTTGTGGATTGGGCCCAAGGCCCAATTCACCAGATGTCTCAAGGCCCGGGACTCCCGATGGCCCAGTCAAGGAAACCAATCTCTTACAGCCAAATAATCACTAAAGTCTGGGACTCCCAATGAAATTAGTGACTATATACTACTTTACTTACGCGAAAACAGACACCTCACACTGTAAGCCATATCTGTAATCGAATAAGCGTTAAGTAGCTGACAAGATTGGAAAGACATCCAAGCTTGATATTGGTTTTGAGGATTTTAAGTTTTATTTCCAAAAATAGAAGATTACTATTTTGGGAAACTTACTTGTTTTAGAAACTTTCTAAATTTAGTAACATACTAAAAATAGAAATTTCTAATTTAATATTTTATAAATATTTTGGGTTGGGTCACAAATTATAGGCCCAATTCTTGGCCCAAGACCATAGAATTCCAGTTGGCCCAATAATTTGACATAACCGATTCGGTTTATTAATTCTGGTCCAAGACCAAATTAACTATCAAAACCATCGGTTATTTACTAAACCAGACCAGCTCTAAATTATTTGGTCCAACCAAATCAAACTTAGACCAGTCTTCGGTTTAGGTTAAAATTCAATTTTATGAATTTCAATCCGGTTTAACCAGAAATTAAATAATACCAATTGTATTAAATAATTTCCAGCAAACCGCGATTTGGGTTAACCGCTTGAACCATAATTATCAAAGATTGATTTTGACTTTTCAAATCAAGTCAATATGCGATCGTAAGAAAAACGATTTTCAACCTTAACAAAAACCGTAACAATAACGATTTTGACTTAATCAACAACAATCATGATTCATATAATAATCGTATTATTCAATCATACACAAAACGATTTATACCAAGTCATCGTTTTCATAATTCAACAATATTCAAGCGATCATGTGATTGATAAGAATCACTAAACAACAAACACGATTTTTTTTCATTTAACAAAATCGAATTAAACAAATCGATTCTTTCTATTGATTACAACAATGTCAACAAGCGAAATTTACAATTCACTAAAGACAAAACTAACAATCGATTATGACTTTTTCTAAACGATCGTAAGGCAAAGTCAACAGGCGATAGCGACAAAAGACAACAAAACTTTGTCCACATCAACACGATCGTGACTTGTATCTTATACAAGAAGACAAAACGAACTTGACCTTTTCCAAATCGCATTATGCTTATTTCAATAATCGTGTCTGACCTTTTCAATTCATATGATAATTAATTCAACAAAGTATCATCTTATTATCAAACAAGAATCGATTAGGTCAAAAGCTAAAGAAACCTAACACGTCTCTTATGCGATCATAATTCAATTAAAACCAACAATCGAATCTTATGATCAAAAACAAACGATCGCTTTAATTGTTTATTCACACGATCCAAAAAGAAAAAACCTAATGACCTGGCTCTGATACCACTGTAGGATTATGTGTTTTTCCATGGTTCAATTCTCAGATTGCAACCTAACGCATAATCTTAAACATATCTAGGTTCTTGTAACTGAATCATAAAACAAACTTGATCTTTACCTTTGCAGCGGAATGATTGGTGGTAATGACAAGATCAGATTAGAGCTGATTATCACCGGCTCCTCCTAGGTATCCACACGCTTACAAGCTACGGATCAGGCTGCTAGACCGAGGTGGAAATCACAGAGTAAGAGAGGACGGCACAGCTCAGAAACTCGCAGAAGGCTAGGGTTTCTGGCGCCTCTCTCTCTTGCCTTATATAGGCCCAAGTTATTAACTAATGGCCTATTAGGTTTTTGGGCCCAAAACACAAATCAGACAAAAAGCCCGTTTTTGTCTTGGCCCAATTCTCTGTACAAATACAGTAAATGCCTTTGCATCTTACCGTATTATTTCCATTTAACTTTCCCGTTAGCTATGCTGTGTGACCCTTTGGGATCATACAATACTGGTAATAAGTCCTAAACTTATAGATCATGAGCGGGCTCTAGCAAGTCATCATGATCACCCAGTATTTACGACTTATGTCTGATCTCGACACTTATCATACTTTCTAGAGATAGTACGGTAGATTTCAGGACATTCCCAACAGGTATATGTCTAACGTCCAAACTCTAATCCTGCATACTTTCTGTAGTTCTTAATTAAATGTCAGTAAGAAGAAATCTAAGGACTCCACCAAAAGATCAGGATGCACACAAGCAAAGTGAAGAAACTTGAGATCAGATCAACACCAGATCTGAAGTATACGATCATTTGATCCTTTCTCCTTCATATTTAGAGTCTCTCAATACCCTGAGATTTATTTTGACTTATTAGATTCAAAATTTATTTACTTATTCTTAGGCTCATTGATAACACTATATGTGTATTTGCCATTCACTTCTTTTTGACATGTTGCTGGATTCATGGCTAAAGCTAACACATTTGATCTGATCGAGCATGTACTGTAAATTTGTTAAGTATCTTATGAATATATACGATAAGTAATTGCCTTTAAAAGAAAAACTCCTAAAACTACTGTAGATAATCCATCAATATTGTTAAGAGCCTAATAAGCGTAGTTTTATCAGAATTTTCCATGTTTGATTGTTTCTTTGCCAGTACATTGCTAATTAAAAGAGTTATGTAGAAATTGCTTTGCAGGCACAAATGATCAGGAAAAAACATTGGTGAATTTTGTGGCTTTGTATGGTCAGAGAAAGAGGTAAGAATTTCATTCAACTTTGGTATTCTTAAATTAATTTAGTGCTGATTCATCTGTCTTTTTTTTCAAAACTACAGATCATTATTGAGTACAGTGAACTTCTCCAGGCGCAACTAGAGAACCAAAAACAAGTAAGCACCCATCCTGTTTGCCTTAGTTGTCTCATTAGTACTAGTATCTCAAATTTTGGTTTGCTGATTCATAATTTCTCTGGTGTTATTTTCTATGTTAGTGGATAACTCATACCTTTTAACTTTCTTTTGTTCAAAAGATGTTCCTCTGGGAAACTTGACAAGATTTAACACTTATCATCTTGATCATAGCGGCTGTAAAATCATTGGCATTGGGAATAAAGACAGAGGTTTATGGGCCTTTCATAAGTTTCCATATTATTAACGCACTTATTTTATGTCTTATCTATGCATTCTTGGTTACTACTTCATCAAGGTTTGAAGCGGGCTCATAACTATGGGCCTTTGTTTTATTTGTTAATGGGCCGGATTTCCTAGAGGGAAATCCAGTACCAACAATAACCCCCCAGCCCATTAACCTCGACCTGTCGAAATTAATGGGCAGTTGACGTTCTCGGGAAGAAGCGTTCGCCTCGGGTGCGATAAACCTAATGATTACTTTCACCCCATCCGTAGATCTTGTTTCGATCCAACGGTCGAGGGTGGGCGCGTGAGTTGATATATCATGGTTTTTACTAGTTTTAGACCATGATATAAGTGTGTTTTAGTGTCTTTTGTGTTCTTTTAGAGTCTTTTACAGGTATAATCAGGTTTGGAGCATATTTGGTGATTATGGCACTTTTTGGAGATTTTTGGAGTGTTTGGCCGAGAGATAGAGCTCACTATCCAAAACAGAGAAATGCGTCGATCGTTGCACTCTAGCATCGATCGTTGCACCAACGAGATGGGCCGAAACTCGGCGGTTTATGAAGAGTCAAGATATTGCACTCTGATCCAGAAGTTCCTGATATTTACAAAGAAGCCCCTGGCCGAGATTAGACCTATATAATTAAGTTTTTGGTGTTTTATTTACTTACGCTTTCATAATTAAGAGCAGAGGATTTTTAGAGCTTTTGGGGCTGATCTGAACCTTTTACTTCATCTGTATTTGGAGAAGATTTCGAACCTCTTTTATTCTTTATCTTCTATACAATTTATTTATCATATGATTATGTTTTCATTATCTATGTCTGAGTAGATTCCTTGTTAGGTTTAGGGTTTCTCATATAGGATTTCATGACTTGCTAGACTTGTTATTTCAGTTAAGGATTCATAACTATACCTGTTCTTCAATCTAATTGTGCTTAAAGCTAGTTCTAACCTGATCAATTAGAATCTAGATCTTAGGTTGCTAAATACGTCACGGAAGTGGGGTTTAGGAATCTGAACTAATTAGGTTGAGCAATTAAACTTCTCGCAAACGAAAGTTTGGTTTAGGATAATTGTGAACATATCAAACTTGGAATTAATGCTAGTTTAATATGTTAGTTCTCGCAAACGAAAGTTTGGTTTGCTGCACTTAGAGAATTATCGCAAAGGAATTTGGTTAATTCTATATCTGTGTTTTGAGTTCTAGAACTGTGCTTAATTAGATCCTTACTGAATAAATTGTCGGCTTGTCTGATTTCCTGAGAACGCCCTAGACTTAGCGCTTTTAATAACTTGCTTTCAAAACCAATAATCTCTGCTTTCTGTTTACTTTCTCGCATTGCTTTTCATTCAATCACCTTGCTTTCTTTCTAGTTTAATTTCCTGTTCTTGAGCTATTGGATACCAGAGTCCCTGTGGATTCGATACCTATATACTACGACTACTGAACTGTGCACTTGCAGTTAGATATAGGATAAAACCTGACAGCTATCAAGTTTTTGGCGCCGTTGCCGGGGACTCTTTGAGTCTTCGATAGCTTAGAACCTAGGTTTTACTAGGATTTTTCGTTTTCTTTTCGTTTTTATTTTTGTTTTTTTTTAGTTACTGATTTTGTCTGTTTTTCTCTCTGTCGCAGGTACCAATATCGCACTGCGTCGATCGTTGCACTCTAGCATCGATCGTTGCCGGACGTTTACAGACAGTTTATGCAGACGCAGAAAACTAGAAGTAATCCGAACTTGGACTTAGTTAATCTCGATTTTGAAGAACTTGGACGTTTAGAGAGAGAGCTAGCAGAAGAGAAAGAAGAGAAAGGATGGTACGAGAGCGTTTGATTCTGGTACGTGATGCTGAAGGTACCCTGAGGGACCAAGATAACAACCCATACAATGTTGCTTGGCAAAGGGTTGATGCTGAAGGGAATGTCATCCCTGATCCTCCTGAGCAACAGCAACAGGAGCAGAACCAGGGTCAAGGACAGGCCCAAGGTAGAGAGATGGTTGTACGTGAGAGGACTTTAGCTGACTACAACAGACCGGATGAGTTTCATAGAAACCGGTCAGCTTTAGTACTTCCTGCTTTCGAGAGGAATGATTTTGAGATCAAAACCATCTACTACTCGCTGATGAGACAGAATGCATTTCATGGTTACCCAACGGAGCAGCCTATGGATCACATTGATTCATTTGAGGACGTAGTCACTGGCATGAAGTATGATGGAGTCTGCACGGACTATCTGTTCCTTAAGCTCTTTCTGCACAGTCTTGCTGAAGACGCTAGTGCATGGCTAAAGCAGCTAGCACCTGCTCAGTACACTACTTGGGCAGCTTTAAAGAGTGAGTTCCTGCGTCACTTCTATGATGATGCGCGCTCAGACCAGTCCAGACAGGACATACTCACATTTTCACAAGGAGCTGTGGAGCCTTTAAAGACTGCCTGGATGAGATTTAAGCAGTATCAGCGTGACTGCCCACACCATGGATTCACTGAGGTTCAGTTGATTGGTATTTTCTTCAGAGGCATAGATCTTCCATATCAGTCTGCACTGGATAATTCCAGTAATGCTAACTTTAACACCAGAACTCCTACACAGGCTAAGCAGTTGATTGAGAACCTAATAGGCAGCAACAGCTGCAAGACTATGGATGAGAGGAGGAAGAAATCTGGTGGAAGTGTGGAGAGTTCTGATATAGCTGATATTAGATCTAGGCTGGACACAGTTTGCAATCTCCTAGCAGGTAAGAAAGCTGTCCACTTTTTCCAAGATGTAGAGGTAATTCAAACTGAGGAGGACACTCAGCAGGAAGATGTGAATTACATAGGAGGATCTGGATTCCAAGGTAATAGATTTGGAAATCAACAAGGAAACAGATTCTTAAATGGAGGGCAGAGAAGTGGTTTTCAGAAGACCTTTGGACAAGGTACTCAGAGAACCAATGAATCTGAAAGTAGAGTGGAGACGATGCTTAAACAGATGATGGAAAGCCAGAATAAGAATGCAGCAGATGTCAACGAGAAGATGGAAACAATCTACAGGGAGCTGAACGGGAAGTTTGAATATCTGAACACACACATGAAGGAGCTTGATGCTAGAGTTGCAAAAACTGCTGGATATGCTCAAAGGGAAGATGGATATCTCCCAGGACGAACTGATGCTAATCCAAAGTACCGATGCAATGCAGTGATGTTGAGAAGTGGTAAGGAGCTGTCGTCTGGCCAGAAAAAGCAATTAAGTGTTGAGGAACTCGAGGAAATTGAAGAACTGGAAGATGAGATCCGCGATATTCGCAATGCGTCGATCGATGCATCTAAGCAACGATCGATGCAAAGCGAAATCAGGGAACCAGAAGTCGTAACACAGTCGCCTAGCATCGATCGATGCGATAGGAGCAACGATCGACACAAGGTGACTGCAGAGAGTTCGAAGCCAGAAAAACCGAAACAGTCGACCGAAAGGGTATACAAGCCTAAGGTACCTTATCCCAAGAATCCCAGAAAGGCTAAGAATGATAGGCAGTATGCAAAGTGGAAGGAGTTCATAAAAAAGGTGAAAGTTGAAGTACCTTTATTGGACTCCATGGAAACTTCTCCTATGATGAAGAGATGCCTTAAGGATATGATTTCCGGGAAATGGTCTGATGAGGAAAGTATAATGATGCTCAATGAGGTGTGCAGTGCAGTGGTTCAGGGCAGAATTCCCGAGAAGTTAAAGGATCCAGGAAGCTTCGTGTTAGATTGTGCTATCTACAAAGAGAGATTCGAAAGGTCTCTATGTGATCTTGGTTCCAGTGTAAATCTCATGCCACTCTCAGTTGCTAAAAGGCTCGGAATGACAGACTTTATACCCACCAGGATATCACTGGTTCTGGCAGATAGATCAATCAGGATTCCCGAAGGAGTAATAGAGGATGTGTCTATAATGGTTGGCAAATGTGTGATCCCTACTGATTTTGTGGTTCTACAATATGGACAGGAGCCAAAAGATCCATTGATTCTAGGCAGATCTTTCTTAGCTACAGCTGGTGCAATGATTGACTGTCAGGGAGGCAAAATAGTTCTGAATGTGGGTGATCTGAAGATGAGTTTTGATATGAACAAGCTGGTAAAGAGACCAACCATCGACGGGCAGACCTTCTATGTGGACACATTGGGTGATTTGGCAACCGAGTATTTTTACCAATCACATGTTGAGGACCCACTAGAAAGGGCTTTACTGAGCTCTATATTGGAACTGGAGTACCTGCAGGACGAGCCAGCAATGTGCTATACGAGGATGATGGATTCTGTTGAGACTGCAATGCAGGTAGAAGTGTCTGACGTAACTTTGCAACGATCGACACTACCTAAGCATCGATCGTTGCAAGTCGACAGAGACTGGGCAGAGGAAAAAGCTCCGAAAATAGAGCTGAAACAACTTCCATCCGGGCTAAGGTACGCATTTCTTGGACCCAATTCAACTTATCCAGTAATTGTTAATGCTAGCTTGAACAACGCAGAGCTCACTTTACTGCTAAGCAAGCTGCGCAAGCATCGCAAAGCTCTTGGCTATTCTCTTGCTGATATTTCAGGTATCTCACCGGAGTTGTGCATGCATCGGATACATCTTGAGGATGAATCCAAGACGTCTATCGAGCATCAGAGAAGACTTAATCCTAATCTGCAGGAAGTGGTTAAAAAGGAGATTATGAAACTCCTTGATGCTGGGATTATCTATCCTATCTCTGACAGTGATTGGGTGAGTCCAGTCCATGTAGTACCTAAGAAGGGTGGAGTTACAGTTGTGAAGAATGAGAAGAACGAGCTGATACCTACTAGGACTGTGACGGGACACAGGATGTGTATAGATTACAGGAAGCTGAATGCTGCTACCAGGAAGGATCATTTTCCCTTGCCTTTTATTGATCAGATGCTTGAGAGGTTAGCTAATCATCCCTACTATTGCTTCCTCGATGGCTACTCGGGTTTCTTTCAGATTCCCATCCATCCAGAGGATCAGGGAAAGACCACTTTCACTTGTCGATATGGGACATTTGCTTACCGTAGGATGCCTTTTGGACTCTGCAATGCACCAGCCACTTTCCAGAGATGCATGATGTCCATATTCACAGACATGATTGAAGACTTTATGGAGGTATTCATGGATGATTTCTCAGTACATGGATCATCCTATAATGAATGCTTAGATAATCTGTGTAAGGTTCTGACAAGATGTGAAGAGAAGCACTTAGTTCTTAATTGGGAGAAGTGTCATTTCATGGTCATAGATGGCATTGTACTTGGACATAAAGTGTCTGAAGCAGGAATAGAGGTGGACCGCGCTAAGATTGAGGTAATGACAAACCTTCAGGCACCTGATTCTGTTAAGTCTATTAGAAGCTTTCTTGGACATGCTGGCTTCTATAGACGGTTCATCAAAGATTTCAGTAAGATCGCTAGGCCACTAACTGCTTTGCTGTGTAAGGATACCAAATTTGAGTTCACAGCAGATTGTCAAACTGCATTTGAACAGATTAAGCAGGCATTAGTGAGTGCTCCCATAGTTCAGCCACCTGATTGGGATCTGCCTTTTGAGGTTATGTGTGATGCAAGTGATTATGCCGTGGGAGCTGTTCTTGGGCAGAAGAAGAATAAAAAGCTTCATGCTATCTATTATGCCAGTAGGACACTGGATGATGCACAAAGAAACTATGCCACTACGGAGAAGGAGTTGTTGGCAGTTGTCTTTGCATTTGAGAAGTTTCGCCCTTATCTTGTTGGCTCAAAAGTGATTGTACACACTGGTCATTCGGCCCTGAAGTATCTGATGCAGAAGAAAGACGCTAAGCCAAGATTGTTGAGATGGATTATGTTGCTTCAGGAGTTTGACATTGAAGTGAGGGATAAGAAAGGGGTTGAAAATGGAGTTGCTGATCATCTTTCTAGGATGCTGGTTGAGGAAGACGTGCCAATTAATGACTATTTGCCTGAAGAAAACGTCAATATGGTTGGAACAATGTCTCACACAGATTTGGACAGAAACCTGCAAAACTGTCGGATTAATCGCATTGCGTCGATCGATGCCATCTCGGCGTCGATCGATGCACCTATCGGGACAGCGACGATCGATGCGCTCCTCAGCGACGATCGTTGCAGTGCGGATATAGATCCAGGGACTTTTACAATTCAGATTGGAGGCTACGAGTTTGAGATTGATGCTGTCACAACAACTGATCGACCATGGTATGCAGATATAGCCAACTACCTGGCTGCAGAGACTGAACCAGATGATCTGAAAGGGTATGAGAAGAAGAGGTTCTTCAGAGAGCTTAGGCGATACTATTGGGATGAACCTTACCTCTATAAGCATTGTTCGGATGGCCTTTACAGAAGATGTGTTGCTGAATCAGAGATTCCAGATATCCTATTCCACTGCCATGGATCAGATTATGCAGGACATTTTGCTACTTTTAAGACTGTGTCTAAGGTCTTGCAAGCAGGTTTCTGGTGGCCTACAATGTTTGCAGATACTCACTCTTTCATTTCTCACTGTGATGCCTGTCAGAGGAGAGGGAAAATCAGTAGGAAGCATGAGATGCCTCAGAATTTCATTCTTGAGGTTGAGGTTTTCGATTGCTGGGGCATAGACTTTATGGGTCTTTTTCCCTCATCTTATGGGAATAAATTCATCCTGGTTGCTGTAGATTATGTGTCTAAGTGGGTAGAAGCAATAGCTAGTCCAACCAATGATTCTTTAGTAGTCATTAAGCTGTTTAAGTCCATCATATTCCCTAGATTTGGAATACCTCGGATAGTGATTAGTGATGGAGGATCTCACTTTATTAATAAGGTCTTCGAGAAGCTCCTAAGAAAGCATGGAGTTCATCACCGAGTTGCTACTCCTTATCACCCTCAGACTAGTGGACAAGTCGAGGTTTCTAACAGACAGATCAAGGAGATCTTAGAAAAGACAGTTGGAAAGACAAGAAAAGATTGGGCAGCTAAGCTTGATGATGCTTTATGGGCCTACAGGACTGCATTTAAGACGCCATTAGGGACTACTCCATTTCATTTGCTGTATGGAAAAGCATGTCATCTACCGGTAGAACTTGAGCACAAAGCAGCATGGGCTGTAAAGCAGATGAACTTTGACCTTAAATCAGCTGCAGAAAGGAGATTGATACAGCTTAATGAGTTGGATGAGATTAGACATTTAGCCTATGAGAACTCAAAGTTGTACAAGGAAAGGACTAAAGCTTATCATGACAAGAAGATTGTTTCTAGACAGTTTGAGCCTAATGATCAGGTACTTTTATACAATTCTCGTTTGCATTTGTTTCCAGGTAAGCTGAAATCAAGATGGTCCGGTCCTTACACAATCAAAGAAGTGCGTCCATATGGAGATGTCGTTCTAGTCGGCAAGGAAGGTAATGAGTTCGCTGTAAATGGAAAGAGGGTAAAACATTATTGGGCTAAGGCCGAGATTCCAAGAGGACAGATTCTGCCTCTGGATAATGCACCCTCTGCCTGAAAAATCTTGTCCGTCCGGTCAAGCTATTGACCTTAAACAAGCGCTGGGTGGGAGGCAACCCACCATTAGGTACTGGTGTTTTTCTACTTAATTTTTGGTGCTTTTGTTAGGATTTTACGTTTGTTCTTGTTTCTGGTGAGTTTATGTTTGCAGGTCTCGGACAGATTCGCAGTGCGTCGATCGACGCACTTCTGTGTCGATCGTCACAACACTATCGGAATCGCATTGCAGCGATCGTTGCAGTTCTGAGCAACGATCGACCATACACGAAATCGCCAAGTAACGGTCGATGCACTTAGTGCAACGATCGATGCTTGAGCGACAGAGGTAAACCCGACAGAACTCAACAGAACTTTAACAATTTTTATTTTCTTTTTACCGATCCTTCGCTTGACACTACTGGGGACAGTGTGTCTTAAGTGTGGGGGAGGTGCTACTGACGTCTATCTTTCTGTTTTCTTAAGAGTCAGTCCATTTTTCAAAAAAAATTGTTTTATTGAGTCAAAATTGTTTAAGTAAGAAACTATGATTTTCGGAGAAGATTTACAAGACTTGCAGGAACTTAAGTAACCATTGGGATGAAGTTGCAGGTTCTATCTCTGACCATTAGAAAACCCAGACACAGATCAACCTAATGGGAACACCCACATCACTTCAGGTATCAGAGGATCCTTTTACTGACTTCAATTTAATACTGACTTAGATTTCTCACCTAAGGGCTTGGTATACTCTGTGTCGGATTCCCTGTTAGTTCTGACACAGCCTGTCAACCTATCCTATTTAGTTCCCTTCTCCCCTTCTATAAAGTAAAAAAAAAAAAGATAATAAACTGAGGATGAGTTAGTAACGCCGAAGTGGTCACAGGAGTGGTAGAGACCCCTATTATCTCCTGTGCGATCCATGGAATGTGTCCAAAGTACACCCCATAACGGGAAGAACACTGATAAAAAAAAATGATACCCAATGTGGGAAAAATCAGTTGTTAAAGAAGGGAAAAGAGAAGAAAGGGACTAGAGAAAGATAGTATGGTGGTCTAGAGCTGATAAGGTAAGAATCCATGTGCCCTTTGATCGATACTTCTTAGGTGAGACCGCACTTAAATACTTGCAGAAGTCAGTAGGGAGAATTTGAATGCTTGAATGTGATTGTGGAGTTTACCTAGGACAGTTGCTAAGTGTGGGGGAAGTACATGTTGGTCTTGATATCCTGTGATTGATTCTTTCAGTGGTTTATTAAGGGGAATCTGAGTATTGTAGCTTCTAGGATGAAATGAGTTTCTGAAGAGTTTTCAAACCTCTTCACCAAACTTTAGTTCTCTGTTTTGCTTGAGGGCAAGCAAAGGCTAAGTGTGGGGGAGTTGATATATCATGGTTTTTACTAGTTTTAGACCATGATATAAGTGTGTTTTAGTGTCTTTTTGTGTTCGTTTAGAGTCTTTTACAGGTATAATCAGGTTTGGAGCATATTTGGTGATTATGGCACTTTTTGGAGATTTTTGGAGTGTTTGGCCGAGAGATAGAGTTCACTGTCCGAAACAGATAAATGCGTCGATCGTTGCACTCTAGCATCGATCGTTGCACCAGCGAGATGGGCCGAAACTCGGCGGTTTATGAAGAGTCAAGATATTGCACTCTGATCCAGAAGTTCCTGATATTTACAAAGAAGCCCCTGGCCGAGATTAGACCTATATAATTAAGTTTTTGGTGTTTTATTTACTTACGCTTTCATAATTAAGAGCAGAGGATTTTTAGAGCTTTTGGGGCTGATCTGAACCTTTTACTTCATCTGTATTTGGAGAAGATTTCGAACCTCTTTTATTCTTTATCTTCTATGCAATTTATTTATCATATGATTATGTTTTCATTATCTATGTCTGAGTAGATTCCTTGTTAGTTTTAGGGTTTCTCATATAGGATTTCATGACTTGCTAGACTTGTTATTTCAGTTAAGGATTCATAACTATACATGTTCTTCAATCTAATTGTGCTTAAAGCTAGTTCTAACCTGATCAATTAGAATCTAGATCTTAGGTTGCTAAATACGTCACGGAAGTGGGGTTTAGGAATCTGAACTAATTAGGTTGAGCAATTAAACTTCCCGCAAACGAAAGTTTGGTTTAGGATAATTGTGAACATATCAAACTTGGAATTAATGCTAGTTTAATCTGTTAGTTCTCGCAAACGAAAGTTTGGTTTGCTGCACTTAGACTTAGAGAATTATCGCAAAGGAATTTGGTTAATTCTATATCTATGTTTTGAGTTCTAGAACTGTGCTTAATTAGATCCTTACTGAATAAACTGTCGGCTTGTCTGATTTCCTGAGAACGCCCTAGACTTAGCGCTTTTAATAACTTGCTTTCAAAACAAACAATCTCTGCTTTCTGTTTACTTTCTCGCATTGCTTTTCATTCAATCACCTTGCTTTCTTTCTAGTTTAATTTCCTGTTCTTGAGCTATTGGATACCGGAGTCCATGTGGATTCGATACCTATATACTACGACTACTGAACTGTGCACTTGCAGTTAGATATAGGATAAAACCTGACACCTATCATGAGTCGAACTGACCCGCTTTTTAGCGCGTCGGCAGTCGTGGCGTGTATTTGTTTAGAGAACTTCATCTCCCACCGTGCATCTTGTCGGTCGCTGACGGCTGAGATTCGAGGGTAACGAAGAGTCCTTTCGGGCTCAATCTTTCGCTGATGTGACCTAGCTGTCACGCGTTCGTAGCCGTCGATCTTGAATTAACGGTTAAGATAAAGAGAAAGTGAGGAATCCTGGACGCCTCGATCTCCTCTTAATTATTACGAGTTTTGAATCGTATGGCTGAGATTTTGCACGACTCCCACTATGGATTTTCCTCATATTGCCGAGGATAACTTCTTTCCTTCTCAATTTTACTTCGCATTTCTTTCTTGCTCTGATTTTTCTCTCGTCGTCGGAAAAGTTCTTTCCTTAAAACCTTTAACTTTCTTTATTCTGATACATCGCTTTTCATGGCTTTAAGAGATGCGACGGGGGCTAGTACAAGCATGGCGGCGGGATCATTTGGCCCGCATCCGCCGTCTGCCCTAACTGTAAACCATATCGAACGGTTGCGGAGGATATGCCGGATTCCACCAGAGGTAGAGATAGTGATTCCGTCGCCGGCGATGTCACCGGAGACTGCGGTGGAAGGCTATTGCTGTGCCTCGTACACTTATTTCGAGAAATGCGGTCTTTTCTTCCATATTCCTCGCTTAATCTCTTTGGTTCTAGCCCAGCTCCAATTGGCGTTCCATCAGATGACGCCGAATTTTGTCCGGCACGTCATCGGACTTGGAGTCAGAGACGCAGAAGAGGGAATCGAGTTCGGGCCCGAGGAACTTATGCGAGTCTGCTCGGTGAAGAACAATACTTGCTTCCCGGGGACGTACTATCTCTCGCCTCGTTTTGGGCGGATCCTCGACGACATTCCGACGAAGGATGTATGGAAGGACCGATACTTCTTCTTCAGAGTAACTCATCATTCGGTCGGGGATTTCGACTACTCGGTCATCCCGTCTCGGTGGACGTCTAGTGTTGGTAAGACCCAAGTTTTAATGCTTGATCCTTTTTGTCTGTCGGGTCATCCCTTATATTTTTTTTTATTCACAGAGGCTCCAGAATCGCTTGCTATGAACCCGATCACGGAGGCTCTGATAGCCCAGCTGAGAGGGGGCGTTGTTAATTGGGGCAACTTCACAGTTGAGCACGTGCAAGCCGCTCTACGGGTCAACCCTGAGCTGGCTCCGCTGGATCATCTGCAGGTTCCTCGAAACCCGGTGCCTCCTTCTGAACCCTCCCGGGCTCTCCTGGTTCAAGCTGCTCAGCCTCCGCTCCGTATTACCGAGCGGACAGGAGAGAGTGAGTCGTCTGGTTGCGAGTTTTTTTTTATATCGTCATTTTGATTTATTTGACCTTTTTTTTATATGTAGCTCGACCTCTTCCGGGCGACGGCTCGACTACTAATGCCCCTCCTCGCGGGGATTATCTCATAGAGTGAGCAGTCGCCGGCAGACCCGGTCGAACTGGTTGATAAGATGGAGGCGGGTGACCTTAGTAATGCCCTTCTCTTTGCCCTTGGCCGGGCCCCTCCTCCTCCTCCAGCTTGTCCCCCTTCTCCTGCTTAGACTTCGCTCCATCCGGTGACGGGCCCGGAGGGAACGATTGCGTAGGTCGTCGACGTGGCTCTCCCCTCGGCCGAACGAGAGGTGGTTTTGTCTCAGTCCAGAGGGGCCGCTCTATGCGACTCTCAATCGGATTTGTCCGGGGGGGGAGATCGCCAGAGTCGAGGGGGCTCTCTTCCTCCTTCGCCGAAGCTTCGTAAAGTAGACGCGGGAAGGAGTCCGGAAGGGTCGGACCAAGAAGAGTGTTCGGTTGTGGACGATCCAGAAGGTGTGGTTCGTCTGCTGAGGCGTATTAGGCATGTTGGTTCTCAGCTCCCGGCTACCGGGGAAATGATCCTCGGTAGTGAATATTCCGAGATGATGGTGGTTGTCGGGAAGGTGAGACGTTTTATTTCGGCTCCCTTTTCTTTTGGGGGTTAATTTTTCTTATCTTTTTTTTTGCTGATTCGGCGTTCTTTGTAGGCTCTGGAAGCCGTGAATACGTATGCGGTTCGGCCCGAGAACAAGGTGGTGGAAGCCCAGACCTACGAGCTCGAGTCTGTCTGCGAGGCGGCCACCCAGATGAACGCCGAACTTCAAGAAGCTCTTGCTAGGGAGGAGCGTTTGAAGAAAAGGGTCGTGGACCATGCTGTTGCGGAGGCCAGGATCGCGCACCTCGAGAAGAGGGAGGAGGAGCTGTCTTGTCGACTTGGCGTTGCTGAAGCTCGAGTTCGGACTGTTGAGGAATCGGGCCGAGCCGCTCTTCGTAGGGCTCGAAGGGAGCTCAACGACCAGTACCTTGTGATTCTGGCCGGGATCAAGGAGAAAGCCGAGAAGAGGAAGATCGAGACCAGTGCCGAAATCCGTCTTCAAGAGACTTTGGCCAACATTGAACTCATCGCTGAGATCGCAGCCGGAGAGGTTGACATGACTCGGGAAGTTCTCAAGTTGGATGAGAGGAAGCGACTCGCCACCGCTGAGATGGAGGCCGCGGCGGTCTCCGACTTTAGCATAAGCAAGCTCGTCTTGCCGACAATGTCGGAGAATTCTGTGACTATGGCGGATCCTTCGCCTGTTTCTCCGACTGGGGCTGGTTCGAGGGGGCCTGACGAGGTCGAATCCCGGCCAGAGAGAGAGGCAGACAGCGAGGCGGAGGATCGGGTCGGGGATTCCTCTTTTTCTGTTTTTTGAACATTTTGCTGTTATTGTTGTTGCCCGATGGGGCTTTCAGTTTCTTTTTGATACTCTGGTTTCCCGAGGGGGCTTTTTATTTGGACTCGAGGACACCGTGTTTTTTTTTATAAATTGCTTTTGAATCTTTCATGCCTTAGCGTAGATTTTACTGTTTTAATGCCTTAGCATAAAGTTTGGCCATCGTGGCAGTTCGAACCTCTGCCGAGAGGTCGAATAAATAACTTGGATCAAATTGTCTTAGGAAACTCTTTATGAACTTTTAGCTCGACCAAACTCGAGTCCGAGTTCCTCTTCGAGTATGTTCGAAGTTCAACTCTTTCAAGGTTCAGAGTTCGAGTTTGGCGTTCGACGGGAATTTCTAAGTATATGATAAGTCAAAAATGGACTTACACAGATTTTGAATGTGTGCGGAGGCCCCTTTTTTGTGTGAGCAGCTGTCTCGTTTTATCAGTCTTGATGTAGACTCGACCTCGTTGTTTTTGCTTAGAGGGGAGGGGGTAGCTTCCCAATTCTTCTAAGCTGCATAAGGCTGGAAGAATTTTAGGTTTTCGAGGGATCATTTCAGATCGCTTGCTTTGGGACGACCATTTCAGTTCGCTCTGCTTGGAGGGACCATTTTGGGTCGCTTATTTTTGGGACGACCATTTCAGTTCGTTCTGCTTTGGAGGGACCATTTTGGGTCGCTTATTTTTGGGACGACCATTTCAGGTCGTTCAATTTTGGGGCGATCATTTTAGTTCGCTCGATTTGGGGGAGACCGTTTCGGGTCGCTTAGGTTTGAAGGGATAATTTCATATCGCTTGGGTTTGGAGGGATAATTTCATATCGCTTGATATTGGGGGAGGCCATTTCAGGTCGCTCGGAGAGGGTGATTTAATATCGTTTGCTTCTGAAGAGATAATTTCATATCACTTTAATTTTTGAAGAGATAATTTCATATCACTTTGCAAAATGTAGTGGCGAAGTATTTCGCAACGATTCTGACTTTTACAACAGAAAGAGATACTGATCGCGTGACTTAATTTGATTTCACAAGGATAAGCTAGTACGACTTCGTTTGAAGTCGCCGAGCTCGGTAAGAGCTATGTGTTGGGGGGCGGCTGCGCTCGAAGTCGAGCTGCCTACGTACCCTTTTAAGGGGATCAAGCCATTTCGTAGTTCGATTGTGTTGCGTACTTTAGTGAAAGTACTTTTTGAGGTTGATGATGTTCCAAGGTCGTAGTTCAGGCTTCTGGGTTTCCACCGACTTGAGTCAGTAGACCCCGTCCTTCACAACCTCGGTGACCTGGTAAGGACCTTCCCACTTTGCTCCTAACTTTCCAGTGTGTTCTTCCTTTTTGTGGTCGAACACTTTCCGTAAGACGAGCTCCCCTACCTGAAACCTTCGAGTTTTAATTTTGGAATCGTAGTAGCGAGTTGCGGCTTGTTGGTAGTTCTGGATTCGAGCTAGTGCGAGATTTCTACTTTCGTCGACGAGATCAAGCTCGTCCGTTATCATCTTGTTGTTAAGTTCCTCTTGACGTGGGCATTCTTCTTTGCGGATGCTTGACACGAGGATTTCGGATGGTACTACCGCCTCGATTCCGTAAGCCAGCGAGAAGGGAGTTTCGCCGGTGGATTTGCAAGGAGTAGTCCGATGAGCCCAGAGTACGGCTGGGAGCTCGTCGCTCCAGCTCGTTTTGCACTCATTGAGTCTTTTCTTAAGGCTGTTCATGATCGCTTTATTAGCTGCCTCTGCTAGTCCGTTTCCTTGAGGATAACGGGGCGTAGAGTAGGTCAGCTTTATGTTCTAGGTTCTACAGAACTCTTTGAACATGTTTGATATGAATTGTGGTCCGTTATCGGTGATGATCTCGTGGGGTAGTCCATGTCGGCACACGATGTTTCGCTAGACGAACTCCTTAACGTGAACGTCTTTAACCTTTTGGTATGATTCCGCTTCAATCCACTTAGTGAAATAGTCTGTCATCACTAATAAGTGTGTAGCTTTCTTTTTCCCGGATGCGACTAAAGGTCCCACGATGTTTATTCCCCATCGCATGAATGGGTATGGCGACGAGATAGAGGAGAGTTTCTCCGATGCTTGATGGATAATCGGGGCATGCTTTTGGCATTTGTCACATTTGCTGGAAAAAGATTAGCATTCGGTGGCCATTGTTGGCCAGAAATAGTCTTGCCTTTTGATTCGTACGGCCAGGGCTCGTCCTCCAGAATGGCTTCCGCAGGATCCATCGTGGGCCTGCGTGACCACGGCTAGAGCTTGCTTTTTATCGAGGCATTTGAGGTAAGGTCCGTAGAGACTTCTTTTGAAGAGCTCTCCTTGCGTGACGCAGTACCTTGCACTCTGTGTCTTGAGTTTCTGCGCCTCCCATTTGTCGTCGGGGGCTTCGCCATTTGTAATGTATCGAATGATCGGAGTTCTCCAATCTTCGTCATCGTTAGGCTCAGGTCCTCGACTAGTGGATGCGGCTTGGATTGGTCCATCGGTGACGTTCGCGACGTACACGGCGTTTCTTGGATCCAGATCATCATCAATCTCGATGATGTCGCGACTGGTGTCCTTCGGACGTTCCTTATGTTCGACCCCGTCCTTTATGGTGGGCTCTTCCTCTTTCAAGGATAGAGCTTTCAGGGCTATGTCGATACTTGGTTTTTCGATCCCCTCGACTGGTATGATCCTTTTGAGATTAGGATCTGATGTCGACGCTAGAGCGGCCAGGGCATCGGCTGCGGTGTTTTCCCCTCGCGGGATCTGTGTTAGATAAAAGAATTCGATCTGTTCGGCGAGCGTATGGACTACCTGTAGGTATGCTTCCATGCGTTCGTCTTTGGCCTCGTAGTCGCCATGATATTGGCTCGTGACCAATTGGGAATCACTGAAGGCGTCTACTTCTCGGGCTCCTATCACTATTGCTAGTCTGAGCCCGGCTATTAACGCTTCGTATTCTGCTTCGTTATTTGATGCGGCGAAGCCCAGTCTGAATGACTGTTCTAATACTTCACCAGTGGGGGAGACCAGTTTTACTCCGACTTCGGATCCTTGCCTCGAGGAAGCTCCATCGACGTAGAGTTTCCAATTCTTGGCGGAGGTCGGGTCGAGTTCTATGGTCGGCGGGGAGCTCGATTATGAAATCTGCCAGCACTTGCGCTTTTAAGCACGTCCGAGCTTTATATTCTATGTCATACTCGCTAAGTTTGATAGCCCATTTGACCAGTCGACCTGACTGGCTTGGACTGTGAAGGATGGTTCTCAGTGGCTGAGAGGTCATCACTATGATTGAGTGCGATTGGAAGTATGGTCGGAGTTTCCGAGCCGATGTGACTAGCGCTAAAGCGAGTTTTTCCATGGCGGGGTACCTGGTTTCAGCATCGATTAAGGTCTTACTGATGTAGTACACCGGCCGTTGTTCATTTTGTTCTTCGCGAACCAGGACTCTACTTATTGCTGCCGTGGAAACAACTAGGTAGAGGTAGAGGGGCTCCCCTTCTACTGGTTTCGCCAGTATAGGTGGTTCGCTTAGGTAAGACTTAAGCTGGGTAAATGCTTCTTCGCACTTTTCGTCCCATAGGAACTTCTTGTTCGCTTTGAGCAAGTGATAGAAGGGTAGACATTTATCAGTCGACCTCGAGATGAAGCGGTTCAAAGCAGCTATTTTGCCAGTCAGGAGCTAGACTTCTCGCGTTGTTCTGGGATATTTCATCTCTATAAATGTTTTGATCTGTTTGGGGTTCGCTTCGATCCCTCTTTCGGTCACTAGGTAACCAAGGAATTCTCCTGAGGGGACCCCGAATGTGCACTTCGCTGGGTTGAGTTTCATCCCGTATTTATTGAGAATAATAAAGCATTCCTTTAGTTGGGGGATATGGTCCTCATACTTGGAAGATTTGACCAGCATATCGCCGATGTAGACTTCCATGGTTTTACCCAGGAGTCCTGAAAACATCTTGTTGACGAGGCGTTGGTAAGTTGCTCCTGCATTTTTCAATCCGAAGGGCATGACTTTGTAGCAGTACGCTCCTCGATCAGTTATGAACGAAGTCTTTTCCTGGTCCTCAGGGTTCATTGGTATTTGGTTGTACTCCGAGAAGGCATCCATGAAGGATAATAGTTGGTGTCCAGCGGTAGCTCGACCAGTCGGTCGATGTGCGGGAGTGGGAAGTTGTCCTTCGGACATGCTTTGTTGAGATCTGTGAAAACTAAATAGACTCTCCACTTCCCGTTCTTTTTCTTGACCACTACGGGATTCGCAAGCCAGTCGGGGTACTTGACCTTTCTGATCGATCCGATTTTTAGTAACCGATCGACCTCGTCGTTTACGGCTTGAGCTCGTTCCGGGCCTAGTTTCCGACGATTTTGTCTTACCGGTTTGTAGGTTGGGTCAACATTCAGCTCGTGGCTGGTTACGTCGATGTTGATCCCTTTCATGTCTGTTGAAGACCAGGCGAAGGATTCGACGTTCTGTTTAAGGAAAGAGACCAATTCGTTTTTGACTGGCTCTGATAGGTCGATTCCAATGCCAACAAGTCTTTCGGGATGAGCATCGTCTATGCAAACTTGGGTCGTGAGGTCCTTTGGGGGTCCTATTTGACTTGGGTCGTTCGACCTTTTGGTCTGCATGGTGGCGAGCTCCTCCTCTTTCCGTAATTGCTACGTGGGGGATTTCTCAATCTGCTTGTATCTGTTCATGTAGCAATGGCGGGAAATCTTTTGACTTCCGTAAACGGTTTTTACTCCTTTGGGAGTTGGGAATTTTACGCATTGATGGTAGGTCGATGGTACCGCTTTCATGTCGTATATCCATGGTCGGCCTAGAATTGCGTTGTAGGGAGGCTGACCGATCTACTACGACGAACTCTGTCATTCTTCGAACTCCTCCGGCTATTACTGGGGCGAATACAGACCCCATTGAGTATGTTGTTTCCCCAGCGAACTCTACCAGTGGTGTCTTTTCCTCGACGATTTCGGAGTCGTTGAACTCCATCTTTTTGAACGCATCGTAAAAGAGGACATCCACCGAACTCCCTATGTCGATCATTATCCTCGAGAGTTCGACATCTCCCACTACTACACAAACGAGGAGAGCGTCGTCGTGTGGTTTGTCGAGATTGCTTGTCTCGCTCTCGTGGAAAGTGATTTCGTGGTCTGGACCTAACATCGTGATTTTCCCCCCTTTGTCGGTCTCGACTCTTCTTTAAAGGGCTTTGATTGAATTGACCGAGTCTCGGCATAGCTTGGAGCCACTGAAGATGAAGTCAATTCGTTTAGGGGGTATAGCCCGTACACCCCCCCCCCCCCCCGCAGAGACTAGGGAGATTGATTCGTGAGCGTAAACTCTTACTAGGAGCTGGAGGTGGAGATAGTGCCGAGCCTCCCGGTGTGCCGCACAGGCTGAGTTCGCCGAGAATGACCGCGACTCGCTTTCGCGACCCCTGGGGGAGGGTTTCGGGAGATTTCGGCTCCTTAGACTGCTCTCGTTTGTTTTGAGAAGTCTTCTTGGTGTTTAACTCATTGGTCTGTTTACTTTCCTTTTTGTCAGATGGAGTTTCCTCCTCGACTTCTGACTCTTGTTTGTTTTCGGACTCTCGCTTTTGAGCCTCGGCTTTAGCTCGAGTGTAGCACTCTTCAGTCGAATGTCCTCTTTTGTTGTGAAAATCACAGAATTTTTCCTTGTCGAACTCGGATTTCTTCGAGCTCTTCGGGCTCTCGACCGCATTGACGTTTCCTGATTTACGGGAATCCATTTTTGAGTTCGAGTTCTGCGAGCCCTACGGGTTCTTTTCTATTGGGAATGTCCTAAAATCTATTGTACTTACTCTAAGTGAAAGTCGTATTGTCGAGATGAGACAATCATATGACACTAGGCAGTCATAATGCTTTGCTAGAAGCCACTTATGATCAATGAGTTTAGAACTCATTGCTAGTGTTATATGATCCTACAGGGTCACACACCTAAGCAAACTGGACGTAGTATACGAGGTTGATCATTAATGTAATGATCTGATGAATGCATATTTGATATGCATTCGATATCAATTTCATGGGGCAGTGTCGATCGACACATCAAGTGTGTCGGTCGACACAACTCGCGAATTTCCAGATTAAAATCGGTTTAATTTTTGTTAATTCGGTTGTGGTTTAATTCGACATATATAAGATATATGGTCGACCTAAACACCATGTGAGAACCTAATTCACAGCCACCAGAACGGTAAGAGAAACCTCTTGAGAGATCTGATCTCTAAAAGGCACTAGCATCCCTCTTGTTCAGTTTGTGTGCGTGTGGATACCAGTAGAGGCACTGCGTTTGAGGTGCTTCGTGATCTCGATTATCTGCAAAACCTTCCGCTGCTAATAACCAGGTAATCCTGAGATCCTAATGATTCGAATATATGAACCCTAGATCCTAGGCTTGGAATTCAGACTAGGATTGCCTAATTGGATTAGGATTTGCTAAAAATTACTTCAGTGGTATCAGAGCCTTAGGGTTCTATTGAATCAGTAGCATGATGATTAGATTAGTTAAATCTAGATCTCTGTATAATTGATACAAACATGCTAAAATTCGTTTTCATGAAAGTAATCTAGTTTTAGGTTTTTTGCTTGAAAACGATTAGGGTTTATCGCCCTGTGTCGATCGACACCAATCCGGTGTCGGTCGACACAGAAGGATAACCCGAATAAAACTTAGGTTTCGCCTAGTGTCGATCGACACAAGAGTTGTGTCGGTCGACACAAACCTCGCGAAATTGATAAATTGGTTCAATTGGATTGGACCGGTTATCGAGCTTGGTTAATAATGGTTAAACGCTAAGAACGGTTTATTGCGATTGGTTTGATTAGGTTCGCATCGACCGACACTAATGTAGTGTTGATCAACACAGACCGGTTATCATAAAACCGGATCAATTGAATTGATCGGTTATCGCAAATTGGTTTTGGTTAATCTGCATCGATCGACACTAAAGTAGTGTCGGTCGACACAAGATCTGCTGGTTTAGGTTATTGAACCTGAAATCACAGAACCAAACCAAGATAAATCATTTTATTTAGAAGAATTAAAACATAATAAAACTGAACGTTTTAAGGTTCCGTTCCTCAAACAAATATCAAGTGATCCTTGATGTCTTTCCAATCTTGTCAACTGTCAAGACTCATTTCATTGTGCGATAGACTTGCAGTGCGAGATGTCCACAATTACATGAGTAAGACAGGAGGTAATCATGTTGATGGATTTGCAGTGCAAGGCATCAACAATTACATGACTTAAGAGATTGGTTTACTTGACTGGGCCATCAAAATCGTTTTGGGCTCAGAGATATCAGGTGGATTGGGCATGAGATGACGATCCACAACCAAGAGTTATATTGGATATAACTAGCAAGGTTGTTGCTTACCTAGATAGCTAAAACTTGGGTGCTAGCGAGTGGCTCACTCAAGTTTAGTGAAGTATGGGTCTTGGATCATTATATTCATTTGAGGAAACATTGTTTGAATATAATGCGAGTTTTCTTAATTGTTAAGACTTCTCATTTCTTGAACATCATAACTAAACCTCCCTTGTTTTTTCAGCTATGTCTAGCACAAACCTTCGTAACAATTTCTCCTTGCGATCCGTCCTTGAGAAGGACTAGTTAAATGGATCAAACTTTCTTGAATGGTATCGGAACTTGAGAATTGTTCTCAAACAGGAGAAGAAGGACTATGTCCTTGAGAAAGTTCTCCCCAAGAAGTACCAAGCCAATGCCTGGCAGTTAGAAAAGGATGCTTGGGATAAGCATTCTAATGATGTGGTGGATGTGAGTTGTCTCATGTTGGCTACCATGAACTCGGAATTGCAGAAGCAATATGAGTACGTGGAGTCGGCAATAGAGATGATCACTGGCCTGAAAAGTATGTTTCAGGAGCAGGCACGAACTCAGAGATACCAGACGGAAAGATATATGATTGAGTGCAAGCTACCAAAGGGCGAACCAGTTAGTCCTCATGTCATTAAGATGATGGGTTATATTGATAACCTGGGGAAACTGGATTGTCCCATTAGCCAAGAGTTGGCTACTGACATCATTCTGCAGTCACTGCCGTCAAGCTATGATCAATTTGTTATGAACTACAACATGAACAACTTAACGAAGACGTTGACTGAATTGCATGGGATGCTTAAGACTGCTGAACCTAACATCAAGAAGGACACCCCAGATGTCCTTATGGTACAAAAGGGTAAAAAGTTTAAGAAACTTGGTAAGAACAAAGGTGATGGCAAGACGAGCTCGATTGTGAATCCAAGCGAGTCTGGCCATGCTCCTAAGGTTAAAACCAGTCCTTCTGAAGATGTTAAGTGCCGTTATTGTAATGGTTATGGGCATTTGAAAAGAAACTGCAATAAATTCTTGGAAGATTATGAGAAGCTGAAGAAGACGTACGAGACTTCTTCTTCAGGTATTATGTTATAGAAGTAAATGTTACTTCTTATAGCCCTACTTATTGGGTATTTGATACCAGCTGTGGTACTCATATTTTGTGAAAATGTGCAGGGCCTGAGCAAAAGTAGGACTATGGAGAAAGGACAAGTGGATCTACGCGTGGAAAATGGAGCAAGAGTTGCTGCATTAGCCGTAGGAGTATTTCATTTGTTTTATTGTATGGCATGTTTTGAACTTAAAACTGCTACTATGTACCTGCTATGAGCAGAAAGATTATTTCTAATCCTTGTTTGGATATGGAAGGATATCAATTTTCAAATTAAGAATAAGTGTTATTCATTTTATTACAATGATATATTTTATAGTAGCAATCCATTAGAGAATGGACTTTATGTTCTAAACCAGAAAGTGCCTAACTATAACATTAATACCAAGAGATTCAAGTCAAATGATACGAATCAAACTTCTCTCTGGCATTGTCGTTTTGGGCCACATAAATGAGAAACAGATTCAAAAGCTCCATAGTGATGGGCTCTTGGGCTCATCTGATTATGAATCATAATGAGTAAAGTGAATCTTGTTTATTGGGTAAAATGACGGAGGCCCCTTTCAACAAAGGTAGTGTCGATCGACACAAACGGTGCGTCGGTCGATAAAGGTTGCGAACGATCAAAATGAAAGGTCCAGAGGCTTATTGGGTTTTATACATACGGATGTATATGGGCCAATGAGCACTAGTGCTAGAGGAAACTTTCAGTACTTCATTACCTTTACTGATGATTTCAGTAGGTAAGGTTATGTCTTATTAATGAGACATAAGTCAGAATCTTTTGAAAAGTTCAAAGAGTTCCAGAATGAAGTACAGAATCAATTTGGCAAAAGTATTAAAGCTCTACGATGAGATCATGGAGGTGAATATTTAAGTCAAGAATTTAGTGATCGTCTGAGAGATTGTGAAAGTGTTTCACAATTCACTCCTCTTGAATCGGACTTTATTAGATATGGTTCGATCAATGATGAGTCACTTAGATCTTCCAATATCCTTCTAAGAATACGCTCTAGAAACGTCTGCATTTACACTAAATAGGGTTCCATCAAGATCAGTTACAGAGACACCACATGAGATGTGGACTGTTAATGTTCCTGATTTGTCTTTCAAGAAGACTTGGGGTAGTGAGGCTTATATAAAACGTTTAATCTCTGATAAGCTCACACCCAAATACGATAAGTGCTACTTCATTGGTTGTCCTAACGAAACCAAGGCATGTTACTTTTACAACCGGTCCGAGAACAAATTGTTCGTTGCTCGGAACCATGTTTTCTTGAGAAAGATTTTCTTTCCAAGAAGAACAGTGGGAGTAAAGTACAACTCGAAGAAATTCGAAAATCACAGGAGACTGCTCAACCTGATGAGGAAGAGCAGCAGTTGGATCTACAAGGAGTTGTAGAACCTGCACCTGTGATGCCTAAGGTTTGCAAGGATCTGGTGAATGTATATTCGATATACATTCAAAAGGCGAGTTTCTGAAGAAGTGTCGATCGACACAAAAGTTGTATCGATCGACATAGATCGCGAACCAAAATATTGATTTTGGCTTATGACTTAATTAACTACGGTTTAAATCTTGGTTAATTAGGTCATGGTAAAAGTATACATATGAGATATGTGCGCGACTTTTACACAAAACTGAAGCTCGCAGATCCGAAAGGATCCGTCACGAACCCGAGAAATGTGGATTTCTCGTAACCAATTTCCGTGATCTATTGATCATTGAAACTGACGGGCCTGCGAATTTTGAAGAAGCAATGATGGGCCTTGACTCCGAAAATGGCTGAAAGCCGCTGAATCCGAAATGGGATCCATGTCACAAAACCAAGTATGACTTGGGTTGATTTACCCGATGGTGTAGAAGCCATTGTGAGTAAATGGATTTTCAAGAAGAAAAGTTGACATGGATGGTTATATTCAGATGTACAAAGCTAGGTTGGTGGCAAAAGGTTTCAAGTAAATTCATGGTATTGACTGTGAAGAAACCTAATCCCAGACACCATGCTTATGTCCATTCGGATTCTCCTAGCAACCGCCGCTCATTATGATGACGGGCAGATGGATGTGAAAACAGTTTTCCTTAATGGAATTTTGGAAAGGGATGTGTGCATGACACTACCTGAAGTTTTCATTGATCCTAATGAAGCTGGGAAGATATGCAAGCTTCATCAATCCATTTATGGATTGAAGCAAGCATCTCGGAGTTGAAATCTTCATTTTGATAAAGCAGTCAAAAGGTTTGACTTCATCAGGAACAAAGAGGAACCGTGTGTTTACAAGATGACTAGTGGGAGCGCAGTTGCATTTCTAGTATTGTATGTTGATAACATACTACTTCTCGTAAATGAAGTTCCATTGTTTCAGTCTGTTAAGACTTGACTCGAAAGTTGTTTTTCGATAAAATTATGGGAGAAACCGTATACATTCTTGGCATAAGAATCTATAGAGATAGATTGGACAAGCTAATTGGATTGTGTCAAGGTACTTATGGTGATAAGGCCTTGCACAGGTCCAGTATGCAGAATTCCAAGAAGGGCTTCGTGCAAATGACTCTTGGTAATACTCTTAGCAAGACGCAGTGTCCTTCGACACACGCTGAGCAAGAGCGAATGAGGGTCAGACAACTGCTACAGGCATTATATGTCTTAAGATGTGATCTTAATTTTAGTGGGAGTCGTTGTTGTTAATTTTAGTTGTGATATGATGTTCGTATAAACATAATTTGATTATGTTATTGAAATCTGACATCTGTATTATTTAATAATGTTTATTAAATAATAGTCCCAAAGTAATTTATGACATTTTATAGGTCATCAAGTATGTGACTTGATCATGAAACCCTATAAGTGATAAATGACATAAATTAAGTTGGTCCCTGGTCAAGGTTGTTAAAGTGGGACATTAACAACCGCGTGAGACTAGTATGTGATGTGACTGATGACTAAGTTTCATGGAGTCATTAATAAGAGTATTAAAGTCAATCACATAGATATGTGTTAGAGAACACATGATCGGACATGACCCACTGATGAGAACTCTACGGGATAGTTATATAAGTGTCATGAGAGTTTTCATTACGACTATATAGTATAGTCCTTAGACCTGAGTTCATCATGTTTTCTTACATATGAATTGGTCCGCTTTAACCTTGTCAAACGTCAGCCGTAACTGGTGACTATAAAGGCATTGATTGGGCGTATCATGAAGTGTGTGAAGAAACAGGGATGGAACAAGATGGGATTTGTCCCTCCTATATAACAGAAGATAAATATCTCAGGGCCCATCGAAGATTTGATACTGAGAAATGTGTGGCCACACTCAAACGAGGTGATTGTCAGTCGTTTGTCTTGTCAGTATAAATCAGATTTCGATGAACATGATTTTGGCTTAATAAGGATGACACGGATCTTGCCTTATGTCAGATCGAGATATAGAGACGAAGGGAATATGGGAATAGATGATTCCAGTACAAGTGGGAGATTGTTGGGAATGTCATGAAATCTATTGTACTTACTCTAAGTGAAAGTCGTATTGTCGAGATGAGACAATCATATGACACTAGGCAGTCATAATGCTTTGCTAGAAGCCACTTATGATCAATGAGTTTAGAACTCATTGCTAGTGTTATATGATCCTACAGGGTCACACACCTAAGCAAACTAGACGTAGTATACGAGGTTGATCATTAATGTAATGATCTGATGAATGCATATTTGATATGCATTCGATACCAATTTTATGGGGCAGTGTCGATCGACACATCAAGTGTGTCGGTCGACACAACTCGCGAATTGCCAGATTAAAATCGGTTTAATCGTTGGTTAATTCGGTTGTGGTTTAAGTCGACATATATAAGATATATGGTCGACCTAAACACCATGTGAGAACCTAATTCACAGCCACCAGAACGGTAAGAGAAACCTCTTGAGAGATCTGATCTCTAAAAGGCACTAGCATCCCTCCTTTTCAGTTTGTGTTCGTGTGGATACCAGTAGAGGCACTGCGTTTGAGGTGCTTCGTGATCTCGATTATCTGCAAAACCTTCCGCTGCTAATAACCAGGTAATCCTGAGATCCTAATGATTCGAATATATGAACCCTAGATCCTAGGCTTGGAATTCAGACTAGGATTGCCTAATTGGATTAGGATTTGCTAGAAATTCCTTCATTTTCTTTTCGATGCTTCTCTCTGAGGGCCGTAGTTCGCCCTCGAGGCGAGCGAAGGCCGATGCGCGATGAAGGGCGTCATCGAGCGTTTGAGGTTCGCGGACTGTTATTTCCTCGTGAAATCTGGTGGAATACCATAGTCCGCGTCTCAGTGCTTCTATTGCTACTTCGTCTCGTGGGTTTGCTATTTTGGATTTTATTTCCTTAAATCGGTCGATGTACGAGCGAAGTGTTTCGTCGGGTTTCTGGGAGACACCAAATAGAGCTGCCTCAGTAGTCTTTTCCTCGATAAAGACGGAATATTGTTTGAGGAAAGCCGTCATGAACTGGGTGAAGTTGTCAATGGACCTTTCTTCCAGTCCGGCAAACCATTCTAGGGCAGAACCCGATAGGTTTTCGGCGAAGAGCCTGCAGAAAGCCGGCTCTCTCTCCTCATCGGTAAGGTATACCCTTGCCATTGCTAGTCGGAATGCCCTGATATGGGCTTTCGGGTCAGATTTTCCAGAGAACTCCGGAAATTTTGTTTTCTTGATTTCCCGGATTCTTGCAAAGGCGATCCGGTCTGTGAACGGCGTTTGTCGCGTTTCTTCGATCACGCGATCGATGTCGGGCGCCGCGCTTGTTGTCATGTGAACTTTGGAGCTCAGACTGACGAACTGGGCATTAGCTTGTTTAATGTATTGTCTAAGCATATCGTGTTCATCGCCTACCGTAGGCGCGAACTGGGCTTGTGCCTGATTGGATGGTTGTTCCGGGAAAATGGGGTCGAGGAGATCGATTGTTGGGATCGATCTCGTCTGGTCGACCTGCGGCGTTTGGAACTGTATCGTATTTGACCCGTTAAGGTGTCCTGATCTCGAGGCGAAAGCAGAGCCTCCTAGTTGCCTCGGTCGGGTATTAGAGTTATTCGGGAAAGGTGGTGGCCCGGGTAATGGTCGGTTTCCCGATCCGGTTGGATATGTGACCGTTGAACTTGAACTGAACGGGGTCGGTATCGCGATAGGTGTTATTATAGGGCGGAAGCCGCTACTTGACGTATTAGAAAAAATTCCCGACGCTCCCGGGGGAGTTACTAGCTGGGAGAAGTCCAATCGTGTACACGGTGGAGGACTTATGGGGGTTTGTGGATCTCGTGTTGATCTCCCCTCCCGATTTTGGCTGGCGAGCTCTTCAAGACGGGCGTTAATGCGCCGTTCCTGTTCATCGAGCTGCGCGGCCAGAGAATGGTTTGCGATCTCTTGGGCCCGTGCGCTTGCCTCGTTATTTCTCGTTCGGTTTACCAACAGGCTTAACATCGAACGGATTTCATCGAGGTCATCTGGGCCTTGTCTCTGCGGAGCAGAAGGCAGAGGCGAATTAGGTCTGGTTATTCCAGATCCTCCTCCTGAGGTGGGGGCGGAAATGGAATCATTCCTCATACACATCCAGTTTCTGCTCGGATCGTTAGTTCCTGACAAAACATTTGTCGGAGTGTGGCTCGTCGCGATCGTTTGAGCGACTGAGCCTGGTGGTGCCGAAGTCGTGGAGACTGAGGCAGAGCTCGTCAACACGCCATCGGTCTAACCCATGATTCTTACCCCGGTGGTGTTCTGAGGAACGTTGTTGACCGTTTGAGGGTGGTCGACTGGTGGTGTGGCGCTGGGAGAGCCAGATTGGTCGGGATTCATCTCGATCTATCGGATCTAGGATCTGATTCTTAAGACAGAAAAAACTATAGATAGTCCCCACAGTCGGCGCAAAATGTGAGATCTGAGATTCACACCAAGAATTTGTAATCGTGGATTTGGACTTTAGGATATAGAAATGGCATAGATTTCCTATGAATCAAAGACTTTATTGAGATTGATCGTCGAGATAGAACAAACACAATCGAATATGATGATCGAGCTATCTAGTCGAAGTGTTCTTAGCTAGGGTTGGAATGTCTTGAATGAATCGCCACTTCTCCTTTAAATACTCTCGACTTTGATCTTCTTGTTCCGATATTTCGGCCTCGCCGTCACAACGATCTCCGAGATTTAGGTGGATCGGTTGAAATGACGAAGACCGGGTTGCTCTATCTCCACGTTGTCTCCTGCCGAGCTCGAGCTCGATCGCTTCCCACTTCGGCATTGCTTGGGCCTTGTCAAGAAGTCAATCGTATAGGCCCAACAGAGGACAACGGTCGATCTCTCTCTGTCTTGATATTGGAGCGGACTCATAACTATGGGCCTTTGTTTTATTTGTTAATGGGCCGGATTTCCTAGAGGGAAATCCAATACCAACAGTCATGAGAGGAGGGGGAATAGTGAAGATTTCAATCTATGATGTTGTTGTCGGAAATTTTATACCTCTTAGAATATGTGACCAGGTAGGTATACATTTGTCAATATATTGCATCTGTGAATAAATTACACTTTGGCCTTACTTATTGTATCCATATAGGTCCCTGCGGACGGAGTGCTAATTAGTGAATTCTCTTGCTATTGATGAATCTAGCAGAGAGAAGAAGATTACGAAGGAGCTTCAGAGGAGAAGGCATGGAGTCTTCTTGCTGAAGTATTTTATCAAAGGAGAGATTCAAAGAAGTTAACACTATGATCTTTGAAGCAATATGTTTTAGTGGTAAATAGGAAGAAGAGAAGAGTAAGATGGATGGTGGCTTCATAAGAGTGCATTGTTGCCATTCAGTGAAAGAAGTGGATGTATCTCAGTTAGATTTGTTTAGACTAAGTTAGTTTAGGACTTGTTTGTTATTTGTTAACACTTGGGTTATTAATAAAATGTATTTTAGAACTTTTGTATACAAATCAAATTAATACAAAATATAGAATAATAATCTAATATAGCTCGGCTCGGCTAGAAAATGTTTTGATGCGGCTTACATTAATATAACGAATATAAAAAACTAATATAAAATATAATATAATAAGAAAATGATACTATAATTAAATATATTAAAGTAAAATATTATATTTACGGTAAAATATAAAATGGCAATAAGACAATGCTATTATTAATTAGATAACAATAAACAATTTCGTGTTATTATAAATCACCATATAATAGCAGGAGAAATTTACGCTATTGTAGGGAGTGAGTCTAAGATAGTTTCTCATGTCATGGTCAGCATTAAAATGTTGTAATAGACATATTATAACGTTTCCACGGCGCTAAAAATGTGGATTTTTCTTGTAGTGTGTGCAGACTATTTGAATCTGCTTGATGGTTTGGCTCGGACACACTTTAAAATGTTTAACTCTCGACGAAACTCTCTCGAATATATGCCTAGCTCCAATATCAAATAGGGTGTAAGCTCCCCCACCCCCAAATAGAAACCGGTCCCACACAATTTTCCTAACTATTAGTAGGTTCCACAAAAGATAACATACTCAAAACCCAAAACGAGTACATCCAAAAGACGCGTACCGACTATCGGCTCAGCTCCCTCGTAGCCTCATGTACAAATACTCATGGAGAAATAACTTGGCGTTTGGGTGGTGCAGAAGCAACCTATAAGCTCTCCACAAGCTGTCCATGATAAAATGACCCTACTGACCACACTTGTAGTAACCTCTAGGTGCAACTGATGGAGTTGTCGATGCGGTTGATTCTGATGACGTTACAATCTGTCTGATAACCGATGATCTGTAAGAATTTGAACCTTCTCCCCATATAAGTAATTTCTCTAAATTTCAGGCCAAAAACTGATGCTAACCCCAAATCATGAGTGGGGTAGTTGGCCTCGTGAAGTCTCAGCTGACATGATGAATATGCGATGACTCGCTCCTCTTGCTCAAAGATCGTTTACTAGTGCCCATTTGCATTTGGGTAAATTACACACTTGATGACTGATTTAAATTTTTAATGTGTGTTGCCATGAAAAATTCCATCACCACATCCCATTTTCGGCTTAAATGGGACAAGATACAATTTTTATCTTGAGAATGGTTGTTTAAACGCAGGAACGACCTGTATTGTTTCTGCTACCTCCAGAGTTTTAGAACAACGTTCATCCTTCGAGTGGCTCTAAACATGAATGTGATGTTGCACTTCCAAATAGATTCTCTTTAGCGATTTTTCTATTACCATGCCACAGTGGTTCCTCCACTTCCAAATGGATTCTCCTGAATGGTTTTCCATTACAGTGTCTTTACGGCGATGATTGTCGCACAATCATACATCCTTCTCTTATCTCATGCTGAAATAATATGTTAGCCATGTGCATTATGGCTTCCTAACATGTGGGGGAATGACCCACTACGCTTCTGTTACGTTCACTCTATTGCCAAACTGACCTCCAACTGAAGATTTTTTACCTTTTTATTTTGATGTAGTGTTTTCCGAACACAATGCTTTGGGTTCCTATCCCCACTGAGCTCTAGGTTCCCTACCTTGTCCTAAAACTGCGATGCTTTCCGCATGCCAACGTTTGGATTTCATTCACATTAAACTTGTTCTTCATTTATTTTCTCTTGCAGCTTCTTTCCAATCTGCATAGTGTTTCCAAACACTCTCTCATTGGATTTCCATTCCCACTAGCTTATCTTCTTCACTTTCGCTTAAACTACACATAGATCCAAATTGATAGTAGACAATTCCAAATGCCACAGCTCTAATTTCAAATGTCTTTGAAAACCACATTTACCACTTGAATAAACTCCTTTAGCTGCCTTAGAATCGCACAAATAACTCCACAATAACCCAAATAACTCCACAACGACTCGCACAAATAACTCCAGACATACCACGAAGATCTCTACAAAAAGGTGGTCTACAAAGAGTTACTGTCAAACAACTGATTTTTGGATACCGCTGTTAGCACATAAATAAAATGGTTAGACTTTTAGCTGAAATTAAGAGTTGACGATCAATAGACTAATACCGAGCAGAAAGGGTGCTATTTTTTTTTGAAAAAATCCCAATCCCCAGAAATATTGAAAACCGTTGAAAATCTTTGAAAACCGTTGAAATTTTTTGAAAACATAATGCAATGACTATCTACCACTCGCCTCCTGGGTCAGACCGAGACGGGAAACCCGCTCTGTTACCAAAATGTAATACCGTCTTCTCCACTCTCGAGACAATGTGTCACCAATCCTAATGTACGACTCATGTATCTCCAATCAACTACAATAACCAACATAAACTGACTAATCCAACAATGTCCCATAAATGTAACTAAATATAATACAATTTCAAAAATAAATATGCGGAAAACGCCGTAAAACCCCAAAGCACTCGATCCAGCTAGGTGTCCATCTACTCGGAATGCTCACCTGAAAAGGGGAAAGAAGGGGAGTGAACAGCATGGAAGTCGCTCAATGAGGTATGGGATACTAAAAGCAAGTCAATGGACTCTGTCCAAGCACTCCAAATTAAGTAGTCTATCCTAAACACGCACAATCACGGCACCTAATATGCTCAAGCAGCAAACAAGGTTCCTATCGAATCAAGTGATCTCCCACACCCCTCCACTAAGGCTCAATGATGGATGTCATATCCACTGCACCGCTCATATGACACTCTATCGACCTCGACAACATGTCAACTTATGTTTTCGTGTCCCCGCACACAATACGGCCCAAGTACATAACCTTTTATTTGTACCCCCACAATCTTACCTACTCGCATCACCACATGTCTATCTATATATATAGATATGTATAACAAGACATAACATTTAAACGACAACGCAATAATTGGTTTGAATCCTCTATAATCATATCTCCAATATAACATACAACCAAGTTAGACTTAGCAAACAAACATAACACATTTCGATACTAAACTACATACTGGAGGATTTTAAAGAAAAACAAAGAGTTGCGGAATAGCCCTCACCTTAGCCTTAATCAAACTTGGGAAAACGACGATTGAAGAATAGTGGTTTAAGCGGTTGAGGTTAAGAAAACGCCGCTTTGAAAAACTATGATTGGAAATAGAGTTTCCATAAATATACTTTCCATAAATAGACTTGACATAAATAGACATTATATAAATGGAAATTTTTAAAAAGGAAACTTTCCTAAAACTAACCATATTACGTAATGGAGATTGGAAACAGATCTAGAAATAAGAGTTCAAGAGCTTTGTATTGATATGAAAATCACTATATGGTTCCTCCTCGTTCACCGGAAAAACGCTCCCAAGTTGGTTGTTTGCAGATTCGACCTACAAAGATCTTTCTCAAATAAACACTCATTACTTTCAAAAGGAAAATTCTAAATGAAGAACCACTTGCGGCTATGGATATATATGAGGGCCAGAGAAATCCTTACCAAAATTCAGATTGATACGATTCGATTTGGCTATTCTTTTCTCTTTTCTCCCAAAACGCGTTCAATCACAAATCTACATTGCACATATATGTTTTAGAAAAAAGGATGTAACTTTTGACTCGTAACTCAGATTTGTACGAAACTATTTTTTAATTGTTTCTTTTTAAGAAGAGAATCGGGGCTTACAAATTGATATGTACATTGTTTTGTGACTACGCACGGTTCTCCGAGAAATCGCTTCACAATTTAATGGCGAATTTCTGACTGGATTTCGACAAGGCTTCGACAACAAGTTTCTGTGCAGGAAAAAAATAGTATAAGGGCTATTTATAGGAAAACTCGCTTAGAGTTTTCCCTACGAATATTGGGTTTGATGGGCTAAAAGAAAGAAATAAAAAAATTGAAAATTGGGTCGTTACAGATTTGTTATATCATCTAAATGATTTTGAGTGCTTACATGGTGAGTGGTGAATGAAAGATAGTTTGCCTTCCCAACCTCCATACAAAATGAAGGAGTCACCAAGAAACATAACATGTGTCCTTTAAGATTCTAAGAGGGAGTGAGTAGGATTCACAGCATCTGAAACCTTAAAGAATAATGAACCACTATAATCCTATTGAACTGATTCTCAACCAATTTTTGATAAGCCATAAAAATTGAAGCAAAATCTGACTTATCTTCCAAGGGACAGAACTAATAATATCTTGAGAATTCATCAATAAAAATAACTTAGTACTTGAACCCCTGAACCGATACAATAGGTGATGGACCCAATATATCACAATGTACTTGATTTAGTGTCGCCAAACTACTAGATAAAGACTGGAAAAATGGAAGTTGAGTGCTCTTTTCCATCTGAAAGGACCACACATGAGAATGATTCTGCTCTTATTCATAGATATAGCCTTGTTGAGTTGTTGAAGAACATGTAAGTTGTTATGCCCCCAGCCTATAGTGCCAAATCAGTTCTGAGGTTGTCACTTGTCGGTTGGAAAAGAAGGTCACAATCTCCTGATTCTTCAACACATAGAGACTATCACTTCTAGGTCCTTTCGTCACCACTTTCTGACTCGGTAGATCAATCACATAAACTCAATTATCATAAAACCACACCACAAGGATATTCATCACATATTTTTGGCACTGATAAAAGAGATTTCTGAATATTGGGGTAAACCAGAACATCAGACAAAGGAATACTACCTTGTGGAGTGGTGATCGTGGTGGAACTTGTATGAGTAATAGGAAGATGATCACCATTGTCTATGGACCATGATAAGGATTAATGGTTTGGAGAGGTGTTGTTGATGAGGTAATATGCGCTGATGCTCAAGAATCAGTGTACCACTCATTTCCAGCTGGTTCAGATGTACACAATGTTGAGACAGCATGAGAGAGATCATCACTTTGGTATGTGTTAACAAAGCGATTCCAAAACTTTAGGGTCGAGTGACTTTCTCTTCCATGTATCTGACAAGTAGGACGAAGATTCATACCGTAGAAGTCATGGTTCCATCCTTGAGTGTTAACTTGTTGTGAAAAACCTCGTCCTTTGGTGGCAAAACCACCTCCTCTCCCTTTGTTGTTCCTGAATATGAACTGCCGATAGCCACGACCTCGAGATCCTCTGCTCTGACCATGGAAATTTCTTCTGGAATTGAGTGCCTGAGTGTTTTCAACTTGAAAATCCATATTTGGAGTCAACCCAAAAGTCTCATCCTGAGCTTGACACTTGTTATCAAATCCATAAAATCTCTCATATTACATCATTAAAACCAGGAGGTCCAAAGCGTGACATAGAGTTCTGAATAACAGTTCATACAGGGTCATACTCACGTGTCAAACCATTCAGAAAAGTAAACACCTTCATTGAGTTTTCAGCAGGGTTGCCAATAGCACTGAGCTGGTCACACACTAACATGAACTCGTGGGTATAAGACAAAAAGTCATCTCCTTTGTTTGTGAGAGTCTGCAGACAATGTTTCAACTATACTCTTGAGCTATGGAATTTTGATTGAAGTTAGCAGCAAGTTAAGCCCACAATTCTTGAGATGTAGTCAACCCATATACATATCCCAAGACCTCTTCAGACATAATACCATAGAACCATGACAACACCAGCTGATATGTAGACACTGATTCTTCATATCTTGGATTAGGAGTCTCCACAATAACCTTGTTTGTGATAGTCAGAAAAACAACATCCGGAGCTCTTTCAGCACCACTAACAAAAACCAACATCTTTTGGCTTCTTAGAAGAGATTCCATACGAGTTTTCCAAGACAAATAATTTGTCTTGTTGAGTTTGACATTAACCGAGCTTGCAACATGAGAGAAGAAGGAAAATGATAACAATTTTCATCAGCCATCTTGAACTGTTAGGGTTCTTACTGAGGCTCTGATACCATAACATAAACTAGAAAAGAATGGATTTCAGTTACTTTCATAAAACGGCTCAAATTTTACAATTGATCATCATCTCCTTTTATACAAGAAACACCTAAATGAAAGCCCTAATAAACTGTGAATCTTGATTGTTGATCTAAACCTCTAAAAGCTGTAATGTTTAAATCTATTGTAGTCCATCCTCTCAATAGCTGGCTTTGTGCAACTCTGTAGAACTGTACGACTTGCACGCTGTCGACATGTTCTATTTCCTGTTTGTCTTCAACAACACGCCAATCCCTTAATTCATTTTGTCTCTTGTCATATGGGCCTCTGCTCATTCCTTTGTGATTGCTGAGCACATTTTATTTCATGGCCCACACTTTCTCTGTTATGTTAATAATATCGTGCATAATATTTTGCTGGAGAGATAGTGAGACATTCTTACCAAATAATGGCTAACTTTTGGAAGTTACCATGTTGATTAGAATCAACCGCATAATTGTTAAGAATTCCTTAAATATTCTGACACTCCTCTGCATTAGCACAATAGAAAAGAAGGGAATCATCAGCGAAGAACATATGAGAGATTGCAGGGCCCCGAGCAACTGGATTCTAAGTCATGAAGAGAGCATGAGAGTGAGAGGCATAAGACAAAGCAGCAGATAACCCCTTCATACATAAAATTTATAAGTAAGGAGAAAGAGGATCACCTTGACGTAACTCCATGTGCCTAGAAGGAGAGCCATTAAGAAGGACATAATAAAAAACCATTGTAAGGGATTTCATCACCCAAACTCTCCATTGTAAAAGACGATCCACATAATTACACTCCTTTTTATCGAAATCCTTACTAATATCAAGTTTCATAGCTAGAAAGGGTTGTCATCTTCTTGATACACAAAGAGTGAAGCAGTTCATGCATAATTAATACATTATCAGTAATGTGACGACCATAAATAAAGGCAAGTTGAGATTCAGACACAATCAAATGAAGTCAAGGCTTAAGATGTTCAACTACGATGTTAGATATTAGTTTATAGGAAATGTTACACAAACTAATCGGCCCAAAATATTTAACTTGTGTAGGGGAAGCAAACTTAGGGGAACAAGACATATATGTGTATGGTTAACTTGTAGATCAAGAAAGCCTGAATAAAAGAAGAGGTGTGCATAATGAACCACACCTATCTTAATGGTATCCAAATGGGGACGATATAAGCATGTATTAAACCCATCCAGACTAGGAGTTATAACCACATTCATACAAACTAAATCATGAAAAACTTCCTCCTTTAAAATAGGGATGGTGAGATTTTTATTGATGTCAGAAGTTATATTTGGCTTCACATGTGAGACGAAAGAGCAAGAAGAAGAATAGATATAACATAAATAATCGACATCACCTCTTGAATCTCTGTTAGTTGAGCTGAGCTCAAGGAAGAAGACGATCGGAGAGAGAGAGAGAAGATGATCGAAAAGTTTTTGTTATTCATTCAATTGGGTTGTAAATTTTGTTATATTTTCTCTTATACTAAAGAGCTTTCAGTTTAGTAAAACCACAATCCTAATCTCTGGTTTAATCACTTAACCTAATACACACTCTAATATTCCCCCTCAAGATGGAAAGTATATTTACTTTAAGGTCATCTTTCTAACAAGAGAATATAAGCGATTAGGAAATAATGGTTTTGTGAATATATCCACGATTTGTTTGTTGGTGCGAACATGAAGAGTTTTGATGAAACCGGCTTCAATCCTCTCCCTTACTTGATGACAATTCAGCTCTATGTGTTTTCTTTCATGAAACACATTATTGTTTGCAGTGTGAATTGCAGCGGTTGTATCGCAATAGAATGCAACTGGTCTTGGTTGAGTAGCTTGTTGTTCATGAAGATGATTAAAAAAGCTAGACCACTTCTCTTGAACCATATTTCATTGCATGATATTCTGACTTGGCAGATGAATGTGAAACAATTTGTTGTTTCTTTGATTTCCAAGAGATCAGTGCAGCTCCTAAAAACATACAATATCCAGATGTTGATCGCCTTGAGTTAGGTGATGTCCAATCCGCATCCGTGTACGCTTTGAGAACCAAATCAGAGTCAGTTGAGTAGAACAAGGCGAGACCAATAATTCCAAGATAGTGTAAAAATCTGTAAGCTTCTTGAAGATGTGAGTTCTAAGGAGCATGTGGAAACTGACAGAGTTTATTCACTGCAAATGTGATATCATGCCTTGTTATGGGCAAGTACATCATCTTGCCAACTAATCTCTTGTATATACTTGAATCCTCAAGGACTAGTTCAAATGAATCTTGAACCATCTTTAAACTGGATCCATTAGTACATAAGATGGTTTACAGACCAAAAATCCAATTTCTTCTAGAAAACTCAGTATATTTTTGTTGACAAAAAATATACCTTTGCTAGTACGGGCTATCTCAAGGCCTAAAAAATACTTCAAAGGTCCTAGGTCTCGTAACTTAAAAGCATCATCATTTCTAGCAATAATAATATCATCTACGTAGACAAGGACAATAATGTATGTACTTTCCTTGTTACGGATGAACATAGTATGATCTGGGTTGGATTTTTGAAAAATCATATTCAAAAGTATTGAGCTAAATTTTAGAAACCATTCGAAAACAGTCTGTTTCAATCTGTAGAGCACTTTTAAAGCTTGCAAAAAATTTTAGGAGGCAAACTTTCTCCTTGTTTTGGTGTGTAACAAAGAGGTAATCTCAAGTATATCTCTTTATCTAAATCTCCATTTAGAAATGTATTAGAGACATCTAACTAAGTTAAACTCCATCTTTTAGCAGCTGCAAGAGCTATGAGAGTTTTGATTGTTATCATCTTTGCCAAATGTGAGAATGTATCAACAAAGTATATCCCTTCTTGTTGAGTGTAGCTTTTTGCTACTCACCTCGCGTTATAGCGTTCTAAACTCCCATTTGCGTTAAGTTTACTTTGTAAACCCACTTGCATCCCATCACATGTTTATCTGCAGAAAGAGAGCAAATGGACCAAGTATTTGTGCTTTCCAAAACAACAAGTTCTTCATTCATGGCAACTAACCATTCCTTCAATTTATTAGCTTGTGTGATGGAAGTCGGTTCTGGATGTAATCCCAAAGCACAAATATAACCTTTTTATTATGTAGAAAGGTTCTCTTAGGACATATATGCAGCAAGTGGATAGGGAATATATGTATCCGCTTCTGAAATGTTGCAATTATAGTCCTGTAGATAATGAAACACCCCGACCCGGCCACCCTAGGCTGCGGTCGATGCGTTCCAGTGGCCAGGCCAAATCTTGGCCTGAACCTCCCTAAATCCCGTCCTATTTAAAAAATTTCTTTAGGATTAAGTATTCCTCGGATCTCCTATTGACTTCTAGTCCTAGATCCTTCATACTTAATCAATACGCAGCGGAAATACTACTTAACCATTTTATCGTTCTTCTAAAGAACGATCCATCCAAGAACCTCTTGTGATCTTATTTAATTTCCTTAAAACTCTTTCGAGGTTCCGTTCTTATCTATCCGTTTTAAAAACCTAAGTCTTTTACATAGTTTGTTCCATTCAACTTATTCCGTTCTATTCATTCCTTAGAACCATAGAAGAGTATTCGAACGTGTACCTTAGCCTTTTAGCAAAGCCGTTGTGAAGTTATTCCCGACGTCCAGCTTAGCTCGTTCGTTCATCAACTCCTAGAACACACCCCTTTGTACTTAGTCATTTAACCAACCATCCCCACATGACCGAGTACAAAAGAGGTCTTCATGTTCTTTCCTTTGACCACCATTCCTTTCCGGCTTCATCTTTGTCTCCTTTCCCATTCATGATCATAAGGCCGATCCGCGTCCCAACCGTTCCTGAAACCGCGACCGTATCGCGACCCGCGATCGTACGCGTTCGTCCGTATGTTCATCTGTGCGTTCGTCACGGACGTCCGTAAGGCCATCCGTGTGACCGTCACGGTCGTCCGTAAACAGACTCGACTATATATGAACGGACGCGACCGTTCGTGAAAGGACGCGACCGTTCGTGAACGGACACGATTGTCCGTGAACGGTTACGGTCGTCCGTCACGACCCGCATGCGTCCGGAAACGACCCACTGTTGTCCGTATCGTCCCGCGGTCGTACGTGATCGCACCGTGGTCGTTCGTGTACGACCCACGGTCGTCCGAATCGTCCCGCGGACGTACGTGATCGCATTGTGGTCATCCGTATTGACCCACGGTCGTCGGTATCATCCCGCTGACGTACGTGAACGAACCGCGGTCGTCCGTGTACGACCCACGATCGTCCGTATCGTCCCGCGGACGTACGTGATCGCACCGTGGTCGTGCGTGTACGATCCACGGTCGTCCGTATCGTCCTGTGGACATACGTGCACGACCCACGGTCGTCCGTGATCGTCCTGCGGTCTTCCGTGAACGGACACGACTGTCCGTGAACGGACACGACCGTACGTGAACGATCACGGTCGTCCGTACGTGACCCGCGGTCGTCCACGATCGACCCGCGGTCGTCCGTACTCGACCCACGGTCATCCGCGGACTGTCCCACGGACACGCGGCCGGTTTTTTTCAATTCTTCAAGCGAATCTTCATTAAGTTCTGGGTTTTCTCTCTTGGTTTCTTCCATGTTTGATTCTGAGATTTCACCCACGGCTTCTGCCCTTCTTTAGACATGGAGATATGGAGATTTTACCTTCAGAACACGTCCCCAAACGTGCTCTCCTTTGGCCAGCCAATCCCTTTGTTAAACCGGCCATAAATCCTTTGTTTTCTCTTTATTTAACTTGGCCTTTGCCTTAGGATTTTTTTTTTCTGGGTTTTTCGCCATGGAGAGATGCACGAAAATGGCCTCCTAAAGGAGTATTTATAGGGCCCATTTCGCCCAGCAACTTCCTTGGGCGAATGGTTGCCTTTGGTTGGCCGAAAGGGTGCCAAACCATTAGTGACCCTTCGGCCCAACCGCCCCTTGGTCAGCTAGTGTCACTAGTTGACCAGCTAACCCAACACTTGAACACTCAAGCTAGCTGGGTTGAGCTGGTTGTCAGCTGACCTAGCTGACCAGCTCAACTGTTCAGCTCGTTTGAGCTGAACACTCCCCTTTTAGCTGCTTTTCTTTAAGCCAAGCTTCTTCTCAGATGAGCTTGACGTTCTTCTGTATATGGAACACTCTTATTGATCTTCCTTGATCATGTGTTCGGTCTAATGGTTCCATAGAAAGCCCAAACGTTTAGGGTGGGGTCAATCTCTCGGTTCCGGGATGTTACAGATAAGTTGGAAGTTTAGATGCTCTTCTTGTCTTATATGAATCATTTTTGCTTGGAGCGGAGTTAGCTGGAATATATTTATGAAGGAATTTCTAGCAGATCCTAATCCAATTAGGCAATCCTAGTTTGAATTCCAAGCCTAGGATCTAGGGTTCATGTAATTGAATCATTGGGATCTCAGAATTACCTGGTGATTAGTAGCGGAAGATTTGCAGATAATCGAGATCACGAAGCACCTCAAATGATGCGCCTCTACTGGTATCCACACGCACACAAACTGAACAGCAGGGATGCTAGTGCCTATAGAGATCCAATCTCTTCAGAGGTTTCTGTTTCTTTTCTGGTGGCTGTGAATTAGGTTAAAAAACAGTTTAGGTCGACCATATATCTTATATATGTCGACTTAAACCATAACGGAATTAACCAACGATTAAACCGAATTAATTTGGTAATCCACGAGTTGCATCGATCGATGCACTATCTGCATCGATCGACACTGCCCCAGAATATTGATATCGAATGCATATCAAATATGCATTCACTAGATCATTACATTAATGATCAACCTCGTCTTTAACGTCCAGTTTGCTTAGGTGTGTGACCCTGTAGGATCATATAACACTAGCAATGAGTTCTTAACCCATAGATCATAAGTGGCTTCTAGCAAAGCGTTATGACTACCTAGTGTCATATGATTGTCTCATCTCGACAATACGACTTTCTCTCAGAGTAAGTACAATAGATTTCAGGACATTCCCAACAATCTCCCACTTGTACTGGAATCATCTATTCCTTCAATCCCTTCGTCACTATATCTCGATCTAGCATAAGGCAAGAACCGTGTCATCCTTATTGAGCCAAGATCATGTTCATCGAACTCCGATTTATATTGACAAGACAAACGACTGACAATCACCTCGTTTGAGTGTGGCCACACATTTCTCAGTATCAAATCTTCGATGGGCCCTGAGATATTTATCTCCTGTTATATAGGAGGGACAAATCCCATCTTGTTCCATCCCTGTTTCTTCACACACTTCATGATACGCCCAATCAATGCCTTTATAGTCACCAGTTACGGCTGACGTTTGACAAGGTTAAAGCGGACCAATTCATATGTAAGAAAACATGATGAACTCAGGTCTAAGGACTATACTCTATAGTCGTAATGAAAACTCTCATGACACTTATATAACTATCCCGTAGAGTTCTCATCAGTGGGTCATGTCCGATCTTGTGTTCTCCAACACATATCTATGTGATTGACTTTAATACTCTTATTAATGACTCCATGAAACTTAGTCATCAGTCACCTCACATACTAGTCTCACGCGGTTGTTAATGTCCCATTTTAACAACCTTGACCAGGGACCAATCATAATTTATGTCATATATTATCTATAGGGTTTCATGATCAAGTCACATACTTGATGACCTATAAAATGTCATAAATTACTTTGGGACTATTATTTAATAACCATTATTAAATAATACAGATGTCAGATTTCAATAACATAATCAAATTATGTTTATACGAACATCATATCATAACTAAAATTAATAACAATGACTCCCACTAAAATTAAGATCACATCTTAAGACATCTAATGCCTTTAGCAGTAGTCTGACCCTTATTCGCTCTTGCTCAGTGTGTGTCGAAAGACACTGCGTCTTGCTAAGAGTAATACCAAGAGTCATTTGCACGAAGCCCTTCTTGGAATCCTGCATATTGGACATGTGCAAGGCCTTATCACTATAAGTATCTTGACACAATCCAATTAGCTTATCCAATCTATCTCTATAGATTCTTATTCCAAGAATGTATACGGTTTCTCCCATAATTTTATCGAAAAACAACTTTCGAATCAAGTCTTAACAGACTGAAACAATGGAACTTCATTTCCGAGAAGTGGTATGTTATCAACATACAATACCAGAAATGCAACTGTGCTCCCACTAGTCATCTTGTAAACATTCGGTTCCTCTTCATTTCTGATAAAATCAAACCTTTTGATTACTTTATCAAAACAAAGATTCCAACTCCGAGATGCTTGCTTCAATCCATAAATGGATCGATGAAGCTTGCATATCTTCCTAGCTTCATTAGGATCAATGAAAAACTTCAGATTATGTCATGTACACATTCTTTTCCAGAATTCCATTAAGGAAAATTGTTTTCACATCCATCTGCCAGTCATCATAATGAGTGGCGGTTGCTAGGAGAATCCGAATGGACATAAGCACGGTGTCTGGGATTAGGTTTCTTCACAGTCAATACCATGAATTTACTTGAAACATTTTTGCCACCAACCTAGCTTTGTACATCTGAATATAACCATCCATGTCATCTTTTCTTCTTGAAAATCCATTTACTCACAATAGCTTCTACACCATCGGGTAAATCAACCCAAGTCATACTTTGTTCTGTGACATGGATCCCATTTCGGATTTAGCGGCTTTCAGCCATTTTCGGAGTCAAGGCCCATCATTGCTTTTTCAAAATTCGCAGGCCCATCACTTTCAATGATCAGTAGATCACGGCAATTGGTTACGAGAAATCCATATTTCTCGGGTTCGTGACGGATCCGTTCGGATCTGCGAGCTTCAGTTTTCTGTAAAAGTTGCGCACACATATCTCATATGTATACTTTTACCACGACCTAATTAACCAAGATTTAAACCGTAGTTAATTAAGTCATAAACCAAAATCAATATTTGGTTCGCGATCTGTGTCGATCGATGCAACTTTTGTGTCGATCGACACTTCTTCAGAAACTCGCTATTTAAATGTATATCGAATATACATTCACCAGATCCTTTATAAACTCTAGGCACCACAGGTGCAGGTTCTACAACTCTTTATAGATCCAACTGCTGCTCTTCCTCATCAGGTTGAGCAGTCTCCTGTGATTTTCAAATTTCTTCGAGTTGTACTTTTACTCCCACTGTTCTTCTTGGAAAGAAAGTCTTTCTCAAGAAAACATAGTTCCGAGCAACAAACAATTTGTTCTCGAACTGGTTGTAAAAGTAACATGCCTTGGTTTTGTTAGGACAACCAATGAAGTAGCACTTATCAGATTTGGGTGTGAGCTTATCAGAGATTAAACGTTTTATATAAGTCTCGCAACTCCAAATCTCCATGTTGGATAAATCAGAAACATTTACATTCCACATCTCATGTGGTATCTCTGTAACTGATTTTGATTGAACTCTATTTAAAGTAAACTCAGATATTTCTAGAGCGTATTCTTAGAAGGATAATGGAAGATCTAAGTGACTCATCATTGATCGAACCATATCTAATAAAGTCCGATTCAGGGGGAGTGTATTGTGAAACACTTTCACAATCTCTTAGATGATCACTAAATTCTTGACCTAAGTATTCACCTCCATGATCTCATCGTAGAGGTTTAATACCTTTGTCAAATTGATTATGTACTTCATTTTGGAATTCTTTGAACTTTTCAAAGATTCTGACTTATGCCTTATAAATAAGGCATAACCGTACCTTCTGAAAATATCAGTGAAGGTAATGAAGTACTGAAATTTTCCTCTAGCACATAGTGCTCATCGGTCCATATACATCCGTAAGTATAAAGCCCAATAAGCTTCTGGCCCTTTCATTTTGATCGTTCGCAACCTGTATCGACCGACGCACCGTTTGTGTCGATCGACACTACCTCTGTTGAAAGGAGCCTTTGTCGTTTTACTTAATAAACAAGATCCACTTTACTCATTATGATTCTCAATCAGATGAGCCCAAAAGCCCATCACTATGGAGCTTCTGAATCTATTTCTCATTTATGTAGCCCAAAACGACAATGCCAGAGAGAAGTTTGACTCGTATCATTTGACTTGAATCTCTTGGTATTAATGTTATAGTTAGGCACATTCTGGTTTAGAACATAAAGTCCTTTCTCTAATGGATTGCTACTATAAAATATATCATTGTAATCAAATGAATAACACTTATTCTTAACTTGAAAACTGATATCCTTCCATATCCAAACGAGGAATAGAAATAATCTTTCTGCTCATAGCAGGTGCATAGTAGCAGTTTTAAGTTCAAAACATGCCATAAAAGGAAAAACAAATGAAATACTCATACGGTTAATGCAGCAACTCTTGCTCCATTCCCACTCATAGTTCCACTTGTCCTTTCTCCATAGTCCTACTTTTACTCAGGCCCTGCACATTTTCACAAAATATGAGTACCACAGCTGGTATCCAATACCCAATAAGTAGGACTATAAGAAGTAACATTTACCTCTATAACATAATACCTGAAGAAGAAGTCTCGTACGTCTTCTTCAGCTTCTCATAATCTTCCAAGAATTTATTGCAGTTTCTTTTCAAATGCACATAACCATTACAATAACGGCACTTAACATCTTCAGAAGGACTGGTTTTAACCTTAGGAGCATGGCCAGACTCGCTTGGATTCACAATCGATCTCGTCTTGCCATCACCTTTGTTTTTACCAAGTTTCTTAAACTTCTCACCCTTTTGTACCATAAGTACATCTGGGGTGTCCTTCTTGATGTTAGGTTCAGCAGTCTTAAGCATCCCATGCAATTCAGTCAACGTCTTTGTCAAGTTGTTCATGTTATAGTTCATAACAAATTGATCATAGCTTGACGGCAGTGACTGCAGAATGATGTCAGTAGCCAACTCTTGACTAATGGGACAATCCAGTTTCCCCAGGTTATCAATATAACCCATCATCTTAATGACATGAGGACTAACTGGTTCGCCCTTTGGTAGCTTGCACTTAATCAGAGACCTAACCGTTTGGTATCTCTGAGTTCGTGTCTGCTCCTGAAACATACTTTTCAGGCCAGTGATCATCTCTTTTGGCGACTCCACGTACTCATATTGCTTCTGCAATTCCGAGTTCATGGTAGCCAACATGAGACAACTCACATCCACCGCATCATTAGAATGCTTATCCCAAGCATCCTTATCTGACTGCCAGGCATTGGCTCGGTACTTCTTGGGGAGAACTTTCTCAAGGACATAGTCCTTTTTTCTCCTGTTTGAGAACAATTCTCAAGTTCCGATACCATTCAGGAAAGTTGGATCCATTTAACTTATCCTTCTCAAGGACGAATCGCAGGGAGAAATTGTTACGATGGTTTGTGCTAGACATAGCTGAAAAATAAGGGAGGTTTTAGTTATGATGTTCAAGAAATGAGAAGTCTTAACAATTAAGAAAACTCGCATTATATTCAAACAATGTTTCCTCAGATGAATATAATGATCCAAGACCCTTACTTCACTAAACTTGAGTGAGCAACTGGCTATCACCCAAATTTTAGCTATCTAGGTAAGCAACTCTTTGCTAGTTATATCCAATATAACTCTTGGTTGTGGATTGACATCTCATGTTCAATCCACCTGATGTCTCTGAGCCCAAAACGATTTTGATGGCCCAGTCAAGTAAACCAATCTCTTCGGTCATGTAATTGTTGATGCCTTGCACTGCAAGTCCATCAACACGATTACCTCCCGCCTTACTCATGTGATTGTGGACATCTCGCACTGCAATTCTATCGCACAATGAAACGAGTCTTGACAGTTGACAAGATTGGAAAGATATCAAGTATCACTTGATATTTGGTTGAGGAACGGAACCATTTAAAACGTTCAGTTTTATTATGTTTTAATTCTTCTAATTTATTGATTTATCTTGCTTTGGTTCTGTGATTTCAGGTTCCATAACCTAAACCATCAAATCTGATGTCGACCGACACTACTATAGTGTCGATCGATGCAGAATAACCAAAAACAATCCGCGATAACCGATCAATCCAATTGATCCGGTTTTGAACACCGGTCAGCGTCGATCGATGCTACATTAGCATCGGTCGATGCCAACCTAATCAAACCAATCACAATTAAACCATTCACAGTGTTCGACCATTATTAACCAAGCTCGATAACCGGTCCAATCCAATTGAACCGATTCACCAATCTCGCGAGGTTTGTGTCGACCGACACAACTCTTGTGTCGATCGACACTAGGCGAAACATAAGTTTTATTCGGGTTTTTGCCCTGTGTCGATCGACGCCGGATTGGCATCGATCGACACCATGCGAAAAACCCTAAATTTTGTTCGGGTTTTCGCCCTGTGTCGATCGATGCCGGATTGGCATCAATCGACACCATGCGAAAAACCCTAAAATTTTGTTCGGGTTTTCGCCCTGTGTCGATCGATGCCGGATTGGCATCGATTGACACCATGCGAAAAACCCTAAAACGTTTTTCGAACAAAACCCTAAACTAGGCCACTTTGATCAAAACGAGTTTTAGCATGCTTGTATCATTCATACAGAGATCCAGATTCAACCAATCTAATCAACATGCTACAGATTCAATGGAACCCTAAAGCTCTGATACCACTGAAGGAATTTCCAGCAGATCCTAATCCAATTAGGCAATCCTGGTCTGAATTCCAAGCCTAGGATCTAGGGTTCATGTAATTGAATCATTGGGATCTCAGAATTAACTGGTGATTAGCAGCGGAAGATTTGCAGATAATCGAGATCACGAAGCACCTCAAATGCTGCGCCTCTACTGGTATCCACATGCACACAAACTGAACAGCAGGGATGCTAGTGCCTATAGAGATCCAATCTCTTCAGAGGTTTCTGTTTCTTTTGTGGTGGCTGTGAATTAGGTTAAAAACAGTTTAGGTCGACCATATATCTTATATATGTCGACTTAAACCATAACGGAATTAACCAATGATTAAACCGAATTAATCTGGTAATCCGCGAGTTGCATCGATCGATGCACTATCTGCATCGATCGACACTGCCCCAGAATATTGATATCGAATGCATATCAAATATGCATTCACTAGATCATTACATTAATGATCAACCTCGTCTTTAACGTCCAGTTTTCTTAGGTGTGTGACCCTGTAGGATCATATAACACTAGCAATGAGTTCTTAACCCATTGATCATAAGTGGCTTCTATCAAAGCGTTATGACTACCTAGTGTCATATGATTGTCTCATCTCGACAATACGACTTTCTCTCAGAGTAAGTACAATAGATTTCAGGACATTCCCAACAATTTATCCAATACTAGTGAATCATTCACGACTATAGTATTATATGAATCAACTACAAGAATTTGACTATTTGATGCAGGGATTCTATCCACAATGTTAATCTCAGTCATAGAGTCAAAGAAATCAGAAATAAGAAACCGATTGACCTTTTGATCATGAGAATATATCTTCATGGAATGTGACATTTCGAAAGATATGTATCTTGTTGCTTTCCATGTACAGCACCTTGTAGCCCTTGTGTCATGCATGATACACAATGAAAATACAAGGTCTTGATCGTGGTTGGAACTTATGCATGTTCTTTGAAGAAGTGCAACAGTATGCTAAGCATCCGAACACACATAAGCCTTTGTAGTCCACTTTCTTTGTTGTCAAAACTTCATAAGGAGATTCGTTTTTCAACAGTGATGAAGGTAGTTTGTTGATAATAAACACTGCAGTAAGAACACAGTCTCCCTGAAGCTGTAGTGGTACTTGTGATTGAAACATCAAAGATCGAGCAACATTGAAGATGTGTTGGTGTTTTCTCTCCAAAACATAGTTTTGTTATCGAGTCTTTGGACATGAGTGATACACAACAATCCATTTATGTCTAAAAAAAACTTGTAAATTTAAGCTCTTGTGCATGATCAGATCTCACTTCCTTGACAACTGCTTTATATTGCGTTTCAACCATCTTCAGGAATTCCGGAAAAAAAAAAAACTTCATCTTTTGTGCAAAGCAAATAGATCCATGTGACATGTGTATGGTCATCTACAATTGTTAGGAAATACTTGTAGCCTTCTACAACTGATACTAAGAAAGGATCCCATTTATCAATATGTGGAAGATCAAAAGCATTATCACAAATATTATTTAGAGAAATAAAGGAAGTTCTTTTTTTGCAAGAGGACATATTTTGCAATGAATTGATCTTTTATTTCTTTCCTTGAATCCAAGTACATGTATGATTGAATCAGTCTTAGACATAGATGAATGACCAAGCCTATTTTGCCACAAAGTTGAATCTACTACAACATTACAGTAGATGTTAAACTCGGTAGAAGAACCTGTAATTTCAGCCGTATCCAGCATATATAAGTTTGAGATATGCTCACCCTTCTCAATCATCAATCTCTTGGTATGATCATGTATCATGCAAGAATCTGGATCAAATATAACTTAACATCCCAAATCTTTTGTCAGCTGACTTACATTTAGAAGGTTCAGCCTGAAGTCTGGAATATAGAGAACATTGTTCAATGTCAGATTCAGATGATCATTCAATCGAATTCTGCCTATCCCTGCAATATTTACTCCAAATCCAGTTGGTAGTGTTACTATGTATTCATTGAATCAGATAACTCAGAAAATAACCTCTTATCATGAACAACATGGTGTGTAGTTCTACTGTATATAGTCCAGGAGTCTGAACTTAAGGTATTTCTCGTAGCTCTTAACATGCCAATGAAGCATGTAGTAAAGTTGGAGAAGGTCATACCCGAAAGAGCAATGATAGATCCACTAGAAGAATAAGCTATGAAATTCACTTGAGCTTTAGGAACTTGTAGCTGTGAATTGAAGTATGCAATAACACCTTTTATATGATCTTTGGTGAGGTTATTGACTATATTCAAGGTAGGAGTATACAAATTAGAATCAGCAAGAGCCATCTGAACAACCATTGGTTTTGCAGTTGTAAGATTGTTTCTCCGTATGTTGTTTCACTTTGTATTTAAAAACAATACGGTAAATGTGGATCTTGTAACAAGTATCCAACGTGTCCATTGTAACTATATTGAAGACAAACTGGTCTATTTTTCTTTGGAGTAAAGCTAGACTGAGATGCATTAACCAAATCATTGGTTGTAGCATATATTTGAATTGGAGAAGATATTTGGGATGGAGTTGCATTGGAAATTAGAGCAATGATTCTCTGACTGTGATCTTGATCAGGAAAATTATAGATATCGAAGAGTTCTAGCACATTCTTCTTCATGATTATTGCTTCTAATGACAGCATAGGATTGAATCAAGCTGGTAAAAAACTTAATCACCTTTGAATGTATTTCCTTTGTCTTTATAACCTTGCAACAATCACAATGTCGACATGTCTTTACACAAATAGCACCATCTAATTCATACCAAAGAGTCTTCAAGGTAGTTTAGTAAGTGGCTAAACCCATTGTCCCTTGATGAAGAGACCATATATGTTGAGATAGTTGATATGATCTAGGGAGATTTGCATGTGATGTGAAATCGTGTGAATAAATCTTTCCAAATCCATGATGCATCGTTGAAACGAAGGATGCTTTTGTATATTTTCTTTGACACCGAGTTTAGATCCAAAATTTTGCCATTGATTTGCATTTAGACCACATTCTGGAATTACTATGCGATTCAACAAAACGCGGTATATAACCATCAACAAATGCCAGCTTGTTCTTAGCATCTAGAGCTATGGTTATTACTATGCTCCAATTATCATAGTTCAAACCATCTAGTATTTCAGAAGTGATAGAAAGACTTGGATTATCTCCATTTGTGAAGAAGTATGGCAAATGCCATACTATCTCGTGAAATCGTCGGATATGCTTTATAAGCGATAGCTTGCGGTGGAAATGGTACTAGAAAGAAACTTCATGAATAGAAGTTCATCGAGCTGAAGATGTTCTGATTTTGACATGGCGGCGTATGCGACGACCGATCACCATTGATCTTGTTTACGATATCAACGATTCTTTGATGGAATAATCAAGAATCAACCGCAAACATTAAATAAATTTTCAATCGAGAGAATCACTAATTAAATGAGGTCAGCGAAAAGATAAAAAAGGATCGATTGAGATCCTCAATTGCTTTAGTACAATGTTAGTTGAGTTGAGTTCAAGAAAGAAGACGATCAGAGAGAGAGAGAGAGAGAGAGAGAGAGAGAGAGAGAGAGAGAGAGAGAGAGAGAGAGAGAAGAATATGTTATTCATTCAATTGTGTTGTAAAATCTGTTATATTTGTTCTTTATACTAAAGAGCTTTCGGTAACCACAATTCTACTACTATGCTTCGCCTGATCTTACGCTCCGAATGGAGATGAATAACTGATTTCCACTAAAATACCCCATGTCTACAACGTTTTAAAGCTTCACAAAAATATTGGGGAGGTAGATAACTGTATATGTATCCATACTTGCCGTTTTTACCAAGATAAAGATTGTAAATTTGTTTTTTATAACATCTAGGTGGGCTTTTATTTATTTTGATTAGATCCAACAAATAAAAAATGGACACAAATTATTTTTATATAACCAACTAGCAAACCGAATTTAATTAAATTTAATCAAAACTGATCCAATTATACATTTACAATTGTGAAACCGAATTAACCGAAGTGTACCACATTTAAACATAGAACCATAAACTTCGATTTAATTTGGTAACAAAATTAAAAACGGAACCGGAGTAACCGAAATCAAACGCCTAAATTTTTTTTTTTTTTTTTTTTTTTGGACAACTGCAGTTTTATTTCATTAACTCAAACCAGACATTACATTCAGCTCTTGAAGAACCTTTTTTGCAAGAGAATCAGCATAACAGTTTGCTGTTCTTGGGATAAACTGAAAACATATCAAATCAAACTCACATGACAAAGCATAAATATCTGCTAGAAGGCATGAGATCTCAATTCGTTCTTCACCTGCATTGATTGTATTAATGAGAATTTGAGAATCTGAGCAAACCGTCAAGTGCTTGATCCCCATCCTTCTTGCTTCCTTCAAACTCCTTAGTATTGCGATTGCCTCTGCTTCAAGCGAGGACTTTACACAAGCTGCTGAACTCATTAATTCACTTGGTGCAATCTCCGTATTACCACGAAATATAATTCCCACTCCACATTTTAAAGTTTCTTTCAGCCACGAAGCATCCACATAGCTTACAACTCCAGCCGGTTGATTTACTACGAGGTTCTCCGAAGGTACGTGCTCGGATTTCTGCTTAAGAACTGGCTGAGCTCCCTGCCACTCCTTAGCTTCCTTTATAGATTTCAGGATAATGTCCTCTTCCGTGAATACTCTGTGCTCAAAGATTAGGTGATTTCTTGACTTCCATAGATTCCAACAAATCCAGGAAAATAAATCAGCATTAAACACTCCCAAAGGTTCAAACGCCTAAATTATAAGAAGAAAAAAACAAAGAAAGACTGCTTTGGTGACTGGACTGTCAAGATCAGCTCGATCGTCCGGATTAATCTGAAAAATATGATTTAAAATAAAATAAAACAAACAAAAAGGAGAAGAAAATAGAATAAAAATTCAATCCCTAAAATCAAATTTCCCGAGAAAATTTCCTGATAATCCGTTTCTGCCGTGAAAAAGCCACAGCTACGCTTACGCCAACCTTCACTACGCGATGGACTCTCGACGGAACCCTCGCGCCGTTGTCGATCCAAAAGTCCGGCAAGTCGGTTTCTTCACATCATCTCAACCCGATTCGACTCAACAACCCGACCCGATCGCCTCCGAATCTCATCCCGTTTCCAGCATTTCTCTCTCCGGTAATTCCCTCTCCCCCGTTATGATTCCTCCGCCTCGCCACAACTCCTCCGATACCTTCCCTCTTCGCGCCGCCGCTACATCGGCAGTATCTCCTTCTTCGTTTTCTTACTCCAACCGCCGCGATTTCCCCGACGGCTCAACGACGGCGTCTCCTGGACGCGTTTCCAGGGGAAGTTTCTCGAAATCGTCTGTTCTGATTGCGTCTTCGCTTCCCGGTGTCGGGATGGATTCTATGGCGGCTGCTAAATCTAGCAGTGTTCCAGCCAGTGGATTGACCACTGTTTCCGTCGTGAATATGCCTCCTGGACTCTCTGGTACTATCTCTTGTTTCAAATATCTCTCCCAATTCTTGATTGATATGCAAATTGGTTCTTGAATCTCAGTGTTTCGTTTTCTTAAATTGCAGACAAGGCTGGTGGAATTGAGGTGCAGAGTGACCAGAAGAAGAACTCTAAGCCATTGAAAGAGAAAACAACAAAAGCTGAGAGACGAGCTCTTCAAGAAGCTCAAAGAGCTGCTAAAGCAGCTGCAAAAGGTGCGTTTTGAATCATTGCTTTTCCGTCTTAAATAGTATGAAATTGACTGTAGAGCTGTTGTTGTATCATCTCGCATTTGGCAACATCTTGCTTATTCTGTGCTACATCAGCTGAAGGTGGGAAGGCGCCACTAGTGAGCTCTGGCTCGGTGGCTTCAACAACTGTGAAAGCTGCTAAACCAGCAAAGCCCTCTTCTCAGAAGAACGACGTTGCTGTTGCTGCTGGACCATCTGAAAAGAAGGGAGGCCCATCTGAGAAAGATAGAAAGAAAGATGCTCCACATCCGCGCATGCAATATGATGACGAGAGTAGAGTCGTGAAGGCGAAAAGACGTGCTGTTGTCAAACAGACCGAGGCTAAAAACAGGGTTGAGCTATTTAGGCATTTGCCTCAGTACGAGCATGGGACACAGCTCCCTGATCTCGAGACAAAGTTCTTCCAACTTGACCCGATGCATCCTGCTGTGTACAAGGTATCATTTGGTTTAATGGATCCTGTTGATAATTCTTGTTCTGAATGAGTATCAGTTGTTGTGGTTATCAGGTTGGTCTTCAATATCTTTCCGGGGATATATCTGGTGGAAATGCCAGGTGTATTGCGATGCTCCAAGCATTCCAAGAGGTCGTCAAAGATTATTCGACACCACCTGAGAAGACTCTTAACAGAGACATGACCGCGAAAATAAGTAGCTACGTCTCTTTCCTCATAGAATGCCGCCCGCTTTCGATTAGCATGGGAAACGCGATCCGATTCGTGAAAAACAGGATCGCGAAGCTGCCTATAACTCTTTCCGAGTCCGAAGGAAAGGCTGCTCTTCAGTCAGATATGGACCGGTTCATTAACGAGAAGATCATAGGGGCAGATAAAGTGATCGTCAAACACGCTGTTACTAAAGTAAGAGACGGTGATGTGCTTCTGACCTATGGATCTCCAACTGCTGTTGAGATGGTGTTATTACACGCACATGAACTCGGGAAGAAGTTCCGTGTCTTGGTGGTGGATTCTCGTCCCAAGCTTGAAGGACAGCGACTGCTTCGTAGATTGATCAAACGAGGGATTACCTGTACATACACTCATATAAACGCGATTTCGTATATCATGCACGAAGTAAGCAAAGTTTTTCTGGGCGCTTCATCAGTTTTGTCAAATGGAACAGTGTACTCGAGGGTTGGCACTGCTTGTGTTGCAATGGTTGCAAGTGCATTCCGTGTACCCGTGCTAGTATGTTGCGAAGCCTACAAGTTCCATGAGCGTGTGCAACTGGATTCCATATGCTCCAATGAGCTCGGTATTATCATCTCTTTCGGTATCATTATATCTCTGGTTATGTAGTAGCTTACATTTGGATATGGATTTCCGTTTAGGTGATCCAAATGCTATTTCAAAAGTTAATGGAAGAGAAGACATAAACTACTTGGATGGTTTGACCAACAACGCAAACTTACAGTTTCTGAACTTAATGTAAGCTTCTTTAACCATAAAACAAATGGAACTTAATGTATATGCCTGCTAAAGCCGTTGGAGATGACAGGTACGATGCTACTCCGGCAGATTACATTTCCATGATAATCACAGACTATGGCATGGTAAGATGAATCATCTCTACACATACTTGATGCAAGCATGATAGTTTCAGAATCTGAAACATCATCTTTATTGTTTCAGGTACCTCCCACGAGCGTGCCTGTGATTGTGAGAGAATACCAGAAAGAACATTTGCTTGTCTAAGCAACTTTATAAATTTTTGCCCTCATCCGATTCAATTTTTGTGTTGGCCTTGACATGTTTTGTTTTTTTGAAAGCTTTTGACACTGTGAAGAGTGCGATTCATGGACCGCCTCTCCGGGAAAGATTTTATCGATATTCAGTAATGTTTTTCTTTGTCTGACATGTATGAGTGAAGGCTTCTCTTATTTTCATCCCCTTGATACAACATATCTTTCGAATATTTTTGTTTGGTTCTAGTAATTTTGTCGCTCTGAAAGTCACTTGTCAATTTGATCACAAATGTTTATGATTGTAAAAACATGAATGTTAACGGTCACATACACATTTGACATTCCTATGTTTAGAGGGCCAAGGAAATCCAAACAAACTAATGGGTTTGATATAAAAAGATGAATCAGCTCAGCACAAATGGCGTTTATGAAAACGGGTGGACATCACAACAGTTACTTCAACTCCATTAATAGCCTAAGGTACTCTTGGCAGCATCCGCCCTATTATTCTCACTCATATTCATATGATAATCAGTCCTATCATTTCTTAAAAATCGTTGCTACCAAAACTCGTTATATCCTATGCCGAATGTTTTTGGTTCTCATACTTGTGTCTCCCTTATTAAAACAAAAATCACTTCAAATCATCACAAATGTTGAAAGAAATTACGATTGTAAAAAGTCAACCTTTGTTCCCTATTGAGTAAGGACTTGATCTTTGGCGTTGACTGGAGTAACCACAGCGAGCACCACGAAACCGCCTAGGACAAGAATCAGAACACCCATCGTGTTAACTAACATCGCCTCTGTCGAATACCGTGTTATCACTTGATTCACTTGCAGGAACGTCACCTTCTCAAGTATCCCTGTGGTTACAGTCACTAAGGCCAATGCATATATGTAAACCCCTAAGAACACGTGCCATGGCATCAAGCTGGCTCTACTGTTTCTTGAACCTCCCGGGTACCAGTAAGTCACAAACCCTGCAGCCCACTGTTTGTAATAACAACTAGAGTTGAGTTCGAGTCATGGTTATTATGTTTTCAAGAGAGTGTGTTTAGGTACCTGGAAGGCGAAGAGAAAGAGACAAGCTAGACCAAGCCACGAATGGAGACTGTAGAAATTCTCTATCCCTTTGTCGATATGGAACTTGAGAGCAGCCCATACTCCGACTAAGCTTAGGATAAAAGCTGTGAATTGCAGAGTAAGATGGACCAGTTTCTTCAAGTTCTTTGTGCCTTGAACTGACTTGTATGCTAACATTGCTGCATAATATTCAATAGAAATTGAAAACCATAACACGTTCATAGTCTCTTTGATACATGAAGTATATACTACAAATCATAAACCTCCTCTTGACATTAGGATGGAGGATAGGCAGGTGCAATGAATAAAACATACAAATTCAAGTCTTTTTCATTGAACCAATGACGCTAAGTTGAAAGAAACATGACATGAATCAGTAATGTCAACGTGATTATAAGGAACAAATCTCTAAAGCACAAGGAGATTGTAATGGAGGGAATATGCTTCTTTTACCTTCACCATTGAAGAGTATGAGTCCGATCACCATCAAAACTGGATGAACCTGCACACAGAAAAGTAAAATCGAAACTCCGATTTCAAAATACACATTCAAGAAATATGAATCTCATCACCAAAAGAACATTTCATCATCCAATTTATCTCAGTCCAGCTTCTTCGCTTTTGAGAATCCAACAAAAGGGTCAACTAAAAAACCAATAATGAAAATCAAAAGAGCGATTTACATTAAAGATAAGATCTTTGTTATCGGAGGCAAGAGCTAATCCTCCTCTGTAGTGAACAGTCCATGTCATAACCAAAGCCGCAATGATGAAACCCAGAACTCGCACTACCAAGAAGATCGGAAACCCACCCAGCATCGGAACCGCCATACTACAATCAAATCAAGATCAAATTAGGGTAAGGATTCTAATTTTCTCAGTTGGGTTGTCAAATTTTTGGGGGTTTCTGAATGAAAAATCGAAACCACCGTCTCTGTTTTAGATCGGCGATGTTGAGGTCAACCACAAGTGGTTTCGTGAGAAATGATTAGTAAATAAAATTAATACTCTTTTTGTCCCAAATTGTACCAAATTATAAGATGTTTTAAAATAATTTTTTTTTAAATCAAATATCTATATATTAAAAACAAAAAATTGTCACACAATTCTCCTGCTTAATTAAACGAAAGAGTAACTCAGTGAGAGATATTCGTGTTGGATTGTTGATGTTGTTTTGAAGAATCGCAATGTTGCTGCTGAGGATGATGTCATAAACTTGACTGTCCGATGTCCTGAAGTCTTTCATACATAACTTCTGGTCTGAAACTTAATTGTTTATGCAAACTTTCATTTAATTTTAATCTAACAATAATAATGGTTATAAAAAATCTAACAATAATTAAAATTGGGTTATGAATTTTCTATTATTGGTTAAATACTTTTAGTTAAATGCTAAATAACATTTTTATATAAAATAAATACATTTGGGATTTTTAAATTATTGTGTGTTTTAACTAAATATTCTATAAAATAGATTAAGCCAATATATTATAAACATTTAAGCTTTTTTATTTTTTATCGTCTAATATATCCTTTAGATTCTTTTCTTTTTATTCTTTTTGATTGTTTTTTTTTTTCTTGAAATTTTTCTTTGATTGCTTGTTGGGATAAGTTAAATTGATACTCAATTGTTGACAAAAAAAAAAAAAATTGATACTCAATTTATCGACAAAACGGACAGCTTATAATGGTCGATCCCTATATATTCACAATTTTTGACATTTTTTAATATTTTAATCTGCACGTCTTTTTTTTTGGTCAATAGATTCATCATTCATGGACCGCGTTCAATATTATAAGTGGGCCAAAGTCCAATACGGTATTAAATATTTTTTGTCCAGACGCGAAGGGATAAGCTTGACACGCGGACGAAGTCACCACGTGGCATCTCCAGCACAATGCCGGCATGCACCATCGGCGCCGTTCGTCGGAAGAACCGCCGGAAAGCTGCGAATCCACAGTGAGGTAACCGAGACGAAGCCCACCGGACCAAACACCGATACCGCCAAGATCCACTTGCCGATCTAAGCATCCCATAGAGCCATCCAAGCACCTGCAATAAGAAACCCGTTGAAGAGACTCGACAGAAGACCACCGGAGCAAAGGGGACGCCGCCGCCGTCAGGAGAAACTCCCGACAGGATCCACGAATTGTTTGACCTCAAAAGTTGTGGCACGGCCACGATGTTAATCCCTGCAATCGGAAGATCAAAAGCAAAGCTCCACAACACAAATCAAAGGTGGGCGGCTCGAAAACCGAGAGAGGAGGCTAGATCGAAAGCCTCGCATCACGCAAGGCACCGAGAGAACCCGGAGAATTCCGATTAGTCGGAGAAGATAGCGGCCATAGAAAGCGATCTGAGTTTATTCAAATCGAAGCCAAAGAGGCAGCTACGATCGGAACAAAAGAAAAACACAACAACAAAACACGAGCCGATCAAAGAGAAGAGAGAAACTCGAGACACAATCGGCGAATCAAAAAGCGATTAGGGAAAAAAGATTTTGTTCACAACAGATAAAGATTACGAACGAGAACAAAATCTGAAAAAAAAACTAAACGATATGTACACGAGAAGGCTAAATCGGAAAATTCCGATTAGCCGGAAATCGTCTCTCTCCCTCTGAAAGGTAGGAGTGAGAGAAGAGAGAGAGCAATCTGCACGTCTTTTTATTTACAATATATTGCGTGTTTGTCACTTTTTTTGTTAAACATGTTTGTCACATATTTTTGTTTTGACTATGTTGATATTGTTTTGTATAAAAATAAACTAGGTTTAAGGTTTTTACACATATTAAGTAATCACTAAATTTTATATTTTTTAAAACTAAACTATCATTTATTACTAGTTTGAAAAAAATTAATCAATCATAAACTAGTCTGCAGAATATAAATGGTCAAAAACTAAAACATATAATTAATTTTACATTGAAAATTAAAAAATGATTTATATTTAGACCAAAAAAATCTCTTAAAGTTAGTTTAATTTTATACGGAGGGAGTATTAATCTAGTTTCGTCGGATCTTATGAAGCTTAACTCACCATTGATATAGGATCTTAGACCTATTAGTCTTTGCTCAGTTTTGTGTAAAATCGTCTCTAAGATTATTTGACAAGAATCAAACCTTTTCTGAGTGATATAGTGGCACCAAATCAGTCTGCATTTGTTGCGGAAAGGTTGATATCCGATAACATATTCATCGCTCATGAAATAGTCCATGGTCGGAAAACACATAATAGGATATCTATGAAGTATGTAGCTATTAAGACGGACATGTCGAAGGTGTATGACCATATAGAGTGGTGTTATGTTAAAACTTTATTGCTGGCGATGGGTTTTGATTAGAGATGGGTGGGATGGATTATCGCCTAATCAATGGTCAAGCTCATGAGTTAGTGGAACCACAAAGAAGGCTTAAACATGGAGATGCCCTCTCTCACTCTCTCTTTGTTTTGTGTACAGAATGATGCAATATCAATGTCTTCAATACATGGGTTTATTATGAGAATCTCAACCTCATAACTTCATAAAAAAAATAAAGGATTCTCATTCAATGGCAATGGCTAAATTGGTGGCAAGAAGACTATTATTTGATTTAGCTAATTTTTCTCTTTTTGTTTAAATGTAAATCATTTATTTTAATGTATTTTATTGTAAAGATCATCTTGTAAGAGCTATAAAAAGCTCAATTGCTCTATTGTAAATAACATAGAAATTTTTGGAAAAATAAGAGTTCTCTCTTATAAAGTTTTTCTGCTTTGTTCTTTGTTTCTCTAAGTTGTGCGGATTCCCCTTCTTAGAAAATATTATGAATTTATGTCTTACGTGTGGATTCACTAAGGCTTAGATTCTTGATCTTATCACAAAGGCTTTCGCACCTTTGAGTGGCGATCTTCAATTCACCATCAACTCCAACTAACCATCCATTAAAAAGCCTTGAGAGCGCCTTCGGCCAGAAGATCTTACATTCCTCATGAACAAGGCGGAAAGGGAGGAAGATTAAATGGAATCCAATTCTCTGATTCTGGACCATCTATTCATCATTTGCATTTTACTGATGATAGCATGTTCCTTTTCAAAGCTTATGAAGAGCAGTGTGAGGTGGTACAAGGGATTCTCGAGTACTATGGGAAGTGGATGGGGAAAGTGATAAATCTGGAGAAGTCCTCTGTCACATTTGGTGCTAAGGTAAACTCAGAAGTTAAAGGTTTAATTCAAAGCAAGATGGGTATATTCAAAGAAGGGGGAGCCGGCACTTACCTTGGTCTTCCAGAGTGCTTCAGCCGATAGAAAATTGAATTGTTGGCTTACATTAAAGAGCATATGAAAGGTAAATTCTCAGGTTGATTTCTGAGAACCTTATCTCCAGGTGGTAAAGAGGTGATGCTCAAGTCGGTGGTAATGGCAATGCATGTCTTTGCTATGAGTTGCTTTAAACTACCAAAAACGACTTGTGAAAACATAAACTCAGCCATGTATGCTTTCTGGTGGAGCAGAGTAGAGCATAGAATAAATATTCACTAGATTAGTTGGAAACGGTTATGCTTACCGAAAGAACTAGGAGGGATTGGATTCAAAGATATCCATGTTTTCAATCAATCACTCCTAGCCAAGCAAGCCTAGAAAATACTAAATGATGCTTCTTGCTTATGTTTCAGATTCCTAAAGAGTAGATATTTTACGGATAACCAATTCCTTGAGGCCAAAATAGGAGCAAGACATTCCTATGGATGGAGGATCATAGTCTTTGGCAGAGAACTCTTAGTGAAAGGTCTGATTAAAACCGTGGGAAATGGAGAATCTATGAATGTTTGGGCAGAAGGATGGCTTGCTGATGAAGGAAGGATTAGACATTCCCTGATGAAGAATATGGTAGTAAACAATGATCTGAGGGTAAGACCTTATATGTCAACATTCGAGCGATTGGAATGTAAATACCTTGAATGATCTGTTTTATCCTTCTGATGTGAAGCTGATCAGAAAAATCAATCCATCGACTGCTCATGAAGACTTCTAGACCTGGAGATTCAATAAATCAGGGCAATATTCATTCAAATCCAGATATTGGTTAGGTGATCGTGAAGCTAATAAAGAGCTTAGAGAAGAGGCAGAACAATTACCTTCCATAAATCTTTTAAGAGCTCAGATTTGGAAGCTTAAAAATTCCATCAAAGATAAAAGTTTTCCTTTGGAGTCTTATATGGAGCGATGCCAGTGGCTAATGTAGAGATATATAGTTATGATATATAGTTATGTAAAGACTACTATTGTAATTAGAGTTAACCTAGGGTCTCGTAGGTCTCTATATATTGTAACCAAGTCTGTTAATAATAACTAGATTTTGACCCGCCGATCGGCGGGTATAATTTTGTTTCGATGTTTATTAATATTTTTTTTAGTATAAATAATATATTTGTAAATGATAATATTTTTTATAACATATTATTAATATTAAATTTAGATGTTTGAGATATGTTAAACATATATATATAGGTTTTATATAGTTTATTTTTTTTTCTTTTTGTAAATGATAATGATCCAAGCTAAGGATAGATAATTTTTTTTATAGCATGTAAATTTATATTGTAAAAGTAATCTATCTTATTTTTATAACACATATTCTATTGCTGTTTGTTAATGATTCGAGCATTTTTAATATTTATGCAGTAGTTAGTATAATATATAATACGTGTGTGTAATATGCTGGTGGATATATATTATTAATCCAAATATAAATAATTTGTTATGTATATTTTTATTTTATGTTTGGAATGTTTTCTAAGACTTGCAATTTTTATAAAAAAATATAAAATTTATCTTTATTAATGTTATATTTTATTGTAAAAATGAATTTTAATTTACTTGAAATAAAAACTTCTATTTTTTCAACTAATTTTAGTTTCTAAATTATCAGTGTATGGGTTGAAATTATATTTGATTTATACAAATATATATATATATATATATATATATATATATATATATTATTGAGCATATTATGACAAAAAATATTAAAATATGATAGTTCTCATTCACATGTAGACGGGTGTAATATATATATTTATAAATGCTAATACGTTATGTTTTATATATTTTGATAAGTAGATGTGGAGGTTTGAGATTTGTTGACAATTTGGTTGTCTATAGAATGTTATTATTATATATTTTATATTTGTTTTATAATAATAGTAGATAGTAAAGTTATAAAATATTAATTATTATATTATTAATTTATATTTCAAAATTGAAAATCAATCTTATAGTTTTGTTTATATTTCAAAATTGAAAATCAATCTTATAGTTATTTTATATATTTGATAATTAAAGGAAATTTTCATTTTTCCTTCTCCATATATATATTTTGATAAATAAAAGGAAAATCAATCTTATAGTTTATAAGTTTTGTTTTAAGTAACTAATTTTCAGAATTTAATTTAACAACAAAAAAAGAACAAAAAATGTTTATTTTACAAAAAAGGATTGAAGCAAAAACTAAAATTTAATTTAGTTATTTCTATTAGAAATTTTTTAAAAGTTTGATAAGATTTCCTATATTGGATAAAATAAAAAGTTTGATAAGATTTTCTATATTTTATTCAAAAATTTCTATACATGTCCAATTAATTAATTTCTAAAATAGATTTAATTTTTTTTGGCTTTTAACTAATATAAATAAAAGTATATATAAAATATTCTCTATTATTAATAAACATAGTTTATTTTAAGGTGGGAGATTGGTTTTATTTTGGAAATAGAATATTTTTTATTTAACTAATTAATATAAATACGAATGTAAATCCTATTTATGATATTAATATTTATAAAACTAATATTAATTAAATACTAATAATTGTATCTTAAATACTTTTGATTTCGATGAGTTAGTAAATTTTTTTATTTTAATAAAATATTTGTAGATTAAATACTTCCAAAAATAAATAGTATTAACTAATATGATTAGTTAATTTAAAATTAATTAATTTTTAAAAAATATATATTACGACTATCCAAAATATCATAACCATAAAAATTTTTCTTTTTATTTAATAATTTTGAAATTATTTAACATTAAAATCAATAAAAAAATGGGATGATTGTAATTAAGTTAAAAAGAAGAATAAACAAAAAACCATCAAAGTAATACTCCGCGTTAAGCGAAGATCAAAATCTAATATTATATATTTGATTTATTTACCGATTATATAACAAAGATTATATCTAGTTTTTGGGTTTACAAAGTTTATTATTATTCTGATTATATAGCATATTATTTAACTTTTAACACATACCTATTTTAAAAATTTGATACAAAAATACATATTATTTAACTTTTATATTTAATTTTAATATTAAAATACGAAATATGTAAACCCGTTATAAGTAATAATTTTAATTTAGACCCACTCGTTTAAATCTGTTTTAAATAATGCATACCTATTTTAAATTTGTTTTAAATTGTTTATATTTTTATTTTAATACAAATTACAGAAATCTAAGCTTTATATTTTAAATTAATATAAAAATACAAAATATGAAAATCCAGAAAAATAATTTTAATTTGATTTATTTTTTATAAAAATGATCTTGTGTGTACAAAATCATTTTATTTTGGTTTTGGTTATAAATCTATTTTATGTCTAAATATTGTAATCGAGAATTATAAATTATGCTAAATATTATTTTAGACACATCATAATTTGGACTCGTTTATTCAATACAAAATACATAAATTTTAACTTTTATATTTAAATTTAAAATAATATAATATAACAACATGGAATTAAAAATCGAAAAAATGAAAGAAAAAAAACAAAAAATCATCAAACTAATATTTCAGACTTAATGCGGATCAAAATGTTGTTTACAGATGAAAATCCATTGGAATTGAAATTAAACCTATGCACCAAGTTCTTCTCACATGACAGTTCCGAAAAAATCTTATTCCGTGTTGGTTTTGAATATGAAAGATAGTGTTTAGTTTTGATAAAAAAAAAATATAATGTTTGTAACTCAGTCAAGTATCGTAATTGGAAGGAGTGTGTTATCTGCGTCATATTCATGTGCACGAAATAGCAACAACAACAAAATGCCACTGCTTTTCTTGATTTTTTTGGTCATATAAATAGGGTCATTTTTGACTTTAGACATGTAACTACTCATGCTAAATTAAATGTACGTTGACCAAACTAAATTGAAAAGCAAACCATTCCTAACCGTTCTATGCCACACCAATTAAAACTTACCAATTTCTATTCAGTTTAATAATCTGTTCTAAATAGAAACTATCAATAAATAGAGACTATTAAAATATTCAAAACTACCACAAACAAACTTATTCAATACACCTAATTCCATTCGTTCCCAATACACCAATTTTTGGCCGGTTATATAGTTTGGCTTGGTATAAGTTCTGACCTTCTTGCTGATTATTATTGCACACCTACACAAATTTTTTTAAAAATGTTTAGCTGTACATCATCGCAAAATCACCAAATTAATTTTGTTTCTTCTAAACCGGTTTTCACAAACCGTAAACCAAGATATATTATCTATACTGTTAATTTCGTATGTATAATCAGAAATCGTATCTAATAAGCAAGATACTAAATTCAAACACATTTAATGTATCGAGACACATATAGACATTTATGTTAATATATCAAAAATGTTAAACTTAACTAATTCGAAAATACATAATTCAAAACTTAACTATAATATCCTAACCTTACTAAACATATTCGATTTAAACTTATTAACAGATATTCAAGATTATATTAAACTAACAAACAATATGATTTTCGATTTAAAATCTTCTAAACAGATTTAATTACCTTTTACATACGAAATGTATCAAGACCGAAAATCGATTCTATTCATTATCAAATAAAGGAAATGATCGTTTTGATCACACGCATAATGAAAGCTAAGTCGATTTATATATACCCAAAAAGATATTCAAGATACTGAATAACTAACAAACAATATATTTTCCGATTTAAAATCTCCAAAACTGATTTAGTTACCTTTCATCTCGCCAACCTTTTAATGATATAAACACTCTAAATGTATCAAGACTGAAATTCAATACTATACATTATCAAATAAAGGAAAGAAATTGTTAAAATCACACGAATATTGAAAGCATATTCATCAAAGTAATATCAAATTTAATATCATAATCACCAAATATCAATTACTCTTTAACAATAATCAAATCTTCCCAATAAATATGAATTTTAATGTATTTAGCCATCAAACATGTACATAGCAAAATCGTATCTAAACGACAATATTCTCATGGCCGAAAATATCTTATTGTTGGTAATTATTAAATCTAAATTAAAACTAACACTAGCCGAAAAAATCGTATTAAATATTTACACACATCTTCTAACCTAAGCAGTATCTCTACCTATAAATATATGACAATCCTGAAACTAGCAACACCACTATTACTTTCATAAACTTCATTTCTTATCTTTACAACCATTGCAAACGAAAATTAGTTTCATTGTTGTTAACACTAACATAGGTTTTACCAACCTTACGTCTGTGAAGCCTTAATTATAACTATGCTTTATTTAACTAACCTTTTTTCCTTTTTTGTCCTCTTTGTGCAGAATCACTCCATTGATCCAGAAAGAGAGAAAGAAGACCAGTCGCTATAGCCATCACTGGTGTCACTGTCACGTAACTCATAAATGTGAATGGACTATTCAGGCCTATAAAAGAAAGGTATAGATGATTTCATGTAAATTATTTTTAGGAAATTAAAATAGTAGAAAATTAGAAGAAAATAAACTTCTCTTCTCCTACATCAATAGTTGTGAGCACAATTATCAACACTAACATCAGAAGGATCAGTACCTTTGGCTTTTTCAAGCCTTTCTACCCGTTTCAGGTGATGGAGAGTGATATCATCTTCTCCGTGGAGGAGAAAGATCATTGCCGTCTTTTTTTATATCTAAGACAGGTGAACCATGTAAATCATTTTTTCTTATACTGTACAAACATTAGTCCGTTCACGTATATTCGTTTAGAGGATTCTAACTTTAGTTGTCTTTAAAAAAAACTTTCTTCTTCAAATTTCTATCTATCCAGCAACATAATTCTTTCTAGCCATCATATACTGAAACAGATATAGTTTCTAACAACCTAATAATTGATAGCCATCTTTCTTAAGAAAACATGAAATAACGAAAACATGAGATATCGATTTCTAACCTGAGCAATGACTTTCGCATTTGGAGATAAATAAAACAAACGACATTTCTCATGTTGTTCAATTCCTGTTAAAACCAAATGTTATGATAGATTAGATCAGAAACTAGAGAAAATTAGATATGAATTACATAATTTTGAAACAGATATAGTCCGCCTTCTTGCACAGGTGGTGGACTCATAAGGGAGAGCTTCACCAAAATTTTGTCAAGAATACCTGTGACACTCTAGAATTTCTGCGTAAAATAAAAGACGAGTGAGTATAGCTTATCCATATACCTGGGTCTCGCTGCGGAGTCCGAACTATCGCCATAACTTCATTTGGAGCGGGGAAAACAGCTGTAATGGTCGCTGCTTCTTTGCATACAGTGTCTACACATGAGAAATCGTATCTAAACGACAATATTCTCATGGCCGAAAATATCTTATTGTTGGTAATTATTAAATCTAAATTAAAACTAACACTAGCCGAAAAAATCGTATTAAATATTTACACACATCTTCTAACCTAAGCAGTATCTCTACCTATAAATATATGACAATCCTGAAACTAGCAACACCACTATTACTTTCATAAACTTCATTTCTTATCTTTACAACCATTGCAAACGAAAATTAGTTTCATTGTTGTTAACACTAACATAGGTTTTACCAACCTTACGTCTGTGAAGCCTTAATTATAACTATGCTTTATTTAACTAACCTTTTTTCCTTTTTTGTCCTCTTTGTGCAGAATCACTCCATTGATCCAGAAAGAGAGAAAGAAGACCAGTCGCTATAGCCATCACTGGTGTCACTGTCACGTAACTCACAATATTACATGGTATCAGAGCTTCCGATACCTAAACCTGTTTTTCTTTTCCGAGCAGCCGTCACCCTAAATTTTCTTCTTTAACGTCTTTCTTCTTCTTCGCTTGTCAACTCTCTTTCAATGGCAACAACGACACCATTACACCCTTACACCGCCAACAAACTAGACGAAAGATCACTACCGTGTGTATTCATGGGATACTCGCTCACACAAAGCGCTTACCACTGTCTTCATCTCCCGACTGGTCGTGTCTATACATCCAGACATGTTCAGTTCGTCGAGTCAGATTTTCCCTATAGTACGGGCATCATCCAATCTCCTCAGTCCTAAATCCCAGCCGTTGATACCTCCACCCAACAAATTCCTCACACCGCCATTCCTCTTGCCTTGCCGCCACTCGTATCGCCACCGTCCAGCGCGCCCCGAGCTCGGATCTTCACCAGCAAGCACAATCGGTATAGCCTCCACCCAAGCCAACCTTGACATACCAACGTCGACCACGTCCCAATCCAAATCTGCTTCCTTCTACTGCCCAGGTAACACCCTCGATCACTCTTTCACCTAATCCCGTTTTAGTACCTATTGCACCTGACGCAACAGTCGTCCCACAACCCAAAACAATCACTCAAACCACAAAACGTCCATCCACCCGACCACCTCGTCCATGTAGGATTATGTTTGTTCATAGGTTTAATTATCAGATTACAACCTATCACACAATCAACTAGGATCTAGGTGATTTGCAGTTGAATCATAAACAGATCGAGATCATTACCTTATGATTGGGTGCAGCGGATTGGTGATAATGAAGAGATCACTGAGAGCTGATAAAAACCGGCTCCTCCTAGGTATCCACACGCTTACAAGCTACTGGATCAGGCTGCTAGACCAAGCTGGAACAACAGAGAGAGAGGAGGACGGCCAGACCTAGAAATCGCAGAAGCTTAGGCTAACTGGCGCCCCCTCTTCCCTTATATGGGCCCAAGTAATTAAACTAATGGCCTATTAGGCTTTTGGGCCCAAGACCCAAATCAGACAAAAGACTGTATTTTGTCTGGCCCAATTCTCTGTACAAATACAGTAAATGTCTTGCATCTTACTGTATTAATTCCTTTTAAACTTTCCTGTTAGCTATGGTGTGTGACCCTTTGGGATCATACAATACTGGTAATAAGTACTTAACTTATAGATCAAGAGCGGGTTCTAGCAAGTCATCATGACCACCCAGTATTTATGACTTATGTCTGATCTCGACACTTATCATACTTTCTAGAGATAGCACAGTAGATTTCAGGACATTCCTAACAATCTCCCACTTGTACTGGAATCCTACATTTCCTAATCCTTTTGTCTCAATATCTCGATCTGGCATAAGGCAAGATGCGTGTCATCCTTATATAGCCAGACCATGTTCATCGGACCAGATTTGATACTGACAATTCAAACGACTTGGGCAAGTCCGTTTGGGAGTGGCCACTCTCTTACCAGCTATCAAGTCTCCGATTGGCCTAGAGATATTACCTCCGTTAAACGGCAGGGACAAATCCCATCTTGTTCCATCACTATGAACTACACACTTTATAATACACCCAACCAAGGTCCTTATAGCTCCCAGTTACGAAACAGCGTTAGACAATGATCAAAGCGCATCAATCCATGTGCAGCCACATGCATGCGAACTCAGGTCTAAGGACTATACTCTATAGTCGTAAATGAGAACCTTTTATGACACAGATATCAATATCTTGTAGAGTTCTCATCAGCGGGCCATGTCCGGTCATATGCTCCCTACATATACCTATGTGTTGACTTTGATGCCGCGCATCCATGACCCATGAAACTTGGTCATAAGTCTCAACACACTCTAGTCTCAAGTGGTTGTTGGTGTTCCAATTTCAACAACCTTCGACTATGGACACTATGATTTATGTCATTTCGTTAAATATGGGGTTTCATGATCAAGTCTTTCTCATGTACTTCGATGGCCCATATATTACGACATGAATCATTTTGGAACGATTATTTTATATCACAGTTAAAAATAATCCAGAAATAAAATTTCATTAACATTAAAATGTTTACATGAACCAATCAAAATAACTAAAATAAAGCCCTCATAACTCCCACTCAAAAAGAGATTACATTTGAATATCTCTAATTCCTACAGCAGCAGTATGCAACTCGTGCTTAGGTTTCGGGAGTGGCTTTGTCAACGGGTCAGCCACGTTCTCATCAGTGGGAACTCTGCTGACCATCACTTCACCTCTATTCACTATATCACGAATCAGGTGATACCTTCTCATAATATGTTTTGATTTCTGATGATGTCTCGGTTCCTTAGCTTGAGCAATTGCACCATTGTTGTCACAATACAGTGTTAGAGGCTCAGTGGCATTTGGGAATACACCGAGTTCAATCATGAAGTTCCTTATCCAAACTCCTTCTTTCGCAGCTTCTGAAGCAGTGATGTATTCAGCTTCAGTTGTGGAATCTGCCACGGTGCTCTGCTTGGAGCTCTTCCAACTTACTGCACCGCCATTCAGACAGAAGATGTAACCAGACTGTGACCGGAAATCATCTTTATCTGTCTGAAAACTTGCATCCGTGAATCCACTCATTTCAAGCACTTCACTTCCTCCGTAAACCAAGAACTTATCCTTAGTATTCCTCAAATACTTCAGGATATTCTTTACGGCAATCCAGTGACTCTCACCTGGATTAGACTGGTACCTACTCGTCATGCTTAGTGCATAAGCAACATCAGGACGAGTACAAATCATGGCATACATGATAGATCCTATAGCCGAAGCATAAGGTATCCTACTCATGCGCTTAAGCTCATCAGGTGTTTTAGGACACTGAGTCTTGCTTAGTGTAGCACCATGTATCATTGGCGTGAATCCCTTCTTGGATTTATCCATTCCGAATCGATGCAGGATTTTTTCTATATAAGAATCTTGACAAAGTCCAATCAGCCTTTTAGATCTGTCTCTAAAGATTCGGATTCCAAGAACATACGCGGCTTCACCCATGTCCTTCATGGAAAAACAACTTCCCAGCCAGTCTTTAACAGACTTCAGCATTGGAATATCATTTCCAAGAAGCAATATGTCATCGACATATAGGATAAGAAACGCCACTTTGCTCCCACTAGTTTTCTTATACACACATTGTTCTTCCTTGTTTCTGATGAAGTCAAAATTCTTTATTGCTTCATCAAAACGAAGATTCCAACTCCTCGATGCTTGCTTCAATCCATAAATGGATTTGTGAAGCTTGCATACTTTCCCAGCATTCTTAAGATCAATGTAACCGTCAGGCTGTGTCATATACACATCCTCCTCCAAGATTCCATTCAGGAAGGCGGTTTTCACATCCATCTGCCAAATCTCATAATCATAATAAGCGGCAGTTGCTAGGAGAATCCGAATTGATTTCATCATGGCCACTGGTGAGTAGGTTTCATCATAGTCTATACCATGAATTTGCTTGAAACCTTTTGCCACCAACCTGGCCTTGTAAATCTGGACATTTCCATCCATGTCAATCTTCTTCTTGAAGATCCATTTACACTCGATGGCTTTAGCACCGGTGGGTAAGTCAACCAGTGAAAACACTCGGTTGACAGACATGGAGTCCATCTCGGATTCAGTGGCTTCACGCCACTTTGAGGATCAGGGCCTATCATGGCTTCTGCAAAGTTCGAGGGTTCATCACCGTCAATGATCAAAAGATCATGGCAATTAGTCACGAGGAATCCCTGATATCTACCGGGTTCGTGACGGATCCTTCCGGATCTTCGAACTTCAGGTACTTCAGGTTCAGGTTCTATTACAACTTCATGTAATTCATCCTGCTGTTCTCCCTCATTAGGTTGAACAGGTTCCTGTCCTTCTTGAATTTCATCAAGTTGTACCTTACTCCCACTATCTTTCTTAGAGAGAAATTCCCTCTAAAGAAAAGTACAATCCCGAGCAACAAAGATCTTGTTCTCGGATCGCAGATAGAAGTAATAAGCCTTGGTATCCCTAGGATAACCAATGAAGTAGCATTTGTCAGATTTTGGTGTAAGCTTGTCTGAGATTAATCTTTTGACATAGGCTTCACAACCCCAAATTCTGAGAAAAGACATTGCTGGAGCTTTTCCAGTCCATAACTCATATGGTGTCTTTGCTACTGCTTTTGATGGCACTCTGTTCAGTGTGAACGTTGCGGTCAGCAAAGCATATCCCCAAAGGGATATAGGAAGGTCTGTGTGACTCATCATGGATCGGACCATATCTAACAATGTCCGATTCCTTCTCTCAGACACACCATTCCACTGAGGTGTTCCAGGAGGTGTGAGTTGGGAGATGATCCCACACTCACTCAGATGATCACGGAATTCCTGGCTCAAGTATTCTCCTCCTCGGTCCGACCGAAGAGCCTTAATACTTTTACCAAGCTGGTTCTGTACTTCATTCTGGAATTCTTTGAACTTCTCAAAGTTTTTCGACTTATGTTTCATCAAGTAGACATATCCATATCTACTGAAATCATCAGTGAATGTAATGAAGTACTGATAGTTTCCTCTAGCATTTGTGGACATTGGGCCACACACGTCAGTATGTATCAGGCCCAATAGTTCACTGGCCCTTTCTGTGGGTTTATTAAAAGGGGCCCGTGTCATTTTGCCCATTAGGCAAGATTCGCATTGCTCACAAGACTCAAAGTCAAATGAGCCCAAGAGTCCATTTGAATGGAGCCTCTTGACGCGTTTCTCACTAATGTGCCCCAAACGACAATGCCAGAGAAACGTTTCATTTTCTTCGTTAGATTTGAACCGTTTTGTATTAATGTTATATACTGGAGTAGATTGATCCAGCATGTACATCCCATTAATAAGAGGGGCACAGCCATAGAACATATCATTGAGATTAAAGGAACACAATTTATTCTTAATAGAAAAATCAAATCCTTGTAAATCCAATAATGAAACTGAAATGATATTTCTGCTTATAGCAGGTACAAAATAACAATTCTCAAGTTCTAAAATCAATCCAGAAGGTAAAGATAACAAGTAAGTGCCAACGGCCAGTGCTGGAACCTTCGCTCCATTGCCAACCCGCAACTCTACTTGCCCTTGCTTCAACCTTCTACTGTTGTTGAGCGCCTGCACATTAGTACAAATATGAGCCCCACATCCAGTATCTAATACCCAAGTGGTATTATCAGAAGTAGTAGTATTTACTTCAATAACAAAAATACCTGAAGCAGTAGTCTCCAAGGACTTCTTCTTCTTCTTCAGACTTTCCTGGTATTTCTTACAGTCCCTGCGATAATGCCCTGCCTCTTTGCAAAAGTGGCAGATATCAGAAGGCCCAGCTTTAGACACGGGCTTGGGCTTGGCCTTTTCGTTGTGGACTGCCTTGCCCTTTCCTTTGTCTGCAGCGGATTTCTTGAAACCCTTGCCCTTCTGCACCATGAGTACAGACGGCTCCTTGGCCTTCTTCAGATTAGGTTCTGCAGTCTTGAGCATACCATGTAGCTCAGGCAAAGTCTTTGTCAACCCATGCATATTATAGTTCAAGATGAACTGGTCATATGCAGGAGTAAGAGACTGCAGAACGATATCACAAGCAAGCTCTTGGCTTATAGGACAGTCGAGTCTAGTCAAATGATCGAGATAACCCATCATTTTCAGAACATGTGGGCTCACTGCTGCATCCTTAGCCATTTTACAGTCCAAGAGATTCTTTACAGTTTGGAATCTCTCTGTACGAGCCTGCTCCTGAAACAACGCTTTCAGGTTTGCCATCAGTTCCATGGGACAAGTCAGGCCTTCCCACTGCATCTGCATTTCGGGAACCATTGTCGCCAACATTAGGCAAACCATGTCATTAGCATCTGAAGAATGCGTATCCCAAGCATTCTTCACAGCTTGTGCGGCATTATTCGCAGGTCTAGGGGGGAGAACTCTTTCAAGGACATAAGCCTTCTTCTCCTGCCTGAGCACAAGTCTCAGGTTCCTGGACCAGTTCAGGAAGTTTGATCCGTTCAGTTTGTCCTTCTCAAGGGCAGACCGGATCGAGAAAGTGTTTTGTGTTGTTGTGCTTGACATAGCTGAAAGTATGAGACAATAGAGTTTTAGTTATTTAGTTCATAAAAGAGTAATCTTAATAACTTATAAGAAAACTCGCATTGCATTCAAAATTTCTTTGTTTAACCTCATAAGAATGCAATGATTCCGAGACCCATGTTCAACTAAAACCAAAGTGGGCCACTGGCCGTCACCCGGAATTAGCTTTACTTGGTAAGCATGCACACAGCTAGTTATATCTATATAACTCTCGGTTGTGGATTGGGCCCAAGGCCCAATTCACCAGATGTCTCAAGGCCCGAGACTCCCGATGGCCCAGTCAAGGAAACCAATCTCTTACAGCCAAATAATCACTAAAGTCTGGGACTCCCAATGAAATTAGTGACTATATACTACTTTACTTACGCAAAAACAGACACCTCACACTGTAAGCCATATCTGTAATTGAATAAGCGTTAAGTAGCTGACAAGATTGGGCAAGATATCCAAGCTTGATATTGGTTTTGAGGATTTTAGGTTTTCTTTCCAAAAATAGAAGATTATTATTTTGGAAAACTTACTTATTTTAGAAACTTTCTAAATCTAGAAACATGCTAAAATTAGAAATTTCTAATTTAATGTTTTATTAAAGTTTTCGGTTGGGTCACAAATTATAGGCCCAATTCTTGGTCCAAGACCACAGAATTCCAATTGGCCCAATAATTTGACATAACCGAGTCGGTTCATTAATTCTGGTCCAAGACCAAATTAACTACTAAATTCAACTGGTTATTTACTAAACCAGACCAGCTCTAAATTATTTGGTCCAACCAAATCAAACTTAGACCAGCCTTCGGTTTAGGTTAAAATTCAATTTTTGAATTTAAATCCGGTTTAACCAGAAATTAAATAATACCAATTGTATTAAATAATTTCCAGCAAACCGCGATTTGGTTAACCGCTTGAACCACCAATTAAATTGGATCGGCTCGGTTAAGTCCAAAATCAGGAAGAAATAGATTGGTCTAACCAATCAATTTTAGCTGATTTTGACCTAACTTGCGGGATAAGGCAAAACCAACGACGAACCGCAATGGCCCAATGGCACGATTGGTTCGCGTCTCGGGTTAGGTGGGACGAACCGCGAGGCTCGGCTTAACCGAATGGCTACTCGCGGAACGTATGTCTCGCCAGCCGGATCACGCATCGCCGGATCGAGAAGACGAGCCAAGCTCGCTTTCGGGACCTCGTGCGATACGATCGGGACAGGCGCATCAGCTCGTTGCGATCGGGTCATCGGGACAACGAGAAGCAATCGATCCGATCGATATCGATCGATATCACGCTCCCTCGTCGATCGATACTCGCGTGCATCAGCTCGTTGCGATCGGGTCATCGGGACAGCGAGAAGCAATCGATCCGATTGATATCGATCGATATCACGCTCCCTCGTCGATCGATACTCGCATCCGCTTCGCATACCGATGGGTTTCAATCGGTTTATGCGATTTGCATATTAGGTTTTCAAGTTTTCTAATCAAATTTCTTAACACAAATTCGATTCTAAACATTTAAAACAACCTAAATATGATCCAAACAGCAAAAACCTAACGACCTAGGCTCTGATACCACTGTAGGATTATGTTTGTTCATAGGTTTAATTATCAGATTACAACCTATCACACAATCAACTAGGATCTAGGTGATTTCCAGTTGAATCATAAACAGATCGAGATCATTACCTTATGATTGGGTGCAGCGGATTGGTGGTAATGAAGAGATCACTGAGAGCTGATAAAAACCGGCTCCTCCTAGGTATCCACACGCTTACAAGCTACTGGATCAGGCTGCTAGACCAAGCTGGAACAACAGAGAGAGAGGAGGACGGCCAGACCTAGAAATCGCAGAAGCTTAGGCTAACTGGCGCCCCCTCTTCCCTTATATGGGCCCAAGTAATTAAACTAATGGCCTATTAGGTTTTTCGGCCCAAGACCCAAATCAGACAAAAGACTGTATTTTGTCTGGCCCAATTCTCTGTACAAATACAGTAAATGTCTTGCATCTTACTGTATTAATTCCTTTTAAACTTTCCCGTTAGCTATGGTGTGTGACCCTTTGGGATCATACAATACTGGTAATAAGTAGTTAACTTATAGATCAAGAGCGGGCTCTAGCAAGTCATCATGACCACCCAGTATTTATGACTTATGTCTGATCTCGACACTTATCATACTTTCTAGAGATAGCACAGTAGATTTCAGGACATTCCCAACAGTCCACAACCCATAGAAAGCATTCACCCAATGACCACCAGACACAAATCCAATCCCACCAAACCAACAACCAAAAAGTCCTTCACAGCTGTAACGCCCCTTTCCCATTCTCCGCTGACCGTCGAGCTGACCGGCCAACAATCAAACAAGAACATGACCGGTCGAACCCGAGCAAGTCGAACAGGAAAAGCTCGTCACAGGACGAAGTCAGAGACAGGTCGGTTTGAGGCAAAGGCTCGCACTAACCCATCCTTCACTCCGCTATCCTCACTTCCATAGTATAAGTCGATCGCCTTGCACTACTTCTGCGAGTTGTGTCGGTTCGGACGAAACACAAAACCATCGAATCAAAAACCCCGCCACAAGCCATCCCGAAACTACACCGAGGACTTCCCGCGTCCGTCGCTGCTTAGCCTGAAGACACAAAAAGAGTTTAATGAGCGATCTAAGATCACCCAGTGAATCGGCTCCCCACTAAGGCTTCTAATCTATCTATCATCTATAGATTCCCGCCCGAAAACCCCAAAATAAAAATCAATCATAACAAATAGCCGATCACGCACTACCACGTCGTGTCGAGCCCACACATAATCAATTGCCAAAAGAAAGAGAAGGCGATTAGAGGAAATCGGGAGCACTGCGGCACATGTTCCCGATTGAGACTTGATCTATCTACCGCGCAACACCAACTACACCAATCACAACGCTGGGCCCCTACGATCTTGGTAACTTCCACGGGTTTCCACCATTACCGATGTGGCAACTAACCCACGACTCCTAGCCGTCCACACAAGGTCCAACGACTAGGACACCGTTCTCTGTCCATCGATACGCGGTGACTCAGGCTACCCCTATATAACCCAAGCTTCCATGCAGTCCGGCCCTAGGACGCGACCCCGTATTCTCCGGACCACACACCTACCGTCGTCACTCAGTAGGTTAACGACATAACCGGAATCTCCATGATCCGATTAGGCAACTACCCGAGGATCCAATCGGGTCGGAAGTACCATAACGTAATCAAACACCTAGACTTGCGGGATCTAACGCACCCTAGAGTCCTAGTGCAGAAATGTAAACACGCAGACTCGCTTGGACTCTAACAATCAATCTCAATCAATAACAATCAACTCAATCCCGCATCTCGCAAGTCTACTCACACACACCACCGCTCTGACTCGGCACCGTACCGAGTCAGCACCACAACTTAACCGGTCCCGTGACCGATTTAAGTAACAACACGGATCGCTCGGCACAACACCGAGACGATCTAACAGGCCTGCACAGAAAACTCAACAACAACCACACCACAACACATCACACAATCAACACACAATCAGGCCTATTAGGGTTGCTAACGTCTTTTAACCAATTTACGCCCGCTACCTTGGATTAGCAGCTTGCTAACCCGTAGACGGTTTACCAACCACAACACTTCTCATTCTTAATCTTTCCTAAGTATCTTTTATCAAATCCCCGATCCGTCGGTTTAGAGCTAGAAGCTTACTAAACTCCCCGACGTCTCATCTTTCATTAACTTAATTCATTTAATCTCGGGAACCCCAATACCATTCCATATTCTATTAGTTTGTTCAGGTTTAATTCCATATTTTAACTCGTCTTAATTCCCTATATAGATTCATTTCATACCGTTCTTTACTTACATATATATGCATATACGGCCCTTTCATGCAACAACTATATGAATGCAACACGCAACGTTACTATCAACCTAACGGCACGCAACATGTTTAATCCGTTTAAGACTAACATGCATCTTTAACCCTAACCGGTTTAACGTTAATTCAATCATTCAATTCTCAATTCAATCAACCATACTTGGGTATGCACTCCTAATTATACGGTTTCCCATTTATTGATCTATATGCATAACTATGGTGTTTGAGCCGACTCACAGTGATTTATGACGGAACGAACAGCACGGATGCGGATACAGATTCCCGAGACCCCGAACTAAACCCGAACCTCCCGAACACACGAACACGAACTCCGAAGCTTCACGAACACCCATACACGAACCGCAAACACAAAACCGCCCGGAGTCAATGCGTTGACCGGTGTTGACCGGTGTTGACTTTGACCTCTGGTTGACCGTTGACTTTGACCGTTGACCTTTGACTTTGACCAAGCTTGAACCGGTTGACCACTCTGAACCAACTGAACCGATGCAATCAAATCAAACCGATTGAACCGTCTTCAATTGAACCGGTTAGGTTAAACCGGTTTTGAGTCAATCGTTGACCGGGTTGACCGGTTAACCTAAACCAACTCAAATCAAACCAAACCATCTTCAATCTTGAACCAAACCAATGCTAAACCAACACCAGTGAACCGGCGGAAGAGAAAGACGGCGGAGGAAGGATTCCGGCGACTTCTCCGGCGTTGACCGACGGTGGTCCGGCGTTGACCGGCTGGTTCACCCCTTTTTCCGGTGACTCAGGTGACGATCTACCTATCAAACTGATCGTAAAGAGGAGATCTATGCATCTATGCCTTTAAAACGTCCAGATCTGATGAAGGATGAGAGAGATACACCAAAACTCCAACCGTAGTAGCTTTCCGGCCAGTTTCCGGCAAGATCCGGCGATGGCGGTCATGGCTGGCTGGATGGCGGTTGTAGTGGAGGGAGAGAGGAGTACACTGGGTTTTGCAGAAGTGGATTAGGGTTTATATTGAGAGAGATATGGTGTTTTTGGTGTTTGAAGGTCTTATGAAGATTCATCTGAATTTTCTGGGTTTTCCAGATGAATCTAGAGAGAAGGGAGATCATCTGGTCGTGGGTGAGGCTAGAGAGAGAGAGGGAAGAGTGAAATGAATTGGTTTAGGTGTTTTTGGTGTATTCAACAAAAACACATGCATCACATAAGGTCTTGACACCTCAAGAGGAAGGCTGGCGACCTGGTGGTGAGACACCTATCTCTGGAGTCTCTACTTATCCACAAAATCAAGCCCAAAACCGGCCCAATACCTTTCTAAACCCATCTTGCAATTTCTTCTCGGTTTCCTCGGTTTCACGATCATTGTTTTAGAAAATCCTTCACTATTCCCATAAATCCCAAAAACCCTAAAATCTGATGCTCCCTGATTTTATATGAATTTAGCAACTTTAATCACCTCATTTGGAGTTTACTAGCTCCGGTTATGAATTTCCGAAGTTTTCTCGGTTTTCCACCCGATACGCCGTAAAATGCATTTCTGCTCCGTTTCTTCCAAATCTGGTCTTGTAAATTATCTCTATGGTTTAGAAAGAGAACATTTGGCCCATCTCGGCTTCCGTCTCGAACTTTGGCAAATTTCCATTTTGCCCCTGGGTTTGGCAAAATTACAATTTTGCCTCTGTTGACTTTTCTTCTGCCCGTTGACCATATTTTCGTATACGGGGTATCACATTCTTCCCCACTTACAGGAATTCAGTCCCCGAATTCTCCGTCACTACCAGACTTCGAATCGGTTCCTAAACCGTGCAAGTTGTGAAGGAATGTTTAGTCAATCCTGATTCAATTCCAGATTCAGATCATCCTAAACATGCTGATCTAGGTTCTTCTCGAATAGAAACAATTGATGATCTCACCTTTTACCTGTTAATTGCAGCGGAAGGAGATAGAACAGGTCAGAGATCAGAGAAACACCGAGGGATGAATCCTCCAAAGGCTCACACACGCGATCACAGAAAACGGCTGCTAGACCACTAGGGGAACTCGGCGCAGAGGGAGAGAGAGTTTTCGGCTAGGGTTTTTGGTTCTGAACTCGAGTTTTATTTATAAAACTTGTCCCGTTCCGTTTGGGCCATTTGGCCCAAACACCAATTAACTCGACGGCATTCGCGCACTGTGTCGATCGACACCCCTTGTGTATCGATCGACACACAGTGGCTAAACCGTTTTATTCTCTCTAAGTACAGTAAATGCCTAGCACTTTTACCGTACTTCTGCTAAACCGTTCCTACACATTTTCCTGTTAGCTTAGGCGTGTGACCCATATGGGATCATATAATAAAGGCAATAAGTCCAAGACTTATAGATCATGAGCGGACTCTAGCAAGCCATCATGACCCCCAGTATTATATGACTTATGTCTGATCATTGACATACTCTTACTTTCTAGAGACAGTATTGAGATTACTGGACACAATTCCAACAATCTCCCACTTGTACTGGAATCTCTGTATTCATAATCCTTTTGTCACAATATCTCGATTAGTCATAAGGCAAGATTGGTGTCATCCTTATAAAGCCTAATCTTGTTCATCGGACTCTGATTCGATACTGACAATCCAAACGACTCGGGACAGTCCGTTTGAGCATGGCCATGCATTTTCAGTATTCAAATCTCCGATTGGTCTAGAGATATTCACTCCATTTATATTGGAGGGACAAATTCCGTCTTGTTCCATCACTGTAAACTACTCATTTCATAATGTACCCAAACAAGGTCCTTATAACTATCGCAGAACGATAGCGTTAGACAATGATCAAAGTGCATCAGTCCATGTGCAGTCACATGCATGCGAACTCAGGTCTAAGGACTATACTCTATAGTCGTAGTAAGAATCTCTTATGACACAGATATAAATATCCTGAAGAGTTCTTATAAGCGGGTCTTGTCCGGTCGTATGTTCCCAAACATACACCTATGTACTGACTTTGATGCCGCGCATCTATGACACACTGAGACTTTGTCATAAGTCACGTACCAATCCAGTCTCACACGGTTGTTGGTGTTCCAATTTCAACAACCTTCGACTAGGGACGGGATGATATAAAACATCTATTTAATATAGGGTCTCATGATCAAGCTAAATGACTTCGATGACTCAAGATCAAATCATTTACTTCGATGACCTATAAAATGGTTCATATCATTTTGGAACGATTATTTCATCACAGTTAAAATAATCTTGAAATAATAATTTCATTAAACATAAGAATGTTTTACAAGAACATATCAAATAACTAAATAAAAGCCCTCAAACTCCCACTCAAATTTAGATTACATTTCAATGTCTCTAATGCCTACAGCTTCAGTCAGAAACTCGAGCTTAGGCCTTGGGAGTGGCTTTGTCAACGGATCAGCGACGTTATCATCAGTCTGAACTCGGCTGATCTTGACTTCCTTTCTATTAATGATGTCACGTATCAAGTGAAATCTTCTTAGAACATGCTTGGATTTCTGGTGTGATCTTGGTTCCTTTGCCTGAGCTATAGCACCATTGTTGTCACAAAACAGTGCCAGAGGCTCAGCCGCATCTGGTATCACACCTAGTTCAATAATGAACATTCGTATCCAAACAGCTTCCTTCGCAGCTTCTGAGGCGGCGATATATTCAGCTTCTGTAGTGGAATCTGCAACGGTGTCTTGCTTGGAGCTTCTCCAACTGATTGCACCGCCATTCAGACAAAAGATATAACCGGACTGTGACCGGAAATCATCTTGGTCTGTCTGGAAACTTGCGTCCGTGAATCCACTGACTTTAAGCACATCACTTCCACCGTACACTAAGAACTTATCCTTAGTATGTCTTAGATACTTCAAGATATTCTTTACGGCAATCCAATGGTTTTCACCTGGATTTGACTGGTATCTACTCGTCATGCTCAATGCATAAGCAACATCAGGACGAGTACAGATCATGGCATACATGACAGATCCTATTGCAGATGCATAAGGAATATTCTTCATGCGCTCAAGCTCAGCAGCCGTCGTAGGGCTCTGCTTCTTGCTTAGCGTTGTGCCATGTACCATTGGCGTGAAGCCCTTCTTGGAATCCTTCATGCTGAATCTTTGTAGGACTTTGTCAATGTATGAATCTTGACACAAGCCTATCAGCCTTCTAGATCTATCCCGGTAGATCCTGATTCCAAGAACGTATGCGGCTTCACCCATGTCTTTCATGGAAAAACAACTTCCAAGCCAGTCCTTTACGGACTTCAGCATTGGAACGTCGTTTCCGAGAAGCAGTATGTCATCGACATACAGAATAAGAAATACAATCTTGCTCCCACTAGATTTCTTATACACGCATTGTTCTTCTTCGTTTCTGATGAAGTCAAATTGCTTGATCGCTTCATCAAAACGAAGATTCCAGCTCCTCGATGCTTGCTTCAATCCATAAATGGATTTATGAAGCTTGCATACCTTCCCAGCATTCTTTGGATCTATGTAACCGTCAGGTTGCGTCATATACACATCCTCTTCCAGAATACCATTCAGGAAGGCGGTTTTCACGTCCATCTGCCAAATTTCATAATCATGAAAAGCTGCAGTTGCTAGTAGAATCCGAATAGATTTCATCATAGCCACTGGCGAATAGGTTTCATCGTAATCCACACCGTGAACTTGTCTGAAACCTTTTGCCACCAACCTGGCTTTATAAATCTGGACATTTCCATCCACGTCAATCTTCTTCTTGAAGATCCATTTGCACTCGATGGCTTTTACACCAGCGGGTAAGTCAACCAACGAAAACACTTGGTTGACCGACATGGAGTCCATTTCGGAATCAGTGGCCTTGCGCCACTTAGAGGAATCTGGGCCCATCATGGCTTGATTGAAGTTCGATGGTTCATCACCATCAATGATCAAAAGATCATGACAGTCAGTCACGAGGAATCCTTGATATCTCTCGGGTTCGTGACGGATCCTCCCGGATCTTCGAACTTCAGGTACTACAGGTTCAGGCTCTACAATTTCTTGTAGGTCCTCCTGCTGCTCTTCCTCATTAGGTTGAGCAGTATCCTGTTCATCTTGAATTTCTTCAAGCAGTACCTTACTCCCACTGTCTTTCTTAGAGAGAAACTCCCTCTCAAGAAAGTTACAATCCCGGGCAACAAAGATCTTGTTCTCGGAACGTAGATAGAAATAATAAGCCTTGGTTTCCCGTGGATAACCAATGAAGTAGCATCTGTCAGATTTTGGTGTAAGCTTGTCTGAGATCAATCTCTTGACATAGGCTTCACAACCCCAAATTCTGAGATAAGACAGCACTGGAGCTTCTCCAGTCCATAATTCATATGGTGTCTTTGCTACTGCTTTCGATGGCGCTCTATTTAGAGTGAACACTGCTGTTAGCAGAGCATATCCCCAAAGGGATATTGGAAGGTCTGTGTGACTCATCATAGATCGAACCATATCCAATAAGGTCCGATTTCTCCTTTCAGACACACCATTCCATTGAGGTGTTCCGGGAGGAGTGAGTTGGGATACGATCCCACACTCTCTTAGATGATCACTGAATTCTTGGCTTAAGTATTCTCCTCCTCGGTCGGACCGAAGAGCCTTAATGCTTTTGCCAAGTTGGTTCTATACTTCATTTTGGAATTCTCTGAACTTCTCAAAAGATTCAGACTTATGTTTCATTAAATAAACATATCCATACCTACTGAAATCATCAGTAAAGGTAATGAAGTACTGATAGTTTCCTCTTGCATTTGTGGACATTGGGCCACACACATCAGTGTGTATCAGGCCCAATAAGTCACTGGCCCTCTCGTTAGGTTTATTAAAGGGGGCCCGTGTCATTTTGCCCATCATGCAGGATTCGCATTTCTCACATGACTCAAAGTCAAATGAGCCAAGAAGTCCATTCGAATGGAGCCTCTTGATGCGTTTCTCGCTGATGTGCCCTAAACGACAATGCCATAGAAACGTTCGGTTCTCCTCATTAGGTTTGAACCGTTTGGTATTAATGTTATAAATTGGCGCGGATTGATCGAGTATGTAAAGCCCATTCATAAGAGGGGCAGAACCATAGAACAAATTGTTGCGATTGAAGGAACATAATTTATTCTTAACTGAAAAATCATAACCTTCCAAATCCAACAAAGAAATTGAAATAATATTTCTGCTTATAGCAGGTACAAAATAACAATTATTGAGTTCTAAAATCAATCCCGAAGGTAAAGACAACAAGTAAGTGCCTACAGCTAGTGCTGGAACTTTCGCTCCATTCCCAACTCGTAGCTCCACTTGTCCTTGCTTCAGCCTTCTACTGTTGCTGAGTGCCTGCATATTAGTACAAATATGAGCCCCACAACCAGTATCCATAACCCATGAGGTATTATCAGAAGTAGTTGTATTAACTTCTATAACAAAAATACCTGTTGAAGAAGTCTCAAAAGTCTTCTTCTTCAATTCCTTTAGACCTTCCTGGAATTTCTTACATTCTCTCCTCCAATGCCCTGGTTCTTTACAGAACCTGCATATGTCAGTTGGCCCAGCCTTGGACTTGGGCTTGGGCTTTGGCGTGTCCTTGTCCGCGACTTGGACAGCCTTGGCCTTTCCCTTATCCTTAGCAGAGGATTTCTTAAACCCCTTGCCCTTCTGCACCATAAGCACATTTGGGTCCTTGGCGGTTTTCCTCAAATTGGGCTCCGCAGTCTTGAGCATTCCGTGAAGCTCAGGCAATGTCTTACTCAAGCCATGCATGTTAAAGTTCAGAATGAACTGATCATAGCTTGCAGGTAATGACTGCAGAATGATGTCGCAGGCAAGTTCCTGGCTGATTGGGCAGTCGAGTTTCTGAAGATGATCGAGATAACCCATCATCTTCAAGACATGAGGACTCACTGCCGCATTCGTAGCCAACTTGCAGTCCAAGAGGTTCTTAACTGTTTGAAACCTCCTAGTCCTAGCCTGCTCCTGAAAAAGCGATTTCAGGCTTGCCATTATCTCGATGGGTGACAATACACTCTCGAACTGTTTTTGCAGCTCAGGAGTCATTGTCACCAACATCAGGCAATAGGCATCATTTTCATCTGACGAATGCTTTTCCCAAGCATTATGCAGAGTCCTGGCGGCATTGGCAGGAGGCCTCTCGGGGAGAGGATCACGAAGGACATAATCCTTCTTCTCCTGCTTGAGGACTAGCCTCAAGTTCCTTGACCACGTCAGGAAGTTCGTTCCAGTCAGCTTCTCCTTTTCGAGAACAGACCGGATCGAGAATGTGTTTTGTGTGCTTGTAGTAGTCATAGCTGAAATATATAGATTAAAAAGGGTTATTAGTTAAAATGTTCAATATGATTAATCTCGTATTAAATTTAATATGATTAACCACGCATTATATTCAATAACATAAGTTACCCTCAATAGAATATAATGATTCCAAGATCCACATATAACTAAGATTAAAGTGGGCCACTGGCCATCACCAAACCTTAGCTTATATCGGTAAGCCCTATATCGGCTAATTATATCCGTGATATAACTCTTGGTTGTGAATCTGGGCCCGAGGCCCAATCCACTCTGATGTCTCAAGGCCCGGGACTCCCGATGGCCCAGTCAAGAAAACCAGACTATACAGTCATGTAATCATTAATGTCTGGGACTCCCAATGACATTTATGAATCACAAACCGTCTTATCCACGCAAAAGCAGACACCCTCACACTGTAAGGCCATGAATACAATTGAATGGGCTTCGACAGCTGACATAGAATGGACAAGACATCCAACGCTTGATATTATTTGAGGTTCGTAGGTTTATTTAAAAATTCATTCCCAAAATAGAAGATTACTATTTCGGGAAACTTTCCATTTTTGGAAACCTACTATTTTTGGAAACTTTCTAAAATTGGAAACTTTCTAAAAAACGGAAACTTTCTAACTTTAGAAATTTCTTTAAAATCCAAAACCCGCAAATCCAGAAACTTCTAATTTAAGAAACTTTCTAATTTCAAAATTTCGGAAACTTTAATTTAAAATCGACTTTATAATTTTATAAAATAAATTTTAAATTAATCTGAAGAAAGACTCAAATAATTGGCCCAATTGTTTTAACTTCTGGTCCAAGACATGACCCAATTGTCCAATTAAATGACATAACCGGTCTGGTTCATTAAAATTGGTCTAACCAAATTTTAATTACTACGATGACCACAATTGTCAACCGGTTATTTACTAAACCGGATTTTCTCAATTTATTTGGTCCAACCAAATCAAATTAGAAAATCCTGGTTTAGGCACTAAATCCAATAATTCTTTCGACATTGGATTTCTTGTCCCGGTTTAACCAGACTTAATAAAATTATTAAATCTGTTTATTAAACCAGGACGAATTAATTTTAATCAAAATATTAAACCGAGCCTTAAACCAACCATGTCGATCGATGAACCAACCGTGTCGATCGATCCATCAACCGCATCGGTCGATGCTCTCAGCATCGATCCTGCATCGATCGTGCATCGATCCTGTATCGATCGATGCTCTCACGCATGCACGGAACCGAGCCAAAACCCTAACCGTGTCGATCGATGCACCAACCGCATCGGTCGATGCACCAACATCGAACCTGCATCGATCCTGCATCGATCGATGCTTTCACGCGTTAACAGGGTTAGCCGATAGACTGTATCGACCGATCCATGCGATCGTATCGATCGATCCATGCGATCGCAGTCGATACTGACTTTTGAAAATCGCATTCTACCAAATCAATATAGCTTGGTTTCTGCGATTTTAAGTGTGTTTAGGTTTCAATTCCTTGTTGCTTAAGTGATTTCTCTTATCAGTAGTTGATTCAAAAACACTTTTAAACAAGAAAAACAATCCTAAACTTGAATCTAAACAAGAAAAACCAGAACCTATGTCTCTGATACCACTGAAGGAATGTTTAGTCAATCTTGATTCAATTCCAGATTCAGATCATCCTAAACATGCTGATCTAGGTTCTTCTCGAATAGAAACAATTGATGATCTCACCTTTTACCTGTTAATTGCAGCGGAAGGAGATAGAACAGGTCAGAGATCAGAGAAACACCGAGGGATGAATCCTCCAAAGGCTCACACACGCGATCACAGAAAACGGCTGCTAGACCACTAGGGGAACTCGGCGCAGAGGGAGAGAGAGTTTTCGGCTAGGGTTTTTGGTTCTGAACTCGAGTTTTATTTATAAAACTTGTCCCGTTCCGTTTGGGCCATTTGGCCCAAACACCAATTAACTCGACGGCATTCGCGCACTGTGTCGATCGACACCCCTTGTGTATCGATCGACACACAGTGGCTAAACCGTTTTATTCTCTCTAAGTACAGTAAATGCCTAGCACTTTTACCGTACTTCTGCTAAACCGTTCCTACACATTTTCCTGTTAGCTTAGGCGTGTGACCCATATGGGATCATATAATAAAGGCAATAAGTCCAAGACTTATAGATCATGAGCGGACTCTAGCAAGCCATCATGACCCCCAGTATTATATGACTTATGTCTGATCATTGACATACTCTTACTTTCTAGAGACAGTACCGAGATTACTGGACACAATTCCAACAAGTTGCTCCGTTACTCCATTCCAATGCTACCTTACTCGAACACTACTGCATACCACTGACACCTGACGTTACGGCGACCCTTCTGTCTCATACCATTCTATCCCACTGATCTCATCAACCGTTCCACTCTTGTTCATAGTCTTGTATACTTTACTCTGCTTCCCTCTTGCCTGTCTCCATCAATCTCGACCGCTGATTTCATTCCCCGTTAACTTCTCTGCTTTGATTCTCACTTCTGACTTCCCCACTTTGTTCTGACTTCCACGTCTTTCAGGATACTGGTTTGTCTCCCCGCGACACTCTTCAAGAATCTGCATTCCACACCTGACGCTCTTATGACTTCCAACTTCCCCTGTACTGATAACTTCACTCCGCTTCCGATACAACTTCTTCCTTCTCGAACATTCTTCAAAATTTTGATTTCCGATCCTGACCTTGCTAACTTTTCATTCCATTCCCATTGTCTGCTTTTCTCTAGTTTCCGCACTGTCGCTGACATTACTTCAAATCTCTTTGCTAACTCATCATACGATCCGATTCGTTCTTCCAGTTACCCCGCACTGATGCACTTCCACTGACGATCCATACCAACTGCTTCATTTCCCAGGTCAACTTGTCTCGCGGTCTCTTTACACTCCATCTCGCTTTCGGGTTCGGGTTCGGTCTCGCGTTTGTATCGCATCATCCATTCCGTCCTACACTCAACACAACAACTTTCACTGGAGCGGTGAAATTCAAACCAGTCTATTCCCTCGATATCACTTCCTCATAGAGATATAGTTAGTTAATAATGTACCCAACGGTTACCCATGATTAAGTAACGATATTCTATAATTCCGTTCTCTCGTGAATCGACAGTCGAATACAACCGTTCTCAAGTTAGCTCAACACCTTAAACGAAAGGTTCTAACACTTCATCTCTAACAACTTAACGATTGCAACAAAATTTAAACTACTCATTCGAATGGCTTACCAATACCATCCACACTCCGCACATGCTACGCATGCCACAAAAACTAGCACTTTCACAGTGCTACACCACGAACGAAACACAACCCTACTTATCCAATGCACCACGCAAGCATTAGATAAAACACGCAAGCAATTAAAATAAAAGCAAATAATTACCACACACAGCCAAGCAATCACTAGATCGCTCCGGATATGTCGTCAGTCTGGGTTTAGGTTATGATGAACGGTCGTCAGTTCCGCGCATCATTAGACTTCACATGGTAATTTATTTGCATCTCCAAACCATCACACGCATGCAAACAATTACTACGTAAGCCATAATGATAAGTAGAACAGTTCTGCATCACATACATACATAAGAACAACAACACACACATGTTTCGAGGTTTTTAAATACATAAGTAAAACAGAAATACAACCACGAGATGTCCGTCATCCATACCCTAACCCCAAACTGCACTGTAATACTCTGGAATTGTCTGAAACAACATGTGAGAATCGCTGATCTAGATACACACAACAACAACATAGTTAGTGCCCAACTTACCTGGCCTAACTATCCTAAACCTAACAGCCCCAACACGACCGGAATGCCAAACACAAAAGGCATCGCGGCTCGCGGTGGTAACCACTGGCAGGTGCGCCGGGAGGGTGTGGTGGGTGTGCATCTCTGGTCGGCGCTCCAACCTGCTGTGGCTCTGCCATCGGGCACAACTGCGCTACATGACCTCTGCGACTACAAAGCGGACAAACCGGGACGGGCACTGGGCGTGGCCCACGGTAACAAGCTGCTGCCTGATGATATATCGCTCCACATAGCCGACAGGAAGAAACATACCCCGAAGAAGGCTCCTGAATACACTCGGCTGCTCGATGTCCCTGACCTCCACAAATCTGACAGACAGCTGGCGCTGAGCGGGACCGACGAGAACTGGACCGACAAGAACAAGCGGACGCTCTGTGTCCCTCGTCTCCACACCTCCTACAAGTCCTCGATGGTCTCGGTGGCTGCACTAATGGTGGCTGCGCTACGGGTGACTGCGCAGCTGGCTGCTGGATAACTGACTGCCGAATAAGCTCAGTGCCTCAGCGACTCGGTCCAGGTTGATACTCCTCAGGCAATGGGGCACGATGCGGCTCTGCGTCTAACATACGAGGTCCGGGCCCCGCGAACGGACAAATAGGTGCAAGATGACCGTCCATACCACACACCTGGAAATAATACGGGCTCGGCACCGGCTGATACGTCTCACGATAGCACGAATCAACTGGTCGTGAACACCAATACAAATGGAAGCCCTGAACCCCGCAGGCGCTACATGTCTGGTACACAGGCATAGGCGGCACTGAATCTGGCGTATCTGCTGGTGGAATCTCTGGTGATGCGACTGGCTCGGTCGGTGGTGCCTCTGGTGATGTAACTGACTCAAACTGCAAGTCTGACCCTGCCGTCGACATCGGCTCAACTCCTGTGGCTGAATCCATCGCTGAGAGTGGCTCGGTGAAGTCGGGTGATGGAGCTCCTGACCTCTGTGGCGATCCTGGCTGATGGTGCGGTCCAATCTGCTGCTCTAAAATGTCCCCGAATATCGTCATCTTCTCTTCCTTGTGCTGCTCCCACTGCACATGCTACTCCGGATCTATCGACTCTATGTCTATGTCGAAAGCTGCGTGTAACGGGTCTAATTGAAAGTCCTCCCCACCAAGTGGAATGAAGTCTGACTCATGTAAGCTGAAGAGTAACGGCACGTCATGGGCCTCTAACATCGGTGGATGAATCACTGGTGGTACTATAGGCGCCTCAACCTGTGGTGGTAATGGTGGCAACCCATAATCTGTAAATCCCAAATATCCCATCACTCTTGCGGTCGGGTCTGCGGTACCTGCGTCGTCCTGTAGAGATGGAGGTAATGGATCAGGTAACGGCCTCCAATCCACAGGTGCTGCTCTCGCTCCCTGCTGCACTCGAGGAACGACAGGTGGTCGATCCAATATACGGGATCCCTGTGACTGTCCCTGCTGTGCTACTCTCAGACCTGCCTGATGCTGGTCCACCAGAGCCTGATACTCTGCCCGTGTCATCCGACGCTCACCCATACTGCTGGCTGCAATCCCTCACACCCAATGCACACACCCACACACAGTCCGTCCAGGGACACTCTGCTGCTGGCTGCAATAAAAAAGCACAATTAAACATTATTACACATAATAAAAATTTCCTATCCCATCCCAACCCCGGATTTACGGATGCGGCTCGGTTTCTTAATGGATGCTTGGGTAAGACACAATTTTGACTCGATAAAACCACGGAAAACACTCAGAAATGAACAACTTCAAAACCCATGCAGAACCATGCTCTGATACCACCTTTCTGTAACGCCCCTTTCCCATTCTCCGCTGACCGTCGAGCTGACCGGCCAACAATCAAACAAGAACATGACCGATCGAACCCGAGAAAGTCGAACAGGAAAAGCTCGTCACATGACGAAGTCAGAGACAGATCGGTTTGAGGCAAAGGCTCGCACTAACCCATCCTTGACTCCGCTATCCTCACTTCCATAGTACAAGTCGATCGCCTTGCACTACTTCTGCGAGTTGTGTCGGTTCGGACGAAACACAATATCAGGAAAGCATATTCATTTCTGAGTAAACTAAACGTTCAGCACAACGTTTAATCGTCACTTTACACCGAGGACCTCCCGCGTCCATCGCTGCTTAACCTGAAGACACAAAAAGAGTCTAATGAGCGATCTAAGATCACCCAGTGAATCGGCCCCCCATTGAGGCTTCTAATCTATCTATCATCTATACATTCCCGCCCGAAAACCCCAAAATAACAATCAATCATAACAAATAGCCGATCACGCACTACCACGTCGTGTCGAGCCCACACACAATCAATTGACAAAAGAAAGAGAAGGTGATTAGAGGAAATCGGGAGCACTGCGGCACATGTTCCCGATTGAGACTCGATCTATCTACCGCGCAACACCAACTACACCAATCACAACGCTGGGCCCCTACGATCTTGGTAACTTCCACGGGTTTCCACCGTTACCGATATGGGAACTAACCCACGACTCCTAGCCGTCCACACATGGTACAACGACTAGGACACCGTTCTCTGTCCATCGATACGTGGTGACTCAGGCTACCCCTAGATAACCCAAGCTTCCATGCAGTCCGGCCCTAGGACGTGACCCCGTATTCTCCGGACCACACACCTACCGGCGTCACTCAGTAGGTTAACGCCATAACCGGAATCACCATGATCCGATTAGGCAAATACTCGAGGATCCAATCGGGTCGGAAGTACCAGAACGTAATCAAACACTTAGACTTGCGGGATCTTACGCACCCTAGAGTCCTAGTGAAAAAATGTAAACACGCAGACTCGCTTGGACTCTAACAATCAATCTAAATCAATAACAATCAACTCAACCCCGCATCCCGCAAGTTTACTCACACACACCACTGCTTTGACTCGGCACCGTACCGAGTCAGCACCACAACTTAACCGGTCCCGTGACCGAGTTAAGTAACAACATGGATCGCTCGGCCCAACACCGAGACGATCTAACATGCCTGCACAGAAAACTCAACAACAACCACACCACAACACAATCACACAATCAGCACACAATCAGGCCTATTAGGGGTGCTAACGTCTTTTAACCAATTTACGCCCGCTACCTTGGATTAGCAGCTTGATAACCCATGGACGGTTTACCAACCACAACACTTCTCATTCTTAATCTTTCCTAAGTATCCTTTATCAAATCCCCTATCCGTCGGTTTAGAGCTAGAAGCTTACTAAACTCCCCGACGTCTCATCTTTCATTAACTTAATTCATTTAATCTCGGGAACCCCGATACCATTCCATATTCTATACGTTTGTTCAGGTTTAATTCCATATTTTAACTCGTCTTAATTCTCGTATATAGATTCATTTCATACCGTTCCTTACTTACATATATATGCATATACGGCCCTTTCATGCAACAACTATATGAATGCATCACGCAACGTTACTATCAACCTAACGGCACACAACATGTTTAATCCGTTTAAGACTAACATGCATCTTTAACCCTAACCGGTTTAATGTTAATTCAATCATTGAATTCTCAATTCAATCAATCATACTTGGGTATGCACTCCTAATTTTACGGTTTCCCATTTATTGATCTATATGCATAACTATGGTGTTTGAGCCGACTCACATTGATTTATGATGGAACGAACGGCACGGATGCGGATATGGATTTCCGAGACCCCGAACTAAACACGAACCTCCCGAACACACGAACACGAACTCCAAAGCTTCCCGAACACCCATACACGAACCGCAAACACAAAACCGGCCGGATTCAATGCGTTGACCGGCGTTGACCGGTGTTGACTTTGACCTCCGGTTGACCGTTGACTTTGATCGTTGATCGTTGACTTTGAATTTGACCATGCTTGAACCGGTTGACCACTCTGAACCAACTGAACCGATGCAATCAAACCAAACCGACTGAACCGTCTTCAATTGAACCGGTTAGGTTAAACCGGTTTTGAGTCAACCGTTGACCGGGTTGACCGGTTAACCTAAACCGACTCAAATCAAACCAAACCATCTTCAATCTTGAACCAAACCAATGCTAAACCAACACCAGTGAACCGGCGGAAGAGAGAGACGGCGGAGGAAGGATTCCGGCGACTTCTCCGGCGTTGACCGGCGGTGGTTCGGCGTTGACCGGCCGGTTCACCCCTTTTTCTGCCGACTCAGGTGACGATCTACCTATAAAACTGATCGGAAAGAGGAGATCTATGCATCTATGGCTTTAAAACATCCAGATCAGATGAAGGATGAGAGAGATACACCAAAACTCCAACTGCAGTAGCTTTCCGGCCAGTTTTCGGCAAGCTCTGGCGACGGCGGTCATGGCTGGCTGGATGACGGTTGTATAGGAGGGAGAGAGGAGTACACTGGGTTTTGCAGAAGTGGATTAAGGTTTATATTGAGAGAGATATGGTGTTTTTGGTGTTTGAAGGTCTTATGAACACTCAAAAACACTTTGAATGTTCTTGAGGTTCTATGAAGATTCATATGAATTTTCTGGGTTTTCCAGATGAATCTAGAGAGAAGGTAGAGCATCTGGTCGTGGGTGAGGCTAGAGAGAGAGAGAGGGAAGAATGAAATGAATTGGTTTAGGTATTTTTGGTGTATTCAACAAAAACACATGCATCACATAAGGTCTTCACACCTCAAGAGGAAGGATGGCGACCTGGTGGTGAGACACATGTCTCTGTAGTCTCTACTTATCCATAAAATCAAGCCCAAAACCGGCCCAATACCTTTCTAAACCCATCTTGCAATTTCTTCTCGGTTTCCTCGGTTTCCTCGGTTTCACGATCATTGTTTTAGAAAATCCTTCACTATTCCCATAAATCCCAAAACCCTAAAATCTGATTCTCCCTGATTTTATATAAATTTAGCAACTTGAATCACCTCATTTGGAGTTTCCTAGCTCCGGTTATGAATTTCCGAAGTTTTCTCGGTTTTCTCAGTTTTCCACCCGATACGCCGAAAAAGGCATTTCTGCTCCGTTTCTTCCAAATCTGGTCTTGTAAATGTTATCTATGTTTTAGAAAGAGAACATTTGGCCCATCTCGGCTTCCGTCTCGAACTTTGGCAAAATTACCATTTTGCCCCTGGGTTTGGCAAAATTATAATTTTGCCCCTGTTGACTTTTCTTCTGCCCGTTGACCATATTTTCGGATACGGGGTATCACAACAGCCATTACCGAAAAACCACGACCACCCATCCCTACCACAGCTACCCAAGCCCTGTGAGATGAGAATTTCTGGAAAGCAATGGATGAATAGATAAACGCTCAATTAAGGAATCACACTTTCGAGTTGGTTCCTCCACGTCCATGTCACAATATCATTTCGACTAAATGGATTTTTACAGTTAAGTACTTGCCAAATGGTGACATTGACAGGTAAAAAGCGCGGTTGGTCGCTCGGGGTTTCAATCAACGATATGGGGAAGACTATTCTGAAACATTCAGTCCCGTCGTCAAATCAGTATCCATTCGCATCATACTTCACATGGCAGTCACTCAATCATGGCGCATTCAACAATTGGATGTGAACAACGCATTTTTACATGGCACGTTGACTGAAGTGGTTTATGTCTCATAACCGCCTGGTTTTCTTGATCGAGATAACCCAAACCATGTCTGGAAACTCCGAAAGGCGCTTTATGGTCCGAAACAAGCACCTCGTGCTTGGTATCAAGAACTCCGAAATCACCTTCTCAAGCCTGGGTTTCAAAATTCAGTGGCAGACACATCAGTCTTCATCTACTCAAAAGGTTCGGACAAGCTGTACACGCTGATATACGTTGACGATATAATCGTCACTGGAAACACACCAGATCTGGTCAACAGTTTCATCAAGGAACTATCCCAACAGTTCTCACTTAAAGCTCCTTCCGACTTGACGTATTTTCTCGGTATTGAGGTCATACATACACCGGATGGTATTCATATGATGTAACGCAGATACATTATTGATTTGCTAGAGAAGGCAAAGATGCTTTATGCAAAAACAGTGGCCATGCCTATGTCACCAACGCCCAAAACATCTCTTCAATCTGGTACGTCCCTGCCAGATGCTCGAGCATATCGCACAGTTGTTGGCAGTATGCAATACTTGGCTTTTACAAGACCAGATATTGCGTATAGTGTAAATCGCTTATCACAATTTATGCACTCTCACGCTGATCTCCATTGGCAAGCTGCCAAACGAGTTCTGCGCTATCTTGCTGGTACACTTTCTCATGGCATCAAGATACGACGCAACTCTCCATCTGTGTTGCACGCATACTCTGATGCAGATTGGGCAGGAGATACAGATGATTTTGTCTCCACTAACGGATATATTGTCTATCTCGGGACTACTCCTATCTCGTGGACGTCGAAGAAACAAAAGGGGGTCGCACGCTCTTCAACCGAAGCAGAATATCGTGATGTTTCAACAACCGCGACAGAACTCCAATGGGTGCGTTCACTTCTCTATGAACTTTAGGTAAAACTAAGCGTACCACCAGTGATCTACTGCGACAACGTGGGTGCTACTTATCTGTGTGCAAACCCGGTCTTCCACTCTAGGATGAAGCACCTAGCACTCGATTATCACTACATTCGCGAACTCATTCAATCTGGCCTACTTCGTGTAGTCCACGTCTCATCCAAGGATCAGCTAGCAGACACACTAACCAAGCCTTTGCCAAGACCAAGCTTTCTTCTTATGAATGGCAAGATTGGAGTTACTAAAGTTACTCCATCTTGAGGGGGCGTGTAGAGATATATAGTTATGATATATAGTTATGTAAAGGCTACTATTGTAATTAGAGTTAACCTAGTGTCTCGTAGGTCTCTATATATTGTAACCAAGTATGTTAATAATAATTATTAAGATCACAATATTACAGCTAATAGAGTGGAGATGAAAGGAATGCACATTGATTTGCGATGCCAATTCTGTGGGATCGAAGGTGAGTCTGAGAACCATGTCCTTTTTACTTGTCATGTGGATAGGCAAGCCTAGGAAGTTGTAAATGTTCCTCTTTTAGAATCAGGATTTGATGAGCAGTCAGTGTCTCAGAACTTCCATTACCTGTTATACATGATCTCGAACAACAGAGTGTCCTTGGATGCTTTGAGGTCGATCCCCTGGATCATTTGGAAATTATGGAAAAACCGGAATGAATTTATCTTTGAAGGGAGAACCTGGGATGCAATGCAAACGATTTGATGGGCATATGAAGAGATGATTACCTGGTTCAGAAATAGTGAATTGCAAGAAAATGAGAGAAGAATAGTTAGAAGGTTAGCTTTGGAGAATCAAAGCGTACGAAAACCACCGGAGGAAGGGTGTAAGAAATGTGATATTGGTGCGGTTTGGGATAAGGAAAAAAAGATGCAGGGGGGGGGGCATCTTGGCTGTTGCGTTATCATAGGAGTATTGTGCTAACGCATAGTCGAACGTCCTTTGTGGAGGTGAATTCTACCATGGAGGCGATTGTTAAAGCTTGGAGTTGGACAATTAGGAGTATGAAAAGTTTGAACTTCTCTAATATTGTATTTGTGTCTGATGCTAAAAACCTCATAGGTGCTATTAACCGTCCTCTGGCTTGGCCCTTCTTCAAATTGGCTACTTCTCTTTTGTTGTCTGATCTATTTGGTCTTGAAAATTGGAAGCTGTGTGTGGACAATAGGAAAGCTATTGAAGCTGCTTTTTTATCGCCAAGAGTGCTACACATGAGGATCTTTTTCAATCTTATATTGCTTTGAGCTACCTTGTCAGGTTGTATTATCTTTTTGTTACAGAGCCTCTCGTTGTTGTGTAGGACTGTGGGTTAGTGCATGGGATAGATTGAGGCCTAATACTCATTTTTGTGTAACTTTTGGCTTTTGATCTTTGAATGATATATACATAAATTCCAGTGAAAAAAAAGATTCGTCGGATCCACAAAACCTAGGGAGTAAATAAAAGAGTGGTTTAAGTGGAACATGTTGGTAGAAAAATACACATTCCTATTTGGGTCGATAAAGTATTCGTATTATTTTTCAAACATGTCAATATTAAAAATGTTATTCCGGTCCAATATCGAAGTTCATCATATCTTTGTCTTATTAACTGAAAAACGACTGCGTGTTAAGGAATGAATGATATTTAAGTCAACCATCAAGTTGATTCAGCCAACGTAACACTCCAAGATCAGTTCAAAAATCCGGAGATCACGGAGATCGTTACAAAAAAATGATTATGAAATATGCGGATGAAGAGCTCGTCGAAGAAGCTATAAAAGGAGTTCAGTGGCTTTAATCGAAAGACCTTCTTTTCCATCATTTTTACCTACTGATATACCATGGTTTTTAGGACTTTTAACCATGGTATATGTATTCTTATTGAGTATTTTAGAGTCCTTTGTAGTCCTTTTATCTATGTTTTCAGGTCTAGACACGTTTGGAGCGGATTTGGACATTATGGCACATTCTGAAGCATTTTGGAGCATTAGGCCGAGATATAGTTCACTTTAGATTTCACAGACCTATGTCGATCGACACAACATGTGCATCGATCAACACAAGGTCGACACAGACGATTCTCGGCGTTTTATCAAGAGTTTGGAATTTGCACTTTTGCCCAGAAGTATCTCATAATTACAAAGAAGCCCCAGTCGTGATTAGATCATTATATTAGGGTTTTTAAGCCATTGTTTAGACTACGCTTTACTTACGCATTATTTTAATTTGAGAGAGTTTGAGGGGCTGATCTTGTTCTTGAAAGAGAGAGGATTTTGAACCCCAGTTTCTTTGCATGTTTTATGCTATTTGGTTTTCTATTCATGATGTCTTCTGTTTCGATGGTCATGTCTGAGTAGTTTACCTGTTAGGTTTAGGGATTCTCACAGGGGATTTCATGGAATTATAGGTTGATCAATCTGTAGGGATTCATATTTGCTAGTTCTTCATCTAGGGTTGTTCTTAATGCTTAATCTGAAGTAGCTACCCAGATTTATGATGTTAGGTTGATTTGCACAACGACAGTTAGTTTATTAACTAGAAAGAACCTAGATGAGCAATTTGATCTACTCGCAAAGAAATTTGGTTTAGAGGAATTGTGAACGAATGAACTTGAGATTAATGCTTGTTTAGAACTCTAGAATTCGTAACGAAAGTTGGCTTGCTAGGTTGTTAGACATAGATAGGATTCGCAACAAAAGTTGGCTTCTTATACTTCCGTGATTCCAGTTCTAGAACAGTTCTTAATTAGATCCCGATTGAATGATTTCCTGTGTTCCTGATTTCCTGAGAACTCCCTAGACTTGACGTCTTCGCCTCCTGATTTACAAACCGATCTATTTATTTTTCTGCTGCTCTGATTTACTGCTTTCAACTGTTTCGCTTAGCTTAATTCGACGTTCTATAATCTATCGCAAGAGTCTAGAGTCTATGTGGGATTCGATACCTTTTATACTATAGTTGCATTAACTGTGCACTTGCAGTAGAATAGGATTAAAACTCAGACCCTATCACATACAAAAACAGTTTTACGAACTCACTGTAAACTCACTCTTAAGATCTTCTTTATAATCATTCTTTAATCAATACAAGATAATTATGAAACCCATTGTTCATTTTAGATAGTTCTTGGAAGCATCATGTGATCTTTGAGGTAATAGCCATACGAAAATCCTCATCCTAAATTACAAATCTCTAGTCTGAATAGCCCTATGATCGGGATTCGATAATAGTATTCTCTATCAGAAAGATCCGATAAAAGATCTTGAAAACCAAAATGGGTGATGAACAAACAGAACTCACGAGATCTGGCTCAAGACAACCAGTCTTAACAGATTCCGAGCAGTTGAACCCACCGGTCAACGCTCCCACGAGAACAAAGTTGACAGGCTCTGGGAACGTGACTCTGCCCTCAGGTGCTGTCGCAGATCCAAGTCTACCGCGATCTAGTACCATTGTTGGAATGGAAATATCTCTGCCGCAGATCACACAAACCTTCGGGTCTGGATAATATCTGACGAAAACTCAACTGGCCATGCCCAAACCTTGACCAGAAATGACCTCAAGCTTGTTTCTCCACGAGTCATAGTGCCAACAAGGTCTAGTCTCTGGCGAGATCCATAACATTCTTTGGACGTTAGTCGACAACGATCAAAGCCATAAATTGACAACTCGACCTCTAATTGGCCTAAATATGAACGAGATCTTGCGAGCACACTCGCCGAGATCTCCCAATCCCATGTCCCTAACGGGACGAGACTCCTCACCAACGGAGGATGTCTACCTCCATGGACACATGTGAAATTCTCTAAGATCTATGCCAGTCCTGACGTCTCAAGACAAATCACCCTCAGTGTGAATTTGAGGGTATCTGACACTTCCCTTTTTGTAAGCTCGCCATCGTTAACTACAAACTTAAAAAACTCAAACGACGTAGAAACACCTGACCATCCAAAGTGTTTTCCTTCTCCACCTCTTTTGGCTCTGGGATTTGAACCATCTAGATCAATTTGGATTAAAGTGTGTGACATCCCTTCCACGTCGAGACAACCTCCAAAACTCCCCAACAAGAACAATTATGGAACTCAGTTCGACTTTAAACCTACCCAACCTGGAAACGGTCAATCAAACAGACAGATTTATTACCCTTCTGACCAACAAGGTGTGATCAATCACGAATCTTTTCAAAGATACAGTAATTGCATGAATGCTGAGCTGCAACATATGAACAATCGAGTTCACTCGGCCATAAGTTAAGCTCCTGATATTGACAGGGTAATCGAGGAAACTCGACGTACTCCCTTCACAGACAGGATCGCTAATGCTCGCATCTTAGATGCATCTAAAATCAGATTTCCAGAATAATGTGGAAAAGATGGTCCTCAAGCTCACATCAGAGCGTTTAGACTAACAATAGTTCGCGTACGTCTGAATGATCACGAGAAAGAGGCAGGATTTTGTCGTTTTTTGGCTGAAAATCTTGTTGGACTTGCCTTAGAATTGTTCACAACTTTGGAAAAAATTCCATAGATAACATTAACCAGCTCGCATCGGCTTTCCTCAAACACTACTCTGTGTACATACAAGAACAAGCCTCAAAGGCCGATCTTTGGGAAATCTCTCAAGGTCGAGGCGAATCTCTTAGAAGCTTCATAGATAGATTCAGTGAGATCAAGGCCAAGATCATGAACCCGAACGAGGTTCTAGCTCTCATAGCACTCAGAGATGGACTCTGGTACATTTCCAGATTCCACAAAGAGCTCGTAGTTAGATCAATAGTCTTTCTTAATGATGCGCTCCATCGAGCGTCAGCCTTTGCACTTCATTAGGGAGAGATTAAACTATCACGGATAGTCACATAAAATCCGCAAAACCCACGAACAACTAAAACATGAATTTGAAAGTCAATTCAAAGGATAAAAGTCATGGTCAACATAGATTTGCTATCAAAGATTCGACTAAGCCCATAAACAAACCCTTTGATAGGAATACCAAAGAAAGACTCGTCTCTCAGCTTAAAAAGTTAAAGCCCAAACTTCAGGAGAGCAGGTTTCTGAAGAAGACAATCCGCACCTAAACGCATCGACCTCATTCGTTGAAAGATCCACCTACCTCGCTGACTGGCTGAAAACAGGTTTCCCACCCACTCACTACCTTGGTTAATGCAAACTCGAGCTCCAGCTCTCTTTTCACTTCATGAGGGAGAAAAGCGTCGTGTTAACCCTCTCACTTGGCTAGTGCGGAGTCAAACTTTAACTTTACCTACAGCTCACCTCGCAGTTTTGGCGGGGGGGGGGGGGGGGGGGGGCTATGCCAACCTCCAAAAAGCGTCAACTTCATTTGTGGAGGTTCCAAGTTCTGCCGTGAATCGGTAAACTCAATCAAAACATTCCAAAAAAAGTCTTCAAAGACTATGGAATTGAAGGCAAATTAGAAGGACCTAACCACAAAATCTCGTTCTTGGAAAGCAAAATGCTAAGCCTAGACAGACCACACGATGACACTCTCTAAATCGTGCTCGACGTATTTCGATTCGAGGTATTCAGAATCATGATCAATACAGGTAGCTCGGTAAATATGCTTTTTTACATTTACCCTACAAAATGAGGTTTACAGATTCCGGTCTAAAAGACGAGAAAGCAGATCTCACAAGCTTCGCCGGTGAAACGTATTCATTAGGCACAATTCGTCTACCAGTCGAAGCTGCCGGAATACTTAAAGAAATAGACTTCACGGTAATGAACATGCCAGCTCCCTATAATGCAATTATGGATAGGCCATGGATCTACACTATGAAATCAGTTTTGTCTATGTACCATCAGTGCATCAAATTTCCTGGTCCTAAAGGAATTAAAAAAATATTAGAAAGCCAGAAAGCCGCCCGAGTATGCTACCTAGACGGCTATAGCCAGATAGAATTATGTAAATTATAACAATTAGTAAAGCAATGACCTCGCAGAACGAGAGGTCAAACTCAACAAAGACCCAACGGTCTGCAGACCTCGAAAATATCTCATTGTGAAAATTTGCATCAATGATACTAAGCCCGAGAGGTGCGTCGATATAGGAGTGGACCTAACAAAGCCAATCAAGGATGAGCTTATAACCTTCCTCAAAGGAAACGTGGACACCTTTGCGTGGTCCACAAAAAATATCAAAAGGAATCAGCTTAGAAGTGACCACCCACAACCTAACCGTTGATCCTACGTACAAATCCATCAAACAAAAACATCATAAGCTCGGCCCCGATCGAGCTTAAGCAGTAAACGATGAGGTCGACCGACTACTCATATAGTAAGTCAGATCACGGAAGTCAAATACCCTGACTGGCTCGCTAACGCAGTAGTCATCAAAAAGAAAAATGGGAAGTGGAATGTGTATTGATTTCATTGATCTCAACAAAACTTCCCTTAAGGACAGCTTCCCACTTCCTCACATAGACAGTATGGTAGAAGCTATCAACTCCTATTCTTGATGGATGCTTTTTCCGGGTATAATAAGATCATGATGATCCTAGAGGACCAAGAAAAAACAGTTTTTATCACAGGCCGAGGCATTTATTGCTACAAGGTAATGCTCTTCTAACTAAAGAACGCAGGCGCAACCTACCAGCGCTTAGTAAACAAAATGTTCGCCGACCAACTCCGTAAAACCATGAGAGCCTATATAGACGACATGCTGGTCAATTCATCTCGAGAATGCGACCACGTATCTCAGCTAAAGGAATGCTTCTCAATCTTAAATCAATATAAGATGAAACTGAACCCAACTAAATGCTCCTTTGGAGTATTCTCTTGGGAGTTCCTCGGTTACATTGTAGCTGAAAGTTGAATCGAATTCAACCTAAAACAAATTGCATTCTTCATAGAGATTTTGTCTCCTAAGACCATTTGTGAAGTGCAGCAACTGACATGGAGAATAACACCTCTCAATCGCTTTAGCTCCCGATATACTAACAAATGTCTCCCATTTTATCAGCACCTTAAAATTTCTTGTGGGATGAAAAAATCTGAAGAGGCATTCACACAATTTAAAGCTTATCTGAGCGAACCTCCCATCATAGGAAAACCGAGGGAAGGAGGTCTGCTCTACTTCTACATAGCAGTGTCATCTGTTGCAGTAAGCGTAGTACTAGTACGCGAGGAAAAAAATGAGCAGAAATAGAAATTCTATGTAAGCAGAACACTAATAAACGCAGAGACTCGGTATCCAGGAGTGGAAAACTAGCTCTAGCCTTCGTTATCAACTCGCAAGCTCCAACCTTACTTTCAATCAGAATCCATTGTGGTGATGACCTTGCAACTTGTTCGAACTATAGTTCACAGTCCGAGCCATTCTAGCCGACTAGCTAAATAAGCCATTGAATCCAGCAAGTACAACATCAAATTTCGTACTCGAACCTGCTTTAAACCTCAAGTTTTAGCTGAATTTGTCAAAGATTTTATGCCACAGCCCACTGAAGAAGCCATCCTCAAAAAAAATGGACACTCCATATCGACAGAGCATCATCCAAGCATGGATCAGGAGTTGGCACCAAAATAGTAATCCCTACATGAGAGGTGCTAGAGCAATCCTTCAGATTCGGCTTCGTAGCATCCAACAACAAATTAGAGTATGACACTCTCATCGCTAGTCTCAATCTCGCGCTCGAGATTAGAGATCGAGAAATATCAGATTTCAGTGATTCCCAGGTCGTTACTAGCCAGTAGCATGGCGAATACAAAGCTTAGGATGACAGAATGGACGAATACCTAAAGGTTGCCCGTGAATTAACAACCCAGTTTGGTTCATTCGAACTAACTAGGATCCCGCGAGGTGAAAACACCTCCGCAGATGCTCTAACATCTCTAACTGCAACCTCCAAAAGGTTCAGAGATTTCTTTGAAACATACTACATTCACTTGACCACCTCGACTCCGAGATATCCTGAAGGAAATAGCCAGGCCGAAGCATAAAATACGTCGGTCCTTGATAACATCAATAAAAGACTCGATGGTAAAAAGTAGAGATGGAGTGAAAAGCTCCCCCAAAATGCTCTATGTGTGCCGCAATACACCTGGCATAGCCACTAACGAGACCGCGTTCTCACTCGCATTCAGAATGAAAGTGATGGTCCCCGTCGAGCTACACGTTCAAAGCCTAGGTATTTTAAAAACATTGAGCTCGTCGAAAAAATTCTCATGGTTCATTTAAAGATGATCGATGAAAGACGTGATCAAGATCTGATTCGAATTCAAAATTTTCAAGAAGTTGTATCTCGCTACTACAACTCCAAAGCCAGGCAGAGGAGATTCAAGGTAAGAGACTACATCTTGCGCAAATTCTATCAACATACTAAAGAGCCAGGTTCTGGGAAACTAGGAACCAATTGGGAAGGTCCTTACCTAGTCATTGAAATTGTTCGTAACGAAGTCTATAGGCTCAAGAGCGTGCAAATGACAAACCAGAGATACAACCATGAAATGCCATGAATTTCAAGAGGTACTGCCACTAAGTACTTCTCTCAAAAATCGAACTACGTCTAGGCTTGATCCCTTGCAAAGTAGGTAGGTAGCCCGCCCCTCGTGTGTAGCTCCCCACCTCCTTTTACCTCTTTGTTTTACCTCATCAGTCACAACGACCGGCTCAGTCCCTCTTGTACAAAATAAGATTGAATAAAATAACCTTTCTTGCAATAACTAATCCCATTTGCACTTTTTCGATCTAAACATCTGTTATCGGTCTCAAAATGGCTAAACATACGACCTGATACATGACAAAAAAATACGAAGAACTAGTTCCACAAGCCTTATTCGAAATGAGTCTCTATGAATGTATCTAGAAAATAACCAAGAAGATGTCCTTACATTACTCGGCTAACTAGTACACAAGAGTTCGCAATTGAGTTGACGTTGCTAATATTGACCAATAACGTAAACTCAGGAAGTTCATTCAAACATTTGGAGTCCCTTGCATCAAATTAACAAAAACCGGAACAAGTTAAGTTTCGACACTTTTTTGATTCCTAAAATCGAGCTGGCCATATTTCAGATCGTTGATCTCCGATCCAAGCTTAGAGTCCCTATAAAACCATATCTTCGATCGCTTAAACTTGACCTCGACTAAAGTTATGAACAAGTAAATATTTCAGACATAATATGCATAGGCTCTCACAAGAACTACCCCTAAAAAGTTTGCTTAAAGGATTTCGAGCCACGAAATTCGAGGGAAACCATCTATTTATTCAAAATCCCACTTGGGAAAAGAGACACTTAAAACTGATCAAAGGGAAAAGAGAAAAATGGGCAGAGATCAATACGCATTCTCCCGCCTCTCTCCTGCAGGAAAGCTCGACACCATCGTTTGAACCGTGCTGGTATATTCCTGCTGGAGCTCCTGTCACTGGATCAACTCGAATGGGCTGCTTGCTTTCCTAGAAAGTTAGGGCAAGGGAGGCTTGTTGCTCGATAAGCCTGATACCTCCGCGGCAGAAAGGTTGGGGCAGCTTCATCTTTCTCCTTAAACATTGTTTCCTTCTCGGCTGCAACATCAGCTCCAACCTTGAGCTCCTCAAACAAATTCAGAATGGCCTAGATCTCCTTGATCATGATCAGGCGCCCGTCTTCAGGTCTTTACAAGCCGATTTGGCCTTCATGGACTCCAGAACCTCGAGTTACTAAGCGTGAATCTTGACTCTAGCATCCTTCACGCTGTCTTTGATCGCCTTGTTGTGACCTACGATCATGCACCTTTCTTCAGAGAGCTTCCGGTTCTCAGCGAGCAGCCTATCATGCTCTCCCTCAACCATCGCTAGCCTCTTCTGTATATTCCTTTAGCCACCTTCTCTTCCTTGATCCGGACCACATGGTCTCGGAGAGCTTCGACCTCATCAGTCGAGTCGGTGAGTCGGTTTGACAGGACACTGGCAGTAGCCATTTGGACGTGCCTCTCAACCCACAACTAATCAATATGTTTCTTCATCTCCTAGAGATCCTCCGTATAAGGTACATCCCTCAACTTTTTCTCAACCAAGGCGATGTGACGATGATTCGTCTCTAGTGCTTAGAGACGTAAAGAGAAAACTGTCAGAATCGACCGCACATGTAATCCTAAGACAAGCAAATGATCGTAAAACTTACCCTTCCGATAGCGGCCTGAGACTCCGTATAAGCCTCCCATGTAATAACATGTGTTAGGAAATTGTCAACGGACAGCATAAAAGTCAAAAGAAATTCACCGGAGGGCATCTCGGTAATTTTGAAAAGTTCATGGGTATTTTGGTAATTTCACAAAAAATGAAGACAAAAAGCTTTGACAAGCCAAATAATCTTCTTTTTCTTGAAAAAGATTACTTAGAAGACGGAAGACACTGAAATTGAAATTTTAGAAAATCTTACGGGCTATCAGAATGGAAACCGACAAAACCGAGAAAAAGATGAACAACTTCTTTTGATATTCTGGGAACTTTTGGAAGGAAAAACGGACCAAACAAATTCCAGAGCATAATTTGAAAAGATATGGAAACTAAAAATGGGATTTGAAGATATTTTGGATGTTTCATGAAGTGACGGAAATGGCCGGGATCGCTACATGCCATGTGGCATTCGCTGATTGGCTCTTCGATGGTGCATGAATCTTAATTAGCTAGATTCAATGTATGATGCATGGAGAATCAGGTGAAGATACATAGTTAGTATGTATCACTCCCACCTCTCCATTGGTGACACCTTTCACTTCTAAGTGCTTGCATTTTGATGGGTTTTTGGTTATAAAACCATGTGCACTCACCACTCTTCTTCTTCACCTCACAAAATAAATCATAAAAGAAACTTCTCCTCTCTCTCTCTTCATCCACGCCAGCGAACCTCCCCACCTCCTCCTCCTCTTTGATTACTTGCTCCCCAATCCATCACCATAAACACTCCTATTTCTTTATAACCTTGATATTTAACCATTAAATTATTATTACACCTTTAATCTCTGGAATTTTCGCTAGAGAACCGCTGGAACTCTGTCGCTTCTCCACGTTGTTCTCGCCGTCTCTCTTTTTCACCTCGCCACACCATCGTCAGAGCATCTCCTTCTCATTGGAATCTTCGCCAGAGTTGTGCACCGCCGGAATAGTCTATCCGCCGGTCAAGCTCTCGATGTAGGCCATTCCCTTGTTGTGTTCTTCTTCCACGCCGGATTTCCCTCTCGTCGGAATATCTCACCGGCGATAGCTCAGAACTTCTAGACATCACGTTGGTGATCTCTCCTCTTCACTGGTCAACACCGGTCAACCGTCGCTGGTTCACTCTCGATGTCTCCAGTCGACGCCTCCTCTCGCCAGTCAACTCGTGTGGGTCAATGCTCACGGTCAGCCTTCGGGTCAAGTTCGGGTCGACTGTGGTCAACGCTCGTGTTATGAAGTTAAAGGTTCAGAAAGGTTTGGGTCAGAATCGGGTTCACATCAGGTCTTGTGATTCCATCATCCGTCCATCCGTCATCACGATATCACTGTGAGTTGGTTGTGTCTGTTGTGTGTGCAGTTAGGGTAGATTGAGTCAGCATGTACGTCTGGATTTATGGAACCGTAGAGTCATAAGAATTTGTACTTGTAATTGAAATATGATAGAATGGTTTAGGACAATTAAATAACTCGGAATATTATTTAAAACGGATAGGAAATATATATATATATATTGCATTTCATGACACATTTAAATATCACTTATCGGTTAATTGGTTGATCGTATCGTTGATTGCTTGATTGGTTGTTGCATTCATATAGAATGGCATGCTAGGGAATATCACTGCAAATCTTTGAAAAACATTTAGGATACCTTCAATCAATTTTTTTCTGTCCAACCGCAATGACCAGTAGATCATCCGCAAAGCTCAAGTGAGTAAGCTGCAAAGATTGGCAGTTTGGGTGATAGCCTATTTCTTTATCTGCTGCAGCTTTATCCAACATCTTTGATAAAACTTGCATACAAATAATGAACAGGTATGGAGACAAGGAGCATCTCTGGCGCAGACCTCATTTGTTCTTGAAATATTCTGCTAGCTACCCATTAACTTGAACCGAAAAGCTTGCCATCGTTATACATATCTCTATCCAAAGATTATATCATTACGAGACCTTTAGTGCCGAGAGAATTGCAAGCAAGAAAGGCAATTGGACTGAGTCAAAAGCTTTCGAGATGTCTATCTTCAAAGCACATATCGAGGATATGTTTTCCTTATGAAAATTCTTAACCAGCTTTGAGGGAAGCAATACATTCTCCATTAACAATCTATCCTTAACAAATGCAGACTGATTGGGAGAGATGAAAGAAGGTAGCAGCATCTTTAGACGATTCGCTAAGATTTTAGATATGAACTTGTATATCACGCTACAACATGCGATTGACCGGTAATCTTTGATGTGCTTCGCTTCATCTATATTTAGGATCAAAGAAAAAATGGTCGAATTTATTCATGTTGGTAGAAAGCTCTTATCAAAGAAAGACTGGACAGCAACTATGAAATGTCTTTTTGTTACCATTCAAACGTATCATTTTTACTATTTCCACGGTTCATGTTCTCCACTATGCATTTTTATACAAAACCACATTTCATCATTATATTATCCGCTTAATCCGCACCGCACAATCATATTTTTTAGGAAGGATTAACTTCGATTTCTTTCTTTGTTGGAGCAATATTTCATGAAGTGAATGTTTTTCACTAAATTTAAAGTTTATGTCTTAAATTAAAGATAAATTTTATTCAATACAAAGCTATTTTTACATTAAGTGCTACAGTATATGATTTTATACATCATGGAACAACTTCTAATTTGAATAAATACAGAGGAGTTTTTATAGCATAACTAAATTCTCATGATTTTCATTCTCTCTCAGTGTTGGTAGCCCGTGTTGCGAACCAAACGCCATTCCATCCATGAATGAATTGATGAGACGCGATTTATGACATTTTTATCGATCAGATGTGCTAGTCTCTCTGAAGTAGATGGAGAATCTCCATGTCTCGAGCATTTCGGTCTCACCATATATGATAAAGAGAGACTTGCTTGAAAAGTGTATCACATGGGGATCAAATGTATTTTAAAATACTATGGATCGTGAAGTAGAACGAGTAGCTAAGTCAATTCTAGAGTGAAATTACTCTCTATGGAATCCAACATAAGGTTTCTATATATATGTTTTGAATAGTTGTAGAAAAAAACATGTTTGAATTTTTAATTTCCATTTTCCAACATGGTCTCCTGTAGGTAATATGTTTTTAATGGCTAAGCAAGTCATGAAAGCATAGTTTGGTATTGCATTTGAAAGCCATATATCATTCGCCCACTCTTTTTTGGTTTGGGTATTTCTAACTTGGTTCCATATTTCTATTGTTGCTATTTTATACAATGTAAAGTGTGGCATGTTATAAATGGACAGTCGATTTTTGTTGATGGTTAAAAAATTATTGTGATATTTTATAGTACATGTATTGACTTAGAAGATTTATGTTTTTATGTTATTGATTGTTCCATCTACATCGTATAATAGTATCAATATATTTGTAGAAAATTTTATTTTTATATATTAGAGACATATAACATATCAAAAAATAAAATCAAAAAAATAAGAAATATAGTAAAAATAAAATAAATTTATAAAAATATCATAAATATTAAAACTGTTTTTAGGATGAATTAATTTTTTACAAGTATCTCTTATGTAATTTGTTAATCTATGATGTATGTTTGTGGGATATAGGTGGTTAACATAATATAAAGGTTAATTTATAGGAGATGAGAAATGACATTGCACATGAACCTCAGTATGGCTTTTGTATGTCGATTCAGTATGCATCTATCATGCGTATGGAAGGGAAGTCTTAATGCCACTGAGAGAGAAATAAAAGGTTTCCCTCCCCAAGACTCGTTGGTGCCAAAGTTAGACACTGATCAATTGAGAGTGGTGATTTGGGAGTTATGTGTGGTTAGGATCTTCATTTATAGATCCAAGATGAGTTTTGGAAGTGATAAGAGTGGGATTAGAGTGGGAATATCCTAACTTTCACTGAGACTCTCTTTCCTTATTTATAATCGAGGAGGCTTGATGGAATGGTTTTCCTTCTTACCTCTACGTTTTCCATTCCTGTAATTCATGAAGGATGTACTCAAGTGGCTGGTGGCTCGTTGTGGTTCAACGGGATTTCAGGAAAAGTGGTGGTTTGTCCGCCCATGTCAGGTTGGTAAACATGTGAAGCTCTCTTGCCACGTGTCCATCCAAAAATTTCTTTTTACACCTTGAATTTCTCCCATCTTGGAGGTGGGGAATCATCTTCCATTGTGGATAACAAGTATAACCTGAAAAGATGATTTTTGCTTTCATAATTTTCATTCGTAATACCTAAACAACGTTTATTCGTTTGATTCTCCCTCATGAGTTCAACCAACTTCAACGACTATCATGTCACAACTTTTGTCACATATACATATTGGATCCAATGAACATGACTTGGCTCCAAGACAGCTAACCATATACATGGACTAATGCTTCTAATCATGGATTAGCACTACTCCCATTGAAAAAATGTTGATCAGTTATGAGTAGTTTATCACATAATTCTTCTCAATATGTCGTAGAGTTGGGACACTACTCAGTTCGTGACGGACAATCTTCGAAATTCTTCGTGTATTCATATGACCTAGTCTCTCACGCTATAATGTTGAATCATCCTTTTCAGTTCTAAAATAGACGTGATTGTTCCCACATACAACAATTGTTATCATTTTGTGTTCTAAAAAGAATCATGTGATTATGATCACCAAACGTTCAACACTGAACTTTATTGAAGATCACATTTAACTCTTCTTTGCATATTTGACTCACACTTATCAAATTTACTGGCAATCCTTAAATAAAATGAAAATTTTCAGTTTTTTAAGAGCGGATCTAGTGAGTTTCTTTTTTTCATTTAATTCTCTTTTCTGCTTCTCCTCCAAACAAAACTTTATTTTCCTTCGCAACTAAGAATTTTTTTAGATTGTCTTGTGTCCCTGTCATATGTCTTTAATGACCACTGTAAAAAATACCAAGGCTTTTTTAAGAGAAATCTAAGAGAGGTGTATGATGCCATGACACATAACACTTTTACATGGCACTTGAGATCAATTTTGACCATCCACTCCTGTCAATTTGTTTTAGTTTTGGGAAGTATACTTCCCATGGATAAGCATCATTTACACTTTATAGAAAACTAATAACAAAATATTTTAATATAGTCGAGTATTCCACAATAGAAATACTTTTGATTTACTTAGTTCTTTAATACCTACTTAGTTCTCTAATGCCTACGTTTTCATATACAGCCCGTGAGTAGTCATTGTTCTCAACCTGTCTTCTTATTCCAGTTTGATGACATTCTACTTTTAGTTATGAACTCATTTTACACATCTTGGTTACTGCTTCCATTCATAAATTGTATCTTTCCACGTGTCTCGATTCCACTATAAACAAGAACAAAATTGTTGTTACCAATTATTAGGTTTTTTTACATCTTTGGTAGTCTCAACCAGTTCTTGTGTAAACAACATATTTTATCTATTTTTTAGTTAAGTTCCTCATCCAACCTCTTGTTAAGTGTCTCCAAATACAATTTCTCTTAGCAACCTCTTCAGAATCAATTCCATATGAGATTTTGTCCTTTTGAGTTTGAGATCAGACTGAGGATTTTTATTTTCTCTCAACAAAAAATTCATTTTCAAATGTTTCACACTCATCCTCAATAGTCACAACGAAGGCAACAATATCCAACAGATTCATCTGATTCATCATCAACATCAGTTGAAAGGGACGCTTAGTTCATTTAATATCAAAGCAATTTGTTCTTGGTCGCCTCCAAATTTGGTTTTTTGAGGTTCACAGCTTCCATGGTTTAGCCTCGTTCTACCGCAGATTTGTCCCTCACTTGAGCAGAGTAATGGCCCTATAATGGACTACATAAAGGCGAAATCATTCTCATGGATAGAGGAAGCAAATCGTGCATTGGAAGCCATCAAATTACATGACTTCTCTCAACCATTGGAATCGCATTCTGATGTGTATAAGTCTGGCATAGGTGCAGTATTGATGCATAATGGAAAGACTCACATCGCTTGGTCTCGTGGACGATAGATTACATATGATGTAAAACTCTATGATGTGTTTTTGTCAGTAAATCATTGTGTCATTACTTGTTTCATCGCGAATTTATTTTGTACACGGATCTTGATGGGTTGAAACACTTGGGGTGTCATAAAAAGGTCTCGGGTAGACATGCAACAATCGACATTCGTCATCAAACAGACGGAAGGTACTCTAAACAAGGTAGCATATGCTTTTAGTCGATGTCATTCCTTGCACTCTACTTCCATGTTTCGATCAATGGCTTTTCAGCCCTTCCAGATACATATCCTAGTGATCACTTCTTTGATAAGATTTATGCTGATGTACAATCTGGTATGATTGACTATTACTTTGTGTTGGATGGGTTTTTATTTTGCGGACTGCAACTTTGTGTCCTTGATAGCAGCATTCACCTTCAAATCATCAAAGAACTTCACTTCGAAGGTCATATCGGACACAATCGAACGTTACATTTTATTGCTATATCTTACTTCTGGCTTAATTTACGTCGAGGCATTGAGCATTTTTTCCAAAGGTGTGTCATTTGTATGGCTTCTAAGGGGCCTGCTTCAAACGCAAGATTCTACCTTCCGTTGCTGATCCCAACTCAACTTTGGACTGACATCATTATAAAATTTTCCCTTGGTCTTCCTCATATACGACGTAGTCACGACTCTATATTTGTGGTGGTTGATAGATTTTTTACGATGGCCATTTTTTTCATGAAAGAAAACGATGGTTGCATCACAATTGCAACTTCTTTTTTTCGTGACATTTACAAAATCTACAGCATGCCTCTGTCTACTATCTCTGACAGCGACTCATGTTTCCTTAGTCATTTTTGTCGTTCACTTTAGAGATTTTGTCCACTAACTTGGATATGAGTTTTGTTTATCACCCTCAGATGGATAGTCGAAGAGAGGTCACAAAAAAATTTATAGATAACCTTTTGAAGTGTTTGGTTGGCGACAACATCAAATCATTGGATTTGGTTCTTGTCAGGCTAATTTTTCTTATAATCTTGCTTGTAATAGGAGCACGGGTTTCAGCCCTTTTCTTGTTGTCTATGGTATCTTGCCTCACAGTCCTTTGGATTTTAATGTTGCTCCTGATCAAACATGGATGCATGGTGACACTTGTGACTTTTTTGAAGAGTTAGTGGAATTTTTTTCGTAGGTTCATGCTAACTTAGAGAAAGCGACATCAAAGTACAAATGTGATGCATATAGTCATCAGAGGGAAGTGTAATTTAAGGTTGGTGAAAAATTTTGGGTAGTTTTAACAAGTGAAAATTACTCTTGGTAGCACAAATTTTAAGGTTAATTACTAGAATACCATTAGTGTGTGTGTTTTACTAGAGTAGCAATCTATAATGGTTTAAAATACTATATTGTCCTTTCCTTAACTTATCTTTTTTTTTTAAAAATAATATATAATCATTAAAGTAAAATAAATAATTAATATATGTTTTTTTAAAAAATAAATAATTAATATAAAATTCGTTTCAAAAAAATAAATAATTAATATAAATTCGTTTAAAAAAATAATTAATATTAATTCGTTTTTAAAAAATAAATAATTAATATAAATTCTTTTAAAAAAATAAATAGTAAGAAACTAATAAAAATTATTTTATAAAAAATTATTTAAATACAAAATACAATTATTTTTTTATGGTTAATTTTTGATTTTCAAAAAAAAATAAAAAAAAATATATTTTATAAATAAAACATTTAAATAATAAATTAACACAAATTATTTTCTTGGCTAATTTTGTTTTTAAGAAAATTGTTTTCAAAAATAAGAAATGAATACAAAATAATGTTTTAATAAATCTAAAATTTAAATGAAAATTGATAAAAAGAATTATTTTTTGTTGCCTATATTTTATTATTTTGATTTTGAAAACAAGAATTTAATATAAAAATAATAAAAAATTCATTTAAATGAGAAATTAATAGAAACAAATTTCGTTTGTTGTTTTTATTATTATATTTATTTTATAAAAAGTTTAAAACAAAAAAAAAATTTAAATAAGAAATTAATTGAAAAAAGTTTTTTTATTGGTTATCTTTTTTTGCCAAATATTAAATTTCTTAAGTGAATATTTAGTTACCATAAACGGTTCCTAAAAATCAGGAAAAGATCAGGCAACAATTATTCGAATTATGTACATCTTCAATAAATCCGTAACATTAAAATCAATATCTAACATAACATAAATCCATAACATTGAAAACAAATCTGCTACAAAGAGAGGAAGTCTATAACATAGCAGTGCTACAATAGTAATTAATTTTAACAATTTTCTTTGTTGCGGATTTTAATAAATCTGTAACACGTAACACAAATCCGTAACATGGAATTCCAGATTTATTCAAAACTAAGGAAACAAATCTGAAAAATGTGCAAAAGTCTGCAACACGTTAATATAAATCTGTGCCACGTCAGCAGGAACAAAAAACAAATCTGCAACATGAGAACATAAATCTGTAACACGGTTAAAAATCTGTAACACTATGATGCTAGTATAGTAATTTTTCAAAACCTTCTAACGTGTTACAAATTTATAAAACTCTGCAACAAAGACAATAAATCCGCAACAAAAGAAAATAACTCCGTGCAGATTTATTAAATCTGTAACAAAGAATGTCATAAATCCGTGCGGATTTATTATTTCGGGAAGGTGGCATTTTCGTAAATAAAGTTCGTTTTTGCTGATATGGAAATAAAATAGTAATGGCATTCTTGTGATTATTTTTTTCCTAACAAGTACATGTAGGGTCATTTTAGACCAAAAATTTAGCCTACAAAAATTAGAATCTTAAATGTTATTATATTAATTAACACATGTTTTAGTGCCACCACAGTTTTTTTCCCTTTTAACAAAGGATATAACAAAGGATAGGTTTCCTCCGAACAGGTATAACAAGCTTAAGCCACGACGGGTTGGCTCGTTAGAGGTCTTGGAGAAAATCAACAATAATGCATATTGATCGCGTCTTCCTTCAACAATGAATACATCAAACATTTTCAATGTCAAGTATTTGGTGCCATTTGTGGATGCAGATACTGATTATAATTTGAGGATGAATTTTTCTAAGCTCGGGGGACATAATGTAGCTTCACTGGATGTTGCCATTTGAGGATGCATTAGTTAGTGTTTTGATTTCGTTATAGCTTTCCTTCACCTGATGCAGCTTCGTATGATGCAACAATTCGTATTTGTTATTATTTTATCATCTTTTGGTTAATATTAAGTTTGGAAACTTGGGTATTTATTTCTAGCTGATTTTTAGGGATTCAATGTTATTTTTGTGATTATAAAAGAAGAATTGAAGCTTCACTGTCATTCATTTTTGTGATTATAAGTCTTTCGATTATCTCTCTTGTCACTTCAAAATCGTGAGAACGAAGCAACATGCTAACTCGGAATTCCATTGATCTCGGATGACTCTTGTCTTAGCTCTACATTACTAAGGCATCTCTTTATTTTTTTATTTTTGTATCATGAACTTCTAACTTACTTAAAAGCAAGAATATCTACCGTAGTATAACTTAAACGTTTTCTCTCTTTCAAATAATCTGAAGATAATGCTCTTGCCCGTTTTTCTGCTCAAAGCTTATCCTTCGTTTTTATTAAATGACTCAGCTTCTCTACGTTCTCTTCCTATATGTGAAGACAAGCGAAGCTCCTAGATGAGGTTATTAATTTGGTCCGTACAAGACTACCTCGTCAATTCATGACAAGTCATTAAAAACTTCAAAATTTTCCTAATCGGTTTGACAGTCTTCTTGATTCAACACTCTCGTCAATGATCCAACAAAAAAAAAGCATTTTGTCTTTGCATTCGTTCTCGACTCTTCGACCAGATCCTCACACTTTCACGTGAGTGAGGGTGAGCTTACACTCACACACCGTTCTTTTTCATGACCGGACAGCAATAGTTTGTAGGGTGACTATTTTACATATAATTCATTATAGAGAAATGTAAACCTAAGGAAAGTTACTTCTTCCAATTGAAACTTCATTACCCAACTCACTTTACCGACAAGTGAGAGAACTTGTAGTCACTTTTAATAAGTGACCGTCCATGCAATAATAAAAATAATATAATTTTCCCCACATTGTTTTTTTTTCCCCCAAAATAGTATAATTACTTGAGTGATATAATTGTATTAGAGTAGAAGCAAGTGAAACCCCTCATTGTCATTGATAATGCTTTACTCAACCATCTATATATTCACACAAGACCAAACGACGTCGTACAGAGTCATCTCTATATATAAACCAAACAAAACATTTTGGAAGAAAGGAGAAGAATCTTATAATTACAAAGAACAATGAATCTCTCTCATCTCTTCTTCTTACTTCTCCTTGTCTCACAAGTAAAGTCAACAACCGATAATATGATCGAAGAAACCTGCAAAACATGTGCAGGCAAATCTATAATCTTCGATTACAACTTCTGCGTTTCCTCTCTTAACAACTCTCCAATTTCTCCTCCTCCTCTTCAGACCAATCTTTCTACTCTTGTCCTAATTCCAATGCTCCAAGCTCTTGACAACGCAACCGCAACAGCTTCCACTATACAACAACTAATGAACGAGGGAGGAGGATTCGAAGACGACGATTACGGCCGTGCTTGCCTTAGTGACTGCCTCGAGCTTTACGAGGACGCAGCGGAGAGACTAGAAGAAGCCGTGAGGGTTTTTATTATGAGGGAAGAGAGAGAGACGGTGAAGTTGATGGTGAGCGCAGCCATGGAAGCCGCCGTGACGTGTGAGACAGGTTTTGTGGAGAGGGACGGCGGTGACGGTGGTGGTCAGATGACGTGGATGTCTCCTATTGGTGGTGAAAATTATAAGTTGTTTGAGTTGGGTGAGATTGCTCTTTGTATCATCAATATGCTCTCTTCTGTTACATCTCTCTCTTTCTGATTTTTTTTTTTTTATACAATAAATGATATATAGTATGTTTTGTAAATATATAGTTACCATTGAAGACTTTTAGGGGTGTATCTCTGTGTCAACATTTCGAAATGATCAGAGAGGGCGCAACAAATTATTACCTTAGAAGTATTATGTTCTATAACAAAAAAAAAAAAAGAGTTTAATGATTTTTAACAAAAAAAAATAATCTTCTCAAAGTCAACTTAGAGCATCTCCATTGGGGTATCTTAAGGGTTTCTTAGCGCTAATACCTAGGTAAAATTAAACCCCCCCCCCTCAATAGTTCCTTAGATTAGGATTTTTAGAACCTGTTTCTTCACTATTCACGCCTACGTGGCGTGTTTCTATTGGTTGTTTTTTTTATTATCTATAAAAAAAATAATAATAATAATAAATTAAGGTTAAGAACCCCAAATGGGGGATAACACCGATGGAGGTGCTTTTATATAAGAGCAACCACATTGGTGTTACCCAACATGAGTTTCTTATAAATACTTTATTAATATTTTTGTTAGTTAGGAATAGTTAAGAACCTTAGTTTATTTGACTCCTTCATTGGTGTTACCCAATTTGAGGTTTCTAAAATTAAAAATATATGTTATCAAAAGTTTTATTTGAATTTTTATTTATTTTAATTTTAATTTTAAACATACAATAATTATCAATCAAGCTGACCAAATTTTTGCCATATATTCTCGACCAAATCAGCTTTCAAACGATGATGTATCCGTTGATCACGAACTTGATTCCGAATGCCAAGCATATTACCGAGATTTGAAGGCATGTCTGTAGAATACGAGAAATCCACATGTGAACATCTGCTTGATTCTCCTTCGCCTTCTAAGAAGTCAGATATATCGTACTGAGTGTATCCTTCTCGTTCGTCTTCTACTATCATATTGTGCAGTATAATGCATGATCTCATAATTTTTCCTTGTCCCAAAGAAGAGCCGTTTTTTTTACAATTACAAATCTAGCTTGCAATACCCCAAAAGCACGTTCGACATCTTTGCGGGCGGCTTCTTGTCGTTTAGCAAATAACTCTGCTTTATCGCCTTGAGGAAGTGGTATAGACTGGATAAAGGTTGCCCATTTTGGATAAATACCGTCTGTGAGGTAGTACGTCATATCATACTTGTGTCTGTTGACCATGTAATTCACTTTTGGAGCTCGGCCTTGTAAAATGTCATCAAAAACAGGTGACCGGTCAAGAACATTAATATCGTTTAAGGTACCTGGAGGTCCAAAAAATGCGTGTCATATCCACAAATCTTGTGATGCAACAGCCTCTAAGACGATTGTCGGCTTTCCTGAACCACGTGTATACTGCCCTTTCCAAGCGGTTGGGCAGTTTTTCCACTCCCAATGCATACAGTCGATGTTTCCTATCATACCAGGAAACCCGCGTACTTCTCCAATATCGAGTAGTCGTTGAAGATCTTCTGATGTGGGTCTCCTTAGATACTCATCTCCAAACAACTGTATTATCCCTGCAGTAAAATTTTCTAAACATAAAAGTGCTGTAGATTCACCTAGTCGTAGATATTCGTCAGTCGCGTCACCCGCAGTACCATAAGCCAGCATACGAATTGATGTTGTACATTTTTGTATACCAGATAGCCCCAACCTTCCTGCTGCATCACTTCTATGTTGAAAGTATGGAATTTCATCTAAAAGGCGATCAACAATACGCATGAACAATGATTTGTTCATTCGAAAACGGCGTCTGAATATGCGAGGCGGATATGTTGGATCTTCACTGAAATAGTCTTTCCATAAGCGGTTGTGGCCTTCTTCGCGATTTCGTTCTAAATAGGCACGTTTCTTCGACTTTGTTGATTGACCCTCTATAATGTCGTTGAATGTATCCTCGAAATGTTGCTCAAATCTCTCTTGGAAAGCTTCATTTAATTGATCATCAATGTTATTTGTTGAAGAACCAGACATCTTTGCAAATTATTTTAGTAGATAGTGAAAAAGGAACTATATATTATTTTAGATATTAAGATGATGAAGATGAAGCAAAGAAGGAGAGACTAAATAGATGATCATATTTGTGTTCATTGTTTCTTAACAGAAAGAGAGACTAAATAGATAGCACAATACAACCAAACACTTAAACTCTCGTGACTTCTAAAGATCCAAATACAAGACAACAAACAAGTTGATGACATGTGACTTAAACACACAACAAAGTGTCACATTACAACAATACAACAAAAGGTACAATAGTAGCTGAGATCCACTTGTTCATCACATGTCCTTGGCTTTTACCTGAAACAAAAAATAACAAACTGTTTAGCAACACAACAAATAAATTTCACAACTCAAAACCAAACTTTAAGCTACACTACATTTACTAAATGGTTAGTTCATAACATGTCATTAATTAACTTATTTTTTAGGGTTGTTTCAATATCAGAAAGTGGTTCTGGCTTAGCTAGTAAACGGTCAAGCAATTGTTGCTTGTTTAGCTTCTCTTTCAATTCCAACATGTTCTGTAACTGCTCCAAGGCCTCTTCTTTTCCACCTTTTTCCTCTTAGCAGCTTTTGCAGCCTTAACACCAATAGGTCTATCATCCTCTTCCGCATCCACCTCCAGTACAATTTTGCGCTTCTCCTTTGCACCATCTTTGGTTATAACCGTGGAGCACCATTTCTGGTCATGTCTAAGCTCCCTCCACGCATGTTCTAGGGAAAACTTGCAGTGGTAATCATTGTAGAAGATGTCTAGGGCTGCTTTCATCACGTCGTTGACGTTTTGGCCACTTGATTGCTCTTTCACAGCAGCATTGTAGCACCCAACAAACTTACAGACCTGGTCATTCAGCCTATGCCACATTTGCTTGCACTGACCAAGCTCCCTGGCCGGTGTCCCAACCAACAGAGGACTAGAGTTGTAATACTCCATAATCCTCTTCCAAAAAGCACCAGCCATCTGCTCATTGCTCACTATGGGGTCTTTGCTGGTGTTCAGCCAAGAACCAATGAGGATTACATCCTCTTTGGGTGACCATTTCCTCCTCTCTTTTACACTAGATTCATCAGAAGTTTGGCTGCTAAACCGAGGAATTTCTGATGAATCAAGGTCTATCGTTTGACTATTAAGGAGGCCAACAAAACCAGAGGAATCTATGGAGTTTGTATTTGAATACTCCATTCGGAGGTATTTTAGATTTTGCTAGGGAAGTTTGTTCTTGGTATTATAGAAGCAAGATCCTATATTTATTAAGTGGTGTTGCAATCAATGAAAGCAACAATGTTTACTACTCCTAACCACCAAGCAATTAACACACAACAATTAAAGATCACATCCTTTAACAAGCATTAAACACTACAAGAAAAACACAATATCATGATGGTCGAAACGGTGAGAAAACTGTCAGGAATGGACATTCCTCATCGATTTCTGACCATGATAGGTCGTCAGTTTGAAATGGTCAGAAATACTGAACCCGTCAAAAAACGATCAAGAATTTTTGACGGCATCAACCTCACTAAGCTGTGGGTAATTACTGACCATTCTTTGATCACAATTTCCGACGAACTACCGACCACTTACCGATGACATATCCCGACGAACTCCCGATCAATTCCCAACGACATATCCCGATGATATTGCGACCGATTACTGACGAATCATATTTAAAAAAATTTTGACCGCATACTGACTGATACTGATAATTTTACCTTTTTAATTATTTATTTATTATATCATTTCATATAAATCATATTAAAATATATAAATTAATATTTTAAATTAAAATAAGAAAATATACTAAGACTGATATTAAAGTTCTTCAAGATCCAATCATTTCATATAAACCAAGCTACGTTTCTTCTTGCTTTCCAGAGTGAAACACCCCAAAACCATCGTTTCAAATCCTCTAATAAAATCTGTAGGCGAGTTTAGCAGTTCGAATCTGTGGAACACACAAGGGATGCTTATGAGCAAAACATGGATTCTTCTATATATAAAGCTCGAGCCTTGGAATGGATATAACTCGGGATGATGCAAAGGGCACTGATAATTGAAGCCTTAGAGTCTTAGACTCACAGTATCATCTGAAAATGATTCAATACACAAAATTTATTTAGCAAACAAAGACAAAAGATTTAGAAATAACGAGGTGGTTTTGATCCCAAAAAAGAGACGTGGTATTTAGAAACCCAGATCAGTTTATGCATGTGTTAGATACTTAGATCGAGCAATGATGTCAAATATTCCAGGAGAAAAAGATGAAGAAGAAAGGGAGAAGAAGATTTTGCTCAAAAAAAAATAAGAGAAGAAGATCAAATAGAGAATACAATTATGATATCTGAAGTTATAGAAAGTGAAACAGTTAAAAAATCGTGAAGTCTATTTTGAATATAGTGGTGATAATGTGAGAAAATTTAGGGATTTAGTTTTTTAATTAGGATAACATTAGTTTCTCTTTAATTGGTAAATCCCATTGGTAAACTTACGGAAGAATTTCTTTTTGATTAAAGGTAAGTATCGGTTAACTTATTGCCATTTATTTCATTGCATTTAGCAATATTAGATTTCCTTTTGTATTTGCAAACAATTAAACTCTTATTTTCTGACCAAATACTGATCGAATACTAACTGAATACTTACCGAAACTTGACGGCATATTTTCTGACCAAATACTGACCGATTCGCCTATATCGCTGTTGGAATCGGTCAAAATTGTTTTTCACGGATGATAGCAATAAAAAATTGATCAATTGTTTTTGTGACAGATGTTGAATCATGAGAAATCGGTCAAGAACTTTTTGACGGTTATAATCGGTTAAAATTCCATCAAAATTTTTTGACCGGATACTCATAGATTGTGACCGTCACGTTTTTGTGACCGATAACTGACGGCTACAATAACTCATCAAGAAACGGTCATAAATCCGTCAATATTTACTGACGAATCAATATTGGTCATGACTGCCGTCAGGAAATAGAATTTCTCTTGTAGTGAAAGACACATCAAGTCATAACAGTTGGATAACAAATATGATTTAAGTTATCTATCAATTATAGTTTTCTAGTTTATATTTCTGTCAAAGATTCTTTAGTTTATAGTTCTGTTTTAGTTATAAAACGTTTTAGTTCTGAAACAGTTCAAAGGTTTTAGTTAGTTTCCCTTATAGTTCTGTTATAGTTTCTAGTTTATATTTTTGTCAAACTAAAGAAAACATAATTTCTTTAGGTAATAGTTCTGTTTTAGTTAAAAACGTTTTAAGTGTTGAAACAATTAAAAGGTTTTAGTTCATTCTAACCAAATTTTGAGTTCTCTAACAAGCTAGGTTTCAGTAACAAATTGACCTTAAGTAATCTTCTCAAGCTCAGTAACATGATAGGGTCAGTTGTTAGATCATGATAACATGAGTACACAACAATGGTACAATTAAACCAACCTTCAGTTTCTCAGTTTCTCTAGTGAGCTTCTTAAACTCTTCCTCGAAAGCACACACCCAGGGTTGCCTGAAATGCAACCCATCGGCCTAGACATATAAATTGTGATCAGTTAAACAGCTAGTAAAAGAAGAAACATTACAAGCTTCATACCTTGTACTCTTTGCAGGTGAAATATCGCTTGCCAGGAAGACTGTCATGAGCTTCTGCTGCAGCAAGCTCGTGCACGATTCTTCCCCCACATGGGCATTTTGTGGGAATCCCATACTCAGCATCTTCCACGTAACCTCTCATGTCAATGTACTCCTGGAGCCTCTTCATGTCTCTCCTCTCTTGGTAAGGGTCCGTCATCGAACCTGCATCAGTATGAGCAACAAACTAATGTTCAGACCAAAAACAGTTTAAAAGAATTTCACAGTAAAAGGAATGTTAAGACAATACAACGTTCTCTTATCACACATGTACAACAGTTAATAAATAAGAAGATCACAGTAGAAAGAAAGTGAAGACCAAAAAACGTTTAAGGAAACTGCTTCAAAAGAGAATCACACATGTAGGACATTATACATTTTAGAAGATCCAAACAAAGATTGTAATCGTATAAACAACGTGTAGAACCTTAATTTGCGCCTATGAACACAGATTGGAACCTATCAAAAGCTATAAAAAATCAGCCACTAAGTGTACCACAAAGGAAAGCCAAATTTCAATTGAAATTCTTCAAGTTATCTAAGAGATAAAAACTAAGACAATATCGAACCAGTTTAGCGAAACCAAGATAGTAAAATCATTCAAAAAAATAACCGAGATTGCTTAAATCGCTCAAGAACCCTAATCACTAGTTGAACGAAACGAGATTGAGATTACGAAGACAAGCGAAGAGAATCACACATGAAATTAACAGAATCGAACCGCAAACCAAACAAACCCTAAATCGCTCAAGAACCCTAAATCGTACAAGACCCGAAACCCTAACTAATAACCCTAAATCGATTCCTAAATCGATGAACAGCACGAAATAGAACCCCTAATGGCAAATACTCCATTGAAACACACAAATCGAACATGATTTGCGAAGAACAAGGTTATCGCCTCGAAATCGCCTCTGAATCGCCTTAGACCACTCTCTCTCTCTTTCTTTGAATCGCGAGAAAACAAAATGGAAATGAAAATGAAAAATGGGCCAAAACACTCTGACCCCATCAGAGGTTTTCACCCGGAAAAAAAAAACCAATGGGAAGCTGCCACGTGGCTAAGAAACGGACTCTAAAATTCTTTAGCTAGGAGTCGATCCTTACCAATTACCCACTTATTCATTTATTTTAATGACATTGGCCCTAAGAAACTGAGCCCAAAAACAGTTAAGAAACTCCAATGGACCTGCTCTAAACTGTCAATCAAATTGAGAACATTATCTATCTTTTTTTTAAATAACTGAATAAGTAATAACGAATAATTTGGTTTAGAAGTCCCTTTCAATAAATTTCAAACCAAATTACTCGGTTATTACATTAAGTCTCCATTTGAAAAAGAAAAAAAAATCACAGAAATTAAGAAAACTACAGTATTGGAATTTCTGATATAATCAAATCCTTATGAATACACCAGTAGATATTCCCATAAATCATTTTGAAAGCAAATGATCTAGTAGATATTATCATTACACTGGATAACAAAAAGTTAAACATAACTTTATTTAATACGCAAAGAGAGATCCAAACCAGTCTCACCATATCTTTGTCCCAAATCTAAACATAAAATCCAAAATCTGAATAGGAAAAAAGATTCCATTTTCATGGACATGATGATACAACAAAAGATCCAACTTGAGAGAGTAGAAAATGAAACCTCTAACACACCATTCATCTTCTGCTGCTAAATCTATAAGACCAATCACGATCGTCCCTGTCCCAATCTCTATCTCTATCCCTATCTCCTCTGTCCCAGTCCCTGTTCCTATCTCTGTTTCTGTCCCTGTCCCGGAAATCAGAATCATAATCCCTCTTACTCCTCTCGGTTAGCGATCGTTCGATGATTGGGCTTCTTGATCTAGACCTACCATCTTTTGAGCCATACCCGTAATCATTTCTACTACCATACCTTGGAGGATAACTAGAAGATTCAAAACCAAGCTGATCATCGTCTCTGTAATCATGTCCTCTGCTTGTTCTTTGCTGCTGCCACCGGTTGTTACTCCTGCTGCTCCTATATGAAGGTGCAGCTGCTTCCCAAAGCCACGCATCTGCGTTTTCTGGTAATGGAGCGTTGATTCCCGGGAACTCAACCGTCATTTTCATTTGTGGCTCTGGCCGGTTTGCTTTTTCCAAGATTTCCCCGTCTTCACTCTCTATTTCCTCCCGAGTCTCTTCTTCCTCTTCTCCAAATATAGTGATTCCAGACATATCATCTTCTGGAGCTAGAAAGAAGTTTATACAATAGAACATCAGGAGAAATCCGCATAACAAAACAGAGCAGTGTAGCTTACCCAAGTATCCCGGAGGGTACCCAATCTCTCGCATCCTGTTAAGCCATGGAGGAGGGTCTAGTTCCTTCACAAGAGGAAAGGAAAGGAAATAATTAGAATCAACCAACCATATCGGTAGAACAATACATAGAAAAAGGTTTCAAATTACCCCAAGATTCAGAAGCTGACGTGTCTCTGCATCAAGCGTGCCAGGTTTCAAGCCATCATACTTTCCACTCTGAGGTTTCTGATAATATCGCGATGGTAGACGGGAGCCACTGTTCTGATTACGTTTGGATTTCTGAAGTTTTCGGGCACTATTAACCGCTGATCGATCAAAAGGCTTTGGACATTCTCTCAAGGAATGACTATAGCCACCACAATTGAAGCAACGGGGAGGATCATCATCAATAATCTCCAACACCCTGGAACAATAAAGAGGCATGGGATGCATCACAATGTGCAAGAAGTTATTACAAATCTAGATTCAATTTACCCTTGCAAGTTGTTTGATCCATCTGCTGAATTCGAACCGAGTGCAAATTTACGGTCATAAAGAGGAGTGGTGCTACTTTCCACAAGAACAAAGTCTTCCAATGGCTTAGGACCAGTTTGGTTGTCGATCCAGAAAGACTGAATATGCAAGAATGCCCCAGTTGACATGTCATTAAAATTATCAATTTGAACACTCCGCAACTTTTAATAACGTTTGACAACATTTTCACTCACCACAGACGAGGTCTTCTGCAATCCAACACGTAAGGCAGGGAAATATGTTTCCTCACCAGATTCTAATGATTGTTCTTGATCCTGAGCATGTAACCAACGGAGAGATTCAACCTTAGATTCATACATGGTAAATCAAAACCGAGTCAACAGAACAAATAAGTACCCCATGTGAAGTCTGAGATCTAATTATATAAACTGGACGATTAAAGTTGATTCTGTCAAAGACTATTAGACAGATTTCAGTATTAAGGGATATGATAAGCATGCCTTACTAGATGCTAGTTTTGTTTTACATTCACCACATAGTTGGTTCCTCAATGCTAGTATGGCTAAGGCCTATCTAATACTAGAATATCAAACTGTAGATTCAAACCATGCATGTGATCATTTATATGTTGCAATCTAGTCTGATTTACTTGCAAAATCTAGCATTATATTATATACCCGAAGAGTTTCATACATGATGAGTCAAAAAATATTATTCAAATAAAAACCAAGTCAACAAACTGGTACCCCAATTCTGAAATATTATCATAGCTGAATTGCTCAATTAGGAAGATTACGGTATTTAAGACTACGAGAAGCACGCCTTAGTAAATGCTAGTTCCTATTTACATACACCAAATAGTAGTAGGTTGCTCAATACTAATATGGCTAAGGCCTATCTAATGCAAGGATGACAATTGTAGGTCCACAGCATGCATGATGATACTCATATGGTCCAATCAAGTATCACATTCTTGCTCACTACCTGGGTCTGATGTCCAATAAGGATTCTCTTAACCATCAAATGTTGAAAAATTCTAATATTCAGCGCTACCAAAAGCATTTTGAAGAGAGTAAAATGACCTTCTCCATTCAGAGATACCTGAGCCTGTGAAGTATATCCTGCCTGCCATTCTGACCATTGCTGTAATAAACTTTCCAGCTTCTGCTTACCAGCTCTACAAAGATGCAGTCCATTGACAATTTAAACAATGGTAAAGCAGGGAATCACATAATAACAGCAATATTTCAGCATTACAATTGAGTCATGAATCTTTTTCCATCTAACCTCGTTAAATGCTTAAAAGTAACATGGACTGTAGGTTGCTGTTCGTCACACATTGTTCGGGGTCTTTTAACACCCGACTTAGCTGTCACGAGGAATTAGGGAAAAACAGAAGAGACAGCATAATCCCAGACATGGAGTCTGAGTTGCAAATAATTATAGAAACAGATCAAGTGCAAGCAACCTTAAACATAGAAGAGCAAAATAAGGATACAACTAACATCCAAAGTGGCGCTGTGAACTACTGACTCCTTTTGGACACACACTTTATCACTTTCGACACTCGCATTAACAACGTGACTAACCGGCTCTGCTAATATTTCGCCACCCATTCTCAGATTCTCTTCCACTAGATCCAAGTCTTTCTCTGTATCTAAATCTCTTTCCATGTTCTCCTCATTACCAACTAAAGGATTAGCCTCAGGTGACCTATTCCCAGATTCAAGGCCGTTTTTCTGTACTTCCAAACCAGAATTGCCTGAAGCTGGTGTGTCAAGCACATCCTCAGCTTCCATTTTCAAACAAAACTGTGAGCTTCTATCCTTAAAACAATTTCACTAACCACCCAATAAAATTACCCTGTTATAACAAAAGACAGTATCAGACATGAGAGACCGATATACACATTAAATAGAATACAAAATACACTATTTTGAAGACCAAAAGAATCATATCCAAAATAAGCCACACAAGATATACATCTTTAAGCAAAGAATCTAAAAAAATAAAAATTCAGCATCTAGAGCAAAATTGCTCATTTTGTAACCCCCAAAACCAAGTGCAAATCCAGATAATTGGGGATTCATAAAATTCAGAGCCACAATTACTAAAGTCTACATCCTTTCAAGATCAATCTCCAGCCAATTTTTGAAACAAAATTAGGGTTTTACAAGAACAGCGAACAACCTTTAATCTACTCAATACGGAGAAAAAAGTAGAGAAATTTTCGAAAATTTTAGAAGGGGAAGATGAAACGACACGAAGGGTTTCGGAAACAACAAATCTGAAATCTCATCTGCTTATTTTCAAGAATTTTTGGTAAGCTACGAAGATAAGAAAAGCAATATACAAGAAATCGAAAAGCTTTCGAAGATTCAATGAGGGTTTTACCTACTCGAGTAAAGGAGAGGAGTGAAGAAAGCAACAATGGCGATAGATCTGTGAGATTCAAAAGGATGACTATTTTATTCATCCGCGTAAGAGTAAGAGACAATAATCCAATGCTACGCACTATGAACACCTAGTCAACTTACCAAAACGATAAGAAGTGTTTTTTTTTCTTATGGAAAAACTATTTCTTGATGAAGAAACTAATCTTTTTATTACTAGGATTGGGTTGACCCAAAAAAAAAAAAAAACATTACTAGGATTGGAACCCGTTTCGCGCAGTAACTTTGAAAAAAAGTAATTTGAAAATATAAGACATTCAAATTTGACATTTATTTATTTTAAAATAAACTTTTAATAGTTGAGTTTTGATTGATGCTAAGCGCGAGATATTATTTGAGATTTTTTTTTCTTTTTCATTGTTCTTGTTTTAATCTTTTTATCGTAACGATTTTTCATTTATTTTAATCATATAGTAGTTTATATTGTATATTATTATATTTTTTGTTTTATTATATAAAATTACATTGTGTTTTTTTAAGTTTATTACGGTTAGTGATTTAATTAGTTTATTTTTTAAAATATATATGTGTTTGGATGTGGCTTAGTTATTTGTAACCACATAGCCAATTTATCAATATTTTATGTCCTCTAGTTTACCTGTAAGGGAATTAATGGCATGGGGTCTTCGGGTTGAGGTTAGGTCGGGTCTTTTCAAATTCTGATTTCAACGGATATAAAAATTAAGGACCCATTTAATGATTCAATTACTTTTGGATTGTTTCAGGTCGGTTCTATTCGGGTCTGCTTGATTCGGGTCTAATTATGGCATGCTTCTAAAAATTCAAATTTTTAGATTTCATTTAGTTGGGGTATAAGTTGTAAAATATCAAAACAACTTGTAAAATTCCAGAAAATATGTAAAAATACTCGAAAATAACAGGTCCTTTCAGGTTCTATAAGATTCATTCAGGTCAATTACTAACATGTTGCATCACATACCTAGTATATACTAAGAGCAAGTCCAGCGTTGGTCTCTTAACATAATTTGGCACAATATCTAAGAAGTTTTTGATTTAAAATAATTGTGAATAATTAATATAGGTAAGGATCGTATCTTATTTTAGGAACTTAAGCCACCGTTTCTTAAAAACGTGGCATACTGCGATTGGTTAAATCCAATGAGCTTCTTTTTTTTTTTTTTTTTTTTTTGGTCGAATCCAATGAGCTTCTTCTCTCTTTTTCTCCTCCTCTCACCAAATCCCTAAAACCTAGATTTCCGTCGCGAAATTCGGCTCAGGCATAGTATCAAAGTCGCTCTCTGTCGCATCACAAGCGGCGTGGGACAGCATCGACACTGACTCGCGGTGAAGTTCGCGGTGGTGGAATCAAACCGTACGCGCAGAAGGACACCTCTACGTCCCGGCGGAGGTGTGGTGTTTGGGCCAAAACCGAGAGACTGGTCAATCAAAATCAATAGGAAGGAGAAGAGGCTGGCTATATCAACGGCCTCTTAACTGAATCATGTTCATATCATATGAGCCGTGGGGCAAAAAGAGAGAGAGAAAATTATGGCATATTTGATCAAGCGGCCACTGGAGTTTTGAGGGCTTCGATGATCTTATCATCTAACTCAAACTTCATCTCCATCTTGTCTCTGCCAATCTTCACATATTCTTCAAATCTCTCCTTGAGATCTTCAGGTAGATTCGTTTTACTTTCCCACCCTAATATCTCCTTTGCTGCTCTTGGTTCCGCGTAGAATGCTATGAGCATACAATGATGAAACATGTTATAAAACTAATCAATGATAGAGGAGAAGAGTGGATTTTAGTTTACCATGTTTCTGAATGGAAAAGCCTTTTTGGCGTCAACACCAATGGCTTTAGTGTCATAATGAAGAAGGCTGAGCCAAAGGTTGATTTGTAATTTTCTCTTACATGAGCCGAGACGCGTTTTCCTCTGATTACAAGGCTGAGCGAAAGGTTGATTTGTAATTTTCACTAAGCGTTTGTTCAAGAGTACAAAAGTGTTTGTCTTTGATTGTGATAGGTCATGTTAAATTGGCAATTGGTTCTTCTTTCTCTTTTGTCTAGACACTATCAAGTGTCCCTGTGATTACAGAATCTTTCTATCTTACCAAATTCTTGTTTTCTTATGCTTTGGCCTCTTCTTCTTTGCTGCTAGAAAATTTTCTTCTCTACTAACCCTCCTCCTCTTCCTGGACCCTTTAGGTTTAACTTGTTGTATCTATACCTTTTCCTGTCTCTCTTTATTGTTCCAGTTCCAACAATCGATTTTCATTTTGAAGCCTTCAGAGGTGGAAAGTTACTTCATTGTGTTATTGCTTTTCCTGTCATGGTAATCTGCTTCCAAGTCAATTACAACCTTAGATGATAATTAAAAACTGTTGTGAAACTGCAGGGGACCAAAATGAATGAGCTCAGAGGCAGAAAGGTCCAGAAGATTGAAAGTCATGTCACAAAGGCTTTCTCTTAATCCATATTCTTGAGGAGTTTATCTGTCTCTTCTTCTGGTAAAGCTCACTGGTTGTTTCACCTATGTTATTGACAGGTAAATAAATGGGGAAATGTTCTATACGATGAGTTTGTCCGCCCAGTGGAACGTGTTGTTGACTTTCGAACACAAGTCTCTACCTGAATCTTGTCACTGCCTCGCTTTAAACCTTTTAATCAAATCCTAATGAACATGTGAATCTTCCAAACAGGGACAAAACCAGAAAGTCTCTGAAGCATCTTGCATCAGAGTTTCTAGGGGCCGACTCAAAACGGAGAGCACTGCCCTGTAAGTGTGTACATCTTTGATTCAACTTTATCACGTTTTGGATATGCAAATCCCAACTCTGTTTTCATGGTAGGTTGATGATGCACGAGCTGCGATGTTGCTTTACCAGAAGAACAAAAGAGAGTGGGAAAAAATGTGAAAGACCAGACACGGATGAGTTTGTGACGCTACAATCCATGTTTCCTGACACACATCTAACGGGATCTTCCGGAGGTGTTGAGAAAGCCGTATGCACAAGTGTAAACATACAACATAACCCGAACACGATCCGTCAATACGAAAGAGAATACCGAAATGTTATGGTATTTTGTTTAAGTTTTGTTGAATTTTTTCAGAAACAATGTGAATGTTGTTTTTATGATAATATATATTTTTAATTTTTAGAACTCCAAATGGGTAACACCAATGGAGGTGGTAAAAAAATAGAGACTCTTAACTATTCCTAAATAACAAAAGAATTAATAAAAAATTGGTAAGAAACCCACATTGGGTAACACCAATGTGGGTGCTCTAACAAATTATATCGGGTACCCAGACGTGTTTTGGATAAGACATGGATCCGACACATTACCCATGGACACTCGATAAGTATACCTAATAGGTTACAATCAAGGGACTTGAACCATATTTTTTGTCGTTTTGGATCTTCGGGTCCATATAAAAATGCTCACGCCTATGTAAGAGATTGAAATCAATCAATATGTATTTTGTTGTTGTATGATACAATGTTTGGTCCTTGTATGATAAAACGTGGGATAAAATTTTGGTCTTATTTTCATCAAAAAAATTTAGATTTGTTTTTGTTATAAAATTTTATTTATGTGTTGAGTTTATATGTTATTGTTTTTAATTTTTAATTTTCATTAACTATTTGAAAAAAAAATAGATGTTATATTGTATTAGATATGTTTTGTATGTGTAGAATATGATTATATAGACAAAAATAATGAACCAATAAGTTATTTTGTTAGAAATGATTTTCTATTGGGAAAATAAACATTTAAAATTATTCATAATAAAACGAAATGTTTTTATACTATAGCACCTTATAGAACTTATAATATTACATATTCACAGTATAAAATGTTTTCTCTACACCTCATAACAACCATGGTAGTCCTAACAATGTTAGCAACCCTGTTTTTATTATTCGCTAACTATAGTCTATACGATTACTTTTACAGATATTTTCACACCGGTTAATTCTTCGTATTCGCTTCTAACTTTCACTTATATTTTTAATACACTACCTTTAGATCAAATCAGATAAGTTAGTTTAACGTTAAACGGTTCCATTCTTGTATTGTACCTCACATTTCACTTACTCCGATTTACGTACTAATGTATTTATCCCTCGTTCAAAACAAGCATATAACAATAACATGTGGGAAACTATATAACAATAACAATGTTGTTATCAGTTGTCTATGTTAAAATGTTTTATTTCCTTCTATCTTCCTATAATTTCACAATAATAAGTCGACTAAGTTTTCGTGTAACAACCATGATTATATTTGTTTGTATTGTTAACCATCAATTCTCCTTGACTAACATATTATATGTATGAGTCATACTATATCACTTGTTAGATGCTAATAAGATGTTAAAGTTTGTTGGGGTCAAAAACCTCCTCGACGAAAACAATAGCTGAAGACAAGATCAGACAATTGAATACAGACGAATGTCCGCATCGGACGTTCGAAGTCTCATATGAATAAGCAAATTGTATGAAGTATCGCCAACGTCATCTGAACGACTTATTAAGCAAACGCATTCGATCGGATACGTTTCAAACGACATCTAGTATATGACGGACCGGTCGGACAAACATACCTTCCAACGGGGATTACGGATCAACGAAACAACCAAACAAGCAGAAAACGGCTGATTCAGCTCGGAACCGAACCAAACCAGCTCGGAATCACCGAGCTGAACCAACTCATTTCTGAGCTAAACCATATCGGATTTCCGAGCTGAACTAACTCATTTCTGAGCTAAACCAACTCGGATTTCCGAGCTGAACCAACTCATTTCCGAGCTAAACCAGCTCGGGTTTTCCGAGCTGAACCAACTGATTGCCGAGCTGATCTCAACCAACTTGGCGCGGATCCGAACCTTTCCTTTCTCTTTTTCAAAACATGGTTATCCCTTTGGGAATTCCGAGCTGAATGCACCTCTTGCAAACTTCCGAGCTGGACTTCGTTGAACTTTCCAAACGGTTAACCAAAGATTTGCCGATATGCACAACTTGTCGCAACCCATCTTCAGAAACATCGGCCTGTACCTTTTTGGCCTACAACTTGGGCTGATAAGATTAAGTTAGGAGAAATAAGAACTTAGGCCCAAACATACAACGACTTTGGGCCGAATAAGTAAGTCTGTACATGAATGGACTCGAATCATCCGTTCTCGGCCCATCCGGCAAATAGGTCAAGCCGCAGAAAGATGAAAGAAGATAAAGACAAAGAAGAAAAGAAAGTGATAGGTCCGAGCTGAAAAGGAAAATCCGAGATAGAAATGTACATCTTAACGGAAAAAGGAAGGAGATAACAACAAGAAGATTTCCGCAAATCTTGCGGAAATGTTCTCGAAGCCGACTTGCCGCAATTATATAAGGAGGTGAAAGTCATACGAGAAGGAAGAGCGAAAAACCCTAGCATCTAGACTTAAAAGTTTAAGCAGTTTTCTTAGCCGATTCTTATTCATTGTATTATCTTTTCCGACCATTGTACTCCTTTCGATTTAAGATCAATAAAACATCCTCTGGTTTTACTAGTTTAGTGGTTTATCTTTAAAAGTTTATGTTTCCTAAAAAGTTTTGCTCTACAAGTTTTGACCATGAGAGTTTCGACTCTCACAGTTTGGCGCCGTCTGTGGGGAAATAGAAACTTTTTACACTAAAAAAGCCATCAAAAAGTGAACCCCAAGAAATGGTTACAAAAGAAGGAGTGAGCGATCCACCAGACGCCACAACCAACAATATGATCATCGGAGGATCGCGATACTGCCGAGACACAATATCGTCGATTAAAGCTTACCAGAGACGAGCTGAAACAAGCGCTCCCTGGTCCGCCACCTCTAAATCTCCAAACGAAATAATAACATTTGAGGAGTGCGAAACCGCGGATATCGATCGACTGCACAACGATCCGCTTGTTATCGAGATGATCATCGGAGATCTTGACGTGGCCATGATTTTAATCGACACCGGAAGTTCCGTTGACGTAATCTTCCGTGACACCTTGAAAAGGATGAACATCAGTTTATCTGAAATATCACTGATCCCAAAACTTTTGACATGCTTCATGGGGGACACAACAATGACCCTCGGAACGATCGCGCTGCCAGTACGAGCCGGAGAAGTGACGAAGATCGTCGAGTTCTCAATAGCAGACGCCCCGACAATCTATAACGTGATCATGGGAACCCCGTGGATAAATTCCATGAGAGCCGTCCCGTCGACCTATCACCTTTGCTTGAAGTTTCCAACGCCTAGCGGAGTCACAACGATATGGGGAAACCAAGCCCAATCTCGGTCTTGTTTCATGGCCGAACACAAACTCAGAAAACCGGCAATGGAAATCCCTCGAAAGCCGAAACGACCACGAACATAGTCAATCCAAGAAGTTGCGGAAAAACCTAAAGGGGGTGAGAGGAAGCGTGAAGAAGAGGAAGATGACGAGCCTTGCCTACCCGTGACATCAGTCTGCATAGATGACGATCATCTGGAACGATGCGTAGATATCGGAGAAAACCTGGATGATTCGATCAAAGAAGGGATAGTGTTATGTCTCCGAGAGAACGTGAACAGTTTCGCCTGGTCCGCATAAGACATGCCTGGAATTAGTATGGACATCGCATGTCACGAACTGAACGTCGACCCAACGATAAAACCCGTCAGGCAGAAAAGAAGGAAGTTAGGATCCGAACGAACTAAGGCAGTCAACGATGAAGTGGAAAGACTGCTTAAAGTCGGTTCAATCATCGAAGTCAAGTATCCAGACTGGCTCGCAAACCCCGTAGTAGTAAAAAAGAAAAACAGAAAATGGAGGGTCTGCGTCGATTTCACGGATCTGAACAAGGTGTGTCCCAAAGATAGCTTCCCACTTCCGCACATAGACCGGCTAGTGGAAGCAACCGCAGGAAACAAACTGCTCACATTCATGGATGCTTTTTCAGGATACAACCAGATCATGATGAACCCAGACGACAGAGACAAAACGGCCTTCGTCACTGACAGAGGGATCTATTGCTATAAGGTTATGCCCTTCGGCCTGAAAAACGCCGGAGCAACATACCAGCGCTTGGTAAAAAAAATGTTCGCCGAACAACTTGGAAGGACTATGGAAGTATACATAGACGACATGCTGGTCAAGTCTTTCGAGGAAAAGGCCACGTGGAACATCTGCGAGAATGTTTTGGACAGCTAAATAAGCATAACATGAAACTCAACCCAACCAAATGCAGGTTCGGAGTAGCATCAGGAGAATTTCTCGGGTACCTCGTGACTCACAGAGGTATCTAAGCAAATCCGAAACAAATCAATGCCCTGATCCAAATGTCCTCGCCGACGACGAAACGTGAAGTCCAACGATTAATAGGGTGTGTAGCAGCGTTAAACAGGTTCATCTCGCGATAAACCGACAAGTGCTTGCCTTTCTACGATACCTTAAGAGGCAACAAAACTTTCGAGTGGTCTGAAAAATGCGAAGAAGCTTTCCAGCAGCTGAAGAAATATTTGGCAAATCCGCCGGTATTGGCGAAACCAATCGAGGGAGAGCCCCTGTTCTTATATACGGCAGTATCAACAACCGCGGTAAGTGGAGTCCTTATCAGGGAGGATCGTGGAGAGCTTAAGCCGATCTTTTACGTCAGCCAAACGCTAACGGACACGGAAACACGTTACCCACAAATCGAGAAACTGGCACTCGCATTGGTAATGTCCGCCCGGAAATTAAGGCCATACTTTCAGTCTCATTCAATCATAGTCTTAACAACTTTTCCGTTGCGGACAATCCTTCATAGTCCAAGCCAATCCGGAAGACTGGCCAAATGGGCGATAGAGCTCAGCGAGTTCGACAACGAGTGTCGCTCCATGACATGCGCGAAGTCGCAAGTGCTGGCAGATTTCCTGGTCGAGCTACCACAAGAAGGAGCAGAGGGATTAACAGAGGATTCAGACTGGTTACTCCACGTAGACGGTTCCTGATCAAAACAAGGATCCGGGGTAGGAATCCGCCTGACCTCGCCAACCAGAGAGATACTGGAGCAATCTTTCCGCTTGACTTTCCACGCTTCAAACTGTAGGATTATGAGTGTTCATGGTGTAATTCACAGGTTACAACCTAGCACATAATCATCAAGGATCTAGGTGATTGCAGTTGAATCATAAACAGATCAGGATCATTACCTTATGATTGCAGCGGATTAATCAATGGAATATCGAGATCTGCAAGAGCTGATGATTACCGGCTCCTCCTAGGTATCCACACTCTTACAAGCTATTGGATCAGGCTGCTAGACCAAGTTGGAACAACAGAGAGAGAGAGGACGGCTCAAGCTGAAAATCGCAGGGGATGATGTAAAATAGCCCTAGGCGCCATTCCTCTTCCTTATATGGGCCCAAGTTATTAAACTAATGGCCTATTAGGATTTTGGGCCCAAGACACAAATCAGACAAAAGCCTGTATTTTGTCTGGCCCAATTCTCTGTACAAATACAGTAAATGCCTTGCATCTTACCGTATTAATTCCTTGTTAACTTTCCCGTTAGCTATGGTGTGTGACCCTTAGGGATCATACAATACTGGTAATAAGTCCTAAACTTATAGATCATGAGCGGGCTCTAGCAAGTCATCATGATCACCCAGTATTTATGACTTATGTCTGATCTCGACACTTATCAAACTTTCTAGAGATAGTACGGTAGATTTCAGGACATTCCCAACAATCTCCCACTTGTACTGGAATCCTACATTCCCTAATCCTTTTGTCTCAATATCTCGATCTGGCATAAGGCAAGATGCGTGTCATCCTTATATAGCCAGACCATGTTCATCGGACCAGATTTGATACTGACAATGCAAACGACTTGGGCAAGTCCGTTTGGGAGTGGCCACTCTCTTACCAGCTATCAAGTCTCCGATTGGCCTAGAGATATTACCTCCGTTAAACGGCAGGGACAAATCCCATCTTGTTCGATCACTATGAACTACACACTTTATAATACACCCAACCAAGGTCCTTATAGCTCCCAGTTACGAAACAGCGTTAGACAATGATCAAAGCGCATTACTCCATGTGCAGCCACATGCATGCGAACTCAGGTCTAAGGACTATACTCTATAGTCGTATATGAGAACCTCTTATGACACAGATATTAATATCTTGTAGAGTTCTCATCAGCGGGCCATGTCCGGTCATATGCTCCCCTACATATACCTATGTGTCGACTTTGATGCCGCGCATCTATGACCCCTCGAAACTTGGTCATAAGTCTCAACACAATCTAGTCTCAAGTGGTTGTTGGTGTTCCAATTTCAACAACCTTCGACTATGGACACTATGATTTATGTCATTTCGTTAAATATGGGGTTTCAGGATCAAGTCTACTCATGTACTTCGATGGCCCATATATAATGACATGAATCATTTTTGGAACGATTATTTATATCACAGTTAAAATAATCCAGAAATCATAGATTTCATAAACATAAAACATTATGTTTACATGAACCTTTCAAAACGACTAAATAAAGCCCTTTACAAACTCCCACTGAAATTAAGACTATATCTTAATTTCACTTATCCTACAGCTACAGTCCGCGACTCGTGCTTAGGCCTAAGGAGTGGCTTCGTTAATAGATTAGCAACGTTCTCATTCGTTGAAACTTGCTGATCTACTTAACACCTCTGTCATTTATCTCACGGAATAGGTTATACCTACCCTCAAGGTGTTTGGACCTCTGATGTGCAGCTAGTCTCATCTATGCTGGGAATCACATCAAGTTCAGTGATGAACTTTTCTTTCCAAACAACCTCTTTCGCCGCTACCCAAGCTGCGAAATGTTCAGCTTAAGTCATGGAGTCAGCAACAGTGCCTTGCACCGCCAGACAGACACAAGATATAACCGGACTGTGACCGGAAATCATCTTTGTCTGTTGGAAACTTACCTTTCAGACTCTACCGACTTGTAGCACCTCACTTTCTCCGTAAATCAAGAACTTATCCTAAGTATTTTCAAATACTTAAGGATATTCATTACGTCTATCCAGTGATTCTTTGCTGGATTTGACTGGTCTTTACTTGTCTTGCTTAACATTAAAGCAATATCAAAACAAGTACGTGTCATGGCATACATGATAGATCCAATTGCCGACGCATATGGAATCTCATCCATGCATTAAAGCTCAGCAGTTATCTTAGGACACTGTTTCTTGCTTAATGTAATGCCATGTGACATTGGCATAAAACCCTTCTTGGAATGCTGAAAACGTGTAGGACTTTGTCAATATAAGAATTCTGACTTTGTCCTATCAGCTCTTTTGGATCTCTATCTTTAGATCCAAAATCCAAGAACTTACGTGGCTTTACCCATATCAATCATAAAACCAACTCCCAAGCCAGTCCTTTACCGACTGCAGCATTGGAACGTTATTTCCGAGAATCAGTATGTCATCGACATACACTATGAGAAATGCAACATCGCTCCCACTTATCTATTAGTAAACGCACAGTTCCACTTCGTTCCTGTTCAAGTCAAAACCTTGACTACTTCAACAGAACGAAGATTCCAACTCCGATATGTTTGCTTCCATCCATGAATGGATCGATGAAGCTAACTTACACACAGTGTAAATTTTTTTTTTTTTCGGAGTCCGGGCTCACTTTCGCTTCTGTGAATTTCGCAGGTTCGTCACTTTCAATGATCATCAGATCATGGAAACTAATCACGAGAAATCACTCTCTGATTAGTGACGGATTCATTCAGATCTGCGAACTTCAAGCTCTACAGGTGTAGATTCTACAGAAATCTGTAAATCCATCCGCTGCTCTCCCTCAACAGGTTGAGCAGCCTCCTGTATTTCTCGAATTTCTTCGAGTTATACTTTTACTCCCACTGTTCTTCTTAGAAAGCAACTTCCCTCTTAGAAAACAGAATTCCGAACAACCTAACTTCGTTTTCGAAATGGACGTAAAAGTAACAAGCCTTGGTTTCCCTAGGACAACCAGCGAAGTAGCACAACTACAAATACTCAGTAAAGACGAATTTGGATCATTTCCAGTCCACATTTATGTGGTGTCTTTCAACTGATATTGGTAGAACTATTTCAGCGTAAACTTAGATATTTCTAGAGCGTTATTCTTAAAGAATATCATGGAAGATTCGTGTGACTCATCTTTAATCATTTCTAATAAGATCTGATTCTTTCTCACAGAAACACCTTCAGGTTTTCAGGAGAAATGAGCTGTGAAACGACTTCACACTCATTCAGATGATCACACCATCAATGACTTAAGTATTCTCACTCGCGATCTAATCCAGAGTCTCAATACTTCAGTCACTCAGATTCTATACCTCATTCTGGAACTCTTTCGACCATTTCAAAGAATTCCGACTCGTGTCTCATCAAATGAACACAGTCATACTCACTGAAGTAATCAGTAGAGACAATGAAGTACAGGAAATTTTCTCTGGCATTACTGCTCATCGGGCCACATACATGAGTATGTTCAAGGTCCAATAAGCCTTTGGGCCTTTCTCTAGCTCGGCTAAGATGGGCCCTTTGTCTTTTGGTCCAATAAGCAGAATTCAAGTCTCATAAGATATCCGATCAAATGAGCCCAAAAGTCCATAACTATGGGGTTTCTGAATCCGACTTACTCTATGTGACCAAAACATTTACGCCAAGAAAAATCAGGTTTAATTCATCAGATTTAAACCAATTCGGTATTTATGTTACATTTAGGCACTCTTTGGTTTAAGATATAAAACCCATTCCTTGAATAGGGTGCTACAATTAATATTTCATTAAGATCAAAAGAACAAAACTTGTCTTTTATCAAAATGAAAAACATTCAAATTCTTACAAGAAAATGAAAGACAACTCTGCTTAAAGCAGGTACATTGTAGCAATTACTTAATACAAAACCAAGCCTCAAAGGCTTCTACAAGTGAAAACCCTACGGCTGAGGCAGCATCCATAGCTCCTTCCAGACACGCAGTTCCACTTGTCCTTCCTTCAACGTTCTACTGTTGCTTAGGCTCTGCATATTATAACAAATATCAGTGCCACAACCAGTATCCAATACCTATAAGGTAGAACTTGAAGTAATAACATGAATACCTGAGGAAGTAGTCTCATACATCAACTTCAACTCCTCATAATCTTCCATGAATTTAATGCAATCTCTCTTCCAATGCCCAGTCTCTTTACAGTAGCAGCACTTACCAACGTAAGAGGTATCTGACTCGGGCTCAGAAGACACACGCTTGCCATGATTCAAAATCTGGACAACTTTGTCTTCACCCTTGTCAGCATTAGGTTTAGTAAACCTACCCTTCTCCATTATGAGATTATACAGGGTACTCTTCACGTTTGGCTCAACTGTCTTGAGCATATCATGCAGTTCAGTCAGCGTCTTCGTTAAGCCTTTCTTGATATAGTTCCTTCTGAACTTATCATAGCTTGACGGCAGTGACTGCAGAATGATCTCAGTTGCCAATTCTTGGCTAACTGGATAATCCAGTTTCCTCAAGTTATCAATGTAACCCATCATTTTACTAACATGAGGACTCACTGGATGATCATTTGGTAGCTTGCAGCTAGTGAGAGACTTAACCAACTGGTATCTCTCCACTCTTACCTGCTCCTGAAATTTCAATTTCAGGCTGCTGATCATCTCTATTGGCGACTCCATGTTCTCATATTGCTTCAGCAAATCTGAGTCCATGGTAGCCAATATCAGACCACGCACATCTACCGCATCATTATAATGCTTATTCCAAGCATCATATACTGCATGAGAGGCATTGGACCCGATCCTCACGGGGAGAGCTCTCTCAAGGACATAGTCCTTTCTCTCCTGCCTGAGGACTAGCCTCAGGTTCCGCGACCAAGTCAAGAAATTTGATCCGTTCAGTTTGTCCATCTCAAGGACAGACCGGATCGAGAAAGTGTTTTGATTGTTTGTGCTAGTCATAACTGAAATTTAGAGATAAATAGAGTTTTAGTTATTTAGTTCATAAAAGAGTAATCTTAATAACTTATAAGAAAACTCGCATTGCATTCAAAATTTCTTTGTTTAACCTCATAAGAATGCAATGATTCCGAGACCCATGTTCAGCTAAATCCAAAGTGGGCCACTGGCCGTCACCCGGAATTAGCTTTACTTGGTAAGCATACACACAGCTAGTTATATCCATATAACTCTCGGTTGTGGATTGGGCCCAAGGCCCAATTCACCTGATGTCTCAAGGCCCGGGACTCCCGATGGCCCAGTCAAGGAAACCAATCTCTTACAGCCAAATAATCACTAAAGTCTGGGACTCCCAATGAAATTAGTGACTATATACTACTTTACTTACGCAAAAACAGACACCTCACACTGTAAGCCATATCTGTAATTGAATAAGCGTTAAGTAGCTGACAAGATTGGGCAAGACATCCAAGCTTGATATTGGTTTTGAGGATTTTAAGTTTTATTTCCAAAAATAGAAGATTACTATTTTGGGAAACTTTCTTATTTTAGAAACTTTCTAAATTTAGAAACATGCTAAAAATAGAAATTTCTAATTTAATATTTTATTAAAGTTTTTTTGGATGGGTCACAAATTATAGGCCCAATTCTTGGCCCAAGACCACAGAATTCCAATTGGCCCAATAATTTGACATAACCGAGTCGGTTCATTAATTCTGGTCCAAGACCAAATTAACTACTAAATCCAACTGGTTATTCACTAAACCAGACCAGCTCTAAATTATTTGGTCCAACCAAATCAAACTTAGACCAGCCTTCGGTTTAGGTTAAAATTCAATTTTGAATTTAAATCCGGTTTAAACAGAAATTAAATAATACCAATTGTATTAAATAATTTCCAGCAAACCGCGATTTGGGTTAACCGCTTAAACCATAATTATCAAAGCTTTATTATCAATTGATTCATAATAAATTCAATAATTGGATTCAAAAAACGATTCACTAAAGATCATAACAAACAATCGCATGTTGATAATTATCGAAATCGTTTGATAACAAACAAACAATCAAATCGATTCATAATTAATTATCAAACAATGATCGTGAATTGTAAAGCAAAGTTCATCACGATTCATACACAACAAGCGATTAATTATATTCACTAAAGACAAAAAACTGGTTCTCAACCTTAACAATCTAACTCAACGATTGATAATTAATTCGTTTTGTCTTTAAGCGAATAGAATGAAACGATTTGATTTTGACCATAACAAACCTTATACGATTCTTAGTTAAACAACGAAGTCAACAGCGATTGATTATTCAGATAAAGACAAAAAAAATTTGACCTTTTCAAATAGATTAAACAATCGACTTTGACATTAACAAACCATTAAGATAATCGTTTCTTATGAATGTGGCAAAGTCAACATTACGACAAAAACGATTAAGATTTTTGATAACGATTTATTAATCAACTTTCGATTGTCATATTTCTAGGTTTTCCAAGTTTCAATCAATTTTACTCATTAAAATCGATTCATCAAACTAATAAACAACCTAGTATGATCCAAAAAAGCAAAAACCTAACGACCTAGGCTCTGATACCACTGTAGGATTATGAGTGTTCATGGTGTAATTCACAGGTTACAACCTAGCACATAATCATCAAGGATCTAGGTGATTGCAGTTGAATCATAAACAGATCAGGATCATTACCTTATGATTGCAGCGGATTAATCAATGGAATATCGAGATCTGCAAGAGCTGATGATTACCGGCTCCTCCTAGGTATCCACACTCTTACAAGCTATTGGATCAGGCTGCTAGACCAAGTTGGAACAACAGAGAGAGAGAGGACGGCTCAAGCTGAAAATCGCAGGGGATGATGTAAAATAGCCCTAGGCGCCATTCCTCTTCCTTATATGGGCCCAAGTTATTAAACTAATGGCCTATTAGGATTTTGGGCCCAAGACACAAATCAGACAAAAGCCTGTATTTTGTCTGGCCCAATCCTCTGTACAAATACAGTAAATGCCTTGCATCTTACCGTATTAATTCCTTGTTAACTTTCCCGTTAGCTATGGTGTGTGACCCTTAGGGATCATACAATACTGGTAATAAGTCCTAAACTTATAGATCATGAGCGGGCTCTAGCAAGTCATCATGATCACCCAGTATTTATGACTTATGTCTGATCTCGACACTTATCATACTTTCTAGAGATAGTACGGTAGATTTCAGGACATTCCCAACACAAACAACGAAGAAGAATACGAAGCTTTAATTGCCGGACTTAGACTAGTCCATGCCTTAAAGATCCAAAACGTACAAGCATTCTGCGACTCATAACTGGTCGTAAGCCAATACAGCGTGGAGTACGAGACAAGGGATGAAAAGATGGAAGCATACCTAAAAATCATCCAGGGATTGGTGAAACCACTCAAGAGTTTCAATCTAAAACGAATTCCCCGAGGAGAAAATGCGCCAGCCGACGCATTGGCAGCACTGGCCTCGACGTCAGAACCAGGCTTGAAGCGGATCATTCTGGTGGAGTTTATCGAACATCCAAGCATTGGAAATTCCGAAACGATCAATTTGGCTTATCCACCAGAAGAGGAAGATGCAAACTTTCCGCCAGAAGAAGATAATGCTGAGACGAACACACGGACTAACGGAGAATATGGCTGTGACAAGAAGTGGATAGAGACGATCCGTTCGTAGATAGTAAACGGCAAACTTTCTGAGGATAAGTGGACAGCACGCAAAATCAAAGTGCAGGCCGCTCGCTACGTTTTAATGGAAGGAAATATTTATAAATGGAGGCTATTCAGTCCCTTAATGTCATGCATCGAAGGCAGAGAAGCAAGACGAGTTATGGAAGAAGTCCACAACGGCTCATGCGGAAATCATTCTGGAGGAAGAGCATTGGCAGTAAAAATCAAGCGCCACGGCTACTTCTGGCCAACGATGACGAAAGATTGTGAGAAACTTTCTCGAAATTGTGAAAAATGCCAAAGGCACGCCCCGACCATCCGTCAACCTGCCGAACTACTATCATCAATTTTGGCACCTTACCCGTTCATGCGTTGGTCGATGGACATAGTAGGACCGCTTCATCAATCCAAACAGAAACGATTCCTTCTAGTCCTGACGGACTATTTTCGAAATGGATTGAAGCTGATTCATATGCCAGCATCAAAGATGCCCAAGTCGAAATCTTCGTATGGAAGAATATTATATGTCGGCACTGAGTACCATACGAGATCGTTACAGACAACGGTTCACAATTCATCTCGACACGTTTCGAGGCTTTTTGCGAGAAGTGAAAGATACGACTACAAAAATCAACACCACGATATCCCCAGGGGAATGGACAGGCCGAAGCTGCCAACAAAACCGTCCTCGATGGTCTGAAGAAATGACTCAACGAAAAGAAAGGAAGATGGGCGGATGAATTAGAAGGAGTCTTGTGGTCGCACCGAACGACCCCCAGGCGAGCAACTAGCGAAACACCATTCGCAGTCGTGTACGGATCGGAATGCGTAATCCCAGCTGAAGTCAAAATCCCATGGATACGTCGTGAACTACTCCCTAGACAAGAAGGCATAAATCATTCAATGCTTCTCGACGAACTAGACCTGATTGGCGAATGACGTGACAGAGCATTAGTCTGTATCCAAAATTATCAGCAAGCAGCCGCGAGATACTACAACTCGAACATCTGCAGTAGGAGATTCTGCGTAGGGGATCTGGTTCTGCGGAAGGTATTTCAAAACACCGCTGAACAAAATGCTGGCAAGTTGGGAGCCAATTGGGAAGGACTTTACAAATTCACGAAAGTAGTCCGACCAGGGGCATACGAGTTGACTAACATGGACGGCATCGAAGTTCCTAAAAGTTGGAATGCAATGCACCTGAAGAAGTATTATCACTAGACCAAGACTTCCTACATTTTGAACTAGGGGAGGGCTTGATCCCAGAAAGGGTACGTAGGCAGCCGGTCTTTTGATCGGTTCAACTGTCCCCCCTCTCAAAAAGGGAGGAGTGGGTCCGTATATATCTAGACTTCCATATCAGAATTTGGAAATTTTTAAAACAATTCTCGAACTCGAAATCCTTCCAACTGTTTAGAAGTCTCCGAAGAACCACCTCAGAGTCATCAAGCGCACCAGCTAGGAAAAGTCTGGAAGGGTCAGTTAGGGAAGCTCAACCCAGCCAAACCAGCTCGGTTCCCGAGCTAAACCGACTCGGATCAAAGTTGAACCAGCTCGGACTTCCGAGCTAAACCAGCTCGGATCATAGCTGGACCAGCTCGGATCTGGGCTGAATCAGCTCGGAATTTTCGAGCTGAACCAGCTCGGATTTTTGAGCTAAATCAGCACGCATCCGGACTGGACCAGCTCGGATTTCCAAGCCAAATCAGCTCGGAATTCCCGAGCTAAACCAACTCGAAATTCCGAGCTGGCCAGTCTACGCAAGAATTCCGAGCTGACCACTCTTCGCATGAATCCCAAGCTGAACATTCTCCACGGAAACTCCTCACAACAAGTCTTAGCTGGAGATATGACACGCCGGCAGAAGTTCAACTACCTTGCCACGCCCTTGGAGTTATCCGGTAAATAAACTCTTTCTCTCTTTTTCATTTAAGTCTATTTTCTCTTAAGTCGGAATTAGGATAGGAACTTTGTAACTTAGAATCCGCCCACTATTACGTCGCAAGCATAGTTATTAGGAATATGTTGTCTTGTCCGCTAGCGGCCGCAGTGGACAAACACACACATCCTTTACGGATATCAGCCAATACGTCCTATATGGATCAAGGCTCTATACATCCAACAAACGGATAAAAGCGTGCTATACAAATTTTAAATACCGCCATGGTATGTTTATTATCGGCAAAGGGAACATAAGTCGAGAGGTCGACGTAAGATCCCGAATACGGGTTGTTGACAGATCTTCAAATCCGCCGCACCAGTACTGGAGTTGATAATAAAACCTGAAAACCCAGTATGACGCTACTCAGCACACTGGTAAAAATGACGTTCTAACCAAGTACATCTTGGTTCGGTATCTTTGAAAGATGGTCCTGCGGATACCGGTTTATTTTCAGAGAACGAAGGACGCGAAGCGAGAGTTTCGCGGAAAATCGAGATCAAAAATCCAAACCCAGTAAAAAAATACAATGGTCTCAACAACGTCATTATCGAGTACACGACCGACTTGGGAATGTAAGACGGCAGACCCCGCACTAGTACCAAAGTCAACCGTAAAACTCCTAAAAACCCAGCAAGACGCTTCCAAAACATGCTGGTCTAACCATTGCAAAGCCCAGTAAGACCTTCCAAAGCACACTGGTCTAACCATTACGAAACCCAGTCGAGACACCTTCCGAGCACACTGGTCCAAATCATTAGAAGTCCGCGAGAGAAGGACGCTTTTCTCGGACACGATTTCGAAACCCAGTAAAACGCTTCCAAGCACACTGGTCTAATCATTGCATATCTGCAGAAGGAATGCATCCGGCTATTCTTCGGACTCAATCTCGAAACCTAGTAGGGCACTTCCGAGCGCACTGATCCTAATTGTCCCGGGCTCAAAAAGTTGACGAGATATTCTCTACATACGAGTCCGAGCAACTTTCGAGTCCAAAACTTAATCTAAAAAAAACACAATACGGAGAACGATTTCGGGAAACCAGAAACAAGAGTAATTCATTAAAAAAGAAGCAAAGGGCTCATAAGACGGAATGACCAACCATTCCGGAAACAACAAACACAAGTACAATTTTCAGAGATAGGAACCATAAACATTAGAAACACCGGCAGACTCCACGTCATCAAGAAGGGAAGAATCCCACTACAAAGGCCCACCAGAATCCCCAGAGAAAGGAGAAAAGTTGAAGCAATTCTCCACCTCGGCCATCAACCGGTCGTACTCAGGAACGTCGTTCATAAGAAGCACCACCTTCGTAATCTCCAGCTGCTCCTCCTCGGCCGCAAACACCGGAGGATCTTGTACCTTCAACGCAGCGATCATCTCAAGGTTACTGTTCGTCTCGATAAAATCGCAATGCCTCTTCTTGGCCGTTGCAGATTGGAAAAAATACCGCGAAGCTTCTTGAAGTGGGATGAGAACTTATCAAACATTCATTTTCTCCCTTTCTTGGACGCCTCCTTCAGAGCGGCATCACGGGAAGAATTCTCCTCCGCAAGCTTCAACTTTAAAGCCTCCGCTTTTTAAGCATTGACAGAGTGTCGCACCTCTTCGAACTCGGCCGCTTGTAACTCACTCACAACTTTCAATTCAGAAAGGGAAAGCTCCAATTTCTGATTATCAGCCAGATGTTGGCGGAACAGTTCCTGAGCTCCGCAGATTTCTTTTTCAAACTCGGCGGCCTGTCTGTTCACCGAAGCACATGCCTAAGACCAGGAAAATATGTGTATAATAGTAAACGACCACACCAAGCAATGAAGAGAAAATCTCTACCTTAAGAAATCCTGGTATGCGTGGGTAAGCGAAGCGCCACACGACATATCCCCATACTAGACCGGAGCATCTCCCGCATGCCACACTCCCGAACAGAACCTCTCGACTTCCGAGACATTCTCATAAACAGGACCCTTGAACTTTGGGTCGCTCGAAACGGACTTCGGCACAGTTCGAGGAGCGTCGTTTTCACCCGCTCTCCTGGTCCTTTTCTTTCTCTTCTCAGGCGGAACGGTCTGAGCCTCCAAACCCAGGAACGGTCCCATGGATATGCAGCGAGCACCAGGGTTTTTTCCAGCTTCCAATCCGCCTGTAGCCATAGGGACTTATTGATTAAGCGACATGCTTTGCGCGGTTTCCTGGCCGTCTCCGTGCGCCTCAGACACCTTTCCCTCACTTCTGCACTTCTTCTCCTCTGCTGCTGCTTTCCTCCTGGCTTTTGCAAGTTCACGTTCGGACAACGGAAGGGGTGCACTCTGGAATGACATCGTTTGAAAAGAAAGGAGAGAGGAAATCTAGCTGAGGAATGATGATCAAAAAACAATCAAGGGAGAGTTAGAGAGGGAAACTTACGAAATCTAGAGAGAGTGAGCTAATGAAGAAATGAATGGAAGATGAAGATACTTATAGATAACTCTCCAAAGGAGTAGGGGCAGAATCATAATTTCACATAGTCCACCGAAAACGACCTCGGAATTGACCGAGCTACACATAAAGGAGTAAATACTTATAGAATTCACAAAGGCATGGGACTTTCGAAATAATTACCTTTTAAATCATATTGTCACAAGCATGCCCGAACAAGTCATGATGGAGCGGGTCATGAGTAGGCATGGTGTCGAAATGTCTCAGCATAGAAGAGTTGATTGCGGCCGAAAGACGATGCTTCGAACGGCCCGACGTCACAAAGACAATGACATGGGACGAAGTTCTTTCGGACAATTGTTTTCGCCTCGAATAACAAAACAACCTCGTCATCATCGCATTCGAGTCGAACGAGCTGGGGGGCTAACTGTTGGGGTCAAAAACCTCCTCGATGAAAACAATAGCCGAAGACAAGATCAGACAATTGGATACAGACGAATGTCCGCATCGGACGTTCGAAGTCTCATATGAATAAGCAAATTGTATGAAGTATCGCCAACGTCATCTGAACGACTTATTAAGCAAACGCATTCGATCGGATACGTTTCAAACGACATCTAGTATATGACGGACCGGTCGGACAAACATACCTTCCAACGGGGATTACGGATCAACGAAACAACCAAACAAGCAGGAAACGGCTGATTCAGCTCGGAACCGAACCAAACCAGCTCGGAATCACCGAGCTGAACCAACTCATTTCTGAGCTAAACCAGATAGGATTTCCGAGCTGAACTAACTCGTTTCCGAGCTAAACCAGCTCGGATTTCCGAGCTGAACCAACTCATTTCCGAGCTAAACCAGCTCGGGTTTTCCGAGCTGAACCAACTGATTGCCGAGCTGATCTCAACCAACTTGGCGCAGATCCGAACCTTTCCTTTCTCTTTTTCAAAACATGGTTATCCCTTTGGGAATTCCGAGCTGAATGCACCTCTTGCAAACTTTCGAGCTGGACTTCGTTGAACTTTCCAGACGATTAACCAAAGATTTGCCGATATGCACAACTTGTCGCAACCCATCTTCAGAAACATCGGCCTGTACCTTTTTGGCCTATAACTTGGGCAGATAAGATCAAGTTAGGAGAAATAAGAACTTAGGCCCAAACATACAACGACTTTGGGCCGAATAAGTAAGTCTGTACATGAATGGACTCGGATCGTCCGTTCTCAGCTCATCCGGCAAATAAGTCAAGCCGCAGAAAGATGAAAGAAGATAAACACAAAGAAGAAAAGAAAGTGATAGGTCCGAGCTGAAAAGGAAAATCCGAGATAGAAATGTACATCTTAAAGGAAAAAGGAAGGAGATAACAACAAGAAGATTTCCGCAAATCTTGCGGAAATATTCTCGAAGCCGACTTGCCGCAATTATATAAGGAGGTGAAAGTTATACGAGAAGGAGGAGCGAAAAACCCTAGCATCTAGACTTAAGAGTTTAAGCAGTTTTCTTAGCCGATATATTCTTAGCGGAAATATTCTCGAAGCCGACTTGCCGCAGTTGTATTCTCTTTTCCGACCTTTGTACGTCTTTCGATCTAAGATCAATAAAACATCCTCCGGATTTACTAATTTAGTGGTTTATCTTTAAAAGTTTATGTTCCTTAAAAAGTTTTGCTTTACAAATTTTGACCGTGTAAATTTCGACTCTCACAAAGTTTAACGGAAATAGTTGCTACCGAAGACAATCAAAATGTTTGATATCAGTTTGTTTTACAAAGCTTGAGAGTTTTAATGGCATAAATTAGTTTCTGATTAAAACACTAATGCTAATGGGTGTGAGTTTTCCAAAAAATAAAAAAACATATGACCTTTTTCGAATATGTGATCCAAAACTAACAACTAAATTCTAGAAAGAAATTAATTTTATTATCACTACTCGACATGAGAATTTGAGACAAAATTCACTTTTACATTGAATTGGTATTGGTGGGAACTATATCTTACCCTTAAATGTGTCTAACATACGCCTATCATCAATATGTAAAGTTATTCTCGTCATAAATTTGTGTGTTTCTAATTACACATACAACAGTGCTAGAATTTTTATTTATGAATTATCAGTGTATATAGATTTATATCACTTTATATATATATAATCATATAAAAATGTGAACATTTTTTGATTAAATGGAAATAAATTGAGCAAACAAAAATAATATTTTAAAATAGACGTACATGTACCAAAATATATAAAATATATAGGAAATATATGAGTGTAAATTTATTTTAGTCGATAATAAAAACAAATATTATAATCATAAATTATGCTACAGAAATATTAGTTCATGCACAATAATTTGAGTTGAAAAAAGAACATTCGTTGCCCATTGACAAAATTGAATATTATCACCCATAAATACTTAAGTGAAACATCTAGTAAGCCCAAATTAATATTGGTGCCAACAAAACAAAACTTAATCCGACATTATTCCATGTAAATGTAATGAAAAAACATACAAATTAAGGTATGTATTGTCATTCTACAATTCCTTTTTTATTTTTAGAGGCGATCAAAAATCTGATTTCATGCATTTCAGTCACTCATACGGTCAAAATCGATATCAAATCAATTATTATCCCTTACCGCCATAGCTTCATTTTCCAATGAAAGAATATGCAGAGGGCATCTTAGATTTTTGATCTCGTTATTGGGTTTAGCTTCGGCTACTTCTCATTGAGTAGCTGCATATCCTAAAATCAAATATGCAATTCACTTTCTGATTCAAGTTCATTTGAAAGATTCTTGAGAGCAATGATATTATTACTTTA